>JAWNPD010000377.1:3332732-4809099 GCA_035045305.1 Drosophila maculinotata | reverse complement strand
GTAGTATTGGCTATCTGAGAGTTAGCACACCCTTCTTTTTCAAGTACCAATAATTGAGATGAAATGTACTTTAGCATAATTGCTTGTATAACTTTAAAGCCATTCGTAATTGAATAAATATATATAATATATATATATATGACGATATACAATGTGTATACAAATATAAAGATGCTAGCATTGGGCATTTGGGGGCGTGGCAACAGAAACAGTGTGGCAACTCAGTTCAAATGGAAATTGGAATCAAAGTTGTGTTGCGTACACTTCAGAATCAGAACAAACTATTGAGAGTTTACATTTATATTTACAAAAATAACACATAATTTAGAAAAATGTCGAAACCTGCTTGCTCAGGCGTCATAAAGCCATTTCCGATCTATCAGAAGTTGATGGTAGAAAATTTGACAGTCATTCGGCCGCCCATTCTCAAGTTGTACTACTGGGAAAGTTTCAACATAACTGGGTGAGTTTTTAGCAATCCAAAACCGATGAGCTATATTTAATTTATCATGACAGACTCAACAAGAAGCTGCGCTCGAACAAAAAGGAGCATGAACATGTCCTGGTCATTCCAGTGCGTCAGATACAAAGCCAGCCACTGAAGATGATCTTCTGGCTGCGCAACATGTCCGCCAAGCCACTGGAAGTGAAGCTGAAGCGCATTCAGAACTGTCAGTGCCAACCATTACAAACTCGTGTCGGTTTCAATCAGTTCCGGCAGCTCTTTCACTGCCCCCATCGTCGGCTCATTCATGTCAGTCAGGAGCTGCTCAATCTACAGCCGGATGAGGTGCTGCCCCTGACGGTGACCGCTCATTTCTTTCTCTATGGCGAACACTATCTGACCTATGAGGTCTAGTAAGTATCAAAATAGCTGTTTTAATATCAATAACTGTAATATTTCTGTCTCTTCTGTCAGCACTGGCGACAATCGCAAATTTGTGTGGAACTTTAAGTTGGAAATCACGGCTTTTGATCCCGAAAAGTGTCTGCTCACCAAGGAGCTGCTGCCCATCAACATTAAAAACTTCCAGCACGTTACTCAGCCGATTTGGGTACAGAATATAACCATGTCACATCTTACATTCGCCTTCTCATCGCGAGAACGAAGCTTCAAGCTGCACAACTCCAACTTGATGGTGCCCAGGCAGAGTGTTTGGCCCCTGCTGGTGGAATATCGACCCTTGGACTATGAAAATGAGGTAAGCTCAAAAGTAGAATGTATCGGATCCTTTGCTATAACTCCAATGGCAATGTCTTCGTGTGCTCTCTTACTCTCTCTTTTCACTCGATTTGCACCTTAACTACTTTCTTCCTAGCTCGAGGTGCTGCTCACCTACGAGAATGCCAAGGCACGCTATAAGATCAAGGCTCGAGGCGTTATCACTGATGAGAACGAGGTCACAGATATGCCGCTCAAGGACAGAGACTCCTCCGATTTTCTATATACCATCTATCCGAACCGCTTGAACTTTGAACTATGCGCCAAGGAGAATCGCACCCAGCTGGTGAATGTGCACAACTTTGGCCAGAAATGCATGGAGTTCCGTTGGCAAAAGTAGGTGCAAAAAACAATATAATCGCAATCTTCCATTTTCTCTCTCTTTGTCAGCTACATCATCAGCGATTTCTTTGCGGTTACCTTTGAGCCGGCCATATTTCGTCTTAAAGGTCACCACTCGAAGCTCTGCGAGATTAGGATAACTGTCTATGACCGCCTCATCTTCTTTCGTCGCATACCCATTGTGCTGGAGGTGCATCGCATTCTGGATATGGCCACACAAATAGCCAAGGCTGAGCTGGCTGAAGTAGAGTCCATTGACGATCCCAAGTGGAAGGAAGACAGCTACGCGGAGCACGCATTTCTGCATCTGAACATACGTGTCCATGTGCGCAACGCCGACGAGAAAGAGGATGATGGTGCTGTGGAAATCGACGGCAGCTGCACACCTTGCGGTGGGGTGGGCATTGATCCGGGTGCCGCCGGCGATGGGCCAACCGTGCAGTTAACCGAGGAGCAGCAAAAGCAGGCGGAGCGTGAGGAACTGGTAAAGCGTCTCGCAATGAAGCGCAAACTGAATGCAAATGAAGTTATTGAACTGAGCATGGCCATCGATCATCGCATCACAATATTCGAGAAACTCTTCTGGAAGTATCTGTCCAAGTCGAACTTTATGCGCATAGCCCCCGAACGCCCTCGCAAGAAGTTTAACAAGACTTATGACCAGGTGGTGCTCGTGGAGCCAAGCACAAGCGCCACCACAATTAACACACGCGTGGAGCACAAGTGAGTGCTTCCAGACAACAGTCAAACTTCTTGAAGTTACAGGTCGTTTATCTTGAGGTTCGACTGTAACTATTTGCACACTGTAAACCTAACTAATTTATCCCTAGCACCATCTTGTCTATACTCAATCGCCTTATGGTGGAGGCTATCAACGATCTGGCCAAGAACTGGATATTTATACCTTCGGAATATTATGACCGTAACTCTTAAGTTCTTCAATTTAACTGCTTAACTGTTCAACTGTGCCAAATGCATTACATAACCTCAAAGCTCATTGCGTTGCATACATTGCGGCTGCTGTGGCAGCCTTTCGAACTGTCTGCACGCCGCATGCCTCCCAAATTTATGTAAGATTCCATTCCGCACAGCACACAGCGGTTGTGGGTTGAGTTTTATCATTTCAGAAGCAGCCCAGTCAACTCCTCGATAAAGTGTTCCCAATTTATTGGCATTATAAACATTCCGTTGGCCTTATACTATGTTACATTGAATCGTAAATAACTTCTATGTGTATTGTCCGATCGTTATGAAATTTGTTGGACATAAAGATGACATATAAATGTGTGAGTATGCTAAATCCGAAAATCATACCTCCAAAAATACGTATTTACCGATGTCTGTGATCGGGTATTTTGTACTTCTGTATGATATATGAGAATATACATAGTGAATTTAGTATCTTTAGCTATTATAACTTTCAAAGTATGACCAGAAAACACTAGTCTGGAATCGAAATTTATCAATATCTTTATCAATATCTTCTTTATGAATGGGACGAACTATCGAAAAAAAAAACTGTTAAACTCTTATTTGCGCGTCACTATATTTATATTTCAAGTATGAAGTCTAGCTTTTGTAGTCTCGTGAGATCCGCGCATTCATTCAGACAGACAGACGGATAGACGGACATGGCTAGATCGACTCGGCTATTGATAGTGATCAAGAATATATATACTTTATAGGGTCGGAGATGCTTCCTTAAGCCTGTTCGCGAAACATAATTAATACTTTGTTTAGTTATAGTTCAATTATTTGTTTGGATCAAATCGATTAGCCGCACCCACTGTACCTAATTTTAATGAAAACTTACAACTTGCCGGGATTCCATATAAATAAAAAAAACTCTTCGACTTTATTTTTAAACACATCATTTCATAGCTTTATTGAATAAATTGTTGTTTTGTTCACTTGTGTTTCGTGTGTGTGTTTTTTGCTGTTGTAAATTCTCAGA
Source organism: Drosophila maculinotata (assembly GCA_035045305.1). Taxonomy (NCBI): domain Eukaryota; kingdom Metazoa; phylum Arthropoda; class Insecta; order Diptera; family Drosophilidae; genus Drosophila; species Drosophila maculinotata. The sequence continues at coordinate 4,805,581 of JAWNPD010000377.1, read as the reverse complement.
GTAATCCATAATGAAGTTTAATTGATTCTTAATAAATCTTGCACAGAGTATACCATAAATATGCTATATAAATTTGCTTCGTATTTTTGTTGTTCAGATTATTTTTGTTTTTTTTTTGTAATTCTTTAAGTTAATTGAATGAAAATTCGAAGAAAATTGTATAAGGTATGAGTGTGTCAGTGTATGGTTGGGCGTGGTGTTATAGCCACGTCCCATATGAGAGAATTCGACAGTAATTCAGTAGATAAATATGCACTTTTAATTAAATTGGAATAATTGTTGTTGCTGTTTTGTTTTTTTCGACATGATTAAGTTAAGTATTTGCTACTACAATACGATACGACCCACCAATATTTTGACTATGTTTATAACGACGAGAAAAAAACATTGCATAGTTTATATATATCTGGCATAATTAGTATGTTGTCTTCAAGTACTATATGTAAGCTAAACCATAGACGATAATAGAAATTATTTGAATTCTTTTTAATTTCTTATGCTGAATTAAATACGTTTTTCATTAAATTATGCATATGTTGAGCTTGAGCTTGAATAAACCAATGCCACTTAAGTTTTCTGTTTCTTTTATGTTTTTTCCTCTTTCCTTTTAAGTTTTCAGCTTTTTCTACTGATTCTGTTTCGTTTGTTCATTCCAAGTAAATGGAAATGCAGTTTGCTCCGCATTTAACAAGAGTGCTTAAAATTAGTACCTTTGACTAAGTTGTTTTCGACTAAGTTTGGTTTTTACATAATTAATTTAATTTATATATTTTTTAGTTTTTCTTTTGCTTTAACATTTAATGCAAACATATAGAGAGAGAGCATCTTTCAATATTTACTTTACTGATAGCATCACTACGAAATTTTTTTTTGGATAGATATATTATTCTTATTTTTTTGCAATTATTTATACCAAAAGTTTTTTGTTGTTTTATAAGAGCGGGAAAAGGGGAGATTTTGTTTCAAAAGAATGTGAAATCGAAATAAAATACCAATGAAATAACTGTTGAAGTTTGAAATATTAATCTATTCAGAGTTTTATATAAACGTGAATATATTTAATGCTTGGAAATCTTGAGCAATGTTAGAATAAATGTATAATAATTATTATGCATTTGAAAAACCCATCGAGAAAACTGTTCAATCCTTCAATATGTTTAGAAAATCATATAAAATCAATTTCACATGAAATATAAATAAGCATGAGGTCTATTCACTATAGGTTTTGAGAAGCTGAAATTTAACTCAAAATATTTGTTATGCTCTGTAAATACTCTAAAACGACTGGCTTCAAATCATCAACTAGTGTCAGTTCAATTTGTTAAAATATGCCTACGAACTTGCAATAGGCTCATTTAATAAATTTATTGCTCATCAGATGATTTGACTATTTAACACTCAGTTAATTAAGTTAGTAGTTAGTTAAAGAGAGCGGTGTTTTCTGTTTTCTTTGTATTTTTTATGTATGTATGTATGTATGTATGTATGTATGTATGAGAGAGACATTTAAAGAGAGCACTGCAAGAGCCGGAACCAGTACCAAATGCGGTTTGGTTTCCGGTTTCGCCTGCAGGCATTGCACAACCTTTTTGGTTTCAAACGCGAATGTGCCTCGAAACGACGAACAAAACGTGACGATTGATTTGATCGCCAGATTTGTGACTTTATACGTAAGTATATGTGTATGCACTATCCTTATATTTTGGTGTAAAAGTATAAAAGTGTACCATATTAAACGTCGACTGTTTCGCGTTTTACCATTGTTTAGCGTTTTTAGTTAAAATTTGTGGTAACTTTTCGTATCTTTGCTATAGTTTTCATCATCATGCTCATTTCGTTATTTTCGTTTTCAAGATATGCGCTTTATTTACTGTTTCTGTTCATCGTCATCGTCATCTTCTTTAAATGTTAACATTATTGCGTTTTCATGTAAAAATTATAAAGTTGCTCGTTTTTAGTTGTTTTTCTTTTGTTTTAGTCTTTTTTGCATTAGTTTAACTTTTGTTATCAGATCCTATGCGGTTTGTCATTACGTATTCTTAACTTTTTTTTCATGTTCATTTTTCTCTTTTTTTTTGTATATTATTGTGCGGTGTTTTGTTCGTTACCAATACCGTTAAATATATAATATGTATATATAATATAATATATTGTATATATAGTACTCATGTATATGTTTAAATTTTTAAAATACTTTCTTGGTTTTTTTTCATTCTTCGTTTTTTTTTTTTTAATTATTTATAAAACATTTTCGTCTTAAAAAATGTATATAATCGATTGCTTTTAGTTGTTGATCTTTTTGTTGCTGTTCTTGTTATTATTACTTAATTGCATTACGCATTCTGCATAACCTTTTCTTAAATCAGATCGCACATGCACAAAAATGTGTGTGGCTGATTATCGAAAAGGGTTTTCTTGGTGTTTTCTTCTTGTAGTTTTTCTTGAACTTGCTTCGAGTTTACTGGAAGGTTTTGTTCTTATAAATCGCATAAAAGCAACGAATTTTTATTAAATTTTCAGTCAAGCATTTGCGCATGAATATGGGTATTCGAGTGATTTCGAATGATTGGAGCGAATATTGATTCGATTGCTTAACATTCAGTGTTTCAGTGGAAATAAGCCGCTTAGCTCTACAAATATTAGAGGCTGTGACATTTTGCCCTGGGCCTATATACTACACACATACACATACTTAATAATCGTAATCGTAATCGTAATCGTAAATATACATACATATAATTTTTGGTTTTGTTAATTACTTTTCAAATTTTTAAATAGTTGCAATAAATTTACTTGACGTATACATGAAAGTGTTTTGTGGTTTATGCCATGAGTTAATATGTTATTTATAATAATTTTTCTGTTATGTATATGTATAAACATTTAAAATTTGCAATACACAACATCAATATATTGTTAATCATATATAATATACCTTTCTTGTTGTTGGTTTTATAAATAGTTATAGATTTTATATAGAGTTAATATATATAGCATAGTTTAATATGTTTTAACATTACGATGATGACTTACACGCAGGAATTTCGGGTTGCAAAACTGAAAAGGAAATTATACACGTATGAAAATCAATAAGAGTTCCCTATTTTCCGCGTCATTATGAATGCAAAAGTTCACAAGTAAAACAGAATATAATTTAAAACATAATATTTTAACAAGACTTTTTTTTTGTTAAGTGTTTAAGCACTAGTACATTTAGCTAGCTTAGCAAGGAAATCTCTCAAGCACCATGTTTCACGTTATAGAAGTTTGATCATACTTTTCTGATTTGTTGCCGTTATTTCTCATCTGGCTCATTAAATGCATATATCATTTGTCGAAACTTTTATTCATTTCTTTTCAATCACTTTAAGGTAAATATTTCACTCTTCTTTTAAGAATTTTTCTTTTCCATACAATTTTGTTTTTTTTTCTTTCTTTTATATGTAATTTGGCAATTTGATTTGCTTAATTGTTCGTTCCTTTATTATTGCTGTTTGGGTTTTTATTGAAACAAATTCGTTTTGCTGAAACGCATTTTGTCAAATTTGTATCTTACGTACTTTTTACTTTGGTTTAAGTTAAGTTTTTAACTTTATTCTTGGGAGGGAATTTGTTGTTAAAGTTTTTTTTTTTTGAATTTCTTAGATTTTTCGAATGGCGTGCACATACATTTTTTAGCTGGTTCATGTACTCTTATGAGCATTGCTTTTAAAATTGTTTTTTAGATCTCTTATTATTTATGTTTTTTATCTATATTTTTTTATAGCATGGTTTTTACTGTCATGATCATGGTTTTTAGATGTCTTGTATTATTATTTTGATTGATGTTTAGTTTTAAATTTTTCTTAAACATTTATTCGTTGTATTCGAAAAATTCTCTGTATTTTTAGCTCTTGTTTAGTTTATCGATTTGTAGTTGGCTGTTGCACATTCGATATCATAGCTGCTCGTCAGGATATAGTTCGAAAATGGTTAACAAAGTTGGAAAGTGGACAAGTTTTAAATCATGACAATGACTAGAATGAAATTGAATAATTAAAATAAAAAAGTTGTCTTTACATATATTATAATGTTACGATCTTTATTTTAAGCAAGAGTTACACATATACTCGTATATCTATATATAAACATATCGCGAACATAAATCGCAGATGATTTCATTCTATGCAAATATCTCCGACTCTATCCCAAATGTTGATATTTGTTTCACGTATTTCAGTTCTGTTTGTTCTGTTATCAATAGGCTTATCGTATTTTGTTTTTGTCATGATTTGGTAGTTTAGCCTTTCAGTTTTCTTTTTGCCAAATCTTTTTAACTATTTCTAGAGTATGTTGCTTTCTTCAAACATAAACTTAACCATACATTTTTTGTAGCTTTGCTCTTTGCTAAAGACGACTAGAGTTTGCGGATAGTGCAAAATTAAACAAGGATTACAATAAATGAGTGAAATACAAAGAAAAATAAAGTGACAGGATTTTGCCTGTTTTTAAGAAAAATATTAACATAAAAAAAAAATTATGAACAAAAAAATATTTTTTAAACTTGTAACTCAACATATTTAAGCAACAAAATTAAAAAAAAAATACTCAAAAACTTTGTAACTTCTTCAAATAACCAAACAAATTAAAATTAAAAATGAAAACAAAAACTGGTTCAAAACTTTCAACTTCTTAAAAACCTAAAAATCCTAAAATCGTGAATATACTTGCATAACGTAAATATGATAAATTTTAAAGTTTTAATAAAAAAGTAATAGTCAAAAAATGAAAATGAATTAGAAAAACCAATTTGACCAGGATGGCAAATATGAGTGTTGGTAGCTGTTGTTGTTGTTGTTGCTGTTCTTGTTGCCAGCAGATGTTGCTGCTGAGTTGCTCAACGCGCCGTGTGTGTTACCAGCAGCATTGCGTGCCGCATTGGAGCCGCTAGCTCCATTGTTGCTGCTGTTGTTATTATTGGGCGTGGCAGCGTTACCGCCCCCGCCTGCACTGTTGGCTACAGTCCTAAGGAAATGTGCAAACTCCTGCTGCAATTGCAGCTGCTGTTGCAGCAGCTCGTACTGATTTTGTGGCTTATTGTAAATGAATTTCGTGGAAGTTCGCAAAATGTTTCTTGGCCCGGATGTAGAGGCGCCGGCATCGCCATGGTGCGACGTATTGGACGATAAGTTGGTATAACTGTTGCTTCTGCTAGCGTTGCTATTAAATATTGTTGCAACATTGCTGCTGATTGGGTGTGGTCTGCGGAGGCTCACAAATGCTGGTGCTTCTGCTGATGTTGTCGTAGCTGCATTCGCTTTTTTTGCCAAAGTTGCCAGCGAGTATCTGTTGTAGCAGCTTGAAGTTGTTAGCTTCTTTGGTCTACTAGGCTGTCTGCTGTTGCTGTTGTTGCTGCTGTTGTTGTTGTTGCTGTTGTTGTTGTTGCTGCTGTTGTTGCTGCTGTTGTTGGTATCTGCATGTTTGCCAAACTGCTGATAGGCAACATTGCTGTTGCTGTTGTTGTTCTGGCTGTTATGGCTGTTATGGTTGTTGTAATTGTTGGTGTTGTGACTGTGACTGTGGTTGTGATTGTGGTTGAGCACCAAGTTATTGGCAGCCAGCGCCGCTGCCGCCGCATTGGCATTGACAACAGCAGCCAACTTGGTTAATAATTACGTTTGCTTATTTTTGTTAGTCTTGAAGCTGACTTGAAGTACCCGATTGCCCAGCGTGTAGCCGTTGAGCGATTGTATGGCCAGAACAGCCTCCTCGTAGTTGGTCATGGTTACGAAGCCAAAGCCCTTGCACTTGTTGCTCTGCAAATCGCGTATGACCTGCAGGTTGAAAAGCAATTAATTCCAGAGTTAAATTTAACCCCGCCTGACACTTGAACGCACCTTAACGGATTGCACGGCGCCAAAGGGCCCAAACAGCTGCCACAGCACATTCTCCTCGGTTTCGGGCGCCAGATTATAGACGAAAATGCACCAACCCGAGCTGGTTATGGTATTGCCCTGGATCATGCCATTGGTAATTAGATCACTTGTCAGCGGCGAGTAGCGTGAGATCACAGAGCTATTGTCGGAGTAGTGAAGAATATATCATCTAAATAACTGTATGGCTAAGACTGACTTAGAGTGAGCGCGAGAAGCAAAACTCTTTGATCGTCAAGGAAAGTTCAAGAGGCTATTGTAGCTGCTGTTTTTTTTTCACTTTGATTCTTGTGCTTACTTTAAATCAAACCAATTATATCTATATATCCTTTAAAGTATACAAAATTTCCTTCAAGTCAAATTGACCACTTATAATTGAAGCGACTATTTTAATAATTAATTGCGGTGTAAACGTATTTAAATTAATTCAATCCAATAAATGTTAAATCTATTTAGAGCTCATTCAATTCTTAATTCACTTCACGCTTTCACTCTTTGATAATTACTATTTAATTTCATCTCATATATTTATAGTAGTTAAGATTCGGCAATTGCATTTGCTTATCTAAAATTACGAATACTTAAATATAATTGCATACTATTAAAATATTTAACTTTTAGCACAAGCAAACCCATTTGATGTATAAACCATGTATATTCACATCTAGATTCATGACAAATGTAAATTAATTGCATTCCATCAATCCAACAAGATAGTAATCGGATTTGTAGGTACAGAACATCTTAACCAACTCACAAGCAAAGTAACGGCGATCTGGCGCTATGCTCATAGTGAATTTAGAAATGAAGACAGAACTGATCTAAGCAATATCCATGCTACTTGGCAAATCCTGCATCCACTAAAACCATCCAAAAAACAGCTTCCTCTTGCACTTAAGTTCTTGAGATCATTACTTGCTTTGCTAACCTGTAACGGCCCGCGTTGGGATGAATGGCAGCGGCTGCTGCTGCCGCTGCGGCGCCGGCGGCGGCGTTCGTTTGAAAGGCTCGTCCGCCTCGGGTATTTTGTGGCGCTATGTAGGCAGCCAGTGGTTGCATACTGTTCTTGTTGCTGCTGGGATTGTTGGCAAACTTGACGGTTATCGGTTCGGTGGAATTCTTTGGTGTGGTACCGTTAAGCTCCTTGATGGCGCGATCAGCCTCAAAGCGCTGATCAAAGCGTATGAAGCCAACGCCCTTGGAGAGACCTAAAGTGAAAGAAATTGGATTGAAAACTCATCAAACATGAAATACATTAAAACTATTCACACACAGCAACAAAAAAAAGTACGAATGAATTTTGCAATTTGCAGCGCTTTGATCATTGTGTCAGCAAACATATTACATATACATATACAAGAAAATTTTTACTTATACATACTGTCAATGTGCTCGTCACACGCATCTTTTCGTAACTCTGTTTATTCGAATTTTGTGTAGTTTTGTGTCATGTTAGAAAAATAAAAATAATATGCATTAGTACAAAAAAAAGAAATATAATTTTCAAACACAAATTGTAATAATCAAAAACAGAAAACAATTCTGAGCAAACTAAACATTTAAAAGTGTACACTCCTGCATGCACAACAACAACATACGCCTGTTTCATTATTGAAAACTTCTTTATAATACAGTAAGATTAATAATTTAGCAACCATCGAATCCGAATCGTTCGTTTACTGACTTTTCTTTTCTCTTTTATTACCCAAAAATATGCTTGAACAACCGAGTCGATATAGACATTGTCATATTTCCGTCCGTTTGTCTGTATCGGAACGGATCGATTTTGCATACTTAAAGAGCTAGATACTTTAGGCTCTTTACCATCCACAATTACGAACGTATTTTAGGTCTGGGTTCAGTATATTCTATTTGGGCACTCTCGACCAGAGCACTCTTGTTTTTTGTTTAATTCAGAAAATACTGATTACAGTTTTATTACTGAGCATTACAAGAAGTTAGATATAATGATTTTAATCTATATTACATATCATATATATCAGAAATAGATTTTAGAAGAGTGGTTTGAAAGATTGGGTGAAAAACAGTAGCCAGAAATGCGTTTCACTGATTTTAAAAAATCTGAACTGAAGCAAATTCACTAATACTTGTTTTTAACGGAAAAATCTCAAATATAATATTGGCGTCTTTGGGACAAACATACATATTTAAACTTTTCTTTACAAACTTGTAAGAACACGACATACACTTATCAAATTCAAAAAGCACACCAACAAAATAACATTAAGAGCTCAAAAATCAACTCAAGATAAGCCACTAAAATGATGCCAAGCAATTTGCAAATGAGAAATTAATGAATTGCGATTTAAATAGCTATACCAAAAGTAAAAACCTACCGGCCGCATGTTCATCTTATAGTTTTATGTTTGGTTTTTGTGTTTATTATTGGGTTTGATTAATACATGAAAAAATAAAATTGTATATATAGTTTTGCATTAATATAGAATTGTCAACATATACAAAATTTAGTACAGCATAAATGTGAAAGAATTTGCGCACGCTACGGCAAAAGATTTGCCAGGCGCATAAACGTAAAGGTTATAAAATAATATATTAAAATTAATCTATACTTTAACATTACAAAAAAATAAAATAAAATTAAAGTGCTCTAGTCGACAGTGCCCGACTAGGAGATACCCTGAACCCAGCCCTTACATTCATTCATAATTATTTATCTGCATTCATACATCATACGCTGCTAGCTGCGCGCTTCATGCAATTGCTGGGCCCCATACTATATTACATTGAATAATGTAAAGTAATGCGCAAAAAAGGCTGGTCTGGAATCTAAATTGATCGATAACTCTTGAACGGGTAGAGATATCGATAAATTAAAATAAGCTTGTATTGACCCGAAATATGAAGTCTCCAGCTCTTATAGTCTCTAAGAAACGCGCGTTCATACAGACAGTCAGACGGACAGACGGACAAACATGGCTAGATCGACTCGGCTGTTGATAATGATCAACAATATATATACTTTATGGGGTCGGAGATAATTCCTTTTCCCTGTTACATACTTTTGACCAACTTCATGATATCCTTTTTCACATTTTTAATGGGTTCAGGGTATAAAAACATAAATGTATTAGACATGCTTATGTCGAGCTATAACAAAAAAAAATTAATTTTAATCTGGCTAATATATTATTTCAGGGATTGCTCAACAATTCGGTTGAATCAAAGCGTAAGTTTTCAAGTTTGCCTTCTTCGTTTTTTCTTGGGATACAAAAAGTCAGAATTGACTGCTGATTCTGATCTACTTACAAATATTTTGTAATCAACATATTCCTTTGTGACCTTACAAACATGTCGCATTCTAATCTAATGTCACCTTCCAACTTGGTCTAATTTCTGCATCTCTGATGCCTTCTTTTATCTATCAAGTCACTAAAATATTCTTTCTCACCTCGGCTTGCCAACATTCTTTTTCAAGTGTTGTACTTAATTATTTCAACCCTTGCTAAATTTGTCGAATCAAAATCCACAATGTATAATTTTAAATTTTAATGATACATACATTTTATTATTTATTCAAAATTGTATTTTTAATTCTCTGTGTCGACTGTTAATAATCGACATTAAATAAATAAAAATTGAAAATGCTTGGGCAAGAATATAGAGTACTTGAATAGTAATAATCTTCAACTCACCAGTGATATTATCACAAAGTATGCGCGAAGTTATGATCTTGCCGTATGGACTGAATAATGATTCCAAATCGGACTGCGTCATATTCTTTGGAAGACCCGATACATATAAATTGGCACCCTTAATGCTCTCCGAACTGGGACGCGCAATGGAGACCTAAATGAAATGGCGAATGAAATATACATACATGAATAAATATATTATTATTTTGGGTATTCACGATTATGCCCTATTGGTGTTAATAGTTGCTAACAAAGCTTAAAAGTATTATATGCAGATTATGACGAGTTAAAATCAAAAATTTAGGAGTATTCCATTGCTTCTTAAAGTTTATGAAGATCTTGTCCGGCTTTTTTATTGTACGAGATAAAGAAGATGTTCTACACAGTCACCAATTCACCTGCTATCGTGAATACCCTTACTTAAATAGCTCACTTTGATGGTTTTGTTTTGCAGACGAAGACCGTTGAGTGCGTTGATGGCCTTCTCTGCATCCTCTTGCTTGACATAGTTCACGAAGCCATAGCCCAGACTTTGACCTAAGCCAAAAACAACAATTAAATATAAATATATTAGTAGATTGGTTAATTCTGCTCACCTGTCACCTTGTCGCGTATCAACTTGCAACTCTCCACCTCACCAAAGCTGACAAACAACGAACGTATTTCGTCCTGCGACATTGTCTGCGGCAAATAATTCACAATCAAATTCGTTTTGGGATCTGGTTCGTTGTTGTTGTTGTTATTATTATTGTTATTATTGTTGTTGTTATTATTATTGTTCGTGGCTACAGTGTTGTTGTTATTATTATTGTTGCTGTTATTGTTATTATTGTTGGCTGCGGCATTGTTTGCCGTTACTGCCGGAGCAGCAGCAGCAGCAGCCACTGCCGTTGCCGTCGATCCCGAGCCACCATTCTGTTGCGCCTGACTGTTAGCCACGCTGCCAGTGGTGGCACCACCTCCAGCTGCAGCCGTAGCGCTGCTTGTGCCACTGCTGGCGGTGCCAGTTCCCGATTGCTGCTGCTGTTGAACCACTGTCTGACCCTCAACCATTTCGCTGCCGCTGATGCTGTGAGGATAAACGGTTTGACATCGTAAGACAATTTATAATATCTATAGATATTTATATATGTATATACCAGAAACCGTAATGATTTAAACAACTCAAAAACTGTATTAATTAATTCACATTGGTTCACTTATCATAGATATGTATGTATCAAATTAATAAATAACAAGAAAATCACAATTTACGGCTTCTGGTAAATACACATATGTAAATATAAACATTTGAAAAAAGGTGAAAAACAAATTAAGTTTTGATCAGAATTTATATCCTAGTTAAACTTTACTTAAAGTGTTAAAGTGTTGATTAATCGAAGGAAAGCCACAAAAATATTATTCTATTACTACAAGAACAATTTTATTCACACATATATAAATAAGAATTAAATGTAGAAAATATTTCAAACCTCTTATTTATGAATAATATTTACAAGTTTAATTCAAATCACACAATTTTTAATAATGCGCGTCTTTAAATATGTACATAAGTATGTACTTATGTAAAAAGTAAAATTCATTAAATTACGTGCATATGTTTTAAATTGATGTATCTAATATAAACATATATGTACGTAAATTGGGAATATGAATATATTTAGTTAACAAATTTGATTAGCTCGGGTAGGTTAAGTTTAGTTGAGAAAACGATAACATGAAAATGTAAGGTTAGGTGAAAAACTTTACTGCTTTCTTCTTTTCGAAAGAAATTTAAAATTGAAGTGTTCACTATTTGTATAGTTAAATGGAGTTCTCTTTTAGATAATACTGCTGTGACGCGTTTTTCAATCTGCAAAGAAATTTAAATAAAAGTTATTATAGAAAATAATGACATTATTGATGTACGTAATATACTTGTATAACTTATTAAATTTCAGCACTTACCTTAAAACGCACGACACACGAGACGAGCAAACGGAGGTGGAAAACAGAAATTGATTTAAATTGAACCTTTTACTATAGCCTAGTTGTAAGCGTGCCCAACGTGAGCTACTGTGTACCCACTACGTATACGTTATATGTATGTATGTCCAAAAGTTAACTGCAACGAAGGAAATGCAATTAAAGTCAATTTTTATAATTCAATTTAAATTGTATACAACTAAAGCAGCAAGCGTCAAGCGGAGGCAGGCAGGCAGGCAGGCAGGCAAGTCAACAAAAGCAGCTAACATGTTTTACATTTTTAATGAATCCGTAGAAATGTCAACATGGTCTATTTGCAGTTGTTCTTATTGCTGTGGCCCATATTCAGTTGCTGTATGCGGGCTCGACAAATACATTGATCCGAAAACTGACAGAAAAATCGATGTAATTAAAATGGAGGCGGACAAAGGTAATGGAAATAGTTTCGCAATTAAAATAGGTCAAAGGCAGAAGCCGATAATCAGCAACTGGCAAGCAGATTTGCGACTACAGAAGACTGAGAACCTCGAAACTTTGCTAATCCATATAAATAAAACGAGTGTCCTGACTGACTGACTGATCAACACACAGCCTTGACGAAGGTGAGCATTAGCCGACTCGCAAGTGTGTTAAGAAAAGGAGTCAACTATAAATAATTGAAATAGTATTTATAAACAAATTTGTACACGATAACTTATTATATTGCACATTTTGTGTCTCTTACTCTTTAAGTCTATGCGATATATACTTTATGGGATCGGAGATGCTTCCTTCTGTCTTGCACAACTTTATAATGAGTGCAGGGTATAAAAAGGATTTTTTTACTTTAAGTACAACTATAAAAGTTATTATTATTATTAGCTTGACGTGACTTAAAAGTTTAGCTCGTGGGATTAGGATTAAACTTCCATCCTCATAAAAGCTAATAAGCGTAATATTTCGATCGTTTACCTATGATTATTCGTCCAGTGTTTTAATATAACATATTTAATTTGTTGAAATCAGTTGACTCACTTGATGATGCCCAATACATTCATACGTATGTATATGACCCAGTCCACTTAAAATATTTGTGCTCTTCCGGTCGAATTCTACTTTCCCTGAAATGCGTCTGCAGTTGATTTTGTTCTCGACAATTGCTGTTCATTCCGCTTCTCTGGCTAATCTGATTGTCTGGCTAACTATATAATTGAGCGTTGATCTCTTAATCTTTTGGCCAAGAGCACAAATGTCTCGCATTGTTTGTTGATTTTGATTCGAAGAATTGTTATACCTATATGTACATACATTGTTGCTATTGTATGTGTGGGCATATAACACCCAACCCAAAATATTGGCCAAACGTAATTTTGGGAAATATTATATTGCTATAGTCAATGCAATATTTTCATAGAATCAATGTTGATTAGAAGCTACAATTGATTAAAGACTAGGGTGAGAGTAAACTTTAGTGTAACAGAGTTGGATTAGAGGAATCTGTAGCCATATTTAAAACTATATATTGAATTAAATATGTTGTGTGTGGTAGGTATAGAACATTTCAACGTTATTCGAATCTAAACAGCCTTCAACAAATACATAATATAATTAATTATAAAATCCCAATTTTGCTGGCTCAGATGCTGCCTTATAAGTTAACTAACTCACAGATCTGATAGATATGTATATAACATAATCATATGTTTTCCATGTCTTTTCAATGTATTGAGCCTACTCCCACTACTTGTTTCCTCTGTTCCATGCGTTTCCCCAATGTTTAATCAAGATCAACAATCATTTTCACCTTTGTTGCGCATTTTGGCCAAATGTTGTTTTCTTATTTTTTTCTCGGACATTTTTGCAGTCGCTGGCAGCGCAAATAGTGCGAAAAACTAATATTTTAAAAATAAACAAACAACTGGCGGACAAAAAAAAGGGGGGGGGCGATGTTGCCGCAGCAACGGTATCGAGAGCCGGCAGAAGTACCAAGAATTATATTTTCGAAATATTTTTAAAATAACAAAACGACTGCGAGTTGTTGCTGCCTCTGCTGCTGTTGCTGCTGTTGTTGCTGCCGCTGCGACGACGCATTTTTGAGGTTAAGTGGCAATGTGAAATATATAAATGAAATTATTGAAATTATTATTCATGCAGTGAATCGCTAGTCCGAATTATATAAAAGCAAAAATATATTCGAAATTTTACCTTTGAGTTAGAAAACAAATAGAAATCTAAGAAATGTAAATAAAACTTGTTGCTCTTTGGATTTGGTGGCGATTACGAAACACTTTTTTTTGTGGATTGCTTATTCTTAGTTGATTTTCAAATAATCAAAAACAAACAAACCGAAAGATTTTTGCAAAAAACGTATGCAAAATAAATGGCGTTGAATTTGTTGTTGTGTATCAGTTTTGTTTGGTGTTTGGTATTTGAAAAAGTTAACAAAACGGCGAAAAACGAAAACCAAACCAAAGCGAACCGAACGCGAAACAAATGTTTAACAATAATAATAATAACAATAATAATAATAAGGAAATAAAATCAAACGGAAAGTAGAAAAAGAACACGTTCCTGCAACTCAACAGAACAGAAATAAACTGATTCAGCGAGCGGCATGGAAATTATTTTTATGCCGTTGCGTCGCCATCGAAAACAAATGTTACCAAGAGTCGAAACATAGCCATGGGGCCAGAGAGAGAGAGAGAGAGAGAGGGAGATTGAGAGCGGGCGTCACTGTGAGAGAAAGGTAGAATACATTTGTGCATGGGGAGTGCGAGTGTGCTCTATGTGTGTCTGTGTGCGTGGGTCGGTGAGTGAAGAGCAAGGCTTGCTTGCACCTAGCGGGTGGTTGTATAGATCAGAGTGCTCCCTGTGTCAGTATACACTATGCATATATTTTAAAATGCTTGTGCAGATGATGATGATGATGATGACAAATGTAGCTATGAGAAAGCAGACAGCAGAGCGCCATAATTGGATTACATGTGAAATGGCGTTGTAATAGAGAGACGAATGTTATTTACATATTTGATGCTTATTTGAAACTAACAGCACTCAATGGCTCAGCAGCAAGACAGCTGTTAAAATATAGCCACATATGTTTGCAAAATAAAAACAGCTGTCACTGCGCAATATCATACGTTATTTGAATTTACTGTAATGTGAATGCTTTTTATTTTAATTGAGCATCAGTAATTGCTCAAGAATCAAGAATGTAAATATGTTTCTATTTATTGTTTTTTTTATTTATTGAACAAATAAAAAGACTTATACTATAATGGAAGGCTATGATTGAAAATTAGCATGAATTTTAATTCTAAATTTAATACTTTAAAAACTATTTGGTAAGTCAGTCCAAAGTCTAACAGCAAGCTCAAAAAAGTGTTGGTTAGATTTTACAAAATTAATAAGGATTGTATACAAATTGAGAGTTGAAAATGTCAATAACATTTCTGATAATCAGCGTTAATTGGTAAAATTAGATATCAGAAATTATTCACTTGATCTATCATTTGAAAAATTTGTATATATGTATGTAATTGTTAATATTATGTATTATTATTATTATTATTATTCAATTTATTAGACGCACGACACACAAAAGCTAATATGACAATTTTAGAGCATTTGCTTGTATTATATTCAGCTTCTAAATATCTTTAATTATTATATTTCTGTAAAACTCGTTTAAAAGAATCGTCAATTTAAAGATGCAATCTTGTCATTCAAAAATTTGGAAAAAACTTAAATTTTTTGTTGTTTGCGTATTTTAGGTTAAAAACTAATGATCGGATGAAGTCAATAAAAAACTTTAGCTTAAATCATTTCTAAAGCCATAGATTTGAATTATTTTGATTAAAAACTTAAAGAAATATAAAAAAAGTGTAAATCAATAAAGGAATTATTTCATTAAATTCAACAGACAATCAACTAATCCGATTCAAAAAGATATGTGTATAACCGAAAGCTCACAAGGAGGAATTACTTGGAAAATGTACCTGCAACTGTACAATTAGACTGAAAAAGTTGCACCCACAGACAATAGAACACACCCCTTTAGGGAGCACAGGCCCCAAAAATAGTGTAACACAAACCGGCAATTTTCATTCATAAATTGTTTAAAATTGTTTCCGCTTAACTGATGGACGCTTACAGACCGAAGGATATACCGAAAGCTTCTGACATCCAACGGCACCACCATCCCACAACCCCCTTGTTGACCATCGAGCATGCAAAGTGGCAAAAAGCGTAAGAACAAAACAAAAAAGTGACACACCTTGCAGCAGGAAAAAGCAAAAGACAAAATCAGAAGAAGGCTGATGAAATACGAGCAAGAGGAAAGCTAAGCAAAACGCCAGGCCGCAATTGCTTTTGGGTGCGGCAGAAAGAAAAATAATTGAGAGAAAGAGAGCAAATGCAGCCGCAGCGCAGTCAACAGCTGCAGTAGCCGTAGCAGCAGCAGCTGTCATCCGAGTGCGCCTTAAGATAGGCAATGCAAAGAGAGCAAGAGAGAGTAAGCTTGAGAGCGCGCTTAGCTGCTAGCTGCAAGCGGCGACGTCAGCGCCGACTGCGTTTTTTAGGTTAAACGGCGGCTGCAGCCGGCGCTGCACGGAACGCAGCTGCATGGATGTGTGTGTGTGAGTTTGTGTGAGTGTGTAGGCGGCATTTGGCAGCAAAGTGTAGAGAAATGCGCTCTGCGGCGCTGGGCCGCCCATTGAGCCAAGTTTTTACTATCGCGAGTGTGCATGCAAGCATGCATCTGTATGAGTATGTGTGTGTGTGTGTGTGTGTATGTGTTTGTGTGAGTGTATGCTAGTATATATGTAAATGTGAAAAATCGACCATGGGTGTGGGCACTTTACATGCTAATAATATGCATGCAATTACAGCCACAAGAACAAGAACAACAACAATAAAACGATTTTACATTTTTTCCTTTTGCTTACTTTAGTTTCGGTTGATTTTAGTGCAAGAGAGACAGAGAGCGTCGCAAAAATATATGTATGTATTTTTCACTTGTTTTTTTCACAAAATCTATAGCTTTAAGAAAAAGTTGCATTTGGTTCGTTTTAAATAAGTTTTAAAATACGCGCACAAAATTTGAGATTTAAACCGTTATACACAATATACAATGCATACGCATGTATGTATGCATGTATATATATATATATATATCTAGATGTATATATATATATATATATATGTATATGAGTATGCTTGATGTGTGTATTATACCGATATACAACAATTTATAAACGACGACGATACGACGATAATCAAAAAACACAACTTGCTGCCGGAGAGTGCAAGAACTAAATGATTAAAGTGTTCAATTGCCGCCAGGATAAATGCAGCCAGGACAACGGCCACGTCGACGTCGACGCCGACGTCAACGCCGCCAGCGCAGTTAGCTGATGCAGCTACTCTCTCCCCATTGGGTTGTACAGTTGCGCGGAAGAACGGATGAGACGAAAGCCAAAGCAAAACGGTGTAGTTCTTGAATTGCCACGAACAGTGGGACAACCAGTGTTGTGTGTAAGCCAGGCTTATTTCTTTTCACATATATTTATAAAACTGTACCTGATAACATAGACTCTAAGTATCTTCTCATTTAAGTTACGCATGAAATTGTGCACTTTATCATCTCTATTTTTTCAAAACTTACAATTTTCCTGTAACAAAAATGTGCATTTGAAAATTGGATCCTTTAAAATGTCTTGCCATCTTCTCTTGTGGAGGAGCCCAATTGAAATGGTTGGTAACATAAATTATTAATTTTCAAACAAGTAAGAACGTTGCAGTCGGGCGAAACCTGTTACCAGCTGAGAACAGGTGGGCGGAGGCATTAGTGGGCATGGGCGTGGCTCAAACTTCAAAGAAGCTTACAGCTTATCTAACTTCCCCATTCGGTTTTTTGCAATTTCGAGCTCTATCAATCTGAATCTGATATCTATCAGTTAATATTTCAAGTTTCAAGTCTCTAGTGTCAAAGCGTCGAAAAATTATTATTTTAATTATAATTATTATTATTAAGTATATCTGTATGTATTTGAGCATAGTTAAAAACTATCAACATTGTAAAAAGCACTGGCTACTATGACCTTGGTTATTCGAATGCAATAGATTCATGAGATCGTTTCTATGCTTTTTTGTAGTGTGAGAATTCACAAATATGTTATTTATTTTTAAATGGTTATTAAAAAATAAATCCTTTAACAACAATATTTCATTGGTTGGACACTGTGCGCGCAACACAAAGTTTGCTACAATAAAAGGAGAAGAAGCGGAAGATGAAGCGACATAACAATAACAAAAAGCTGCAGCGCCGAATGCGCAGGTACAGCAGCAGCGGCAGCAGCAGCCGCACTCGCTGCAACAGTCAGTCAACAATGGAACGGTACTGCTGCAGATGCTCTCCTCTCTGGAAGTTGATTGGGCTCTCTCACGCTCCAGCACTTAGCCGAATACCCTACATTTGGATACAAAACATAAACAAGGAAATGCAGCGATGGCGTCGACGACGACGTCGAACACGAAACAAATTGCGGTAGGTTCTCTGCACAGAAGAGAGAAAGAGAGGGCGTGAGAGAACACCGGCCGCATATCAACAGCGAGCCATCGTTGGGCCAACAGCCAAAAAGGCACCCAAACAAACAGTTAAACCAACGCACACACACACAGGCACAAAAGGATTTGCAAAGCGTACAAACAGGCAGCTGACTCGACTCGAGCTGCGAGCTGTGAGCTTTGAGCGAGCGGCGGGCAATGAGCCGAATGCCGAGTGACGAGGGCTGACTACCGAGTGCCGAGTGCCAAATGCCGAATGCACCAGGCAAAAGCAGCAGCCAAGAAGCTCAACTTGACATCATTTGTGTCAAAAGACCATTGAACTCTGTGCGGGGGAAGTTGTCCCTACATACATACATACATATATGTTTATCTACTACCTATCCAATCACCCACTCCCCCCACCCCCTTCACACACACACACACAACCAGCTATCCGGGCATTGTTTTGTTGCTGTTGTTCTCTCTATGTAGCGCAAGCAGCAAGTGTTTACATGTAAATGCAAACATACTAAATATGTATGTATGTATGTATGTATTTATGTATATGCATAAAAATGTGCATGTCTCCAGTCTAAGCTCTGCTAAAGCAAACACCGTTATTGTGCCTGCTACTCTGTTCACACAGCCACAATTATAATTACAAATATTTGCTCCAGTCTTCTTATAACTGTAGCTGCTAATCAGGCAACGATTAAATATCCAAGTCATTTGATCGATTCCTAATCAATTCAAATCAGGCTTATAGGTTCATGAATTAATTATAGTTCGTACTTCGAACTGTGAAAAATGTAATATTAAATAATTGTTACATTAATTTGCACAAATTCATGAAACACTTTTTTGGCCATTTGTAATAGTTAGTGGCAATAAAAATAGTTTCATTAGATATTGTTAAATTTGATGATAGACAAAGGAACTACAAAAGTGCAATTAAGACGTGGGAAATATTGACAACACTGTAGAAGAAAATAATACCCCACTAACTTAAAATGTATTTACATATGTGTAAAATGTAATCAATGTATTATTATTAATTGTACATATATTAAAACAGACTCTTCTGCAATCAAGTAGAAGGAAAACTTTTATTAACTGTACATACATATGTATGTCAGGGATGCCTAAACCGTGCACGCGCGTTTATACCGTTAATTCGAATTCACACAGATATGACCGATTCTCTCTCAAATTCTTAGAAAATGGCAACAAATGCGGACCGCGCTCAGCGCAAATAACACCAACACATGCACACAGAACTGAGCAAAAAAAGTCTGCTCTCTTTTTGGGCATCTCTGATGTATGTACATACATATGCATGTATGTATGAATGTATGCACATGGCAAGAAAACGAAAAACGCCGTCCCCTGCGAGAATTTTGCCATATTACTATGTGTGTGTGTGTGTGTGTGATGTGTCTGTGTGTTCGTTCGTTCGGTGTTTGCAACGGCGATCAGAATGTTCGGAATGTTGAAGATGACCTTCATTTTTGGATTTTCTTTCATATCATTTATTTTCTCTCTACATGACCTGTGAACCGTTAAGCAACCATAACTATGCCTCCAAGAGCAAGACTATATAAAATAGCAGCAGGATGTACATACATATGTATGTATGTATGACTGTACTCAGAGACTTACCTTACAAGCGCTGCTGATAATAGTGCGGCTGTTGAGATTGATGGCCAGTGTGAATCACATCGGAATACTGCTCCACCCGGCATCTCTTAAAGGCGTGGTCTGTGGTGATGCTGCCGTTGCCGTTATTGGCGATCGTGCGCTGCGTGCGGCGCATTGTCGCCATATAAAAGGTGCTCTTTTGATAGTGCATGCCACTACAGGTCTGAGTTGGGTAAGCAGCGTGCTGGTTGCCATCGCTGGCGGGCCACTGTCTGGCGGTATGTTGCCACTGTGTGCTGGTGTGGTTCCACTGTGCTGCTGTTGTAACATGTTGACTCTGGTGTATCCACTGACTCTGCATTCTCTCATGCTGCATGGGCAGCGGTTCGTTTCTAGTGTGGGATGGCTCACATCCTGAGCGTTTTTGATAGTACATGTTGCCGAACCACTGTGCGCTCGGGTAACTTTTCTTGAATTGTATAACTTGTTCCACTTTTTTTTCTGGCTGCGGAAAATTCAAATTATTAGATAACTCAAGCATTGGAGGGCATTTCAACGGCGAGCCCACTGTGCCATAGTGATCATAATTTGCGCCGCCTTGAACGCCGATAACGGTTCACTTACACCGCTTTGCGCCGTGGAGTCCGCTTTTGGGCTAGACTTGCGCTTGCGAATCCGCAATTTTGTAGTGCTAGCGTTTTGTTTCTGCCTGCGTCTTTGCCGGCGTTGTTGCGATTTCCCTAAAAAGTTCTTTACAGTTGTATTTTTGCGCTCCTCGTTCAGTTGCTTCGCCTGCTCCATGCCGATCACAAAAAGAATGCGTGAGAAACACGTGCGAATTTAAAACTAGAAATCGAACACAATTCAATTTCTTGCAAAGTTTACGTACAGCTTTAAATGTGTCCTGTCTGCCACCTTAGCACTATATTTTTGAAATTATTTAACTAATTTCAATTTTGTAAGAACAAAAACAAAAAAAAAACACAAAAAACGGTTAAACCGAACTGCGCCGGTAACGCCGGCAAACTATAGAAATGACAGTGCTAAATAGCTTCTCATTTTTTAACACAACACTTTACAGCACTAAAAACTGTTACTTGTTTGCTCAGCGACACTACACGTAATTTAAATAACAGATTCAATAGATCGCTACTTAACATATAAATGTATTGTGATCCGACGTCACAAAAACCAAATGCTGCTCTTTAGATGATTAGCTGATGATCTGATGTAGATGTATAGCACTGCAAATTTGAATTCGTTAATTGAATTCATAATACAAATATGTTGCTGACAGGATCTGAAATTGACAGCAAATTGCTGTAAGGCTAACATAGCTGTTATCTGCTTATTTCAATTACAGCTTTTAATAACAGCTAAATGTTAAATTTAGCACAAATATGTTGTCTCGAGCAAAGCTGTTAAATTCGCAGCGGTGCAGCGAATTGAGCTTAAAAGAATTACGCGCGCAATTTGAATAAAAGTAAACAGCATTTTAAATGTTACAATTTTGTTTTTTTATTTTTGATTTATCAACTACTGTTACGGTAATTGCATATTAAATTGGTTGTTTTTGTTGTTGTGGTTTTTGTTTTGTTGCTTAAACTTTAATAAGTGTACTTGGTTTTTGCTGCTGCGGTTGTTGTTGTTTTCTTTTTACTCGTTTCGTCATTAATTATATTTGTACAAAATATATATATATATTTATTTAATTATTAATATATGTTTTCTTGTTACCTTTACTATGTTAATGAACAATTTCGTTTTGTCATCAATTGAATTGTTGATTTTGCTGTTTGTTTGTTTGTTGTTGTTATTTTTGTTTATGTCCAGCTTAAAACTTAATTCTGTTGGTTTTACGGTTCGTTTTGCTTATATTTTGCACTACAATAACGCTTAACAAAATATAATTATTAACTATGCTTCGCTTCTTAAATCCTCGAGGCGCATTTTCGTTTCTTCTTGTTATTACATTTTTTTTTTGTCTTGTTATTTATAATATTTATTGCAAGATTGCTGCTTGTTGATTTTTTTGTCGTTTGAAAAAATTTAACTATAATTTAATGTTTTCTCTTTATTTGTATATATATAAAAATATATATATATATATATATACATATATATATATATGTGTGTGTGTGTGTGGATGTATATATATTTGTCGATATACATATGTACGTATGTGTGTTTATATGTGAGACTGTCTGTGTGTGACTGTATTTGTGTGTCTATATAAAGATGCTTTTTATTTACAGCGTTTGAAATTTTAACAATACACATACAAATACACATACACACCGGTGCAGTATATAAGTATGCATAATTTATAATAATTAAAATTAATTTTCATATTGCACAATAAAATTGCGCACTACAATTTGTGTTTTTTTTTTGTTTGTTTTTAATTTTTATTTGTTTTTTTAGTTAATGTTTTTGATTTGTGTATTTGTAAATATCCTTGCAGCGGTTATATTAAGTTGTTCACGATATATGTAATATGTAGAAGTCATGAGAACTACATATGTATATTTCTAAATTCTATATAAATCTTTTTAATCTCTCAATAGTGTTGATGAAACATGGGAACTATGCTTTCGTTTTAACAAGAATATGGAATGGATCAGATATATCATCTACTACTATATCAAATTATCTCAATAAGTAAAACAATAAAAGTCATATTTCATAAATTAAACTGTTCTTTGTTCCGATCGGAGTCCGATATTATTATATGCATATGTACTATGTAGCTGCCATAGGAGCAAATTGGTTTTAGCCTGTCTGCAAGGGTATTTAAAGTTCGGCTGGCCGCACATACTTTTTTGTCAGTGGTGTTAAGTGGTAACTTAAAATTTGACTACCATTAAACGTAATGTTTGTCATTTTTGAAAGTTAATGCTTTGTTTCCCCAGAACCACATATTGTTGCATATAAGTACATAATATATATATTCAATTGTTGCTTTTTGCTTACCATTTTGTTAGTTTGTTTTTCGTTACGTTTTTCGCTTTGATTTTCGAGTTTATCTTTAGCTGCGCTTTGTTAACGCCAAAGTGCTGCCAATTAGGCACAACAGTGCTGCCCATTTGTTGCGTGTAATCAACGACTTACAATTAGTTTATTGCATTTGTTTTTCTTTTCTTTTGTTTTTCATAATTTCAACACGAATTTCGGCTTATTGACTATAACTTGATTTTTCGCTTTGCTTTTTGGCATATTAAAAATATATATGTGTATATGTATATGTCGGCTATATGTACAATGTACAATGTATATTGTTGATTTTCTTTGAGGGAGGAGGCAAGTCTATTTTCATTGATTAAATTGCTGCTTATTTTAAGATTTTTTTCTTTTTAATTTGAACTTGTTTAATATCTACTAATGCACTATTAGTTGTTGCGTCTGTTTTGTGAGTCTTGAGGCACAATAACGTAAAACAAAATTGATAGAAAAAGTACAACTAAATAAAACAAAATGTAAAAACTTGGCATAAATATGCGATATATTTTAAATATATATATATTTCTCATTCATGAATTTTTGTTCTAAAACGCGATTGCTTTCTTTTAAAAATTTACTTTTAAAATCAATAATATATTATAAACATAATTAATAATGTATAAATATAACTATATAAAATAGTGTTTTTGTTTTGTTAACTCAATTTTAAAACTTACGAAACAGTACAAATTTGTATTTAAATTAATTTAATAAAAACCATGCTTATATCAAGTTTTTTTTATGTTTTTTTTTAGTTTTTGCTTATTTCTTGTTTCTGCTTATATACATAAAAAGTTTACGAGTTTTATTTGTTGTTGTTGTTGTTGGTGTTTTAAGGCGCATTAACATTTTGGCCAGCGAGAATATATATGTAATATATGTGCAAACGACAAAGAAAAATTAACTAACTTAAATATTAAAAAGCCATTTTTAAACAAAATTCAACTAAAGTTTGTATGGGGGCCACTTTCTTTTCACTTACAATCTAGAAAACATATATAAGTATATTGATAAGATAACTTGATTGTATAATGTGTGTGTTTTTGTAGTAATATCGTATCAATTAAAACTAGGCATAAATATAAAGCTTAACATGCCTAAAAAAGAAACCGATTGAAAATTGAGCGTAAGGAAATAAGTAAATGGTGTGCATAATGTTTATGTATATAAAAAGGAGTAACTAGATATGAATAACAAACAATTTGTTGTTGGTGTTGGTGCTGTTGCTTTTTGTTGTTGTTGGAAGTTTTTCTAAAATAAACAACTTAATTTTTAGCTGTTTTGCTGCTGATTGTATACAATATAATAATTATAATTATTAATTACAATAATAATAGTTGCTAATTTGGCCTGACTTTCATTTAGACACGTTTGGTGGTGGTGATGATGTTGCGTTGCGTTGCGGTTGTTTTTGTTGTTCTTGGACTCGTTGTTGTTGAGGCTAAAGTTATCGCTACTGCGACTGGGGATACGAGACAGCATCGCGTAGCCTCTTGAGGCCCGCCTGAACATAGCGAAACACCTCATGCATGGTGCTATGCAGCGTCAGTGGCCCATTTTCATGATCCAGTTTGCGAATAAAGTCTGCAATATAACCGAATTTAGTTGAATTAAATAATTCAATATAATCTGAATTATATATATATGTATATAGAGTGCTTACCTATCAGATTGCCGGTGCGTACCAAACGATCGGCTTGATCCCACAGATCGTGAGCGCTGTTCACATAGGTGAGATACTCATTCTGTCTGCACAGCTGATTGTGTATGTCTTGAGGCACTATTTTACCAGGCGGTGTATTCGAACCGGAGCCCTAATGAATTAAACATTACATTTATTAGTTATAAGTTATACATACAGGTATTTCCTATTTGCTGTCGGTGGCTTCTTATTATTTACCTGAGAGCACACTGAGTTCGATGGTGATATGGAGGACGGCGTATTGCCATTTAAAATATCCCCCCTGCCAGTGCGAAAGAATTCCGAGCAGCTGGCTATTATTGCGCGACAATTGGCACGTCGCAATTTGTAAAGCTTTAAGGATATCAGCGATTGGCAGCGCAAACTGTAAGTGCACAAGATATGGATAGAGGATCGAGAGTTAGCATAAATATTTTCTGATTACGTATATCATGTCAAGCACCCACCTGAGTATGGCCACTATATTGTGCGATTCGTGCTTTCCATTCGTTGACTGTTGATAGGGTCGATTCTTCCCGGAAAGGTATCTGGATAAATACAAATTAATTAACGAAATATTCAATTACAATTAATATTATATATGAAACTAACAAAAGTTGACAGTTTACTTAGAATTAATAGAGTGAGCAGACTTTACTTTACTTTACTTTACTTTACTGGAGTGTGGCACACTTTACTCACTTAATTAGCACCAGGGTGTCCTTGTACATTGTCCATGTGGCCTCACTGTTGCATCGTTCCATGGCATCGGCGGTGAGCAGGAAGTAGACAATCGCCTCCAGGTACAGCGTCATCTGGTTGAAGCTGTCGCGCTCCGAATCAGCAGCGCGTTTTCTCCTGATTGCCTCCTGCAGCAGAAAATCGTTTTTCCTATTCGAAATAAACGGATGTCATTAATAAATGAATATTGAATAATGGAAATTGTCCTGACTTAGCATTGCATAATGGTTTATTATAAAAAATAAGAGGTGAAAAATTTATATGTCTAGATTTGTACTATAAGATATTAAATAAAATATGAAAAACTTCAAATACTCCTAAGAATCAGACTATTTCAATTAAGTTTCAGCTAAACTACAATAATGTACTATACATTTTTTAAATAATAAAAAGTAAGGATTATACTCCAATTATTAGAGATTTGATTAGATTGTAGGTTGTGGATTTTGGCATACTTGTATGTGTGGGTGAGGTCATCGCTGGGATGCTCCTCCTCATTATCAAAGTGGGAGCGATAGATGAGACGCGGCGCTGGCGGGGGCGCAGCTGGTGGCGGTGTTGTCTGCACCGCTTCGCTGCAGGTGGTTGGCAGTTGTGTTGCTGGCGTTGATATCTTCACCGCAGCAACTGTTGCCGTTGTAAGCACTGCTGTTGCTGTTGGCAGCGACTGTTGCTGTTGCTGCTGCTGCTGCTGTACCTGTGGCAATTGTGGAAATTGCCGCTTAGTGGGACTACCATTGGCAGAGTTGACTTCCTGTTGGAGCAGCTCCAATTTGTCTTGCGATAATCGCTCGTGATTGTTGGCGGGCAGCAGCACCGGCACCGGCAGCAGCTCCTTGCTGACCTGCTCGGCCTTCTCCTTTTTCCGCTTCTTCTCCTTGTACGGACTCGAACTGGAGCTGCGTTTGCGTCGACGCGCGGGCAGCTCCTGTTTGAGCATAAACTCTTGTTTAACGCTATTTGGTTTATACTTTGCCTCATAGCCGGCATCCAGCTCCGGCTCGGGCTTAACGCCATGCTCGTGTTTTACGCCGCCCAAAGGTTTATTGGCCGCACCACTTGCACCACTGGCACTACTGGCACCACTTGCTCCACCTGGAGTCACATAGCCATTGGGCGCATACACTTGCTGCAGTTCCTTGGGCGTGCGAGCGCCTTCGGCGGAACGACTGCTGAGATGACCATTCTGCTGCGCCTTTGGGTGGTGGTGATGCTGCGGGTGGTGAAGCTGCTGTTGCAACTGTTGCGGGTGGTGCTGCTCAGCGGCATATAGTCGGTAGCTATCCTGATACCACTCGGGCGGCACACGTGCTAGCTTGCTCAGATCGATCTTGCACATTAGTGATGTTAAATGTGGCGTTGTGGTGCGTGCCGGTGATGCCAGGGTTGCCCCCAGCAGTTGCGTGGTCGTGGCACGCGGCTTCAGCTCTTTGGCCTGCTGCTGCTGTTGTTGTTGTTGTTGTTGCTGCTGCTGATGTTGTTGTTGTTGCTGTTGCTGCTGCTGCTCCTCGGATTGATCGATGATAACCACCTGACCCTGTTTCTTGGCGCCACCCTCTTTGGGATTGAAGATGCGTGTTAGCGTGCAGATCTTCTTTTTATCACTCTTGCGCTTGCCACTGCGATGGGCATCATCCTCGTCGCTGCTGCTGCTGTTGCTGCTGGCACTGCTGCTGTCGCTGCTCGCACTGCTGCTGCAATCGGAGCTGCTCAAACGCTGCGCCGGCTGCTTCAGCGGCGGCTGCTCGGCCACAAAATGTGATTGCAACGATTGTTGCTGTTGCTGCTGTTGTTGCAATAGTTGCTTTTGCTGCTGCTGCTGCATGAGCAATAATTGCTGTTGCTGCTGCTTATGCTGTTGTTGCTCTTCGGTCTCGCTGCTGCTGCTGTTACTGCTGCTGCCCACGCTGTAGCGACGCTTGTTTTTGTTGCTGTTGTTGTTGTTGTTGCTGCTGCTGCTGGCCACTCCCACTTTGTTGATTTTAACAATGCGCTTTTTGGCGGGATTCTGTGCAACTGCTGCCGCTGCGGTTGTTGCTACTGCTACTGCTGCTGTTGCTTCGATCTCGCTGCCGCTGCTGCTACCGCTACTACTGGATTTGGTGCTGCTGCAGCTGCTGCTGCTGCTATCCTCATCACTGCTGCTGCCGGCGGCAACAGCTGGCGGCAGCAATGTGGCTGCTGGTACTGCTGCTGCTGCTGCTGGGTGTGGTTTTTTGGTGGGCGTGTTGCCATTCGAGCTGCTGTTGCTGCTGTGCTCACGCTTGCGACTGCCAGCAACTGTTGCCGACGCGCTGCTGCCGACAGCTGCTTTGACCAGTGGCTTCTTCGCCGCCGTCAGCGTTGGTCCCTTGGCCTGCGAGCTGCTCGCCGAGGCGCTGCTCAAGTTGCCACTTTGTTGTTGTTGCTGCTGCTGCTGCTGTTGCAACTGTTGCTGCTGCGCTTGCTTGCGTGGCCTGCCTCGCCCCTTTTTTATTGCTGGCGCTGACACAGGCACTGCTGCTGCTGCTGCGGCGGCAGCAACTGCTGCAGCTGCTGCCGATGCGGTTGCCGCCAGTTCCAGCGTATGCTTCTTATTGCTGCTCGCCGGCTCATCCTCATCGCTGGAGTCCAAAGGCGGCGCCGTTGCTGCCGACATTTTCTTTTTGCGCGGCTTCTTCTGGCGCGGCTTCGGCGACGCCGGAAGCGGTCCAATCGGCGTCAGTGTAACGCTATTTGGCGGCGCCTTCTGGTTACTCGTCGCCTGAGGCACTCGCATCACTGTGGTTATAGCTGCCGGCACTCCCGGTATCTGTAGGGTTTCACCTGGTCCTGGCATCTGCAACACTTCGCTGCCGCCAGCGCTGTCGGAGCTGCTGCTGCTGCCGCTGGCGCTGCCGCTGCCGCTGCTGATGCTGGCCGAGTCGGAGAGACGCGACTCGCGTTTGATTTGGTTTTTTGGCAAAGCGCCCGACAGCGCCAGCTGCTCAGCGCTGAGCTGTTGCTGCTGCTGCTGCTGTTGTTGCAGTTGCAACTGTTGCTGCTGCTCCAGTTGCTCCTTTTTAACGGTAACACTCAGACCAGCATATCGCTGCTGCTGCTGCTGTTGTTGTTGCTGCAGCTGCAGCTGTTGTTCTTCTGCATCCTCCTCGTCGTCGTCTGTAATTTGTCGCGCGTCGTCGTGCAGCTTCTCGTTCTTGACAATTGCCGTGGTGACATCGATGGACTCGGGTATGATTTGTGCACCGCCTGGAAGAATGCCGGGCACCTTCATGCTCACATTGCCCACGCCCGGCGAGACGCTCTCGGTGGTGGCCTGATTGGCCGGCTTTGGAAAGAAGCGACTCAGATTCCAGCGATTGCTGTCTGTCGGCGATGGCGTCTTGTTTGACGAGCTCGAGCTGCTCATGTTGCCCATGCCGCTGCTGCTAGAGCCGCCACCGCCACCAGTGCTGCCGCTGCCCCCGCCACCACCCACCAATCCACTACTGCCTGTGTTGCTGGTTGAGTTGGCGGCAACACCTGAGCCACCTAATCCGCTGGAGGTGAGCAGACCGCTGATTGTATTCGCACCGCTGGCAATGATTGTTTGGCTGTATTTCTTTTTGCTGCCATTCGCTGTGGCTGCCAGACGCTGCTGTTGTTGCAGCAGCAACAGTTGCTGTTGGTGTTGATGCAGCAATTGTTGCTGCTGCTGCTGTTGCTGCTGTGCGTCACCCTTGCTGCTCGCCTCGCTGCCCGATTCGCTGGAATCTGAATCGGAACTATTGCTGCTGTTGCCAGCCGAACGACTGCAAGAAAGAGAGGGAGAGAGTGAGTGATTGATACCAGTGATTGTCAAACTGTTACTTACCCATCCTTTTTCCGATCGTCATCGGACTCGGAGAGCTCTAGATCGTTCTCGAGGCTGCAATTAAGAAATAACATGTGTTAATACTCCAGTTAATGGCAAACAATTTATGATTTTAAATATCCACATAGCTTCTTAATGATCTAATGCAAGTATAGCAACTTAAATTTATTAAATAAGAGAATTTATTTTTTTGAATTTAAACTATCTTATATTAAAATTTAAATTTACCGAAAAATCCACTAATGTTTTTTTTTTAATTTATTTGTTTTTTACCATATTTTTGTATCATATATACATATATATAAGAGCTGTTCACGTTACAATTCAAATTTAAATTATATTGGCTCCTTTTAAACTTTTTAAAAAACGTGTAGGAACTGATAGTTCTATTTTAAATATCATATAATCATTTAAAAAATGTTGTATATATGATTTGCTTTATTTTTGTACAAGCTGATATCTATTAATTCCCAAAATCGAAACAAAATCGATGACAACAGAGTAGTTTCATTAGGTAATTTTCAGTAATATTATATAATGTAACTACGTCTTCCCATAGTTTAAAAAGTCAGATCTATAACCGAACCCATTATTAAACTCTTGTTAGCTTTAAATCGAGCTTTCTTTATATATAATAATAATTTATTGATCCTGACATAATATACTAATCCTTAGCTATTATCACGTCTATTTAAGATGATATTCACATGTAGTTTTCCTAATATATTCCGCCCATATACTTACCACGAGTCCTGTTTCTCCAGCGTATGATTTTTCTCCGTTTTCAGGGGCTTTATCGCTGGCGACGTGGGCGATGCCCTTGGGGGCGTCGGCGCCAGCTGCTGAATGGGTGCAACGGCAGCCATGGCCAGGGAGGGAGGAATCGTTGTGGCGCCCGCAAGGGGTGGCAATGGCATCGGCAGCTGACTGGCCTGGGGAGGTGTCGTCAGGAGCGGGGCAATCGGCGATGTGATGGGTGCTATCGGCGCCAGCAGTGGCGTCATTAGCGAGGAGGCGCCACTTGCCGCCGGCGGGGAGTTGAGGGGGCCGATGGGATCCACCGCGTCAAATGCATACTTAAACTTATTGGGCCCATTCAAGTTGTAGTTCTCGCGCATCGGCGCTTGCGGCGTCGCAGCTATCGATGTCAGCGGCGTCACCCGATAGTTGTTGGTCATTTCTGTGATTATTTTCTCTATTCTAATATCCTTCTGCAAGTGTCATGATAGCATAGAGAGAGAGAGAGGGAGTGTGCTTTTAAATTATTATTATTTCAAGATAATGCCACAAATAGATCACTCTCACATATAAGCATAATATATCCAACACGAAACGAATATGTTATCATCAAATTTATGTTCAACTAAAAGTAAATATAAATCTAAAATACAATAGAATCCACTATATTATTACTTTGTTTTCATTTTAAATTTATACTTTAATTTTATAATTATTTAAATTTTAATTTTTGTATCTTTTTGATCTTAAAATAATTTTCTAGTGTCAAAAATATTTATTTATGTATAGATATTCCTTAATTATTGATAAACTTATAAAAACCAAGTTATTGAGATTTTACCTTTGTTAGTCTGTTTTGTTAATTTCATTTCAAATTTATATGGCAATAAATAAAAAAATAATAAATTTAGAATATCTTTGATCATTACTATTTGTTGAGATATGATTAACTACATTTTGAAAACGGCTGACTGTCAGTATGAAATAATTGTTGCCATATACTTTCTACAAATTTACGACTTTAAAGTGAAATTTGATGAATGAATGGCAGATCTGCCAACTCTACAATTATATTCATAAGTTTATCGATTAGTATTGAATGCTTCGTGTCGTGTTGGATAGTAGTTTTTTAGGTCAAAGGAAGGACTCTTACCTCTGGCGGTCCGGCGTTGCTGTTGGGTCGCTTACCGCCTGCCGCTGGCGGTACAAAGCGGCCGCCGTTGGACAGCGCCGGCGCCGGTGGCCCCAGAAATGATTTCTCGCGGCCGTTCGGCATTTGTGTGGACGAGGGCGGGCCGAGGGGCGACGTCGCTGCCGCTGTGGCATTGTTTGTGGCGCTGGACGAGTTGTTGTTGTTGTTGGAGGACGATGTTGAGGATCTGGGCGGGCCACGAGGCGGCGCCATGCCGCTACTCGAAGGTATATCGTTCTTCATCGGCTGCCCAGGATAGCCGCCACGCCCATTGTAAGGCGGCTTGTTATCCGCCTGCTTCAGATAGGTGGGCGCCCGCTGCTGCTGTTGATAATGTTGCTGCTGCTGCTGCTGCTGTTGCTGTTGCTGCTGTTGTGATGTGGGCAGCTGTGCAGGCACCGAGGCGGATGAGGAAGTTGTCGATAAGGAGGAGGAACTGGATGCGGAGGCGGAGGAGGAGGCAGAGTTGATGTTGGCGGCGGCGCTGCCGAAACCCTTCGGCGGCGCCTGCAGTCGCGCATTTGACGAACCCGGCGCCTGCCGATTAATACCCACCATTTGAGGAGTAATGTGCGCTCGCGCATCTTTGAATTCACCCAGGGCAGCAGTGATCTCCGGATCGCCCTCGCTGGGATTCAGGCGACGCGGCTCCCCGAAAAGACTAGTCTCCCGATCGTCGCTCTGTATGCCCTGCGAGCGTTCATATTTTTCCCGCTCGCGCCTTTTGCGCCGCTCGGCATCCTCCATGCTGCAAAAAAAGAGGGGGCATGAGTATTCATTGGGCGGGGAGAAGGGTAAATAGTTTGTAAAGTGTTCAGATACTGCACTTCTTGAAAACGGATAACATCAACAACAACAAGAACAATGGGTATACAATTATAAATAACATACAAACATGACAGACAACAACAACAAGAACATCAACAACATCAAGAACAAACATGGCGTGGTGTGTTTTTATATTCAGCAGTTGACAGCAGTTTGACATGCGCGGCGGGTGCTATGCAAACAGTTAGGCATGCACTGTGCTTGCAGCATAGACTATTCTTTGGACGATTTCTCCCATGTGGGGCACGAAGAAAATGTAAATATATGCATATACATATTAACAAAAGCAAAAATTATACACACTTATTTTAAATTAATTAATATAATATATTAACTTCGAAATTCTTGATTGTGCCACAGATTAAAATACATATAAAATTGTATTATCCACATATAAATATTTGAAAAATTTGGTATAGTATTTATGATTATTTAAGTTTATTATTTTGCAATATGGAAAGATTTAAACAAATATAAACAAAAGCATAAACTCTGAAAAAAAAACATTATTTTTTTTGAGTATTAATTGGATTTTGTACATTTTTGCAGTTTTTTTCTTTAATTTGAATTTTTATTTATCGATTGCCCATAGATTTGAAACATAAATTATTTAAATATGACAGTTTAAATTGCATACTAATATAAACTTTTAATTATAAATTTCATTGAAGATAAAACTTAATAAAATCTAAAATGAACTGATTAATTACTTTAGAAGACCAATTTTAATTATTAAATTAATAAACTGTAAATATGAATAATTTTAAGAGATTTTAAAATAGTTGAAGTTTGGTAAAGATAGCTTCAAAACTGAGAGAAAAGTTTGCATAGAAACATAAAGATATACTCAGCAAGACTATACAAATTATGAAAAACCTAGTGAAGTAAGCATTGTAATTATATTAGAGACTCATAGAGTCTATAAGCTTTCCATGAAAAATTGCACGTGCACCGTTTGAAATGCTTTTAGCTCTGTTGAGCGTCATAAACTAATAGGTTTTTCGTATTCAGTGGTTAGGTGTCAACAGTTTGACAGGCACGCAAGCACGGTTTCATGAGCCATGTAAACAAAATGTCTGATTGTGGATCAGACATCGGAAGTGGGTAATGTGGAATTTGTCTGTGTGTGTGTGTTTATGTATGTTTTTTGTTTATGTATGTTTGAGTGGTGTAAACGCGACAGATGTTTTATATAAATATTTGCATGAGCATTTGAAGCTTTTTGCATGGGCTTTTGTTATTAAAAAAAAAAAATACATTTTCGTAGCATGCTAAAACACACACATATAGAAACAAAGAAAGAGACGGCTGGGGGAAAGAGGGTGCGGGTTGAAGAGGCTCGCAAAAACACACAACGCAACGCAATGACTCTAAAACTTACTTATAGTTCAGGTTGTACAAATTGTTGTTGTACTGCAGCAGTTGTTGTTGCTGTTGCAGCTGCAGTTGTTGCTGCTGTTGTTGTTGCTGATGATGTTGTTGCTGCTGCTGCTGGTGATGTTGTTGCTGTTGTTGTGCCATAACGTGCGCTTAATACAAGTATTATTTTAAATAGTATCGCCGGCACCACACACACACACACAGAGGTAGGCAAAACAAAAAAAACACACAGACGGGGGAGAAAAAAAATATTGGTTTTTGTGTGTGGTTTGGGAGCAAAGCAAACCGAAAGTGTTTGTAAAAGTTGTTCGCTCTCTTGCTGCCGCTCTTGCTCTCTCGCTCTTGAGCTTTGGCGGATTATGTTATCGTTGTGATTTTGCTTCTGTGATGGCAGCAGAGGCGTCGCGGCGCTTTTTTGTATTGGTTCTTGTTGTTGCTTTCTTCAATTTTAAACAGCGCTTTGTTGCTTTTTCTTGTTGTTGCTGCCCTTGTGTGTGGCCGCAACATTTTCGCTGACATTTGCTGCTATTGCTGCTTCTCTTGTATATCGCTGTCTCTGTCTCTGTCTCTGTCTCTCCCTCTTTCTTTTGTTCAGGCACTGGCCATTTTAAAACAGTTTTGGAAGCACCAAGCGCGTCTTTTTCTGCTTAGTTCGTTGTTGATTTTGTTGCTGCTTGCGTTTTAAGCTACAAAAATAATGAATTATGCGAGTTGATGTTTTTTTTCTTTTTGTTAACAGCCTTTTTTAGTTTAAATGCTTTCATTTGTTGTTGTTGCTGTTACTACTACTATTTTGATTACTTGTGAGTCTTTTTATTGCTTTCTGTATTGTTGTGTAAAAGTTGCATAGATGTGTGTAAGTTGTGTAACAGATTTAAAGTTGCAGTACCTGTAAAAAAGCAGAGAAGAAAATTTTCAATTAATATGCAAATAATGTAGCTGTTTACTTAAAGTAGAAACTTCATAGATTAAATATATAATAAGTGTACACACTAGAAAATTTGGTTTCAATTGAATCCTTTATGATATTTATTACTGGTAATATTTCAAATAATTTATATTCAAAATTACAGCAAAATACACAACGGAATTAAAAACATTTCGCTTAAAAATGTTTTTTAATATTGTATCTGTTAAGATATCAAATAATAGAGTTTAAAGTATGAACTTGTTGCGAGAATATTAAATAAAAATATATAATTATAAATAAATCCCCTTTTTGCAATTATATATAGTCACATAGATTTTTTAGTGTGTAAATACACATGCAAATGTGCATGGGTGCTTAAGAGAAAATCACCCGCGCTCACTGCAACTTACATGAGAGACTGGGATAGACAGAGGGACAGCAGACAACAGACAACAGACAATAGACAACAGACATCACGGGCATCGTTACTTCTCATTATAGGAGAGATGACACCCACGCTTACACTTACACTTACAGTTACTCACTCACATATGCACACATGCAGGGATTATGAGCTTTGCTTTGCCGCCGCCGCTGCCGTGACGCAGCGTAGCCCACGTAGCGCTCTTAGTTGAGCCACTATCCACTATACAGTATAGCAACAATAAAAGGGACAACAACAAGTGTAAGCACTAATACAGCACTAGCAATAAAATGGCGTCCTGGTTGGTCCTTGAAGTGCAATGCTTAGATTCACTTAACTTGCCCAAAGCAACGAACAAAAACATAAACAGAAGCTTTGTTTTGTTTGAAATAAGTTAAGCTCTGCCTTAATGCAGCAGTTGGCTTGTAAGCTCAAGCTGTGATACTAAATGCAATTGAAAGCACAGTAAAATTTCGATTATTTCATTAACATTTCAAAAGATTTTCAATTGAAGGTCGTTTGAGAAATTGTCTAAAAAAAAAACATCAAGTTACTGCACTTTGAAGTTGAATTCAAAAGCATTTGATGATCATTTTAAATATTTACAACAATTTTAGCTGCTAGCTTCAATCATCTTCAGCAATTGCTGTAATACAGAAATTTAGTTCAAATTGTTGCATACCATACAAATTCCAAGCTGATATAAAATCAACAGTTAAAAGTTCAAAAATACAAATGCACAAAGCTGACAAACTAAAGACAAATTATTCCAGCTTTAGATTAAATGGACGCACATAAAGCATCACACAGCCACAGACAGAGAGAGGGAGAGAGAAATAGATAGATGGAGAGAGATGGAGAGTCACCCGCATAGACAGCAGCAATATATAAATTAGGCAATGGGAAAAAATAGCACAACAAAAACGTTGTCAAGCTTTTTGCTCGCCTCTGTTGCTGACTTGTCTTCATTCATTTTCTTGTGTGCATAAACTATTTGAAAGCACTGTGCGAGTGTCCGTCCAGCAGCATGGAACAGGCAGAGAAATAAAATAATTAAATGTTCGTCCGAGTCGGATTCTGTTTTTGGCTCTCCAGTTGAGATGCTAACAAAATTTATAAGACAAATAAATTTGAACAGCAGAAGCAAAAAGCATAAAAACATCCCAAACCCAGCAGATTTGTGGCTGTATCGCTCGCTCTCTTTCACTCTCTCTCTCCATCTCTATCCCTCTCTCTCCCTCTGTTTGTCCTACACAACTGCAAAAGGGTCAACATTGTGCGTCCGATGTCGCTTTTGGGTGTCCTGTGGCCAGAAAATTAATTTAACTGACACGTTTTTCATTTAAAAAATAAAAATAACTTTTTTTTGTCATAAATTAAATTGTGTTGCATACGCCAAGGAGTCGGGAACATATGGCACAGAGAGGAGGGGGCTATGTAGGTGGGATAAAAACTTGGTGGTGACACAGAAATGAAAACTTTTGGTTTGACAAGCGTATATAGCCAGATGTTCTTAAGTGGGCCAAACTGATCTACTGAATTTGATGACTAATCATAAGTTACTTATTATTTAATAATCATATCAGCTGTGCATATATGTGTGATAGTAGAAAGAGTTCTCAACACAATACCAAATACTTAGTAAACATTATCTAAATCGAATGGAAAGGTGATTCATATTTGAAGAACTAATTATAGTCACAGTCTTAATTTTTCCAAATAAAAACATACCAAAATAAAATGTAACTATATTCTCGATTAATTATAGATACATACATTTACAAATTATATTAATGCTTCTGTCTAGGTTTCATCTTTATGCTGTGAAAACTATCGATGTGTAAAGTTAATCATATTCCTTATTGATTACAAAAGTTTGTTGATGTTTCAGCACATACTGGTAGTTATTTTATATCGTCGTCTGACAGAAATATACATATATTGGAAAAGACTGGCAAAATTCGTTTTGGCCTTAAGCGTTTTCTTGCTGCTTTCTGCCCAATCCCCTCTCGTCTTTTGCTCACACGTCTATTTATTTACATTATTTTTTTTGGTGCAGATAGGAAGGGGCAGATAGGAGGCAGCTGCACAGCAAATATGATGACGACATGGTGCTGTTGTTTACCGTTCGTTCGTTCGTTCGTTTGCCGTTGCCTACTTACGATAGCAGGACCACGAGCAGCAGCAGGAGCAGGTGCAGCCGGAAGGGCAAACCACAGTGGCTCCGGCTCCTCTACAAGCCCCGACTGGGGCATATGTTATGAATTTTATGCAAATATGCTGCGGCTGAAACGCCTCTTGTTACCAATACTGCCCCACTCCTTCACCTTCACCTTCAGCTCCACCACCCTCTCCAAACCACTTTACTACCATCTCAACAGACACATATGCAAAAAGTTTAAGAAAATTCGCAATGTTGTGCAATTTTTTTCCGGTTCTTTTTTGTTCTTCAGTGTTTGCCATTCTATTAACATTTAAATCAGCTTTCGGTTGGGGCTTTAAGCAAAAATTGTAGCTTGCTTTGTGCTTAAAATCAGCTTGTCGGGATGTTAACCAAGTTTGTGATGAAAAATAAATTAAACTAGCAGAGAAGAAGTCTGAAAGAATTATGTACAACCAATGTTCAAGTAACATCCAAGCCAAGTTTATTCTTTCCAATTAATTGTTTCCATATTTCTTAATATTTTAATTATATAAAAAACAACAATCAGATGGAAAAAGATTGCGGGATCTCATTTATTACAACTAGTTGAATATTAAATATCAAACTAACTAAAGAAAAGTCTATTTCCAGAAGATATATAGATATAAGATATAGATTTTATAGATATTCATTTCAAAAACCGCACATAAGGTGTAAAAGGATTTTGTAAGTTATATACTAAAGAATTCAAATTATGATTTGCATGTTGAATGGCCAGAGATATCGACAATGGATGAACAAAGGCTATGCAAGATTTCAGGGCTTTTCCCTTTGGCTCATCATGAATCATTTAACATTTAACTTGCACAAACATTAAATTACGCATGAGAATCCTTTTTACAAAAGCAGGCAGATTCGTTCGTCTTGGCAAGTTGTTGGCATACAAAATGCAATTCAATTCAATTCAATTCAGGGAGTAGTCACAGGACACACACAGGGCACAGGGCACAGGACGCAGGACATAGAGGCAAGAACACATGCGACTAATTTCATATTCATATGCATATTTAGACTAACTACCGAGCCGTAAGCAGTAGAGCAAGTGAAAAGCGAGCGAGAATCAGGATACAGCCCGCATGTATAGAGAGAAGGACGTGTGAAAGAAAACCAAAAGACTGGCAGGCAGCAGGAGGACGACGACGTTGGTGACGATGGCGACGACTTCATGCACATTGGCACGCCTAATTTATAACACAAAAGTCTACTTAACTCCCCAATGGCAACTATGTATAGGCAGGCGGCAGGCTGGTAGGCAGGGGCGCCGGGTGGCACAGGGGCGCTAAGCCGCCAAGTGCTGGACGAAGGAGCCGAAATGACATAGGTAAGAGTAAGAGTATCTGCATTTCAAGAGAGCAAGCAGCAAACGTAGTGCTGCAAACGTGCAGCTGCATATATGGAAAGAATATACGTATATGAGCAAAAGTTACAAAATATGTCTCCAAATTTCAGGTTAAGCAGGTAAGAATCGCCGATAGCTGAAATTTATCTGTTTGTAATGCTACGAATACCTAGGATAAAACTCCTTTACAGTAAAATATAAAACCAGCGCAAATATGTAAATATCAATCAATCGTCTATATATGATTTTTTAATTCGAAAATATATTTTATTTTAATGGTTTATTTGAATTTAACAAAATAATAATTAAGCAGAAAATGCTTAAGGCGGTTACTAAGTTCTCTATAATTAAATCATATAAACATACATATGAAGGAATAAGAAACTGTCGAACATACTATCTCAGATGTAAGGAAAATTCTAATCACTGATTTCCACTAAACTGCTAGCTTTAAGCATATTTTTTTTTTAAAGGTAATAAGCTTTAACCATTATTATTATTATTATAATGAAAGAGGTGTGTCAGAGTATGCGAATACGATTAAGTAAGTTCATGAAAATTTAAATATTTATAGTAAAATATATATATATATATTTTGTGCGTGACTTAAACTAATCGTATATTTTTTAAAGGGGCTATGATACTTGTATTTTTATTAAGTTATGAAATGATTAATATTATTTAATTTATTAAATCAAGAGTAAACCGTTCCGACTTTTTATCAATTAGGTAAAATTCCTGCTAGTCATCATTAATTTGAAATTTGGTTAAGGTTTAATTTGTTCAAAGGTCGATACGATTCGTGTCACGACACGCTCTCATCTTTAAGAGCCACGCTTGTTGGGCAGTGCATAAACAAAAGCCGAAGCATGTGTGGGTGGTGAGAGTGGGTGGGGTATGTGGTGGGTGGTGGAGGGTGGTTTTGTGCCCAAGCTGCCAACTTGCTGGGCGGTTTCACTGTCTGCCTGTTCGTCCTTCTGCATGTCTGTCTGTCTGTCTGTATACACGGGACAGGATTTATTATCAAATGGGCGCCATAGACTAACGACGATAGCCACAGTTCCAAACCGAGTTGCTTTCCCTGCCGCCTTCATACGTCTTGTTGCCTGCCATCCTGTCTGTCTGTCTGTCTGTCTGTCTGTCTGCCTGTCTAGCTGTCTGTGTGCGCAGAGAGTCAACAAATTTTATGGCACTCATTAAACTTTCTTTCAGCAAAGTGCGCCAGCGCCTCGACTTCAATTGCGACCTGAGCTGAGAGGCGGCGACTCTCTTCAGTTTGTGTCGGGTTAATTTATTTTTTTTAAATGTGCTACTCACTCTTCCCCCCCCCTCTCTCTCTCTCTCTCTATTTGTTAGCTCTTCTTGCGCTTGAAATTTATTTAATTAATTTGTGTAGGTAAGCATTGAGCTGTGTGTAAAATCAATCTGGAATCTTGGCTGGCCAGCTGCCAGCTTCAATAGTTGCTGTTGCTTTTAGGTCCAAAAAAAAACACTTTATTTGCTTTAACAACTTAAAAAAAATTATTGATTCGATAATATAATATCCTTTTACTAAAATATTTCTTCATATTCTAAATATCTTATGTGTGTTATCTGTTTTTTCTTTTTCTTAGGGCATTTATATTTTCTGTTCAGCAATTAGATGTTCCTGTTCAGACAAATTATTGGTCAGCTTTTTGATTTTGCAAGGAATATTTATTATTTTATAGTCATTCATCAATTGATATTCACTTCGGATTAAACGTATTTAGAGTTTAAAGTGGCCAAAAAAAATTCAAAATTTTATTTTTTCAAAAATTATAAACTTGTGATGTTTATCTAAACTAGATGCCAAATGATGACTAAAATGGCCTCGGGATTAACAATCGGTTCAGATTTGACAAAGTTGTGGCAGTTTGAAGTCTGGAAAGGTCATTTATAAGGTACTTTTTGTTGTTTGGGCACTTAACAAGCCAATTTTTTTGTCACTTTTGGCGTGATTTTTGACAGAAAAATGAAACACTACAAAATCACTTTTCGTATAGGTTTTTATACTAGTTAAGACACCCACAATCAATTAAACGTAAAATTTCAAGATTCTATTTTTTGAAAAATAAAAATTCGTAAGGGTCCCCCCTTATGCTTTTTTGGCCAAAAAAATCCAAAATTTTATTTTTCAAAAATTCATAAACTTGAGATGTAGATCTAAACTAGATGCCAAATGATGACCAAAATGGCCTCGGGAATGACAATCGGTTCAGTTTTGACCAAGTTATGGGAGTTCAAAGTCTAGGAAGGGCATTTATATGGACTTTTTGCGTTTACAAGTCAATTTTTTTTGTCATTTTGGCATGATTTTTGACAGAAAAATGAAACACCTCAGAATCCTTTTTCTTATAGTTTTTTATACTATATTTGACACCCACAATCGATAATTAAAAGAATTTCAAGAATCTATTTTTTGAAAAATCAATTTTTGTAAGGGTCCCCCCTTATGCTTTTTTCGCAAAAATATTTGAAAAAATTTAACTTTCAATAATGAATAAATTTGAAATGTAGAATTGATATATAGGACAAACCATGAACAAAATGGCCTCAAACTTGACAATCGGTTCAGTTTTGACCAAGTTATGGGAGTTCAAAGTCTAGGAAGGGCATTTATATGGACTTTTTGCGTTTACAAGTCAATTTTTTTTGTCATTTTGGCATGATTTTTGACAGAAAAATGAAACACCTCAGAATCTTTTTTCTTATAGTTTTTTATACAATATTTGACACCCACAATCGATTAATAAAAGAATTTCAAGAATCTATTTTTTGAAAAATCAATTTTTGTAAGGGTCCCCCCTTATGCTTTTTTCGCAAAAATATTTGAAAAAATGTAACTTTCAATAATGAATAAATTTGAAATGTAGAATTGATATATAGGACAAACCATGAACAAAATGGCCTCAAGCTTGACAATCGGTTCAGTTTTGACGAAGTTATGGGAGTTCAAAGTCTAGGAAGGACTTTTTGCGTTTACAAGTCAATTTTTTTTGTCATTTTGGCATGATTTTTGACAGAAAAATGAAACACCTCAGAATCTTTTTTCTTATAGTTTTTTATACTATATTTGACACCCACAATCGATAATTAAAAGAATTTCAAGAATCTATTTTTTGAAAAATCAATTTTTGTAAGGGTCCCCCCTTATGCTTTTTTCGCAAAAATATTTGAAAAAATTTAACTTTCAATAATGAATAAATTTGAAATGTAGAATTGATATATAGGACAAACCATGAACAAAATGGCCTCAAGCTTGACAATCGGTTCAGTTTTGACCAAGTTATGGGAGTTCAAAGTCTAGGAAGGGCATTTATATGGACTTTTTGCGTTTACAAGTCAATTTTTTTTGTCATTTTGGCATGATTTTTGACAGAAAAATTAAACACCTCAGAATCTTTTTTCTTATAGTTTTTTATACAATATTTGACACCCACAATCGATTAATAAAAGAATTTCAAGAATCTATTTTTTGAAAAATCAATTTTTGTAAGGGTCCCCCCTTATGCTTTTTTCGCAAAAATATTTGAAAAAATGTAACTTTCAATAATGAATAAATTTGAAATGTAGAATTGATATATAGGACAAACCATGAACAAAATGGCCTCAAGCTTGACAATCGGTTCAGTTTTGACGAAGTTATGGGAGTTCAAAGTCTAGGAAGGGCATTTATATGGACTTTTTGCGTTTACAAGTCAATTTTTTTTGTCATTTTGGCATGATTTTTGACAGAAAAATGAAACACCTCAGAATCTTTTTTCTTATAGTTTTTTATACTATATTTGACACCCACAATCGATAATTAAAAGAATTTCAAGAATCTATTTTTTGAAAAATCAATTTTTGTAAGGGTCCCCCCTTATGCTTTTTTCACAAAAATATTTGAAAAAATTTGACTTTCAATAATGAATAAATTTGAAATGTAGAATTGATATATAGGACAAACCATGAACAAAATGGCCTCAAACTTGACAATCGGTTCAGTTTTGACCAAGTTATGGGAGTTCAAAGTCTAGGAAGGGCATTTATATGGACTTTTTGCGTTTACAAGTCAATTTTTTTTGTCATTTTGGCATGATTTTTGACAGAAAAATGAAACACCTCAGAATCTTTTTTCTTATAGTTTTTTATACTATATTTGACACCCACAATCGATAATTAAAAGAATTTCAAGAATCTATTTTTTGAAAAATCAATTTTTGTAAGGGTCCCCCCTTATGCTTTTTTCGCAAAAATATTTGAAAAAATTTAACTTTCAATAATGAATAAATTTGAAATGTAGAATTGATATATAGGACAAACCATGAACAAAATGGCCTCAAGCTTGACAATCGGTTCAGTTTTGACCAAGTTATGGGAGTTCAAAGTCTAGGAAGGGCATTTATATGGACTTTTTGCGTTTACAAGTCAATTTTTTTTGTCATTTTGGCATGATTTTTGACAGAAAAATTAAACACCTCAGAATCTTTTTTCTTATAGTTTTTTATACAATATTTGACACCCACAATCGATTAATAAAAGAATTTCAAGAATCTATTTTTTGAAAAATCAATTTTTGTAAGGGTCCCCCCTTATGCTTTTTTCGCAAAAATATTTGAAAAAATGTAACTTTCAATAATGAATAAATTTGAAATGTAGAATTGATATATAGGACAAACCATGAACAAAATGGCCTCAAGCTTGACAATCGGTTCAGTTTTGACGAAGTTATGGGAGTTCAAAGTCTAGGAAGGGCATTTATATGGACTTTTTGCGTTTACAAGTCAA
Source organism: Drosophila maculinotata (assembly GCA_035045305.1). Taxonomy (NCBI): domain Eukaryota; kingdom Metazoa; phylum Arthropoda; class Insecta; order Diptera; family Drosophilidae; genus Drosophila; species Drosophila maculinotata. The sequence goes on along the minus strand of JAWNPD010000377.1, from coordinate 4,762,805 downwards.
TTTTTTTTGTCATTTTGGCATGATTTTTGACAGAAAAATGAAACACCTCAGAATCTTTTTTCTTATAGTTTTTTATACTATATTTGACACCCACAATCGATAATTAAAAGAATTTCAAGAATCTATTTTTTGAAAAATCAATTTTTGTAAGGGTCCCCCCTTATGCTTTTTTCACAAAAATATTTGAAAAAATTTAACTTTCAATAATGAATAAATTTGAAATGTAGAATTGATATATAGGACAAACCATGAACAAAATGGCCTCAAACTTGACAATCGGTTCAGTTTTGACCAAGTTATGGGAGTTCAAAGTCTAGGAAGGGTATTTATATGGACTTTTTGCGTTTACAAGTCAATTTTTTTTGTCATTTTGGCATGATTTTTGACAGAAAAATGAAACACCTCAGAATCTTTTTTCTTATAGTTTTTTATACTATATTTGACACCCACAATCGATTAATAAAAGAATTTCAAGAATCTATTTTTTGAAAAATCAATTTTTGTAAGGGTCCCCCCTTATGCTTTTTTCGCAAAAATATTTGAAAAAATTTAACTTTCAATAATGAATATATTTGAATTGTAGAATTGATATATAGGACAAACCATGAACAAAATGGCCTCAAGCTTGACAATCGGTTCAGTTTTGACCAAGTTATGGGAGTTCAAAGTCTAGGAAGGGCATTTATATGGACTTTTTGCGTTTACAAGTCAATTTTTTGTCACTTTTGGCGTGATTTTTGACAGAAAAATGAAACACCGCAAAATCACGTTTCGCATAGTTTTTATACTAGTTGAGACATCCACAATCTATTAAACGTAAAATTTCAAGATTCTATTTTTTGAAAAATCAACGTTGTAAAAGTCCCCCCTTATGCTTTTTTGGCCAAAAAAAATACTAACTTAATTTTTCAGAAAAATTAACCATCACAAAATCACTTTTTTGTTGTTTTTTTACTTCTATATATATGAATACAGATAAATAATTATGAATGAATGTAAGACCTCGGATCAGGGTATATCCTAGTCGGGGACACTTACTTGTGTTTTATATTTTTAAGCGAATTTTTACTTTAATTTTTGACTGTTTATGAAGTCTCTAAAATGTTGTGAGTAAATACAACACTTAAAATTTTTTTCAAAGAAAAATCTACAGGTAATGTTTTTAAACAATAATTCAACATGCACAATTATGTATTGTCAAATTAACACTGTTGAAATGTTTCAATAATAAAAGAGAATAAATAAATAATTAATAAAATGTATATTAGTGAGATGACATCCCAATACTGAAGTTCAAGAAACAAAATCATCCCCCGAAGCCAAAATCTCAGACATTTCCACAACATTTTAAATGTTGCCTACTTTAGAGCGTGTGTGAAATGCAATATTGTTGTTGCGTCTTAGCAGTAATCGCAGACAATGTGCCGCCGACTGGCAATCAGTTGCAGTTGCAATCAATTTCGTATGCATACACACTTGGCAGGATCTCCTCAAGATGCTGCCAGTGCTACCTGCTCCTGTCCCTGCTGCTGTTCGTGTTCATGTTGTATGTCAAGTTGCTTTACCTGGCACTTATCTATTATCTGCATACGGCGCTTATCTAACGCAACTGCTGCAGACTCAGCTGCTGTCCGACTTGGCTTTAACATCCTTTCAGACTCTCTATGCCCCTCTTCCGCTCATTCCCTCTTGCCACTCTTCTTCTGCCGCTTGTGCTACATATTGATGCTGACGCATATTTCCTGCTTCATTAACAGCAACGCCGCCATAAAGAATGCAACACAACGATGCGCCCCGACAAATGTTTAAGCTAGAAAAGGATATAAAAAAAACACTGCACTGCATTTTCTTTTTTGCTTGCTCTTCCTCCTCCTCCTCCTCTTTTCCCACCTGGCGTTTGCTTTTAACGAGCCGTCGCCTTCAACGGCGTCGTCGTTGTCGTCCTCGTTGTTCCCCTCCTGCTGTTGCCTAGTTAGCGGCGTCCTGCCAGTGCTTTAGTGCTTTGGCAGCCAGGACCTTCGCTTTGGCAGCTGACTTGCTGCTTGGTCACTTTTTGTTTGTTGTCTTCCTTGACTTTAGCACGCTCCTCTTCCTCTTTCTCATTTCCTTTTGCCTTTTGCTTACCATTTGTTTTCTTTTTCAGTTTTGTATACCCTGTATTCGAGTAGATGCTGTCGCCTTGCCATAAGTCAAGTTAATGCCACAACTTACATCTTATATTTGACCAGATCCTGCGCAGTGTTGTAAATCACCAAAATTGCAAATTCACTTAAAGTTCTTTAAATTCACACATTTGGTTATTAAATTCATGTTTTTTGAAAGTGAGCTGTTAAATTTTATAAATTAACTTAATGCAAAGCAGACGTTCAGCACACGAAAAACTGATTTTTGTTGTTATATTTAAATTTGTATTTTTATTGTCTTAAATGTTTGTGTTTATTTGGCTTAGACGCTCAAGCAGGCAAGAAATTGAAGGATAGGAAACAAGGACAAAACAAAAGCATTTTAGCAAAAACTTTTGTTTCACACAATGCACAATAGCAAAAGCAAAAATATAAAAAGTGTGGGAGTAGATTCTCATTTTCGAATTATTCTAATTCATTTTTTATTTCAACGATGAAAAAGGAATTATTGTTATATATGATTTATATTTGAAATTTAATGTTTAAAATTTAGCAATACTCTAATTTCCATGATTTATTCTGCTTACATAATATAGCTAATTTCTTATTAATATGAATCACCCATGGCCCTAATCTCGTCATGACCTACTATTTACGGCTTCTACGCTTTGGAAAAACCGTACAGGGGTTTTTCCTAGTCGGAGTCCGATTTCAGCTACAATTGTTGTATTCTCACTTTCTGCTTTTTGCTATTCCTGCGTGTATTGCCTTCTGCTTTTTGTTGGCTCTTTGCTTTACTCCACTTTAATCCCGTTGTTATTGTTGTCGGTGCCTTGCGGCTTGATTTGATTAAAATGATAATAGTTTTTGGGATTTAGCTTAAATTGATGTGGGTTAGTCGTCGTCGACGTCGTCTACAAAATTGCCCAAAACCACAACTCAATAGATAACCTGTGGTGAGAAGCAGGCAGTGTGAGCGGTATGTGGTTCGTTGTGCCCCACTGCCATTTTGTTGTTGTTCATTTCCTTGCTACAAATTGTGAATTATTTAAAGAGCAGCATAACAAAAAATGAAGAATAAGAAGAAGCAGCAGCAGCAACAGCAGCAGAAAAGGCATAAACTACAACATCAAAATTCCATTAATAAAATTGCAAACAAATTTGCTGCAATGCCGCTTGAAATAGTTTTATTTCGCCCCTATTTTTTCTTTTCTAATTTTTCTTCGTGGTCCTGTGGCCTCTTTTCGCTAAATTGCGGTCGCTGCATGTCCTTCGAGAACTGGCCTAAAACACACGGCTAAAAGGTTAGCCTAAATTGCCCCCCACCTAAAGTTTATATATGAAGCAAGAACGTTTGTGCAACTTTAAGGGCCACGTGTTGGTGGCCTAAACCCAACCACGCCCAACGCCCACAAAGTCAAACCTCAACATAAACATATATGTATGTTATGTATATATACAAACACTGCCGTCGGCCTGCGGTTAACCGTCGTCATTTTGTGCTGTGCAACAGAAAGTCCTGCTGCACATCCTGTCTGATGAAGTGCAAATTCATAAAATAATCATATTTTAAGACCAATACCGACTTTGAAGTCATTTAACCACAACAAAAAAGAAGGCACACAAATTTCGTTGCAGCTTAAAGTTCCTTTTTTGTGGGGCGAATGGGGCGTGGCCATAGCTGCAGCTATAAGCAGCTTATCAAGTGTAAAACTTTGCAGCTGCTCGAAAATTTGTAAGCAATTTGTTGGCCTTAGAAGTGAGGATGGAAAATTAAAGAGGGACAGAAACAGAGACAAAAGCGGTAAGCGAATAAATGGAAAATGGATCTTGCGACTGCTTAAATTTAATGGAAACAAAACTTAAGCTATTTAAAATATTAAAGGAAATTAAAGAAAATTGACTCAATAAGTTAAGCTATTCAAAGATTTACCATCTATACTTTTATTTTAAATGAAAGAAATCTTTGAATAGTTTAAAAAAGCAGTTTAATTAGCCACACAGCTTAGCAACATATTAAATGAGTAGCAACATGTTGAGATGCTGGTGAATAGGATACATTCCACAAAATCATGAAATTAAATTTATCTAATTCTTAAGCTTCCCTTAAGGGCTTAGCAACATTAAAGCCTTGCAACATAAGCACGTTGAGATTGTAGGATACATTTCACGATATTCCACTAATATATTCCACATCCCCTCCCCTTGATCCTTGACGAGTGCAAAGATCTCTTCAGAGACAGCAACTGTTATAAACATATGTACATATGTTTTATATAAGCAACATTGCTCTGAAATTGTTTGTTGAACAAATGCGCAGCATAACTGTTTTTAATTGAGCAGCAACATTGTTGCCGTATTGTTTTTGCTTTACTTTTAATGTCTGCTTCCCGATCTCTTTTGATTTTGATTGTTTGTGCATGTTACAGTTTTACAGCCACTGCGCGTCTGCGGTTATGTAACTGTAAATTGTTAACTAATTGCTGGCAGGAGAAAAAAGTGTCATATGCAGTGCTTGCCAAACTTTTAATGCTGGCTCAGTGAACTTTGCAATGTTTTTGTTGTGCTATTGTCGTTGGCATTGTTGTTGTCGCAAACTCGTTGCCTTGGCTACATTTGAAATAAATGTATCCAAAAGTTTAGTTTCAGTTTTATTCTTCTTATCTACTCACTGTTCTCGCTCTCTCTCTCTCTCAATCTACCTCTCTGACAGGCACACATTGTCTGTGCATTTAATGTGTGTGTTCATTTTTTTGCCTTGTTGCGTTTCCTCTTTCACTTCATATGTGTGTGCGTTTGTGTAATCTATATTATAGCATGACCCCTCCCCCCCGCCCCCCTCTCTCCACTGCCACAGAGACGAAAAGTTCACTTTGATAGTTTGGCAACATTTTTTGGCGCTTTGGGTTTGCCGCTGTCGCTGCTCTGCTGCTGCTCTGCTGCTGCTCTGCTGCTGCACTGCTGCTGCTGCTCCTCTGTTTTTGACAACTTATTCGTGCGACGGCGTTTGTGAAGCTCTTTGCCTGCCTGCTGCTTCTGCAATATCCTTTCTCTCTCTCTCTTTCTAACTCATGCTCTCTTCATACAGTTAACTGTTTTTGTACAGCTCCATCTCCATTATTGCCGTTGGCAACATGTGCGCCTTTTTCAGTCCTTCTGTTTGTCTGTCTGTCTGCCTGTGCGGTTGCTTTCCCTCTCTGCACTGTCTCTCTCTCGACGACTCTCTCTCTCTCTCGCCGGCCGGCATTTGTGTTTTTCGCCTCAGCGTCTGCCCATTCAATTTGCCGTTTTTTTATTCGCTCAGTTATTTGTGCTTAAATTGTTGTTCAGTAGCCTGCTTTTAAGCTGTATTGATTACGTTTGTATAGCATGAATGTAAATTTGAACGAAGAGATAGTTGTAAATGTGTTTCCTATAAGCTGTAAACTAATTAAGGTATTGCATTCCAAATGTTGAGTCCTTTGCAAAATGTGAGAAATATGTAAGCGTTTTAATTACTAGTAGTTTACAAATAAACTATCAGTTCAGATATTACAACCTAAGCCACAAAATCCGCTTTATTTAATTTAAGTAAATGCCAAAATATTTGTAATATGTATATACTAAAAGCTGTTTGACTACAAAATAATTAAGCTGCATTTTTGAGTACATAAAACGTGCAGTGATAGTTTATAATCTGTCTATATATAAACTAAAACTACGCTCAGACGTGGGCTGAAAATGTTATGAAATGTGTTCAAATGGCAAACACAAAACTAAAATATTTACTTTGATTTATGAATCAAAAACTGAGAGCTTCAGCTTCTTATTAGTTTAAGCCAATTAACAGTTGACTTTTCTGAGCATATGTACATACATACATATAGATATGATATTTTCTAATTCAAATGCCAACATTTCTAATTCAAATGCCAACTTTTCATGTTTCAAATTGTTTACTGTTACCAGTGTCGCTTATGGCTTGAAAAGTAATTGAAACCTAACGGTAATTATTTACAAAAGTATTAAGTAACTCTTGATGCAAATTTTGCCCGATACAGTATGTTCTGTTTTATAGAGCTTTGAGCAAACAACAAAACATACAAAATGGTGCTTCTTGCAAAAAGCTTTGAATAATGCAAACTCTGAGCTAGTCTGAAATTGTTTCTAGCGAAATCGTGACAGAATGAAATGGAAATGCAGAACAAGGCAAAAAATAGAACACTTTATGTAACGGAATATAATAATAATTTTATGCGTTGTTGAAAAGCCTTTTTTGTAACCTTTTTTTATGCAGACATATACATACATATATGTATATATGTATCTGTCTCTTTAGCATGGTGGCTAAAAAGGAAAGGCAGGCAAATCAATTAAGTTAATGAAAACTGTTTAGTTATGCACAACAGCTACTTAAATATGCACTTGACACTGCCAGACAGAGAGAGGGGGGGGCACAAACAGAGAGAGAGAGAGAGAGAACGACTATGTCTGAAAGAGAAAGCAAATGCATGCAAGATATTTTCGGCAAGTAAAATTCTTTGACACTTGGTCCCACAGCTGACCCAACATAACTCAACTCTAGCAGGGGTGGGCAGTGGGCGTGTGGGCGTGTCACATGGACATGCTGTATTATTAAGTGTTTCATAAATTATGAACTCGTGACATGTGTAAATGTTGAATATTTCATGATATTTATTAAACATCACATCTCAGCTCCTGTGGCAATAATTCGCTTTGCAGACATATGTATGTAGCAAGGGGGAAAAGACGGGCAAGCGAGTGCCAGGAATTTCCATTTGACCGCAAATCGCGCCTGTGTCAGAATAGAAGATGTCCTAATTTGTCTTCCGAGTCGCTTGCAGCGAGATAATTACAAGAACGGAGCGATAAAGTCGCTGATTGTAGGTTGAAGTGGGGGGGGGGGGGGGGAGGGGGGAGGGGAGATAAATGTTGTAGCTAATAAATTATCGCAAGAAATTGCTTCAAGGCCGTGAAAAACGATTTCACTATTTCATCGAGTGGCCGGCGATGAAAGCAACGCGAACTTTTCATCAAGTTGGCAACTGACAGCAACAACAACAACAACAAGAGCAACAACAAGGGCAACAACAACAACTACAGCATTGACGGGCAATAAAAACGTTTAATCAATTAAATTCAATTCAATTGTGAAAATCACAAAAACGTGCTGCAAGACAAGTGAACAGTACAAACAGCGCACAGATGTTGCATCGGGAATTTCGAATCAAGGCGAAACAAAATCAAATGGGATGGGCAACAGAAAATGTCTATAAAACAAAAGCAAAACTACAAGAATTCAATTAAAAGGGAACACAATAATTATGAAGAAAAACAAAAGCACTATATAAAGTTATTCCATTGATTATCTTTTTTTTGAAAGGGTGGTATGAAATTGCATATAATAATATAATTATATTTTAACAATAAATTCACAGTCACAAAAGGACTCTAAATTTTCTACTTTAATTATTTTTGTAATATCGTTAATATTACCTATTATTCTTTTGCAGCTACGATATAAGCCACTTATCAGTTCGATAACATACGATTATTGATAGGTTATCGTTAAGTCGATAAACATATTAAGTCGATAAAAATATTTAACACTAGTTTATATGCATTGCATGCGTACACAAAATCGTATTACACTAAAACACCCAAATATAATTCCGCTAAACCGTACATTTAGGATACATTTCAGAGTTCACCCAGAGTTCTGAATTTTCATTGTCATAACTATAGAAAATCCAATACAAATACCAGTGCACAAATCTCCGCTCCATTTAGCGCCCCCCCCCCCTGTCTAACCGTGAATGCCGCCCATCAGCGCCAACAACCTCATAGAAATCCCACTTGAAATCCCATATCCAACTAGTATGCCAGCTATCATTTTATGCATTCTATGTATATTCTATGGGAGTGCAATAACCGACGCACTCTGCACAGAATAAAATATTCCGACCAACTATGCAGACAAGGCACACATGGCAGAGGGTAGCGGGTTGGGGGGTAGGGGCAACGGGAAATGTATACCTAGACATTATTTCATTAGCCGTTTTGAAGTTTTTGCTATTTGCAATTTTAGTTTATGCCATTTTGCATCGCATCGCTGTGTGCTTTTTCGCTATTCGTTATTTGCTTCACGCTTAATTATCGCTGTCCCTTGTCCCTTGTCCGTGGTCCCTTGTCCGTGGTCCGTTGTCTGCACAAGTGCTAAATATGTATATTTTTTTTTGTAATTTTGCTGTTTGAAACTAAGCGAACCTTAATGCCTGACTAACTGGACACAAACTGCAAAATCATTTACTATCCTCCAAACGTGGAACAGCAACAAGCCAGCCGACCACAAGGACGCTCGACTAAAACACCCCTACTAGACCTGCCCCCAGCCCCCTCCACCACCTACACACCTTTGTCTGGCATGTTTCTACTTTGTTGCCATCATTGCGCGTCCCGTGTGAAATGTTTATACCCTGTATTTTCGATAGTAACGGGCAATTTAGAGAAAATAGATTCATATTTTATATATATTATTTATTTATTTATATATTTCAGAAGAGTGTTTAAATTTGTCTAAAATCATTTCCCCTGTTGCATTGCTGTAAAAGTATCGTAAGTTTTGCTAAATTAGTTGATTTTCAAAAATTCGTTTGAAGTATGTTATATTTATAATTGATCACATTTGTTTTGAATCGAAAAGAATGGATGCTAATATTCCTAGCTATTTTACAAAACAAATTCTTTTTGAATGAAGACGAAAGAAAGAAGCCATAAGAACAAAATTATTAGGTGACAAAAAAAACAGACAGACAGCAAAAGATATATCTTAAAGAATAAACCTCAATCAACATAGTAAAAACAAAATTAGTAAGCATTAAATTTACATCGATTTAATGATTTTATATTCAGCCAGCTGATCGAGGTAACAAAAAGTTGACTAATTAAACTTTAATAAAGACTCTGCCTTTATTATCGAATATATTTTTTGTTTTTTATTTTGAAGCAAAACATAAAAATATTCATGACAAACATAATTAAGCTTTACAAGTCGTTGCTATTATTTTGTTAATAACTTTTTGGCTTCAGAAATGTCTTTTTCACTATTTTCACTCAATTATAATAAGGGTATACAAATGAATCGATATGTCAAAGGTGAGCTGTTTACAGGGTATATATGACAACATCACAGCTAATATTTTGTCGCTTACTAACAGGCTTCAATATAACCTTGTTAAAGGAACAACTACCCACCTACCCTCTTCCGTTTTCCCTACCTTTTTTGCGTTTTGGCCTGGCCAACAGGTCGACGTGCTTTTAATTACATCAGCATCAGCCAATAAGAGAGCATTTACAGTTGGGTCAACAACACGGGCAGCAGGGAGGCAAATGCAAACTTTGATTACTCATACGCCGCGTGTGCGTTGCTTCAGAGTAGATTTCAATTGTTTAGCCAAATGTAACCAATGCGAAAATATAACTATTTTTATTTGCATTTCGGTTGTTGTTATTACGCTTTGCGATTACTCTCATTCTATTTTTATTTAGCAAATGGAAAATTTTCTATGTGAAATGGCAACACGTGCGAATTGAATTAAATCAACAAACTGCCAGTCAGTAGAAATGCACACAAACAAAACGCTGATAGTAGCTAAAGTATTTGTATTTCTATCTGTATCCGTGTATCTGTCACTTTTGTCTTATCTGCTTATGTGCGCTACTTGAGCAGCTCAGACAAATTATTATCAAATCCGCACACTTTGAGAACGATCAAAACACACAACAATGTATAAATACAATAAAAAAGAACTACAAGAAATAACGGCAATCTATGCCGAAGCTTGCACACTCTTGTAGACCACAATTCATGCCAAGTTTATTCGAGATGAATTTAAAACTGACACCAGTTAGCATAGAAACAGACAGACGGTATTAATACGGATCAAGAATATATATATTTATATACATTATGGGGTTCGGAGAAGTCTTCCTCAATGCGTTACAAACGCCACAACAAAATTACGATACTCTCTATAAGCGCATTGAAAATAAAGACAAAATTAAGTATACGCCCCACAGCCAGCAGCTAAGCCACATATGGCAGAGCGAGCGAGAGAGATGAAAAAAAAAGCGCAGAACTTAATGATATATTTTTTTGCATTCTTTTCTATTTTTTGCATTTTCTTTGCTAGCTCTATTCGTTCTGAGCATTTATTTTTCTCATTCTGCGAGCGCCTTATTTTTATTTTCGTTGCACGCTTTTTATTTGTACAAATTATTGGCGTGTGTGGGATGAATTTTTATACTACGTATGTATATAAAATTGTAATTGTTTTAATGTGTATTTAAAAAAAATGTATTTATATTTAACTGTTTTTTTATAAGGACAATACAAAGAATTAGTTGCTGTGTTTGTTTTTTAATTTGTACGCAATAACTTTTTGTTTATATATGTTTTTGTGAATATTTAAGTTAAATTTATTTTTGAGTTTGATTCATTTATTCCGATCCCATAAATATAATTATTCATTCATTAACCTTGAACTCTTTTCATTATATTTACGACTAATAAATTCAATTGAATTCTAAATATTTTGTGCAATCTTGCATCTTGATTATAACTTTAAATTACCAAAAATGTACTATGGATACTTTTACGCCTTCTGTCAACAGCTAATTTATAAGCTCCCAAGCGTGCATTCATTTATCACTTGTGCTCTTTGTACTCCTTTTTTCATTTACTTGGAATGTTTTAACATTTCTTTTATAGTCTCAGCATTTTACGCGCAAATTATGCTAAACAGTTGCCTTCGTTTCTTATTTCCTGCTTCCTCGCTGTTTGCTTTATGTATTCAGCTATTTGTTTGTTATATTTTTTATTTACCTTTTTTTTTAGCAAATATAATTCACTTTTTGAACGTTTGCATTTGCAGAGCTAACAGGGCAAACAGTGCAGTTAATAGCAATCAGTTAACAGCGCTAACAGTTAGCGCTGTTAATTAACAGTTTGCGGTTTGTTCAACATTTAACAGATTGCCGCTCATTTGACTTTGAACTTTTGCTCTCTCGTCGTTTGTTATTGTGATGATTTCGCTCTATAAGTTTCGTGTTTATTGTTTTTGTTGCCGTTCAATTTAGCGCCACAAGACGCAATTAAACTGTTGTTGTTTGTTTTTTTCAATTGTTACATTAATGTACTATGTATATACATATATAATTATAATAGATAATTATTTGTGTGTTAACAAATAAACAAATGTGCTTAAAATGCGTCGCACGATTCGCTCACGTGAAGCTTTCACAAGTAGATTAAATAGACAGAGACGCATATAGCCAGAAGGAGATTATAAGTATTTATATTAACGGTTTCTTGGCGTTTAGTGAGAGGGTTATTTCTAAGCATCCTCGCGACCAAACCTATTTATATTATTTTTATAATTTATATACATACATATATATGTATAAAAGGTTATTTATGCGTCAGCTATTGCCATCTCTTTCGCTGCGTTTGCCTTTAGTAATTGCTTACAAGGGCGAAAGACCGACCGACCGACAGACCGACCGACCATCTTCCGTTTTGCATTTTGTTTTTTCTCTTTATTTCCAAGCGCGTTGCGCGTCATAAAATATTGATGGCCATAAATAAAAAGCGGGCAGCTTTTAATGTGAACACTGACATACAGGCAGCGGAAGAAGTGTGGCTGAGAGAGGAGGAAATGGATATACTGAGCTGGAGAAAATATAAAGGGCAAATACAAAATGTAAGTTGCACATTGGTACAAGAGCTATTTGTTAAATGTTGTAAGTTGAAATATAACAATATTATATCGATAATACAAAAACTTAGTATAAATCGTTTAGTTATTTATTGTTGACATAATGAAAAAATTTAAGCAACTTGAGATTTTCAAAATGTATATTTAATTAGAAACATAAATTTGAACCCTATTAAAGTTTAGACTAGAACATCTTTATGATTACTCATGAAATTCACTTTGTAGAATAAGGTATATAATATTTATATAATAATAATATAAATGAAAGAGGTTAAACTACATATATATTATACCAGCTGCTGTTGGAGTTTTGGCTAATCTATTGGGGTTGATATACGAAATATCAGTTTTCAAGTCTTTTTTCTCGGAGTTGTGCTGCAATCTATTTTAATCAGATTTATCTCAACCCTTAGACCACTGTGCCACAGGAGGAGCCCTATCTTAAGTGGAGTGGCGGTTGATTAACACCTTTGGGCTGTTTGCTGGCGGTTGATTGTGTGCACTGTAAACGGTTTGTGTGCGCTGGTCAGCGAGCGGTGAGGTGAAGTAGGCGGAATAAGTCAGTAGGAATCAAGTGTCAAAACGCAACTAAATAAATAAGGCTATTTGGCTTCAAATATGAAACGCAAAAAAAAGGATCAGAAAATAACTTTAACAGCTAACTGAACGAAATCTAAGAAGTTTGTGAGAAGTCCCATTGAATGCATTGAAAAGCTTGTTAATATGTGTAATATTAAAAAAATAATTAGATATATTAGATATGTATATTTTTAAATATAAATACACTTACACTTTTTTTTTAAAATTGATTCGATACATAACATCTGCATAAGTTCAAATTTTGTTTATTTTTGTAACTAATCAACTGAAATATTAAGTCACAGAGAAATGAATTATACTAGCAAATCTTCGATAGTTGCAATGACTAGACTATAGAGGAAAATCCATGGCAGTTATTAAGAGAAGTGTTTAAAAGAAAGTTAAATAAGGTAAATCATTAGGTTAATAGATTAAAAGCAATTTCTGATCCTTGTGGACTATGCTTAATATTTAAAATAATTTAAATTTCGTATATTAAAACATGTAAATTTTCATATATAATAAAAAAAAGCAATGTATTTATAAATTGAAGAATGCTACATATCACTAAGGAGCTAAATATTATAAAATGCATTTTCAATAGCTCAAAATGATATTTCATATTCAATTAATTCTCAATTGTTTGCTTGCCACATCAAAACGAGGCACTTAACAAATTGCCCCACCTTATGCGAAACCAAATTCTATTCACAAATTCCCATAATTCTCTCACTTTCACTTTAGCTAATCCCTCTCAACCAATGCCAAAAGACAGAGCTTACAACAGCAATGCATGCAAGTATGTGTGCATCGATTGGCTCCTGCCTATATGGCATACATACATACATACATACATGCATGCATACATACATACATTTTAAATGCAAGCAAATCGGTCAATAAACAGAATTAGCATAATAACAATTTGCAGCTTGATGTAATTTAAGGCCATGCAAATCAATTAACTAATTATTTAAGCTGCTTATGTAAACCAGAACAATAAAACACCGAAAATGGCTGAAAGGCAACAGTTGTATAGCAAAATGGGGGCATTGGAGGCGTAACACTTGATTGTGCAAATATGCGAGAAGGCAAAATAATCATAATAATAATAAATAGCAATAAATGCAAAATGGAAAATATGATGAAAGCGAGCGAGCTTCGCAGAGTAAGCAAAATGAGAGCATAAACATAAGTGAGATACGCCTCATTAATTTGAATAGATGAAGAGACGTAATGCCCCCGTAACTTGCCACTTTATATACACACATATGTATATGTGTACTCATTTATACATATACAAATATACAGGCGCATTAGTATGTGTGAGCATAGCCAGCAAAGCACAAAATATGAAAATCATTTCGGCAAATTTCTGCACACACAATTGCCACACCCCCACAGCCCCCAGCCACCAGACCCCTCAACTACCAACCCAACCCACCACACAGCGTTTCGTCTCGCCAAGTGGTTGACTGGCATATTGAATGAACTGACAGCATTTGGCCTGCAGGAGGGCACGGTGGCGTGGAGTGGGAGGGGTGGTCTGGGGGCGTGTCAGTGGCATAGGATTGCCTGTCATGGGCAATGGCATTGGCCGTACGTGCGTGTTAGACGCAACTTCCCGTTACAACAATAACTGCATAAGCCGACAGCAGCCAGAAGCCAACAGCAGCAGCAACAACAACAACAACAACAAAAACAATCAACAGGCAACACAATGGGAATTTCAAATATGGCAAATGTACAACAAGAGAGGAGCAAGTCAACATTAAGGAAAAGCAATTTACAATGTTGCTTCAAAGCGACAAAGTTGCAATACTCTAACCTCAGGCAGAGAACTGTACAAAAAGGTAAAACCAATTATTATTTATTAATAAACATTAGCATAAACATTGTTTATGAACAACAAGGCTGAGGGCTCAAAAACCAGGCTAGTTGAGATGCAAACGAAGGCCTCATTAACAAGAGCTATTTTAAAATGAGAATGATCATTTTCAACTACATACCATACAATGTATGTATAGTATAATAATTATAGTTATAAATATGTATAGTATACATAATACATAATAATATTAACCACCTTACAACTTAGTTTAACACTTTAAAAATATCACTGAAATCATTTATTTGATTTAAATTAATATATAAAAATATTTTACATTTCTTCGCTTTTTAGATTAAATGAATGTTCAAACTTTTTCAAGGATATATATATATTTTTTTATTATTTCTCAGATTAACCGAAGCAAGCCAATTTTAGAATAAATTAATAAAAATAAATTTCTAAGTGATTTATTTAATTTAGAATCAAAGTTTTATAGTTTTTTCATATGATTAAACAAACTTAAAGCAAACAGAAAGAATTTTAATTTTTTAAATGTTCTTCAGAAGCAAAATAATTTTTTAATTCCCATATAATAGCTATATGTTTAGGACCTAATTGATGCAAATGAAAGTTTGATATAATATTTTTAAAAATTAGAAACTGATGTCAAAAATCTACAGGCCATCGAAATAAGAGATACTTGGACATCACATATGATAAGTACATACATGAATGTACATATGCTAATAAAAGTTGATCGACTTTTGCTTATTTCATAAGTACACATTTCAGTCTCTCGCAGTCTTCATATACTCATACATGTATGTATGTATGTATGTATGTATGTATGTATGTAGTATAATCATCACACGTACTCAATTTATACTCTATGGACAATGCAGTCAAAAGTTCCGACAACAACAAAGTGAATTGACGAGGGCAGCGGGGCAGCAGGGCAGCGTGGGGGGCACAAGGAGTGAAGTAAGGCCAATGACAACACAATCAACTGGGCCGAAAGGGCAGCCAAAGGCAACAGCAGCAACAGCAACAGCAGCAACAACGACAATAATTGTAGGGAATACACAAACCAGACGCGACCGAAGCCAAGAGACGCCACTTGGACTTGCTGCTGGCTGCTGCTGCAGGTATACGGGGGGATTACGAAGGCGGCAACAAAAAAAAAAAAAAAGAAGGCGTGGTCCACATACACACACAGTTCACATAGCAATGCATTGACCAGCTGCTCACAGTGCTTATTATTGTTGTTGTTGTTGCTGCTGTTGCTGTTCACATACTTAAACAGTTTTGTGCCTGGTTAACTCGTTGCCAGCCACAGAGGAGGGATGAGTGGTGCGAGGGAGTGAGGCAGTGAGCCAGTAAGGGGGTTGAGGGTGGAACCCTGGTTTCACATGGCGCTTTGGTTTTCGGTTAAATTGTTGTCACTGCCGCTTGTCACTCGGCGCGCTGCCGGAAATGTCGTTAAATGAAATTGTTTTTGTCAAAATTAATGTGCAGAACAAAACAGAGCGACAGCATCCATCGGGTTAACTGTGTGGGTGTGTGGGTGTATGCATGTGTGTGTTGGTATTTTGTTGGACATACTATCTGCATATATATATGCCCGTAGATTTGTAGGTACGTGACAGATTTTGATGAAATTTGCTCGTTAAATGTGTTGCAGCTGTGTGTGTGTGTGTGTTCTTGTTTGTGTGTATTGTTATAATTGCCAACTCAGTCGTGGTTAGTTGTCCATATCTATATCTATCTATTTCATTCTATCTCGCTCGCTCTCTCTCTCTCTCTCTCTCTCTCTCTCTCTGCAAGGCGTCCCTAAATCAGCAAACACTTCCGAGTGCGAATATTGAGCTGTTTGGGAGCTTGTGGGGCAAGGGACAGTGGCGCTTTTCGGGTGCTTGACAGCACAACATGTGGCATTGTGGAATGCTAAGCAACATATGGAAAAATACCAGCGGAAAATGGCAAAAATGTTGCAGAAAAAAAAAAAAAATGAACCGAAGTATGTTTGGAATATTTATTTCGTAATCATTGAGACCTCTCAATAATGTTATATTGTACATACATATGTACATATGTTTATGTAGAAATAGTAGTTCAAGTTATTAGTATTCAAATTATAGAAAGTATGCTTTTATAGAATGCAAACTCCAACTAGTATGTTTTGAAGTAACTATAAGCAGAGTACTAGAAATATTAGTAGTAACCTTAAGTAAAAAGTAAAAGAAATAAAATTATATATAGCCAGTAGAAAAACTACTTTCGAGTAGTAGGCTAATTTGTAAGTACTAGTAAGTAAGTAGTGTAAATAATATTGTAAATTGTGAAGAAATAAAAGTACTTAAATTAAATGTAGCTAGAGCGAAGTGAAATGTAAATGAAGTTAAATAACAGTAAAGGTCGTACTAGTACAAATACTAGTAGTTCCAGAAATAGTACTAGTAGTTGACGAAGTAGTAGTAGAAGTAATATAAGTAGCTATAATTAGTAGTAGTTGTAGTAGTGATAGTGGCTGTAACCGTAGTAGTAGTAATATTAGTAATATTAGTTGCAATAGTAGTTATAATATAAGTAATAGCTGTGTTGTAGTTGTAGTAGTAGTTGTAGTAGTAGTTGTCGTAGTAGAAATAGTATCTGCATTAGTAGTTATAGTAGTAGTATATACTCCATACTGATAAACTTATTAGGTAAAAAAGCGATACGCAATAGTTTGACCTTAATTTCAGTATATCATAATGTTAATGCTACATTTTTTTCAGTGTAGTAAGTTTCAGCATCATAGCAAAAGAATATATTTGTTAATTTTGTAATCCATCTTCAAGCGTAGTGCAGTCTGGGCATTCCTTTAAGAACCATTTGGCTAGCTTACTGAACGAACGGTCAAGGACATGCTGGTAACTGCTTTGAGAGCTCTTTTGTGGCTCAATTAATAACTATTTAAGCCGTTGCAGGTAAATTAGTGATTACTTTTCTGGCTGCAGGATAAGCTAAGCTAACAGCCAGCGCACATGGACCGCATTTAATGGCCAACTCTGTTGGCTGTCCAGGCGAATAATGGTCAAGGCGCACATTTACGAGCCAAACACGTCTAATAAAACAATGAAAAAGACAGCAACAGCAACACACCACACCTCATCCCTCCCCTCCCCACCCCACACCCTGTGTGAGGGAAGAGTGCATACAGCTATATATTTATGGGGCATAAAGCCAAAAGCAAAATCCAAGTAAAATGCGATAAGAGAAATGAAAAAAAACAAAGCAAAAATTTTTAAAAGCCCGAATGTAATACTGGCAAAGCCCAAAGAAAAAGTAACAACAATAACAACAACACGTTGACTGTACAAATGACATGAGGGAGTTTTAGCTCCAAGCTCCCCAGCTCTTGTCCCTTTTCGCCTGCCTCTGACATAAGTTTACACCAGCAGCGAAAGAGCGTTAGAATTATGACGCAAAGCCGCATAAATCTTCTTGACGATAAAAAATTGCACAGCAAGGTAAAAAAAAAAAAACGAGAGAAAAAAAAGTTTGACCAAAAGACCTCTTTGTAAAGGCCAGGTAGCAGTAACCTTTAGGCCGTTTAGGACACTGCTTCCCGTTATTCGTTGTCTCTGACAATTTCATTTTTTCTTTCGCTTTACCTGCTGTTCACGCATTGCAACAGCTGGAGAATTGAAAGAGAGAGAGAGAGAGTGCTACATCATTCGACTGAGTGATTTACCGTTGTAGGGCAAAATATCTTAAAGGCTCCTATTGATGATTGATGCCGCTTATTGAAGGAGTCTAATTGAAAAAACAGACAAGACAATTCGTATAGTAACCAAAAGTGAAGTAAGTAGAAACTGGAGATGGAAAGATATGATGTTTATCTGCAAAAAACTGCTGCAAATTTATATCTATCGAATGTTATCATCCATAGTTTTAATTAAAATCATAATTTTTGTATGTCTGTAGAAGAAGAAGCTATAATTTTTCTGAAGATTGAAAGAGCCACTTATTTTTTTTTTTTTTTTTGTTTAATATACTCTCTTAGGGTCTGTTTTGTTTCCTATTTTGGTTTACCTTGTACAATGTGAAAGTATGTTAATTTTTACAAAACACGTTATGAAAATATTATATATAAAAAAAAATTTAAAACGATTTTCTAAAGACTATTTAGATTTTTACTTTGTCCTTAAAAAACAGACAGCTCAGTAAAATATTTATTTATTATTTCAACATTATTAAGTTATCGATGTTAATAAACCAGTCGATAAGAAAAACTTATAATAGTACCGATTATTTAGTAATCTATAACTAAGAGCATATAAATGGGTAAACATCATATTACTACATAATGAAAGGATCTTTATTGTAATATATAGCAATGCAAAATGAAAGTAGAAACTTCATGTCTTTACAAGTTTGCAAGCTGCTTATGAATAGAGATATTTGGAGAAATTATGATAAATACTGAAAGTCTGCGAAATAATTCCAAAGAGATAATTAACTCAGATAATTAATTTTGCGCTTAAAACTCGAACTTAATGTAACCCAAACCATTAACCAAACAAGTCGAGCACCCAGTAATATCTAAGGTAATTTATGTACAAAATTATTCCACTTCAGTTCATAGAATTGCAGTTGCTCAACCAATTTGAGCTGCGTTAGCCAAAAAACTCTGCTCGAGCTAATTAAATAGTTAGTTGAAGTAACTTGAAGTAACTATATAAAGTTAGGCTACAAGCCAAAAGAGCAGAGAAAAACATATGGCAACATATCGAAGTGTCCTTGGCATCGAGTACCGAGTATCGTAATTTTTATATTTCTGCTCGAAATGGCGGCTAACCAAAAAGCGTGGTAAACTATAGCACACTTTGTGGCCGATCAATGTGAATATGTTGGAATCTGTTGGCAGTGTGTGAATATGTTTGAGTATGGAGTATTTATCAGTATGTATGTATGTATGTATGTATGTATGTATGTATGTATGTATGTATGTATGTGCAGTCAGTTGGATGCTGCTTTGGCAGGCCACACACATGACAAGCAAGCAAGCAGTCACAATCTGCAGGCAGACAGTGTCCTGTCCATTCTCCGCCTGCTGGCAACCGACCAACAGTGCCACAAAGTGCGTGCACACAACTCGCCCAGAACATACCGGAACGCAACATCCTCTGCCCACCCCCTGCTCTTAACTGCTCAGAGACAAAAGGCCATGCAGCGGGGATAGAGACAGGAGTACAAGTGCCATCCAGCCTGCAGGCACTCTTGGGTTGCCCATGAAATTAGTATGACAAGTTGACCATGCTGTGGACAACAACGGGGCAACTACTTCTTGCAACAAGCAACAAAACAAACAACAAACAACATCAACGACAACAACAACAGTAGCTGCATAAAACATAGATAACTGTGCGCAATTATCAAATGTCCAACATCATAGGGGAGGGGGAAAAAGTGTAAAATTTACGGCACATGCGGCGTATGCGTAACGGAGCATCACGCATACGCAACGTTGAACACAACACAGTCTGACAGAACAAAAAAAAAGAAAGAAAAATATATAAAATGTGTTGAAATTCACATGCAACTCTCCGACTTCCGGCAGTTGTCAAAAAGTCACTTAAAAAGTGTTTTCGTTTCTTTTTTTTTTGTTTTTGGTAGATGCAATCTTTTCAATTAGGTCATAAAAAGTTTATACTGTATGTATATAAATCTATATCGGCGCGTTTTTGTCAGAATTTTGAATTTAAAGTGAAATCTAATTTAACAGCTGATTGATGATGCGTGAAACACTTATGATCATCATTGCAAACACTGACCGAATATTTGATTACTGTACAATGCGAACTAAACTCTTTATTTATTTTCCTCATCATTTTTAACTAAACACTTAACTCTTTATTTATTTATAAAAAGTTATTTATCTTAATTTAACTCTTTATTGCTTTTTGTTGGTTAACCTTTGCGTAAATCAGCATTCGAACATAGAGAGTTTAATGTGAGTAAATGAATTAATAATTTAATAAAATAAAAAAAAAAAAAAAGAATTAATGACATTTGCTTTCATAAATTAAAGCCTAAACAATGACAAACAGTTTGTTGCCAACTCACAATTGCAAACAATTTACAAATAACATTGTAGATAAGGAATTGCTGTAGAATTAAATCGGATGGTAAATAAATGCGCTTAGTATATTATATTGTTTATTTACTTATTACTTTAGAACTGTCCGCTCGAGCAGCTGTTACTTAGCACTGCTCTATTTATTTTAATATTACGAAATCCATTTTAAAACATTTCACAATGTTTTTTTTTCTTGCTCGCTTTAAGCCGCCATTTTTATTTTCATTTCGTCTGCTCGGTTCCTTCTCCCTTGCTCTCATTGTGTTTTTTGTTTCTATTTTCTATACATTTCCTATTTCCTCTGCCTGCCGCTCGGCCTGAGCGCACACACACACACACACACACATACTCACACAAGAACTCCTTGCTCATTGCCCGATTTTCATATTGTAATCGAGAATTGTTTGCATTACATTCAACAAGCGCAAGGGGCGAAACGAAAGAGTGAGAAGTATGGTGGGGTGGTGTTGGGTGCGTTTGGCTGTGGGCGTGGCACAGGCTGAATTAAAGTGATGTTAAATACACTGTGGGGAATCGTTTGCATTCGTAAATGCTGTCAGCGTGGTTTGTGGCAGCGACTTATCGATGACATTTTCACTTGATTAAATTACTGGGTATCAAATCATTTGCAATGCGCAACAATTTAGCTCTGCCATTAATATGCAATAATCATGAATTGCTGATTGATTTCAAGTCTTGGTATTTACAGGTAATTGAAGCTTAGGGTCGTCATAAAAACATAATTAGTTATCATAAGATGTTAATTAAGTTTTATTATGGTCGATATTTTTAAATACCTCCCAAAACAGATAGGTGTCTTATTTTCTAAATGTTGCAATTTTTTTTTATCATTTTTTGTGGCGAATTACTTGAAGAATTTTTGATATAGAAAAAGTCTAAAAATTATAATTATTTTACTCTACTTAAATGTTTAAATATTCTCAATATTACTTGAAGATTCTTTAATAAAAAAAAAAATTTATTTTTCACTCTACTTAAATGTTTAAATATTCTCAATATTATAATTATAAAATATTTATTTTTCACTCTACTTAGGTGATCTAGAATTATCAAAATAGTGTTAAAAAATATGACAAATCATATTTGACTTATGTACATACATATGTATGTATTTATGTATATACATCATTATTTTCATATTTCAGGATAACAATTTATATTTTGATTTTCAGTTACCAAGTTTTTGCATTTCAAATTACACAATTATACATACGTATAGTTTCAGTTTGTGCAATATCCATTATAAAAAAGTATTTACACACTATTATAATATGCACTTATGTTCTTCTACAACTGTTCAGTCTGTTATCGAGTTCATTACAATGCCAACTTTAGCTGTTAGCTTAACCAAAAATTGCAGGTATGTGCTTTAATTGCCACGCCCAACAATCCAACCATTAGCAATGTAAACACAACAGGTCATAATTGCAATACCCGCCAAGACCACCCCCCCCCCCCCCGCCCTAATCAAGCCACCCCACTGAAATTACTGGACTTTGCCGTGCGGTGTAATGACAAACTTGTGTTGCAACTTGCGTTGTTATTGTTGTTGTTATTATTGTTGTTTGCTAAATGAGTTGGGTCATATTTACAAGCATACAAACATATATTAATCTGCACATACAATATATGTACATATATGTTTTAACAGTACCTTTTGTCTTTTTTTCTTCTCTTCTCTATCTGGTTTTTGTACATTTTCAAAGTGCCACCGCGTCATGCCCCATCGCCCACCCAATGAAAGTGATTATGCCGCACAGTTTTTATGCGGATTTCCTAACGAAATGAAAGGCAAACGGCAAACATTTGTACACTTGCAAAAAAAAAGTTATCATGAATTTTGTAAGGTTACAGATTTTTACAAGGTGGCTCTAATAGCCTAATTCCACTGAGAATACATTTTTATAAATCTACAAAATCACAATTCCACCAAGGAGTGTACATTTTTTAAAGTTACGTGAACATGTGAGTGGCAAGTTGGTAATTGAACAGCTGATTGCTCTGTTTTGATTTCTGTTGGCGAAATAGATAATATCCCAATTCCACTATGCCCAACTTATCTAACATTTACATACATAACATTTTGGATATCCATTAGGAATTAAGAAATCAATAAATTAATACTTGATATCGATTTGATATCGATAAAAATAAATCTATTATTTTGTTTCAAATACTGAAAACACACGGCGCAAATGTACTAAACAAATGGAAATATTTTAAATTTTTTTTCTCTTTTGAAGAAATGTTAAATTTTTGCAAAAAAGTTATAAAATATCGAAAAATGTACATTTTTGTTTAAGTAAAATTATGCTTTTAAATTATTTCATACATACAGACATATTAGAGAAAATCACTCAAAAGTATTAAACCATAAGCTAACATATTCGAAGCATTCAAGCGGTTTTAATTAATTCATATTTCCAATAAAAATTATACCTGAATTTGCAATCAGAAGCAATAAACACAGCCATTAAGTTTCGCTATGATATTGTTAATTGTCCAAATTATCCTTTGCCATCTTGTAGTTTTTGATCATTTGCAGCACTCTTAAAATGCTTTTCTTCTCTCGCTTTTATTACAATTAATTATCATAACATGCACTCAGAAACTCTCTCTTTCTGTTTAAATGTCCCTGCACTTTTCAGCTCTCAACTGTGCTCCAACAACAAAAGCATCAAAAGCAAATTAAACAACAAAAAAAAAAACAAAAATAATAAAAACATTTCAGGCAGCGACATTCCGCGGCTCGCGCTTTGCTTAACTGCCTTCTCATCTGGCTGCCCATCTTGTTATCTGCTGCTCTTTACATTGCTTGGCTGCTCTTCGATTCGATTCGATACGTTTCGATTGCGAAGAGTGAGCGGGAGAGAGTAGCAGCAGCCGCAGCCGCTGTCGACTATTTTATTTGATATGCATGTATTTCTTTTTTTGCTTGCGCTCTTTTTATTCTTCTTATTTTTTGTTCGTTTGCGTATTTTTTGCGCCTTTTTATGGGCCTGCGACTGCCTTTGTTACGTTTTCTTCTTCTTTTTTATGAGTTTTGCGCCGCTGCTGAGATTTATTATTGTTTTCAACTGTGTCAGTGTGTGTGTGCGTATATGTGTGTGAATATTAACTGAGCCTGAGAAGAGCGCACGTGTTTCTCTGTGTTTTTGGCATGTAGCTGCTGCTCTATGTAAATCTGGCCACTGGATTGAATTTTCGCCGCTGTCGACGCTAGCGCTAGCGTCAGCGTCATCGTCATCATCGTCTCCTGTTAAAAAGCTACTCGACTTTGCTGTCCGCACAGTCACGTCGTCGTCGGCGACGTCGCCCTCTCAGCTGCAGCTGCTGCTCTCTGCTGCTGCTGCTATTATGCCCTCTCTATCCACTTCAGCCGATTTGTATGTGTATTTGACTTGGCGCAGTTTAATGCACTCTACACAGTTGGTTTGTTTCTCCCCTTTTACCACCCCTTTGCGACCAACTCACCCAACACAGTTGCCTTTTGTTGGCACCCATGCATACATACATATGCACCTATGTGTTTGTATGTTTAACGGCTTTGCTATTTTGTCATATGTATGTATGTATATATTTCTGGCTTTCGCAGGTTTCGTATTTAATTGTGTTTTTTTTTTCAATAATCCGCAAGCAGCCCTGCGCAATTTTGTGATGATGAAAAAACAAGCTAACAAGGCAAACACTGGAATAATCCTTTTCACTAAAGGACTCTAATTATTCCCATAGTTTGGCCTTGGACCACAGCGGCTTAAATTAAAACAGTTTTCTCATACAATTGTTTAGAAATCAAACATTAAATGACATTTATAGGAAGAATATTTAGAAACGAATGTTTTGAAAATTACAATTTGAGAAAGTTAATACTCAAAATTGAAGTTAATTGAAAAACAAATATACAATATTGATATTTATAATATATTCTTTACATATTACAATTATGTTTTCTTGTTTCTTTGTCATTTATTAAGATTTCTAAACTATTTATAAGAAAGGTTGGCAACTTTAATGTTCAGGTTCATTCAACATTTATAGATCGTATGTATATTATTTGTTGCTTGCTTTTATTATAAATTTGCATAATAATTTACGTATATGCGCAATGATTGGACAATTACAATTATAAATGTACATACATATAAAAAAAAAAGTTTCTATACATGACTTCAGCTTAAAACTTAATAAAATAAATATTTGTTTCTTCTTCTTTTTCTCACGCCACAGTCCAGCTCTTCGTTTTCTTTTCTTCTTCTATTCCAAATCTTGAAATTTATTTTACATCCAATCAAATGAGATCCGTACGAATTTCTTGCAAAGACTTCTTCTTGACTTACCCCAAAATAAAATGTAGACTAGATTTCCGTAAGACGCAAAGATTTAATCAATAGTACTCACCTGTAAATAGAAAGAGAGAGAGCGAGAGAGAAAGAGAGACAAATTAATAAATGTGGAGCAGAGCGCCAGAGAGTCGCTAATTATCACAATAAAAATTCTATATATACACAGACAAAAAAAATTAATTAAGTCAGCTGGGCGATAATAGACAACGGGGCAGGCAGCAATTTACATTTGAAATGTAAGCCAATAAGTAGAACGAGAGCGCAAAGCAAAAAACCGAACTGACAAAGTGGAACTCAAAGCGAGCCCAGTAGAGATGCACACAAACACACACAAACACACACACGCATACAGAAGAGAGCGGGAGCGAGAGAGCTAGAGGCAGACGGCTGACGCAAAGCCAATAAACAGCAACAAGAACAGTAACAACAGCAGAGAGTGCAAACAAAACGCAAACAACAGCAACAACAAGTCAAAGTAAATGTTAAGTGTGTAGCAATGGGGCAAAGCAGAAGCAGAAGCAGAAGACAACGCGTTGTGTGTGTGGAAGTGGGATGGCGCTATCAGACTATGACAGAGTGTATTGCTTTTGTTGCTGCTGTTGCTGTTGTTGTTGTTGCTGTTGCCCACCTATTGATTGTCAAATGAGTTTGACGCGAGTCTGTCAAGAGCTTGCAATGGTGCGCTGATTACGTATACGACGCCTGTGACGTGCGCTTAAGTGTGATCGTTTCTCGAGGGGGGGAAGGCGCGCTGTGTGAAACGTTTTAACGAACGATTAAGAAAGTGAGATGCATTTGTAGTGTATAACAATGTATACCCTTCAATCGATAAGGAGTATAAAGTATGTTCGTTGCAATTTATGTCAAATTAAGTCATCCTCCCAATTATACACTCATAACTATGCCTTATAATCTAAAAATAAATCGAATTTTAGCAGATATATTTTATTAATATAACAATGAAATATGATATCTGTCAATTAAGAGTATTGCTGAAATATATAAAATACAACAACTGCTGCTTGAAGCGTGTTAAAGTACTTTAAAAACTAAATAAAGGATACTGCCAAGTCATAAACTTGTCGCTGACATACTATTATTATTATAATTTAGTATCAGATATAGCAATAAACAATTGACTGACTGGGTCACTTGACTACTCATCTACCTTCTTAGCATTGCGTGTCAAATCGGCAGGACACGCACACAAATACAGCTCCATTTGGGGGTTATTGCTCCCTTCAAATGCCAAAATAAACAAATAGGAGGGAATCATATTTACAGTTATTTTTGCAGTTGCCAGAAGGGTTTAATTAGCATTATTCATGAGCCTGCTTCTAATAGATTCATAATTAAAACTAAATGTATGTTCAATATAAATGCAGCTATTTGATTTGTATAAATAATTCGTGAAGGAATTTAAAGGAAATTTAATATCAAACTTTTCAAATTTGTATTTTAGTCAAAAAGCAATTTACAAATGGTTTGAATAATAAAATAACGAAATATTCGTTTTTAATTGTGAGCTTATTAAATAAGATCTCTTGGATATAAACAACTTTTTGCGCTATTCAAAAAATTCAAAAATTAAGGAAAATATTTTGGGATGTTTTGATAGGAAAAAATATTAAAATAATTAATTCTTATTTAATTATTGTTGGTGAACTTTTCATAATGTTGGTAAAGCTCAAAGGCTTTTAAGCTCATTCCAACTTATAATTAATTGAGAATAAAAACTTTTTTCTGGGTGAACTTTACATTTATGAAAGCCCATTTGAGCGGGAATCCAATAATAATTTGGATAATAGGAAAATATAGGCATTTTAAATATAGTACATAGTATTTATGGTAGTTCTTCGTTTAATTCAGTTCCTATTAATTCAACTTAGCGCTCCTTCTCTGAATTCTGCTCTCAGCAGTTGCCGCACACTGACCCAACCAATTAGCGTAGTTTTGTTTAAGCCATTAAAACGCCCGCAAGCACCAAAAACATTGGCAGCTCTAAGCACACCCTCCCCCTGCTCCCCGGTGCCAACAGAAAAAGTGTGGAAAATGTACGGAAGCGGCATCGTTTCTAAAAACTGTCATGCGTGTGGCAATTAAAGCGACAAGCGACGGCATATCGTGCAACACGTTGCAAAGCAAGGAAGCGCAGGAGCAGTGGCCTGAAGGACACACGCGCTGCGCCGTCACTCCACTGCTGCTGACGCATGCCACATGCCACATTCCACAACAACAGCAGGGATGTCCCTGAAAGCGACCCACGCAAAAATGCGTGGCAATGTCCGGCGATTCAGGCTAAAAACCGTACACACACATACACACACACAGAGGCACACACATGCGGTTGGTCAGTCATTAAAGGCGCCCACAATTGTTGCCACGCCCACCGTTAACCACAAGGCACACACACACACACACACAAACACACAAACACACAAACACACATACACACATACACACACACACACACACACACACGCACACACATGACGCTGGCCAGCCTTATGCAACAATACTTTTATTCTGGCCCATTAGCAAGAGACCAATATAATCGGCGGAGTCCTGTTTACCATGTTTAACTAATTGCCGCCCATATTTGATGTAAGCTTTCCGCTTAATTACTTCATTATAGCCATGCAAAGCATCAAAATAATCGAGCCAACTATCGCATTGAATTTGGAGTCTATATAACATGGATATATTCAAGACCTACACGAAGTACCAATTTTCTATTTTCGGTACAGGTGAGCCACAAAAAAGAAAACTAAACCTAAATAACATAGAAGATCTTGAACACAATATGAGCATCCAAAAAAGATACTTTTCTTTTATCCTAATTAATATGGGTATAATGTTTAATTATAATTTAGCAAAAAGCCGGAAATATCTAGTATTTAATAAAATATTCGAGATATTAATTGCGAGAAATCGTATTTACAAATGTAATAAATATTCTGTTCATTTAATAATTTTAAGAAACATATTAGTGTATTATATAATTTATGTAATGCAGTTGAGTATCGAATGCAAGACTTTCAATGTTGTTTCATGTCGTAGTTGCTTCTTTTTTACAATTCTAAATATATCTTCCAACTCATGCCTATAAAAGGCGAAAGATTTTCCAATACCCCAGAAGTTTCTTTAAGCTGGTCACTTCTTGCTCAAGGAAGATAGAAAAGCCATACGCACTATAAACATAATAAAATGCAGTTAAATATGCCTAGCTGGACATTGAAATTTATGTGAAATAGTTCAACTGCTTATCAACAAACAGCAAACCCACTCTCATAAACTAATAATAAAAAGAAACACCTTGCTGGTAAAATGTTAAGCAAACAACAAGAAGAATACTGCGGCCAGACGGTTAAATCAAACGGGTAAACTTGAAATAAAAAGGTAGAAATAAAAAAACAACAATCGCACACATTGAGTTGTTATTGCTAAGCCGGCAGCGATAAAAATACAGTGAACGAGAGAGAGAGAGAGAGAGAGAGACGGCGAGAGGGCAGTGGCATGCAGGCAACCAATCAAGTCCCAAAATGCCCCCAAAGCAAACGGCGCACAAAGAGAGCAAACACATTAAAAGCTCTTTTTTCATTTTTTGTTGTTTTGCTTTTGTTGCGCGCTCTCTTCAGGCCGCTGCTCACTCAACCCACCTGCACTGCGGAGAGCGCGGGCGCAGCTCGCATCAATTTTCAAGGACAAATGCGCTCTGAATTTGATTTGCATAATTCTACGCGAGAGAGAGCGAGAGAGCGAGCAATGTTAAACCGGGAAAGAAGCGACGACAAAGAGCGCAGCAAGTAATTAATTAGGCAACGTGGGCGAGAGGGGCAGGTGGGGGCGTGGCGGTTTTAGACGGCAGCGGTTTTTATTATTGTTTCACATTTTGTTTGCTTATACATCACATATTTAATTTGTTATTTTGCTTTATACATTTTATAACGTGTGTATGTGTGTGTGTGTGTGTTTGTGTTTGTGTGTGTATTTAACGTACTCGTTTCAATCAATTTTCGTTGCTTTTCGTTTGTTTAATTTTTGCTGCTGTTTATGTATTTGTTTATTTTGTATTAAAATGCATTTGAATTCTATTTGCGATGACGCTCGACTGCATTTTAATTAGCAACTACAAACGTAAATTTTTTGTTGTTTTTGTTGTTGTTGTTAATGCACTTAATATAAATTAATTTATTAGCGAGACTTTGGTAATGAGACCGACATGTGAGTAATGTACATATGTACCATAAATGTGGGGGACTATAGTATAGTAAAGTATAGGGCTAATAGACAGGTGTGCACGCGATTCTGGTGTGAGAGAGGGGCTCCGACAGACATCCAGAACAGGGGTGTGTGTTGCCAAATGCACTTGAAATCAATGAATAATTTAACCAAAATGGGAATGGTTGGATATTTACATACATACATATGTAAGTATTAGAAGAGCACATACATACATACATATGTACTATATGAAACTCATTTTCAAACAGATTTATATACGATATTGCTGAATGAAAGATTAATTACTTTTTAATATATGACTACCATAAGAGAACCAGATCGTAGAACTCAAATACGATAATTTTCTTTCTATTTCAGCTTCAATCCCAAAATTGTATTATTATATTTATTATATTAGCCAAGATTAACAAACGTATAACAAAATCTATAAAAATGTATTTATTTTATTTATTATTATTTTTATTATAATTAAATTTTTGTAAACTTTTTATAATTTCTCTTTAATTATAATAGCCAATTTAATATGCCTTATATATTGTGCACATCAGCGATAAATGTATTGTGAACTACTTTTTATGATTCCAATGAAATAGTTATTTATTTAATGACTACTTTTTTTGTAATAATTGTAGCACCAACTTTTGCATGCCCTTGCTTTAGTTTAGAGTCGTTAACTTTAGAGTAACGACTAATATCTATATTGTCAACGGGTTTTTATGAAAACTCTACAATATTAAGTTCATTTTCAACTACACTATTCATAGATATATTTATAAATTTATTTGTAAGAGTATTCAAATGTCGATGATGGCTTGTCAAACTAGTCGTTTCCTTCCATTCGCTACTTTGACGCATAAAATATTGTATTGTAATAAACTATGTAGATAAAAAAGAAAATTTTGTTTGCACCGAATGAAATGATAAATGAATTACGGCTGAAAGCCAGGCCAACAATAACAGCACCAACAACAACAACAACAACAACAGCAAGCAACATCAATTGGCCAAAGCCAAACACGCGTCGCAGCGTTAATGAAAATGGCTTAAAAAAATAAATAAAATAGAAAAAACCCCCAGCACAGATATTCAAAGGCCATTAACAATAACAACAACAACAGCAACAAACAAACAAACGAGCGTGCAAAAAATAAATAGCAATAAACAAACAAAAATAAAAACTACGCAGAGTAAATGCAATTATTTGCGTCTGTACTACAAAGAAAAGAAAAAACAACAAAAAAAAAAACACAAGGAAAACCAATTGAAAATGAGTGAGTGAAAAAAAAACTATAAAGTTATTAACAGGAAAAGTAAAAAAGGGGTACGGGGTAGGTTGGGGCAGGTGGAGACAAACTTTAGTTGAGTTTTCTGGTCGGCACGCGATGTCATTAGAAATAATCATAAAAGCAAATTGTTATTAGGTATACTTATTATTTTCCTACTCAAGTAGTCGTACATAATTAGAGAGCTGGAGAACTAGAAGACTCTTTATAAATAAATGAGGTAATTTTAACATTAGAGTCGCTTTTGCCGAAGCTGTTGATTGCTACAAATTTAAGTATATGCGATTTTAAATATTAACATTTTTTAATTCGATAATATTTTATTTCTAGAATTGTATTCCGAAATCACATAAAATAATACGAATTTAATTAAACCTATACCAATTAGATAAATATTTTAATTATTTCAAATAATTAAGTATTACAAATTTCGACAGTTATTTCAACAGATTATTAATTGCTGTTGAAATTGCGGATTGGTTTTTCAGAAAATGAATGCAGAAATTAAATGCAAATATTTGCCCCAACTAGACGCTTAGAAAAACGCTCCTATGATCGCATCATTCCTGTTAAGCCCCCCCAATAGAGAAAATAATGGAAAACTTTGAAACTTTCTTTACTTTGTAGCACGCTGTGCTCGCCCCCTTTTCCCCCTCCTATGACCACCTTTTCCATGGAAACCCCCACGTTTTTTTGCTCTTGCCACCACTTAAATAAAATAGTAATTTTGACAGTAGGAAACAAAAAAGTGGAAGAAAAATATAATAAAATTAATTTGCAATGCAAATTACTTTTAATAAATTTTGGAAAATTTTTTTTCGACTCCGGACAACGAACAACGGATGCTTGCTGGGGGCAGCTGTTGCTAACTTTGTGTGGGGGCAGCGAGGGGGATGGTGGCAACGACAGACGGCAACAAATGAAGCGGCGCAGCTTTATAAAGTGGCAAAAGGCTGGGAGTGGGGAGTGGAGTGGTGGAGTGGTGCAGTGGCAGCGTGACTTTCCTGGCTGGATGGCTGCTCGGCTGCTGCTGGACAGCAAAGAGACAACCGATGACAGGGTGGATAATTTATGCAAAGCGGGGGAGCCTAACCAGGAGATACAGCATCCAGCAATTGGGCGGTTGGGGTTGGGGAGTTGGCTGCGTTTAATGAATCGTGGACAGACACCCAAAGTGCACACAGTTGACAAAAAAAAAATAACTTTAGAATAACATTGGATAGAACAATTTTGATAAAAGTTGTCGGGTTGATCTCTAAATTTAATGAATTTGAAAAGCTGTATTAAATATTTATAGTTCTAAAATGTAAATTAATTTGTTAGTAACAAATGTTTGATGTGTCTGGCATTAATGTCATCGAACTGAATGAGGTATAGTATAAATGTGAAGAAAACAATACACTTTAAGTAATAATTAAAAAACTATTAATTTAAATTTAAAACGTGAGCCCTGGTTTGAATATCTCATCAAATTTAGTTTATCTAAAAATGTATCTAAATGTATATGTAGTGACATAGTGAAAAGGCTAAAATAACAAATAATTTCTATACATTTTGTTTAATTTGAATTCAATGTATTCAACTATTTGAAGGGAAACACCAACTTCGATTAGCCTCACAAAAGACCGTTTTGGAAAACGTGTATAAAATAATAAGCCAAAACTAAAATCAAACGCGATTTCGCAATTCAGCCAATTGAAATGCAAATATCAGAAAACAAAAATCAGGAATACAAAACTTTATATTGCATGCAATGAAATAAAAATGAAAATAAATAAAATTCATAGTCATCATAGCATGATAGTCATGACAGGACAGCAATGGGACAGACAGGCAAACAGACAGACAGACAGACAGACAAACAGACACATCCCGCATGAAAGCCAGAAACTGTCGCGTTGCCTGTAATGACATTCAGTCAAAATACAACATTTTTTTTCTGTTAGCGCAGGTGTCTGGGACAGATTGTTGACGACGACGACGACGACGAGAATCCCTAAAGACAGGTGTTAATGTACATATATAGGTGCAAAGTAATGAGAAAAACAATTGACTATGAGATACTCTTCATTTGTATAACTTTTATTCCAAAAAATATTTTATTTTCTTTTATAATTGAAAACTTTAGAACTTTATTTTTATAATTGTCATAAAAAAAAAATTTTTTCATTTACTACTTAATTTTTGTAATGTTTTTCCAAAAATATTTGATTATTTTCTTTATAATTGATCATTTTAGCACTTCATTTTTATAATTGTCACTGAAAAAAAAATTATTTTTTTTTGAACTACCTAATTTTAGCACATCAAGCACATATTGCAAAGTTTCATAGTGCATGCATCTTTAGCAACAAAATACAGGGTATATAAATATAAAAACAAACTAAAACCGTTTATATTTGTAAGCCATATAAAACAATAGGTTTGCCACTAGCACGTGGACATCTTTTTGTTTTTACTTTTTAGGGTTTCTTTATTTTTGTTGTGTAATAGAAACCGTCGATTGGACAAATCTGTATATGATGAAATTTCAGGTATGAGTATGTAGTGCCCGCATGACAATTTGCATGTGTTTTTTATTATTATGATCCTTGTTGTTGTTGTTGTTGTTCTAGTCGTGTGCTGGCATACAACATAAATGGACGTGTTTGCATTTTAGCCTCGGAATGAAAGTTCTCGGTATTTTTATTTGAATATGTATTTGTAATTTAGGTTCTATTGATAGAACCCGCTCCCCCCCAGCCGAACTCACTTCGGTTTATTTGTCTGTTTGGTTTCTCTCCCCGATATTTCTGACAATTTGTTGATTTTTGCGTGGCACGTGTATTTTATCAATTTTTTGTTTCTTTTCCATTTTACGGCTTATTTCACCCAACAAAGCAAGGGAAATAGAATCGTTAGGGTGGACTCACAACTGTTTTTTTATTTATTAAAAAAATGCCTTGCCACGCCCCATTGCCAAATATTGTAGCTGCAAAAGTATATCGCATTGTTGGCTTTGATTATTTATTTGCTGATGCGTTCTAGGATTATTTGGATTTTTTGATTTCAATTGCATTTGAATTGTGTAACATCATTTAAATTGCTGTTGGTTGAGAAAATTAAAGTAACCATTCAATTTTATCGTATTAGGAAATAAGAAGGATATAAATAATATAATAATGATAAACATACTGATTCCATAGATAAGATTTAATAAAGTGGGATTGGTAATTGGAATGAGATGATTAAATAAGAATTGATCATAAGGATATATTCAAGGATACCAAGAAAGCAGATTTTGTATTTCTAATTAGTTCTTTCAGCAGATTAATTAAATTAATTGTAGCTGATACATGCTGTTGAATGAGAGATAATTTTATCTTGCAAATTTTGTTAACCTCTATCGTTAAGAAGAAAAATTCACGATAAACAACGAAAAACTTGATTATTATATTTTATATTTGTGGTGGAGAATTTGGAGATAACACATTCATTTTTGAAGTTTATTCATTCATTTCTTAATAACTATAAATATTTATCGCTGGCTGTTTCCCATATGACAGACAAGCAGAGAAGAAAGTAAGAACGTTGCTGAATACAGGTAGGCAAAGGCGTTTGTGGGTAAAGGCGTGGCACAACAATCTGAAGCAGATAGCCAGGAGTATTGCAAGTTTCAATTCTCTGGCAAGACGGACACGGCACAAACCTAGTACACCCTTTTACCTTCGGTATCAGAGTATTGAAACACTTATCATACTCTGCACTACACTTAAAAACCTGACACTCTCTCTCTCTCTCTATCTCTGCGTTCCTCTCACTTCTCTGTTGCCATCATTTAATAGTCCGGTCTGTTTTGGACTCCCGCACTTGTGTCTCCCATCCGTTGAAATCAAACTTTTTCCTTCCGTATGCATTTCACTTTTTTCCTCTATTTTGGTTTTCCTTTTCCTCTTCTTTTTTCTCCCAGCATTTCCACAATGTTTTATTACATTTTAATACACACACACACGCACACTCTGATCTCAGTTTTAGTTGTTGTTGTTCTTGCTGTTTGCACTGCGGTTTGCATTTCCGTTGCGCTTATCATGCAATGGCAGCGGTTGCGTTATGAAAAGGACAAAACGGTTAGTTGGCGGGGGGTAGGGGCGCTATGAGGAACAACGAGAATGAGTAGAAAAAGAACAACAGCAAAAGTATGGCAAACGTGTGACACACAAAGCGCCAAATACCGCGGCCGCAGTTGCGGCTCCACAGCTGAGGCAGCGAGACTAAATTAGAGAGAGAGAGAGAGAGCGAGAGAGAGAGAGAGAGAGAGAGAGAGAGTGAGAGGCAAGACGAGGCGAAAGCAAGTGGGGGAACGGTGGGCAGCAGACAGTGCAAAAAGTTTTGACGCGCCGCTCGAGCGAGTGAGTGATTGTTATGTGACAAACTTTTGATACCCTGTACCCAATAGAAACTGGTAAAACGGGTAGCACAAAGTAGAGCATATATGCATGTATATGTATGTAGTGATAAGCAGTAGGAGACTCGATAAACTACAGTCAAACATTTCTAGCACGAACTGTCATAATAGATAATATTAGACTTGTACAGACTTTGAGTTAGACAACACCATAAACATATAAATATATATATTTTAACATGTGTTTCATCATTGTGTAAATGGAAAATTGTACTAAATTTGTATTCGAGTTGTAGAGAAAGTCAAATTATGGAAAAATTGCGTTCGAGCTATGGAGACAACATTATAAACTGTGAATTTGTTTGGAGTCACAGAAAATTCGACACGCTAGAAATTGTGGGTTCTAGTATAGATTTGCCGATCGAATTTATTTTAGACTTCTAATAAAATGATTGTAATAACTTTTTATTATATCATTTCTTTTCGATAGCTCAAATCTTAAAACAAACATCGACTTATTCAATTTGAAATAAGAAAAGAAGTTCGGCATTCGTCATTTTATTGTTCTTATTGTAGTTTCAAAATGTTCATATATTAAATTAAATATCCTTCGTCACGAAATTAGATATCAGTAATTTAGGGGCTTTTTATGCTTTTGTCACAGAATATAAGAACCTATTTTTCAGAGTGTGGAATAGACGAAAGCAGAAGCCTTGAGTATTTGTATTACTATATATTATACAAGGTTAGGGTATATTATTTTCTTACTTGCTTACTTTTGCGTTATTATTATTGTTATTACTCACGTTGATTATGTTGTAGTCGAGGGTTTTTATTTCTTCTTTTTTTGCCTTTGCACATCTTTCGTTTTTTGCTCAGCAGAGGCTATAGTTAAAACAAGACAGCAGCAGGGAGTCTCAGTGCCAGTTTCTGCCTCGCTCCCTTTCTATTTCTCTGACGTCTAGCGGTCGTTCATCTAAAAACCTAAATGGGTATTTTTTTTGTATGGTAATGGAGTGCCAGAACCATATGCCCAACTACCCAGACGAACGACCGACGGACCGACAGACCGACGGACCGACCGACTGGCTGACTCAAATGTGAAAAGGCCTAGTCCGCCAAAAAGACAAGCGACAACAACAAATAAAAGGAAAATGGCGTTGACAGGCAAGTTGTAAGCGAGTTGGTGACACACGCAGTGTGTTTGTTTTTGTGTGTGTGTGTGTGTGAGGTCGGGTGGGGAGAGTGTGTGGAGGCAACTCCGACATTTCTGACTGTGCCACACATAAAGAACTGCAGCCGGCTGCAGTATCATCTGGTATCGAATTTTGTCAATATTCCAGTTATGCGACACATTTACCACTCCCACTGACACGCCCACTGCTGCAGTGTTTGCATCCTATGTTGCTGTGCACACACTTTCTTCTAACATTCTTCTGTCGGTGGAGGTTGGATTTAACAAAGTTATTAAACCCTGTTCAAAATTAAAATTCATTTTAATTTAACTAAGTTTGAAGCCCATCGGTTGAAAATCAGACAAGTCTCATTTAACAAATGTTCGCCAATTTTGTAATGAATTTTTTTTGAAATCAAATATATTTATTTTATTTATTGCAGAGCTATGAAAAGAGTCAAACTTTAATACTTCGAATTGTTATACCCTGAACCCATTAAAAATAGGAAAAAGGGTATCATGAAGTGGTGCAAAAGTATGTAACATGCATAAGGATGCATCACTATCAACAGCCGAGTCGATCTAGCCATGTCCGTCTGTCTGTCCGTCTGTCTGTCTGAGAGCATGAGAGGCTTAATACAATCTTATCTTTTTTTTCTATATCTTAACTTGTTCAAAAGTGATCGATAAATTAGAATTCCACATTAGTGTTTTTTAGGTGTAGCTCAGAAGTTATATAATGTAGAGGCACTAAATTTGATATGTATATTCTCCAATCAAATACAAAAGTAAAATCTCTTTCACTTTTTAGATACCTCCTCCCGATCTCCCAGAAATCGAAAAATATGTATTTTTAGAGGTATGACATTCGGATTTTGCATAGTCTCACATTAATGAGCCATCTTTGTGAACTAGAATAAAACCAGATGCCAAATATAGACCAAAATGGCCTCGGGATTAACAATCGTTTCAGATTTGACAAAGTTGTGGCAGAAAAATGAAACACCACAAAATCACTTTTCGTATAGTTTTTATACCCTGATCCCATTAAAAATGGGAAAAAGGGTATAATGATTTTGTGCAAAAGTATGTAACAGGCATAAGGAAGCATCTCCGACCCCATAAAGTATATATATTATTGATCGCTATCAATAGTCGAGTCGATCTAGCCATGTCCGTCTGGCTGTCCGTCTGTCCGTCTGTATGAACGCGCTGTTCTCGGAGACTACAAAGGCTAGAGACTTCATATTTGAAATATTGGCTCTCCTAGTGCCGGGTCAATACAAGTTCAACTATCTCAACCCGTTCAGAAGTTATCGATAAATTTCGATTCCAGACCAGTGTTTTTAAGGCATAACTTGAAAGTCATAAAAGCTAGAAATTTTATATTTGTTTTCAAGTTATTGTATTGCCGGTTCGACACAAACGTATCATTTTTTGTTCGATATCTGAATCCTTTCAAAAGTTATCGATAAATTAAGATTCCAGAACAGTGTTTTTAAGGTATAGCTTAGAAGTTGTTACAGGTAAAGTCACCAAATTTGGTACATATATTCTCCTATAGCATACAAAGGTAAAATACATTTCACTTTTAGGATACCCCTCTCCAATCTCACAGAAATTGAATTTTAAAGGTATGACCTTCGGATTTTACAAAGTTGCACATTTATATGCCAGCTTTGTGTCAAACAAATTTCATTTTGATCAGACAATAAACAAAGAAGTTATTAACGATTCAATGTACCATAGTTTAAAGCCAAAGGAAGAAGAATTAATGCAAATGTATGACGCGCGTAGCCAGCTTATGTTTGTATATGTGTGTGTGTTTCTATGTATGAATGCAGATAAATAACTTCAATGAATGTAAGACCTTGGATCAGGGTATATCCTAGTCGGGCACTCTCGACTAGTTTATACTATATTTGACACCCACAATCGATTAATAAAAGAATTTCAAGAATCTATTTTTTGAAAAATCAATTTTTGTAAGGGTCCCTCCTTATGCTTTTTTAGCAAAAATATTTGAAAAAATTTAACTTTCAATGATGAATATATTTGAAATGTAAAATTGATATATAGGACAAACCATGAACAAAATGGCCTCAAGCTTGACAATCGGTTCAGTTTTGACCAAGTTATGGGAGTTCAAAGTCTAGGAAGGGCATTTATATGGACTTTTTGCGTTTACAAGTCAATTTTTTTTGTCATTTTGGCATGATTTTTGACAGAAAAATGAAACACCTCAGAATCTTTTTTCTTATAGTTTTTTATACTATATTTGACACCCACAATCGATAATTAAAAGAATTTCAAGAATCTATTTTTTGAAAAATCAATTTTTGTAAGGGTCCCCCCTTATGCTTTCTTCGCAAAAATATTTGAAAAAATGTAACTTTCAATAATGAATAAATTTGAAATGAAGAATTGATATATAGGACAAACCATGAACAAAATGGCCTCAAGCTTGACAATCGGTTCAGTTTTGATCAAGTTATGGGAGTTCAAAGTCTAGGAAGGGCATTTATATGGACTTTTTGCGTTTACAAGTCAATTTTTTTTTGTCATTTTGGCATGATTTTTGACAGAAAAATGAAACACCTCAGAATCTTTTTTCTTATAGTTTTTTATACTATATTTGACACCCACAATCGATTAATAAAAGAATTTCAAGAATCTATTTTTTGAAAAATCAATTTTTGTAAGGGTTCCCCCTTATGCTTTTTTTCGCAAAAATATTTGAAAAAATGTAACTTTCAATAATGAATAAATTTGAAATGTAGAATTGATATATAGGACAAACCATGAACAAAATGGCCTCAAGCTTGACAATCGGTTCAGTTTTGACCAAGTTATGGGAGTTCAAAGTCTAGGAAGGGCATTTATATGGACTTTTTGCGTTTACAAGTCAATTTTTTTTGTCATTTTGGCATGATTTTTGACAGAAAAATGAAACACCTCAGAATCTTTTTTCTTATAGTTTTTTATACTATATTTGACACCCACAATCGATAATTAAAAGAATTTCAAGAATCTATTTTTTGAAAAATCAATTTTTGTAAGGGTCCCCCCTTATGATTTTTTCGCAAAAATATTTGAAAAAATTTAACTTTCAATAATGAATAAATTTGAAATGTAGAATTGATATATAGGACAAACCATGAACAAAATGGCCTCAAGCTTGACAATCGGTTCAGTTTTGACCAAGTTATGGGAGTTCAAAGTCTAGGAAGGGCATTTATATGGACTTTTTGCGTTTACAAGTCAATTTTTTTTGTCATTTTGGCATGATTTTTGACAGAAAAATGAAACACCTCAGAATCTTTTTTCTTATAGTTTTTTATACTATATTTGACACCCACGATCGATAATTAAAAGAATTTCAAGAATCTATTTTTTGAAAAATCAATTTTTGTAAGGGTCCCCCCTTATGATTTTTTCGCAAAAATATTTGAAAAAATTTAACTTTCAATAATGAATAAATTTGAAATGTAGAATTGATATATAGGACAAACCATGAACAAAATGGCCTCAAGCTTGACAATCGGTTCAGTTTTGACCAAGTTATGGGAGTTCAAAGTCTAGGAAGGGCATTTATATGGACTTTTTGCGTTTACAAGTCAATTTTTTTTGTCATTTTGGCATGATTTTTGACAGAAAAATGAAACACCTCAGAATCTTTTTTCTTATAGTTTTTTATACTATATTTGACACCCACAATCGATTAATAAAAGAATTTCAAGAATCTATTTTTTGAAAAATCAATTTTTGTAAGGGTTCCCCCTTATGCTTTTTTCGCAAAAATATTTGAAAAAATGTAACTTTCAATAATGAATAAATTTGAAATGTAGAATTGATATATAGGACAAACCATGAACAAAATGGCCTCAAGCTTGACAATCGGTTCAGTTTTGACCAAGTTATGGGAGTTCAAAGTCTAGGAAGGGCATTTATATGGACTTTTTGCGTTTACAAGTCAATTTTTTTTGTCATTTTGGCATGATTTTTGACAGAAAAATGAAACACCTCAGAATCTTTTTTCTTATAGTTTTTTATACTATATTTGACACCCACAATCGATAATTAAAAGAATTTCAAGAATCTATTTTTTGAAAAATCAATTTTTGTAAGGGTCCCCCCCCCCTTATGATTTTTTCGCAAAAATATTTGAAAAAATTTAACTTTCAATAATGAATAAATTTGAAATGTAGAATTGATATATAGGACAAACCATGAACAAAATGGCCTCAAGCTTGACAATCGGTTCAGTTTTGACCAAGTTATGGGAGTTCAAAGTCTAGGAAGGGCATTTATATGGACTTTTTGCGTTTACAAGTCAATTTTTTTTGTCATTTTGGCATGATTTTTGACAGAAAAATGAAACACCTCAGAATCTTTTTTCTTATAGTTTTTTATACTATATTTGACACCCACGATCGATAATTAAAAGAATTTCAAGAATCTATTTTTTGAAAAATCAATTTTTGTAAGGGTCCCCCCCCCCTTATGATTTTTTCGCAAAAATATTTGAAAAAATTTAACTTTCAATAATGAATAAATTTGAAATGTAGAATTGATATATAGGACAAACCATGAACAAAATGGCCTCAAGCTTGACAATCGGTTCAGTTTTGACCAAGTTATGGTAGTTCAAAGTCTAGGAAGGGCATTTATATGGACTTTTTGCGTTTACAAGTCAATTTTTTTTGTCATTTTGGCATGATTTTTGACAGAAAAATGAAACACCTCAGAATCTTTTTTCTTACAGTTTTTTATACTATATTTGACACCCACAATCGATTAATAAAAGAATTTCAAAAATCTATTTTTTTAAAAATCAATTTTTGTAAGGGTCCCCCCTTATGCTTTTTTCGCAAAAATATTTGAAAAAATTTAACTTTCAATAATGAATAAATTTGAAATGTAGAATTGATATATAGGACAAACCATGACCAAAATGGCCCCAAACTTGACAATCAGTTCAGTTTTGACCAAGTTATGGGAGTTCAAAGTCTAGGAAGGGCATTTATATGGACTTTTTGCGTTTACAAGTCAATTTTTTTTGTCATTTTGGCATGATTTTTGACAGAAAAATGAAGCACCTCAGAATCTTTTTTCTTATAGTTTTTTATACTATATTTGACACCCACAATCGATTAATAAAAGAATTTCAAGAATCTATTTTATGAAAAATCAATTTTTGTAAGGGTCCCCCCTTATGCTTTTTTCGCAAAAATATTTGAAAAAATTTGACTTTCAATAATGAATAAATTTGAAATGTAGAATTGATATATAGGACAAACCATGAACAAAATGGCCTCAAGCTTGACAATCGGTTCAGTTTTGACCAAGTTATGGGAGTTCAAAGTCTAGGAAGGGCATTTATATGGACTTTTTGCGTTTACAAGTCAATTTTTTTTGTCATTTTGGCATGATTTTTGACAGAAAAATGAAGCACCTCAGAATCTTTTTTCTTATAGTTTTTTATACTATATTTGACACCCACAATCGATTAATAAAAGAATTTCAAGAATCTATTTTTTGAAAAATCAATTTTTGTAAGGGTCCCCCCTTATGCTTTTTTCGCAAAAATATTTGAAAAAATTTAACTTTCAATAATGAATAAATTTGAAATGTAGAATTGATATATAGGACAAACCATGAACAAATTGGCCTCAAACTTGACAATCGGTTCAGTTTTGACCAAGTTATGGTAGTTCAAAGTCTAGGAAGGGCATTTATATGGACTTTTTGCGTTTACAAGTCAATTTTTTTTGTCATTTTGGCATGATTTTTGACAGAAAAATGAAACACCTCAGAATCTTTTTTCTTACAGTTTTTTATACTATATTTGACACCCACAATCGATTAATAAAAGAATTTCAAGAATCTATTTTTTGAAAAATCAATTTTTGTAAGGGTCCCCCCTTATGCTTTTTTCGCAAAAATATTTGAAAAAATTTAACTTTCAATAATGAATAAATTTGAAATGTAGAATTGATATATAGGACAAACCATGAACAAAATGGCCTCAAGCTTGACAATCGGTTCAGTTTTGACCAAGCTATGGGAGTTCAAAGTCTAGGAAGGGCATTTATATGGACTTTTTGCGTTTACAAGTCAATTTTTTTTGTCATTTTGGCATGATTTTTGACAGAAAAATGAAACACCTCAGAATCTTTTTTCTTATAGTTTTTTATACTATATTTGACACCCACAATCGATAATTAAAAGAATTTCAAGAATCTATTTTTTGAAAAATCAATTTTTGTAAGGGTCCCCCCTTATGATTTTTTCGCAAAAATATTTGAAAAAATTTAACTTTCAATAATGAATAAATTTTAAATGTAGAATTGATATATAGGACAAACCATGAACAAAATGGCCTCAAGCTTGACAATCGGTTCAGTTTTGACCAAGTTATGGGAGTTCAAAGTCTAGGAAGGGCATTTATATGGACTTTTTGCGTTTACAAGTCAATTTTTTTTGTCATTTTGGCATGATTTTTGACAGAAAAATGAAACACCTCAGAATCTTTTTTCTTATAGTTTTTTATACTATATTTGACACCCACAATCGATTAATAAAAGAATTTCAAGAATCTATTTTTTGAAAAATCAATTTTTGTAAGGGTTCCCCCTTATGCTTTTTTCGCAAAAATATTTGAAAAAATGTAACTTTCAATAATGAATAAATTTGAAATGTAGAATTGATATATAGGACAAACCATGAACAAAATGGCCTCAAGCTTGACAATCGGTTCAGTTTTGACCAAGTTATGGGAGTTCAAAGTCTAGGAAGGGCATTTATATGGACTTTTTGCGTTTACAAGTCAATTTTTTTTGTCATTTTGGCATGATTTTTGACAGAAAAATGAAACACCTCAGAATCTTTTTTCTTATAGTTTTTTATACTATATTTGACACCCACGATCGATAATTAAAAGAATTTCAAGAATCTATTTTTTGAAAAATCAATTTTTGTAAGGGTCCCCCCTTATGATTTTTTCGCAAAAATATTTGAAAAAATTTAACTTTCAATAATGAATAAATTTGAAATGTAGAATTGATATATAGGACAAACCATGAACAAAATGGCCTCAAGCTTGACAATCGGTTCAGTTTTGACCAAGTTATGGGAGTTCAAAGTCTAGGAAGGGCATTTATATGGACTTTTTGCGTTTACAAGTCAATTTTTTTTGTCATTTTGGCATGATTTTTGACAGAAAAATGAAACACCTCAGAATCTTTTTTCTTATAGTTTTTTATACTATATTTGACACCCACAATCGATAATTAAAAGAATTTCAAGAATCTATTTTTTGAAAAATCAATTTTTGTAAGGGTCCCCCCTTATGCTTTTTTCGCAAAAATATTTGAAAAAATTTGACTTTCAATAATGAATAAATTTGAAATGTAGAATTGATATATAGGACAAACCATGAACAAAATGGCCTCAAGCTTGACAATCGGTTCAGTTTTGACCAAGTTATGGGAGTTCAAAGTCTAGGAAGGGCATTTATATGGACTTTTTGCGTTTACAAGTCAATTTGTTTTGTCATTTTGGCATGATTTTTAACAGAAAAATGAAACACCTCAGAATCCTTTTTCTTATAGTTTTTTTATACTATATTTGACACCCACAATCGATAATTAAAAGAATTTCAAGAATCTATTTTTTGAAAAATCAATTTTTGTAAGGGTCCCCCATTATGCTTTTTTCGCAAAAATATTTGAAAAAATTGAACTTTCAATAATGAATAAATTTGAAATGTAGAATTGATATATAGGACAAACCATGAACAAATTGGCCTCAAACTTGACAATCGGTTCAGTTTTGACCAAGTTATGGTAGTTCAAAGTCTAGGAAGGGCATTTATATGGACTTTTTGCGTTTACAAGTCAATTTTTTTTGTCATTTTGGCATGATTTTTGACAGAAAAATGAAACACCTCAGAATCTTTTTTCTTATAGTTTTTTATACTATATTTGACACCCACAATCGATAATTAAAAGAATTTCAAGAATCTATTTTTTGAAAAATCAATTTTTGTAAGGGTCCCCCCTTATGCTTTTTTCGCAAAAATATTTGAAAAAATTTGACTTTCAATAATGAATAAATTTGAAATGTAGAATTGATATATAGGACAAACCATGAACAAAATGGCCTCAAGCTTGACAATCGGTTCAGTTTTGACCAAGTTATGGGAGTTCAAAGTCTAGGAAGGGCATTTATATGGACTTTTTGCATTTACAAGTCAATTTGTTTTGTCATTTTGGCATGATTTTTGACAGAAAAATGAAACACCTCAGAATCCTTTTTCTTATAGTTTTTTTATACTATATTTGACACCCACAATCGACAATTAAAAGAATTTCAAGAATCTATTTTTTGAAAAATCAATTTTTGTAAGGGTCCCCCCTTATGCTTTTTTAGCCAAAAAAATATGAAATTTTATTTTTTCAAAAATGCATAAACTTGAGATGTAGATCTAAACTAGATGCCAAATGATGACCAAAATGGCCTCGGGATAAGCAATCGGTTCAGATTTGACAAAGTTGT
This sequence comes from Drosophila maculinotata, assembly GCA_035045305.1. Classification (NCBI taxonomy): domain Eukaryota; kingdom Metazoa; phylum Arthropoda; class Insecta; order Diptera; family Drosophilidae; genus Drosophila; species Drosophila maculinotata. The sequence goes on along the minus strand of JAWNPD010000377.1, from coordinate 4,718,366 downwards.
GGCAGTTTGAAGTCTGTAAAGGTAATTTATAAGGAACTTTTTGTTGTTTGGGCACTTAACTTGTTTAATCATAAATATAAAGAACCTTATTTCTTAAATGATCAATCTTCCAATAACCAAAAATTAATCAAATAAAATCAAATTAATATTATATAGATTAATTTTGTGTAAAGTGTGCAGATTGTTAAAATTAATATGATTCAATATTACTTAAACAATGTAATATTTTAAATATCGCTGTTTCTCATTACATTAAATATGAATCATATTGAATCATTTTATATAGAACTCATGTTAGTCGATTTTTGCAGACACACTGATTTGAAATTTGAAAGCTTTGAGTAATTTAGCTCAACTTTGGTGACTCTTGTTAATAAATTGTGGGAAATATAGTTCGCATTTAGATGGGGGATTGGGGTTGACCAATAATCGACCTAATCTACCTGAAAACTTTACTTGACACAGTTATGAACAAGTAGTAGCATCAGGTCATACAAATTCAGTTTATAACGCATTAAATGCACACACAGATTCACACATACAGAAGCACACCCAACTGTCTCTCTCTCTCTTTCTCGCTCTCCCCATATCACTTTTGTGCTCCTTTAGTGAATGGCGCTCACTGTCCGTCCGCATAGTTACGCACATCCAACGCTACGTCGCGATGCTGCCGCTGATTTCGAAACGAATTCGACCTCGAAAAACAATAGCAAAAACAAAGCCACAACAATGCCGTTACAGGCAGCGAGCGATGCGACGTCAGCGTCGCCGACATGTCAAGCGTAGACATTATTGCACGCACTTTCGCTCTCCCTTACTCCCTCGCTACACATACATGTACTCGTGTATGTGTATGCAAAACTGAAGCAGCGTCGTCGACGTCGCGTCGACGTCATCTCCGTGCGTCGTAAATTATCAGTGGAAAAAGGTAAATGACAATAAATAAATACAATGTATGTATGTATGTATGTATGTTTGTGTGTGTGTGTGTGTGTACTTTCTGCGTTCTGAGAAAATGACTGAGGTGGGCGTGTCGCCTTAGCCCCTGTGGTAATTGTTGCTATTCACATGTTTGTTTTATGTTCTTGCTATTTTCTTTTTGCACTCCATTTTATTTGGGTATTTTATGCTGTGTACATTTCTCTGCGTCGCATTTCGCATTTTTTTTAAGTGTTTTCATTTTGTCACCTGCACAAAATTTCACGGAAATAATTAACAGCATTTTTCGTACGGTTCGTTGACATATTTTTTCCCATATATACATACATATATGTATGTATACATATAGATATCTGTTTTATTTGCTTGTTAATTGCTTTCAATTTATGACAGGTAAAATAATTTTTAAAGCAACAGCAACAATTAACAGGGGCAGGCAGACAAGCAGTCAAATGTCTTCTGATTCACTGAGATTTGCATAAGCTCATTATTTGTGGGTAGGGTGCATTGGGGGTGGGTGGGTTGGTGCACGGCGTGAGCTGAGGTGAGCTGACAGGGTCAATGGTCACTCAAACAGCAATTGAGGTATAAGCAGATAAGCAATGCTAATAAGTAACAGGTACAAATGCTGAACATTGTTCGACTAGCAAGATACCCTGTATATAATGAATCAGTCTATAATATATATATACATACATGTGTCCTACTTTGTTCAGGCTTCTTCTTAGCTTATCAATGTTGGAACTGCTTGGGAATTCCAAGCAAAGTAAAAGAGAACTTGAGATTTTGCTGTGTTATTTTGCATTCTTTACAATGCATAATTAAATACATTTCAAGCTTGGCTTTAATTCAATTCAAATTCGTTGTGAATTTGGTTCGGTGGCATATCAAACAAAATTTGTAGGTGTATGGAAGGACCTTAAGTTATTGTAAATATTCTTATGTAGTACATAATATGTACACACACATGTACGTATGATTTTATTTATTTAAAATGGGAAAAAGTTTTATTTTTTTATATCTTAATTTTTATGGTTTTTTTCATAAATCCTTTTTATTTTTTGTTTTCTTATATCTTATTTTTAATATATTTTATTTGTTTTTATGAAATTTTTTTGACTTTTTATATATGATTTATATATTTAAATACTCCAAGGTAAATTATTCGTATTTAAAAGAAAAACTGAGGTAGCTATCAAATTATTTTCTATGCATTTTAAGATTTGATTTGGTTTCTCAACTTCTGATATTTAACTTGAGTTTCGTTTTAACAAAGCTTTTGAAATTGTATGATATCTATCTTTGTTTCAAAGATAACAAGTTGTTAACAAAATATTATAGATAAATATGTAGTATCGCTGTCATTCTTATAACTAACTCAATCTTACTATTGCTAGATAATCGCTGACTCTTCAGCGTATAGTTTTATATTACATATTTCAATATTGACATCAGCTTTACGATTGATTCATTGCCCTTGGCAAATTTTTGAACGCCCTCTAAACTCTCCAGCTAAGGCGAAAAGAAATATACGTTCAATTTGTTGTTGCTAGTATTATTATTACTTTTTTTTAGTTTTTGCAATTCGTGGAAGCTACGTGACCGCAAATAAATAAATAAAAAAATACACACAAAAACCAAAAAAAAAAAACAAAATAAAATAAAAACACGTACAAAATGCAGCCAGCAAAAAATGTTACACAAAAGGGTGTAGGGTGGAGGGGTAGGTGCGGGTGGGAGGAACAAGCTCATATTTCAACTATAATCTTATCAGCTTTTCGATGTTGAATTATAACCCAAAACGACGCACAGGGAGGGGGTGGTTGGTGGAGGGCAGGGCATAGCCGAAACATGCAAAACAATTTATATAACAAGACAAACAAATAGACTAAAAGAGACAGCCAGAATTTAAGAGAGAGAGAGAGAGAGAGAGAGAGAGAGCGCAGGCATTTGCATCATTAATCCTTTTTAGCTCTCATGTGTCCTCGTGCTGGTCCTTTAGCCTGTGATTTCTTTATTTTGCACTCTGTCACTTGGCGCCGAGGCAAATTTCTATAAAATATATATAAATAGCACACATACATATATACGCAGGGTGAATATTTTTCCACAAAATTTGTTTTATTGCTGGTTGATCTAGATTCTAGATACTAGAAGGGGCAAAAGAGCAGCGAAAAAAGGGCTACAAAATGAACGTCGCCATGTGTGCAAACCGTCTCTTTGTGCTGCCCGTTCTCTCTGGCGGCTAATACCCTTTCAAGGGGTATTACAATTTTCTGGCGAAATGTGTAACAACATACATACATACATAACATCTAAATCAGCATCAAAAGCCCAATCATCATCTTTTCCCTATTGCTATAAAACTTGGCGCAGATTCGTCCTTTAGCTTTGATAGGAACATACCCATCGCAAATTATGGTTTCATACTCAGCACTTTTTTGTTTTTGAATATTTTGTTATCTAACTAAAAAAATTACAAATATTATTATGCTTGTCTAAAGTTAATCAGCATTGGAATACTTTATCTACAATTAAAAAAGTTGAGTTGTGGTATAACAAATAAAAAATATAACAACAAAAATAATATTGCTATCAAAATAAACGAAATTATGTTTTATTTAGTTGATAACAGGTTTTGTAATGCTTGGAATATTTTGCTAAAATTGTAGCTTTACTAGGACAAATCGCTGAAAAATTAATATTCCTGTATAACTATTTTCTGTTTTTCTGCTCAAGATCAGAAAATGTATTAATTACAGTTAATTATATCGTATAACTGTCTAATTTCTGCAAGGGTATTCGCTTTATATAACTGTTTGATTGTTTTAACTGACTTTCTTCCCGCTGTCTCTTTCTCTATCTGTGTGTCTGTCTCTCCATGTGGCTAGTTGTTGCTCCCTCGCCGCATTTGAAAATAAATTTGCATACAGCTGCGACGACGAAGACGACGACGACGACAACGACGGGGGCAAGCCAACAATTGTTGCGGCAATGTCCTGTGGCAGCCAGCTAGCATATTCCCCTTCACTATTTGCAACAACAAGAGCATCACTGTGGCGGCCCGCGGGCTGAATGCTACCCCCCACTAGCCAACTAGCTCCTCCCTCGTACCTGATACTTTCTATCCATTCGCTAGTTGCTTCAAAATTTACGACCAAAAGCATTTTCAAGAGTTTTATGCGCGTTGAGTGGCAGCAGCAGTGTATGTTGTGCCGGGGGGGTTAGGGGTTGTGTTATGTGCAGGACTAAACTTTAAGTTGGCCAAAAAACTGCACACACACACCCACAATACTGGATACATGTGTACATATGTATGGCCCTTGGTTATTTGCCCGGTATCTGGTTTAGGCCTGAAAACTCGTCGGATTTCATGAGTTTTGTGTTGATCCCCCTTCCGCCGCCCTTTACCTCTCTACCAATGCCACCCGAACACCACTAAGCTTTTTCCCTTAGTATTTCATTTCATTTCGCTTTGGTTCTTTTTAATTTGCTTATCCTATACCAAACCGTCAAAAGTCGGGTATAATAGCGGATAATAAAGTTTCCAAGTCTCTAGCTAGAGTTAGCATATTTTCACAAGAATATTTTCCGAAAATAAATATTTCTTTAAATTTCAAATGTTTAAGAAACATTTTCATGAAATTCAAAAAATGCTTTGGACTTTTTACATTTAACTTTACAAAGTATATTTTTATCCATTAAAAATCTCTATTTATTTAAAATACAGAGCATTTTGCGGAGTTGCATACCCGGCTACAAGCACTCCTTACTTGCTTTATTTTTTTAGTGCATTTCGCACAGTCAGTCGTCACTCGCCAGTCAGGAAGTAGAAAATTTTCCGGTTTTACTGTGCGCTCGTGGTGCCAGGAAATCGTTCCTAGTTTCTAGGAAAAAGAGAGAGAGTCTCGTCGCGCCTCCCATGAAATGAAAAGCGCTCTCCCCCCGCTCTCTCTCTCTCTCTCACTCCTTCTCTGTCTCTCTTGCCCCTCTTGCCGCTCTTCGCAGCTGTCGGCTGCTGTGGCAATTGGGTTGATGGGCGCGTAATTTTTGGTTCTGTGAGCCAAATGGAAAATGGGAGCATTTATTGAACTTTTCGCTAAAAGATATTTTCGTTTGCTGCGAAATGGGTTAAAAACGACAAAAGGGGTGGGGTGTTCAGAGCAAATGTAGGCCGTTTGTTTTGCTTGATGAAAATGTTAAGAGTTTTCCACTTCAACTTTGACTGCAACTATTATGAATTGGCGTGAGAGTGCAGTTGGCTCCAAAGTAAATAGTAAGTAATATTTGTTAGTTACCATTTTTAAGTCTTTCGCTTGTAGGACTGGTCCAGGGGTAGCTTAGGGGTAAGAATATGTAGCGAGTTTGTTTTCCAAGGAATCAAATTAATAATAAATGTGGAACATGAATAAATTAACAATGATAGTTCATTAAAATATGACCCTTAAGACTCTAAAGTTTAGAGGAATTAACGGTTTCTCAAGTTTTCACATTAACTGTACGCAATACCAAACAAATATATCAACGATTTATTATATTATTATACTTTAAAATTTATTGTATTCCAAGCTATTTATGGTGTAAATTCTGTGGTAAAAAGAGACTGTTTGAAAAGCACAAAAATATATTTCTTCTTTAAAAAAATCATCTCCAAATTTTCCTATAGAAATTCTCCATTAATCCTTTTTTAAAATAGTTTAAGTAGGCAAATTTCAAATATATAAATATTAATATATATTATTGTATTTTAAAATTTATTGTATTCTACACAATATATTTTCTGAGTAAATTCTGTGGTAAAAAAATACAGCTTAATAAGCAAAAAAAAATAGATTACTTATTTGAAAAATATTCAACTATAGTAATTCTCCTTTTTTAAAACATTTTAAGAAGTAGGCAAATTTAAGCACACATCAATCAGAAATATTTATTTAAATTGTAAAGTCTTAAATTTAATAAAACACAAAATATTTACGCATTTCATTGAAAGGCCATGAACAAAATACTGCAAACCGGAGATTTTCTTTCTTCGTCGCAACGCGAAATTTTCTACTTTATTTTGTGTAAATTGCATGGATATTTTTACCTATACTAAACTGAAGGAGTCGGTGGCTAAAGGAAGAAGAGAATGTAAAAAATGCGGAATGGTGCATACTGAAAAAAAATCTATTTTTTGCACACTTTGCGTGTAGCTGAAAACATAAAAACAAAAAATATCTGTGCATAATTTCATAATGAGCACTGAACTAACACAAACTTGTGCCAAGGAGATGAAGGGGGGGGGGGGGGGGGAGAGAGAAAGCAGACTAGGGGTGGGGATTGGTGCGGCATATGCTCCGGTTGGCATTTGAAAATGCGTTCGCTTTTTCACTTTGCGTTTGAAGCAAATTGCTCATACGCCACGTTGCACGCCGCAAATGCGGGCCAAAGGACGTTGACGGCGACCAGAGAACTAAGAACCGTTAGATGAGTTGCTCTGTGTGTGTGCGGGAGGTGGGGGGCGTCATATCGGCAGCGCTCATAATTATGATTATATGAGCTGTGATTACTACGTATTTGCCGCACCCCGAGGGGATGATTGTGGAATGAGAGAGCTCGATGAGGGTTTCCCTGCAACTTGCCCCATGGCGTTGACTAACTGACTTTGATGATCAGTGAGTGAGTGAATGTGCGTATATGTGTGTGTGTGTGTGTGTGTGTGTGTGTGACTGCTTTTGGGCTGCTTGGTGTAATAGATGGCTAATTGTTTGCTTGGCTTTTAGCGCATTGTGTAAATTTCCTTTGATTTGCCGCTTTTTCATTTCATTTGTCGGAAATTATTAAAAACTAGAAAAAACATTTTTCAAATATTAAAATTGTACACAAAAATAACAACTGTATACATATTATCTATTTTAAATGCCAATATGTTTTAATAATGTCCAACTTTATTGTTTTTCTCTTAGAAAAGAAGATTTTTTCTTCTTATCGCTATAAAAAGTTGCTACTTTGTAATAAAAATGTGTGAATTTAACACATGTTAAACAAATGTTTAAAGTTCATATAGTTGAAGCAAACAATATTAATAATATAAGTATACATTTAATTCAAGACTACTTTATTTACACATACGAACAATCGAATAGCTAATCGATTTATGTTAAAAGAGTGATTAGATAAGATATGAAATTTAAATGAATATAACAAATTGATTTTAGTTTTAATCTTCTCATGTTGATAACATATTTGTTTGAATGTATCAATTTTATTAATTTGAAACACATAAATGGCATCCCAATATTTTTAAAACGAAGAATCGAATACTATGATTATGTGAAATTAAATAACAAAAATTCAACATATTCATAAAATTCAAATTTACCCAAATTGAATATATAATTATATCTAAGAGTTGCAGTAAAGTTATTGATACATTTAATTATCCCCTGAACAGAAGTGACAACTTTTTTAGTCAACTGCTTCAATTGCTTTCTGCTCTCTGCCCAGTCATCTGCTGTTGGAGGTGGAGAAAACCCCAAGCAAATAGTCGACAACCTAAAGCGGACAAATCTCAACTCTCAACTTTACTAATTACTGGTCACAGTTCGTGTTTATCCTTCGTTAACGCCTTCTCTTTCGTACTTGTCTCCTCTGGTACTTGTCGTGTAATGCAATCTCAAAAATTCATCAAGCAAACAACAACAACAAGGACTTCGACTTAATTTTGACCCAAACGAGGGCAAAGCATAAGATGAAGGAAAGACAAAACACAATAAAGAATCACCAAGCCGAAGATAACATACTCTTGCAGTTAACCTGATCACATCTAATTGCATTATTTATTGAAAAACGGACCGATTTTTCCTATGCGGGGCTTTATTATAGCAATCAGCTACATTAATTTTCTTTTTTTGCCCATAGAGAGTTTCGACTATGACAGCTATACGATATATACATTTGTACAGTAATATAGCTATATCGACTCAACTATTGATGCTGATCAAGAATACATATGTATATATACCTTATACATAAAGTTTATGGAATCGGAGATGTCTGCTTCGATGTTAAATCAATAATACCCTATGCAAGGGTAAAAAACAGTACAAATAAAGGGATTACAAAACTGCAAAAACCTGATAAACAAATCGACGACGACTTTGACAAACTTTTTCGTTTGCACTTGTCGAGAGTTTTGTAATTGCAGGTTCGTTCATGTTATTCAAGTTGTTTGTCTTCTTTATCTTTGGCTCTGCCTCTGCCTGTGCCTTTGCCTTCATCTTTGTCTGTCTATCTAGCTGCCTGTCTGTCTCTCTGTCTATCTACTGTTCGTTACTTTTTCCAGGTGGGTTGCCTTCTGTGCTAATTCCTTAGCCAGCCACGTGACGTACTCTATCAAGGTAATTTCTAGCTGTATATCTGTATATTTACATGTATCTGTATCCGTATCTGTATCTGTGTCTCTACATTCATCTGTATTGGTATCAAAAGGCTTTGCAAGCTAGCGACATTTGAACTATCAAAGTTGTATGTCAACCTGTTTTTTAAACTGACACCGTAGCAAACCAAACTGAACCGAACTGATGCGAAGCGGAGCAGCCCAACAATATGTTGCTACCCCACCCCCAACCCTGCTCGCCTCCTGCACCTTTTACTTGTGCTTCTTTCTCTTGCAACTATTATGTGGCCCACCTGTATCTAAAAATAAAAAGCGGGCCGAGACGTCAATGTACAATGGGATTGCAAATGATTACTTCAGATAATAATTTCATTAATAGATATGAAGAAATGTACATGTAATTTAAGGAATAATAAACATTAATTACACCATATCAAAGCCAAAAAGCAATATGGTTAAAAAAAAATCGTTTTTGGATAAAATGTTTCTATTAAGGTAAGGTTTTTATTTAATTTTTGAACTGATTTTGAATAATCGATTTCAAAAAGCAAAACGGCAAAGGAAAGTCAATTCTTGGAAGAATTTTTAAGAACTCCTCTCCTACATACTTTGTATAAATCATTATATATAATTAGCTATTTTTCATACAAATTAAAATTTCTGATATTTTTAAGTTGTATTAACTTTGTATCAATAATTATATATAAATAACTGGTATTTTTCAAAATAGTAAATTTCCAATGTTCGATCATTTGTTAGTTTTCTTCATTTGTACCACTGCTAGCTACATACATATACATATATTTTCTGAACATTTTCGTTCGCTTTAACCACTGTACGTCAATGACAAACTTTGTTGTTGTCAGCGTCTAAGTTCACCTTCAATCCGACTCAATTACTTGGGTAAATGCAAGGCCCTGCAGTTGCTCTTCACCGCTCTCTCTCTCTCTCTCTCTCTCACTCTCTCGCTTCTGCCGCAGGGCAAAAACTCTCTAAAAAAAACCCAAACTTTTCTTTGGCTATTGAGTTTTAGTACGTTTCCCGTTTTTCGTTTCATGTTTTGTTGTAATTGACATTTCAATTGATTTAAGTTGACATTAAGCGACACACATTAAATGCAGCTGTAAAACTCCAGTTTTCCAGTTTCCCAGTTCTCCAGCTCCGCATAGCGACATAAAAGTTATTGTTAGTTTTTGGGAACTACCGTTTTTGGGAAAAGTTTGCTCAAAATGATGTGTGAAATTCTATGTGCAAGGTGAGTAGAGTTTAATTCCAATGTGTCGGGTTGCAAGGGCTGGCAGTAATGGAAATGGCAAGTTGGCACGCAACCCTGGCAAGGTAATGTACATATACATACATATAGAAAATAGCTTTTAGCCGCATTTCAGCAGATGATCTATCACTTAACAAAGTTAGCTACAGCACAAACTTTTGGGCGTGTTGCATATAGAAATTGGTATCAAATTTGGGAGCTTAAAATAAGTAAATGTAAGGAGCAATTCCTTTTTTTTTTAGCTTTTAAGAGAGTTCAACTTTCAATAAAAGTTTAAAGGCATTGAAAAAACTTTTAGCCAGAAAGCTTTTAGCTCGAGTATTGCAAACGTATTAATTAAGATGTTTTTTAACACCTTTAATAAAAAATTAATAAACCAGGGCTGAATTCAAGAAATAACTCAAGTAGAGTGATCTAAAACCCTATTCAAATTTTAAATAATTCTAATAAACTAATTTCTGCAAAACTTATATCATATTTATAGCTGTAATAACCAGGGATACAATGAAGTGCAGTTGCATGTGTCATTAACAAAATGAAATGCATTTTAAAATCATACTAAAATTGTATTATGATATTTAAAGTAAGACAAAATGATTAATAGTTTGCAGCTGCCTGGTTAGACACTATAAAACAGCTGTCACATAAAACCAGGGCTATCATGTCTGTAATCTAAGCTTAAATACAGCGCTTAACGACCGCAACCAATTTAATTGGTCATTAAATTGCGTTAAAATGTGTCAATTCATTCAAAAAATAGCATTTTAACATTTGCTATTGATTAAGGAAATAAATTACAAACAATGTTTGGCAGCTCAAATGTCATTACAATTAAATGTAATTGTTTGTAAATTATATTCGTAAATCCATTAAACAGTTGGAACGGGGGAAGGGCGTCTCGTCAATTTGTGTAGTCATGAAAAACCAATGAACTGTAAAACATGCAAAAGCCCCCCTGGCGAAGATTAAATGCCCTTTCTGTCAAAATTAATTAAATTAAATTAAAATAAATGGAAATCATTCAAAATATAAATAAAATGCATATTATTATAATATATATGTACATAGTGTATGCATATTATTATAATATATACATAGTGTATGCATATTATCATAATTATTAAAGTTTTGCACATAAAATCATTTATTTCTCTTCGTGAGTTAGGAAGAGAAATGTTTGTTAATTTATTTTATTTCCCATTTCCCATGACTAAAAAAATATACGATATTGTTATTGATGTCGAAGGTCGTTACCAATTGTTTAACTAAATAGTTATACCTGTGCATAAATATATTATTAAAAGGCTTTTAACATTAAGTAGGATATACAATTACATTTTCAATGTATGTATATTTCAAGCTATTAGCTTAAACTCAAATTTAATGAAATTGCTCTAATGCAATTTATGCTACTCTACCTAATACCGTATATGAATATTAATATATATGTATGTGTAAGTATATACATATGTACATTTTTATATGCATAGATATACATATATCGCAGCTAAAACTCATAATCAATCATGGGTCTGACTATAAACAAGGCGCAAAATGTGTGCAGACCGCTAGATATATACATATATGTATATATATATGTATATAGATGTTGAGGTACAAAAGCTAGATAGATAGATAGATAGATAGATACGTGAGTACAGAAACAACAACGACAACAACAGGGACAACGGATTGGTAACCCACATCAATTTGGACAAAGTCGGAATTAGTCCGTACGAACCCAAGCGAAACCAGCAGTTGAATTGACGGTCAATAATATTTCACACCCCGTCAAGTGACCAAACATCATTAAGATGTCCTGGAAAATGATGGGGTGGTTGGGTTAGGTTTGTGTTTCGGCTTCGGTTTTGGTTTGGGGTTTTCCGAATGACAATGACACAAATGTTTATGACATGTAAAATGTTTGGCTAATTGTGTCAAAGAGAGCTGGGCATAATATAAAGCAAGAAAGAGAGGGCTCGATCAATACTTTGACCCAGTGTTGACTAACAAGCAGCGTAAGGAGTGTTGTTTAAATTTGATAAAAGAAATCTAAATTAATTAAAACTAAAATAAATGCTTGCAACTTAGGCGAGTGGTATTTAAATTAATAATAAACAAGCAACAGAGAAAAAAACATAATTTATTTACACTAAACCAGTAAGCATTTGCAGTGTTGGTTAACATACCGGAGTCGACTATGTAAAGTAGCTTGGAAAGCTTGATTCATTATGTATTATTTGTAAGCTTTGTAAAAGGTCAGCTATAGCTTTATTTACAAAAGTTTAGCCTATTTGAAAAGAGTAAGGCATTCCAAACAGATGCTTTTACTATGATAAGATACATCCGTATATAAAAGTAAAATGCAGATACACATTTAATATGCTGACCAGTATTGGGAAATGTCACTAAACTCTTATTGGCAACGCCGCCGCCCCTAGCCACACACACACATACATCCACACACGCAAACACACACACACAGGCAAACACATACAAATAATATTTATTTTCATTTATTTGCCGTTTGCAACTTTTAATGCTCCATACAACTCAAAAAAAAACGAAATAGAAAATAACTGTAAACTGTAAAAGCAGCTGAAAAGAAAGCAACAACAACAACAAGAAGAAGAAGCAACACTTGAGCCAAATAGAGCGAACGCGCATACAACAAAAACAAACACAAACACAAACACAAAAACAACAGCAACAAAATGGAAAGCAAAACACAAGACAACAACAGGCAATGTGAAGTTTTGTGTCTGCTTATGCACACATACACACAGACAGACAGTCGACCAGACGAAAGAGTGTGGAACGCTGGAACGAAACAAGCTTTGGCAAGCAAAAGCAGCGGCAGACAAAATGTGGCTGCCGGCGGCAAACAGCAACAATTTTCAGCAAGAGCCTCCTCAGCCCCTCCACCCTCTTTTACTCGCTCACTCTATGCCCACAACAGCAGCTTTCAAGAGAGGGGGCACTGCAAAAGTAAGTGTGAGAGTATGCGAGATGGAGTGAGAGGGCAGGCACCATAAGGTCGCCTCAACGGGGTTGCCAAATGTTTTGCCTTCAACTCCCTTGGGCTCTTCCTACACCTTCTACCTCTCCTGTTGCCTAAAATCATGTTGCGCCTTTGATGAGTGGGTGGCCAGACTCGAGGAGAGGAGAGGAGAGAAGAGAAGAGGAACAAGAGAGAGGCAAAAGACCCTTCGCTTTGCGAGTTTTGTGCTCAGCAATTTGATGAGTTTTTAATTGGTAGTTGTTGTTATTTTTGTCATTTTTTGTTTCTTTTTACTTGTGCGGTAGTTAAGGCTACTAGAAGAATGTTTGTATGTTTGGACAGGGAGCGTGTACACATACATACATGTATATGTATATGTATATATAGCAGCAGATATTTATAATGCGCTTATACGCTATACGAGAACGCACGAAGGACATTCTTAAGTGCATAAGTATCTACATATGTATTTACATATGTTGATATGAAAGTAATATGTGTGCTTAAACTTCAAACTTTAAGCACATGAAAATGTACATTTTATAAGCACCATATTCTTGTACATGTTGAATTTATTTTGTGCCCTTGTTTTCACTAGCTAGTTGAAATTTTAATCTTTTCTGTATACTGTCGAAATAGTCCAACTCAAACTTCTTTCTTTAAATATAAGTATTTCTAACATAATCCCAATTAGGAACTTTTGAGACATAATTCGATACAATTTTGTCTCCATAACTCGAAATCTCTATAAATCCAAGTAATAACTAAAAATTAAAAATGTGTACACTATAGACTTTATAAAGTTTATACAAATGAAATTTAAATATTGAAAACCAAACTCATATACAGTCGCATTTTTTTGTGGCAGATGGTGATACGAGTTTATTAGAGAAGATTGACTGTATTTCATATGCAACAACAATTCTGCACATTCCATAGCATTATTTCACTTGCACTTAACATTTAAGAAAACAAAACAGTCTGGGCTACTCTTTTCTGTAAAGTTACATGTGCAACAACAATTTCGCACATGTCTTAACATTTTGTTTAATATCTGCTCTCTCTTTGTGTATGGTTATGTTATGAAATTCGGCAGTTGTCTTAACATTACTACGCTCAAACTTAACATACAAATAAAAACCACAGTAAATGTTATCGATAACATTTCATTAGGCGCACATTGAGCACGCAAGCAACAACAATACTAAAGTGCCAGCTGCTTACACACATGCATACATAGATATATATATGTGTGTGTGTATTAACTTAATTGTCCCACTGCTGCAAAAGCAGTGACATGAGGGAAGGGAGCACGGCGCCACGCATTGTTGTTGCTAACGTTTTTGTTCCTTTGTTGTTGCTGTTATTTACGGCAAACTGTCATCAGTGTCAACAGCAGCAGCAGCAGCGGCAGCAACAGACATTGGCGGCCGCTGTCGTTTGCTCATTTGTCAAAAAAAAAAAAGAAGAAAAAAAAAAATATATAAGAAAAGAAAAATAAAACAAATACCGAAAGCAAAGCAGAGAGCAACGGCCAAGCAGACAGACTGGAGAGAGAGATAGAGATAGAGTGAGAGCGCAGCGGGCAAACGTCAAACAACAACAAAATGAATCACAAAACGAGCCAAAGAGCGTGTGCCGACGCGCGACGTCTGCTGCTGCCGTTCCTCCTGCTGTTTCTGCTGCTGCTGCTGCTGTTGACGTGACGAGGCGCGCGTCGCTGCCAAAACCAATGAGCGTGCGTCGACTGCGCTGCCTCGCAGCAAATGTGTTACAAACAGTGTTCTCCAGCTGTCCGTTTGCCTTCGCTTCCGCATCGCCTCGCCTCCTCTTGCCCAGCCCTGCTCAGCGTCGGTCACTTTGTTTTAAGTTCATTATAAATGCATTGCCAGATGCGAATAAAATGTCAATGTAAGTGTGCAAGTGTGCGAGACTGCAAAACTGTAAACTTTGTGCTGCTGACCAGCGGCTTCAAACTGTAGCAACAAATTTCAACTTCTTTCACTTGTTCTTGATGTTGTTGTTGTTATTGCTGGGGCAAATTAAAGTGGCATGCACAAGTTTTACAAAAAGCAACTGCAAATAATACACAACACACACATACACACACACACATACACACACAGAGTAAAAACGTGGCTAAAAAGACTCGCAAAAGAAGTAGCAGGCAAAACAAGTTGATGATTCTAAGTGGTTAAAGAAGTTGAAAAGTCAAAAACTGGACAAGGGGTTGGGTGGAGGGAATTTGCGGTAAGTTACGAGCAGCTGTTGACGGAAAGTTGTGCAAGAAATTGTGTTGCAAGTTTCTCCATTTGCAACCAAGAAGCAGCAGCAACTGCAGCAGATATTGTGAATGAGCAAAGAAAGAATCTCCTCGCTGTGCTTTTGATTAAAGTGAGAAGCGGTTTTTTATGTCCCTGTAGAGAGAGGAGCGGTGCGGGGGAAGGGGGCTTAGTTGAGCGAGGACTCTTTAGTTAACAAAGGATCCAAGGAAGCTCAACGTCAGCTGATGCTTCACTGTTTTACTTGCATAAATATAACTCTGAAACTCAGATGAAAGAGAAAATGAAATGACCAATCAAAATATTGTGTCATATTATTAAAGATAATCCTACTTTCTGGATTTGAGTATCGCAAAGTGTCAACTCCGCTGGAATCCATGTGATTTGAAAATTTCGCTTGACGCTCTTTACTTTTTCGCTGGTCTTGAAGTTTCTCTCGACTGCTGACAAAACATTTAAGGTCAATATTAATAATATAAAGTATTTTAAGCACTGTAAATCAAAATTGGATGTTATGTGAAAATCTAAACATTGAATATCCGCTGAAACGGTGTCCTAGAGTTTTGATCATTGAGTATGATGGGTTTTCATGTTAATAAACTCACAGCGCTTGGAGACGGGAAAGTAAATACTCAATATTGATATCGTCACTATCTCTGTTCTACATACAATACTTAAATAACTTAAATTACAGACATATATATTCTTGATTTTGGATTGTATCTCAATTTGGTCTAGATATTTTGAAAGACAAACAAGTTTTTCACACATCAGCTGAATTTTCGAACGATATTTCAAATTAGATTTTAACAAGATGCGTTCGTTGGCAAAATTTGATAGATTTTTCGTGTTCAATGGTGTACAAAAGTGAAGTACTCTCAAGATTCATCCACCCCAGTATTAGCCATAAATTTTCCACTTACTGCAGGTAAATGCTAGCACAAAAACAAAATTCCAACAAAGAGTCATGTCATAATCATTGTGGAATTTGTAAAACACCTGATTTCACCTATTTGCCACAAGATTTTCATCACTTCAATGCATAAACAAAATTCAGACTCGCCGATAAATATACATACATACATACATATGTACATGCATAATATACACATGTAAATGAAGTGCATATCAAAGAAAATAAAGGTGAATAAGAAGAAGCATGAGTTCATAATAATCCAAAAAACAAGAAGAAGAAGAAAATCAATGTTCTTTTAAGCACTTAAAAATATGAAAATCCTTGACCCTATTATGTGGGGCCATAACATATAAATACATATATACATACATACATAAAAGATAATGAACTCGATAAGTTTCATTTTTGCGGTATGTCTATTTAAGCAGCAGCAGCAACAACAACAACAACCAGCTAAATGAGCTGAGCTCAGCAACAACTACAAACAACAACAACAACAGCTACAACAAAGCGCCGCCTCATCATGTAATGGAGAAATTTTTTTCGTTTTGTTTTTGTTTTTATTTCTTTTTCTTTTTGTTCGGCGCTCTCTTTTGGCACCGTTTTTCGGGCCAGAAAGAAGCCAATAACCTTGAGGCAGGTTTTTCACATGGGACAAAGACGTCGCGGCGACGGCGGCGCAGCAAATCAACGCAAAAAGAAAACAAAAAAAAAAAAAAAAAAAAAAAAGAAAAACAAAAACAAATATGAAGCGAGTGTATAATCAAAAAAAAAAAAAGTATAAGACGGAGGGCATAAATTGAACCTGTAGTTATGAGGGGTGGTGGATGAGCAGAGGCGGGGGGAGGGAGTGGTAATGTGTTGTGTCTGTGCACAAATTTGCTGATTATATGTAAAAGAGAAAAGTGAAGGCCCTCGGCTTTGACTAAAGTATGATATCATTAAGAAGCTGAAGAATCAAAATATGTGCATATGTAAATTTAAGATAATTGCACAAATAAATATAAATCAAATAATCCAGTTGTATGTGAGCAATAAATGTAATTATATATTGAGATAATGAAACTAGTGTTGCAAAACTATCGAAAGTAGCCACATTTCTTGTCTATACTTATTTCCAATTATTCTTTACAAATTCGCAGATCAAATACAAAAGCACAGCTGAAAACAGGTGGAATGGGGCGTTAATAAACGTGGGCGTGGCTTGACATTTGAAAAAGCTTGTCAGTAATCTAGGTAACTAATTTGGTGCTCAAACACTGTAGCAGATATAGATATTCGCAGTTTAAGGGAATAGATTTTTTTTTTTTTTTTTAATGTGATTAAAAATGTAAATTTGTGTATTGTCGCCAAGTCTGATTAGGTCCTCCAGGCGTTATCTTATGTTGTGTTAATAGGGTCATTTCTTACTATCGACTGACAAATAACTAATTATTAATTTTATAAAATATATATACCATAATCCCGTTTTAACAGATAGCATTTGCATCTGCCAAGCATTTCAATCACGCTAAATCCATTTTAAAATGTACTTAAAATTATTTAGCGCCACATTTATTCAGGTTAATTAATCAGAGCAATAATTTGTCTCATCAGTGAGTGAAAAATTAAAATTCCAACTCGGGACAATGGGCGTATTTTGCTCCATAACGAAATTATTTCTAGGTCATTGGCAAAAAGAAATGCCAACAATTTTCAGGTCGCCCACTTGGCCAAAACAAACACACACACACACCTACACCGACCTATTGTTGCTGTCAGAGATCATCAATCATTGCCAGTTAAACAATAACAGGCACAATAGCAACAACAACATACGACGAAGCAAGTGGCATAAAGAGATGAAGACAGAGACTGAGAGGGGTTGATACATTGAATGTACACAAGAAAAGTGAAGCCCAATGACTGTCAAACTGTCGGTGCGTCTGGCGAAACAATGTGCAGAAAAAAATAGAGAAAAATGTTTTCGGGTACAGCCTGTTGAAAAGGTCAAAGTTGATGACACAACAACAATTGGCCAAGTGTTTTTTAAGCTAACGTGCAGGTTAAATGCCCTATTGAGTGCAATATGTCGGCAACAAACTTCAAGTGAACATGGAGGACAAACGAGTGGAAATCAAACACAAAACTACAGTGGACTTGGGAAGATTTTTATTATGTAGAGCGCCAATTTAATGTAGAAAAGAAGAAGAAAACTCATAAATAAATTTAAATCTGTATGGCGAAATAATTTGAGACTGAGTATAGCTGCTATAAAGTGAACATAGAGGAAACAAATGAAATAGAAATGAAATATGGACAAGAAAACTCATAAAAAAATGTAATTCTGTAAGGCGAAATAATTTGACTCTGAAATGTACATGGAACACATACAAAGACAATAGTTAATAATATTACAAATTTTCACTTTTCATAGGGCATTAAAACAAAATGGAGAATGTCAACATTTATGCGTCGCAAGGCGATAAGTTTCGAGTGACGGTCAGAAAAGGCCAGGAACTGGGGAACTGGGTATCTCGACCCTTTTTAATAAGCATCGTCGTCAGTTTTCAACAACAGCGGGTCAAAATGTCATAAACGTCATCGGGTGAATGTGGCTCGTAAACTTTAAGCTTTTGTTTGTTTGTTTGTGTGTGTGTGTGTGTTGATGTGCAAAAGTGAAATCTATAATAAAATTTTCCATTTACACTTTTCATCTTAGGTACATACATACAATGTGGCATCTCTGTCGCACACTTTTCGCACGCTTTAAGGGCAGTTAAAATTGTAATTTTCCTCGCCTGATTTTAGTGACTTGTCATAAATTTCCAGTCAAGTTGCTTCATCAATGCGACACGCAACGAACGGTACCGTTGTACCAACCAAATAACTTTCGCTTCATTGGCCAGCGATTGCAATTATTTTCTGAATAGATCGCATCGAGATGCTATAAAACTCAAACTTAACACTCACACTGTGTACTCCGATAGCGAAGTCGTTAATCTCTTTAAAAATGCGCTCATGACTCACCTGCAAAGAGATAAGCAAAAAGAAAAGAAAACGAGAATTAATTTACATTGTTGCTAAAAATAAAGTTACATGCACAAAAAAAAAAGAAGAAGTGAATACAATTAAGAGTGCTCTAGTCGAGTGTGTCCGACTAGGAGATACCCTGAGCCCAGGACTTATTCATAATAATATTAATAATGGTTTATCTGCATTCATGCATAGAAACACACTGATTTTCACCTTCTTCTTCCATATATGTTGAATCGTAAACAACTACTTTGTCCGATCGTAATGAAATTTGTTGGACATGAAGATGGCATATAAATGTGTAAGTATGCCACATGCGAAGGTCATGCCTCCAAAAATACGATTTGTGGGTGATCGGGGGCAGGTATCCAAAAAGTATAATATTCTTTACTTCTATATGCTAAATGAGAATATACATACTGAATTAAGTGCCTCTAGCTTTTATAAATTTGAAGTTATGCACAAAAGCGCTGGTCTGGAATCGATGTTTATCGATAACTTTTGAAAGGGACGAGATATCGACAACTATGAGAACTGTATTCCCTAGCTCTTATAGTCGCTAAGATCCCGCGCGTTCATACAGACGAACGGACAGACAGACGCACATGGCTAGATCTACTCGGCTGTTGATGGTGATCAAGAATATATATGTACATATATACTTTGTGGGGTCGGAGATACTTACTTATGCCGGTTACATACTTTTGCACTAAACCATTATACCCTTTTTCGCATTTGAAATGGGTTCAGGGTATACAAATTGTGACTCGATGGGGTTTCTACGCGGACCCACGGATATACATATATTGTATGTATAATATATATGGCTAAAGTTCAAGCGTAGAAGCGAACGTTTATGCAAATTGGTCAGTGTAGGGTATATTTTAGATTTGGTATTTATTTTGTTGTATTTTTTGTACGATTAGTGAAAGGAAGTTTGCCTGATTTGTTATGTAAAATAAAAACTTGCATATTTAAGCGGTAGTCAATGACGCAAATAGCCATCGGAATAATTTTATTGCTATATAGGTTGGTAATATATTAGCTAAGGGAATATCTAAAATTATTCAGCTTAGTCCGGGAAACGGGAAAGCCCAAATTTTCTATCTCTAGGGATAGATTTTTCAAAAAAGGTTGAATATGGGACATTGTATCTATTTATTTTGTATGCAGAGCTTTGAGCAACTAAAGGAATGTATATAAATAAAAATAACTTTAAGAAAGCCTTCTTTTATATCCAAGATGTTAAGATTTCCAATCGCATTAAGGCATACGACATTTTAATTGGATTTTGATTAGGCTAGAAGATGCTTAAAATACGAAAATCGTGAATTTCATAGTATAAACACAAAAATAATTAACTCAAGCGATAAGATTTTTTTCTAAATTACCTCTATTCGAATTCAACAGACGTACATTGCATGTACATATATAACTCAATCAACAAATTGTATCAACAGGCACTAAAAAATTATAAAATAGATGTAGTCAAGCTCATGACCAATAAACATAGCACTTAATTAATTAGGCTAATTATTTGGGTTATGCCAAAAGTGCCCAACAAATAGCGAATAGCGAATGGCGACTAACACGTGCGCTGACTCATTTGGCATGAAAGCCAAACACAACACAACAAAACAAAACAAAACAAAACCAAACAAATGAAATGAATGCCAAAAGGAAAAACAAAAAAAAACAAACACTGATGCAGAACAAAGGCAAAAGACAGCGAAAGAGCGAGAGTCAGTTACAGTTAAAATCGTCAAGAGAATTGTCAGGGGCAGGGAGGGGGCCCCATTTTGTGGGAAAAATTATAGAGAACGTTTTACGGTTAACCGAAAATTAAATGGAATTCTAGTGAACTGAATGTGGTTTTCAAATGTGTTTATATATAGATTATACACATAGTTATGTTATATATACACATATAAAGCTTTTTCAATCTAAACATTTATTTCATTTTTGTTCGTAACCGCAAACATGACAAAAACTGATAAGCGATTATAAAATACGTGAGAGCGAGTCTAGAGAGCTTGGCTACAATCTTTGACAACTTATCAGCGTGTGCAAATAAAAACGGAAGCTATACAATTTTGGAGATATATTTGTATATAGCACTATAGGGAAGTCAGCTCAAGTTTCACAGACATACAAAAAAAAACAGATCAAAACATTGCCTTGGACTTTGTCTTTACTCGACCCAAATTCGTCTTGATTTTGTACTTCTTTATTTTGAATACGTATTTGTATATCTGCGATAAGCAAGGGAAATTTGGCCAATGTGTCAGATAAGAATGCAAAGTTGAGCAATTTAAGAATCGGTTTTAAAAGTGAATATCAATAGCACTAAAATCAGCGTAATCATAGTATCGAAATATATATATATATGCGTAGGCTGATTAATATTCAGATAAGATTATTTACAATCACATTGAAAGCAGCCCCTTGCATTACTTGTTTCGAAACATACATATGTATATGGAGTTTTCAGCAAAGTTATGAGATGCCTTTGAAAGGGTATTACAATTTTAAAAGATCTTATTTGGATAGAGTAGCAAGTACTATAGTATGAAGACAGATAAATCTAACTTCAGTTCCTAAAATGTTTTAATATCGTAAAAATGAATACTTGAAGTTTCGAAATGCATAAATAATATTTTTGACTTTGGAAAATCACAAATAAAACTACGAGTTAAGGTTTTAAATAATTAACAAAATTTGTAATTGCTTATTTATTGATAAATCATATAATTTCTAGAAAGTTCAATTCGCCTTACGAATTTCTTTTCAGCCCCTTTCTTAACTTCCGCCCCTGCCTTTTTGTCGCCTACGTTCTTCGCTCTATTTTAAATTTTATCGATCAAACTTCGCAATCGAAATGGAAATGGAATCGTAACGCATTTAGTCAGTCAGTCATTCAGTCAATTTACACTCACTGATTGTTTCTCTTGTAGAAAGTCTTTCAACATTTTGAATACATACATAATTTAAATGACTTATATATATATATATATATATATATATATATATATATATATATATATATATACATATATATATATTATCTTAATTTAATTTGCGATTTATGCCTTGCTTCTCTTTCTGGCTCTTGCATTTTTGATTAAAAACATTTGTTCGCTTTCACACTTCTTCGTCAGGTCGACCTTGTTTCTTATTTTATTTCTTTTTCTGTATTACTTGCGCTCTCACTCGAAATATTTCTTTCTTAGTGTTAACAAGGGACAGCATGAAGAGAAGTAAAAGTAAATGTGAAGTGTAAGTGTGCTTAGTGTAAGCGTTGTTTGATCTCAGAGTCAAATAATCAAACGATATGAGGGAAACAGTACCTAGAGAGCAATTACTTCGCGATTTAAAAGGGAGAGAGAGATCAAGAGAGAGAGAGAGAGAGAGAGAGAGATCAAGAGAGAGAGAGAGAGAGAGAGAGAGAGATCAAGAGAGAGATCAAGAGAGAGAGAGAGATCAAGAGAGAGAGAGAGAGAGAGAGAGAGAGAGAGAGAGAGAGAGAGAGAGAGAGAGGAGAGAGAGAGATCTAGACAGAGAAAGGAGAGAGAGAGATCTAGACAGAGAAAGGAGAGAGAGAGATCTAGACAGAGAAAGGAGAGAGAGAGAGAGATCTAGACAGAGAAAGGAGAGAGAGAGATCTAGACAGAGAAAGGAGAGAGAGAGATCTAGACAGAGAAAGGAGAGAGAGAGATCTAGACAGAGAAAGGAGAGAGAGAGATCTAGACAGAGAAAGGAGAGAGAGAGATCTAGACAGAGAAAGGAGAGAGAGAGATCTAGACAGAGAAAGGAGAGAGAGAGATCTAGACAGAGAAAGGAGAGAGAGAGATCTAGACAGAGAAAGGAGAGAGAGAGATCTAGACAGAGAAAGGAGAGAGAGAGATAAAGCAAAAGAGAGTTAGATAAAGGAAGAGCGAGAGATAGAGCAAGAGAGAGCGAGTTCGAGTAAGAGAGAGAGTAAAAGAGAGAGAGAGAGCGAGTTAGAGTAAGAGTTATAAGCATCATTTGATTTTATATTTAAATCACTTAGAAAGGGACACGGAGGAGAGGAAGAAGGTCGATCCATATTTAGTATATTTATTTGTTGCTTCAAAAACAAGTATAAATGTAATGTAAAAACACTAAAAAAAATATTAAATAATTTTCAGAATTGAGCAAACACTTTAAATAGGGCAGCTGACAACAAATATGTGACAGATACCACATTTGTTGCCATCAATTTTACAAATCCAAACTGAAACCAATAAATAATCAAATCAACCCAACATGAAGAAGAATAGTTAGGCAAAGCAAACCAAAACACAGAAGAGCACAAAATTTAGGCCAAAGACAAACAAAAGCGGCTACCAAATTGCATTAGCCAAAATCACAGCTACAAACTTTTGAAGCGTGAAAATCAAAAAGCAAAAGGAAAAGAAAGCAACAAAGAGAAAAAACCAAAGCCAGAGAACGGCAAACGGTAAACGAGAGAAACATGTGCAGCACTACTACTAGCATAAACAACCTTGACAACAATTAACACACGCACACCCACATTAGAAGAAAGCCGCGCGCGTTTAAAGTCGCACGCGTGCAAAAACGCAACAAAAGTCGCGCCTCCGAGGTAATCAATCAGTGTAAGCGCTTTTAAACGCGCCCAAGCGAGCGAGACCGAGATACGAGTCGAGACTCTCGTGGCAAGAGAGAAAGAGACAGACTGTGTGTAATTGGTATTGATAAATTAAGTAAGCAAAGTGTGTCGAGCACAAGAAGCTTGTTTAATGAAGCGCAACACAGAACGCGAATGCGAAATGCACCGCAAAAGCAAATACTGACAGAGAAAACTTCTAGTTCAACTAGGAAATGAGAGCAACATATAAATCAGTTCTCAGTAGACTATATGTATGAATCTTCCATTTCTTAAATGAACCCACATAATATCAATGTGAAATAAAAGAGGGATTCAAAAAAGGTCTTTAAAATCTACACTTTATATATGAGTATGAGTAAGGTTCAGATACAACATACAATGTATATGTATGTATAATGATACTGACTTAAACATACATACATACATATACAGACATTGTGGACGCGGAGATATACATAGTTTCAGTGCGTTAAGAAATCATTGCTATAAAGCTAACAAGTCTATGGCATAATATCTTTGTTGATACACTCAGAAAATAATATGCCTTTAAATAAAGAGAATAAAGAGAATTTATAGAAATATTTAATTTTCTAAATAAGTGCTTAGAGTATAAATAAACGGTTGCTTTTTAGAATTCCTATCTATTTAAAAGAACTATATTTCCGACATAGATAGAATATGGCTTAAACATATTTTAATAAACAAAGTAATCAGTTTTTCATGAATCATATTTAGTGGTTGGATTTCGCTGAAAACTTCAAAATACCGTTCAATGCAGTTTGGATGCTTTTTCTACGCCCCACACAGCATTTGTTGAGGCTACCTCATCACTTTGCGCACATTACATGCCACACATCCTTCAGAGCACAACTTGACTCCGCTCGTTTGGCGCTACTTTTGCGGCAAATCCTTGCATACAAATAAGTATTATGTAGCCCATGCAGAGCTATGCTGGCTTTTACTCCCTTCTCGCTCCCCATCCTATACCCTTTCCTGCTGCAGCTGCTGCGTCACTTTCTTTTGTGCTTTTCTAATATGGCAACACACACACACACACACATACACACGCCTTCAAGTTGAGCGCCTAAAACGCTTCAGCCCTTGCTTTTACTTTGAAATGCAACATTGAACTGTCAACTGCTGTGCCACACACAGTTCACACATGCCCCCCCCCCCCCCCCCCCCGCTCCCACGCAACTCCTTGCACTTGGCATGCAATTTCCAAATGCAAAAGCAAAGCTAAGTGAGGCCTACCAACAGACAACAGACTACGGACTACGGACTACAGAATACGGAGTACAGCAATGTGCAATGACGAGGGGCGAGTTTTGAGTTTGGCTCGAGTCATTGCAGCGTTCCAAGTTGCAAGCTGCATGTTGCATGTTTCATGTTTGCTGGTGTCTCTTTCATCCTGTCTGAGGGGGGCGAACTCGAACTGGGCTTAGTACGGGCATTCGGGGGGAAAGTTTAATGGCGGCTATAACCCAGAAATGGCATGAATACTCAAGTGCTTCCCACACACACACACACACACACACCCCCCCTTCCTACCCAACAACAACCCCCTCTCATAAACATCACCCTAGTTCCGTTCTGTTCCGTTCCAAGTCCAGTTACACTTCCCGACTTGGCCTCGTACATAAATCATCATTGCTTTTGAGCTGAAGTTCTCCACACACACACAACGTCCTGTGTCCTTGGTCCTTGCGACTCCTCGTCCGGCTGTCCCCTTTCGCCATTCGTTGCAATGCCTTTTGTTTTTTTCGCTTCAAGTAGCAGTTTCTTTTCGGCTCCTCACTCCTCACTCTTCCTGCTTCCATCTTCCATCTTGCATCTTGCTTGGTTTTCTTGGCTAACCAGCCAAGTAAGCACTTCCTCCGCCCACTTTTGGCGAGTCCTTTGAAGTTTTCTCTATGGCTGCCGGTCGCATGGCTGCTGATATTTTATAGCCTCATTGGCGGCAGCTTCGCTTTGGATTTGGGCGCTTTAATTGAGCGTGTGCTGCGGAATCACCAGCTGCAGGAATGTGGAATGTGGCATCCTCCCGATAAGACACAAACCCAAGTAGAAGTAAATATGCATACATATGTATGTATGTATAAGTAAGCTATACTTATGTGCACATTAAAGGGTGTGTGCCAGCAAATGATTGTTGTACATATAATATATCTAAATAAGGGTCACAAACCCACAGTTTAGGCATAATCATAATAAAAATGTTAAGATTAATAACAACTACTTAATTATTAAAAGAATTTGTAAAATTATTAGAAAACTATTGCATATTGTTACGATATGTTGATTCAAATAATACTTATACTGATAACAACTCAAAGGCAGTAATAACAAAATAACTTATCGGTAATATAATAAGTTATATAATAGGATAAAATTAATTTATAGTCAGAAACAACCAATTTAATTATCGATGCACAGTTTTGATCGATTGTTGGCATCGATTAAATGCAATGATAAGTAAGTATTGATAATATTTAGCTAACATATCGTTTAAGTTTATATATCGATTATATCGCGTATACGATAAGTAAACAATCATGGCTTTAAATTTAAAGTTTATTTAAACTATAAATATAAATATTATATAATATTTGATTACTTTGACTATGATTTAAAAAAGATACAGCCTGCCAATTAGTAATGAGTATTCCATAATTTTATAAAAAGATAATAATTATTCGATTAACTACTAATTAGTTGCTCGAGCGCTTTAAATGGGGAAAATATGTTGGCATGTCGATTACTTGGCAGTTTGCAGTTCATTTGCTGGAAAGTGTTAATCCACTCATTTGCACATTACGCCATTGAGATAGTTGCTCCACGTGTCGTATACTTAATATATGTGTGCGTATACGTGTTCAGACAGTTATGTGTGTCTACTGCTCTTTGAACTGCGTTGGCAAACAACTTTATTAAGTGCGCCCAGCGCGTGTCAACGGCGTCATTATTATCAGCTTTATCATAATCATAATCAGAATCGGTAACATTTCCTCAACTCGCACGAATTCGTTTGCCCAAGTTTTATCAACGACATTGAAATCAAATATTTCGCTCGCATAATGCACACAAAAAGCGAAAAAAATGAGAGCCAGCTAAAATATAAAGATGACGATGATAATGATGATGATTACGATTATGATTATGATTATGTTGGTGATGACAAGACTCGAATATGGCATTCAAAAAAGTTAACCAAGTTAATAATAATCTCTAAGCTGTAAGCAGCTTTGAGGTGGCGCACGTTTCATCTGCCTGATAGTCCAACTTTTGACGCTGATTAATTTGTGAGTAGCAAGAGAGAGTGAGCGATAGAGAGAGAGAGAGAGAGAGAGAGAGAGAGAGAGAGAGAGAGAGAGAAGAGTTGCCTGATAAGCATTGAGTTTGCTGAGTTTTTGACCCGATAAGACGACTCTCGGTACTTGGTCCTCTCTCCCTCCCCCGTCGCGTCGCCACGCCTTTTCTTGTTATCATTCAACGCTGTTGAAATATTTGTTGCCTCCGGGCTGGCGGTTGGTGCTGCCAACATTTTTGCACGTTTTGTGTGCTTTTGTAGGCCCGACTGTTTATTTTCTTACGTGCTTGCGTTTTTAAGCTTATCTCATTTACATTGCTGCTTTAGATTGTTCTTTATCAATGCCATCCATAATTATCACATGTCGTTCACTCACACGCTCGTTCTTAAATGTTTAATTGAATTTGTTGTTTGTGGGGCAGCTGTTGATTGTGTTGATATTTATTCATCGATTCATTATGTACAATAATCGCTCGTTGATATACAAAAAGGATTTATTCCCAATACCCAATAATATTTATAATAAAGTTTGAAGAAGAAAAGATAGTAAGTGACGATTAATGATTAATCGAGTGCAAGTATTCATTAACATATTTTAAAAACTAAAGGATAAATCGACCGAAATTTAGGTCATTAGTAATCGAGATATTCGAAAACCTTTAAAAGAATGTATATGCCATATCAATATATTAGCACAATTTTCAGTAACGAAAAGATAGTTTGATAAACTTGAAGAATACGATTTGTAAAATCTATGAAATCGTACTAAATAGTATATATAAATGTGTTTATCGAATTTTGATTTATTTAGATGCTCAACACTTAAATTCGATAGCTGTTAATAATTTGTATTTTAATATTGTTCAAAATTAATCAATAACATGTTAATCGAATTTTAATGCATAGACATAAAATGTACACCAGTTATCGATAACAGATAATGTAACACAATTTCCTCAACTAACTTCAATCCAATTGACACGCGACTTCCCAGCTAAGCAAATTATGACAAGCATCGTGGGTCCGTTACTTGAACAAGATTCCGGCTTCGTCTGCCAGCCAATTTGCCCGAGACCCAATAATTTCTTCAGCTGCTGCCGCGCCGATTGCGTCTACACTCACACAAACACACACACACACGCAAACACACACACAATCACACAGACTGTGGCATAAGCCGCAACCAAAAACTTGAACACAATTTTCATTTCTTTTCAGCGCGCGCTCACAAATACTACTAGCCGAAAAGGACAAGGAACGCGGGAGAGAGGACACGGAGGAGAGTAACAAAGTTAGAGCCACTCACAACTGCTGTGGAGAGAGTACAAGTTCTCGAGCACGGCACGTAATTTAATAAAATGCCAAAGTCCTCAACTGCACAGACAGGCAGACAGACGGAGAGACAGCGGAGAACGTGAGAGACATGTGCCGTCAACAAACTCACGGCTCACCTGCCGCCCACGCGTAAGCGCTGCCCACACACGTGCTCTCTCTCTCTCTCTCTCTCTCTCTCTCTCTGCCAGCCTGCCTGTGTGTGTGTGTGTGAGAGTTGAAGATTTTGTTCGAATGGAATTGCAATACAAAAGTGTGTATGAAATGAATGTTTGTCCGTCCGTCCGTCCATCCGTCTGTCCGTTCGTGCGGTGCTCATTTTACAGTTGCAAATTCACAAACGCTGCTGCAAATGTGATTTATGAGCAGAGTGTGCAGTATTCGAAAACAGTTTGTGTGCTTGCTACAAATATTTGGCAGACATTTTGACACAACTCGTTTGGAATAGTGAAATAAATTGCATCAACAGAGGTTGGGCTTGTGGAATGCTCAAATTACAATTGCATACAGTCGAAGCGGTTAAAGAACAATTATATATTTACAATAGTTAAATGTATAATCGATTACAGAAGGCTTTTATCTGGATAAGAGTTGGGCCATTGCCATATCAATTGAACTGCAACTTATTAAACAATAAACGTATAAAAAGATAAGCCCAACTATTCGACTGTTTGTTAATATAGTCAACAGCATCATATAAATTGTATAAATGCGATAGCACACGTTAAGTATCATTAATAATATAAATTAAATTTACTCGCTAGCATTAAAAGCCATCATTAAGGTTATTAATAGCTGCTTGGTTCAATAGAACGAATTATTGACTGAAAATCTTTAATAGCAACGTTCTTAGATTTACAAATATGTCTTTATTAATCTATGCAATAATGTTATTCTAATTCGACAACAATAAAACAATTTGGTATTCGATTGCCTGTCGCCCAATTTGTAATTGTAGATATAAATATATTCTCATTTCTTCGTTTATAATTTAATTTAAGCTATGAAACGAATTAATCACACTTAAAGTGGTAATTCGATTACGTTCGAACATTAAAAAACATCAAAGCTAACAATTTGAGCTGCATTAAAAACTCGCAAAGCAAACACTGTACGCATTTCTTTTGTTCTTTTGTTCGTCTGTTGCTGTTTTTTTTTGTTGGTTTTGCATTTAATGGCGCCCATTTGGCTGCTCTCATCCTCTCATACACCCCCCACTGTCGTCTGATGGTTGCAGTTAACTGCAGTTGCATTTCGCAATGCGACACACGCATTCTCTGCCCAGCTCACTTACTCCTTAGTTACTCTCTCATTCTTACACACACAGCAGAAAACATGCTGATTAACACTTCATTTTGCATGCAAAAACTTCAATCACTGACAGCAGCAGCAGCAGCAACAACAACAACGACAATATGAAAAACGTGTCGATGCATGTGCGCCATGAATGTCAACGCACAACGCACACACGAAAAGCAAATGTAAAAGCAAAATCCAACCCAACCCAACCACCCACCGAGCACACAATACAATGACGTCGGTCTGTCGTCGCCAGCCATTGAGTGCTTTTTATTCGTTCTCTCTCTCTCCCGCTCTCTCTGTCTTTCACTCCATGATCAGCCCTTTGTTATACATAGTTTTATGTACAATATTGGTTTTTATTTAGTTTTAAACGTTTTCACATGTTTTTGCAATTTACGCATTAGTTTTGATGGCAATGGCCAACATAAAAAATCCCATAAACGTCAATTGATGATGACGTCACAATACGTCGCTCTTCTTGTAAAGCTCTTAGCTTGTTTTATTGCAAGCAATTGTTGTTAATGCATGACACTTGTTGGCTTTTTTTTGTGTATATAAGAAACCATTAACGGTTCTCGATAGCAAAACAAGAAATTGGGATATAGTCACATTATATATATAAGATCAAGTCTTAACTGTATTTTTGAACTCATTCTACAAATATGTTTTTAGCAAATAGTATTCGAGTCACCATAGCCGAATATAAATGATAGTCAATTATTATATATAACACAAATATTAATATATACATATAACAGAAGTAACTGGATAAGAACTCATCTTTCACCGATAATTTGTATGGGACATTTAGTTCCCATATAATAATCCGATGTTAATAACTTGTTGCCAATATGCTAGGAGCATAAAAACACATTTAACTGGAAAGCTCTTTATACTAATTAATAATAAATAAATGAACATCAATAAATTGTCAATTATACACATCTATTTTTATTTAATGCAGTGGAGTAGAACTAATTTGAATGATCATAATAACCTATTCATATGTACAGCAACGTAACAATTATACAAAAAGTACCAATCGATAATTGACTATCGATAATCATAATCATGTCAATTGCTCGCCAGTGTGTCTTCTTTTTTGTTTTGTTTTGCATTCTCATCTCACATTTTGTTCAACTGCACAGTTGCATAGTGTAACCGTTATAATTGACAGAAAAAAATCTCTAGACTTGTGGCGCCTTCAAGTCAAGCGAGCGAGAAAGAGAGAGACATGTCCATGTGACATCGACATCTCTTTTGTTTTGATGTCTTCTTATTTCCATTTCATTTGAATGCAAATTCTTCTTAATGGCAAAGAAAATTCCACAAAATCCAGCAACAGCAGCGACGCCCACTTAACGTAAAGGCGGCAAATAAGTAAATTTAGCAGCTCTCACATGTTGTTGTTGTTGCTGCTGTTATTAGTACCGTTGTTGTTGTTGTTGTCGGCGGTTGTGTTATAAATAAACGGCAACAAGCTGCTCGCAGCTCACGCGGCAACCAAAATAGAAAACGATGAAGGCAACTAGTGCGTACACACCTCACTAAAAGAGTGACAGAGAGAGAGAGAGAGAGAGAGAGAGAGAGAGAGAGAACGCCAGACAAGAAAAAGAGAGAGAGGGAGATAGAGCGATGCTGTCTGCCTCTCTCTGAGCCTTGCTTAAGCATCAACTATTTTTAGCAATTTTTATTTACATTTATTTGATTAACTTGATATTTTTTATTTACTCAGCTCAAAATTTTGTATCTCAATAGTTTTCTCCCCTATTTTTAGACCAAACAATTTACATTTCATAACTGATGGGCATCCATCAGGTGTTTGTTTGATGGACAAAAATGGAAAGAGAGGGGGAGGGAAAAAGGGAACTCCTTTGTTACACACTCTTAAGCCATTCAAAATGTTTATAAATAACTTTCTGGCCACAATTTTATGGCCTTATAATTACCTCGTCGCATTTGTGCAATTTTCTATTTTTAACCCACTTTGCTTGCGCGTGTTTTTGTATCCGTTTATTTATTTCTTTTATTTTAATTTATTTTAATTTTTTTTCTTTTCACAAAACAGTTTTGTTTTGTTTTGTTGTTGCTTGTCGCCGTCATGCATTGCATGCATATTCGCATATATACATAAATACATATATATATACGGCGATATATATGTATGTATATTTGTGGTTGCCTTGTATTTTGAGCCGTTTTGCCTTGCCGCTTGATTTGTTTTGCTTGCCAATCAAGTGTTAAGCGATTTTGATGTGTCTCATTCCCCAATGCTGCTAATTGAGTACATTTTCTTCTCTTTTTTAGTCCACATTGCTCAGAAATCCAAGTGGAATTTGACTACATGCGACCTGGCTTGAGATGCCGTTAAATTTGAAACATTTTTAATTTAATATCGAGAGTTTAATATTTTAAATCACAATCTGAGTACTCATCAAATATTTAAAATAAGAAAACAAAAGCAATTCGAAACCGCGTTGTTCTTAATCTGAGCAACAATATGTATGTACATACATACATACTTATTTAAATATAAATACATGCAATTCTGACTCACTTTTATTTCTTTATATGAGTTCAATTGCTTATCGAGTTCATAGCGCTAAGAGAGAGAGCATAAAAGAGAGCTGCTAAGAAGTTGCCGGCAAGCGGATAAATTTATTTACTTCTAATCAAAACAGCATTTTCATTACATGCACTGATTACGAAGAATCAAAAATAAACATCATCAAATTGGCCTGATACATTTTTCCAGTGCTCATTTTCCAAGTCAGCAAACGCTCAAAGTAGTAAATGTAAACATTGCCACATTTTAATATCAATTATACAATTCTACACATGTAACCATATGATACATATGATATGGGGAGGGAATACCCTACCCCGCTGGCAAACAGCAATCAATAAACATTACAAGAACAATAGCAAGAGCAAAAAGCGACAAAAACGTACCAGAAATTTTCAACTAAAAGCCACTCAACTAATAAAATAAACAAAAACAAGGCAAATGCGTGACACAGTGTGTGTGTGTGTGTGTGTGAGTAGGCATGGGGGGAGGGGGGACGATGAGGAACAGTTTGCTACACTTGCACGCTGAGGCATTTTGTTGGTGTGTTTACAAAATACGCAGCCTAGCGAGAGAGAAAGCGAGATAGAGAGAGGCAGAGCTTACAATGTAATCCACAAACAAATACATGTACACAAATTCACAAGCACTCACACACACACACACACACACAGCAGGAAGCTCGCAATGAGCGACGACATTTTATCGATCGTTTGGCATCAGCAACATCAAGTGTGAAAGAGAGAAAGAGCGCGCGAGAGAGTGAGAGCGATGTGCTCAACTTAACTCACACACACACACACAGAAACACGCGCGTACATACATAAATATTTCATGTGCAAGCATTGCATAAATATTTCAGTTAGTTGTTGTTTTATTGCTGCTACTGCTGCTGAGTAAAATGTCGCATTAACACCTAATTGTGGCAAACGAGTGAGAGAGCACTGAGAGCAGAGCAGCCATTTAAAAGTGCTGTTCTTTTCATTATTGTTGTTGTTGTAGCTGCTGCTGCCGGCAAGCGTGTGAACTACGTTGAAAAGCTCCAAAAACTATTGTGACACAGAACAGGCATCCAACAGCTATGTAGCTGCTTTTAAATCGTAATGCAGAAAATGCAGCTCACCTTCCTCCGCCCACCCAGTTACAAATGCAACTAAAAATGGTAAGCGACAACGTAGAAAATACACTAAAGATGTTTTATTGTCACAGTTTTGTGGTTTGTTTGCATTCTCTTTCTGTAAATGTGTGTTAGCTAAAGCTGAAGGACAATTCAGCATACGTTTCTACAAATATTGGCATACAAGAAAGGAGAATTTCTAAAAATGTATGTACGTATGTATGTCACAGTTAGACTTGTCGAAACAACAAATGTAACTGTGCTAAAAATCACACGATTTTTAAAAAATTATTTTTTGTCAACTTCTGTATTTTATTCATTTTTTATAATAATATTTATATTTAAGTAAATAAAAAATAGAGGAAACTGTGCACAAATTTATAATAATTTGTAATGTCCAATCTTCAGCCAATTTTTAACTAAATTTTAAAATATTACATATGTATGTCGATATCAATCGATACATAAATAAACATTTAAACATAATATTAAAACAAAGGGTTTAAAATATTAGCTTGTATGATAAAATATCCAGCAAATTATAATAAAAACCAAATAAACCCAAACAATTATCAACTGAATGCATTTTATTTCCACACAGCGACAACTTCTGAGGGTTGTCACACATTTCAGTTATTAAAATACTTCTGACATTTAATTTGGAAATAAAGTGCAGGCAAGGTGAAGGGAAAGGTTTCAACTCATTGACAAACATTACAATGAAAGAGAGAAAGGGGTGGTCAGGAAGTACAGGAAGCGCAGTGCTGCAGGCAAGGGTTGCAAAATGCATAAGAACTAAGGTGGTTCACATAATTTTAAAGAATATTTATGACAAGCCATCTCAAATGTAAATTTATCTTGAATCTAGACTAGATATTTGTAAGTGCTTGAAAAAAAAACAATGGCATTCCTGTAAAAAAAGGTTTTATATAAATATTATTTAAATATTATTAAAAATAGAGTTGATCAAAACTGGCAAATACATTTCACATGTGTACTAACTAATTTTCGTAAAATTAGTTCATTTTATATTATATTTTATGAATTAAATCATTTGCGTTGTAAACTTGTACAAGTGTAATAGCAGACATCTTTATTTTATAAAGGCAATGCTGGTAATACCAGCAACTATAGAAAACTTTCTCGAGGAAATAAACATTTGTCTGGCGTTCACTTTACCTATTTTGCAACACTTTGGACATGCAGCAGCTTGGTGGCAAATAAATCGCCTTACATGTGACACGTTTCTCACGAGAAGAATGAAATATAGATACAAATCGTGGCAGGGAGCGGACGGGACGGGAGGGGAGGGGAGGGTAGGGAAGGTAGAGGACCACACAACTTGCTTAACGCGCGCTGCTTCTCAACAATCAAACACAAACACTCATTAAAAAGTCCTTCAATAAAGGCTTCAGGTAACAATATTTCAACCACGACAAATTTTATCCCTACACCGGAAATGCTTCGGCGACACACACACAGAGAGACAAAGACAGAGATATAGAGAGAGAGAGCAAATTCCCCAATGGCGAATTGCTGGCTGGCGTCCAGTTCAACGCATTAAGCACAAAAGCAAACAAACAAAAAACAAAAGCAACAGCAACATCAACATCAACAGCAGCAGCAGCAGCGACCCCAAAGGCTTGTCAGGCTCCTGTCCCCACATCTTGAGACACCCAACTGCCCCTGCACAACACCCCGTTGCTGTCAATATTAATAAAAGCAGCAGAAGAGAACGAAGAACGAAGAAGGAAGAATAACGTCAACTGGAAATAAATGGCAAATAAGTTTTTTGTTTTTATTCGCAGTCAGCAGCCACGAAGGACACTAAATCCCACCCGCCACCCCCTCTCATCCCTCTCCGCTTTCCCTGTCAGCGGAAAAGTGCAACTTATTTACTGTTTCCGCGTCGTCTTCGTTGAGGCCCTCGATTGAGCGGCTGCCTGGGCAATAGATGAAAGTCCAAGACCCAAGACCCAAGACCTAAGACCAAGCAACTGCCCGGATCCCCACCAGCAATTGGAAAGGTCGCAGTTAAGCTGCTATACATATAGCCTTGATGATGTCCTTGATAGCCCTGAAGACTCAGTGTGGCCGTAGTCACTTTGGAATCAAGTTGATTTTATTGTTTATTTTCGAAAACTAACTGCATCAATATTCAATATTCATTCTGCAAATTATTGTTAATATCTGGGGTGTCGAATAATTATATCCGATTCACTTTTCAGGCATGTTCTTCACATTATCCACTCATTGTCATTTTATGATTGTAAACATTTAAAAGGAAAATATTCATATTTTTTATTTTCATTTTAATTATTACTCAAAGTTTAAAAATTCACCTCTTTTTTATCTTCAACTTATTTGCCCGAGTTTCATATTATTTCATATCACATAAATAGTAATTTTCTTTTGGTATATCTGAACATAACATAGATGCATTGTAGGACAAGCTAACTTTCACTAAATATTATTTAGTATTTATTATCATATTGATTGTCTTTTAGCAATTAACACTTATGTCCTGCATTATCATAATGTCTCAAATCCACTTTCTTTTGTTTTGAATCTGTGTTAATTCAATGTACCCTTCAGCCAGCTCATAAATACAGGGTATTTACAACAAAATTCCAAGCAGCAGCAGCAAAGGACTTGGCTGCAATTTCAGTTGCAGTTACAGTTCGCAGTTGTTATTGTTGTTGTTGCTGGCTTAAAGTGCCGCAAACACTTGCCTGTGTGTGTATGTGTGTCTGTGAAATGCGAGAGGCGACAGTGCTGCCACTTGCCACACGGCAAGGGCAGGTGGAGGTGGAGGTGTGGGGGCATCGCCAAGGCAACAGAAACAAATGTCGTGTGTCCCGTGTCCTTCAGTTAAAACTGCCACTGACTGATGGGTGATGGGCGTGGCAAAAGCGGGCGCATGCAACAGTTAATCATTTATATGCAGTATGTGGCAAGGTGCAAAAAGGGTTGGCGAGCTCGTGCAAATGATATCGCAGAGCAAACCACCATCAGGAGACACCTTGAAGAAGGCTCTCGAAAGAGCATTAGCAAAAGCATGTCGAGGTCCTCGGGGAGTGTCCAGCGTGTGAACTGCATTAGATATAACCACTGAGGCGCCACAGTTGACACGCATTTTAAATATTTACTTTAACTGGCTCAACTTGTTAATGGAAGAAGAATGAAAACATAGACAGGTGGCAGGACAGGCTAAATGAAAAATATATGTGCATACATATTCTCTCTTTTTAACAATTTTAAATAGTTACTGAGTGCAAAAATGTATATTTACAGAAATGAGGTACGAAATGCTTTCTTCTGCCTTTTTGACTATTTTACAAATAGTTACAGAGTGCAAAAATTGGCATTTCCAGAAAAATGCAAAGTTAACAACATTTTACAGGCATAGGTTAACAGAAAAATCTATTCGTATAACGATCTCATAGTTTATATCTACGTATTTTATCTTCAAATATATTTTTTATGTTAATTATATAATTTAAAATTAATAAAGAAAAATAAATATGTCAATATAAATATATATAAAATGTCTGCAATGTTAACAATATACATAGTATTTATTTTATTTAAAAGTTGATAAATGTATCTTTCAGATATATATGAAAATAAACGTATATAGTATTTGAACAGTATGTATAAGCAAGACTTGATAAAAATGACAAATTGATGTGAATCACATATAAGGGAATTCACAAATAAATTCTTAAATCATCATCTTTTTCGTTTGTGTGAAGCAAATGATTCATTTGCATAACATGAATTATACCAACTATAACAAAATGTCTGCTCATTCACTTTATTAGGCTTGCATAATAGATGAACTCACACATACATATGTATATGTACACACATACATATGTGGATGCCAAACTAAAGCGAAGTCCGTGTCCGTGTCCGTTCCACTTTACATGGATAGACGATCAAACTGAATTCATGATTCATGTGCAATTTCTAGTTCAAATAATCCGAAACCCAAACGAAAATCCCCATTTGGGCCATGGGCCAAAAACCCAAGACCAATAACCTACCAATCAAACAGAGCCTTCACCCCACCTTCCCCTGCCACTCCTATAGTTTGGCACACACTTAAACTATCGACCTACACACCTAATTGATATGCTGCACGTAAAGTCAACAATCAAAAGGCACTGCGGGTGAAGGGGCGGTAGTGCGCGAGGGGTTCAGGATATTATAAAGGACTCCTTTTTAGGAGGCCTTGGTCGAAAAAGCCAGACGAAATCTCCCCGGGGATTTTTGTTTTTATGTCGAAATTATACATTTTATTATGTCATTTTAATGCTACAAAGAAGAAGAGTGAGAAAAAGAGAATGTAAACTAAACAGGCAGTTACCCCTCTTCCCCCTGCAGGCTATAAATCAGCAACAGTTAGAAAGGATATAAGGCAGCAGGAGCCAAGGTAAGTCCCCAAGTTCTATAGAAAGCTGTGGTGCAAATTGAAGGAGTGGTGGCAAAGGAGTGAGTTATGGAACCACTGCAAAGCTCTGGCGGTCGCAAGTTTTATGACTTTGCAACAGGATACTACGGCGGCCAGGACACCACGATACCAGGACACACGGACTATCTTCTCTTTGTCGCTGTGCATGTGTCTGTGTGTGTGTGTGTCTGCTCAGTAAGGCATATGTAATTTTCATACCTTTTAAAATTGCAACAGATCTACAGCGAAATGAGAAAAGATTTTCTTATTTTATATACATATATACCCTGTGAGCTGTGGAAAGTCGTGGAAATGTATTATCACAAAGAGAAATCTTCGACATGCCCGAAGATTATAATTCAAAGTCGCAAATAATTGTTTATACTTATTTTAAATTTTATGAGTTCGACAAGAAATTCAAATAAAATAGGAGTTTAAATAAAATGTACAGAACTAAGAGTTTTAGTTGCAAGTGCTCAAAAATAGATTGAACATTCGATTTGAATCCTTAAAGTTAGAATTTCCAGGCAATCACTGCATAAGAAATTATATATATTTCATTGAATAAGACAAAAAAGGGGTATATTCTAGTCAAGTATGCTCAACTGGAGCCGACTCTTACTTATTTTTTATTATTTCGATTTTTGTGCGAAAAAGGATTTGGTTCATGGCGAAAGGACAAACCGCCATGACAGATGTTTTGGTGCCACCACTTGAGGGATGCAAGCGAGCGAACGAGAGTGCGAAGAGTGACAGGGATAGCAGAGGTTAGAAAGAGAGGGCATACGCATTCGTCGGTTTGGGCTGCCAAATTGTTTTATGTGTCCATCGATAAAGTAAATCACTTCCCTTAACATTTATTCCGTTTTCTCTTTTCTTTCTGTTTGTTGTTGTCGCTGCTGTTCTGTTCGGGGTTTTTCCTTTTGCAAATTATTTGCTGCGTACTTTTACAAGGGTTCGTTTTGTGTTTGACTTGTTTGCCTTTTGTATACGTAATAAATATGTATGCATATACATACATACATACAGATAGGACCTTTTGGTATTGGTATAGCTCTGCCTTTAGCTAATGATTGGCGAGCGACAATTAAACATTTGTTTTTGGGGTAAGTCTTGAGTAAAAACAAAACCTTTATTGCCCTTGGGTAAGACAACTAATGAAACTTTCATTCATAAATAAGTGGAAAGATATTTAGTAAAAGAATGTTTTAAAGATGCTGAAATTATTCTGATAATGAATAGCCATAATATTTGAAAGTCATCTTACTTAGGCTTATACATACAATCTATATCTGATAACTTGTGTTGTTCCAAAGGATGTAAGGAATGTAATTTTATATTTTCTAAATATGCGACTCAAAATATGTTTAACTCTTTTTTATTCAGTTGTTTTTTGGAAAACCTACAAGAAATATACTTAATAAGGTTATCTATAGATATCGCACATTACAATTTCAAATATTATCTTAGAGAACCTATGACTCTTATCAGATATAGTAGAAATTTAGGTGGCATTATATAAATGCATAAATGTATTCCCTGAGTTTAGTTAGGTTAAAGATGTGTCAGAGTATTTGAACGATAGGGTCATTAGAAATACAATTAAAATTGTGAATTGCAGAAACTTATGATATGGCACTTCTCATCCCTTTTGTCAACCCTTAAGGGATTGCGTATAATGAAAATGAAAAGGCGGCTGCTTGCAGCACTTGCACTCACTTAGATATTCATAACTGACACACACACACACACACACACACACACACACATAGAGGGAGAAACACAACCAAAAACACCGACACAAATTTAAATAATTCAACGAAAGAAATTCGCTTT
This sequence comes from Drosophila maculinotata, assembly GCA_035045305.1. Classification (NCBI taxonomy): domain Eukaryota; kingdom Metazoa; phylum Arthropoda; class Insecta; order Diptera; family Drosophilidae; genus Drosophila; species Drosophila maculinotata. Next base: position 4,678,992 of record JAWNPD010000377.1, on the reverse strand, counting down.
TTAGCCAATGAAAAAAGGGAGGTAAAACCAGCGAGAAAGAGAGACGACAAAGCGACGTGAAGTGCGAAGCGGAAAAGCCACAAAAACCAGAAACTTGCAGTCGCGTGCATCTGTCTGTGTGTGTGTGTGACTGTGTGTGTGTGTGTGTAGTATGGCAGGACATGACAAGGGCTAAAAGCAGGCAGGATGGCGAATGGAGATTGCGGCCAACTCGAGCGCGCTTTAGACACACACATTAAAATTTCAATTTTCGAGAAATTAAATTTTTATCAGCATAGTTTGAGTGACTGGGTCTGCTTGGGTGTTTCAGTCGCTAGATGGCGACACCGACAATTTTAATAAACGACGATTGTTTTTGAACCCAAAATATGTTTATGTATGTCAATAATATATGTTGCTAAATTGTGCTACATCTAGTAGTAGCGCATTTCTATATCACTTTTCAGTTAATCACCTCATTTAAGACTGCCTTAAATCTGTTTCACAAATATCTAGCCTCAAAACACCCAAAAATAAGCATTTACAAGATTTGAAAGCTCTTAAAGAGATATGATATGTATTTGTAGAGATGGCAATCAACAATGTGCACATTTTAATAATAACCCTTATAACCTTTTCCCATTATAAATGGGTGAAAATTGTAATCATAAGTCTAGCCATGTCCGTCTGTATGAACACGCCATATCTCAGAGAACATAAGAGACAAGGATACCAAAAATAAATTCTAACATAAAATGATCAAGTTTATTTCGATAATTCGATTTTTTTTGGCATCATTTGAAAGTTATAAGAGTTCGTATAGCATACAATGGTCAAGAATGTAATTTGACTCTCTGGATACCTGCCACCGATTGGAAAACACGTATTTTTGAAAAAGTGTATATTCAAACATTTGAAATTATCACTCTCTATGTATAAATATGACTAGTCGGACTCTCAATTGTATTGTAATTTATTAAGTATCTTTGTTTCTCTCTCTCTCTCTAGTAACTGGAGTCTAGTTCCTTAATGCCGGAAATTTGCAGACATATTCACATCCAAGATGCAAGTAAAAACTTTTCTCATTTCTGCGTATTGCCGCCGCAATCCTTTTTGTATATTTTTTATGTTATATCGCTTATTTTCTTTTTATATTTTCCTTGTGCTTTTCCTTCTGTCAATGAGTTGCGGCGACTACTAAAATGTATAATTGAAAATGGTACGCCCACATTACGACTTGGAATACACAGAGAACGAGAGACAAAGTACTAGAAGGCAGCGTGGGGGGGAAACCCCAAAAATGGTCCCAAGTTGCTTATAGTACCAGGCAATAGCCAGAGCGAAGATACCAGCTAAGAGACATAGAGCGAGAGAGACAGAGAGATTGCTGCCAAGTTTGCGGTTTTCTTGACTGCCGTTTTACTTTGCCCCTACTACTGCCCCCGCCCACGCCAACGCCCACAATTTAGTGCCCACCTTGACCAAAGTACAAAAATCTAAAAGTTTGTACCTTTTTCTTTTCCTTTTTAATGCTTATATAGTAATTTTTTTTTATATGTTTTTTTTGCCGGCGTCGCCACGCACTGTTTCGCCTGCTGCTGCTTATTCTTCTTCTTCTTCTTCTTCTTGCAAGCATTGTGTGCACTTTTCGCTGCAATTTGTCGAAAACTTTTTACTGTGCGCGTAAAGTTTAACCATAACAGATTTCTTTTGCCGTCTATTTCTCGAGGGCTAAAAACTCGCGCAACTTCTCAATTTGACTCCACTGCCGGTGCCGCCTCCCCCCGCCCCTATCAGGGCAGTTAACAACCGTATAAACCTCCGGCATACCTAATTTGACGAACTAAACCTGTTTTATTCGACAACATTTTCGTTTCAAATACTTTTTTTTTTTAATTTTCTTGGAGGAACTAAATGAAAATAATAACAACATAATGGTGGTCGCGAATATTGGAATGTGTATATTGGACTCGTTTCTGATTATCATTTCCATAAATATACATATAAGGTTCCATTTAATTGAATCATTTAACGATAACCAACGAGAATTCTGCATTGTAATTGTTGAGTTCAAGAGTTGCTTTAAAAATACAATAACCACTCAAAAGTAATTATATGCATAGTACCAATATTGATAAAGTTCATAAAACAACTTGCAATTAGGATAAAGTTGTACTCACAACAAAAGAACAGATTGCAAATCAATTAAAATATACAAATTTCTATACAACTGGCAAAAATTTTATAGTTTTGTCACAAAATGTGTAAACTGTATGCAAACCTGCCATTGACACATTTTGCTTGCAAATTATTTTGACGTTCACACATTTAGGAGAGATTTTGTGCAAAATTTACTCATTTTTAGCAAATTATTTTGCGTGTCTGACCTTAGCTTAACGCATTGATGGAAACATATCCAATGCTATAAATGTTATATATGTATATTTGTATTCTGGACAATGAACCGAGACGATACGAATCAAATACGTTCTAAATTAAATTAATGGATACATATTTCACAGCTTTTAAGGAATTAGAAACATTCAGAGTTGGGAAACTGTACACTTTGAACGAAATTTCCCCAAAAATTTAAAATCACCCGCATTACATGAAACATTTATTTGTTTAGAAATGTTTTAAGTTTTTGCCAAATGAACAAGTTGAAACGTATGCTATCAATCGATATTCTTACTTATACTTTATTAGTTTGTAAGAAACTTTCTGTCTTAAAAACAAAAAATGTTTTACCGATTAAAAGTCGGATAATGTAACTAGTAACAGCTGGTGAAGTTTTCATCTTTTTGTTGGTTGTTAATTACATTAATAAATCAGGTAAAATACTGTGAATATTCGCAATTATTTTGGATTGTTGTACTTACCGTGGTTTTGCTAGTTTTTTCATATGAATATCCATGTCCCGTTGATGTTGTTGCTGTTGTTGTAGCTCGTAATGCCCCTACATGAGTGCCTCCGTGGGGGTGATTTGGGGATGTGGGGGAACTAATCCAAATGTTAATGCGTGGAAGCAACAAAAACAACTCCTGAGAATTTGAGAACTACGGCAGGCAATGGTGCCGAGTTGCTTTCGTGTTGATTTTGTTTTTGTTGTTGTTGTTGCTGTGCTGCTCCTGTTGATGCGGTTTTTTCGCTGTTGCGGGGCGGGGGCGGGGCTAAAGCTGACAACGGCTCCTGGGCACCGCATGAGTTGTTCGTGTTGTTGATGTTGTTATTGTTATTGGCAGTTTGCTGGCTTAGCTGTTGTTTTTGTTGGTGTTGTTGTTTCCGTAGTTGTTTCGTTAACATTTAACAATTAAAGTTTAATAATTTTTATCATTATTTTTGTTATGAGTAATATTGCTCGATTTGCTGTGTTGATTGAGGTTTTTGTTGTATATATTTTACATTGTTGTTATTATTTAATTGGGAATTTATTTTGGGGTTTTGTTGTTGTTGCTTAAGCACTTGGGGCGCATAGAAAAAATTGGTGTTTTCTTCTTTTAATTTGCACTTGGTTGTAATAAAATATTGTTTATATTCTTTAAAGTAAATTTGCTAAAGTCATTTTGTTGATTTTTGTTTTTTGTTGTAAGCAAGCTGATAATTTATTTATAACTATTTTAATATATATTTGTTTTTTTTTTTTTCGTTGTTATAAGAAATATATATGTATGTATATATGTTTAATTTATATATGTATATAGGCTTTAATTATATAATATTTTAAGGATTTGATTGCATCGTTAGAATTAACGCAGTTTTTATAAACTAATTAGCCGAATTTCGTTGACTTTCTATGTTATGCATGTATATGTATATATATATATATATATAACGGTATTTTGTATATATAACTATTGGAAGGCGTATTTGTATAGGCTTTATGAAGTTTTATATTCATAAATGTTATGCGTTTGTTATGTTGTTTTGTTAAAGCTAATGGCTACGAATTTTTAAAAAATTTTTGTTTTTACTTTTGCTTGATTTTACTTTTGTAATTTATTTATTGCTTTTTTGTTGAGGCGATTTTATAAATGTGTATATTTTTTTTAGGGCTGTAAATTGAAATTTATGGTTAAAATATTGTAAAATGTTAAAAGTGTGCCCAGATGCTCAAAAGTTCGTCATACCCCAATTGTAGAAACAACAACAACCCAAGGACAATGATCGCTCTCACACTCTCTCTCTCTCTCTCTTTCTCTTGCTCTCAACAGCTGTTAAATCTGCTACACTGTTGCCAACTTCAGACGACTGCCAAGCATGTGGTGGAATTAAATAATTTTCTAAATATAAATATATATATCTTATAATATAATTCCACAATGGCCAAGCCTCTACAATGACAACAACAACAACAACACACACACATGAATGTTATGCTTTACGCTGCTGCTTTTTAACAGCTCTTGATCGATCGCAATTGCATTTGCATTTGCAGAGTTGCCAACCAACATTGTAAGCAAAATACGTGCAGAGTTGCCAACGATTTCGTCGCAGCAGCTGCGACTTTTCGAGTGCGCTGATGGAAAAACAGCAGGTGTTAAATAAAAATAAAAAAAAAATAACATACTCATCTCATAACAAAACAACAACACAAGACAAACACAAATGTAATGAGTTTGTATGTGTGTACGTTATTATGTACATATGCTAAATTCTTATGTATTTATGTTTGAGTTTGTATGCGTGTGTCTCTGTTGGTGTGTGTGAGAGAGAATTGCCTACACTCAGTTGTTTTTGTAGTATTTCATTCATTATGCTGCGACCAGTTGTTGTTGTTGCTGTAGGCATAGGCAGCCCAAAGGGCAACGCACGCATAACCGTTTTTTCTCTTTTTTTTGGCGTTTGCTTTGGTGCTAACAGCAACAACAACAGCAGCATTAAGAGCGCCTTGGCGGCAGTTCCGTTACGTGCGAGTGAGAGAGTTCGATTGAGCGCCAAGTGCCGTTTGAAAAAAGTACAAAAAAAAAGAAAAAAACGTCTACTTTGAAGTCAATGCGCATTTCACTTTTTCTGTACCGTTTTTTTAATATTTTTTGTCGTCTTTGCGAAAGCGAAATTTGTATTTAATGCTGCTGTTGGTTTTATTAATTGTTGTTGCTGTTGCTTTAATTAATTTGCATAACATTTGCAGGCGCCACAGATCGAAATAAGAGAGAGCGAGAGAGTGGTAATCATAAAAATATTTCGCATTGTGTGTTTGTGTGTTTATTTACACATGTATGTATGTATGCTCTATGTGTGTGATGTTTAAAAGGGGTCGACAACGCGGAAGGGGGAACGGGGTACCGACAGCGACGGCTGTAATTGTGACGCGTTTTGGTTGTCATAAATAATTAATTAAGCACAACTTACGTATTATATTTTAGATATTTGCATTTGACTTTGCTTTTTATTTTTATTTATATTTTAGCTATTTGCTTTGCATGAACTTTGCACTTATTGCACTTGTTTAACAATTGCCACACACACTCATAGATTTATAAATATATATATATATATATATATATTTATTTATTTAGCATGCCGATTAGGTTGACGGGCGGGCGCGCGCGTGTAGATGGAAACAAATTTCACGATTTTAGCTATTCGCTTTTCACATCTTATGCGGCGCGACGACGTACTGTTACTGTGAAAACAAAAAACTGTTAGCACTGCCGCCATCTGCTAACCGGGGCTGTTAACTTTGTTGCCAGAGAGAGAAATGTTGACTCAAATTGTGCATGTTAAGCAACTGTTAGTTAACAGCTAGCGCTCTCGGTCTGTTAAGTTCGCCTTGAGTGGCATTCGCATGAGAAAAACTGAGAGAGCGCAATTTAGCCGCAATGTTAATACAAGTTTTGCACCGTTAACGAAGATCATCAAGCAGCATTTTAATAATATTGTTTCTACGTTATTGTCTTCAAATTCAAATGCATTGCCCTAACATCATTTTTATAACATATGTTGTATTTTTTTTTTTACCGCGCATTCCATTATGTGCGCTCTTTCGCTGGCGGCTACAGCAAAATTGTGAATGAATGATTGAGAGCGGCAGCACTTAAAAAAAAATGAGAAAGAGCGCGCCTGACTTTTCGCCTGTTGTTTGTTGTTACTTTTGCTAGCTGTGTGTGTGTGTGTGTGTGTGTGGATGTGTGCGTATGTTTGTTGTTGTTGCTAGTTAGCGCTAGTGTTGCCAATGCTGCATAGGAATCTGAAACCGTGCGAAAATCAACAGCAACAGCAACAAATGCTCGTCTTGTTATGAGATTTTGTTTGTTGTTGTTACTTTTCTTTTATGTGTTTGTTGTTTTGTTTTGTAATTTGATGGCATGAATTAAATTGTGTGGGTGATCAAATATATGAAACATAGTTTAAGTGGTTTATATTTACAAGCCGATTTGAAATAATACGGCAATTTATATGAACTTTCTTGACGCCCGCATAAGTTGTAAATACATATAAATATTACGTCAGCTGCACAATAATATTAGTATTTTTGAAAATGATTATTATTTTGAATAAAATATCTATATGTGTATGTATTCCAAAATATAATTTTCTTTTATTTCTGCATCAAACCGATCTTTTTTAATCGATATTAATGCTACAAGGAAATTATCTGATTTAACATTTTCTCAAATGTTAACAAGTCTAAAGTCGAGCTAATGCTATTTCACTCTCAATAGTGAAGAATTTTTTTTTTAGTTATTGGCATGTCCGTTTCAAGCAATTAAATTCTTATCAGAATTCAGGGTATATATGTGTGTGTGTGCTTGTTTGTGTGTGTTGCATAGCTAATCAAATAAACACAGAATGCAAAAAATAGGTAAATGGCAATAAGAATAAAGAGTGGCAATCGCAGTGTGTTTGTTGACTATCGCATTTAAAACAAGCGTTTTAGTTTTAGCACATACAAAGTAAATTAGACGAAAACAAACAGACACACACACATACACTGTGACAAAAGAGAGGCATAGAGGGAGAGAGAGCGCATAGCAGTGAGAGCGAGCGGCTTGTCTGACATTTGACGTTTGTTTGTGTGCTTTGCGCATTCACAATAAGCGCGCGAATCGCGCATAGTAAATTAAAATTAAAAAGACAACTACAAAAATTACACTAAAAATGAGGCGCAATCAAATTAAGAGAGCGAGCGTACAAAGTCAGAGAGAGCGAGAGTGGGGAGCACAGCGACTGTTGACGAACTTTTGACTTTTGTCTCGGCTTTTGTTTATAATAATTAATAACAGCAACATTAACATTACTCACCTTCGGTTGAACTGCAAACGCATAGAAATGTTGTGCGAATTATTATAAAAAATGTTTAAACATTATAACACAAATACTAGTGCACGCACACACACGCATAGACGAGACGGCACACACACACACACAACCAGTCACACCACACACACCGACGCGACATGCTGCTATTTTTTTTTGTTTCCCTTTTTCCAAATAAATGTGTGTTGTTGTATAGCAGAAATGATGGCTGCTTTTGTTGTTATTGCTGTGCTGTTAGCGCCGCTGTTAAAAAGTGTACATTTTTATAACATTTTAAATCAACAATACAAAAAAACGTAAGCAAACTGCAGTCAAAGTCACTCACACACACACACATATATATACTCAGACTCACACACACACACATACACACACACACACATGAGTGGGGCACGCACACACAGCAACTAGTAAATTCTGCGACACTTACGAAAAAATATTTTTCTTTTTTTTTTGTTGTGTGTGTGCTTAGATTAAAGAATTTGTATTGCGAATTTCACTGCTCGAACTTTCCACACGTTCGGCCAGTTGAGGCACTCGGCTGGCATTTTAAGTTTTGCATTAAATGTAATGCGTTTTGTGTTAAATCGAATTAATATAAATTTTTTGTTGCGTGTTTTGCTGTTGTGTGCAACGAGTTTTTTTTGGTACTGTGTGACCGAAGCATGCTAAAAACTCAACAGCTGTTTCTTGTGCCAAAATCTGGTCACACGTAATCTGTTAAAAATCCATAAAATTGTCACACCTTTTAGCGATAACAACTCGATAAATGCTTAAGAACAGTGCCATTTCGAGCAATTTAGCTTATGTTAATGTTATTCAGTGTTTGCTTTGGCTAATAACAGACAGCACTGCAGCATTAACATAATTTTAGAGAATTACCCAATTGCTGAGCAGCAACAGATGTTTTTAACATAGGCTAGTATGGTGATGCAAGTAAATTTAATACAATGTTAAAAATTAGGGACAATAGTTTAGTTTTAATTAACTGAATGATACAAAAAATGGCAAGTTACATTTCGATGCTTTTGAAATTATCAAAATTTGTGTGTCGATTTTTTCCAAATTATATGAAATTTATTACGGTTACAAAATTAGTGTTTGGTACTTAAACAAATTAGAATTCATTCTTATTATGATTATATAGTTTGACATCAATATTTGAAGTACATTGTCTTCTGTTAATTTTGATTTATTTTGTTTTTATTTTATTTATTTATTAGCAATAAAATCCGTTATGTTTTGAAATATTGCATATATTTGCTTAGCCGGCTGTAACATTAACATTTGCAGTAGCTGTTAATGCAATGTTGCTTGTTTTGTTTTGATCGCTTGCCATCTATTGAATAACAATAATCATCTGTCACTTGATTCATTTGTCTGCTTTGTCAGAAAGTGTCATGGATAATAGTAAATAAATTGTAAACAAAATAAATAAAAATAAAATGTTGCCTTTAACAGTTAACTTACTGGGCTATTTAACATATCCGCTTAGCAGCAGTTGTTGTTGTTGGCGCGCATTGCATGTAAAAAGACGTGAAGCATATCAGGTGAGCTGAGAAGGGGAAGAATGTTTCAAATATAACGGTAATCAATACTTCTGACAGCAATGCTTTAAAAAACTGGGAGTGCACGAGTCCGCGGATCAGGAGACAGTGCGTCGGGCGTATTTGGATCTGGTAAAAAGAGTACATCCGGATGCGGATACGGCGGAGGCGAGCAACGAGCGTTTCCAGGAGGTGGACCAGGCGTTTCGTATGCTGCAGGAGAAGTTCGCCAAGAGCCGGCGCAACATCCAGGAGACCGAGGAGGAGCAGGAGGAAGTCGATATTCGGCATACAGCACCGCAGCATCGTCAGTATCTATCCAATGAGGGCATTGGGATCGGGACGCCTTTCCAGCGCCAGAAGCAGTATCAGCAGGTGCGGGCCATGAAGGCGCAGGAGCGCGTCCTTGACCATCGCATCGAGAAGGCGGCAGCTGGAGAGGATGCGCTGATGCGCAAGGGTGGCAGCTACTACGGGAAGCATGCGATAAAGACCAAATACGGCATAGATCGGGTGGTTGAGGATCTCATACAGGAGGCCATGTCCAAGGGTGATTTCAAAAATCTCAAAGGCGCCGGCAAGCCGCTCTCCACGGCGCAGTCACAGAATCCCTATTTGGATTTCACCACTCACAAGCTAAACAAAATAATGCTCGATAATGGCTTTACGCCGGAGTGGATTACGCTTGGTCGGGACATCAGGGAGGCGGTTGGCAAGCTGAAGCAGCAGCTGCGCTCCGAGCGCAGTTATTACGGCGAGTGGCCCTTGACCCATCCGGAGGAGCAGGCATCCTGGCAAGCCTTTGTCCAGTCACACGCTGAGCAAGTGCAGCAACTTAACAAACAGGTTGACAAGTATAACTTAATTGTACCCATCCTGGAGAACCAGTACTTTCGTCTGAGCCTCGACAAAATGGCCGAGTGCATCTTCATGGAGACGGATCTGCCGCGTAATCTTGAACGACCCCCGCAGCACACTGTCCAGAGCGGAAATAGCTCAACTGGCGAAAGGAATTTCATGGTGAATCTGTTTTCAATCTTTCTCTAAGCCCGCAGCCGACAATGAAAATTTGAGTAACTTGTGATATTTATTATTGGTGATATACATATATAAAATAAAGAGTGGCCAAAATATTGTGGAATTTTGGGAATTAAGTGAAAAATGCGACCTGCAAGCGGGTAATTATTAAGGTCAAAGGCTTTATGACTTCAGTCACATTTGGGAAACTGAACAATGAGGATCCCGGTTCGAATCCCAGGCATGAGTATACAAAATACAAAATCTATAACTATGTATAAAGCAAATATCCCTCAATATGTTGTTTTAAGATTGTCTTTTGGATTTTTCCGGACTTCTTTGATGGGATCTTCATATATTCTATATGTATATATAAAAAACTATAAAAATTGATGAGTTTGAGCCCGATCGGGTGAAAAACGAAAAAGTTTCAGACAAAAGTTTTCCTGCCATTTTCTGACTTGATTATTATTTTAGTGAATTATTATTAATTATAGAAAGACAAAAAAAAAACATATAATGTATAATTTGTAGCTCTTATCGTTCGGGCCTAGCGCTGATCACCATGGCCAATCGCCAATCAGTACGAAATCTTGTATATATGTATATAGATACAATATTGTGCATGTATACGCTACATACAGTGAATCATAAAAGTATTCGCTGCTAGGCATATGGCCTAGAAACCTCAGTATTTAACCAATAATTTATGAAATAAATCCAATCTATAACTATGGTGACCAAAGAAGTAAGTATAATAATTGCAAAAATACCCACAAATCTGGTTTCATTATTTTGATTCTGAACTTTCAAGTTATACCCAAAAACCGCTGGTCGGAATAAATGTATCGATATTTTTTGAACAGGACGAACTATCGATAAGATGTAATAAACCTTATCTGCATAGGATATAAAGAGATCTTTTGTTATCCAAATGTAAAGTCTCTGGCTGATGCTGATCAAGAATATATATACTACATAGGGTCAAAGATTCATCCTTCTGCCTGTTACATACTTTTGCAAGACATCAATACACCCTTTCTACCCATTTTTAATGGGTTCAGGGTATAAACAAAAATTCTTTACCTAAATGTTAAATGCGAAAAACTTTATTTGTAATCCTTTGATTGTATATATAGTGTAACCAATCAGCTAACCACTTATCCAGTCAGTCTGGAGGAATTGTTTGATTATATAATTGAGTAAATTTATCTGTCAATATATATGTATGTATGTATGTATGTATGTAGTATGTACATAAAGTATTACAATGAATCGTATGTCATGTATATTATATTATAGTCTTTTAGGGCTACTTGGTTAAAGACTTGCCGTCAGGGCTGAGGGAGATGGAGCCGCTGGCCAGGAGCGCCAAGGCATGGGGATAGGCCCAGTGCTCGGCCCGCTGGATGCGCTGCGTGAGGCTGGCGACATCGTCGCCTTGGAGTATGGGCACTGCAGCCTGGACGAGAATGGCGCCGGTATCGACGCCCTCGTCGACGAAGTGCACCGTGCAGCCGGACTCCTTATCGCCGGCCGCCAAGGCCTGCGCCTGCACATGCAGACCCGGATATTTGGGCAGCAGCGAGGGATGTATGTTGATGAGACGTCCACGCCAGTGTCGCACAAATGGTGCGCTCAGTACACGCATGAATCCGGCCAGGCAGACGAGTTCCACGCGGGCGGCGACCAAATGACGCATGAGCTCCGCATCGTAATCCTCGCGGCTGGCAAAGTCCTTGTGTGAGATGACCAGCGACGGAATGCCCGCCTTGCTGGCACGCTCCAGACCCAACACCGCCGGCTTGTTGCTTATGACCAGCGCAATCTCGGCGTGCAGCGCCTGCGCGGAGTCACCAGCCGCATCGATGAGCGCTTGCAGATTGCTGCCATGGCCGGAGATGAGCACCGCAATGCGACGGCGAGGAGTCGCCAGCAGCTGCTGGCTGCGCTTGAGAGATGCCTCGAAATTGTGGACAACCACCTGTGGCTTCTTCGAATCCTTACGTGCAATGACTTCGCCCACAACGGACGCTCGCTGTGCATAGCGCAGCTGCTGCATCACGGGCTCCACCTGCTTGGGACTCACCACCAGGATCATGCCCAATCCGCAGTTGTAGGTGCGCTGCAGCTCAGCGGGCGCAATGTTTCCTGCCGCTGCCAGCCAGGCAAACACCGGCGGCAGCTGGAACTTATTTGCGTCCAGACACACAGCCAGATCCTTGCGCAGGACACGCGGTATATTCTCGCTGAGACCGCCTCCGGTGATGTGGGCCAGCGCCTTGATGCCATGTCCAGACTGTGCCAGCAGCGGTGCCAGTGCCTCCACATAGATCTTTGTCGGCACCAGCAGCTCCTCGCCCAGCGTCCGCTCGCTGAAGGGCGCCCGATCCTGGAGGCCCAGTCCCGCCCGCTTCAGCACCGCATGCACCAAGCTGAACCCGTTGCTGTGCACGCCCGACGATGGCAATCCGATGAGCACGTCACCCGGCTGGATGTCCTCCAGGCGTGGCAATATCCCAGCACGCTCGGCTATTCCCAGAGCAAAGCCTGCCAGGTCGTATACCTGCGGCTCGTACAGCAGCGGCAGGGCGGCTATGTGGCCATCTGGAAAGGATGGAAGCAAGGATTAGTTAAGGTACGCTTAGGTGGAGCAAGCTTATCTAGTAAGAAGTTGGACGTAGCCGACTACATAATACTCTGTAACCAAAGGAACAAAGCCTTCTTGGTGTCTGGACCGTTTCACGACCTTCAAGCAAGGTTATCAGTAATAATCAGTAAACCAAATATGTTCCTACTAGCTTGGCCAGCTCATTTCTTACTGATCTTAGAAGTATGTAACCAGTTTTCTATCTTTAAAATTTGGGGACTCTAACTTTAAAAATATGGGAAATTTACTTTGAGGTACTGTGAGGTCTTGAAAAAACCCTTAAAACTCTATCTGACACAGATTTAATCTATTATATATTTGAAGCTCTAGCTTCCTAAATACCCTTTATAATCTTCTATTTTCGGTGTCAGAGGTAGCAGGTCTGAGGAGTTAAAATAACTTTATCAGGAGTGTCTGGTTATATCCTTGTATGTTTTTTATACCTTGAACCCATTAAAAATCGGTAGATTTCAGTGTTTTTTTTTGGGCATAACTTGAAAGTTATAAGAGCTGTACTCGTATAGCATACGGAATTAAAGAATATTTGACTTTAGGTAAAGATCTTCCCGATCCCTTTGGAGGTATGACCCACAGATTAAGCATACTCACATATAAATATGCCATCTTTATGTCCTACAAATTTCATTACGATCGCACAATAAACAAAGAAGTTATTCAATGTAACATATAGGTAAGAAGAAGAAGCGCAGAAATTTTTCAATGGATTATGAATGAATGAGGGTTTAGGGTATATGCTACTTACTTGTTTTATATATGTATGTTTTCTAAGTTTCAAAGTGCTCAATAAACCAATAATACATTTTAATTACTCTATTTTATAAAATAATATCTTCTCATATTGTTAAATTGAACAAATGAACAAATTGCACAAAATGAATTAGAAATTTGAGACTCCCTTAGAAGTTGTACTTTGACTTACCAATAAAGCTGCTGTTTGCCTGCCGCGCACCCTCGAGGACCCCAGCAGCGACCTGGGTGCCCAACTGCTGCTGCCACTTGCCGCAGGCATAGTAGCTAGAGAAGCTGAAGGGCTCGGCGCCATTGCAGAGTATATCGTTGACGCACATGGCAACCAGATCGATGCCAACGCTGCCATTGCGTCCGGTTTGCTGGGCGATCTTGAGCTTGGTGCCAACACCATCCGTGCCCAGGATGAGTATGGGATCCTTGTAGTGGGCGGGCAGGCGGGTCAGCCTGCGTCCGGCGGCATTCACAAAGCAATCCTCGCGAGCAGCGGCGGCGATCTGCTGCTGTTGTGGCTTCACCAGCTCCTGGGGCAGCTGATTGCTGCCCAGGCCACCAAAAGGTGCTGCCAACTTTTCCAGCTGCTCCTTAAAGTTACGCACTTGCAGGCGTGGCACAGTCTCCGTTTCCTGGCGCTGCTGCAGGACACCCAGTACCTTGGCGCCGGGCAGAGCCGTGCGCCACAGCTGACTGGATTGGGGCAGCACCAGCAGCATGCCAATGCCGCAGTTGTGCCGCTCCAGCAGCGCCTGCGCGCTCAGCTTTAGCTGACCCGCTACCCAGCCAAAGATTTGCGGAATGGGCACCGCACCAAAATCGAGCACCACCTCGAATCCCTCGGGCAACAGGCGGTCCACATCGTGCAGCAGGCCGTGGCTAACATGTGCCACGCCCCTAATCTCACCTGACTGCAAATGTGGCAGCAGCTGCTGCACATAGAGACGCGTCGGGGTGCCCAGCACCTGGGCCAGACTCAGTCCATTGTCAGCGTCCACAGGCGAGGTGCCCTTGAGATTCACGCCGGCAGCGGCCAACTGAGTGAGCAGCTCATTGAATCCGGCACAGTGCAGCCCCGACGAGGGCAGACCCACCAGCAGGTCACCAGGCTGGTAGGCATCAAAGCGAGGCAGGACTCGCGACTCCTCGACGAGACCCACACAGTAGCCTGCCATGTCGTACTGTCCGGGCGTATACAGCGAGGGCATCTCGGCGGTCTCACCACCTGTCGGGATTACGGATGGAAAGAAAGGGACAGATAGAGCGAGAGAGAGAGGGGGAGAGAGCGAAATTAGTCAGCTATAAATTAAAATCCTACATTAATGTGAGAAAGAGTAAAATTAGAAATTTATATATATTTATAGCCGAGTCGATATAGCCATGTTCTACTGTAGTTCCATCTGTCTGTCTTTTAAATACACCTGTTATACCCTGATTAAATCAAGTCTATTTCATTTCATCGATATTAATCATTATGTTATATAGTATTATTTTAATCGAATTTGATCATCCCGGTAAATTTGTAAAATTTGAAAGTTATAGGAGCTAGAGGTATCAAAGTTTGCATATATTTTACAGATAATACAAAAATGTTACTTATTGAATACCTCCCACCCATCCATGTTAGATTTCCCAACTTAGCTAGAGGTCCAAAGATCAATAAGCATATATAAATCTAACGAAAATAGCTCGGATCTTTAATCAAGACTGGGAGATCGGCTACTCGTACGATCTCCATTTCAAAGCAGTAGCTTCATAATTCGAATATATCCAAAACATTATAATGCTACTCAGTCAGCAATTGAAAGGCGCTCAAGAAGTAATATAAATAATAGACGATATTACTGTTGATTTTAGTCTCTGAACTTAAATTGAAAATCCCAAATATATTTAGTGTTAATCCGCGATTAGTTAATGATGGGTCATTCAGCTTAAATGATCAGTCATTCAGCTTAGATTGAGCTACGTCAAGTCTCACCTACTAGAGCGCAACGCGCATCCCGACAGCCATCGGCCATTCCCTTGACGAGCTGTGCGGCAAGTGGCACTTGCAGCTTGCCGCAGGCAATGTAGTCCAGAAAGGCCACCGGCTCGGCGCCCACTTCCAGCAGCTCATTGGCGCTCATGGCAAAGAGATCGTAGCCAATGTGATCGTAGAGCTCATTCTGCAGTGCCAGCTGTATTTTGGCGCCCACACCTTGGGTGGCCTCGGCAATGATCGGCTGCTGGTAGCTGAGCTCCTTGATGCGAAAGAGGCCACCGAAGCCGCCCAGGCCGCCAAGGACACCGGGACGTTGGGTGCCGCGCGAGAGTGGCTTGATGCGCTGCACCAAAGCATCGCCAGCATCGATATCCACGCCGCTATCCTTGTAGCTGAGCGATGGTGCTGGCGTCCTGCGAAAGCAGTAAACAGAGTACAAGTATGAAAGAGATAAACAGAGAAAAGGACGAACATCTTCAAACATATTAATATGCATCCGGTCGAAACATATCGTTACTAACTATAATATAACTATAAGAACTATTTCTGATTATGATTTCGTTTTCAATTTAGGATTATTGCTGTGCGACAGACGGACCTCCTAGAATTCCTAGAAATTCCAACACATTATACATAATATAAATGTTTTTTTCTAAAAACGATATATGACTCCTACTTTTTTAATACAAGTAAAATATTACTTTAAGTTCAGCAGCTGAACTTTTATCTTATTTTCTATCTTTATCTTTCTTTTCTTTTTCAGGCCTCTACACAACCAAAATTCATTGCAGCATTTCCCAACCACAAATATTTGACTGGCCATAAATAAAGTTAGCTATGCTGGATTTTGGACAACTGATGCTTTCGATTGTTTATTGCCATCGAGTCTAGTTGGGAATGGAATTCAAGTCTTACATTTGAAAAACTTGCTGAGTTCGGAACAGACCTGTGTATTTATAAATATAACCATTTAGAGCACTAATCCAATTAACACGCTCAACCAAGTCTCAATCCAAAATGTTCCATCTAATTTGCATTAATTTATTTCGTTCTGCCCAGCTAAATTTACATTTTAAACGCCTTCTGTGCAATATCCGTTCGATATTGAGCTCCGGCCCCAGCAAAACTGATGCTTCCTGCCAACTTGGTGGCTTTAGCTGCGGCTTCCCTCAGGCTGGCATCCAGTGCAATGGCGATAAGGACACGGCCACCATTGGTCAGCGGTTCCTTCTGGGCATTCACGGCCAAGCCACTGTGGAAGATCAATTGAGTGTCCGTATTGGCAGCGGGTAGTCCTGAAATTATTTGACATATAGAAATATGTATTATATTATAAGTATTATATCGTGTTATTTCTGATAATATTTCATGTAGAGCACTGTAAAAGTAGTTCAATTTAATTAATTTGATTTTGTTAAACTAAAAGTCTAACAATTAATTATTTTAATATGGTTTGCAAAGCTATAATATAAAAAAAAACCTTTTAAATTAATGAAATTCGACTGAAATTTTCACTAAAATTCTTTGACTTTTAACTTAACTTAAAATGAGAGTTAAATTATTTATGTTATTTTAAAACAACTAAACTAGTGTTAACAAATTTAATTGAATTAATTAAATTTAATAAAACAAAATTTAAAAAGATAATTCAAGTTTACACTTAAAGTTTGTGGGTATATTTAAAATGGAAATTGTTCCAACTTTTGTTGCAAGGATTAGCGAAAAACCAGAAAAAACCCAGTCAAACCAAGTAAACAAATTTTACAGGTTAGTAAACATTTATTTTTGTAGTAAAAGTAAAATAAGATGAATGAATTAAAAACGAGAGAGAGAGAGAGAGAGAATAGAGTGGGGTAACAATTAGAAAAAAAAGGGGTGCAATAAGTAACAGAAACAGAGAGAAAATTACAAAGATATTGGAAAATCTTTGACCCGGCAGGGAAACATGTACGTGGAACGTGGTCAGAGATCTTCCGAGATATAAAATATATCATTTTAATATAGGGAAGTTTTGCATTTTATTGAATTTGTATATTCACCTGTGATGCGGCAACCTTTAGTAGAAGTTTCCGGATAGCCAGCACTGGCCAAAATAACACCCACAGCACTCAGACTGCTGCGCCACTGCAATGAGAGCTTGTCCAGCTGGCCAGAGCAGCAGGCCTGCATCACCTCGTAGAGATCGGACTGCAGGAGCGGCAGTATCACTTGCGTTTCGGGATCGCCAAAGCGACAGTTGAACTCGAGAACGCGTGGACCATCGCGGGTAAGCATGAGACCCGCGTAGAGCACGCCCTGGTAGGCAATGCGCTCCTGGACCAATCCCTTGATGGCACGCTCCAACACTTCGTGCTGCACTAGCTGCAGAGCCGGTTTGCTGATCAGCGGGCATGGACAGTAGGCGCCCATGCCGCCCGTGTTGGGTCCGGTGTCACCATTACCAATACGCTTGTGATCCTGGGCAGGCAGCATGGCTTGAATAGTTTTGCCATCGGTAAAGGCCAGCACGGATACCTCCTCGCCCTCCAGCAGCTCCTCCACGACCAGAGTAGCGCCCGCCTGGCCGTACTTCAGCTGCCCCAGAATCTCATCGACCGCCTGACAGGCCTCCTCCACATTGGCGGCCACTACAACTCCTTTTCCCGCGGCCAAGCCGGCTGCCTTGACCACCAAAGCGGGATAAGGTGCACTATGAAGGGAAATGTAAAAGAGAGTGGATATTATTTAAATACGGTAAATATACTCCTCAACGTCACTGATATCGAAGGTAAGACTTAAAGCTCGTAGTTAGCTGCTTCAGATAACGGTTTAAGATCATAGTGTTACGCCCACTGGGATCGATAATCGAATCGATAAAACCTCGATATATATTTTGAAGCTCAATTCGATAAAACGATTATATTTCCCTCAATTACAAGGATAGTCACCAAGTTCGGAAGACTATATAAGCTAGAGACACCAAATTTGAAATATAAGTTCTAGTATACCAGATCAGGCTACTCTTCTCTTTTCATGTTCAGTTTATTTTATCGATAGATCCTCTCGTTCTAAAATATCGATAAGCTTCGATTTCCGAACAACATTTTCTGGGTGTAACTTGAAAACTATAAGAGCTGGAGGCAGCAAACTTGGTAGTATTAATGTTCTCAGATACAGAAGCAAAATTATTTCATTTTTGGGATACCCCCAAGTCCCAACCAAAACGACTGACTTCCTAAAATTAATACATAATACATAATTTCGAATTACAGTATGTAAATTAATGTCAGATTGGAGCTATGGGAGCCAAGATAAGATACAAAAAGATAAGATAAGATTATTGCATATTATAAAGATGTAACAATATATGTAACTGGTGAGTTTGTTAGGAAATAAAACAGATTTAAAGTCAAGAACCCAATTTTCGACCAATTGCTCGTATTTACCTGCGTATAAACTTTTTGGCCTTGCCCACATCCGTGAAGCTCTCGTAGCGTGCTGTGGGTATTCCAGTACGCAGCATAAAATCCTTGGCCCACTTTTTGTCCGCCTCGATTTGAGCGCCCTGCTTGCCGGGGCCAAAGCAAGCAATTCCCGCCTTCTGCAGCACATCGCCCAGACCCAAAGCTAGCGGATCTTCAGGTCCGACCACCACCAGCGATATCTTGTTCAGCTTGCACCACTTGGCAATGGCCTGGAAAATAAATTACATGCAAACAATTTTAAACGTTAACAAGTTAGAGTGCTCAACGAGAAGATACCCTATAACAAGCTAGAGTAGCTTCTGTTATCATTGTTCGATAGGATTACAATTTTCAGGATCACATTGACTATACAAAGTTGTTTTTATTAACTAGAATGTTTTCCAAAATATTAGTATGCAGTATTCATCAAACTTTTATATCGGATAAAAAGTAGTAGAAGTAGTGTTACGTAATTTGTTTAAAAATCCCGTATAGAACTCATCTACATCCTAAGAGAAGACTAAATTTTCAGCATGCTTTTTCGCCAAAGAAATACAAAATTTTATTTTTTCAAAAATGCATAAACTTGAGATTTAGAATTAAACTAGTTGCCAAATTATGATCAAAATGGCCTCGGAAATGAAAATCGGTTCAGATTTGACAAAGTTGTAGAAGTTTGAAGTCTGGAAATGTCATTTATATGGAACTTTTCATTGTTTGGGCACTTTACAAGCCAATTTTTTTGTCACTTTTGGCGTGATTTTTGACAGAAAAATGAAACACCACAAAATCACATTTCGTATAGTTTTTTATACTAGTTGAGACACCCACAATCAATAAAACGTAAAATTTCAAGATTCTATTTTTTGAAAAATCAAAATTGGTAAGGGTCCCCCCTTATGATTTTTTAGGAAAAAAAGCACAAAATTTTGTATTCTCAAAATTGCATAACTTTTTGATGTAGAATTAAACAAGATGCCAAATAATGACCAAAATGGTCTCGGGAATGAAAATCGGTTCAGATTTGACAAAGTTGTGGCAGTTTGAAGTCTGGAAAGGTCATTTATAAGGAACTTTTTGTTGTTTGGGCACTTTACAAGTCAATTTTTTTGTCACTTTTGGCGTGATTTTTGACAGAAAAATCAAACACCACAAAATGACTTTTTGTTTAGTTTTTTATACTAGTTGAGACACCCACAATCAATAAAACGTAAAATTTCAAGATTCTATTTTTTGAAAAATCTAAATTGGTAAGGGTCCCCCCTTATGCTTTTTTCGCAAAAAAAATCCGAAATTTTATTTTTTCAAAAATGTATAAACTTGTGATGTAGATCTAAACGAGATGCCAAATGATGATCAAAATGGCCTCGGTATTGACAATCGGTTCAGATTTGACAAAGTTGTCGCAGTTTGAAGTCTGGGAAGGTCATTTATTTACATGTGGTTGCATGCGTGTGTGTGTGTCCATGTATGAATACAGATTAATAATTATGAATGAATGTAAGACCTTGGAGCAGGGTACATCCTAGTCGGGGACTCTCGGCTAGAGCACTCTTACTTGTTAGAACTGGGAAAAGTTAAATAAATGTCATCTTAGTCTTGATTTGGGAACATTGGCTGGCTTTTGTAGTCTCTAAGATTGCTCAGAGTTAGGCGAGCATACAGACATGGACCGATTGACTCAGCACTTCATCCTGCTCAAGATTAAATATACTTTATGAGGTTGATAATGCCCTTCTAAACCATTCAAGAGGGTATAGAAATGTTAAATGTTAATATCTTAATTCAGGGCAAGCCCAGAATACTTGGAACCAATAAATTGCAGCCGGTTTCAACAACGCCAACAATTTGTCGCGACCAAAAATTCCTTCCTAATTGTTTTGCCATTAAACTGGGTGCATTGTATCATTGGTGAATGTCGTTATTACCAAAAAAAAAAAAAAAATACAATAACAACAAGTAGATGATGAACTGACTCAGTTAAGAGCTATGCCTGGTGAACAACAAGCCCGAAAATCCCGGCCCTGCTCATCCGGTTTCGGAGCGTGACTGATGCGCTGCGTCTTAGTCTGAGTTCTAATCGATTTGGCGCCAATCTCAAATTGGTATTACCCGCTCCCCGGCCGCAAGTGCAACTGCGTTCCAGACTATTTAACACATTAACATCGGCATTTGCAGCGCCGCCTACCCCACAAAAGTTCAAGAACGTTCAAAGCTCGAAGTCTGCTGGAAGTCAGCTGCTAAATATGTGACGTCTTCATATTATTATTTAGACGAACCATCTTTGGCAATCCGGCCAAGGTTTCCCTTTCCCAAACAGTGGGAAGATTTACTTTTGGGCGTCTCAACTGCGTCTCGGAATTTTTGACCACTTTCCAAGTTTGGCTAGGAACATTTTTATTATTGTTTTTAACCATGCGCTCATGATTTACTATATTGCAAACTATATGCAAATTAGCTCAGGGAAGATTTGCCAAAAATGAACTGGCAAATATTTTAAAGACTTGTTACGCTTTGTTGGATTAAGTCGGAGCATGAGAATGGCAACAGCTGTATGCATTAATAGCAGAGTATATATAATTTTGAGCTAATAGAAAGATGATTTTAATTAACTTTTACTTTTTATTTAACTCCGGTTGTAAGATTTGTAGAAATAAATCAAATTATTTACAAATTTGTATGTCAATTAATTTCTACATTATGATAAGAATTAAAATAATTTTGGTATCATAATATTTAACCTACAAAGGTAAGCGTTGAAGCTTCTGAAGATTGCTCTGTATAACCTTGGCCTTGACTCTCTCTATATATATTTTTACTGTTTTTTTATATTAGCAAATGTATGTATCAGTGCTACAGGGTGTCTCAAAGTCGTGATCCGAACTAGGACACTCTTTATAAATAATCCAAATTAATTAAAATTAAAATAACGATGCAAACCATATATGGTAAGAAATCATTTCAAATGTTCTTAAAATAGCTTATTAAGAACACTTCATGAGATAATACACAAGCGAAATGATTCAATAATCTTAAAATGTAAATAGGAAAAACAGGTTCAGATCGGTTACAGACTCGACTCCAGTTGAGAAATTGACCCCGAAATCAAAAGCAACCTTAACTACCGAACTACATTCCCGACCCGTCACGACGGTTCAACGATCTCTTGAATATTTGCAGTTTCCTTGCGAAAGATAAAAATATGAAACGCAAGGCAATAAATGTGCTCAAGATCAGCGATCATGCGAGTCATATGCATACATATCAAATTTTAAGTGCCACACAACCTTCGAGTAGGGAATGCGATGCCAATAAATGAGCTTTAACCGGCCCACATCTTAAGGAATTGCAGCGACAAACCATTTGGCAATGCTATATAAAAATAATATGTATTGAAAATTAAAAGTAAACAAATAATAAGACTAATAAAATCATTTAATTTATTACTGCTATGTCGAGCGGCTGGAGACGCAGCCGTCACCTGCGCTCTCGGAACTGGGTTTCCAAAAATCCGCAGAGACAAAAAACCAAAAAAAAAAATCATATCGAGCGGATTGGATATAAAAACGAAAGCTTGCCAAAAGCAACCAAACAGTCGTCGATTTAAAGCGCTAGAACGAACAACCGCGACGAGATAACCAACAAAATAAATACTTCGAAATAAATATTAAATCAAAATAAATATATAAGAAAATAAAATGCTGCTTAATCTGCTCGTAAGTCTCTGCTAGACATGCGCATGGATTTAAACTAAACAAGTGTTAAATACGTTTTTTTTTTTTGTAGATATTACTCTTGTGCGCTGTTTCTGTGATCCAGGCTGGCGTCTATATACCCGACTCGGATCGCAACACGCTGACGCTGCAGAACGAGCTGGATGTGGCGCCGGATGGCAGCTATCGCTATGCCTATGAGACCTCCAATGGCATTGCTGGCGAACAGTCGGGTTTGGGTGGCATTGCGGTGCAGGGCGGTTCCAGCTATACATCACCTGAAGGCACACCCATCAGCATCAGCTATGTGGCCGATGAGAAGGGCTATTATCCGGTGGGCGACCACATACCCCAGGTGCCGGATTATATATTGAAATCATTGGAGTACATACGCACTCATCCCTATCAGGTGAGGGATTACTACACCGGCGAACTCAAGACCGTTGCCCACGATGCGGAGGCATTCAAAGTCTACGAGCGCAACATTCACGCACCCACAACTCCCCGCACTCGACCCAGCACCAGCACCTACAAGGTGGTGCATCTGACACATGCGCCCACAACTCAGCTGTTGAGCTGAGCATCGATTTCGGATTGTGGAACTGTGGGGTGGGGCGGGGCGCGGGGTGGCTACCGGCAACTTGAAGACGAGCCAGCAAAAACTGTGAATTTGATCTAAACAATTAATAAATAGAAGTGT
Source organism: Drosophila maculinotata (assembly GCA_035045305.1). NCBI lineage: Eukaryota > Metazoa > Arthropoda > Insecta > Diptera > Drosophilidae > Drosophila > Drosophila maculinotata. The sequence continues at coordinate 4,655,940 of JAWNPD010000377.1, read as the reverse complement.
TAAGCAAAGTAAGCTAAAAAAAAAAAAAAAATCAAATTATTTATATTTGCGACTCTGTCGTAGGCGCCAGTCGGGCAGACGCTAATACGATGAGGAGCATTAACAGTGAACCTGCTAATGGCTAATGGAATTTATGGCGGAATTTAAAGCTGACATTTCAAATGGAGTGCAACCAAATGAAAGACCGCATTCAAATGCTGGCATATTATCATCCAGATTCTAGACTCAAGATTGTTCGATCTATAAATGCAACTATACAATTATAATGCACTGGAACTGTTTTACAAGCTGTTATAGTGTTTTGTATGCTAGTTACGTGTTGATCAAGAGATAATGTCACTATCTCAAATGTCAACAGAATCATGTAATCTATATATATTTAACATATATACATACATACATATATGCACTGAAATATATAGCTGAAAACAACTCATAATTTCCATGACGAAATAAACAGCTAGATTCGCTAATAAGAGAAAAGCAGTTGGAAATTATAAACGTCTACATTTTTTACGAAATTTAATAGCATTAACGTTTTATTTGCCATATAAAAGCAAACGAATCAGTTAGGGGCTGAAAAACATTTTACATTGAACAGCTAAGATTAATCTTTAGTTGCATTTGCTTATCTGTCTGGATTCTAAAAATACAGCTAAATTATTTGTTTTTATTATTTATTTTTTTGAATACATACATATGTAATTTAATGAAGTTTTTAAATTGACCTCTTTTTCATGTTTTAAACACTGAAATATGAAATGCAAGAGGCGAAAATAAAATTGTATTCTCAGTAAACGCCAAAAGTTGAAGTAGTCAAAATTCTTCAAAGATGGCGCTTCTAAGTTCCGATATTTCTTCATATCAATAACAAAGTTATACGCATTATATAAGCATATACATACATACATATACATATATAATCTAAATTATATATTATATAATATAATATTCTAAATGGTCTCCGCAAGAAGGCGCTTATGTGTTAAGTGCAGGTCTAATGTGCCTCGATTTCCGATACAATTACATAAGTATTAAAGTTAAATTCACTGTATATAAATATTGTAAATCATTATTTATTTCTCCCAATATTTTTTGTTTTCCATATCTTAAAAATTAACATTTTTTTTTTTTTTTGTCAGAACAGTTTTTGTGTGAAAGAAACTTTTAACGAAATCCACCGCAAAGTTTATAGTTTGCGTAAAAATACTAAACTACAATACTTACCTTTACAAATAAATGAAACTTTAATTTATTTTACAATAGCTCAATTCCCTAATGGGCCCATACGCTAAATGTATGCTTTAACACTCCGTGCAGCACAAGGGTTAAACAAATTGAAATAGAGACACAAACACACAGAAAGCGTACATATACTAGAGATGGGCGTAGGTCTTTAGGTTCTCCTGATCACAAAAGCCCGAAAAGGCACGACAAAAAAATGACAGCAAATATGATTGATGTTAATTTTTGCATATATAATTTTATTGCGATATATAAATATTGCATATTCTAGTACATATGAATAAGTGCGTATCGGCATATTAAATGATGCACTAGAATTCTATCAAATTTGGTTCTTATATAAAACAATTTGAAAAATATAACTTACTTAATAATTTTGCTCATCTCTAACACATATGTATACAAACTAATAGATATGTATGTATGTATATTAGCCACTGTTATGCTCTTGATTGGATTCATTGATGAGCCCCGGTTAGCATTAAAACAAAATTAACTGAGTACCATAAAAAATAGCAATAAAATGTTGAAAAGTTGGCAGGCAGCGCAGCTGTTGCATCCGCTGGCAAAGAGAATCAGCAGCTGTGTAACTTTAAGCCCCACATGAAGGTTAAGTGAACGACGCGCACACGCACAGTGTGTCAGTGTCAGCGAATTGCAATCACCCTCGAACCCTCGGAGCGAACACTGACTGCACTCACCTCAAAATCCTTCGCATCCAATGCATCAGCGCCCAGATTCTGGCACTTTGAGCCCAGCTGAGCGATGCCAAAGCTGCCGGGAAGTGCAAAGATTTGCGACACTGACGGCGATTGTGTTAGTTTCCAACAGATGGCGTGCTCGCGTCCACCGCTGCCGATTACCAACACACGATGCGACATTTTTGTTATTCTTGCCGATATATGTTCCAAAACAAACCAAAAGACACCGCAACTTTTATACACGAAATATTATTTAGTTGTTTTTACTGCTCCCACGTGTTCACGTGTTGATTGATCTATTCGTGAGAGAACTACGCAAACACACACAGAGAGCGAGAATGAGAGAGAGAGAGAGAGAGAGCGCAAGAGACAGAGAGAGCGTAGTGTTGATAAAGGTCGTTTCAGCTATGCTTTTTATGCTGGTTTTGTCGGTCTTTAATTGAAGTAAACCGCACTGAACGACACCGTGTTTTCAACTGAAACTGCATCGAATTAAACACTTAATGTGTAGGCAAAAAATCCAAATCCCCGGCCATAGCTAAATCGATCCATTGCGTCGACTGCGACGTATTGTTATTATTATTTTTGCGCGTTCCTGTCCGCTGATAGGAAGCTGACTTGAAAATGTCGTTGCCATCGTCTGTTCGCTCCAATGCACACTGTTGTTTTTGCAGCTGTGGAAAAGCTGTGAAAAATAATAAAAATACCTCGATAACCTTTTGGGCGCCTGAACTGAACAGCCGTGGGGGTAAATGCAACAGTAGCTATCAGCATTTTGATTGCAATATTTTGTGAAAATAATATTTTTCTTAATTATTTGTAAGATCAGTAAGCAACGCCACAGTAAGGGATATATAAATTTTTGATGATTTTCAATTCATATTCAATCATTTATTTTATGATCGCTTGGTCTCATCAGAAATATATTAATACATTTTTTAAAGGGGAAGCTTTCCAGAAACTAGTTTCATAATAATTACATTATATCAAATCATTTATTTTAAGCTCGTTTTATTTTGTTTATTAATTATCCAATTGCAGTTCACTCTTCAAATTAAACAATGTATTAAATTCTGTGTTCAATCTTTAGAAATTTTACAGAGGCGAGTGTTCAATCTTTAGACATAATCGTTGAGGTATGAGGAAATTTAAAAAGTGTGAATCTTTTCGTAAACTGGTCATATACAATTTGATTGCAAACTGGCTAAATTGAATTTATTAATCGTTTTGCAATATTTATGGTCTTATATCTGATACGAAAATAAGTAGCTTGAGGTCATTGTACTCAATCCCAAAATATTGTTTAAATTCGATATTAATTGTATTTTTATTCCATTCGCAGTTCCTGATATGAAAGTTGAGTTGAGAGTTGATATCGATCTGATGAAGTTTGTGATTGCACCTGCAATAAATTCTAATTAAAAGTGATTCAATCGATTGAAAGAAATATCACGCCTTGTTCAAGTACGTCTGTGGTGTCGGTTGAAGACGCCACCAAGATTTTCAAAAATGCAAGATAACTGGCTGGCTGCAATCTATCTATCTATGTTTATATATATTAAAGAGGTCGTACTAATTGGCAATGATCAGTAGCGATTGGTGATCAATGCAGAACCCAAGCCATAAAAGCTACAGAAAATTCAACCCTAGGGAGGAAAATGGGAGTCGAGGTTAGATTGGCCAAAATAAATTTTCATCCGATTATCTTCTAACTGATTTTCAAAGCACCACAAAAAAAAATATTATCAACGTGAATTTGAAATTTTAAAAATCCGTCCTAAAATTGGCGGAAAACTGTTGTATAACATTTTTAGTGTATCATCCGATCAGCTCCAAACTCATTATCAATTGTCCGATTGTCTTCAAATTAAATTATAAAGCTCCACATAAAAAGATTTTTAAAATGCGTTCTTCAAATTTCTTCTCCGCCTCCAAAGTCGGAAAATGAGGAATACCCGTTGTTTGTTTTTCACACAAACGTATGATATGCATATTAAAATTTTTTTTTTTTTGGAAAGTTCTAACCAACTATTAAACTTAGTAACAAACATCGCTCCAGGCAATTTATATATGTATGTATGTAGAAAAGGATCTATCTATATAGCTCAGGCAAAATAATTCAACTCTCTCAAGATAAGAAACGATTGGTTTTACTGCGATGCAAACAAATTTCCCATCGATAAATATTGAAAAAGTTTTCTTACCGGAAATGGCTACAAAAAACAAACGGAAAAAAATTTCAAAAATCGAAACATTAGATTCGGATATAAGAATAACAAAAGAAGTAAACAATGCATTAACCTACAAAATAGATAACCGAAATTCTTTTCAAAACAAGTTTTATACAAGTTTATAATTTACTCAATATAAAACTGCTCGTCATCCCAGCCTGTCTAAACTGTAACAACTGTGCAGCGGATTTTCATCCTTATCGTTTTTGGTATATTTTCTCATATAGTTAACAATTTATTAACATACAACCGCAAGTGCTTAAAGTAATACTTGAACGAGTTTTGAAGACTAAAATACCTCGATCCGCATACTACTACGATCAGTACTACTTACCTATTTAAAATCTGTGGATAAAAATTATACATTGATAAGAAATTTGAATACCATAATTTACCACGTTTTACAAACTATTTACAAATATTCCATCAAGTACCATTTTATCGTTTTGTAAAATATGTATTTTTTTTTTCGATTTTACGTTTGTTTCTTTGTTGTTATTATTAGTAGGCATTATAAAATTGTGTTGTATTTTGTTGTTGTAAATTTACAAGATATCTACCAAACTCCGTCATAAATTTGTTTTACATAATGTGTTGCTGCAGCGTTCAGATGTGCCACATATAAAAATGAATAAATAAGTATATAAAGCAATGAATAAAATTACTCAATGCAATCTCAGAATGACAATTTTTGAATGCATGCGTTCAAATGTGGCATGGGATAAATTGTAATTAAAGAATTTTGTATGCGTCCAGGCGCCTGTTACCGGCGCATCTGGAACCCAATGGTGCCATTGGGACAGGGGCCCCGTGGAAGCCGTAAAACATTATCATTATAGGGATGCGCATATGGCGGCAGAGGCATCACCTGTTGCTGTTGCAAGGAAGGCGAATGCAACGATTGCTGACGCAACAGCGCTGCTGAAACGCTGCCACCCACAACGGGCGACCAGCTCTGCTGAGGATTGGGCGTTTGTTGCGCAGTTACCGGCGATCCTGTAACATATGGAGACATGCGTTGATTGTAGTGCGGCGGCGGCGTTTGCTGCTGCTGTTGCTGCTGCACTTGCTGCTGATGTATGGAAGGTGTCTGTTGCTGGTAGAAGTAGCCCATGGCTGCTGGATTTGGCGGCGCCTGATAGTAGTTGTTATAGTTGCTGTAGATTAGGGCTGTTTGCGACATCTTCGGCGCCGAACTGGAGCGATGCATGCCAGGTGCAGTAGTGACATTGCCGCTGTTATTATTGTTATTGTAGTTGACAGTGGGCGGCGGCGGTGGCGGGGGTTCCACTTGAACTGGGGTGACGGTGGATAGAACCACTGGCGTAGCACTTGGGGGCGTAACACTGCATAGAAAAATTAAAGCATAAAATAAATATAGTTGTAAAGAAAAAGATGTCAAAACGGAGTGGAACTATGTTAAAATGCAAAAAATAAGTAAAGTAAGACTTATCTTCGAGCTGCTATAACAATTAATGGAATAAAACTCTAATCTATATCACAAAATCATATTTTTAAAATTTTTGACTGGTCGCAAAGCTTGCTTGTACAAAAACAGATATGCTGATTGATATTACTATGTCGTCTAGGCTATACTTTAAATTCACCTCTAAAAGGATATGAAAATGCTTTAATTATGCACTATTGTTATTATTAAAGTTAGTTTAATTATTGAGGTAAATGATAACGCTTCGGCTCTAGAAGTAATTCTGACTTGGGAATAATTATACTTTCTGAAAGTCATATCTTTCTATACATGTATTGTGGAATTTGTATGAAATAAATTTCATTGAGAACTTATATTCCAAATTCAGTGTCTGCAACTCGTCAACAGATGGTTGATGCGGATCAGGCATTTATGTAAATACTTATGCGGTCTGAGATGCTTCCTTATGCATCCGTATGCTCAACTTCAAGACACAGATTACACAAGCAAGGTGGATAGCAGAACAGTTGGTTAAATATGAGAAACGTGTAGGATGATATGAGGATTGCGATCTACAACTAGAATGAACATTAGCTTCAGCTATATTATAGTTAATACTAACGGCTTATCATCCTCGGGATTTTTGGCGCTTCCCAGTATGCGCAATCGCGCCTGAGCATATTCCTGTTCGCGCTGCTGCAGCGTCTTGATCGGCTGCTTGGGCCGCATACCGTTCATATCGCGACGCTCTTCGGCCTGTGCGGGTCGTCGCAGTATCTTGACCGTTTGGTTACTAATGGGCGTGGCATAGCTGACCGCATCATAGTCGCTGTTGGACTTGTGCAGCACCATCATGACTGGGTCCGTGCTCAAATCAGCATCCATCGCTGGCGCGACTGCTGTCTGCGGCTTTTTGGCAATCATTATCTGCTTGGGCGCTACATCAACCAGTGTTGCCGTGCTGCTGTTGCTATTGCTATTGATATTGCTATTGCTGCTCTCCTGCAGACTCTGTGGCCGTTGGAGCAATTTCATCTTGCTCGCTGTGGCTGTCGAGGCGGGCTTCAATTGGTCGACGTCGTCGACGTCGTTGGCGGTTTGCAGTTTCGTTTGCAGTGTCATGCAAAGCTGTAACAACAGATTTGACAGCACAAATATGTCAATGTTGTTGTTGTTGTTGGTAATGTCAATTTGGTACTTACGCCTGCCTCGTCAATTTCTTCCCAGCTGTCTAGCACATCGTCACCATTGGACATTCTCTTTTATTTTTGTTGTTTTCTTTTTGTTGGCTGAGCACGTTGCGTGGTGTAGAAATATATATGTATATGTATTTTTATTTTTCGCTTCTGTTGTTTCACAAAATTGGATGTTGTTGTTGTTGTTGTAGCAGCTTCACTTTCTTCTTTTGCGCCTGCTACTGCAGCTCGCACTACAACATATACATAATTTCAGCGCACTTGTATCAGACATAAGTTCTACATATGTTTTTGCACAACTTTCTGAACAAACTAATTGTTTTGAACAATGAAATATGCAATGCATATGCTTTGCACACGCATACGCAACAATTTTATCTCACTCTGGCATCACTGTCAGCCATGGTAGCCCTGTGTTAGCAAACTCGATACCACGATAACAACACTGCCTTGTTTTCTGAGTGTGAAGAATATTTTATATTTTATTTGAATTAAATATAACTTTTGTAAGTATTCATCAACTTGATCAAATCTTTGAATTTAAAGTCAGTATAGAAATCGATAAATGATTTTAAACATCGTATGATAAGCAAATTTATGAATAATCATAAATTATATTTTAAAATGCCAAATAAAGTAAATGCTTGATGTATTCTACCAGTTTTAAAACCCCACCCGAGCATTGTGAAAGTAAACATTTATTAAATCATGTATATAAATACTCTAACAATCTTTCCAGCCTGCTCTGTAAGGCAAGCCAACTCCCCTACTGCACGCTTATCTGCAAAGCTAAGAGAAAGATGAAAGTGCAATTGAGAAATCAGAATCCGAAGAATAAATTGAGACATTAAATTTCCACCGTGTTCAGAAAATTAATTTTAATGCTAAAATTATTATTTTTTTGATGTTAAACAGTGAGACAGGAGTTGAGTACATATTGGTTAAAATCGAGCAGCGAGCAGTTTTGCCTTTTTCCGGTTAAATCTGTCATATGCAGGACCTGTGATATGCGGAATCTATCTTTTTTAAAAACGGGTTTTTATACCTTTTATTTGTATAGATTACCTGCAAATTGTGAAATCTTGAAGAACATTGATCAGTTTTGATAAGTTGAAGCTGCTTACGTAATCGGAAAAATTACTACCACTCTGCAATGCGGCAACATTAATTATAATATACATGTGGATAAATTTGAAAACATTTTTCAATTTTGGGCTTAAGTATAAGGAAATACTCTATTTTCAAAGCTTGAAGCATTTGCATTTATCTAACTGGGTTTGACTATGGTAAAAAAAACTCTGACCCAATGGGACAAATAGCCTTTATGGTGTATATCAATCAATTAATTTACAATAGATTCGGATAACGTAGTCATCGAGATTGCTGCAATCCTTCATATTAATTCACAAAAATTCAATTCGAAAATGTAGCCAGTAGTCTATCTTTTAAAAATTTTCAAATTGTTGGCCTTTTTATCAAAGTTATCGATAGTTGGTATTGGTAGCTAATAATCGTAATTATTCGATGTTTTCTTTTTACATGCATCTCTCTGTTATGGCTCGGCTTAGCTCTGTTGATCTGTTCATTGAGTCAGTGATATAGAACCAGTTAGCAGCGGTTGAATTTAAATTCAATAGTTATGCATTGCTTTAAACTAGCCATTAATCTAAACTAGCCAACAACTTATCGTTATTCAACCTCTTTCTGCTTCAAATTATAGTAACATGTTCATTTTGTGACATTTTCCAATAATAAAAAACGTGTTAAAACAATTCGTGTACCGCTGTTAATAACAGTGCAGCGTAATGTTAAATTTGTGTCTGCTCATAAAACATATGTTTTTGTTTGATAAGACTGCTCGAATTGTGCCTTCGCAATGGAAATTGAGGTTGCTACAGAAAATCCCAAATCGACCAGCAGCATAATAAATAAGCAGCAGCATAGCCCACTGATAACATAACCCAGCGACAGTCATCGCACGTGCATGATTACAATTTAGTTAGCATCGAGAAGAGCAGAGAAGAGGCTGACGATATTCCGCATTTGTTTACGTAAATAGTAAATAGAGGCGCGATGGCAACAACGGTAACACCGGATCACAAAGCCAATCCCGTTAAATCGTTCATTGCTGGCGGCTTTGGCGGTATTTGCAGTGTGCTCACCGGTTATCCATTGGACACAATTAAGGTGAGTTTTAACAACAAATTTTGGAACAATGTTCAGTTTGAATACTCAGAAACTAAGTTTTAACTAACTATTTTAAATCTTAAATTTTTAACTTTAATAAACTTATCTTATATTTAAATAATATTACTATTAATTTTTGTAATATTCAATAAGTTTCCAAAATACATGATGAAATACATGTGAAATATTTTTTGTTTACTTTTAGGTGCGACTGCAGACGATGCCTCTGCCGACAGCTGGGCAACCGCCCAAGTACAAAGGCATCATCGACTGCGCTGTGAAGACATTTAGCACTGAGGGATTTCGTGGCTTCTACCGAGGCATTTCGGCTCCCTTGCTTGGCGTTACGCCCATTTATGCGGTGGATTTCGCTGTTTATGCGGCAGGAAAGCGACTCTTCCAAACGGATAAGCAAACGAAGCTAACATATACACAGATATTTATAGCCGGTGTTGGCGCTGGCATCTGCTCAGCTCTGGTCACAGTGCCTTCCGACCGCATCAAGGTGCTGCTCCAAACCCAACCGGTCACAGGGCCAGTCATGTACAATGGCACGATCGATACAGCTATAAAGCTCTATAGACAGGGTGGCATGCGCAGTCTTTTCAAAGGCACCTGCGCCTGCGTCCTTAGAGGTGAGTGGGAAACCATATATACATGTCTAAAAATAGTTTGAGAAGAACCGGTTGAAACACAAATAATATTCTTACAGCATTTTCCAACATAATGTATTAAATAATTTAAATTGATTAATAAATTTAAATCAATATTTTTTTAATTTATATATGTACATCTGGAGCAGAATTGAGCACTGTATATTCTCATTAAATTAAGTTAGTACTTAAATAATAAAAAATATTTACTATCTTTAATTTCTTTCGCAGATTCACCCACTGGTGTCTATTTTGTTGTCTATGAGGCCCTACAGGATTTGGCCAGACAGCGCACTCAATCGGGACATATAACGCCCACTTCTACCATTTTTGCTGGCGGTATGGCTGGCATTGCATTCTGGTCCCTAGCTGTGCCCTTTGATGTACTTAAGAGTCTACTACAAGCCGGTTAGTAAACTATTCCTTTAATCCTGACTTTAATTAATAATCCCGTTTTATTAATTTTGTACAGCGCCCGAGGGCACCTATAAGCATGGCATTCGCAGTGTTTTCCGAGATCTAATGGCAACAGAGGGTCCCAAGGCATTATATCGTGGAGTTTTGCCCATACTGATACGTGCTTTTCCCTCTACAGCCGCCGTTTTTATTGGCGTAGAGCTGGCTAATGATTTCTTGGATTTTTAGACTAAGTTTGCAGGTTGTCGGCCGGGAGAAGCTATTTTTTACTTGTTTTTAGTCTTATGTAATTAAATGTGGATATTTTTATAGAGTACTTTTAAAATTTTAAATAGACGCGCGAGCAAGAGAATGGCAGGTGCAAACAGCTGAGCAAGTATTTTGGAACTTTATTCAAGTTGGCAGCGCTGTTTTTCAGCTTGCAATTGAGATGGGACCGCCTCGTGATTTTTCACGCGTGTCAGTGCTAATAAGTGTAATAAGTTTTTAACACCGAAATAACATCAAAATCACTAGATTTGATGTACTAAATGAACTCAGTATAATTTAAACTCAAATGATTTAAGGAAACTCATTATGTTTATCATTTTGTTCTTTTAATTGTCACATGTGTATAATTATCATTCGTGCAATTATTTGCTCGTGCTGATTTTTGTGTGCTCATCTCTAGCTTGAACTTCAATTATACAAAACAAATTTACAGAGCTTCGGGATTTAGGTACGTTTTCGGAAGAGCACATTCAAACGATAAGAAAGTAAACAAAATTATTGCAGAGAAAAACAGATACAGAATACGACATTAAATCGAGCGGTCGTCGATGTTTAGCTGAAAATAGATGCGACGCTGTGCGAGATAACGGACTTTGAACCCCCCAACTGTGCCGGCAATGCAGCTGATTTGAATTTGAAATCAAGCAGTTTTCCTCTAGGTACGTAATTGGGTGTGACTCTAAACATAACATGCGGTGATAACAGCACAACCCGTTCACTTTCTCAGCCGTGAAACAGTAAACGGTTCGCACTGCTGCCAGCAACAGGTTCGTCCGCTGATTCCTACTTAATACTCTTATTCACTCGCACTCACACGCCAGTTGCTGCCAGCGCCACGACGCCGATATCTTTGAGTTTGCTCATTTATCTCTCAGGTGAGCGACATTATAATTGATTTTATTCAGGAGTTTCTCTCAGTGTCCGTGAATAAGTCCTTTCAATAATGGCGTAATAATTATAGGGCTTTTTCTCTTTATCTATCTCGCTAATCCTTATCAGCCATAATACAATGACCACTAAAGATTATGGGCAGAGTGCAAATTCCAGCAACTACGTTTACGAAATCTTTGATTTACAAATAGGAGTCGGCGGAGGAAATATATGCGTATTTTATTATGTTTATATGTCAAACATATTAATATTTACATATTGTGTGCATATCTACGTCATGCCGTGAATAATATTTGGATTATTGTTAGGAACATTGAGCTATAACCTTTTATTTTCTATACCCCTAAAAGTGGGTCAAAGAGATCAACATTAATATCCGAGTCGATATTACTACCACTCACAGGGTGTTAAAACTACAGACATTAAATTTAGTATATAGGTTTTATAATTAAACATGATAAGCAAATGAAGTCTGAAATGAAAGTCAGCGCCCTAACTAACTAAAATCTTAATATTAATAAACAATAAAAATAAAAATATTTTGTAAACTTGTATAGAACAAACTGAACGTAGTTATATGTATGTATGTATATCAGTATAATACTATGCAAACATTTTCAAGTTTTGCTTATTTTCATCGTCAGGAAGCTGGAATATAGTTTGGCGATTTACAACTAATAGTAGTTTGAATCGTAATATGCTAAATATTAGACGCCTTTAATGTAAAGTTCTTATATTGGAAAAAATATATTTTATATGTCAGATCTTCCATATCTTTTTGAACTATTTTTTGGTATTCAAATCATGTATTATTATTTTTGGTGTCGTTAAATAGGACTTGGAAAAAATATAGTTATTCTCGAATTAGAACTACTCAGCAATTTTGTTCTCGTAAATCCATCTTCTTCAATATATATATAATAGATATAATATAACTATTTTTAACACCCATACAAAAATTAAATAATTTATTTATTGTTTATTTATATATTTTTGATTTATATATATATATATTTAAACTTTACGATTCGTTGTTGCAGATTCACAAATTCGTTTATAATGTCAGTTGCTGAAAATGTCGAGAGTGCGCCCACACAGCGCAAAGCGAATCCGCTTAAATCGTTCATCACTGGAGGTTTTGGTGGCATTTGCAATGTTCTCTCCGGCCATCCACTCGACACGATCAAAGTAAGTTTAACCCGTTCCCATTGCTTAACATTTAATCCATCTCTTCCTTTGCTGTACCCATCAGGTGCGTTTGCAAACCATGCCCCGACCAGCGCCTGGCGAGCAGCCATTGTACCGCGGCACCTTCGACTGCGCCGCCAAGACCATACGGAACGAGGGCGTCCGCGGTCTCTACAAGGGCATGTCGGCACCGCTGACGGGTGTGGCGCCCATCTTTGCCATGTGCTTTGCCGGCTACGCGCTTGGCAAGCGTCTGCAGCAGCGCGGCGAGGATACCAAGCTCACCTATTCGCAAATCTTTGTGGCCGGCTCGTTCTCCGGTCTATTCTCCACATTCATCATGGCGCCCGGTGAACGCATCAAGGTGCTGCTCCAAACGCAGGGAACCGGCCCTGGCGGCGTTAAAAAATACAACGGCATGATCGATTGTGCCGGCAAGCTGTACAAGGAGGGCGGTCTGCGCAGTGTTTTCAAAGGCAGCTGCGCCACAATGCTCAGGGGTAAGTCCACTTTATATATGGAATAAGTTGAGATAGAAGATCTATTGTTTTTTTATACCCTGAACCCAAAAAAATGCAAAGGTATGTAACAGGCATAAGGATGCATCTCCGAACCCCTAAAGTATATATATTATTGATCACTCGACTCAATCTAGCCATGTCCGTCTGTCTCTCCGCCTGTCCGTCTGTATGAACGCGCTGATCTCAGAGACTACAAAAGTTTATGTTTTTTTTTCGATATCTCTTCCCGTTCAAAAGTTATCGATTAATTTCGATTCCAGACCAGTGTTTTTTGGGCATAGCTTGAAAGTCATAAGAGCTTGAGAGTAAATATTTATATTTTAAGTTCTCGTGTTACCGGCTTAATACAATCTTATCTATTTTTTTCAATATCTTAACTTGTTCAAAAGTTATCGATAAATTAGGATTCCACATTAGTGTTATTTGGGTGTAGCTCAAAAGTTATATGAGCTAGAGGCACTAAATGTAATATGTATATTCTCCAATCAAATACAAAAGTAAAATCTATTTCACTTTTTAAATACCCGATATCCCCGAAATCGAAAAATATGTATTTTTAGAGGTATGACCTTCGGATTTGGCATAGTCTCACATTTATGAGCCATCTTTATGTACTAGAATAACACTAGATGCCAAATGATGATCAATTTGGCCTGGGGATTGACAATCGGTTCAGATATGACAAAGTTGTGGCAGTTTGAAGTCTGGAAATGTCATTTATATGGAACTTTTCGTTGTTTGGGCACTTTACAAGCCAATTTTTTTGTCACTTTTGGCGTGATTTTTGACAGAAAAATGAAACACCACAAAATGACTTTTTGTATAGTTTTTTATACTAGTTGAGACACCCACAATCAATTAAACGTAAAATTTCAAGATTCTATTTTTTGAAAAATCAAAATTGGTAAGGGTCCCCCCTTATGCTTTTTTCGCAAAATAAATTCAAAAATTTTTTTTTTCAAAAATGCATAAACTTGAGATGTAAAATAAAACTAGATGCCAAATGATGATCAAAATGGCCTCGGGATTGAAAATCGGTTCAGATTTGACAAAGTTGTGGCATTTTGAAGTCTGGAAATGTCATTTATATGGAACTTTTCGTTGTTTGGGCACTTTACAAGCCAATTTTTTTGTCACTTTTGGCGTGATTTTTGACACAAAAATGAAACACCACAAAATGACTTTTTGTATAGTTTTTTATACTAGTTGAGACACCCACAATCAATTAAACGTAAAATTTCAAGATTCTATTTTTTGAAAAATCAAAATTGGTAAGGGTCCCCCCTTATGCTTTTTTCGCAAAATAAATTCAAAAATTTTTTTTTCAAAAATGCATAAACTTGAGATGTAAAATAAAACTAGATGCCAAATGATGATCAAAATGGCCTCGGGATTGAAAATCGGTTCAGATTTGACAAAGTTGTGGCATTTTGAAGTCTGGAAAGGTCATTTATATGGAACTTTTCGTGGTTTGGGCACTTAACAAGCCAATTTTTTTCGTTTTTTTTGTTTCCATGTATGAATACAGTTAATAATTATGAATGAATGTAAGACCTTGGATCAGGGTATATCCTAGTCGGACTCCCACTCTCGACTAGAGCACTCTTAGTTGTTTTTTTAAATATTTGTGACATCTTTGCCGAACAATTTAATTTATTAGGGTTCTTACATGTTATCGAAAGATTCTCGATCGGTTTAACTGAAAAAAAACTATTCTGTCCGTTGTAGTAGAAATGCCTAACATTTTGTATTGCTCTGAGCGTCGCATCCTATGCAGTTTTAAAACATTATTAATGAGACACTAGGGATGGAATTATTTTTAACTGCTAGCAGCACATATGTACATATGTCAGAGTCGGCCGAATTGGGCCACATATATCAGTCAGTCAGTCAGTCAGTCAGCAGAAACCGTTTTATTAACATAGATATGCATATTTAATTTTGATCTATTCAAATTTAAATGCTTACATAATTTTCACTCCTTTGCCATACTTTGTGAGTTACATTTGTATACTTTTTTCTTGGTGTCACTTTCGAGTGGGATTTCCACCTTGAAGTGCCCAAAAGTTTGTAATTTTGATGAAGCTGATCTATGATCGAAATCGTTAGTTGAGATTCAGTCTAAGTGTGCTTTATTTCAGTATCTCTAATTCGTTGTGTTCGTATTCATCCATTCATTATTAATTATGTGAAACTTATGGTTAAACTATGAGCGAGTGTTGCATGTTGCTTGCTGTTGTTAAACATCATTGGACATTTGCACCTCGTTAGTTTCTGGCAGAGATGCCTCCATTTGCTGCTGTCTCAGGACAAACTCCAATCGATTGCGTTGCGTTAAATGTGCTTTGTGTTTCTGTTGCTTCTTCTTCCTTGAATTGTTATTCCTATTATGTTGCTGCTGCTGCTGCTGCTGCAGCTGCAATTTGCGCCAATGCGGCAGGCCGCGTGTTCTGCCCGCTTTGGCGGACGGTGCGCCCAGGATGAGCGGTGCGCCACAGTGGAGCTGCCGGCGCAGCACATAGTAAACGCTGCGTCCATTGTAGTTGCTGCAGCGCGGCACCAGATTCTTGTCCATCTCGTAGCTGATCACATGGCGGCAGAGCGTCGGCTCCCCGTTGATGTCGCGCACGCAACGCTCGACGCTGGGGCCGCGCTGCACATTGGTTAAGCGGGGCAGCCAGTTGGCCATGTCGCAGCTGCACTGCCACGGATTCTGGTCGAGGCGGGCGACACGCAAACGCGGCTGCCAAAAGAAACTGGTGGGCAGCGTGCGCAGCTGATTGCCCTGCAGCTGCACCACTGCCAGCTGCTGCTGATCATCCAGCAGCCCGTTCGGCACATGCGTCAAATTGTTGTGCGCCAAATTGAGCAGCTCCAAACGCTTAACGCCCAGCAGTGCATCCATGGAAAGCTCCCCAATGCTGCAGTGGCTCAGGTCCAGTTCACGCAGCTGTTCCATGCCAGCAAATGCATCCAGCTGCACAGCTCCAATGCTGCCCCGCAGCGTCAGTTGCTCCAACGATTGTAGACCCTGTGTTGCGAATATTTTTGAATTTTAGTATAATAATATCGACTTTGCATGTGGGATTAAAGCCTTCTCACTTATATATAACTCAGTGTGAAGAGAATTTTACATTTTTTGTAGATCTTCAGTAATCCAATAATAGCTTAAAGGTGGACATATACATTTTTGCAAACACAATCATACATTTTTAATGACACTTTTTAAGAAGTCATCAGCAATCGCATAAATTAATTTTGATAATGCTCAAACTACGACCTGAAAATTACCAACTTTCAACTGTAGGATATATAGATTTTTAAGATTTGCGGGGGCTCGTAATAATTCTGACTAAAATATTGAAACGAGAAATGCTAGGCATGATCCAATAAACAAATTAGGGTGACTCTAAAACTGTAATGATTAAACCTTTGAGAGATTTTTGCAATGTACAGGAGTAATAATTCTTAGCTGGATTTTTGAAGGAGGTTTACCAGTAATCTAAGCTGTGATTGGCTGATTATGGCGTAGAAGTGAAACATGAGTAAATGAGTCATCAAAGTGTTTAATACTTTACCAAGTATGTTTCTTTTGCGAATTGTTTGATCTTTAAGGGAGGAGTAATTTAATTATCAAAATTTGGTGACTGAAATATGTTTGTGGTAATATTTGAACGAGATCATGGCATGTTAGTTTCACTTTATGTTTGAGAAGATCAGCAACAAGCCAAACTTGGTTGGCTCTAAAAAAAAGATGGATATAGACTTTCCAAAACTGAATACACCCCATTAAGGCTTGGGGATCAGAGATTCCTATACAGTTTAACAGTTGCTTAGTCATATTATCGTCACCTTAAAAACGCCCTGCTCCAAACTGGGCGTCGTGACATTGCCCAGGATCAGCGAGCGTAGCTTGTGGAGTGAATCGAACTGTCCATAGCTGGTCCAGCTGCGCAGCTCCAGTGCCGCCAGCTCGCTGCCCAGCTGCAGTTCTCGTGTGTCGTTCATCACCCAAAACGTGGCCGGCCATATGTACATGATGGGATTCTGTCGCAAGTCCGCCTTTTGCAGGCGCGGCAGCGGTGGAAAACTCAGCTCACTCAAGCGCTCCAAGTGATTGTCGGCCAGATTGAGCGTCTCCAGCTCCAGCAGACCGGCCAGGCCCAAATAATATAGTCGCCCCACTGCATTGTGCGCCAGCGATAGACTCCTCAAGTGAGGGGCACCCGAAAAGGCAAATGGCTGCAGTTCCTCGATGCCATTGCGTTCCAGGCTCAGATGATGCAATTGCGTTAGTCCGTCAAACATTTGCCAGTGCAGCTCGCTCAGCTGACAGTCGTGGATGCGCAACACCTCCAGCTGGCTCCAGCCACAGAAGCTGGGCATTCGCGTCTGCTTCAGCAGCTCCACATGCTGCTCATAGCTGACGATCTCCACGGCCGCATCCGTTTCGAATTGCAGCTGGTACTTCGGAGTCGCCCCACTGCCGGCAACCTCACTCGGCGGCTTGTACTCGTAATCATCGCTGGGCAGCTTCGAGTGCTTCGGCCGCTGCAGGCGATCGCTGGCCTGCAGATGCACCTGCTCGAAATTCGCATGCTGCAGCAGCTCCAGCGGCTCATCGATGATTAGCGTTGTGGCGCCAGTGCCGCGTATCTCCAGAGTACTCAGCTGGGTGAGTGCACGCAGACTGCTCGTATTCACTGTAATTGAATATTATTCTGTGTTGACATTTGTGAGCATTGGA
Organism: Drosophila maculinotata; assembly: GCA_035045305.1. NCBI lineage: Eukaryota > Metazoa > Arthropoda > Insecta > Diptera > Drosophilidae > Drosophila > Drosophila maculinotata. The sequence continues at coordinate 4,638,267 of JAWNPD010000377.1, read as the reverse complement.
TTAATCCAACAAGCGGGGTTTATCAGTTTGGGTAGAGTTATGTCAAAATTTACCCTAGAAATTGATTTTATGTGACTCTATTAATGTATATGTAGCTGTTTATTTGGTTAGTTACAAGTAAAATTATTAGGCAACTCTTTTAGAAATCTGATATTGACATATAGTTGAACTTTAAAAACTGTCTGTTATTTATTTGTATATCTTTACATCAAATTATTCTCATCACATCGACAACTAAAACGCAATCATTTAAACGGGTACACATCGATATCCAACCCGATTATTTTAATTTTTATGTTAAGGATCTACGCAGAGCGTATTATTTAAATTTCCTTTGATAATTAGGCTAGGATACTTTAAGCTTGGGAACGAGGTGCATAGTTCCACAATCTGTACTAGATAATTTTTACTTGATTTTCTTTAGTATTCCTTAAAATTTAACCGAAAGGCCTCTAAGTAGCTTTGAAAGAACATTAAAGCTTCATTCGCGCTTGCTCCAACAGGACAGGATCTGTTGGATAAATCGACTAAACAAGCGCGCAATTTAAGCCAAAATCATCTTTCGCTAAAAGCGACTTGCAGACAAGTTTGATCCATCTGTAAACTCACCTGTCAGCTGGCTATCTAAGCTGCCCGTATGCAAAAGGATTAATGCCTGCAAATCAATGGGCAGAGCACTGAGTAGCGTCTGAGTTTCGCTCTTCTCCTGCAGCAGGCAGGTGGCCAGTTTGATGTGTGTGGGCAGTAGGAAGTCAGCATAGGCATCGGGGCCCTCCTCGCTGGTCATGTGATTCACCCAGCGTGCTATGGGCAGCTCATTGAAGGCGGCATATTGGCAGACACAGCTCAACGGGCAGCTCAGGACATCCAGTTCCACTGGTGCCTCCGGCTGTAGCTCCTCCAGTGTCTGTGGCAATGCTGACTGCAAGTTGCATTGCTATTGTGTGCAGAGGGTAATACAAATTTTCAATGTGTGTGCCACAATTAAATGGTCAGATCACTCACTAGTAGCAGCACGATCAGCACTTTTATCAGACTCGTTATCGATATCGATATCATTATTATTATCACTTATCGCACAGTTTGGCAGCCACTGTCGCGGGTACTTTTCTTGTTTGTAGCTTTCAAGCAGGTACGCTTGCCTCGAATTCCGTTCATACACTAAAACGCAGCCTCATGGTTCCCATCAGACTGCCAGCAAAATCAGCGTACAAATTTGAACTCCTATCGTTACTGTAATTACATTTCATTTCTGTTTGCTTAACGGAAATGAATTTCAGATTGCCACATCCTCCGATAAGCGTCCATTTATGTTATAGTATACATACGTATATATTAAATGTATATATTTCTTATTTCTTAAATACTGCAGTGGGCATCGGTTTGAGAAGTTTCTCCACTGCTTCCATTGAGCACAAGGTCGCATCTGTCTGATGCAAACGTTTTTTTTTTTAACAACCCGTACTTCTCTCTCTTCCTGTCTCAACTGGGAAAATGTTTTGCCTTTATTAACGGTAGAATCCATACTCTTTCTTTTAAATGAAATTTCAGAATCTAAAAGTTCTTATTACCATTTACCTATTATCAAACGTTGCTGGTAAAGACCTTCCTATTTTTCCACCTTAATTTAGAGCTATTTTATAAAACTGGGGAAACAACATTTGCTAAACAATAGTCGAAAAGAATAAAAGTGATATATAAATTTACCCTTACTTAATTTGAATATAATCAATATTATTTATATTTCTTTACCATTAGTGCATGAATAAATTTCAATAGTTCTGTTAAAAAGTAGTTTTTACAGGCGAGGAAAGTTAAATTTGTTGCTCATAGACAAGCATTAATTAAAAAAAACTAGTTTTTCCTAAACTGTTTCATTTATTTTTAAGGAACATTTAAAAATTCCACTATATTTGAACTTGAAAATGATACTTGCAAAAATAATTTTATAATTAAAGTGAAATTCAAGGCTTACAACATATGAAATTTTGCAAGAGTATAAAGCAGGAGTGCTCTTATCGAGAGTGCTCAACGAGGAGCACATATAATATATGTAAGACAAAAAAATGTTATAGCGTTTCTGAGATCGGCATGTTCGGCTATACAAATTACGCCTGGAATCGAGCGACCACTTAATAATAATTTTAGTCAATTTCTTATTACTAAGCTAAATAAGTCAGTTGGTTCTCGTATATTCTATTAACTACGCTCTCCATGTACATATGTACAACATATTGTAAAACCTGTTATACCATTATTAAAGTTGTTTATTAAATACTTTATTATATTACAAATCGGTTATTGTATGGCAACCATTATCGTATAAATTCTATGGCAAACATTACGTTTATTTATAACACCTTTATTTATTTAAAAACTTGTTTTGCTCATTTTAATATTACGACAAACAAATGTTAATAGTACATTTGTATTTTGTTTTTAATTTGGATTGTTTTTTTTATTGTTCTTTGTTATTTAAATTTGAGCTTTGTTTTCAATTCAAGTCCACTGTAACTTGTTTATGTTTTTTACGCACAATGTGTGAGTTATTGTGTGTATGTGTGTGTGTGTGTGTGTGTGTAATTATTATATTATATAGTTCATTTGGATTGACTATACAATAAACAAGATATTTATGGCGCCGTTGAAGTCGCCGCTTAGTTTTAATGCAGAGATATAAATAAGTTCTCACAGTGCTTGTATCATAATTGGCATATCATAATTCCAGCACATCATGAAAACAATTGGCGAAAATCAAGAAATTAACTTAGAAAAACTTAATAAATCAAGAAGAGTTTTTAAAATGTGAGTAAGCTACAAATAGCCCCAAGTAGTTTGATAGTCAGTAAATAAGTAGAGATATATGTACATACAATAGTATTTTATATTTGATATTCACTGAAATTATGCTTTACCTATTTACAGATCTGCCTGCCAATGGCCTCTACTTCTTGGTCTATGAGTATATACAGGATTTGGCCAGGGCGCAATCGAAGACGGGTGAAATCAATACAGCCTCCACCATATTTGCGGGCGGTGCTGCAGGCATGGCTTATTGGATCCTGGGCATGCCTGCTGATGTCCTCAAGAGTCGTTTGCAGTCGGGTGAGTTCGATAGCACAATTCTCTGTATACATTTGATTTAAATACGAGTTCCTTACAGCACCCGAGGGCACCTATAAGCACGGCGTGCGCAGCGTGTTCAAGGATCTGATTGTCAAGGATGGTCCCTTAGCTCTATATCGGGGCGTTACGCCCATTATGATACGTGCCTTCCCAGCGAATGCCGCCTGCTTCTTTGGCATTGAGCTGGCGAATAATTTCTTTAATTTGGTAGCGCCAAGTTTCTAGTGACAGATTTTAAAATGCTATTTTTTATTTCAGGTAGTTGCAATGAATTTGATGATGTCCCCGTTTAAAGTTAAGATTCAAATAGTGTTGTTTAACAAAATATTACAAATAAATGCATATTTTTCATAAGCTAACCGAGTTTTAAGGTTTTACATGCACTGCGCACAATCAAAATGTAAGTATATATTTTGTTTTTCAACGTGTTGTAATTGGATTAAATTTCTTGTTTACAACTATTTGTTTTAAACAACAAAATCGATTATTATATTGTTTTTTTTTTTTAACAATTGCTTATGATTTGAATAATTTATGTGTTCGGTAAAGACAAAGAACTTCACGTCAGTTTAACAATTTCTCTGCTTGAACATAATTTACTTTTAGCAAAAATTAAAGCAAAGATCAAAGTCATAGATTACTGAAATATCAAACTTAAAAGTTGCAATTAATTTGTAGTTTGACAAGCACTGCCCTGCATACATTTTTAACAACAGAATCTTAAAATAGTTGTTATTATTTTTACTTTTTGGCGGTGATGTTTTATGATTAAAAAATAAATAATTTCGATCATATACTAGATAATTTCAAACTGTAAACACAATAAATTCATTTATATTTGTTTATAACAACACATTACAAACTTTAAACTGGGTCTTTCAAACTACATGGAAATCAAGTATTGCAAAATGTGTAGCATACTTACGATTAATCACTAACTGAAAATACGACGCAACTATTTGTAGGCCACAAATGTACTGCAGTTTGGCAAGCACTGCGCTATCAAGAGAAGTTAGGCAATTTTCAGATTGTTGAATTCATAAATAATTTAACAAAAATGTTGTAGACTTATAAGTATAAAATCTGCTGATTCGGTTTGCCGAAAATCGCGGGTAGAATGTCAATGGATTTTTTATATAGTTTGCCTCTCAAACTGTTAGTTTTGCGGTGTTTGCTTTAAGCGACTTTGAGCCTTTAATTAGTCGTTTTTAATTGGGGCACAGTTGTAATATTAGTTTGGTATTATACAATAAATGCTTGCGTAATGGTCGCACTGAGTTTTGATATAATCGATATCGACACGCAATTAAAACAATTATTTATGTATATTGGATACTGCGAATTTAATGGGATACTCTTGGACGATTTACATTTAATATTAACTAGTTTCTACCTTTCAGATATACCCGCAAACGGTCTGTACTTTCTCAGCTATGAGATCCTTACGAACGAATACAAACGTCGCTTTAATCGCCCCAATGTGGATCTTATGCCGGCTATTGTTGCTGGCGGATTGGCAGGCATATGCTATTGGATTGGAGGTATGCCCGCCGATGTGCTCAAGAGTCGGCTGCAATCTGGTAAGTTATCTATCTAAATATGTGCTTATATTATTATAATTTTAATACAAATTGACAGCTCCTGAGGGTACATTTAGCGGCATAAGAGCCGTTTTTAAGGACCTCTTAAAAAATGATGGTCTTACTGCTTTATATCGGTTTGTATTCGTTTTTTTCAGTTTTATTATTGTTATGAATGAATTTTAATTTGTCATCGAATTCAGCGGCTTTACTCCCGTCATCCTGCGCGCCTTCCCAGCCAATGCAGCCACCTTCTTTGGCATTGAGCTGGCCAATGCATTTTTTCGTCAAGTGGCACCCAACTTTTAAGATTAACAAAATTCACATCATTTGAAAATTATAGAGAATAATAGCATTTTATCTTTGTTAACAAGCATAGCAAAAAAAAAAAAAACAATTTACAAATATATGAAAATTGTGTGCTAAAAAGAATTATTGCTTGTTTTTTCTTTCGTTTTTTTTTGGCTTAACATTTTAAGCAATTTACAAAATTTTGCTTAGAACTAAAATACAAAATGTGTGTGTGTGTGTTGATTGTGTGCGTGTAACAACTTATAAAAAAGTTAGCTTATAGTATAGATATATGTATATGTGTAGAATTAATAGAATGGCATTAACAAAAGGCGCTTAGGCTAAAGAAATTTAACAAAGGCAATTCTTTAGTTTATCGAAATGAAATCAATTTGTAATAATCTTAAGGCTCCCCAGGAGCTCATTAAACGCTCTCACTCTTCAACAATGGTACTTAAAATACTATATTTTTATAGGCCACAATCTGATTTTGCTCTATTAAATGCTTCTCATTCATGTTGAATCTTCTTAGGCTATCTTGCGATCGTGATTATCAAAGTTGAACAACTGTCGCTTCATATTCTCATGCTTCGATATGGTATATGGGGACAGCAGCATAGGCAGCACATTGAGAGCCTTCAGCTCCGGAAGCTTTATGTTTAGCAAATTTTGCTTCTGCGGCTGCTGCGGCTGATTGCTCCAGATGGGATCGATCCAAAATGGCAGTTTCTAGAAAGAAATCAATTATTTTCATATGTTAACACAAGAGTGAAGATTAATAACTAACTAATTACGAAGTGAGCTTGTGATTTTATCTTTCAATATATTTTTAATGTTAATATTATAATTTAAAATCAAAATTTTTAAATTAAAATATATTTTATACATTTAATTTTAGTTTAACATAACTTTTAACTTTAATTTTCTTTGTCTGACTGTTTTATGTCGACATTAAATAAATAAATAAAATAAAACAAGTAAGAGTGCTCTAGTCGAGAGTGCCCGACTAGGATATACCCTGATCCAAGGTCTTACATTCATTGAAGTTATTTATCTGCATTCATACATAGAAACACACACACATATACAAACACAAGCTGGCTACGCGCGTCATACATTTGCATTAATTCTTCTTCCTTTGGCTTTAAACTATGGTACATTGAATCGTTAATAACTTCTTTGATTATTGTCTGATCAAAATGAAATTTGACAATTTCGGCTATTGATAGTGATAAAGAATATATATAGGAGATGTTTCCTTATGCCTGTTACATACTTTTGCACAAAACCATAATACCCCTTTTTCCCATTTTTAATGGGATCAGGGTATAAAAAGATTCTGAGGTGTTTCATTTTTCTGTCAAAAATCATGCCAAAATGACAAAAAAAATTGACTTGTAAACGCAAAAAGTCCATATAAATGCCCTTCCTAGACTTTGAACTCCCATAACTTGGTCAAAACTGAACCGATTGTCAAGCCTGAGGCCATTTTGTTCATGGTTTGTCCTATATATGAATTCTACATTTCAAATTTAGTCATTATTGAAAGTTAAATTTTTTCAAATATTTTTGCGAAAAAGCATAAGGGGGGACCCTTACAAAAATTGATTTTTCAAAAAATAGATTTTTGAAATTCTTTTATTAATCGTTTGTGGGTGTCAAATATAGTATAAAAAACTATAAGAAAAAAGATTCTGAGGTGTTTCATTTTTCTGTCAAAAATCATGCCAAAATGACAAAAAAAATTGACTTGTAAACGCAAAAAGTCCATATAAATGCCCTTCCTAGACTTTGAACTCCCATAACTTGGTCAAAACTGAACCGATTGTAAAGCTTGAGGCTATTTTGTTCATGGTTTGTCCTATATATCAATTCTACATTTCAAATTTATTCATTATTGAAAGTTAAATTTTTTCAAATATTTTTGCGAAAAAAGCATAAGGGGGGACCCTTACAAAAATTGATTTTTCAAAAAATAGATTTTTGAAATTCTTTTATTAATCGATTGTGGGTGTCAAATATAGTATAAAAAACTGAAAGAAAAAAGATTCTGAGGTGTTTCATTTTTCTGTCAAAAATCATGCCAAAATGACAAAAAAAATTGACTTGTAAACGCAAAAAGTCCATATAAATGCCCTTCCTAGACTTTGAACTCCCATAACTTGGTCAAAACTGAACCGATTGTCAAGCCTGAGGCCATTTTGTTCATGGTTTGTCCTATATATCAATTCTACATTTCAAATTTAGTCATTATTGAAAGTTAAATTTTTTCAAATATTTTTGCGAAAAAGCATAAGGGGGGACCCTTACAAAAATTGATTTTTCAAAAAATAGATTTTTGAAATTCTTTTATTAATCGATTGTGGGTGTCAAATATAGTATAAAAAACTAAAAGAAAAAAAATTCTGAGGTGTTTCATTTTTCTGTCAAAAATCATGCCAAAATGACAAAAAAAATTGACTTGTAAACGCAAAAAGTCCATATAAATGCCCTTCCTAGACTTTGAACTCCCATAACTTGGTCAAAACTGAACCGATTGTAAAGCTTGAGGCTATTTTGTTCATGGTTTGTCCTATATATCAATTCTACATTTCAAATTTATTCATTATTGAAAGTTAAATTTTTTCAAATATTTTTGCGAAAAAAGCATAAGGGGGGACCCTTACAAAAATTGATTTTTCAAAAAATAGATTTTTGAAATTCTTTTATTAATCGATTGTGGGTGTCAAATATAGTATAAAAAACTGAAAGAAAAAAGATTCTGAGGTGTTTCATTTTTCTGTCAAAAATCATGCCAAAATGACAAAAAAAATTGACTTGTAAACGCAAAAAGTCCATATAAATGCCCTTCCTAGACTTTGAACTCCCATAACTTGGTCAAAACTGAACCGATTGTAAAGCTTGAGGCTATTTTGTTCATGGTTTGTCCTATATATCAATTCTACATTTCAAATTTATTCATTATTGAAAGTTAAATTTTTTCAAATATTTTTGCGAAAAAGCATAAGGGGGGACCCTTACAAAAATTGATTTTTCAAAAAATAGATTTTTGAAATTCTTTTATTAATCGTTTGTGGGTGTCAAATATAGTATAAAAAACTATAAGAAAAAAGATTCTGAGGTGTTTCATTTTTCTGTCAAAAATCATGCCAAAATGACAAAAAAAATTGACTTGTAAACGCAAAAAGTCCATATAAATGCCCTTCCTAGACTTTGAACTCCCATAACTTGGTCAAAACTGAACCGATTGTAAAGCTTGAGGCTATTTTGTTCATGGTTTGTCCTATATATAAATTCTACATTTCAAATTTATTCATTATTGAAAGTTAAATTTTTTCAAATATTTTTGCGAAAAAAGCATAAGGGGGGACCCTTACAAAAATTGATTTTTATAAAAATAGATTTTTGAAATTCTCTTATTAATCGTTTGTGGGTGTCAAATATAGTATACAAAACTGTAAGAAAAAAGATTCTGAGGTGTTTCATTTTTCTGTCAAAAATCATGGCAAAATGACAAAAAAAATTGACTTGTAAACGCAAAAAGTCCATATAAATGCCCTTCCTAGACTTTGAACTCCCATAACTTGGTCAAAACTAAACCGATTGTCAAGTTTGGGCCCATTTTGTTCATGGTTTGTCCTATATATCAATTCTACATTTCAAATTTATTCATTATTGAAAGTTACATTTTTTCAAATATTTTTGCGAAAAAAGCATAAGGGGGGACCCTTACAAAAATTGATTTTTCAAAAAATAGATTCTTGAAATTCTTTTAATTATCGATTGTGGGTGTCAAATATAGTATAAAAAACTATAAGAAAAAAGATTCTGAGGTGTTTAATTTTTCTGTCAAAAATCATGCCAAAATGACAAAAAAAATTGACTTGTAAACGCAAAAAGTCCATATAAATGCCCTTCCTAGACTTTGAACTCCCATAACTTGGTCAAAACTGAACCGATTGTAAAGCTTGAGGCTATTTTGTTCATGGTTTGTCCTATATATCAATTCTACATTTCAAATTTATTCATTATTGAAAGTTAAAATTTTTCATATATTTTTGCGAAAAAAGCATAAGGGGGGACCCTTACAAAAATTGATTTTTCAAAAAATAGATTTTTGAAATTCTTTTATTAATCGTTTGTGGGTGTCAAATATAGTATAAAAAACTGTAAGAAAAAAGATTCTGAGGTGTTTCATTTTTCTGTCAAAAATCATGCCAAAATGACAAAAAAAATTGACTTGTAAACGCAAAAAGTCCATATAAATGCCCTTCCTAGACTTTGAACTCCCATAACTTGGTCAAAACTGAACCGATTGTAAAGCTTGAGGCTATTTTGTTCATGGTTTGTCCTATATATCAATTCTACATTTCAAATTTATTCATTATTGAAAGTTAAATTTTTTCAAATATTTTTGCGAAAAAAGCATAAGGGGGCCCCTTACAAAAATTGATTTTTCAAAAAATAGATTTTTGAAATTCTTTTACTAATCGTTTGTGGGTGTCAAATATAGTATAAAAAACTGTAAGAAAAAAGATTCTGAGGTGTTTCATTTTTCTGTCAAAAATCATGCCAAAATGACAAAAAAAATTGACTTGTAAACGCAAAAAGTCCATATAAATGCCCTTCCTAGACTTTGAACTCCCATAACTTGGTCAAAACTGAACCGAATGTCAAGCTTGAGGCCATTTTGTTCATGGTTTGTTTGCTGTTATATCTTTTTAATCAAACAAATATTTTGTCAAAATAATTCTCCGGATCTATACTTAATTTCTTCGTCTATCGTGATTGAGTTTATAGTGCTTATTATAATTTAATTAGAACTCACCTCCGAGGGCGGCGTATCGGGCTTGGGCGGCTCATAGATAGAACTTATTGGCGCCACGTTGCAGCTGACCAAATCATATAAATCTCGACTTGCATCAAACGAATGCTGCAACATTGATGTCTGCTGTTGTTGTTGTCGTTGCTGCTGCTGCTGCTGATGTTGCTGTTGCTTCTGCTTCTGCTGTTGCTGTTGCTGCTGTGCCTGATGTTGATAGAAACAAGACTGACGGCGATACCACAACTTGCCAGACTGGCCATAGGGTAGGGCTGTACTGGATGCCACATCGGCAGCACTGAGGCTGCTATTGAGGTCACAGGATGTATTAAAGGAGCTGCTGCTGCTGATGTTGCTGTTGTTGTTGTTGCTGTTGAAGAACTGCTGCGAACTGTTGAGCGAGTTCTCCTTGTTGCAGCAGCTGCTGCACAAACTCAAATTGCCGGAACCGGAACTGTTCAGCATGGTAGACGACATGACCGAGCAATTGTCGCTGGGCGGTGAACATTTGGCAGGAGCAGCAAACTGATCCTGATATGCCTGAAAACTGTTGACCTTCACCTGCGGCTTGTAGGCCACATTGTTAACACTGCTCGCATACTCATTGGCAATGGCTCGAGTCTTGTGTGGCGGCGGCGCCTGCGCTGGCGGTGGCCGATTGTGCTCCCCCAGCGGAGTCCGGGAGCTGCGCAGCGCCTTATTCTTTGCATAGGGCAACTTTAGGGAGCCAAATAGGTGCTGATGACTGGCGCCCGAGCCGAGACGTACTGTCAAGCGATAAGAGTAGCCAGACAGAGAGATGGAAAAGTGATTTAATAAAACTGGATGAATGGATTTTACAAAATTGTAAAGTCATGTTGTTAAAATTTTAGTATGTACAATTTTGAATTTAAATATGAAGATAATCTTCTGTAATGTAACAGAAGATGAACTTTCCAAAAAAATGGTAAACAGTTCTTATTGAATTTTTATAATGATATTTAGAAATAAGTTTAAGCCCGACCGGATGAAAATCAAAAAGGTAGCATACAACGGGTTTTCCTCATTTCCCGAGCTTTGATATAGAATTTTCCAAAATCGCTTTTTTATGCGTCGCTCTTTTCTATCAGTATTACCCTTAAATAAGCATTTATTCTGTATATACGTTTACAAAAGAGAGAAGGCAATAATAATATTCTATCAAAATCTGGATACCAAATCCTGCCAGCCCAATTAGCTTCATTGTTTTCTATTACTAGTTCCTTATGTGTTTTCACTTACGTTCGCAATTCACATTTAAGGCCACATCGCTGCGCTCCTGGGTGGGTCCCATGTTAATGGTGAAGAGATCCTCATGGGCGACAATTACCGAATACAAATTGGGAAAGCCAAACTCAAAGGTGGTGGTCAGGCCACAATCCAAGGCGCTCTTCAGCTCGTGCAGATACATGCTGGGACGCTGTTCCAAGAGACGGACAATGGAGAAGAGGAAGCGCATAAAGCTGGTGAGGCGCACGCAGGGCAGCTCAGACTCCACATAGATCTAAGAGAAGAGAGGAGAGGAGAAGAGAAGAGAAGAGTAGCTAAGCAGTTGCTGAAAAACGTAGTGGAAAACTCACTTCAATGGCATGTCGCATGGCTTGCAGAGCAGACTCCGTTAATTGTAGCTTATACTTGGTATTGAAATCGCTTATAAACAGTGCCTGACTCAGTGCCTCCAGCTTGGGAGCTGGGGCATCCTCCGTCTTTGCTGTTGGCAATGGTTCACGCTGCAGCAGCTGCTTGCAGGCGCGATAGCAAAGCTGCCGGAACTCCACATCGTCGTTGTGACAGATCAGCCAGGTGGTCTGCTCCTTGTGCAGGACCTCCACATACGGCAGCAGCTCCATGGCGCTGGCAATATCGGTTACGCCCAAGGTTTGCGGCAGCATCTGATAGCCATATTTTTTCTTATGCAACTTGAGGATCTGCTCCAGCTTCATGCAGTTCGTCGAGTTGCCGGTGACATTGCGTATGAGATCTTCGCACTGCTCGGCAAACACCCGCCTGGCCACCTTCGGCGAGAGCATAATCTTCTTATCCTCATCGCTGGTCAGCTCCAGCTCCACAACGCCGCCTATGGCATCCATCAGATCCGCCAGCTTGAGGAACCCGTAATCACTGAGCCGGCATTGATAGGCGAAATGATAGTGATAGGAGCGCACAAACTTTTGAAACAGTATGGTATACTGCAGGGCGTTCTGGAAGAGTTCCACCATCTCGCCAGCAAAGACGCAGGTCTTCTCCAGCTCACTATTCGTCTGCTTTCGCTTGGGCATGGAGATGAGAATATCCTTGCCCTGCTGCACAGTGCTCAGCACAACAATATTGCTATTGACCAGGCCATCCAGAATGTCCACAATGTTGCACACACCATAGTCGGTGACATCGAAATTGCGATTCTGGGTCTGGGCAAAGATGCCGGGCAATTGAGAGAGCAACACGGAATTGTTGCCATGGGCGCGGAGGACACGCAAGAGATCCGACGTGAAGCGTCTGATTTGGGTGCGATGGGTTAAAGTGATCTGACGATTCTCGCCATCGCCCATGATCTGGACGACCGAGGAGAGCGCCTCGAAGAGCTCAATCAGCTTGGTATAGCCGTAATCCGCGACTCGGCACTGCTTCCCAAAATGATTGTGATAGGCCGGAATGAAGCGATTGAACTTCATTGTGGATTTGGGTGACATTTTCACCAGTTCGATGACCTCGCGTGAGATCTGAAAGAGGGGATCGGCCACGGAGTTCTTGAAGTAGCCACTGCTACTGGAACCAGTTCCACGTTCACTCGTATTCAGGTTGGCATTGGCCATATTGGAGCCTCCCGCGGGCAGCTCCTTATTCAACTCCAACCATCCCAGGATCTTAATGCCAAAGTTGTTCACCTGTATCTGTATGCCCTGGACACAGCACACGAGGTGCTCCAAATTGACGCCGCTTTCATTAGCGGCAATCTGCACCTTCAGCTGACCCTCGATGCAGTGCAGCAGCGTGGCCACCGGTATATCGCCTGGATGATGCTTCAGCAGCGGATAGATCAGCTGCTGTATCTCCGCTATGGTCATGCACACATTGGGCAACGGTTCGATCTCCTGCTCGGCCCAGCCCTTGTGCTGCTCCCGCTTGAAGTGCACCGTACAGTAGGGCACACTGTGCTGCAGTCCCTCCATCAGCGGCGAACTCTCCAGCGTGTTGACCAGCTCCGGCTGCAGGCTGATGAACTTGTCCTCGTTGTTGTCTGAATTAATGGTGCAGATGTCCTGCATCTTGTACAAATCCAGGACACTGATCGAAGTCTTGAAGCGCGACTGGAAAAGCTCACGGAACTTATACATGGGTAGTGTATAATACGGAACATCCTGTATGTAAAAATTGGTACGTATAAGATGTCTTGAAATATAGGGTCGTAGAGGGTACTTATGAAGGAAATGGCAGGAAACTAAATAATACTTAGAAAACTATTATAAATAATTTTATAGAAGTAAAGTAAAATATTTTTTTTTTAGATGTAAAATTTTTGGAAAATTATAAAAAATAAACTAGCACAAAAGATAATTAAAAAACCATCAAAATTCGAAACAATTTAAAATTTCTTTAAAACATTTTTAACTAAGATTTTCTTTTTGTTGCATATTGTTATTTAATGAATGCAACATTACAAACCCTACATAGTATATTCATATATGTATCTGTATACTGACCTTCAACAGCCCGGCAACTTGGCAGCGCAGCGTATTAACCTCGGTGAGGGACGAATCCCGCGTGTAGCTGACCAGCATGCGTTTGTGGCCAATCTTCTTGCGATGCAAATTGGACACCACTTGCTTGGCAAACTGTTTAGGGATGGTTTGAAGCTAGAGTGTCTTGGACAAAAGGGATTAGTGCAGCAGACTTACATAGAGATCTGGGACAGTGACCTTGGCATAGGAGCTGGCCTCAAAGTTAAGCGAAACAACGGGAGTGATGGGCTTCAGTTGATTCATGAGGAAATTACGCAAACTGGCCTCATCCAGCGAGTAATCCAGATTGGTAATCTGCAGTGTGACCGCATCGCTGGGATCGGTAACACTGGCATAGACATGACCGCCGCTTGGCTCGCCGTTGGAGGTGCTGGCACAGCTATTGCTGGACATCGATGAGGCAGCCGAGCAGCCCAAATTCACCGAACTGGGAACCATGCTATTGATTGCCCCGTTGCTGTAGCTAAATTCTGCAGCGGCACCACTGACGCTGGGTGTGGCAGCTGACGCAGGCAGCGCGGATGTGGACGTGCCCAGCGGAGTTGCCTGCTGATAGATGGGCGCCAACGCCGGCGGATAGCTGGCCGCATAGCCACCCAACGACATAGCCGCCTGCTGAATATGCTGACCCATCAGCGGATGACCGGTGACCGCCGCCATAGCAGCAGCCGCTGCACATGCTCGATTATGATTGTACGGCATATAGCGATTGCGATTATAGCAGGAGGCGCTGCCATTCGCATGCGCATATTGACACACCTCCAGCTGCGTCGGCCCACCCGCATACTTATGCGGCATCAAACCAGGCGGCGCCGTATAGCCGGGCAGCCCATTAAAGTAACGCAAACTGGCGCCGGCGCCGCCACCGCCTCCTCCGGGATTATTGCTGTACTCAGCACAGAGAGCAGTGGGCGGCAGAGCCGCGGCGTAGAACTGCGATTGGGCTGCATAGTAGGCAGTGGCTGGATTCTCAGCACCACCATCGCAGGGCCAGCTAAAGTTGAGGTTAAAAAGAATTTTAGACAGAGAAATGTGAAAAATCAATAGATATTAAATTTAATTATTTTAATAAAAATATACCCCATCTTTAATCAGATTAGATTTGCCTATGAAACTCTCTCCTATCTTCTTAAGTGCAGATCGCCTTTCTAGGCGATTCTCATGAATTATACTTGACTTCGTTTATGTGTGTTGATATTATAAATATTATTATTTTCATCTTATGTGCATATATGTATTTTTTATCTAGAGCACTGAACTTTTTTTTATAAATGTAGTAATGCCAAATTTCCACTCTCCTTTCCTCGTTAATATGAATACAATTTTCATTTTATTAATTACGCCTTCCAAAATTGTATGTTTTAAAACTAGTTAAGTTATCAATCGAAATTAAGAATTGGTTCTTTCTATCTATCTACCCCATATAGCTTAAAAGCTCTTTATATATTTTCGATTGTTTCTCTACTCAGATTAGACGACAATGTATCTCATAATCGATCACTTCCGATTATAGCTTTTTTATGTGTTTTTAATATATAAATAATATATAACAAAAGACATATTCATTTTAATATGGCAATAAATGTGTTTTGCAATATCAAGTTTTTTTATCGTATAAGTTTAAGTAGCAGCTTTTTAATATCCATGTAAAAATAAGTTTACAAATTTAAGCATTACAAGTATTTGGTAAACAAAAGATGATGGGCAGAATTTGTATTTTGTAATGTTCAATACATTCATATTTATAAAGATATTTGCACATTGTACCAATCAATTTGTTTATTTCATACTGTGTGCATTTGAAGTACCGAAGAAATTGCTACTCACCCATACAAACGCTCGGTCATGTCGAACTTGTTCTGCTGGTAACGAGAATTGGAATTGTAATCTTTGCCTTGGGATTGGGATTATGCTTTGGCGCTCAAAGTTTGTCGCTGGCGGTGCTTGGCACCTACTGGATACACGGTTGCGGTTTCTCTGGAATTCGAAAACAAATAGAAAAACCCATTAATTAAATGATCTTTTCATATGCATGTGGAATTATGCGTTCCAGTTCCACTTTGGTACCAACTCAAATTAAATCAATTTAATGCAAATGTACAGCTTTTAATTAATTACTCGTCTCCGATTGCAGGCAGGGGTCTAAAACTGTTAACATGAAACGATTTGCATGCGAACATCAATAAAAACACGTCAGAATGATCCAGTTTGAAGTGCTTGACTGGGGCATACCCTGTACTCTGGTATATATGGGCAATTTGAAACAATCAAAGTAGTTTGGCATTCCGTGTTCCTTGTACCTAAACGAAATGCCTAAGTACTTTTATTATTTTTGGTAATTTTGTTTCACCCACTTACTGCCTCATATCTCATGAACCAGATCAATTACCAAAACACTTTGCATGTACTTTTTTTAGCTAAACCCTTTTCGATCTGCGAGAACCTACAAAATAAGTCAGTATTTTTATTTCTGAAAAGAGATTTATATAATTGTTGAAATGAAACTTTTAGCTAGCGTGGCACCAAGAAATAATTAAAAGCAAATAATAAACACTTCGAATTAAAATGAAATTAATAACCGGCTTGGCAGTCAGCAATGTTTCTTTCCAATGTCAACACATCAATACTAAAGGGAATGGGAAAAGGGAGAGAGCGATAGCGATAGCGAGAACGATAGCGAGGAACAGCTTCCCGCGCATTGTTTCAATTATACGAACCTACAGAATTGAGTGACACTTTGCCATTGGCAACTGTATATTAATACAGTTAGCTTTACAGTGTGACAAGGCTGATTTGTAATTGAAATTGCTCTAGAACACACGTTGATTTATGGTATTGAGTCACATTCATTGACTTGATCATCTAAATGTATATATATAACAGAATGATTTTATAAGCAAATAGCACCTGAGTATTTAGAGTATAAGACTTTGTTCTCAATTGTTCTCATATCAATATAGATTTGAGAAGTTCAGATACCGTTTCAAGCGAAATAAACAATTAAGGGTATTTTTGTATGAGAATATTTTGTACAATATTAATTATTAATATAACACATTGTTATGGTCCTGTCTCAAAACAAGATTTATTTTCTTCATTTTTCATTAATTGGATAAATTATTGTTAAGTAAGTATACATAACTTGATTTCACAGTGTATACTTAAAATGGTATATATTTATTGCACATTTTTTTTTTATTTTTCCAAACGTTGCAAATTACATGCGCGCACATGTTCAGTTCACTCAGCAATTATATTTCCATTCAATGACTTTTGTACCACTGTAATTATGTTAATATACTCACGTGTGCAACGGGAAACACAGAACTGCGGCTCTTCCACGACAATAAAAGCCTCCAACTAATATTTGTGAGCAATCGAATCGATTTCAAATGTATTAACAAAATCAATGATTGTTTGAACTTCTTTTTAACAAATGATGAAGAGGCAAAAAAATTAAACAAATACAAGTAAAATAAAGTCTCTTGAAATGGGCGTAAATTTGAAATAAAAATATATATAAAAAAAAAAATGTAAAGCCGCGTGCTCTATAGACCGTAGAGTCGATGCAAAAAAATTCCAAATAAAAAAAAACACTGAGGACAAACAAAATTTCTAGCTTCTGGGTTTCGTTTCTGTGTGCGTATCTCGAGGGCAACTGAAGCAACTGGAAGGAGCTTTGGCGCCAAGACTGCACGATCAATGCTGGCGTCAGGCGTGTGTGTAGATTGGAAGTGTCAAATTAGGGTTGCCACAGGGGCGTAATAAGACCGTGACCTTCCAGCATGGCATGCGCAACTGAACAACTGAGAAACTGAGCAGTTGAGCAGCTGAGGACACCGCCTTTTACTTTTCGCTTTTACACAGGTTTTTTGTGACGTGTGTGGAAGACACACAATGAAAAGATGCGGAAGTAGTTTTTGGAATTGCGGCTTCTTCGTTTTACTCTTGTTTTCAGACGGATCCAATCTGATATGTGAGTTCTTAATGCACAGAATACAGTTCACAGCTCGTGCCTGTCAGTTTCCATTCCACTTGACGGTTGCATTCCCTTCACTTTCCTGGCCATTTGCGTCACCTGAGCTTAAGCTGCATTGTACAATTTTTAATTATAGCATATTCCACACTGGATTTGCCTTAATTGTGGGTTTAGTTGAGAACCTTAGCTACTAATGACTATGTTTTTTTGTTACGAACGTAACGTATTTGTTGTTCTAAATACACAGAAGAAAAGAATAAAGTAATCAATACTAAAAACAATTCATTTCGGTTTTAGAACTTCGGTAATATCAGATTATCTCCTTAAAAAATAGTTTTTCCACTACGAAACCAGGAATTATTAGTTTTATCAACTTTTCAGGCTAAATTTGCAATGATTTTTAAAAACACATTGAGAAATCAAAGAAAAATTCTACTTTTGTTATAGTTACATATATTTATTTGATATATTTGAGTTAAAGAGAGTTTTTATAGATTAAATATAAATATTTTACGACTCCATACACAAACATTCAAAAGATTTTAAAAATGTATGTAACTTAATTCCAAAAACGTATGTGCATGTCTGAGTTTTGAACTCGGAACTTTGGCTTCCATTGAGCTACTCCTTATCCAGCAGAAAAAGCCAATTTCACTCCACTCTCATGTTGTTATTCAATAGGTAATATTAGTACTTTAGACTAATTTGTTCATTTGAAGATATTTCTACATAAGTATAATAAATATTTGTACTTTTTGTATGATTTTTATAATTAAATCAAGAATTATTTACTAATTTTGAAAATATTGTACTTGGTCCAAGAAAAACCTAATACTAATCATACATCAAATTTTTGTACCACTTCTTAAATTTCTTAATTTCTTAAAACATATTTTATTCCGTCGATTATTTTTCGGTGTACATAAATACTATAAGGTTTTTGCTAACACATGGACGAGACAGATTAAATACATTTCGTATTCAATATATATGTAAATATTATATTATATAGCCACAGTTCACATAAAATGCATTTGAATAAGTGCTAATGAACCCCCTAACCGATAATTAAGTGTACATAGTTACACTTATGTCATAAATATCGCATTTGCAGGCTAATAGGCAATCAAAACTGACAACTCTCTTTGACGACAACAATGGAGACAAGAATAAACTATTCAGTTTGCCTAGGCAAATGCTGGTATATATATATATATATATATATATATATATATACATATCGTATGCATATAAAATATTTGTTTTATCAGTCATTAGGGTCGTTGGGCAGCTGCTGCTAGCATCCGTTCTGTGTGGATATCAGTGCCCCGTAAGAGATCTTACTTAGGAGCTTTTTCACATTCCAATTGTATTCTAGAATAAAATTAGATTGTGTATTTCGAGTATGTTCAATGCATAGAAAAAAAAAAATATAGCTTAATGAATGTCAAGCTAGAGTATCAAATAAGAATTTGATTAAAATTTGAGTTTTTTTTATATACAGGATATTTTCAAATTGTCGAAAAGAGTTTTAAAAGCTTTATGTATAACTTATGGCTGTCTTAGCTATTTAGATGTTAATTAATTTATTATAAATTGTTTATGTACATATATGCAATATACACTTACATACTTATAATTCCTAAGTTTCAAGATCATTTGTACTTTCAATATTGCTTTGCTTAGCCTTTGTAAAATTTTCACTGACTTTGCATATTTACTTTACAAGCATGTGAATAAAATGTCTCTTATATATATTTTTTAGTTTATAAAAACTATTTCAAAACGTTGTGTCTAACTAAATTCTTAATTTAGGAACAACATTCAGGTCAAACTTGTTTTTAAAAAACATAAAATACAAATTTTTTTTTTAAATATATAATAAATACAAATTAAGGTAACAACTTAAATAGGAATGTAAATTTTAAATATTATGCCTTAGTCAAGTAAATAAATACAATTTTTATACAATTTTAATAGGTTAAGGCATTACACATAGTACATATCTTTAAAGGGTATTGCTTGAGGCAACATGCGTTTTATTTTATACTTAAGAAATTAATGTTGGAAATGTTAGTTCTCCCATTGGAATGGTAAACCAAATGCGACATATGTATGTACTTACAGTTAGTTCAATGATATGCTCTGTAGCTGAGACCACTCTCTTTGATCTCTGCTATCGCTGTTTCCACTCGTTTCTGTTGCTTCTTTTATTATACTGTGTGCGCTGCTTCCTTGTTGTCGACGTCGCGACGTTCAACGACTTCTTCAGCTGGATATTTTATTTTGATTAGAGATTTCGTTGGCTTTTTTCGAGCACCCCCAAGTTAGTCGGTTACATTAAGTTCAGCACAGCGAAGGCAACTAAAGTGTAGCGTGCGTGTTAAATCGAAGATTGTTGTAAATAGTAGATGCCACAAATGGGCTGAATCAATGGAAAATATAGTTCAGGGCTTCGGCTAATTAGACCAATGACTCGCTCTCAGCAGTCAGCGGCATGACAAAGAAACCAAATGAATACAAAAGTGCAATAAGCTGATTATTTGAGTGGACGGCGGCCTAAGACTCGAAACTCTATTGTTGGGTCCGAGGAGATGTTGGTCTAGGCGAAAAGCGTTCACCTTTGACTGGATTCCATATTTTTGTTCGTCTGTCAGCCTGCATGTTTGTCTGTATGTCTGTATGTCTGCATGTCTGTATGTCTGTCGGTTTCGACCGTCTGTCGTGATTCTGATAAGACACATGACGTTCCAATTTGACGCTCGAAAAGCTCTCAATACATATTGCAGATTATGAACTCGTATATGTATTATTCAGCATGCATGTAGATCGTTAAGTAACACAAATTTTTCAAATATTTCAATCATTCAGTTGTGCCCCGGTTCTCTCAAATTCCAAATCATTCGATTGCTGGCAGTTGCCAGCTTAAATGGTCGCCTTTTGAATTTCCGTATTTTCTGCCCTGTTTCTGGCAAAAACAAAATTTGAGAAGTGCAAAATATATAAATTATTTGAAATAAAATAATTAAAGACAAAGTGTATCAGCAAAAGCTCACTTTTTTAAACAAGAGACGACAATATGTTTACAAAACCCAAAAGTGAGTATTATATCGATTTGAAATTTGTTATTGTTCAAGTGTAAGATTGAATAGATGGAACACATTCGGTTACAATTCAATCTTTTTAATATTTTAACCAAAAAAAAACTATGCTTATATCTAAAAAAAAAAAACACTTCTATATTTAAATTAGACTTAACTTATGTAATTAAATGTTTTTTATTCATGTGAGACTTTAATCAGTTTAGTTTAGGCTAATTAAAATTTATATTCCCTTCACTTTTTATAGCATTCACTTTTTTGAAATTATAATTATCTTAGATTATTAGATTTGTTCTCTTATTGTTATAATTATTGTTGAAGGTGCGTAAGCTACGAACTAAAGACCTTTACTAAGGATAAGCTTTTATAGTCTTCCTTTGGACCCTGGTAAGCTCGAAAGCCCCTATCTTAATATATTATTGCCTCCTTATGTCAAACCATTTTTTCTAGCTTACAAAATATATCATTTCGACATTTTTAATTTTTTTAATTTTGCTGATTTGATTTGCGTCACTTACGATATTATTGAAATTGAAATGAACTTTTAATATTTTTTGGTGCAGATGCGACTAACAAATAAGTACATATTTATATGAAAAAAAAACTTCTGAAAAATGTCGCCTTCTTTATGTTTGCGGCTTGGGCCCGATATGGTTCCTACACATAATGATGCTTGTATAGGAAGATCAACATTAAATCATGCCGTATTGGCACAATCTTATCACAACGTTAATAAATTATATTATTTAATTGCATCATATATATATTTATACAAATATAGCATTATTATTGTATTCTATATCTTTCACAAGCTGAACCTACCACACTAAAATCAAGTGATTCGTGATCTTGTTATCTTTATGGCGAAACTAAAATGTTAATGCTTTATTAAATGGGGTGGCGTGCTTAACACCCCCGTGTACTGATTGTTATCAGTGCGTTGAGCTTGTAGCAATCTGTTGTACAACGCGAATCAGTGTTGACCCTAGTTAACCCAAAAAATAAAGTACATATACAAATATAAATGTACTTAATATACAAATAAATATTTATATATAATTAAAAAAACACAAATCTAATGCATCAATCAAAGCTGTCAAGTAGAATTCCCATTAATAAAACGCAAAAATCTCAAAGATGGCATTTCACAGACTCCACGAAAATAATTTTAAATTATGTACTTACAAATAATTTACTTTCCTTTGGGTAATTCATGTGGATTACGGATGCTGAAATTGGCCGGAATAATTTCAGAGCTCATCGTATGTTACTGATCTATGTCAAGATTCTGCCAAATTAATGCGAGACAAAATCAACAAATAATAAGAATGATTTAACTAAATAAATTAACAGTGCAAATATTCAATATCCCAGTTAAATAGGTGTTAAATTTGGAATCTAACCCTACTTTTCCGTTCATTAGCAGCTAGCGAGATTTATGGTAATTTATATGAATAAAATCAAAAAAACATGTAAATGAACTTTAATAGTTTTTATGATCAACTTTATAGTTAACTATTAAGTTATTTTTATACCCTGTTCAGTAATTGTTTTTTTTTATTTTTTTCAATTTGTATGATCTCATATTTAATAGCTGGATTAATAAATTACTTAGTTACAATGTAAGCAAAAAGCAGAATATCGATAAAATATAGATATAGAGAAGATTTTTAATACAGCTCGAAAACATCCGCTTCGCAATCTTAATCCAGCTAAAAAGATTCATAATAAGCTCACGAGTAAGGATTCTTTATGGGTTTCTTGCCGAAGAATTTTTAAAAAATATAAAACTACGTTTTGTTAGTATGTACTTTAGTGTAGGCTCAAGGCTGGAGCTTAGATTTTCTTACTAGTTGTATATCATTATAAACACTCTAGACTCTTTCCTATATTTTTGTGCCACACCTTTATCAAAATAGATTTGATATGAGTCAGTTGACCTTAGTTCAATGAATTTTAACTCTTACTTTCTCGCCTTAAATGAGATTTATTTAGTAGACTGTCAATATCTTTTTTTTTATATGCATACTTAGATTCAGTTTGTAGAAGGCATTCGTCACAGTTATTACGTAGTCATGCTAATTATACTGCCTACTCAATTTGCTTAACTAATGTGTAAAATGTTTATAGGGGGCCTGAAACCTGACGCCCTGGCCATATAATTAGAGCACGTTTCAATATGGTTTATATTAATTTTTATGGCCCCATGACACAGCTAAATGTCTTCATTATGTTGAGATTTTTTGTTTTAACCACGTAATTACTCGTTTATATTTAACTTTGCTTAATAAAATATATATGTATGTATGTATGTATATGCAGGCTTATGACTCGTTATGTGTTTTTAATTGCTTGTAAATTGTATGTTCGGCATCAAGTATTTTGATTGTCGTAGTAATTGATTAACCGTGTATAAATGTACATATGTACAGATGTTTGCTGTAAGACTGTGTACTTGAAGCTGAACTTGAACTTGGGCGGGCATAAACATGTATACATATATATGTATGTATGTATATGTATATATATAATCGTTAATAATACCTTCACTGCCACTTGCTATACAACTTTACCGTATGGTTAGTGTATTAAGCGTTTTACTTTGTTCATGAAAAATTCGACTACGGCAACAACGACGACGACGACGACGACGACGACGATAAAAGTGTTACAAGGTTCCGGGGCTCGCCTGGCATATATATTATACGCAGTATATAAACACTTCCAGCTCCTCCACACACACACACACACACACACACACACACACACACTTACAAGCACACGAATATATGTATGTACATATATATACATACATATACTTAAGTATGTTGTTTCATAATTTATTACATTTTTTTTTCCAGCCCTTCAGTCTTTTTTTTGCGACGCAGCCAAATTAATTCATAAGTAAAAAAAAAATACATTAAAATACAAAATACAAAACCAGTAGCGCTTGTTTCCCGAATAAAGCGCGAAACTACGATAATTTTGTGCAAATTCATGATTAGCAACCAAAAATTCAAAAGCAAAATAACAAAAGAGGTTCTCGTACAATTGTGCGTCGTTTATTTTGTGTTTTATCTTTTACCAAGGGGTTCCTAAGAGGTCGGTGTTACTAAGCCTGAATATGTGAATTGTGCAAATTTGCTCGGTCAATCAATAAATTATTAAGTATTCAACTGGAATTGCTTATATACGCCTTAACAAGTCGATATCTTAAATAGTACGTCGATTTCAAGAATATACCCTATGAATAGTAATCATTTCAAGATCATTAGTATAGTATAAATAAATATTAATTGATTATTTCATCTTTTAAATATTCATAGTTTAAATTATACCCTTGTCAAGGCGAAATCCTCTGGCTAGTGATTTTTAGCCCTTATACTACATCGATCTCAAAAAGATTTTTAAAGATCATTAATCTTGTATATGGTGGCCATTTTTTAAGTTTTGTAAATTTAAAGTCGAACTTTTTAAAAATGATTTCTTTAAAACGATTGTCATTTAGAGATTATTAATCTTCTTCATAGCTGTCTAAATTGAAAGTGCAAGCCAAAATCTTCCTTTAACTAAATAAAAAAATGCTTCAAGGATAGATGAAGTTTTTATTATATTATAATCATGATAATGTTAAAGATTATAATTGTCCACTTAAGCAAGCATTTAGAGATATTTATTACTTCCTAGATAGCTGGCATTTTTGGCTAGCTAACTCTCTTTGAAATATGTCCGACAATTTATTAATTTGTTAAGCCAATAAGTCAAAATTCTTTGCACGAGCCACTTATGTATAAATGGCTAGTAAGATACAAATTACAAGTATGAAAACACTTTCAAAACTGTTGACAGAAACCGCTGACTCGACGTAGTCAAATAGCTCATGACGCCGGCGACGAGAGGCCCGACCAGAGTCCAATCCTACAAAGAACAACAAAGAAAGAAAAAAAACATTAAAAAAAGAAAAGAAGCAAACAAGTTTCGTTCGAGAATTTGGCATTTATTGTGAAATTCCATTGCAATTTGTCGATGTGATTATTGTTGTTTTTGTTTCGACTGCCCAATTATACCCTGTAGCGTTAAAGAAACAAAAAAAAACCAAGAAAGCACAGTTATCATTCAGTTGCCAAAAATGAAATACCCTTTCAGCTAATACCCTTAATGTACGATAAATAAAATTATGGTAAAATATAGATAATTGCGTGTTTTTATCTATTCATTCGTCTCAAACTTTATATGTATGATATTTCACTCATAAATTATGTTTGTTTTCAATTTATTAAATTTTCTCCCAGCTCTAAAAATTGTTTAGCATAAAATAATTTAATTTATTTAATCTGTAAAAGTTATTTTTTTTTCAATAAACATAATTGTATCACACAAAAGTTTTCAAGAAACTATTGTGTGAAAATTCCAACTAACGACAGGATATCTGGTGGTCAAGCATACTCATTTGTTATTGTATGCTTCTATCTTGGGTTCAGGCTCTTTCGCACCGGCATGACGAAGCAGAAATTATGATGACTTTTAACTTGGCTGCTCCGTCAATTAAAATACATTTGCAGGGACATGCGTTCGACATTTTAGCCAAGGTTACAAAAGCACGTGAAATCAGGCTGACTAATTGCCCATGCTTAGTGGCTAAAGATACAAGTTGTTGCCCCTGTAATTGATATATGTACATACAATACTAGTATCTATGCGTTACGCATAAGCATCAACCTGCTTAGATGGGGAGTTACTGCCACAAAACCGGAACTAGTCAGCGATCACATTAATACACTTATTACTTACACTTAGACTTGGACTTGGTTAAAAAATCACCGGTTGACAACAATATTGACAGATATTTTTAATTGCCAGACTGTACTTGAGCAAATCAAGAATCGATATAGAATCGAACGTCAAGCAATAATTGCACTGCAGTGGTTCCCACTGAGATTAGCAGCACGTGTGTCCCATGCAAAGGTCGAAATTTCCTATAATTATTCAGTTATATTGTATTAATATTCCTGTGTGAGCAATTGCATATTTGGAGATTGTTCATTTCAGAAACTTGCTTTACATCATATTAAAAATTTATCAAATTTATTACAGCGCTCGAAGTTCACATTCTGATAGTAATTTCATCAAAATTCCTTATATAATCATCATCATCATCATCCTCATCATTATCATCATTATCATCGATGGTTTGTCGTTTGCCTGCTGTCAGGGAATAATCATAAATCAAGCTGCCAATTGGTACGCTTGAAAACAAGTTCTCTAATGTAATCAGAGTCTTCAGACAAATCACATCTGACTCAGCTAATAATTAGGAATATTTCAAATGATATATGACACAGAATTGCATTGAAGTTTTTTGAAAATAAATATAAAAAAATAATCAAAATTTGTTATAGGGTGAAGAATCACAATAAACATTTTTTCAAAATTTATCTTTTTATATATATTAATATATTAACATTATTAGAAAATGTTATCAACGTATATTTAAAAATATATGGAATACGTTTTGTTTATTATTGATTTAGCATATAAGGAAACATATCCGACCCCATAAAGTATATATATTCTTGATCAGGACGATATAGCTTTGTCCGTCTTTCTGTTTGTTTCTACGCAAACTATTCTCTCAATTTTGAAGCTATCTTGATGAAACTTGATACATACGCTTATTTCTGCTGTTTGTTTTTTGAGAAAACTCGACCATAATTAACAAATATAAGTTTTGGCATTATATAAGCATGCTCTCAAAATTTCATCAAAATCGGACCATTAAATCTTATAGCTGCCATAGGAACAATCTGTTGAAAAATGAGTCGTTGTATGAACAACTTTTTTGTTTCTGAAACTATCTTAGCCAAACTCAGTACTTGCGAGTTCTATTAGAATTTATATAATTAAGTTGAATTTGGTCAAAATCGGACGACTATATCTTATAGCTGTCATAGGAAGCATCGGTCTGCAATATTGATTTAAATAAGAAAATTCATTTTAAAGGTTTTGTATAAGCAAGAGTGTTTCATTTAATTAAGCAACTGCAAGGGTATACTACCTTCGGAGCGCCGAAGGTAGCCTTTCTTTCTCGTTAAGTTTTGTTTAGTAATTTGTTGATTTGTATTTTCTCTTTTCATGTTGTCTTCCAAAGTGTGTCCCAATTTAAATTGCACTTGTCTGCTTAACACTTTCAAATGAACAATTGAACCTTTTGTCTATTTTTGTGACCAATTTAAGTGGAATTTGACTTAATTTTGATTTGGTTTTCGGGTTGCGCCGCAGAACTAAGAACCGGCAACTATTAATTATATGGTAAAGTCTCTCGCGCCAATCAATAAAACATGAGCGACTAATGGCGAACGTAAGCTCAATTTGGGCGTACTTAAACCCATAGGTAAATCGATTGTTTCTGGGGCGTGATGACGTCAGAGCTGGCACAACGTAATGTAACTACTAAAGAAGTTACATATGTATGTGCGATCAGTAATAGCTGGTGACCCAAGTGCCCCCTTCCGATGAGATGCAGTAGCAGTTACATTCCAAGCTGGCCACTGTAATTAGTAATTAATCAAAGGGAAATGAAATTGCAACCTGCCACCTATGATTAACAAGTGCGAATTAGCCAGCAAAGTGCGCTAATTACGGAATGAAAACCTACCGTATCCGTTACGTTAGAACTGCGAACTACGAACTGGGATCCCAGCTATCCAATGCGATGCTATGCGAATGCTTAATTAACGCCAGCTCCTATCAATTTCAATTTCAATCTGCCATTTGTCTTACACTAATGACTGCGCATATGGTTATAAGTCGGCTGGGCAAATTGCACTGCCAATTTGTTAAACTGTAAACAATTCTAGGAAATTACACCAATTATTTGAAAGAAAACATCACGGCTTGCATTGCATTGCATTGCATTGCATTGACGCCAATGAGTGAACCAATTAAATACATTTATTTTAACATTTATGATAAGCAACTCTCAAATCAGGATGACAAAGAAAATAATATAATTTTCACCCGAACAAAGCTGATTAGTACCTTCTGGCTGGCTTATTATATAATACTTACTATTAAACACTGTTATTAGTTCAAAATGAGAAAATATCAGGAATTACTCTGCCTGTTACATTGGATATACGAACCAAGTTCCTTTCCTTATGCTTCTAGTTATCTACCGGGGTTCCCCTAAGTATTAGATATGGTGTGTGTTGTTTGGTTGGCCATTGCCCGCACATACCTTTTGTTTGCATAAATATTACAATTTATTTGATTTAAGTAATCAAAAATATAATTTAATTTTATCAATTTTGATTTATTTAATTTGCTGGCTGAGGTAGAGTTTGAACAAACCTCGCCTCCCGATGTTGAATCCCATGCTCTCTTAAAGGCAACATTTTATTAAAATTTTATTTACTTTTACAGTTATACTGTTCTTATTTCTATTACTTTATCTTATATTAAGCTTCGCTCAAACAATTTGGGTGAAAACAAATTTATTTTCTTAATCATTAAAGTTGTATTTATAATTAATACTCATTTTGCAAGCAACTGTTTGCAGCAATATTATTTAAATAATTAGATGTATATATTGAATACATTCAAAGTTAAAAATGTAGCTGTTCTAAAACAATCTTGGATGCACTTAGATCCCAAAAGAAATCTATATTATAAATTCAGTAGAAATCAATCAATCATTTAGTCAGGATAAATACGGTACATTTTTAATTATGATATTAAGGGGTATTTTTAATTCTCGATAGATTATGTTTAAGGCATAACACCCATAAACTGATTTGAACATTTTTCATAGTTTATTGAGAGTATATGTATAGGTTCTGTTATATCAAACTGTGAGTTCAGTTACCTTTGGCAAGGTCATCTGACTAATCGCACAATGGGAATGAATTGACATCTCATTGGGACCGCTTCACAAGCTTGGCAGCATAATGCTGTTGCTGTTATTGTTGCTGTTATTGTTGTTGCTGTTGACCGCTTGTGTTGTCTATGAGTCAAAGATTAACGGCAAATGAATTGTCAATGCGGAAATTGATAAAGCATCCCAACTGAAATACGATTTTAATTTTGAAAAAAAGGCAATAAAAAAGTCTCGCATAAAACAACAATTTAATTATAGATTGTAAATTGCAACGTCAAGTTCCATGACACTTTTTTGCATGCAATGAAAACATTTTTAAAAAAATATATATATTTACAGTTGCATTAATTGACCGGCATTCGATATTTATATCATGTTTCATTATTCATGTTAATCAGAAATTTCTGAATGGGCGTTGGGATCTTGAAAAGCTGCCGGAAAGGTTCAGGTTAATTAATGTACCAGTTGAGAAGCTTTAATTTTGTATTGTTTTCAAAGGATTTATATAAATTAAATTATATTTTTATTAGGCTCTGAATATAAATTAGGTCTGCTGCTCCAGTGATTGCCGATTCCAATACACAAATTTTATAAAAGATATCCCTTATATATTATTATGATTTAGAAGTCATTTTCAGGCCTCGCACGGGCCGTGAGGAGCCCTTTCACATAATCCATAACTACCGTACCGCTTTGAAAATAATTTTGAAGACAATCTCACGAAAATTTAAAACATTGACCTCCAACTTTCCCACCAGGGAATGCAGTTTCCAAAGCCTTTTCAAAATGAGCTTAAAGCTTGAAAGGATATACTTCAGATTTCAGATCTTGTTTGAAGCTCTCATTAAAAATACATAATGTTTTAATGATCAGTGATAAACTGCAAAAGTAATCTCTGGGATTTTACAACTTTTTTTTCGTCCTTTCTTTTTGAAATGTTCTATGTAGTTTATGAGCTTTTCATAGAAATCCTATAAATCAAAACTTTTTTTAGCCTGCAGTTTCTGAAATGACTGACAAAAGATACAAATAATAGATATGAATGTGTGTGTTGTAATAGAACAGTGTATCCAATAGATATAAATGTGTATGTGTATGTGTATAATAGAAGTATTGCCCAACAGGAAGTGTCGCTTGGCTTGAGCGCTACAAGCCTTCTATCAGCTATAGTAGATAGCTTGTTAAACCCTCAATCAATACTGAACAGACAGATTTGTCGTGCCCCCCTCAATCAAAAATAGTATTGCAAATATACGCCTGGTGGCCACTTAACTATTTGCCAAGTGTAACTGTTGAGATGGGCGTGTACGCCAAAATCGATTATATCCAAATTCATAGCTTGGACTTTCAATTAATAATATGCGTGATATTGCTAACCACAAATGTGTGGTCGAGAAATTTCTAAGCCAACAAAAATAAATAAATGAAATAAAACTAAGATAAAATGCTAAACTCTTGACAAAAATCCAAATGCCCAAAAAAATCAAATGTTGCTGCCTGCATGCAGAATTGAAGGTGATTGGGTTTTTATTGAATGCCCAAAACAACAATAACAAAACAAAATAAAATAATATGCGAACACAATAATAACAAATGTCTGGCGATCTACGTGGATTGTAACAAGCGACATTAGCTGGCAATAAACTCGATTGAAATTGCGTATTTGGATTGTTAACAACTCTATTCTAATGCTGGCTAGTGCGTATGTAAATACGTAAAGTTTTCCACCACGCGTCGTATGAGTAATGTGTGATAGCCGCGTTTACGAGCCAAACTCGCCAGCGAATGGTATTTCCCCAAAATGCGAAGCGATTGCGGAACTGGTTTACAATTTTCGGGCTTAGATCAGAGCGAAGCAGCCAAAGAAGCAACAACAACAACAACAAGAGCAGCAACAGCAGACCGGCTCAAAACAAAGCAACAGCTGAGCGCGTGCTAAACGTAAGCAGTAACGTAACGTAACGTAACGTCTGGCTGGCTGGCTGGCTGGCTGGCTGGGCAAAGAGAGCGAGCGAGGCAACCCTAGACGCTAAAGAGAGCAGCACGCATGCTATTCGTAGTTGGCGGACAGGTAAACGCTCGTACTAAAAAAACTCGTACTGCAAAAAATACAAAAACAAAAACGAATTTTAAAGCCGTAACTTTACCTGGTGTGACTGTCACACGTCCGGGTTTCCATTCATAAGCGAGCAACGCCAGCGAACGGACGCATACGCGCTTAGGCCAATCCAGCTAGATACTTAGAAAGATACTTCAGATATTTAAGAAACAAGCAAGAATAAATCAGATTTGATAATTTATACATACATATATATGTATATAGCATATTAAGTGAACACAGATTCAAGGAGCTGCCGCAGCAAAAGCAACAAGTTTTTAAGTGCCGTTAGCCAAAGTGTTTGAAGTGAAGTTCAAATACGAAAAGTAACTCAAAGATACAAAGCTACACATGCAACTATGAAGGACTTTGCCAAAATGTTTGCACGTCGCTATAGTGCCGTTTGTGTCAGCGATGAGGAGGCGGGCCTGAATGCCAATCAGCCAAATCAAATGGCCCTAACAGCAGAGCCCCCCTCAGTCACCCCTGGCGCCCCTGTCGCTACTGCCATATCCTTGCCAGAGTCGGAAACTGAAGCTGCCGCAGCGGCGCTGGCGGCGCTACAGCGCGCCCAGCGTCGCAAAAGCCTCAAGGCAAATCGATCCATGAAGCCGATGGACATACTGAGCAGCTTCTTCAATGATCGCCATCCCAGCAAACGCAATGCACGATCCCCCACACGTAAGTTACAAAAAAAAAATATATAAAAAAAATTAAAAAAAAAAAAAAAAAATTAATTATGATAACAAAAGTGTTTAAAAAAAGGAAGACAAAATATAAACAAATCAAATTTGTTGATCTTTGTCTTCATAAATGGTTAATCATTTCTGCAAAAGTGCCAGAAAACAAAAATGTATTTTTAACAAACAATTAACAAACAGTGACAAATAAAAGTGTTTAAATAATTATGAGATAAAGTGCCAAAGTGTATGCCATAGAGCTTCTCGAAACTTCCAAAAATACATATATATATTCATTAATCAATGATCAATTATGGCTAAAAACTTAACGCATCTTTTGTTGTCGCTTCGTTCGGTCTGCATTAATTATGAAAATTTTGCTGCCGCGTTTAAAAACGCCACAAAATGCCACGCGGAACAAATATCGGTACTGTTTAGCATAGCACTTTATGTTTTGTTGTTTCTGTTGATTAGCCAACTCTTTGACACTGACACAGTTTGACTGAAAGTCTTCGCGAGCAGTCTATCAATAACTGTGGCTATCAAACAAATGCGACAGCTAAATGACAAAACGCGCCCAAAACGCGGCAAGCATCTGCGTTTGTAGCACGCGATTTGGTCCGGCGTTAACCCTGAACTTGACCATATGCTTACCATAAAAGCCTAGAAGCCAAGCAGGCAATACAAGTTTGTGTTTTGTTTGCTTTGTTGTTGTCTTGCTTCATGTTGCAGTTGCCAAGCGATTTTTGTGCGCGTCTAAAAACGCGCGCGACTTTTGCAGCTGCATTCGAGGCGTTAGCGAAGTAACGGCTTAGATTGCACATGTTTAGTGCTCAGTGTTGTGACCTCTAGATATAGTTTTGTATACGCTGCCGCCTCACCTTCATCAACACCCATACCTATCCGTACATATATACGACGAAAAACTTGCGAGCGTTTCTTTCAAAAGTCAAGAACAACACGAATTTCGCACATATTTTTGTTGCGTTTATTTACCCAGCAAATTAAACGAAAATCAAGAGAAGAGTGAATGAGGCCCAAGAAACTGTCGAAAAATCACAGAAGCAGTAGTTCTATCATAAGACACAATAAAATAATATTTCGTAGAAGAAAAATAAATAAAAATTGTTAGAAGCGCTAAGCGAAGAGCTAAAAATAAAACAATTCAGCGCAATTAGTTGATTTTGGTGAATATTTACTTCCTCATATATGTTGGACAATAATGAGCAATACAGCAAAAAAAAAAATCATATTTAAATAGAGAAAACAATCAATATAAAACGCTTTTGGATATGTGAATTTAAGCGCAAAGAATGACGGAAAAGTGTTGAAAGCGAGAGGCAGATAAATTAGTGTGTGGAATCATGTAGATAAAGTGAAAAACTATTTTTTTTATTTTTAATAATCTAAAATACCATATGCATAATACACAAAATATAAAATCGGATAATTGCTTACATATTGATTGGAGATTCAAATAAATATTAGATAATCACTTCGATATTAAACTCAACAAATATTTTACTTACACAACAAAAAACTGTTTAATGACCCTGTGATATGACACTAAAAGATTATTGTGTAATTAGTTAGTACAATGTGACCAGCTGTTGCATAATTACAACTGTACTATACATTTTGCTGTGATATCTGATTAGTTATGCATTTAAAAAATATTGTTTGTTCGGGTGGGTTTCTAATTAAACGGGCCAAACTATCGTATTTTGTAAAACTGTAAACTGGCATTAGTGGAAAATCGCAGATTATCTGTTGAGGGGTGAAAGTTCAAGTTGATAATTCTAATTAGAGCCACGCGCTGTGAAAATGAAAATATTTCGAATTCTTAAATGATTAATTAAGCAGCAGCTGATTTGTTTATGATTGTATCATAAATCAATATTATACAAAATCCATTTCGTATTCAAAGCATGTGCACAACTTTTTATATAAAACTTAAACGTGTTCCCATAAAGTGTCGAAAAAATCGAAAGCCGATTATTATATGTAGACATTTCAAGAACTTTTTGAAATTTCAAATGATTTAAAACAATTCAACTATCAAAATATTTATGGTCTAACATGCTCGATATGCGATTTATATATATTTATGTCTATATTTAAATAAAAGGTTTTTTATTTGGCATGTGCAAAACTGGCCGAACCAGGAGAAGATCAGAATACTATTGTCAAAAGAATTAGCAAATCGATTGTTTCAGTTATTCATTAGATTTCAATACGCCCCCCGTCTGAGTGTCGAAATGAGCTCTGAACAAGTTTCGCACTCTGCTCGAATTAATTGCTCCGATATGTGGCCTGAGGTATACAGTCGAAGAAAAACATCGTCACCGAAAAATAAATAATTACAATAAAAGTGCCTGCTCATGGTCAAACAGGATTGCCAACGTTTATGTATTTATTTTGATTTTTGATTTCTTGCGTATTTCTGCTTCTTTTTTTTTTTTTTTGATTCGCAAAAATTATTTATGCAAAAAAGCGGTTCATTGCTGATAATAAATAGAAGGTAAAACGCTGACATTCTACATATTTCGCCAAGCCGCATCAAACTGAACAAAAGGCGTCGCGGATGCATTGACTTTGGATTGTGGCAGGAGATTTCAGCTATTGTAAAGTCAGATGAGTTGACTTTAAGTGCCAAAACTAGTTTAAGGCATATAAAATTAATTCAACGTATTCCACTTCGCTCACCAATTTGAATGAATGATTGACCAGATCTTTGCATAGCCCAAAACCCAAAAATGCTGTTATACATAAACCTATTGATATAAAATAAAGTTCATCAAAAATTCTGTTCACAAAAAAATGTCAAAAAATTCTTCAACATTTTTAAAGAGAATATTTGTGTTGGGAAAAAACCAAAAATATGTGAAAACAAATCTGTTAAAATTAAATTTTAAAAGCAATGTTTTTTACGCCCTAAAATGTTTATATTCAAGAAAAATGTGTTTAATTGCTGCTCAGCTTTGCTCATCATTTGCAATCTTCATGTCCCACACATTATAATTTGAATGCAGCTCTTGCAACAGCAAGCAGACAAAGATGGTGTCAGCTTTTACCTATCTTTTTCGACATTTGCTGCACCGAAATCAGTAAAAACTAAACAAATAAAACTCATTAAAAATATTTGCTTGCAGTTATTGCCCAGTCGCAGTTGTTGTCAACATGTTGCAGCAACAGACAAAATGTTGCAATCGCCAATGCAGTAAGTGTCTAATTGCTAGGCTGTCGTCGCAAAATTAAATTTTGCGTCAGCATTGTTTACACTTGTCAGCATTCCAAATGGTTCAATAGAAGCTGTTTCGCATAACTTTCTGTCTGATGCTTTTGGGGTAATTCCCGAACACAAAGTTGCCAAATCATCAAGAGTAAACCGAAATTCGCTTACTTGTGATTCATGACCGATGATTACATGGCAAGTGTCAAGTGCCGAATAAACAGCTGTTTGGAGAAATTTGATTATATTATCGTTGCTCTAAATAAATAGGTCGTTAAAAACTGAAAAGAAACACTTTGAAATTTCATAGAACGAGCTGTGTAATAATTGAGCTCAGATGGCAAGTTTGCAACATTTTTGGTCAGTCACCTCTTGAAGCAAACAAACTTCAAGCTACAAACTTTGACTTCTACTGACGTCATGGCGTATCCAATCAGGTTTGCATAGCTGACAACGCAATTGTTCTCTATAATAGATGACTATAAATCAATGGCTACCTAATGATGAGTTTAACAAAATGAACTTGCCCTGCAGGCTGTGAGATCAATCGATACGCAATCTTAATTGAAAATCAAAATACAAATACAAACATTTCATTTTTACACACACACATAGCAACAAAATGCTCAACAGTAGCCGGCGCTTTGGCTGTGGCGGTTGAGCGAGCCACGCCCCTTTTTT
Source organism: Drosophila maculinotata (assembly GCA_035045305.1). Lineage (NCBI taxonomy): Eukaryota > Metazoa > Arthropoda > Insecta > Diptera > Drosophilidae > Drosophila > Drosophila maculinotata. The sequence continues at coordinate 4,603,043 of JAWNPD010000377.1, read as the reverse complement.
TGGTCAAGCATATAAGTGTGATGTAACAGTGGCAAGCTGTGAAATAAGCTCGCCTTTTGGGGTTCTTTCTTCGTTGACGAGCGAAATTTATTGATAAGCAAACAAAAGACTTAGGACACGAACTTGTTGGCACTCGGCAAATTTGGCTATTGTTGTTGCGAGCACATGTTGTCTTGTTGTTGTTGTTGTACGCGTGCGTTGCGTGCTCCAACTGCGAATTAGTGGCCCATTCCCACGAATTCTTCGTCCAATCAATGTGGGTGGCAAGAGCACCAGGAGTACGTGCCTCACATTGCCAAAAGCTGTGGCCAAAGTAGAAAATAAAAAAATATTTTGGCAAACAAACAAAGCAATTAAACAAACAGCGCCACAACATAATTTGCATTTGCAGTGCTATTTGTGTTGTTTGTGTTTTTATTTGTATTTTTGTTTCAATTATTTTGTTTTTGTTTTTTGGCGACTTTTAATTTGAAACAACAATCGAAAATCGAGATTTCATATTTAAATATAGACAAGCGTTCTTTGTTCATAACTTTGTCGTTTGCACCTAACCACTAAATTCATGAACCTGCAGTGCATACTGAACGATTGATTAAAAGCCAATCGAAAATGATCAAGCGCTTGAAATCTACAAGCCGAAAAGTTGACGTAGAAGATACACTATCTTTGATCATGTTTATTAATGTATGCATTTTTGATGGATGGATACATAATAATAATAAAAATAATAAATAAATAAATAATAATAATAAATTATATATTGTTATATATATAATATAATAATAATAAATAAATAATAATACAAAATTGAATTTTTTAAATTATATATTGGTATCAACCATTGTTTTTAATCGCAACTTTAGCCAGATATATTTCTGTTCTAATTTTGCGAGTGTAAGAAATAAATGTTTTAGTTATACATCAAAATCCCTGGTCATACGAGCTAACTCGCTTAATTAAATATATAATATTTAATTCATATGCTTAGATTCTCAGACTCACTGATTAGTGATTAGATAGGTGACAAGCGAGTTGGCTGCCAATTGTGGTATACCCTTCGTTAGTGTATTAAAAGCCATTAATAACTGGCAAGCTCGAAATGAAAGTAGCCGAGGGTACATCGGACCCTTGACAAATCAGCGACTTTTAGTTTGGCTTTGACTTTGCAACGATCACATCAAATATAATATCAAATTGAATAACAGTTCAAAAGTATCCGATTATAGATTACCTATTGTATATATTGTCATTATGACCGTGGTGCGTCGTCGGTTGCGACGTCAGTCGCTGAAGGATTTTCTGGGTGCACTCTACTCGCATCGTCGCTTCTCGCTGGAGAAGCTGCGGCACTTGCAACAGTTGCACAATCGCCGGCAATTGATGTGTAAGCCAATCAGTAATATGCAAATAACTGTAATTAGCTAACGTTAGCCATATACTTGATGTGAGCAGATATACAATTTGCGGTTAGCGGTTATCGAGACCATGATCAGATATCACATTCGTACTTCTATAGCTTATTATAGGCAGTTTTATTGTTCCTGCTAGTGTTGTTGCTATTGTAAAGGGCGCCATTAAAACGCAGCGAAATGAGGAGAATCCAAATTGGATGTTGCCACAGCTGCCACAGTTGAAAGGAAAATCCCCTGGCAAACTGGTTGCGCCTGGCACAACAGGATCTAAATCTGAAGAAGCAGAAGACCGTGCAGAGAACAAGTTCAATATCCACCACAAAGAGCAAGAGACAAAAGCCAACCAGAATATCAGCAACAAGGTCGCAACGAAGTCGATATGCGCTACCTGCTATGCGGTTAAATCTCAATCTCAATCTCAAACTCAATGCTCAAGATCAAGATCGGCCCGGCTCGGCGGCTTAACTGTGAATCATCCATCCGAATTGGAATTGTTCGCGATGTTTCTATAATAACCGGTGCGATATAGTCTGTCTTGTCTTGTCTTGATTAATGCAGCGACTTAAGCAGTGTTATTAAATACTAAAGATCGGTTGACCGATTCCAATATTATAATTAAATACTTATATGATAAAACCTAGACCTGCCTAGATTAAAAGTGCTGAAGATTACTCCATCGACTATAAACCAAAAAGCAGTTAAAAGTATGCGAGATTTTATTATATTTATTATCTTAAATCGAGATAATAATAATAATAGATATACATATATAAATTCTATCCTGAACTTAATATAGATTTACTCGATATATATTCTTACAATCACATAAAAACTAGCAAAAGTGTTCCCTAAATTTAGTATAGATTTGCTCTATATATATATATATATAAATATATATATATCTAGCTTGGAACCTTGAGAGCCTCTTGTGTGACTTCACGATCATTCACGTCACTTCCCATAAGCCGTATGCCCCATGAAAATAGCTTTGACTGTGCATTTTAATAGTATAGTAAACCCATTAAGAGCCAAACAAGTCATGGCTCTCCTATTCCTTGGCAGATGCCAAGCACCATATGTACACACATACATACATACATATATGTATATATATATATATATGTATCTGTAGAAAAGCAAAAGTTTTTTTAGCACACAAACGCGTTGATAAAGCATAGTCGTATATTTCAATGCTGATGGCTGGAGATGATAATTAGAAACCAGTTTTTATGGGGTCCATCTGCCCAATCACTTGGAGCAGTTTATGCACGTGTCTGTGTCAGCTCAATTCTATATATATATATAAATATTGTGGTTTTTTTCTCTTTTTTTTTGCATTTTGCATTTGCAACACGGTTGACAAATTCTCTGGTCGGCAAACAAGTTAACAAGTCGCTGACCACTGTGCGCACTCACATACATAAGTGTTAACTGACGTTGACACTCGGCTCAGTTGTTGTCGTTGTCGTTCTTGTTGTTGTTGTTGTTGTTATTGTTCTTGTTTTTATTGTTTTAATGAAGATATTTATATGCACGCATTTATGGATACGCTGGAGCGGTGGCAGCGTGGCAGCGTGACTTATATGCCATGGAATTGCGCTACGCTGAATTATTGTTGAGTGTTCAGTCACTCAATGATTCAATATACTTAATTCGTATATATATATATTGTATAGTACAAGTACTTGTAATACTCGCTCTGCTCACGAGGAACTCGGCCGACAGATCTGAGAGATATTTATCGCCAGATTGCAACTGTCTGTAGTTGTCGGAGGTCTGTCGCGATACTGTCGTGTTAAGACATAATGCTTGGCGACTGTCGATTTACATAATTTACCGCCGGCGAGCAGCGGTAATGTCGTCAAGAAAGCTCAGACTATAGGATTATAGCGTTTCAGGGTCAGCTGCCTCAAATCTTCTTTAAATAAATTATACATTTAAGCCTAATTGTCAGTTGTATTCAATGTGTACCAATACCATAATTGTTGCTTGTTTTTCAAACTTAGCGATCCTCTTTTATTCCGTTATATTGATATATTGCTGATATATTGAAATTACTCCACGTGTTACCTAGTTCATATTGATCAAAGTATTGGCAGGTGGCTTCTTACAAGCCACGTGACAAAATTCTCAATTCTCTTAAATTCCCAGACACGCATAATCCCAAAAAAAAAAAAAAAAAAAAAAAATATTTTGGAGGGGTTTTCAAGTCCAAAATAGAACATGCTCGTGTGCCGAAATTTATTAGAATATCATTTTTGATATGCAAATATATGATTGTATTCATTTATTTTGATTTTTTCTAAATCTTTTTTTTTATTGTTCAATTCGAAATTTTTTATTTTCGCGTGTCGCACACGCTGCCTATTTATGCATAATTAATCGTGTCTTAATTAACTTAATGAGGTTATTTATATGTACTCGACGAAACATTAACTTAATTCTATCGTATCTTTCTATCTATCATTTTGCAGGCGCTTTTCTGTTACTGGCCATTGGATTTTTGGCTATAACAACAGCGGTGCTGGTTAAAGTATTTCAACCCTACGATTTAATATTCAAATGGGTGAGTCTAATAAACAGAAACTAAAGCTTTTTAACGGCCGTCCTTAGCCTTTACCAAATGTTCGCCAATTATGCGTTTCAAGCGGTTTACCTTCGATTTGGACACGTAGTTTCGACTACGATATCTCATAAATGCAATCCGTTTAAGGCGCTTGCAATTTGGCATACCATTGAACGCACCATACTATTTATAAGTCCAAACCTAAATCGGTTTGTTTTCTTTGCAGAAATTGATAATGGCCGACAATGGTGAAATCTTCAATCTTTGGGCCCAGCCACCAGTCGATTTGTATATCAAAATCTATTTATTTAATATTACCAATGCTGAGGCGTTTCTAGCGGGTCGCGAAAAGCTACAAGTGGAACAAGTTGGTCCCTATGTCTACAAGTAAGTACACAGAGTCTACAAATGTAAAATGGATTTTCAAGAATGACATTGATTATTTATTTACTTATTGCAGAGAGCTAATGACGCATGAGAATATCACGTTTAATGACAACAATACCATGTCTACAACACCCAGTCATCCATTGGTGTGGCAGGAGCATCTGTCCGGAGGTCGTCGTGAGGACGACGAAGTCATAATGCTCAATATAGCTATGTTGGTGAGTACACCCAGTACAGTAACAGTAACAGAATTGTGAAAATATCAAAACTATAAAGAATTCTTAAAGTAGAAGAAGAATAGTTTTTAAAAGTATATCTTCATCAAGAAAGAATATAAATAATTCCTGAATATAAAGAAAAAATTAAGAATAACTAAAAAATTAAAAATAACAAAATATTAAAAAATATATTAAAAAAATTGGACAATTTTAAAATAAGTGTGAATACTTTTTGAAATTATTAGCAGTGTCCGAAAGAAAAAAAAACAGTGTCGGAAGCCCGCAAACAAAACGACAAATCTAAATAGCAGTACACCGAGTACGAGGAATTTCATATGTAGAAAAAAGATAATTGCTCTAATTCCATTCTAAGCTTATCCAATTAGTTTAATTGCACTGCCGATCGATATGATGTAATCTGATGACAGATTATTAACTATTGCTCAATCTCGATCTATAATCTATAGCAATTTTCCTAAAGTTGCACAACGTTTAATGCAAATGTTTGCGGTAAATAATAACATATTGTTCCGTTAGTCAGCCAACAACAATAATGATAAAAATAAAAAACAAATCGCGTGCCGCGCACATGACGAAAACAAATAAATTATAATGAAAACTCATCCCAATAAAAACCTTTTGAAAATCGGCAACATATTAAACTTAATGATTGGCAATTAATTCGCACACAATGAGCTGCCAGACTGTGGGAGTGAAAAGTGTGAAAAGGACAGCGAAAGTGTGAATGAGAGAGAGAGAGAGAGAGAGCGTGAGAGAGTGGCGGGGAGACGTGCGAATTGCGAATTGCGAATTGCTACCGTTACTTATGACACTTCTATGACTGTCTCACTCGCACACAACTCAACGTTTTCGAAAGTTTTGTTTTTTTGTTTGACGTAGTTGTTGCTGTTATGATTACAATAATAATAATTGGCTTTGTTGCTGTTGCTGTTGCTGTCTGTGGGCGTGTTTGTTATTGTCAGTAATTTTCACTGATTAATGACGATTTGGTATTTGAAAATCGTAAACAAATCAAACAGCTATGTACACTCGATCAATATATGCACATATCACTATAATTAATTGTTGACTTTATGATGTTTCAATTAAAAGTGTTTAAAATTAACATAGTTGATAAAGTTGCTATAATTTATGCGAAAAAAGTTAAAATCACAATTTGTAGGTTAGCTTACGAATCAATGAGTAGAAGCAGAAGAAGAAAAGCTGGATGAACAAGAACACGCGCTGCCAGCGTCCGGGTGCAGTGTATGAGTTAGGCCTAAAATAATGAATAATGCATTCGGCCCAACCTAGTCTGTCAAGAGTTTGTCAGTCTATCTATCAGTTAAACTAGCCACTAGCTAACTGCTACTGGCTTTACTTGCTGCTCAGGAAGTACGCAATTATTGTTCATTAAACGTTCTATTTATTGACTATAATGATGGCAGTAACGAGCCGTTGATACTGCCACTATATGTAGTATTTCGTCGTACCTAGAGACCTAGACACATCAGCACTGACATATCCTGACACTATTCAACTCAAACTGACTGTTAACCTTAGAAATTATCTATGATTAATACATTCTCTTTCTCCTAAATTTATATTCCATACAATTCAAATGTGGAAGCTCAACAGAAAACGAAAACCAAAAATAATATTAAAGGAGCGGGAAATTTTTAGTAAATTTATTTGTTACAACTTATTTATTTACAAAAAAAAAAAAACATTTTTGTTTATTTTTATTGATTAGATACCGGGTTTGTTTTACCGAGAGTAACTTTATGGGGTCAGAGATGCCTCTTTATGTCTGTTACACAACTTCCTAATACCATATTTTAAATTATAAATTGTAAATTTCTCTTTTGCAGGCCATCTCTCATCTGACGGCCAATCATAATTACTTCTTTGTACGCTTGCCACTGCAAGGACTCTTTGCCAGCACGAAATCGGAGCCAATTATTCGCATGACTGCCAAGGAGTTTATGTTTGGCTTTCCTTCGGCGCTGGCCACGCTGGGCAACACGTTCTTGCCCAATTGGATATCGTTCGAGAAGGTTGGACTGATTGATCGCATGTATGATTTCTCAACGGATTTTGAGACGTTCTATACGGGCGCAGAAGATTCGGCCATATCCGGTCTGTACGACACCTATCGTGGAGAGAAGACGCTGCCCCAATGGGAGGGCGATCATTGCAGCAACATTGAGTACGCCTCCGATGGCACCAAGTTCAAGAGCTTTATACAGCCAAATGATACCGTAAAGTTCTTCAGGAAGAGCATGTGCAGGCCCATCAATTTGGTAAGTTAGGCTCTTTTTTTATTATTTTCATTTTATTTTATTAATCTTAAATTTGCCTACGACAGTATCGAGATGGTGAGGAGCGCACTTTTGGCAGCTTGAAGGGTTACAACTATGTCTTTGAGGAGAATGCTTTTGACAATGGCGCCATCAATGAGGCGAACAAATGTTTCTGCCGCCGAGGTAAGAAAAGATCCTTTCAAAATTATATTTAATCAATCTGTTAGCCGAGTTATCTGATTAACTTTAGAACAAACAAAACGATTTCTTTTATTTAATTGCCTTAACAATTAAAATACATTCTGGAACTTTAGCTGCATTTTTTATCATAATAATTGTGGTGTGTCGAGATTAGCAACAGGTGACCCAAGTCTCATTCTTTACGATCGGCTTGGGTTCATTTAATTGCCCAGTACAAAGCGCAAAAAATTCTTGTTTTTAAGCGTCGCGGCATGTTGGCGCTGGATAATTGATATCCCCGCACACCCCCCAACAGTTTTCAGTTTATCAGTTGACATGGAATGTTTAAGTTTGTAAACAGTCTCCAAAATTTTCCATAGTACTCAAGCAGTGACGCAAAGCGGCAACAATGCGTTCTACATGAAGCAAAACATTTATTTGTAATGATTTAAATGAAAGTTTTCTAGTAGAATCCGTGCGTCAGAATCTGAGACACGCAATCGACGACGACCGCCTTAAAAGGGGGGCGTACGATAACATGTTTATCAGATAAACAGTTTTTCCGTAAAGTGTAACCTCAAAAAAAAATATATACAAATGTTGTAATGTTGAAATTGTTTATTGTTCTTCTGTTTTGCAGGCGATTGCCAGCCGGTCGGCTTAATTGACGTCACCGAATGTTATTACGGTTTCCCAATCTCTCTAAGCTTTCCACACTTTATGAATGGCGATGCTGGCCTAGTGGAGAATATAACTGGCATGCAGCCTGATCCTGCCAAGCACTCTACAGCATTTGTCATACAACCGGTAAGTAACCTTGCGAGTCTCCACAAAAAGTTGCCTTGTTTTTGTTGTTGTTGTTGTTGTTATTGTCGCATTAATGCGGCAACTTTCAAGTGTCAATTATCATTTCGCAGCAGCCGCATCTGAGAACCGTTTAACTAAATGTACGAAAATATAGGCAATATTTAATTAAACATTCACAAGTGTTACATTTTAGTTGTATAAACGATTTTCGATTTCAGCTAAAGTTTAAGTTGTTAGCATTGTTATTGTTGTTGCTGCTGACATTGCTGTCACCAGTTTTATTTTTTTTGTTTATCTTCCGATTGAGTGAGATCGCGTGGAAGTTAATTGTTTATAGTTGATATTTATATTGGTTAATGTTTTAAATATTTACATTTCCGGCTAATTAAGTTAACCGTTAACACGACAAGTCACGATAAAGCTGATTTTCTTTAAGGCAAACTTAATTTATGTATAACAGGAAATTGGTAGGATTTTAAGTGCGCGTCAGATTAGTTAACGGCATTTTATTATCATGCATAAATTACAATTAAATAGAATCATAGCCATGCATGTGTGGAGTGCTTCCAATGCGACTTTCCAATTCGATTGCAATCGCACTTTGAGTCAAATAGTATCGATACTTCTGTTTGCATATTTTTAAATATTCTAATTACTCAAATTCCATTCACAATAGAAATATCGCTATAATCATAACCATGCATGTGTGGAGTGCTTCCGATGCGACTTTCCGATTCAATTGCAATCGCACAAATAGTATCGATACCTATGTTTGCTTATTTTTAAATATTCAAATTACTCAAATTCCATTCACAATAGAATTATCGTTACATTTCCTTGGGCTATGGAATCAAATCAGCAAGATCAACTGGAAAGCATCAATTATCATGCGAACATTGAATCAATTATTTTAGCAATTGTAGCAATTTCCACAAAGTATTACGTGTTTTGAGAAAAAACTGCAATGCAAAAAGCGGCAACAAAAATGCGAAATTTCCGAGAAAAAATTGATAAAAGGAATGCGAATTAAGGACAACCTATATTTAGGAATACATATATGTATATTTGAGCCCCGCAATTAAATGAAATTAGGCCAAGTTCAACTGAAATGGTGTCGTACTTGATACTTGATACTTGTACTGCATACAACTACCGGGTAGTTCATAAATTAATTATATCGTATTTGTTCATTTTAGGAATCCGGTCTGCCACTGTCGCTGTCCGTAAAAGTGCAAATCAACATGCATTTCAAGGATCTGGCAAACTATCCGCAAGTCTCACAGTTTAGTCATCTGACTGCCCCAATGCTGTGGTTCGAGATTGTAAGTCAAAAAACACACATTTGTAAATATAATATAAGTAATAACATGATTTGCATAATCTTTAGATGATGCCCAAGTTGCCGGATGATTTGGACACGCGTTTCAGTTTTTATTTAAATATTTTGCCGCTAGTGAATCCGGTCGGCTTCTGGGCTTGTCTGCTGCTGGGAGTGGGTCTACTGGTATATGCCATCACCCGCGCCACTCTCCACATGTCCAGCTTCACCCGCCAGGCGACCAACATCTCGGATGGCAAATACGCACGTGCCAATCTGCTGCAGAATCTGACGGGCAGCTCAGGAATCGTGGGCAGCGCCAATCAGGTCTACAATCCCTGTGAGCTCAAGCTGCTGGATGATGTGCCGGCAGCAAAGAAGCATGTCATCATACGCGACAGCAGTGGCCATGGCAATGGCGAGGTCTATCAGGAGCGTCGCCAATCTGTCTACGCCTTGGAGCTGGAGCCAGCGATCTCCGATGCGGAGAGCAGTGATGAGGGCAACGATAGCGACACTGTTACGCTCAGCAGGAACTCCACCACATCCAGTTCGTGCATCGAGGAGGAGCATGGAGATGATGATATTTGCATAGGTTGTTTCGATGACAACGATTTAGATAGGGATGCAGTCTGTCAGAGCAGCACGGGAACAAAGCAAAAGGTAAGCATTTTAAATTTAAAAAATATATATATATAAATATCAATATATAAAGTGTAAATTGGTCTAGGACTTTTTTCAAGGATTTGGCAAAACATGCAAAAACCCAAACTGACTAATATACCAAATTTGAGATTTTATGAATTTTCATTATTTATATAACGGTACTCATTCTGATAGCTAGATATGCCTTACTTTTACTTACACTCAGCTACTTTTATTTTACTTGCAACTTAAATAAATCGTTTGCAGTTAAATGGAATTTCTGACGTGTTACGTAATACGTTTTAAGAAGCCCATAATAGACTCATTTATTTAGAAATGGCAAAAATGCGAGTAACGCTAAAAAGGTTAGTTGTCTATTTGAAAACACTCTAGTTTACAATTTCGTAATTAGCTAACGATAGCTACATATGTATGTATATGTATGTATGTAGTATGTATACATATGCATATATCATCAATGCCGTAAACACAGTATAAGGAAATCGACGCCAAGCAGTCTAACATGTCTTAGGCGAAAATTGCATTATGTCGCTTAGTTGTTTATGGCCAAAATTAACGGTCGCGTTGAATCAAATCAAATGGAATCGATGAAGTTTGAAGGCAGTCTGAAGTCGGTAATCGGTAGTCGGCAACAGGCGATTTGGCTAACTCGTTTTGGGAGCAAACACACAACATTTGATAGTCTCGCACGCGTGTTGATTCTTTTGCGGGGATTTGCATATAGTCGCACACTAATACTACCTACTATTGATATGTTAATTAATCGGAATGCTTTCTTTTTTTATTTACAGCTGGGCGTTAGTTTGGCCAGCAGCGGCTTTGCTTCGTCGACGCCCGCCTCCAGCAACAGCCACAGCCTCAGCTCGAGCTCCAGCTCGAGTTCACATGGAAACATGGACAAGAGTTGGATACCCTATGAGCATCCCGAGAAAATTGGCGGGAGGGGAGCCACAAAGCACGTGTAGAATTAAGCGACCAGTTTAGCAGTTAGTTTAGGTTGTCGGTTACCCTTTGATGATAGTAGTAGTGATGATGATACATATGTATATATATTTATATATACATGTGTGTGTGTACATCGTATAAAGTTTGGTTGGGCATCGGCATCGCCGCTTTTGGTTTTATATAGCAATTTAAATAGTGTAAATAATACGAAAGCCAAGTGCTGGTCTTTTTTTACTGTGATAGCTTTAAACATACAAAAGAACGATTGTAGTTGTCCCCCACCCCCAACGTATATACATATATCAACTGTATATACCCGAAATAGCACAATTAGTGCTGATTTCGTTTTTACAAAAAACTAACCTTTGCATGGCGTTATTTATATTGAGTTTAAGCAGTTTGTAAGTTTCGTTCGCTTTATCTATCTTAGTTAACAAGTCACCTCCATGAGGTGCCAGAAATGATTTGAATTTACATACATACATACATACATATGTATGTATATACATATGTACATGAATTAAAGCAAATTATGATGAAGCAACTTAATAAGAAATTTGCACAACAATTGTAGTTCATGAACGTAATACATACATACATACATACATATATATGCTAAGAATTGCTGTGATTTTTGTATTGATGCAGAATTTATGAGCAGACGCCTTATAAAGTTAAGCGTTTGCACAACAAATTAAATATCTTAGCCTTAGATCATGTAATTTTAGCAATTAAACTGCAGTAAATGCATTAATTTAAATAAAAATCATAAAAAATAATATATTTGCAGTTTTATTTTACTCTGCATTTCAGTGAAGCAATAAACAATTATCACTTTGCAAGTTGTCAATAACTTCTTTGACTTTGAATATCGCGCGTTAAATTTAACAGAATTTACTCAGAACTTAACAGAACTAATGTATCACTTAACAGAACTACTCCACCAGTTAGCATAGATTAATTCCTACTGTCCGCACATGTACTCACTTCTCAATCTACTTGCCGCAAATAAATATCGCTTTTGGCGGGCGGATACTGAATATGAAAATCTATCGATAATGCTAAACTCGTTTGCTTTTAAATAATAATAACAGAATTATAATATAATTGTTTATGTGTGAATAAAATCAGTCAATATGTATCAACTATATACATCATGTACAGTGGGTAACAGTAAAGCACAATGAATATCGCTAAACTATCGTTAGGGCCCTCATCACAATTGCGGATAATTCTACTATCGAAGTTAGATAAACAGGTTGGCTGCTAAATGTAGTATTTCAATTATTATTTTATAAATGTCACAATATATTTCGGCCCAATAACATCCAAAAAAGTGTCGATCTGCCACAGAGGAGCTAGCTGCCCACAACGCAGCGGAGGGTAAGAAAAGACATCCACAGACTTTGGACCCGATACCAAAACAAAGAGCAACAGTTTGCTCAAAAACCGCTCTCACTTTCGATGGCGATGGCGATGCCGATGCCGGCGCTGGCAGCGATAACAAAAGCGCAGCTACAGGTCGGCAACGGCAGCGAAGGCACAGTTTTAAAATCGGTTAAAGCGAAACCGGTCGTGTTTCTGAGATATCAGATATTAACATTTGGTAACTGTTGCACTCTTTTGTCTACGTGGACTGTTATTTTGTGTATTTGTGTTTTATTCTCTATCGTTAATTGGCGTTAATCTTAACGCTCTGCTTATCGCAATCTTTAACGATTATGCACACTTATCAAAGGTGAACAACAACAATATACACATACACCATTTAATAACCTTTGGATAATATATATATATGTATTATTTGCAGTGCCCCAGTTGAGAGAAGAGTTGAAACGCCCAACGCCGCCGAGATGAGATTGCTGAGCGGAAAAAGTGTCTTCTGGAATTTGGTGTGTATTTTGAATTACAAGAATTTTCTATACTTTTATATCTACGAAAGTTCTCTGACCACATTTATAGGTGAACACTATTTAAGTCTGTTCAGAATCAATTTCTTATCTTTGCCTTAAGTAGAATAAACTGGGATCCCAATCACCGTTACCAATACTCCAGTCAGCTCCTACTTGGCAATCTTCCGCCATTAATTAGCCCCTTAGGCTGTCGTCCTGCACAAGTTCATTTTCGGCGACACAGTATCCTCTTTTCTTTTATGTCGTCTAAACTCTTCAGCACCTAGTAGCCTTACAATAAACTTTGTTTCCTTCCTCTTGCGACTGGTTACGCTTTGCGCAATCCTCTTCGTGTAATTTGTAAATACTAGTTTCATGTATTCTCGGCAGAACTATTTCTCTCCATAACCAAATTGTCTATTCTTGTATACCTTCCATAAGTCCTCCCTCTGTATGTGAAGACTATTTTTCCCTTCCTGTTCAAATATTTCTACTAACATTTTTCTTTTCTCTCTGTTTCTGTTACTATTTCTTTGGTCTTAAAGTTTTTCCATTTAATTTAATTTGTACTTAATTCAATTGGTTCAGTTTCTTTTGTTCTGGGTTTCCCCCAATGGTTGCAACAAATGTTGGACTAATATTAACCAAGAAAAATTCAACTTTAAATTTTTATTATTTACAATCTATAGTTTGCAGTTTTTAACTTTTAAAAAATATATATATTTTTTGTATTATTTATTTATTTAAATAAATAAATATAAAAATAATAGAAAATAGCTCCTAACTAACATTTTTGTTTTCAGACCAAAAGCTCCATTAAATCGAATAAAGCCTCTGATCTGCTTATTAAGCTACTGCCTGCCAGCTATAGTACCAAGAGTTCGGGCCAACTGGAGCAGAATCTATTGAAATATCATGTGTTGCCACTGGACGAAACGCTGGATCGGTTCCTGTGTACCGTTCAGCCGTTTCTGACACCGACAGAGTTTAAGAAGCAGCAGGAAATAACTGAATCCTTCAGGGACAAAGAGGGCAACAAGCTGCAAGCTCTGCTCGAGGAGGTTGGTCAGCGTGAGACGAACTGGCTGGCATCCCGCTGGCAAACGACGGCCTATATGAAATATCGTGATCCCGTCACCGTCTATGTGAGTCCCGGTATGACATTTCCCGTGCAGGAGTTTAAAGATCATCGTGCCTATGTGGACTATACAGCCAAAGTCATTTTCGGCCTGGGTGAATTTAAGGAAATTGTTGATTCCGGTAAGATACCTATTGTTAAAATGGGCAAGAATGAGCTGGACAATAGTCAGTTTGGAAAAGTGTTTGGCACCTGCCGCGTACCTAAATACTGCACGGATGAGATTGTATACAATCCTTGTTCCAGACATGTCGTCGTAATTTATAAAAATCATGTAAGTTTCTTTAGTTATAAATATGCGCTATAATTCATTACATATTTTTGTTTTCTATTCAAAAGTTTTACAAGTTGTGCCTGTACGACAAGCAGGATGCGCTACTGTCTGCTCCTGCATTGGCCAAGCAGTTGGATGCTATCATGAATGCGGAAACCGAGTTTGGAATACCCTACGGCATACTCACCACAGACTCACGCGACAATTGGGCCGAGGCCTATGAGCAAATGCTCAAGGTGCCTGAAAATTGCGAAGCCATCGACACCATACAATCTTCACTCTTTACCGTTTCGCTGGATGAATGCGTTGATATCAAGCCCGGCGAGCAGTTGGATCAACTGATCCTGGGTCTGATTCACGGCGGAGGTAGCACAATAAATAGCGGCAATCGTTGGATGGACAAAACTATTCAACTGGTTGTCAATCCCAATGGAAACGTTGGCTTTACCTATGAGCATTCACCAGCTGAGGGACAACCCATTGCCATGATGATGGACTATGTGGTAAAGAAAATGTGAGTTTCACTTCGCAATGCAACATTTATCTGTATAGATTCATTTTATATACATTAATGTATATACATTTTTTTAGGAGCGAGGACAAAAACTTTGGTGAATGTGGATCTGAATGTGCTGGTGACAAGCCCGAAAAGATTAAGTTCAGTGGGCTAAATAAATGCATTGATCAATGGATGTTCTATGCGAAACGCAATATTGATAGGCTCGTTAATGATCTGCAAATGAAAGTGCTAAAATTCGAGTGCTTCGGCAAAGATTACATCAAACAGAAGCGTCTGGGCCCAGACAGCTTTGTGCAAATAGCGCTACAGCTAGCTTTCTACAAGTAAACACTGATTTAGTATATTGTATTCAATATATAATGCTATATATCCTTACAGAATGCACAAGGTTCCCGCTGCACAATACGAGTCCGCACACTTGCGTATTTTCGCGAGCGGACGCACGGAAACCATACGCTCTTGCTCGAACGAATCATTGGCCTTTTGCAAAGCGATGACAAACGACGATGTTCCCATGGAGCATCGCGCCAAGCTGTTGCGCGAGGCGGTCGCTAGTCATCAGACGTACACAAAGCTGGCGCTGCAGGGACGTGGCGTTGATCGTCATCTGCTGGGCTTGAAACTGATGGCAATGGAAAACAAATTGCCGATACCAAAATTCTTCTCGTCGGTGGGCTATACCAAGTCCATGAATTTCCGCATGTCAACATCGCAGGTGGCTACGTTATACGAGGCCTTCATGGGTTACGGGCCCGCCACTGATGATGGCTATGCCTGTTGTTACAATCCACGGGTGTGTGACATCATATTAGCCATCTCTGCATGGAGATTTAATCACGACACAGATGTCGAAAAGTTTGCCAATGTACTCGCAAAATCCTTCCTTGAAATGCAGGCTGTTTTGGACGAGGAGCCCGCCAAGTCAAAGTTGTAGTCCCTTAAAGGAACTTTTAAAAAATATTTATTAAATTTCAAATCCGTTCAAATACCTGCTTTAATTTTAGCATTCACATAACAATAAAACCTATCAAATCCTCCCAGTATATTTATAAATACATCTAGTTTGCATTATTTACTTTGTCTAGAATCTAAATAGCTTTTCTCTCGATTCATTTCCAAATTGTGTCATGCGTGCCGTACTCACTGCTGAACGTGTCCTGAGCAAAGTAAGTACAAAACAGGACAATACTATATAGATTGACTCCAACTTAGACCCAATACAGTGCAATATCAATGCCCGTAATTATAGCAAACAGAATGACCAATTAAATGAAACAGCAACAGCGATAAAAAACAAGCCGGCAAAGGAATCGGAAGACCGACTTGTCTTGAAACTTGTAAGCTATGTGAAATCATGGACAAACCCATTTCAGTCGGAACAAATACAAGAACACAAGAATGTCAATGGCATCGAAGTCACTAGCGAGCTGCAGCAAAGAGAGGCTCAGAGGCTGCCCAAAATTAAACAGATAATTATAACAAGAAATCATTCAACCAAACGGGACAATCCCGCGAATCTACTGAAAGCTTCCTTCACTTCGTTCGCCGCCTCAAATCTAAAAGCTATCCCAGAAGCTAACGTAGAAGACACTCAAAAACAAAGTAAAGTTAGTCCATTGTGTGCCGGTAAAACTCATCGAAAGGACACTTTGCTCATGTATCCCGTTGTACCACTCAAGGAGACCCTTGATCGCTATTTAAGCAGCATTCGACCGTTTTTTAAAGAGAATGCATTCCAAAAGCAACAGGAACTAACTAGCGACTTTCTACACAACAAGGGACATGAGCTGCAAGAGTTTCTGGAGGATGCTGGCATAGACAATGTTAATTGGCTTACAGATCGCTGGACCAATGCCACCTATTTGCGGCATCGTGCACCATTAACTGTATTTTCTAGCCCCGGCATTACATTCCCCAAGCAAAATTTTCGCAATGTTTTAGAGTTTTTGGACTTTACGGCTAAAGCAATTTACGGCATGTGTGAGTTTAAGATGTTGGTGGAGAATAATCAAATACCCATATACTCAATGAACGGCTACGAGCTGGACAACAGTCAATTTCATAATGTGTTTGGCACGGTGCGGATACCGCAACGCCGCCGTGATGTCCTGCAACAATGCGCGTCTAACTATGTGACCGTCATACACAGGAATAACGTAAGTCCCAAGCAACTCTGTCGCCCAGAAATTAGCCAGGATAACAGGCAAACAGAATTGATTTCATTGATTTAATTATCATGCTCCTAAAATCGTTCCATTTGCATTTAGAACCAAACAATTTTCCGATTTAACATTAAGTCGATTAGAAAATTAATATTATAATTTTAAAAAATAATTTACAATTAAACCAGAAAACTTTCTGAAAATTGTAAAAGAAATTTCTATTCTATATTGTTTTTATATGTTCAGATTTATTTGCGATATTTACAACCACAAAATATTTACTTTTTTCGAATGCTCAATCTCAATCTTTACCATTAGTTCTACAAGCTGCCCGTCCTCACCGCAGAGAAGCGCATATTTAGTGTTATTCAGCTGAGAAAGCAGCTGCTGGAAGTGCTTCGATCGGAGCGCCCCAAGGGTCCTCCGATTGGTCTGCTCACCCACGATACGCGCGACAATTGGGCCGAGGCTCACGAGATGCTTTGTCGCAATGAGGTCAATGATAAATCGGTCGAGTGCATTGAACAAGCGCTCTTTACCGTCTCGCTGGACGAACCAATTGAGGTGCCTGTGGAGCAGGAGCGCTCCACGCAGGCTGCCCAGCTTCTACATGGTGGTGGCATGCATCTGAATAGCGCCAATCGATGGATGGACAAAACTCTGCAGCTGATTGTCAATCCCAATGGCATGGCTGGCATTTGTTATGAGCAAGCGCCCGCCGATCCTCAGCCGGCGGCCACAATTATGGACTACGTGCAAAAGTATATGTATGTATGTTTGTAAATAATGCTATAGGTTATATATATATATTTATATATATTTCTTTACATATACGTATATAGTATATACTATGCATATACTATAGTGAAAGCGAGAAAATTATAGCTTTCAGAAATCAGGGACCGAAACGGTTATGAGTTTTACTCATAAAAATCATAAAGGGGACCTCATTATGCTTCTTTCGCCAAAAAAATATGGAATTTTGTTTTTTTAAAAATTCATAAATTTAAGATGTAGAATTAAACTAGATGCCAAATTATGATCAAAATGGCCTCGGGATTGAAAATCGGTTCAGATTTGACAAAGTTGTGGCATTTTGAAGTCTGGAAATGTCATTTATATGGAACTTTTCGATGTTTGGGCACTTAACAAGCCAATTTTTTTGTCACTTTTGGCGTGATTTTTGACAGAAAAATGAAACACCACAAAATCACTTTTCAAATAGTTTTTTATACTAGTTGAGACACCCACAATCAATTAAACGTAAAATTTCAAGATTCTATTTTTTGAAAAATCAAAATTGGTAAGGGTCCCCCCTTATGCTTTTTTCGTAAAATACATCCAAAAATTTATTTTTTCAAAAATGCATAAACTTGAGATGTAGAATTAAACTAGATGCCAAATGATGATCAAAATGGCCTCGGGTTTGAAAATCAGTTCAGATTTGACAAAGTTGTGGCATTTTGAAGTCTGGAAATGTCATTTATATGGAACTTTTCGATGTTTGGGCACTTTACAAGCCAATTTTTTTGTCACTTTTGGCGTGATTTTTGACAGAAAAATGAAACACCACAAAATCACTTTTCGCTTAGTTTTTTATACTAGTTGAGACACCCACAATCAATTAAACGTAAAATTTCAAGATTCTATTTTTTTAAAAATCAAAATTGGTAAGGGTCCCCCCTTATGCTTTTTTCGTAAAATAAATCCAAAAATTTATTTTTTCAAAAATGCATAAACTTGAGATGTAGAATTAAACTAGATGCCAAATGATGATCAAAATGGCCTCGGGATTGAAAATCGGTTCAGATTTGACAAAGTTGTGGCATTTTGAAGTCTGGAAATGTCATTTATATGGAACTTTTCGATGTTTGGGCACTTTACAAGCCAATTTTTTTGTCACTTTTGGCGTGATTTTTGACAGAAAAATGAAACACCACAAAATCACTTTTCGCTTAGTTTTTTATACTAGTTGAGACACCCACAATCAATTAAACGTAAAATTTCAAGATTCTATTTTTTGAAAAATCAAAATTGGTAAGGGTCCCCCCTTATGCTTTTTTCGTAAAATACATCCAAAAATTTATTTTTTCAAAAATGCATAAACTTGAGATGTAGAATTAAACTAGATGCCAAATGATGATCAAAATGGCCTCGGGTTTGAAAATCAGTTCAGATATGACAAAGTTGTGGCATTTTAAAGTCTGGAAATGTCATTTATATGGAACTTTTCGTTGTTTGGGCACTTTACAAGCCAATTTTTTTGTCACTTTTGGCGTGATTTTTGACAGAAAAATGAAACACCACAAAATGACTTTTTGTATAGTTTTTTATACTAGTTGAGACACCCACAATCAATTAAACGTAAAATTTCAAGATTCTATTTTTTGAAAAATCAAAATTGGTAAGGGTTCCCCCTTATGCTTTTTTAGGAAAAAAAGTCAAAAAAATTGTATTCTCAAAAGTGCATAATTTTTTGATGTAGAATTAAAAAATATGCCAAATTATGACCAAAATGGCCTCGGGAATGACAATCGGTTCAGATTTGACAAAGATGTGGCAGTTGCGTGTGTGTGTTTCCATGTATGAATACAGATAAATAATTATGAAGGAATGTATAAGACCTTGGATCAGGGTATATCCTAGTCGGGGACTCTCGACTAGAGCACTCTTACTTGTTTACTTTTAAATTTGCTCCATAACAGTTTCTTTGGTCTCTGTCAGAAATTAGTATTCGAGCAGATATTGTCATAGTAATTTTCCATTTATTATATATCCACGTTATAAGTTTAAGTCCTAGTATTTATTATTATTATTATATCGAATAGTATATAGTTTTAAACTATACATTAAATACTAGCCATATAAAAGTATTTTCAATCTACTTTTTGCTTAATATTTTGAACAGCGAATTTTTAATAATACTAATTACTCATAGGAATCATTAAATAATAAACAATTGTGCAATTTTTAATATTTTTATGGAATAATGTTACTTTCAGAAAATATAAACACTGCCAGTAAGTAATTATATTTGTAATTATCTTATGTTTATATTTATTCAAAGATATAATTAATTCAATTAATACAAAAATAGGAAATATGTATTATTATTTATATCCGAAGCATTATAATTTTTGAATGTTTTTCTGAATCTAATATATATATCTTTCATCTTTCTAGCACCCATCCGAAATATGGTCTGGATTGTGGCGACATTGGTCCAAGTGAGGAATTGGAGTACCTGCCTTTTGCAGAGTTATCGGAATGCATCGACTTCTGGTTGTCGGCTGCCGAGCGCAGCATTCAAATGATCTCTAAGCAATTGAAGATGTATGCATTTCAGTTCGATTGCTATGGCAAGAGTCTGATCGAGTTGCAGGGCCTGCCACCGGATAGCTATATACAGATGGCACTGCAGCTGGCCTTCTATAGGCAGCATAAGGAGCTGCCCGCTCAGCAGGAGACAGCGCATTTGCGCATCTTTAAATTTGGACGCAATGAGATTATACGCTCCACCTCTATCGAATCCTTGAAATTTATTCGTGCTATGGTATCGAAAAGTGCCACGCCCACATCTCGCTTACAGGCACTGCTTGCCGCTGTGGACTATCATAAGCAGCAGACGAAGATGGCGATGCAAGGACTCGCCGTGGATCGCCATTTGTTCGGCCTGAAGCAGATGGCGCGGGAGAATGCTAAGCCGCTACCTTACTTTTTCTACTCAGATGGCTATGTGAGATCCACTAATTTTCGTATAGTCAGCTCCCAGCTAACGACATCGCATGATGCCTTCATGGCCCGTGGGCCACTCAACTCGGAGGGTTATGGCTGCTGCTATAATCTGCGAGATAATGATATTAACTTTGCTCTTTCGGCCTGGCAACAGAATCCCAAAATCTGTGCTGAGAGCTATGGCAAAGAAGTTGAATCGACGCTGGTCGAGATGGGGCAGCTGATCCTGGAAGCAAGCAGACGCTAATTGCGTGTATTACAATAAACACAATTACAATATACAATATTTGTTTTCTTTATTTAGTTATTGTAACTAGCGAAAGAAACAGCTTAAGTGGCTCAGGCAAAGGCATTCGATTCCAATATAATATTCTACAATAGTTTGAAGCGGTCATCTTAATCCTTCTTGCAGTGGTAGCAACTGCAGGAGAGGGCGCTCTTAAAGGTCACATTCCGTATACCCTCGATGCAAAGGACACGGCGTTGTATCTGAAAGTAATATGTGCTGAATTTCGTTTTATTATACTGCCTAATTATCGCGTAGTCACCTCCTCGGATTTCATCATGTTGCAGCACTGACCCACGGATACCACCGGCTTGGGCGGCCGGAATAGCCCGGTTAGTGCCGTTGGTATCGATGGCACCGCATAGGATTCGCAGAAGCCGCGACAGGCATTGGTCGTAATCGTGAATTCCACACAATCTGGTATGGAGATTTTACGCGTATTGCCAACCTTGTGGCAACCAGGACGCAACCACACATCCTTGCCCACCTGAGTGCCCTCGGCGGCCAGAAAGCAGCAACTCAGCAGCCAAAACACAAAAGCCAACAGCGATAGCGACTTCATCTCGTCTGGATGCAGATGACGACTGTTGCATTGCTACCAAAGAGCACTCCGTTTTATTCCGGCTAGCGCAGAATACGGCGACTGCGCAAAGAACGGAAGGATAATGTTGCCGTGGGCAATGGGCTGCACTTAATTGAAATTTAAGGGGGGAAGGTTTGTGTGTACCTAAATATTCATGCATTTAAATCAAGTTTGCATACTGTATAAATTGTTAATTGTTATATGCTAAATATAGAAAATCTTTGACCAGCGGATTTCAAATGGAACCAAAAAACTCCTTGAGTCATTTCGAAATCAACTTGAGCTAAAATCATATAATTTTAACAAGGTCATGTCTATAAAAATAAATTAAAATGGATATCAATGGAACCTATATTCTTAATACAGAAGCAAACAAAACAAGTAAGAGTGCTCTAGTCGAGAGTGCCCGATTAGGAGATACCCTGAAGTCATCCCTTACGTTCTAAAACTTCAAGCACCTATAACTTGGTCAAAACTGAACCAATAGTCAACCCCAAAGCTACTTTGGTCATTATTTATCCTCTGTATGTGGGTGTCAAAATTAAAATAATAAAGTAATAGTGGACATAAAGATGGCATATAAATGTGTGAGTAAGTCAATTCCGAAAGTCATACCTCCAAATATATGTATTTTTCGGTTGCCGGGGGTTAAGGAAAAGGTATCTAGCATACTTCTGTATGCTATACGATAATATACATACCGATTTTGGTGCCTCTAGCTCTTATAACTTTCAAGTTATGCCCAAAAAACACTGGTCTGAAATCGAAATTTATCGATAACTTTTAAAAGGGATGAGATATGGAAAAAATATGATAAACTTGTATTGTCCCGGCACTACAAGCACTTACATATATTTCAAATAGGAAGTCTCTAGCTCTTGTAGTCTCTGAGATCAGCGCGGTTATACAGACGGAAGGACGGGCAGACCGACATGACTAGACCGACTCGGCTATTGATAGTGATCAAGAATATACATATATACTTTAGGGGGTCGGAGATGCTTCCTGATGCCTGTTATATTATTTTACACAAAACCATTATACACTTTTTCCCATTTTGTATGGGTTCAGGGTATAAAAACTACAAATACGTATAGGAAGTTTATAGGATACCAATTCTTTTCGGCTTTGCGTTACATGTCAAGAAAGTTCGTGCTTATTTTAGAAAGCCAAGGCATTCTGAACATATCTGAACTCTACATGTACCTTTGTGTGTCTAATGGTAATCTTCGGCGGAATCAGACACTTTGAAAAGTAACCTATATTGGCTGGCGAATAGATGGTAGCGCCATAGGTGAGAGCCAAAAGGTTTTAAAAATAAAAAACTACCTGCCTAGAGTGCGTTCAGTTTTTAGTTTTTCACTTAGTAGTCCCATTTCGTGTGTAACGAGAACTGTCTCGTTGTTGTTGATTAATTATCAAACATTATTTCTGTTCCTATTGTTAAATACGGAGAGATCTCTCCTCAAAAACAGCCACAAAAAAAAAAACAAAATATCAACAAAACGCGTTTCGTTTGGTAGGATACCATTGCTTGACTATCATTGTGTCTCTATGCGATTATAATAAAACCTATTCCTCGCTTAGACAAGGACCAGGATTTCAGACCCAACCGAGAACAAATCGCTGGCTCGCTACAGCTATGAATCGACAAAACGGCAATCATTTGCATGGCATGAATGAAGGCCAACTGGAACTAATGGACCTGGCACCCATAGAAATGGTGGTCTTGGACTTGGAGGACAATGTGCAAGGGGATGAACTAGATAATGGCCCCACACAAAACACCTCCACAAAATCCCTATCACCTATTGTCAGCGATCATGCGCTCAACGTGCTCAACGAGCTGCGCGAGGCCAATCTTCTATGCGATGCGCAGATCTCGGTGGGCGAGCAGTCCTTCAATGTGCATCGTGCCATCATGTGTTCCTGCAGCTCCTATTTTCGGTAAGTCGCCATCATATAGCAAGCATCCCCAATAATGATGCTGATGCATCATCACATTGGTTTTCGGAAGAAGACATCTAATCCTATTAAGTATATTATATTAAAATCGATATGACATCCACCGTCTGTCTATATAAAGACAACTGTCTAGTAAGGTTACGTAAATTTTGAATGGAGACGCAGACAAAGAACAAATAAGATTTCTGACTTGGATATTATTATTTTAATTATTATATATGATATGTTTAATATTTACATACAGTTGTGTGCAACAAAATAGCAGTGCCAGTGGGGTCGGGTTTTTGGGATTTTCCAAATTACGCTTTGAGACCATTCTCACTTTTTGAAAAGGTCATTATGTCTACCTGAAAAGCCTCCAAAATTACCGATGCAATTGCGTCCCGTTAGGTTTATGAGACGCACCAAAATGCAGCACCATTTGACAGTATAACAGGTGGGATGCAACAGCACTGCTATTTCATAGAACACACTTATATTTTGAATTTTTACAAAATTATTTAAATCTTTAAAAATTACCAAAGCTACAAAAATAAATTTTTTAAAGGAATCTTACATTAATTTTAGAAAATCGTTCTCAGTTTGTAGAGTATACAATAATATTAATGATTTCCTGATTGAATTAATGGGTTAACTTAATAATGTTGATCAATTGCGATTAGAACATTTAAACTTGTTATGTTTCTTGTTATCCGGCAGTGCACAGTTTACGGGATTCAACAACCGTGCCGGAGCGGGAAGTGAGGAGAGCCGGGTCGTGCATATACCGGGCATCAGTGCAACTATCATGAACTGTGTAATACAGTTCGCCTACCTGCGCAAGACGAACATCAGCGATGACAATGTGCACGAGCTGCTCATCTGTGCCGACTATGTGGGAATGGTTGGGCTGGTCAAGCAATGCAAGGAGTACCTCAGTCGCACCCTCAGCCCGGAGAACTGTGTCAGCATAATGGGCTTTGCGCGGTCAGTATGAGTAGTCATTCCATTCCAGTCCATTCCTATTCGCTTTCCCTTCCCCCTTCCCATTAGCACCGCTCACAGCAGCAGCTTTCGTTAATCTCACTTGACTGATGAAATCCGATTTTAATTGATTTGCAGTTTCCGGTTTCTCGAGGACTTGTACCAGAAGGCGCGCAACTATACGCTTAGGTACTTTACGGACGTGGCCGCCCGGAATACGGACATACTGGACTTGAACATTAAGGACTTTTACAGCATTATTAGTGATGATGAGCTAAACACACGTGAGGAGGATTACGTATGGAAGCTGTGCGTCAAATGGATTGACCGAGATCCAGACAACCGCAAGCAGCATGTGGCGCATCTGATGACGGGCGTGCGCCTTGGTCTGATGACCCCCAAGGTAACTGCTTGCAACTACTTGTTGTCCATTTGAACTGCACCCACTACAGATTTGATTTGAATTTCTAGTGCTTCATGGAGGAGGTCAAGGAGCATCCCTATGTCATTCAATGCGAGGCCGCGAAACCGCTGATAGTTGATACCTTTAAATTCATGTATGATCTGGACTTTCTTAATCCACAGGCCGAAGAGGTAATCCTAACACACATCTTCCCTTGCTCTGCAGCAGCAACTTATACGTGCCCTTTGATTTGCCCTTTCAACCAAAGCTAACCACACCGCCGCTGGCGATGCCCCGCCTGCCGCATGAGGTCATCTTTGCCATTGGTGGCTGGAGTGGCGGCACATCCAAGGGCTGCATCGAAACCTATGACACGCGCGCCGACCGCTGGGTGAACATCAATGCCGAGGATCCGGCCGGACCGCGGGCGTATCACGGCACCGCTGTTCTGGGCTTTAAAATCTTTTCCATTGGTGGCTACGATGGCGTCGAGTACTTCAACACCTGTCGCGTCTTCGATGCCGTCAAGAAGAAGTGGAGCGAGATTGCCCCGATGCACTGCCGCCGCTGCTATGTGAGTGTCGCTGAGCTGAATGGCATGATCTATGCCATTGGTGGCTATGATGGCCACAATCGCCTCAATACCGTGGAGCGCTACAATCCCAAAACAAATCAATGGTCCATCATTCCGCCCATGAATATGCAGCGTTCCGATGCGAGCGCCTGTACCCTGCATGGACGCATCTATGCGACGGGTGGCTTCAATGGCCAGGAGTGTCTGGACAGCGCCGAATACTATGATCCGCTGACCAATGTCTGGACACGTATACCGAATATGAATCACCGTCGCTCGGGCGTTAGCTGTGTGGCTTTCAGGGATCAGCTATATGTCATTGGCGGCTTCAATGGCACCTCCAGGCTGTCCACTGGCGAGCGATTTGATCCCGAATCGCAATCGTGGCACTTTATACGCCAAATGAATCACTCGCGCAGCAACTTTGGCTTGGAGATAATCGACGACATGATCTTTGCCATTGGTGGCTTCAATGGCGTCTCCACAATCTCCCACACCGAATGCTATGTGGGCGAAACGGACGAATGGATGGAGGCAACCGACATGAATATTGTGCGCTCGGCGCTATCGGCCAACAATGTGGCCGGTTTGCCCAACAAGCGCGACTACATCCACAAGGAAAGGGATCGCCTGATGGAGGAGCGACGTCAGCGTTTGATGGCCACAGCAATGGCACGCGAGGATGCTGCCAACCCAAACCGCGCACAGTCCCAGGTGTTGGACAACAACGATCCGGCTATGGATGATCTGGATGACGAGAGCGGCAATGAGGATAATGAGGTTGAGGAGCCACAGCTGCCGCAGCAGGTGGCATTACCGCTGCCAGCGCCCGATGCCCTACCGCCTGCAGCTGTTGCAGCTGCCGTTGATGCAGCCGGTTTGCCAGCCGTGCATCTCAACCGGCAGACCGAGGATCGCGGTCCGGATAACAATCGGCGCTTTCGGGTGCAGCTGCGTAATCAGCGCTATGGCTCGCATCATGAGATACGCCGTCGCTCCTAGGCGGCGCCATTGGCGTAACCCTAACCCCAACCGGCTTTGACCTCCCCCCCCCCTCCCAGCACTTCCCCCACCACCCATATAAGCAATAACACTAGAGGATGTGTTAGCGTGGGCAAAGGTATCCTGGTGCAGAAATTGGCAGCGTGGCCCACGTCCATAGAAACCGTTTTTCCCTTTTTTATTTGACCTTTTCGACAACGCACACCCCTCTCGGCAAACCATCAAAATTATTGCATAGAATGGGCAACTGGATTGTTGCCATCTCAATTTTTTGGCATTTGATTAAGAAAATTCCGTTATCAAAATTTCCATGGTATTACAAAATTCTTTGCATCATACACAATAAAATGCAGTATATTAATAGTGGTAAATAAAGTTTATACTGTTATTTTTTTGGGTTTTCATAGCTGCACCAATTTTGGAAAGTGATGAACAAATCGAGCAATCAAAAATTAAAAAAAAGAAATGGGGAAATAACACAACAAATAATGAGCAGAAATAAAATAGGTGGAAATTATTTTCTTGAAATTTTAACTTTAATTTCAATCTGGCAGTGGTAATTTTACAGCTATAAAGTGCAGCATATTAATAGTACTAAATGAAGTTTCTATTATTATATTTTCCTCAGACATTAAATTTGAATTTAAATTGGTAACGGCAAATGCTCCAGTTGCATTCAATATGCAAAACCCGTAGAATTAACAAGTTTATTTTTAGGCAACCAATCGAAAGCTGAAAGCAAAGGACAAGTGATGCGCAGACGCCGCGACCAGCAGCAGCCGAAGCAGCAGCAGCAGCCGAAGTAGAAGCAGCAGCAGCAGCAGCAGCCGAAGTAGAAGCAGAAGCAGCAGCCGAAGCAGCAGCAGAAACAGACTATAAATATGAAGAAATAATCAAAGCATACAACATTGCGCAGCCAACTGCGACGCGAGCAGCAGGCATTCGAAAGCAACAACACGAAGAAACGGGAAACTTTGCAATGCTCGCAGCAGTGTTGTAAGTGACGTTAATGGCGCAAACTTTGATATTTGACAATTTAACTCGAGCGTCGTTTCTTTTGCAGACTGCGTTTGCTTTTTGTGGCATCACCGCTGATGCGTGTGGCCAGCGCACAAATGGTGGAGCTGCAGCCCGTTTATAGTGGACCCACAATTGCACCACTTGGCTGCCATCGCCGCTTGTACACGTACAGGGTGACCCAGTCGGATTTGCAGGGTCGCGAATGCTGGGATCATGTGAGCGTCTGGAGCTGCTGGGGTCGCTGCGATTCCAGCGAGATATCCGACTGGAAATTCCCCTACAAGCGCTCCTTCCATCCCGTTTGTGTGCATGCGCACCGTCAGCCGTCGGTGGCCATGCTGAAAAACTGTCATCCCGACGCGGATGATAGCATACGTAAATACAACTATATGGAGGCCATCAACTGTCATTGTCATACATGCTCCACGGAGGACACCAGCTGCGAGGCGCCAGCCAACAATGGGATGGACGAGCGCAAGGGCATCAAGGTATTGGCTCTAACTAATGACGATTCCGGCGCTTTGGACTATTAGTTTGGGTATTAATTGCTGTATTGGTTTTCTCTCTGTGTAGTAGTGCAGTGTGATGTTGCGTTTATAACAATAAAGCTTTTAATTTGATGGCAAGTTGCATTCAAAGCATACAACTTTATTTGCTCATTTTACATGATTCGTAGTGTGTTCGTTTGGTTAGATAGCAACATGAAATTTTGGTGTGCTTGCCTGACATTGGGTGACGTTTCGAACAGTGATTTAAACTAAAAAGGAAATTCTTATAGTGTCCCGATAAATCTAAATATATATGTATTTATAATATAAAACAAAACTATATATTTGACGGTTAAGCGCATCGATGCGACGACTACACACAGCATGTGTGGAATCAGCCATTGGCCACTACTCTTTGGCAGCTATAGCCAGTACACCATACTTTCAGACGGCTACTCCGTCTCACCTACAGGAATTTGGGACTTGAGTTTGTGTTGTTGCTCTCTTGCGACATCAGATATAAGCAGTAAAGCGACGATATGCCCAAACCAATAGCGCCACCCAGAGCACACTTTCGCAGGCCAGCTAAAAAAGGATTCCACATTAAATATAATACTTTTAATATGGTTGTATTGCTGCTCGCTCACCTGTGGATTTGTATAGCAGTCCTGTGGCTGAGCCGGCTATTACTGTATTTATATTATCATCCTGATCCCGAACATACTGCAACAGCACTCCACACGCCGAGTACAGCACAGCCAACGTACCTAAGGTATTCGCCGTACCCGAACCCTGTTTCATGACGTGATTAATCAATCTGCAATGAAGAAAAAAAATTACAAATACAAATTAATATATATGTATGTTTTGTTCAATCTTTAGCACTAGACATTTTTTAAGCAAACCCATCAGTATTTTTGATATTAACACATTTTATAAGCCAAATCTTTAGTAATTTATGAAGAAACATAAGTCAGGTAACGTAAAATGGCTTGGCAAAAAAAAACTCACAAATTTGTATATGTTGCATAAAATGATAAGGCATTAGGATAAATGTCACAATAAATAAATAAAAAGCCTCTGCTCGAAGAACACTAGAATTTTCTATAACGTCACAAATCTTTAATGATTTGCTAATATACCATAAAATATACTTTTAAAATCTGCCAGTTTTTTAGTTAAACTAACAAAAAGAAAAAAATACTAAATCTGATTACTTGCTAACTAAAATTAGTGTCACTTCTAGAACAGAAGCGGATGTTCCATTTGTTGAGCGATCACCATAGTATCAAAGCTTATACAATTAAATGCGACTTAAGAACTAACAAGGATCCTTACTTCGATTTTTTTATATATATGGCATTTAACGGCTTATAAAGATGAGTTTTTTATTGCTTGCAGGCGAGTAGTCCAAGTCAATCGGACAAACGGAACAATGAGGATCCGTGTACGAATCATAGCCGAAGGCCTTAGTTGCTGGTACTATTTACAGGATATTTCTATAAATGTGCTCTTTCGAGTTTTCTCTCGATGGAGGTATTGATATAGCTGATGCAGATGGAGAATTGGTAGTCTACTTACTGAGTGCGACGCAGCTTCCCCGTCTGATTAAGCGCATTGGTAGCTTTGAAGCCATTGTAGACGCCGGCGAGGCCACCAATGCCGCCGCCAATCATAACAGAGGTGCCGATCTGGGAGAAGGCCAATTCAAAGCGTCCGCGCTGCTTGTTGGCGCCCTCGGGGAATATGAATTCTGGCTGCGATTGCTGCAGGAATCGTGCATCATAGTTGAGATATGGTGAGCCCGGAGAACTGCTAAATGTGTTTGTTGCCGGTGTGTAGTTAGTTGTTGACTGTGGATCGTCGGCTGTAAGCAAAACCAAACGTATATCATATATATCGAAATAGTATCGAAACAATGTAAACACTAATCGATTTTAGTTTCATTCAATAACGGTCGATGTAACAGCAGGTCACATTGCGTAATGTGTGTGGCTGTATTGCTTACCGGTTGGGGGGGGCGCTAATGAAAATGGTTTGCGTAAGTAGTCGTCACTCATTTTGGAATTTAATCGCTTGCTGTGCCAAGGTACTAATTTACGATCAATCAGCTGCCAAATTAATTGAAGCGCACAACACAAAATGTGGAAACCGTTTGCGTTTCCCGTTCTCTCTGCTTATGTTTCTAACTTTTTTCCTAATTTGTTCTCTCTTGTCAGCGTGACATTTGTATCCCACGTGTGTTGTTAAACACACTACGAGCGCTTGTTATACAGCACTGAACTTTTTTTTTTAGCCAAGGCCGGTACGGATGAACATTAACAGCTGTTTCGAAATCAGATGTTGCTTATTACATTTTGCAACACTGCCACACCACAGTTATCTGGCTATCGCTATCGAGCTTTGCGCGTATTTTGCAGCACTACGTCTGTGGTTTTCGTTGCGTGCGGTTGTGTTTTGATGGTTGGTTTTTGGTCGGTGGTTGCCATTATCCCTAATTAAAATCGTGAAAATTAATAATAAGTTTTAGTTGCGTGGTCAGCATTACATAGCGAAGAGAGTTAAATAATTGACACACGCACAACAAAAGGAATTACAATTGTGTTTACCGTTGTCATTGTTGTTGTTGTTGGTGTGGTGGGAGTAGAAGAAGTAGTGAAGAGGAGAGTGGGAGGAGCAAAGGTAGCCGGCGTTTAAAGTGTATTTGTATTTGTATTTACTTTGCACTCTTCGCGCCCCTCCTCTTCATCATCAACATTATTACCAATGTCGTCGTCAACCGAGTTGAAACTGCTGGGACTAGCGCAAAAGTTTAATAATTTCTATTTGACAGGTAAGTCTTTTATTTTTTGTTGTTGTTTTGGCCATGAAAATGGGTTTGGCCGCCGCTGACCCTGTATATAAATGTATATGTATATACACACACACACATGTATACAAAACTTACACACGCACTGTGGGCGGCCAGGGCGCCAATATTACGGGTGCAGCACACACACAGCGGAAAGTTAACTGCAATTGCTGCAAAGAGCGAGAGAGAGCAAGAGAGTCCGAATTATCGATTAGTTTGTTTACTTGTGTGTGTGTGTGTGTGTGTGTTGAGTGTTTGCAACTACTGTTGTCGGTGTTGTTGTTGTTGTTTCTGCTGACGTCGCTACCAACTGTGTGTCTCATTGCCATTTCGTTTCGCAGCATCCAATCAGCTCTCTGCATTGACATTGAATTTAATTTCCTTTTTGGCTATTTTTGTGACCCAGCAATTGCGCAAAAATTGTCCTTCTAACGGCGTGTTTGTTTTCTTGTTGGGTTTTTTTTTTGCCATGTTATCGATCTCTGCCCACACTTCCGTTCCGATAAGTTCACCTGTTGCGCTTTGCTAGTAATCTGAGATGCGCTCTAGGGTATTTTATTTGGTTTTCGCATTTCGCCGTAATAATCGCTGTCGCATACAACAAACCAAACAGCTGTCGCCTATCGCATTACAATGCACAATTCTGTGTACATTTTAACTGCAATTAAACAAAATTCAATGCTAAACAAACAAGCGACTCTTATGCAAGATCATTTTTATCAAGCAATCGCATATAATATATATAAATTATAGTATATAAACAAGATGACTAACTGTAAACACGTACATGTTTCTTGTTCATAATTAAGAGCACAGTTTTACAAATTATTTGTCACTTTTGTTTGCTGTTGTAACAAGACTTTTATCGCATCACCTTGGGGGCAACGTTTTGGCATTTTTAGCGACAGCGAACACAGCAACAACAACTACATCAAAATTTGCAGCAACAGCTGAAGCATCTCACAAATACACAAACACACACATATAAATACAAATCAGATATATATGTATAAATTTAGAGATAGATGTTTATGGCTTGATTATGTGCAAAAAACAAAAAAACAGCGACACATATGTTTACCTAATTGTGATAGATTCGATAGAAGTGTTCTCTCTCTATCTCTCTCTCTCTTTCCCTCAGCATGTCTCTTATTTACCACTCTTTGGCTCTCTATCTCCGCTGATAAGCGGCATGCGAACTTTCTGCTATTTGACTCGCTTTGGTTTTTGTTTTGCTTGCAACTATTTCAAATTGTTTTGCTACGAATTTCAAAATGAATTTGAATTTTATTGGTTAGGTATCTCTGGTTTTTTCCAATACCCTTCATAAACTGTTTTTGTATGGTCTTTCAAAAAATGATCCAGTGAAAAAATGCTTTTGAATTTAATTGGAAATAGATTAGAAACAATCCATTTTTCTATATAGTTGTTCTATAAATAGAATAGAACCTTCGTTATCATATTTCATTCGTAAGCTGTCAAGTCCTATAGACACTTTTTACTATTTTCTATTATTTTCCATTGTACACTCACAAATTCTAGGGTATCGCTATGTATGGCTCACTACAATGTCGTCAGAATTGTTTTATTTGTTTTGATTTTACGTCAGATACTTATCGTATTTCAAGTTGTTTAGCTTTGAATCTTAAAGCGAATGGGTATTTGGTGTTTATGTTTTGTTCCCTCGTTTGTTTTTCTATACACATTCGCTTGGCCAGTGATGCAATGATTGAGTTTGCAAATTTCAAATTCAGCGACGATCTCGCCAACCAGTACGAACTGCCTATAATATTTAATTTCATTATCAGCAACGTTCATTACTAATCATATGTTGATAAAAGACTAAAGGGCCAGCTGCGCTTAAACAAGAAACACCTTTTTATAAACACACAAACTGGCAGGCAATTAAAACAGCTGTCAACGGAGGAAGGCTGTGCGAAGTGTCAAATTACTGTATATTTGATAATAGCATATTAACCTCCATTATATACATACATATGTACAATATATGTTTCTATATAACAAGTCTCTCTATATGTTATACCACCTTTACTTGGTTGCATATACGTAGTCCATCTTACAGAGCTCCCTGCTCCGTTCTATCTGATATGAAGAGGCAACAGTCCAGGTCAAAGCAAGGACTGAGTATAGGCCAAACACCCAGTCTAGAGAAAGAGGGCGAGAAAGCGAATCACATAGAAGGGCAATCTACATATAAGATGGGAAAAATTAAGTTTTAAGTTCGGTTCGCAAGGCAATAAACAACAAATTTATTATACACTCATGACGCTTTTCAATGGGTATAAAGAATGTGAACAATAATACACCGATTGAATTCGATTCAAACAAAAGTACTTAAGTCAGCTAATTATTATTCTTATTAGGCATTTGGACGTATCTAATCAGAGTGCGCGTGCTACGTGTTTCCAACTCAGCTGCGAGTGAACTTTAATATTTCGGCGAAAAAGCTTTTTGATTGTTAATGAAGCCTGCTCAAATTTTAACCTAAAAGACCCATTGAGTTCTTAAAGCCGGCTAATCAACATTATACAGTAATAAAACTATCAATGTTTTGCCAGGCGATAAGCAAGTCGCTGTTCTGTCTGGCATAGGAATAAGTTGAATTGATATGATTTT
Source organism: Drosophila maculinotata (assembly GCA_035045305.1). Lineage (NCBI taxonomy): Eukaryota > Metazoa > Arthropoda > Insecta > Diptera > Drosophilidae > Drosophila > Drosophila maculinotata. The sequence continues at coordinate 4,569,748 of JAWNPD010000377.1, read as the reverse complement.
GCGTGAGCTGTACTCATCCAAGTCTATTAATTGTATTATGTATTTACATACACACAAAAGCACAATGGGCTAATTTTGACCTATGTGAGTCAGGGGAGTAACCTCCGACTACCGCTAAAACCCCCCTACATATATAAGTCTTAAAATAAAAACATCCTATTCCGATAAGATCATGAACCACATAACATAATTAAATGTTGCTTTCTTTGTTATGAAATTATAATTTTATAAGAGCTTTAATATTAAATGGCCTAAAATGCTACACTGTGTATATTCTATTCCGATAAGCTCATGAACCACATAACATAATTAAATGTTGCTTTCTTTGTTATGAAATTATAATTTTATAAGAGCTTTATTATTAAATGGCCTAAAATGCTACACTATGTACAAAAGTTGCTTTGTGTTTCGCGCTGTGAGTCAAAGTAGATCTGAAATGGTTTTTCGAGTATGACTCAACGAGGCGAATGATGGCAGGGATGAGGTGCCAAGTTTTCTAGAACCAATGACAATATGATCTTTGGGTTAATATAATATGAAGTAAGGCTTAATAATATAAAATCTAAAAATTGAAACGTAATACTATTTAAAATATTTGTTTTAAATAAACCTAATGCATATGCATAATGCATTTTTATTAAAACCCGAGAGCTGGTGACACATAATATTTGGTTAATTTGACATTAAAGAAAATTAACGAATTGATAAGAATATATGCATTTAGCAGATCAACTACATTGAAATCTGCCCTCTAAATGGAAACATAAATAGAAACTAAGGTATATCTTGCTGACCATAATATAATTACGTTGCTGGCTGCTGTGGCTGTTCAGGGCCATATCAATTGCAAATTGCTCTCAAACTAATTAACGTTAATTGTGTTGCAGGTTTTCATAAGGGCGACATACGTCCATTTCTGGTTGAGGGACAGCAAGTTGGCCTTATTAAATCGGATGTCTTCAAGCAGCTGCTCAAGTATCCTGAAGTGTTTTGCATACGTGATTGTGAATACACCAAGCAGGTGAGCATTAAACAAAAATAGCCACAATTAGATCATCTACAATCAATATTTGACAGGGTCTTGTCGAGCTGAATCCGGCATTCCGTGATTACAACGAGCGTACCGCACAATTGGAGAAAGTATTACGCGATCTGCGCAGCGATGGTTTGTTCTCGGCTCTAAAGGGCTGGCGGGATGAGTGCTTTGAGGTCAAGTCGGAGCACAAGGCCCTGCTGAAGATGGAGCGGGCTGCGACGCCGCTGTTTGGTGTGCGCAAATATGGCGTCGATATCAATGGCTATGTGAGGCATCCACAGCATGGATTGTGCATTTGGCTGCAGCAGCGCTCCAACACCAAAGAGACCTGGCCGGGCAAATGGGATAATATGGTGGGTGGTGGTCTTTCCGTTGGCTATGGCATCATGGAGACGGCCATTAAAGAGGCCGCCGAGGAGGCATCCATTCCAAGTGATCTCGTCAAGAATTTGGTTTCAGCCGGCTGTGTCTCGTTCTTTTTTGAGAGCGATCAGGGTCTGTTTCCCAATACTGAATATGTCTTTGACTTGGAGCTGCCGGTGGACTTTGTGCCCCACAATGCGGATGGCGAAGTACAGGCCTTTGAGCTGCTGCCGGCTAATGAGTGTGTGGAACGGGTATTTACTGCCGATTTCAAGACGACATCGGCGCCAGTGGTTATTGATTTCTTGATACGACACGGTTACATTACCGCCGAGAATGGTAATACGATCAATTATATTATATCAAAGCATGCTTTATTTAAAATTACTTCTTGCAGAGCTAAACTTTACGCAGATTGTGGAGCTGCTGCATGTGCCGCTGCAGTCGTTGTACACGTACAAAACGCGACTGGAGCAGAAGCTTCTGCAACATCAGGTGACACCCAAAGACGATAGCAACTGCAATTGTGACAGTTTGCCCAAAAGGCCGCTGGAAAATGGGCACAACAAGAAGGAGGAAACTTAGGCAAAAATTATGACCGGAAGAAAAAAAGAAATTATGGACAACGAATTATGGAGGAGCGTGTAGCTGACCATTGCATTGAGAAGCTTCGGACTAGTTTGAGAGACTGCTTTTGTAGTGGGATTTGCGAAATCCAAAAAAATCAGCCAATAATATACATACATACAAAAAAATGATAAAATAAAACAAACCAACAAAAAAATTAAAAGCGAAAAAAAATAACAATCAACCAACCAAACGAAACGAGACAAGTATAACCTATTAAACTTAATTATTAATTAATATAAAGGCAACACTTAATGTTAAATTTTATGTTTACATCGATGTGTGAAAGTCAAAGTATATGTGCTGTTTATATATTGGTATACACATGCTTATATGGGTTACATATATATATTTATGAAATTATTTACAATATTTATTATATATACGTACCACATGCATAAGCATAAGCTAAATATACATATACATACATATTATATATACAACCTACTATGTATTTGACGCAAATGCCCGCATATAACTTAATAGTTTTGTGCTTTGATATTCCAATCATGTTATAATTGCAAATAAAACGACGCCACATTCTTAGAATTTTTGTGAAGAAATTATAAACTAGAGAACACAAACGGACAAGTTATATAAACAAATATATGCCTATATAACACATTTATATACGATAGTTAAAATATAAATTATATATAACGAGATATTAAAATGACATTTACTATTACATATGTGTGTGTGTACCAAAGTGCTCAAACTTAAGCAAAAATGTAATATTAATTAGTTTTCTGTTGAATTTGTAAAACTTTTTTAACTTAATAAAATGAAATACTTAAACAACATTTAGTTTTGTATTAATTGACTACACTTGACTTTATTTCTGTGACTTAAAATAATTATTTTCAAATTTATTAGTAAAATAAACAATTTGTATGCTTGTTTAAGTTTCTGCGGCACAACCAAAATGGGTAAGCTCTGTTCGATCTAAATTTCAAAAGCTGTTTCACAAAATCAGTGGACGGAAACCCTTAAGCATTTTGAATAAAACTAAAGTTTGTGTCTGTTGTCAATCGAAATGCTACTCTGTGCCAGGGCTACGCAGCTAGCGCTATGGCATAAGCAACCCTGTAAGTACGTCAAACCGTAATGAGTGTGGCAACGCCAAACAGGCAGCCATCTTTCTTTCTTTCCCCATCTTCACGACCGCGTGGACGTCGATACGTAAAAGGTTAGCAGATATTTTGTGTTAAATTGCATTAAACTGCAATAAAATGAATGCGAAATGTGACTGATAGTGATTGTTTATTACAGGGAACCAACAAAATGACCAACTCAAAGGGTTATCGTCGCGGCACCAGGGACATGTTCTCCCGCCCCTTCCGCAAGCATGGTGTCATCCCCCTGTCCACATATATGCGCGTCTTCAAGAACGGGCACATCGTTGACATCAAGGGACACGGTGCCGTGCAGAAGGGTATGCCCTACAAGGCATACCACGGCAAGACCGGCCGCATCTTCAATGTCACCCAACACGCTGTTGGTGTCATTGTAAACAAACGTGTGCGCGGCAAGGTTCTAGCCAAGAGGATCAATGTGCGTATTGAGCATGTGCATCACTCCAAGTGCCGTGAGGATTTCCTGCGCCGTGTCAAGGAAAACGAGCGTCTGCTCAAGGATGCTAAGGAGAAGAAGATCTGGGTGAACCTCAAGCGTCAGCCCGAGCAGCCCAAGAAGGCTCATTTCGTCAAGAAATTGGAGGAACCAATCGCCCTGGCTCCAATCCCATACGAGTTCGTAGCATAAAAGGATGTGTTTTGTTTACAATTTGTAATAGATTGGTTCGATTCTAAACTAAGTTTATAAAATAGAATTGATATTCTATACATATATGATTGCCGTAAACAATCAATTGGCTGTGTTTATTTAACTATCAAGTGGGGAAAGGAATCAACGGGTGAATAGTAACAAGAAGAAGAGGCAACAGCTGTGAATGCCTTGTGCTTCTTCTTGCTGCCTGCTGGTTTGAAAGCATTACAAAGATGTGTGTTTAATTGTGAATGAAAAATGAAAGCGAGTGCAAAAAATAAATGTGCCACATGTGGCAAGTGCTTTGCCAAGCCTGCCCTGCTGCGTCGCCACCTAATTGTGCACAGCGAACAGAAACCATTTCCAGTAAGTCCCGGCATGTCATTTCCTGGAAGTTGATTTTAGGTTACAAACAAAACAAATGCTTTGCAGTGCAACAGCTGTTCCAGTCAATTTACACAGAAGAGTTCACTGCACCGTCACATAAACATTAAGCACAATAGAAAGCCGAACGATGACTCCCAGGTGGCGCAACAGGCTCTGGCTGCTTTAAAATTGCTTCAATCCACTCACACTCAAATAGATGATACAAATGGTAGCACAGATAGACAAACTACACTCGAGGAGCAACCACCAATTTGCCAAGTGATACAGCTAAAGGATGCACTGCATCCAAATGGCGAGGTGAACTTGCTCCCCACGCAGCGCATACTGCGTCCGCAGCTGAATGGTAGATGCTACTATGTATGCGAATATTGCGCCAAGGAGTTTAGCAAGACATACGATCTCATCCGGTAAGTTCAACAGTTGTCTTCGGGCTGTCCAATATTAAATATCCTGCAGACGTACAGATAAATAATAAGACAACAATGTAGGTTTTTTGAAATAGTGTTTTTATTGATTGAGTGTGGGTAAATATGTATACAAAATATAGAAAATGTGTTTTCATGCCAAAAATGTAGGCTTGTTAAGTGCCCTAAACACCTTAAAGACTTCAAACACCCATAAAAGCTAACCGATTTTTAATCCCTGAGCAAGTTTGGTCATTATTTGGCCTCTAATTTAATTATACATCTAAAATTTATGAATATAGTTTCAGTTCAACACTTTGCTTTATTGCCCTCATATTGACATACATTTGGCTTAAAGTTGGTGGTAGTCAGTTATTAGATTTACATCTTTATGTGTGAAACATTTTGAGTTGTTTGTTACAGTGATTTTATCTCTCTCTATTATTTTATTACCCAATGAAGACAGTTCCAAGCCTGAGATGAACACAAGTATATCGCCTCTGCGGCTGATGCATTTGAAGCCAAATTATAATACTCTATATATTTGAAACAATTTGTACACTTCAGACATCGTCGCACCCACACCAAGGAGTGGCCGTATCCTTGCAGTAGTTGCCTCAAGCGTTTTCCCACCCAGACCAAGCTGAATGAGCATAAAAAGCGGCTGCATGCCACACGAAAAACGCACGATTGCAGCAAGTGCAACGCCAGCTTCAATTTGAATAGCGAGCTGCACAAACATCTGGCTGAGGAGCATCCGGAATTGGTTTACAGCCGCACATTCCTAACAAAAGCAGCGTGGGAGGCACATGAGAAACTTGAGGCAGATGCCCAGGTAGAAAAACTCAAGCAACTATTGCCGCAGCCTGTGATTTCAGAGCGCAGCTACAAGTGCATCTACTGTCAGAAGCAGTTCAAGCGAAAGTTCAATTGCCGCACACACATGCTGACGCATTTGAAGCGCTTGCTTGACACAGGGAAAAACTGGAAGCATAGCTGCCTGCAGTGTGGCAAAAGCTTCAAAAAACGACACGATTTGGAGCGCCATCTATTAATACACTCCAAGCTGAAGATGCACATTTGTATGGTGTGCCAAAAGAACTTTACACTCAAGTTAACACTAAGCAGGCACCTGCAGACGCATCAGGCAAATCGTAATGCAATCAATTGCCAGGTGTGCGGCAAATCCTTTGCCTCAAAGACCTCACTACAATTACATTTGCGCCTGCACACAGGCGAGCGACCGTTCAAGTGTGAAATTTGCTTTGAAACGTTTCGCACATCGGGACACAAACTGGAGCATATGCGCGGCGAACGACATAAGAATGCCAAATACAATGTACTTATCTTATGAGCTTTCATAATATAAGAGTCTATATATTTTATAAATTTCTCTTTGTGTTTTTTCCAAATAGTGAAATGAGAATAACTTAAAATAAATATCAATACTATTAAAGCTACCTATAAACTCATTGATTAAATCCCGGCGACGTGCCATAGTAAAACTGTTTGTCAAACTGCTGACTTTTCGACAGTTCGCTTAGCTTCTGTCGCTTGTCAGCCAGTATGAAGTCGTCCTCCTCAATCATCTCAGAATCGCCGCGCTTACGACGCATTGTCTCAACGGTCATACATTCCGCCGACTCGTCCAGCTCATGCACCTTGTAGACTAGATAGTTTGGCTCAATAAATTGGTTTGATCTGCAATTATTAATAAGAATTAATGACAAATTTTTTTTAACACTTCCCTTTGCACTTACAGCGGCAGAATGTATGGATCGAAAGGAAAGAACGTTTCAAGCGTCTCTTCTGGCGCCATCTTGTCATGCCCATAGATTGTAGCCAGCTTACGGCGTGCATTGCGCTCCAGCACAGTGTGACAATACGCCAACTGGTACGTACGTGTGACACCCGCAAAGGCGGTAGCCACCGGCGGCAGGCAATAGCGTAGCGGATTAAAATGGCACATTGCCAGCCGGGACAGCTGCAGTGTATTTAGCAAAGCTAAATCTAAACAGAACAAAATTGGTGTTAATGTTAATCAATAATACAAACTATATATTTATTTGACTACTTACTCTTTTGATTGATAGTCAAATCCCGCGCACGAAACGCGATTAAATAAAACATGGCTTGACAGACGGAGAAGAATACCATGTTGGCTTTCAGTGAACAATTTTTGCTGCTAAACTCATCCGAGTCGTTTATATAGGTGTTGGCCCAGTTGCTCAGTTCCTTGAGATAGTAGATAATGGTGCTGAAATTTAATATTTTGATTAGTAACTAGCCCGGATAGGATGATTATAGGCTAATAACAAGAAAGAACTGCACGGCGAAGATAACATACAATTGCAGAACATATTCTACATGCCCATATATAAATTAAATTAAATAAATTGAAATCTGAGTGACTGTTTAGATGAATTTGATATTTATTTATGAGTACTTACCCCAAAGGCACAAACCGTGCACGCGCAAGAAAGCTCGCTATGTAGCTAACCGCCGCGTGGCGTATGATCGAGGATACATTGGGATTTTGCACCTTTTGCCAGAGCGCGTTGAGAAAGGCCTCCGTGTAGGCTGGACGTATACTGCACGCATAAAAGATTACGAACTGAACGTGGTGGGTGTTGTGGCTGGGCAGCAGCACGTCTTCGAATATGTAGATAAGCGTTTTAAAAAAGCGACTTTTGGCTATGCGCTGATCATCGCTGCAATCAGGCTGCGGACGGCATTTATCGTCCAGGAACTTGAACACCTTTAATAGGCATATGTCCAGCATTTGGCCTATGGGATGCTCTAGACATTGTGGCGGCTTTGGCGGAGCGCTCAGATCATCCATTTGAAAGATGGCCTCATCCTCCATTTTGTCATCCTCATCATCTGATTCCTCTTTGAGCGCTTCGATTTCATCACGTGGCGCGTTTACGTCCATTATGAGCAGTCTAAAATGCAAATTTAAATCAATGCAAATACAAATCATTTGACTTTCAAAAGGTAACTCACTTCTGCAGTGACAGCTGCAGCAGCAGCTCTTCAAACACCGGCTTGGAGTCCATTAGCCAGAGCACATTATGCAAATAGCCAACTGTGACATGAGCGGGCTTCTTAAAGTATGGAAACTTGGATGCAACCGTTTCGACGACCACATCAAAGGCCATTGGCACAGCAGTTAGGATGCGATTGAGTACACTGTGCACAGTTTCCAGCTCAGCACGCACAGACTCCGATGGACAGCCATTAATCCAATCCTCCGACTCCTGGTCGCTAGGTATCCAGTTTAAGATTAATTTCGCTATGCCAATATGCATATAGGAATTATGGGCGATTATAACATCCACGTTGAATTCAGTGAAGGCTTCAATGGCCTCCGCGCTGCGTTTCTTCCAGCTTAGCGAGAGCAGTGCCTCCACAACATTGGCAAAGTCCGTTGTCAGGCTGTGGACTATTTTGCGCGCATCCTTCATTATTTGAATGACTTCCTCATCCTATTAAATGTACAGAATTGGTCATATATTATTATTATTATTATAGTTATAAGAGAGAGTCACAACAGAGAAGGCCCTGAAGTTTCCCATGGGAAAAATAGCAGTTCAACCTCTTTGATAAAGGAGTGCAGATCTCTTGCCGAGGCAGTCCTCCTATCTCAAACCAAGCCTGGAAGCTCATTAGCTTGTCTCCTCTTCGGTCTTAGGAGCCAAACCCTAAGTGATTCCCTTCCGATTGTGGACTTAGCCAATCTCTGAATTAATTAATATATAATCATTTAATGTTTCATTTTACTTACGTCCAGATTCGCCTCAGAGAGAAAGTATGTAAACTCCTGTATTAAATGGAAATTATTTTCCTCCAAAGCGACACGCACCGACTCCAGGATACCCTTCTCCTTCGGCATTATAAACCGAACCCGGTTTGCAGCTGCCGTCTTCACCCGCTCACGATCCGCACTGCAGAAGGCCTTTACGTAGGTATTGCTACCAGTTTTGCTACTATAGACAGACATTTTGATAGAATTTGCTAGGAATTTCCCAATAACACGCAATAATATTTTGAAAGCCCCAAAGTGTAGAAGTTAAACGTCCGATTTTAGCCGTTTACGTTTTATAATTTAAACAGAAACGAAAATACTCTGCGAGACGTGTACTATAGAAAACTGGCATTATTTTATCATATATTGCAATTGATTCCCGCAGCGACGATTTTGCTAACGTTCGCTGACTGTTGAAATCAAAACACGTGTGGTAACTTATAATGTGGCCAGACTTTCCGTATGTTTTTGACAGTCACAACGAAACGGCAACACATGCCTTACGCATTGCGCGTTTTTATTTGCGTGCTGCAAAAACAGTAAACCAGAAAAGTAATGGCTGCTTTTTTTACGCTTGACACTGCTGGTGATCAGCAATTATTTAAGGCAAACGCACTACAGCATTCAGCCACTTTATACAATGGTACATCCATCGAGCGACAACTCAACGAGGAGCAGAGTGAAAATGATGATGACGAGGAGGAAGCAGCTGAAATGGAATTGTTTGGCGTCAAATTAAAGTGCAAAGATGTTGGCAAAGTGGTTGCCTGCAATTCGCAGGAAGCGTCTAAGCGAGTGCCATCCAAAGTGGCCATACAACTGGCAGACGTTGCGGATCGGGTTAACGAAGCAGCGCAAAATGCGGTCGCACTAAAACTGCAAAAGCGTGGACGCATAACAGAATTGAATAGCGAGATTGGGGAGGATGTGATTGCGCGTAAGACAAATGTGGAAAAGGATATGCAAAATACCAAGCGCGTAGCCGGCATAGAGCAGCTGCACTCCTTGCCTAAAGTCTCCAGACGCAAGCAGCCCATTTTGAATCGAGTAAGTTGCTCAGAACTGTTTCACAACATTGCAGTGGTCCGTAATCATAATTTGATGACCACTGCACTGGGATTAAGTATCTATGATGACATATTCGACAACCGAAGCTGCACTAACGGTGTAGCCAGTGCACTCGCCTGCTGCTTGAGGCAACTGCTGTGGCGACTCACTTAATAGACGATAGCACCCAGTTTCGTCCGTTGTAATCTTAGCGGCCGCCTCGGAGTATGTGGCGGTTGCTGTAAGGCCAACGGAACAGCAATGCCATTTAACGCTAGACTGTTGTCTGTCGTTGAGTTCCAGACAGATAATTTAGGCGTTGGCGCACAATCCTTCTTTTAATGAAACATTAGGTGCTATTGTCGCCCCCAAAGCACAGCAGTTGCCGAGGCAGGCGCTGTTGCCACATTGATGACGTCTTTAGTAATCTGAGTGTTTAATCCTTTAATCTATTTAATTTAAAACAAAAACACGCCAAATAAAAGCTTACCTTATCGATTGCAGGCTGAACGCGCCAAGACAAAGGGCAGCGGGTGGTTTGATTTGCCAGCAACAGAAATCACTGATGACATGCGCAATGAGCTGAAGATCATTCAAATGCGTTCCGTGCTGGATCCCAAACATTTCTACAAGAAGAACGACCTCAAAGTGCTCCCCAAGTACTTCCAAATTGGCACTGTGCAGCACTCGCCCCTCGATCATTATAACGAGCGGCATACGAGAAAGACAAAGAAATCCCTTGTGGATGAGCTACTTGCTGATGAGGCCTTCCTTAAGTTTAATAAACGAAAATACAAAGAGGTCATACAACGCACGGACAAATATGCGCATCGTAAAGCCATGAAAAAGATGAAGAAACTAAAGAAGCATAAATAAATATTAACTGTAGAAATTTTACATTTTGTATGTACTTGAATTGAATGACACATTTCCGACACCATTAATGTATTCTTGTACATCGGCTTGCACTTTAGAATACATAAGTATGCTTATTAAATGAAATAGTAGTAGTTCCATTTGAACAACGTCCTCAAATAATAAGCAAATTATTCTGTCACAATTTCGGCAACATTGTCCACGTAATAGCGGTACGCTCATTTATTCCACTAAATTACAAAATAGTTACTTATTTAGTTTAAAACAATATAGTACAATTAACTTGGTATCAACCCAAGGTTACAACTTAAAAATCACTTTGTGTTAGCCTCGTTAGCTGTGTTGTTTTGCAATAGACCCCAAATATGCCGAGCTAGTTGACTAAAAAGCTTTGCATGTTCAGAATCTGGATGTTTTATCACAACGGGTACCCCGGACTCGCCGCACTCGGCTATGTGGGTGTCCAGGGGCAATGAGATGAGCGTCTTTGGCAGCTTGTCGTGTGATAGCTCAGTTTGCTGTTTGAAGAACACAATGCGATGGTTGCAATTGTCACAGATGGAGTAGCGCATGTTCTCAACCAGACCAAAGATGGGCACCTTCAGTTTGTGGTACATTTCGGCGCCACGAATTGTCACATCTACAGAGGCTTTATGCGGTGTGCTGACCAATATAACGCCCGTAATGGGTGCGTGCTGTGTCAGCGACAGATGCACATCCCCAGTACCCGGCGGCGTATCAATGACCAGCACATCCAATGGACTCCAAACGGCACCCTTGAGCAGACGCTGTATAGCTGACATGACCAGCGGACCGCGCCAAATGATGGCACCATCTGGTGGCGTCAGCATGCCCATGGACAGGCACTTGACATTGTAGTTCTGTGGCGGCAGCATTAGATTCTTATCATTCACATGCGGCTCACTGTGTAGATTCATTAGGAGTGGTATGCTTGGACCAAAGATGTCCCCATCCAGCAAGCCGACTCGTGCCCCCAACTTGGCCAAACTACAAGCAAAATTCGCTGCAATAAATATAATATTTACTATTGCTGAAATTTAGAATAATATAAGACCGACTAACCTGCCACCGTACTTTTCCCCACGCCGCCCTTTCCAGATGCTACTACAATAATATGTTGCACGCCTGGAAGCACTTCTCGCTTGGGCAAGCTGCGCGCCATCAGAGCCGCCTGATGATCCTTTAGTTTTGTTGTTGCATAGCTGCGACGACAGAGACGCAGCAACAAAACCATTTTAAAAATGTCCAAGTCGTAACGTTTATGAAATGACCGGCCGAATTGGAGATGAGCAGAATGCTGAATATAACAGCTTGTATAACACATCAACCGAATTCTGCATATTTTTGTTTATTTTATGTTGTGTCATTAAAACCAATAGATAAAAATCCTGCAGCATAAATATTTAAAATTTTGCGAAAGTAACAATCGCATATATTTGCTAATAATATTAAAACAAAAAGTTATACTATTATTTTTTGCAACCATTTTAATTTAAAGTACAATGGTCACACTGCGGCCTAGCAGCTGTTTTGGTTCCTAACCATTTGAATGTAGTTTGCGCTTCCATAATGATGGAGATTAATGAGCTGAGCGGACATGCAGAGGCGGAAAGTGACGATGATGCACTTTGGTCCATTGAGGATGACACATTGTTCCAGCCTTGCGGGTTAATAAGTCACTCATCGTCCAGCAACAACAAAACGAAATCCGTGTTCGTCACCTGGAACGAGTTTTATTTGCTTAACTATCGCTTTAAGAAGTCGAAGAAGACAAACCGAATGGAAATGACAAGGGTGCGGATACCATTGCCCAGAGGCACCCATCTGCGGAGCATACACATGCTGGAGTACAACACCCTGCTGCTGATGTCGGATGGGCGGGTACATTGTTTTGGCTCCATTAAATCGCTGCATGTGATATCCTGGCTGAAAGGAGTTCGGGCATTTGCGCGCACCCACGAAGGATTCAGCGTGATACGTCACAATGATGCAGAGGGTAGACAGCAGCTGCTATTGCAAGTCTACGTGGACTTGCCCAGCTTAGGCAAGGGGGAGAGCACCCTGCAGCACAGTTACGACATCACCTACGATGAGCAAAATCTATTCCAATGCGACTGGCAGAATGATGAATATACCCTGCTAACGGTCACAGTAGACCAGCCGCAGGAAAAGTTCATGCAGTGCTTATTTGGTGCAGGAGCAAGCAACCAGAAGCAGCTGCACATCTTCAGCATTTCTGGTCACGTATTTGCACTGATGCCACAGGATGTGGAGGCAGATTCAGAATCAGAATCGGAGCAGGCATATCACATTGAGCTGTTATGCATCTATGCGACATCTGTTAACTTCATGCGTTTACTTCCAGAACAGAACCTGTGTCTGGTTTACCTGAGCTGCGGCAGCGTCGACATTTGGTATATGTCCCATTTGCTGGGCATAAAGCAGCGTCAAATGCACTACACGGGTGCAGCCTGGATGGACTACGATGCCAGCAGCGACAACGGGGATTTCTACTATACGGACGGGCAGGAGCTGGTGCGTCTGAGATTTGAATACAATGCCCAGTTGGATGACTGCCAGGTGCAGCGATGTGTGAAGCCGGTGCCGGGAATGCAAGCCTGCACCTGGGTGCAGCACATTGAGCAGCTGGTCTGCCTCAGCAACAATAACATATTCTATCGCATTGCCTTTAGTCTGGAGGAGGTGCCGGGTGAAAACAATGACAGTGCGCTAACTGATCTAACGCCGGCGGCCATTGAGCGCCTGCGTGGCACTGCCCAGATCCTGCAGCAATACGAACAACAGCCAGCTGAGCTCCTGGCAGCCATACAACGTGAGCATGAGAAGCAACAACTGGTGTCCGTTGCACGCAATGAAGCTTGTGGACTGGAGAGTGGTCTGGAGGCTACACTGGAGTATCGGCGACACTTGCCGCTATATGGAGTCGATGTGCTCCTACTGCACACGGCTAGGCAAACGGATCTCGATAGCAGCGGCATTTATGCCATATTGCACTTGCAATTCCATAATAACCAAAAGTTGCTGTACAGCAGCCACTGGCAATTGCTCGTTTACCACGGCCACGAGGCGCATGTGCATCGTGTGCCCACGGAACTGCTATTCAGCCGTAAATGTTGCATTATAATACCACTGAAGAAAGCTTTCAGTGAGCGACTACCTGAATTTACCTTAAATTTGATTGCATTTATCCAGCTACGCACAGAAATCAGCGCAATTTTGCTGCCATTTGTGGTGCAGGAGCTGAGTGGGACGTATCAAGAGCTATTTAGTAGACAGGTGCACTCCCTAAATCTATATAATAAGCATCAGCTTGTAGATATACTAAGTAGATCCACCTTGAAAAAAACAATACCTAAAATTCAACAAAAGCTTAAATCGCCTGGTGGCCTGAGTTTAGATCAAATAGGAAAGTTGTGCAATGTGAGTGGCAGTATTGAGGAAAATACGCTAGAACTGTACTTTATAGACAGCAAATTAAGCATTGCGAGCAGCGAAGAAGAAAACAACACCATTTTAACGCTACAAAGTGAAGATGTTTCAGCTCTATATCATCTCAAACAGCACCTGTTTTTGAACATGGACTCGGAATACGAGCACGCTGCACCAGCTGAGGACGCAAAATTAAAACTTGTGGTAAATATTGTTTATAGTTGACAAAAAAAATACATTTAAAACTCGAATTTTCACAGAAATTACAACATGAAATTGAGCGATTTTATGGCACCCAATATGCTGATGAGCGGTTTGAAGCAAATGCACAAATACATTTAGAGTCACTGTTATTTAAATATAATACACTACGTAATACTGTTTAAATTAACTTGTCTTTTGAATTGTAAATATTTGCGCGCGTTAGAAAGAATAGCACGCTGGCGCCATCTGGCGGGTTTATTGCGTGCGCACAAAGTTGGCTGCGCCTCAAATGTCAACTCAGCAAAATACGACCCTGCTACTAAGCGGCCTGTCAGCTTCTTCCTTTTTCTTTTTCACGTACGTGTGAAGACATCGCGTATTTTACGTCGGTGTTTCAATTTCATAAAAAAGTGAAAAATGGTGAGCACAATCAACAAAATAACACAGCAAATGCCTCAATTAAAGTGCATGCAAGTGAAAACTAAATAAACCGAGCAAAAACAAACATTGATTCAGTTTTAATTAAGGGATTAAGTTTCTTGCAATAGTAATAACCAACTGTGAATTTGTGTCTGCTCTTGTTTTAAAGGGTTTCGTCAAGGTAGTCAAGAACAAGCAGTACTTCAAGCGCTACCAAGTCAAGTTCCGCAGGCGTCGTGAGGGCAAAACCGATTACTATGCCAGAAAGCGTCTCACTCACCAGGACAAGAACAAGTACAACACGCCCAAGTACCGTTTGATTGTCCGTCTGTCTAATAAGGACATCACCGCCCAAATCGCCTACGCACGCATCGAGGGCGATCGCGTTGTCTGCTCCGCTTACTCCCATGAGCTCGCTGCCTATGGCATCCAGGTAAGTCCCTATTTTGAATTATATATTTAAACTATTTATAGTAATATTGATATCAAATTGATAGGTGGGTTTGACTAACTACGCTGCTGCCTACTGCACCGGATTGCTCGTTGCCCGTCGTCTGCTCAACAAGTTGGGCTTGGACTCGCTCTACGCCGGCTGCACCGAGGTCACTGGTGAGGAATACAACGTGGAGCCCGTCGATGAGGGACCAGGCGCATTCCGTTGCTACTTGGATGTGGGTTTGGCACGCACCACCACTGGTGCCCGTGTCTTCGGCGCCATGAAGGGTGCTGTCGATGGTGGTCTGAACATCCCCCATTCGGTGAAGCGTTTCCCCGGCTACTCCGCCGAGACCAAGAGCTTCAATGCTGATGTGCATCGCGCCCACATCTTTGGTCAACATGTTGCCGACTATATGCGCACTCTCGAGGAGGAAGATGAGGAGGCCTTCAAGCGTCAGTTCAGCCGTTACATCAAGCTGGGCATCCGTGCCGATAACGTAAGTACTTCTCTTCTCTTTTCTCCACATTCACACGTCCATTTTTTAAATTACTTCTGCGTTTTGTAAACAATGCTGAAAGTGCCAAATCTGGACAATAGTAAATATAAGTCACCTGCGTTCGTGGTTCAAGTCCTACATGGCTTGAACTTCCTGTTTACGGATGCACATTTATATATACTTCATTTTTTTGCCTTCAAGATATTAAATCCGAGTTAGACGTCCATTTTCAAAATTACTACAGCGTTTTGTAACCCACAACACTGAAAGTGCCCAAAATGAACCACAGTAAATATAAGTCACCTGCGTTCGTGGTTCAAGTCCTACATGGCTTGAACTTCCTGTTTACGGATGCACATTTATATGTATTTATTTAGCTCACAGAGATTAAGCCCCGGTTAGACGTCCATTTTCAAAATTACTACAGCGTTTTGTAACCCACAACACTGAAAGTGCCCAAAGTGGACCACAGTAAAATAAAGTCACCTGCGTTCGTGGTTCAAGTCCTACATGGCTTGAACTTCCTGTTTACGGATGCACATTTATATATATTTAATTTTTTTGCCTTCAAGAGATTAAATCCGAGTTAGACGTCCATTTTCAAAATTACTACAGCGTTTTGTAACCAACAACACTGAAAGTGCCCAAAATGGACCACAGTAAAATTAAGTCACCTGCGTTCGTGGTTCAAGTCCTACATGGCTTGAACTTCCTGTTTATGGATGCACATTAATATATTAATATACATATATTTATATTTCTTAAATATCCAATTCCTTTTAGTAACTGTATTATTTGTTTACATGCAGATTGAGGACATCTACAAGAAAGCCCACCAGGCCATTCGTAGCGATCCTACCCACAAGAGCGCTGCCAAGAAGTCGGCTCCTGCTAAGAAGAGGTGGAACGCCAAGAAACTCACGAATGAGGAGCGCAAGACCAAGATCGCCGCCCACAAGGCCGCCTATGTGGCTAAGCTTCAGTCTGAGACCGAGGCCTAAGTGCATTTTTGACAACCGTTTGCTGTTATTATTGGGGGTGAAAGAAGAATAAAAACACACAATTGTAATGAGAAACAATTGCCAATATGTCATGCAATTATTTAAGTTTCTATTAAGCAAGCACTCGTTTTTATTTATAATTTCGAAGCAATAGTCTCCATGAATTTACGATTAACTTGGCTCAGCGGAGAAAAACTTTGTTTGGATTAGGAAAATGGAAAGTTTTTCGAAAGAAAAAATGAAAAAATCTTTGTTGCCCTTGGCTTAGCCAAGTTTCAATTCATTTTGATACAAGAAAATCAATTGTCGCAAAAGATAACGAATTTAAGCACGCGCTTTTATTTGTTATTGTACCGATAACATCGACTAGGTTCGACTACAACTGTGCTATCGATACGGGCTGCATTTCCGTTCGATACCAAGTAATTAATTGGCGCTATTTTTCAACGATTCGATTCCTCTTACTTAACATTAAAGGTTCGCATTTCGGTTACTACACTTTTATTTTTAAAAATCAATAAATAAATAAACATAACATATAAGCAAAGCTTAAAGCTAATAATTAAAATGTACACATTGCATGAAAACGATAGAAAAGTTGTTAGCTAGTTGTGGCATAATGCATGGTCCTAAACCGCTTTCAGACTTCTCTTTTCCATGAATTGTCCTTTGCTTGCCTGGTCTAAGAGTCCAGCTATTGAGTGCCCTCCTCCACTAAGCTGTCCAAGTCCAAGCATTCGTCACAATGATTGTCAATCACACAATTATTGTGGTAAATGTGGCCACAATTAAATATTGTTAGCCCATTGGGTGGAGCGGTATCTTTTATAATCACTGATCGGATGCACTTTGGACACACTTTGTCACAGGAGACATGACGTCCACGTCGCTGCATCGCCACCACCTCGGCGTGTGTCTCAAAGTAGTCGATCAACTGGATTTGGTGTGCTATCGTGTGCACTTCCTCCTCGATATTGTAGTGCCAAAGCATTTTGACGACAGACTGATGCAGATCTGGTACTGTCTGACCCAATTTGATCTTGCTAACCACAAGGACGGGATTGACGTAATCTGTAACATATGGTTACAGAGTGAGGAAACGGAATGTATTTAAGAATTCAGGCAACTTACCCACAATGCCGTCCAGCACTTTGGTGACAATTTCTGGCTGTTTGGTGGACTCGTCTATGAGTATGTTCCACAGATCATCGTCATTGTGCTCCTTGCAAAACTCAATTGCCATCTCAATGTCTTTTATCTACAGTTTCGCAAATTGGTTAACAAAGAGATGTTCTAATTCAATTGACTTACGCTATGCATAATTATGTTGAGTGCCTCCACAATGCTGCCCATGCGACCCAGCAGGTAGACCATTTCTGGATGAAAACTTTCCTTTTTGCAAATTGCCAGTGCTTCCTGTATGGCATAATCATTTGAACGGCGTAGAAAGGGCAAAAGTTTAGGTCGATCATATTTGGCATACAGCGCAACTAGTTTCTGATGGAATGTGCCCGAGCTGTCAATCTTGTTCAGTTCATCCAGATACTGCAAACAAAAGAAAATGTTTAGAGTAAATAAAGTACATGCGACAGCGACTGCACATTTACCCAGTAAAGGTATTCCTGATTTTGTTCCAATTGATGTACAACCACTTCGGGCTTGATTTTTTTCTTATCCAATAGTATTTTAAAGGCACGTTCGCGATCAAGTTGAATGAGTGGAATGATTAGTTTTGAGATGACATCGTAAAGCTCAAAGCGTCGAATTAGCTCGAAGACATCTTTGTTCTGCAGTCTGAAGGAGTAAAGAATGTCTAAAATAATACATATATGTTCATATTAAAGCTTCAATAGCTTACTTCAAGTACATGCGTAACGCGCTCTCGTAGTCGCCCTGATAGGAGTACAACAGCGCCAAGGACTCCAATAGCTCATTGGCATTCTGTTTGCGAAAATGATCGTGTATGGCGTTAATAACAGCTAACCCATCATACAGCTTGGGCGGCCACTCCTTGATCAAATTGAGGAAACCATGTACGTCAAACTTCAGAAACTCATAGAGCACCATTTCGTAGACATGCGGATCCAGCTTACAATCATCGGAGGTGGGCAAGTAAGCGCTCACGCATCGTAGCTGCTGACACTTGACAAACTTGAAGACCTCCTCCTCCCACAGAGCTTTGTTGTTGCCCAGCACACGAAGACAAAGCTTGGCCGCATCTTCGTATTGCTTCATTGTCAGCAAATGGTTTATATACAATCTGCAGATATCGGGATAAGTATATAATTTGATTAGTTCAAGCTCAATAAATCCCTTACCTGGCTACAGAGAGCAGCGGCAAAGTTCCTCCATGTGTACATATCTCCATGGCCTCCTCGAATTTGCTGTAATGCAATCAAATAAATATAAGTAAAAGTTAATGGTCTAAAGTTCTTTAGTTATTTAATTTAATTCAATATTATTATTATATAGTACAATTAAATATGCAAAAACTGGAGCTAGGGCTTTTATCATACATTATTTTTTTTTTAAATTACAACTGATAATTTAATTATGAAATTAGTTTAGAGTTTATTTAACCAAAATATAAAAAGCTTAATATTAATAACATTAAATGTAATATAATATTAAACAAATAAAAACATGATTAAGGTAAATAATATTACATTTTATAATTTAATTCAATATTTATATATATTGACATTTTTTGTAAGCTAAGAAGCTAGTGCCATAAATAAAAGCACATCTTTTAGCGCTGGAAATTCTAAATAAATAAAAATATTCACAAAATGCCCACAGTGCAATTACGCGATACTTGCAGTTAGTATCGATAAGTCAATAGAAAGGCAGTGCCATTACCGCGATACCAGCAGATAGTATCGATAGCAATGCAAAAGTATCGCTCAGCTGTTTGTTGCGAGATGTTTGCATCTTTTCTTTACAATTGATAACTATAATTTTACAAGATGCGTCGCATGAATAATCTGGTAACGCTTTTTACGGCCATAACAGCGTTCTTTTTTGGCAGTTTTATCACACGCATTCTCACTATGGTCGACAAATGCCCAGCGGAACACAGGAGCGTTGGATTCTCCGGCAAATTGGCACCACATCCGGATTTATTCCTTTTGATACTAGTGCTTAGTGCTCCCAGCAATGCAGAGCAGCGGGAAGCCATACGGGAGACATGGCTGAGATTGGGGCACCCGCTGAAGCAAGCTTACTTTCCGGAGGAGTATTTATATCTGCCCAGCTACAGTGGGATCGGTGGCCATTTGCAGATGGAGACAGTTGCATCGCAGGCGCATCGTCTGCAGCAGTACATGAATTGGCAGCAGCAGCTGCCGAAGATGGAGGAGCCGCGGGTGCATCGTAATATCAAGGTGAAGCATCTGTTTGCCATTGGAACTCAGCAAATGGGTGGCACGCTGAGGGGGGAATTGGAGCATGAGCAGAAGGAACATAAAGATCTGTTGCTGCTGCCGCGTCTGCACGATGACTACATGAATCTGACGGAGAAGCTGATGCAGTCGCTGGACGCACTGACGCGACACTATGAATTCTCGTATCTGTTCAAGGTAGACGACGACACTTATGTGAAGCTGGACAATCTGCTCAACGAGTTGGTCTCCTACGATCGCAAGCTCTTAAGGAATAGAGCGGATTATGCGCACGAACCGTTGCCGGAGCTCTATTGGGGCTACTTCAATGGACGCGCCAACATCAAGATTAAAGGACATTGGCGAGAGTCCAATTATTATTTGAGCAAGAACTACATCAATTATGCACTGGGCGGTGGCTATGTGCTCTCCCGCAATTTGTGCGAGCATGTTGCCAACAATTCCCATTTACTGTCCAGCTATGTATCAGAGGATGCTTCACTGGGCACTTGGCTGGCGCCACTACGTCATGTCTATCGCTGGCACGATGCCCGCTTTGACACCGCCTATACGCCTAGCAAATGTCGCCCGTATCATCTGGTGCTGCACAAGCGTAACCAGCGCCAAATGCATGATCTCTACGCAGGCAATCTGTGCACCCACGAGCAGCCAGGACAACGTGTCTTCGTTTCGTACTATTACGATTGGACGAAGCCAGCGGACAAGTGCTGTGACAGCATTGTAGTTTAGTTGACAACTAACTGACCTATTTCAGTTATCATAACCAAAGATAAGAGATTAAGTATAGTTTTGTTTTCGGCATGCCGAAGTTTATGTATATCTATAAATGTATTAACTATTAAATAAATTGCTCCTATGGCAGCAGTAGTATATGGAATTGTGGAATCTCTCATTACCCTAATCAGAAATCATGATATATTCGAATTGTAGCTGACTTAATACCATTGCGATGTACGATATAATATTCCGATCTTAACCGAATAATGTTTTTCATACTATATTATGAAATATTATGTTCGATGCAAAGAAGTTCTTTTACAAATGCTAGGAGTACGATCGATATGTCTTCAAAGTCTTGCGTACAACTTAATTTTCGACCGATGGGTCGCTTAACTCCGAAATAACCGATTTGAGTCAGGTTTAGTCAAAGATAGAAGTTTAAATGGTAGTTGATCGATTCAAATTTGATTTTCAATTAATATGAACTTACGAGGTTTGTCAGATTTCAGAAGAAATATGATATGGGTTGCAGAAACTTCTATCAAGTCTAACTTTAATGCGATACACGGGGCAACATATTGTTTTACTTACTTGTGCTTAATGAGCCACTCCACGCGATCGTCTGTTTCAATAAGGCTGGCGACCACAATATCCTTGGGTGCTACAATGTAGTAGCGATTCTCCTCCATAATGCAGCCCAGTGTATAATCGTTGACAGTATACTCCTCAAAGCCGCGCAAGGTAAGGCTGTCTGTGCAAACCTCTTCGCAGGTGTTCATTTTGTACTCAATGACGCAGAGCACCGGTCGAAGCGCTTTGTAATTGGGACTGCGATCCTTGCGATAACCGAGCACCACCAGCTGGTTGGCGGCGAGCGGCGCCAGCCCAGAAATATAGAATGTGGTTTGAAAAGTTGAGACTGCAACAGAAAAGAAACCAAAATTATAATATTGCATGAAACCAGTAAATACAAATGAGTGTTTTACCCACCTGGATCCACTACGTAGCCAGGCAAATTGCCAGAGGATGCTTCGATGGTATTCCGCTTGCGTATTACACAAATTCGTATGGTGTCCACCCATCCGATGAGCAGCGTGTTGGCATTCGACCAGCGCAGATGGCAGCGAAAGTTTTCAAGACGCGCCTGCGGCGGCACTTCCCATTTCATCAGACCCAACGAGCACTTCTCACTTAGATCATACACACGCACACCCAAATGACTCGCCCAGGCAACAAAGTTGCCGTGCCAACAAATGGACAAAACGCTGCCCTCCACGGCGCACAACTCGCTGGGCTTTAGTTTCTTGAGCAGATTGCGCTCGTACAATGTGAGCTTGTCATCACCTGCAAGGAATATGATACAAACAAATCAGAGCACTTAAAAATATAAATCAAAGTTTTACTTGGTGTGGCGATGTTTATAAGTACTATATACTTTTTGTTTACTTAGTCACATAACCTGGTTTTCAATCGATTTTGTTTATGGGAGTTCGGTTATTACTCAGCACCCACGGCGCTGATTTAGTTTATAAAATCTCTGATGAAATTATATATGACTGCAGCAACCTTTGGCTATGCTCAAGTGTATATGTTCCTATGTATTTTGGGTGCAAAATATGTTTATATTTAGTATATAGTTATAGCAAGAAATAATTAGGGTGCTGTGGTAAATTGTTGAGTTTCTTAAGGTGGCGGGGATAAGTTATTCAGCTTATGTCTAGACAAAATAGTATATATACCCTCTGCAAGGAATAAAGAGTTAATTGCACTCACCCACTATGAAGCGGGGCACACCCGATTTGACTTCGGGATCCAAGGCAACGGCTTTGATAAACTTTCCATAACTGAGATTTTGATTATTCTCACAGCTGAGCAATCCCGTAATGTTGACCTGCGAATGCAAGCATGATTATATATAGCCCCCATATTTGTGCAATATTGATCTAATGACTCACTCGTCCGTCATCGGAGCAGGTGGCGACATATTCGCCCTTTGGATCCACATCAATATGATTAACAGCCACAGAGTGCGTGTGACGATCACCGCTGCTCAGATTGGAGTTCACCGAGTTGCCCTGGTGATCCAGCAGATAGACTCGTCCTCGGAATGTGCCAAATATGAGAAACTATCGGTTGTTGTTGATAAATAGAATGCTAAACAATTGAGTTGCTGAAGGTGAAACTCACTTTTGAATGGACGGCACTGCAGGTGACAACATCCGTGTTGAGTATATTCCTTAGATCATTGCCTATCCTCTGGTATTTGAACTTTGGTTCCACCTCCTCCTCCTCTTCCTCCTCATCGCTGTTATTTTGGAAAGTCTCGGCCATTTTTTATGCTCTATGCGTTCTTATCAAAACATTTTTGTAGCAGTGTGACCGCATTACTCAGCATTCAACAGCTGATTTTTGCCATTCTACTGCTCTGGGGGTAATTCCAAAGTAACGCTGGTTACAGGCTATCGATATGTTGTAAACTGTCATCGATGCCTGAGTATACATCAGTGCCACTCTTTTAAATTTGAATATAATAATTGAAACAAGTAACAAACATTTTTTTTTATATATGTATATATATTTCTAAAGTATTATGATTGGTGTTTGTATAAATGCGCTTAATTATTTGTATTTTTTTATCGCGTTTATCTTTTACATTACAAGTGCTAGCAAAACATACATATACGTAGAAACAAAGCAAAAGCATTTCGAAAACATAATTAACAGTTTATGAAAATATACACAACATGCATTTATTCATAATTTATAATCAATTAAAATACTAATTAAAAACACTTTAAAAATACCAATAAAATATATGTATATGTATGTAAATGTACCTTTCTTTAAAAAATATATATGCGTTAAAAGAATTTAGCGTAGCGAACCGTTAACACGGTTTGGAAATTGGAATTTCTAAAAACTGTCTGCCACGGCATTTTGAGCCGGATACGTTGTTATTTTGTCCTCTAATTCGGTTGTTGTTGTTGTTGTTATTCTTGCTTAACGACAAAGTGTACTGTAGTATATGTGTTAATATGTATAAATAATAAATTAAGGCCTATAGAATAGCGCTAAATTACATAATACAAAAACTACTAGACGGCAGCAGGGATGGATAACAGCTGCTCAAACACCCCACACGGCCACGATTCATCTGATAAACTCGCTGCAGCCGTTATCCTCATTTCCCATTGTCCAATAATGATCTAGTATATCTTCGCTGGTGAAACGAACAACCGGATCCGACTGCAGCATGTTGGCGATTAAATCGCGCACACCATCGCCGATGTCCGACCAGTATGGATCGGGAAACTCATAAACGCCTGAGATGATAGCATCAAACAGTGGCTCCTGTTGATTATCAGGCGCAACAAATGGCGGAAAGCCGCAGAGCAGTATGTACAGTATGATGCCAGCAGCCCATACGTCAATCTAAAGGATTAAAAAAGCATTACTAAAGTTTTCCGATTCAGAAATTGATGCTGCATTTGTACCTTCAAACCGTAACCCACTTCCAGCAGTATTTCGGGCGCCACATATGTGGGCGTGCCGCATACGGCGTATAGCGGCTCGGTCACCTCGCAGGCCAGTCCAAAGTCGGCTAGCTTCAGCTCCTTAACATTACCATACTCGTCCAATTCCACCTGAAGAAGAAATTCCATTTTAGTCACCATTTTATGTCAGACTGAAGTAAAAGCTTACCAGAAGATTTTCCGGCTTAATATCTCTATGCACAATGCCCATGGAATGTAAATAAGACATGGCCGAGCCAAGATGTCGGATCATAATGCGCGATTGGCTTTCCGAGAAGCGCGTAACCTGCGTGATGGCATCGAATAGATCGCCGCCTAATCGAATTAAATGAGAGATTGCAATTAGTAATATTCTGAATATGAATTCTATTCGAAATAAGAACTTAGATTACTTACCACTAACATACTCGAGCACTAGGTACATGTTTGTCACCTGATCGACATCCATGATGAGCGATATGATATACGGATGCTCTAGCTTCTTCATCACACGGACCTCAGCATCTATGTAGTGCTCCTTGCCCTTGCACTTGCTTTTGTCAATGATCTTGAGGGCATAGGGCTTGCCCGTCTGTTTGTCCTTGATCTTGAGCACAATGGCAAAGTTACCATCGCCAATCATACTACCCAGTGTGTAATTGTCGCGTATGGCGACGGGCAGATCACCAATCTCAACGCCGGTGCTCTTAAGTAGCGTCGCCTGTTCGTCCTCCTCAAAGGCAGCCACATCGCCGCCTCCTCCCACTTTCGTCGACTCGGCTGGATACACTTTTTTGCTTTTGACCGGCATCTTAGGCTTGGGTCCCTTGCATGTGGTGCCCGCTGTGCGCAGTGTCTTGCGTATGACATTAATTGCGCGCTGCTCATCGGGCTCCAGCTTGAAATCCTCAGCGGCGTTCACACGTTCCGTGCCATAGGCAAAGAACACATCCTCGGGCCCAAAGAAATCCGCCAGCTGGGCTACCGATGCCCCCGATGGTGTGAATACCTTCCGCACATAGCCCGTATCCAATCGCACCACTTGCGTAATGGCGGTCAGCACATGCTCAAAGCTGGGACTGTTGCGTTTGTTTAGCAGCAGCCGCATTATCCGACGTGGCTTGGTCCCGTTCCGTATCAGCGTCACGATTCGCGGATGCACCACGCTGTTCCGCTCGCTGAAACGGGAACTGTTCAGCGGACTACCATTTGTGGCAGCACCAACACCACCACCGTTGGGCACTGATGATCCACTGCAGCTGCTGCTAAGCAGTGCTCCATTCTTCAGCGGTGAGGCGGGACGCTGCAGCTTCGCGAGGCGCTGATTTGTGGAACGACTGTTGTTAGCCAGCGTCAAATTGGCCAAAGGTTGCGAGCTTGTGTTGTACTCCACCTTCTTGAAGTTCTCGTTATTACAGGAACAAACGTAGCTCTGGCCATCCTCCAGCTCATCCAGGGCGATTATCTGTAAGCAGTATATAAAGGATAGGTATTCATTAATATAAATTAAATATACTAGTAAAAACTATTTACATACTCGTTATTCTTGCAATATTTGAAAGAATTTTAATTCTGAAAAATACAACTTTGACTAATTTGCTTTAGAATACATATAATAAACAAAAATATATATATATATATGTATATATTTTCCTAAGTTAAGCTATCTTATTGATCACTGAACGGCTAAAGCTAGAAGGTTCCTTCAGTAAATGTTAGTACCCTCTAAGTAATTGTATACTTTATAAATTCTACATACTATTGAGTGAATTTATTTATTATTTTCACTTTGAATATATACAATATTGAACCCAATTGGAACGTGTCAGCTGTCCCTCGAACATAAATGCAATCTAATCCGCTCCATAAATGTTTATTGATATAGAGTTACTCACCTTTTTGCCGCACATGTTGTAAATGGCGCGCACCGCTCCGGGTATCTTGACATTCTCCTCGAGGAGGCGCGTCAGATCCTCGTAGAGGCTCTCAAAGGAACGATAGCGCTCATTGGAGACGGGTATGGTGATGCCCGGATAGAAGCGATCTCCATTGCGATAAAATTTAATGCGATGCGCCTTGCGTGTGGGCGTCCGGCTGCTTGAGATGCGTTTCTTGAGATGTGGCGCATTGGCGGCGCCCAGCGGCTGGCCGCTGCCATTCGTTGTTGCCACAGCGCTGTTCACGCTACCACCACCATTGGCGGCCCCCGGTGTCGCTGAGTTGGTCGATGAGGCGCCGCTAAGCGAGCCATTTGATTTGCCAACGCTGCCGCTGCCGGTGAGGGAACCATTCATGTCGCGCAGCTCATTGAAGTCGTCCTTCTCCAGTTCCGAATTGGAGCTGGCCGGACTGTCGCAGTCGCGACTGTGCTTGACTGCCAGTTGCTCGAGGATGGTAGCTTCTGTAGAGGATTGGTTGGCAACGGCCACGACTGTCTTTTTGGGCGTGGCATTGGGGCTGGCGCTGCTGGCTGCATGCAGCGAGGCCATCCGGACGGCGGTGCTGTGCAGGCTGTTGGCGGTCTGCACTTCCATGCTAGAAAGAGAGAGAGAGAGAAAGACGATTTAGATAGACTCATAATACCTTGCTTGGATCTCTCTCAATTTACAGATTGGTGGCCATTCGGCTGTGACGTCGCTTTGCTGCTTGTCTTATTCTTGATGTTGTATATTTGTTTTGAAACATTTCTTTATATTCTTGTTGTTTATTATTATCATTATTTTTGCATGTGTTCTTATGAAAAATGCTTCAATCTCTCTCTAGTTACAACAACAACACTGACTACTGTATATTACCTACTTAATATCTGTTTCCAGCACAATAAACAGAAATCAGAAACTCAAAAGTCAAACCGGTTTCATCGGCTCCGGCTCCGTCTCCGTCTGTAGACTAGAAAGTATCTGTCGACTGACTGACTGACTGCACAACAGAATGCCAGCTGTAATTGCGCTAATTTACGTAAATTGTTTGCAACCACATATTTTCCACTCGCTGGCTGACTTGAGTTGCTGCACTAGATTCCGATTCCGATGATGACCCCACGACGTTGACCGATTTACCGTTAATAAGCCAACAACATGCTGACACCGCAGACCACCAAGCCATATCTTGATGACGCCATTCTGGCTGAGGTCCCAAAAAGAGGCACTGCGGCCAGACACACCCAGGACATTAACGGGCGTGTCCCATATCCGTATCTGTATCCGAATCCGTTTCAATGTCTTCATTTAGTTTAAGAGCCTTGCAACAAGGCCCAAAAGATTAACTAAATAATTTGGTTTTTGAAAAACTCTTACTAAAGTAGACCATATTTAGTATAACTTCAAAGTTATGAAACTGAGTTTATCGAATTTTATAAAAAAGTAAATTATTTCATTATGGAGGCACTTTTAAAATTAAAATAAGTTTGAGGGGAAGACCTAAAAAACAGGAAAAATGTTATGCATTTTCTAAAATATTGGTATGCAATTTGAATAAATTTGCATATTGATCGTTAATCATAAGTTCGAGTACAATCAAATGAAAAACAAAAAAGTTTCATACACAGCGTTTTTCATATTTTTTGAACTTGGGGATAAAAACCTTTGTTTTTGTCATCTTTTTGTATTTTTGTAAACAAAAAATTAACATCAAAATTTATTAATTTAAAGGAAAAATAAATTGAAATGTCCAAAATTAGTTTCGAAAATAAGTGAATTCATTAATTAGCTGGGCAATGGTTGGTTTGGAAATGGTTTTGCAACGAGTAAGTTTCGAGACTTAAAATCCGATTTATAAAATTAAACTAGACTATAAACAATTATTCCACGTTTCAACTGGCGATCAAATATAAATTATTATTTATCACGATTAACTATAATTGAAAACAGTTTTGGGATAGTAAGATTAATGCACACACACACGACAACAGGTGTCGCTAGTTGTGGATCTAATGAGTGGCGGCACTTGGATCATTTTATAACTATCTGTCACGCTATATAGTTGCGAGAGCAATCAAAAATCTTTTTCTACTGTCAAGTTCATGTAGGCTGCGGCGCGTTCCTAGTTCCTCGTCAGCATGTTGCGTATAACGCCACATTCCACGTCACAGTCGGGGCAAATTATTGAAATTGTTGTCATTAAGCGATCATTGCCAATTGAATTCCAACTACAGTCCGCAAACACTGAACCCATCCCATTTCATTCCATTCGATTCCCTTCCATTTCATAGTCGGAGCCATCCATCCTCGTGCATAACCGTTCAATGAGTCAGCTGCCCCCCACCGTCAAGCCATCCTCGGCCCTCGGAACAACGTGGGTTATGTCAGAGTATTTAGTATGAGTATGGCTGGCTATCTGCATCCCACTCACTCACAGCTCTAGTTGAGAGTATCTCGCTCTCACTCACACGCGCTCATTGAAGCTCGTTTATGATTTTTATATTTTTCATCATTTTTATTCTTCACAGGCACGTTTCACTTGGCCATTGTGTGCCCATCGTTGCAAGCTTACTGAATATAAGTTTCGACCATATGTATACTCTTCCACAGGCTATGATAAACTTAGCATGAATTATGCCATGCATATCCGGGTTTATTTCTATAAATCCATATGGACAGCTGTACAGCTGTCAGCTGTTTTTTTAGAGAAGTAATTAAATACGACTTTTTATTCTGAAATTGGGTTTGAATAGGTTTTGTTTATTATATTACTGCGATTTGTCACCGGTCTATAGTTATCGAAAGTATTGTTAGTGGTAACAATGGAGTATTCAGTTATATATTATGATTAAGAAAAAAGTGAATAATAGCGATAATAATTGTCAATGTTAAGAGTTAAGTTAAGTTAGGCCCCAATTCCAGATTATAATAATTTGATAGGCAATTAAAATTTAGTCAGCTTTTAAGAGAAATCCATTAAAGAGTCAGATTAGATACCACCATATGATTATATAATATCGGCAATATTTAAATAATGATCTTGTTTAATATAAATTTAAGTTCGTTGAAGAGCAACAAATTGTTAAGTGTATTTAAGCTTCGGTGTGCTGAACACAAAACATAAATATATTTCTTGTTTTCACTTGGCTTTTGTTTTATACACAAGACGTGTGTTGGTTTACCTCCCCCCAAAGCTTGCACACCCCCCTACAACATACATATACATATATACATACATACATACATACATATTCATACAAGCGACTTTAAGCTTGATCGACGTTCAGTTTTGTGCTTTTCGAGGGGACTCGCGTGTCGGGCCATAAATTTGAATTACGATATTTGTACGGGTTGTTAAAAAGAAAGAGTAGTAGTTGGTTGTTGTTGCTGCTGCTGTACTCATGTTGCCGTGGCATGTTGCAGCAACATTCGTGCCTGCCTTTCTCTCTGGCAAATGGAAATTTATGCCTGGAGTTATGACTGCTCCATTGCCTCATTACCAAGTGCTGTTATGACGCCACCTTTTGTCCGAGAGCCGCCATATTGAGGCGTGTCTAGGATAGGACTCGTCAGGCATCGCCCCGACAGGTAATTAAGTTAATTAATGTCGCGCCAGCTGGCCAATCCTCCAAGTAGGCAGGCTTGCCATTTTGCAAAAAAAAAGTTGCCGTCATCTTTATTAGTGCAAACTCTACAGTGAAAACATTTCACCAATTTTTTGTTGTTGTTGATATTTCTAGCGCTTGGCCCAGTGGCGTAGATTCTGCCTTTGCGCTTGCCAAGTGGGTTAAATTTGCTGGCCAGTGGCAAGTGCATCAGTTCCCAAGTTCCATTGAGCATGACATTTGGCATTTTGTTTGGTTGTTGCTCCGACGACGACGATGAAATCGAAAAAACCATTTGACCTTTTTTTACTGTGTGTGTGTGTGTGCATGTGTGTGTGTGTGAGGCCAAAAACCAAAACCAAAATGGAAGCCAAACGATGACATTTGCGAATGCAATGGAAAAACTATGAGAGAGCCCAATGTCACCCACATAAGGGGTGTTCACTGTGTGAGAAAAATATCAATTTGATAGCTAAACGCATTTTATGATCTTCAGATATGAAATGACCTTCAAGCTTGAGAAAAAATGAGAGAGAGAGAGAGAGAGAGAGCGTAAATAATTGTGGGAACGTGAAAAGTTGAGGAAACAAAAGAAATACATATTACATATAATCCATTTTCACACTTTCTTGCTTCACTTTATGGTATGCTGTTAAATTAAATGATACTTTAGATCTGGTAATAAAATCTTTACTTAGAAATATAAATGTACTATGGTGAAACTTTTGAGAAGCCTAAACTGCCAAATTACTTTCCACAATCAGTTGCTAGCAACCATAATTGAAAACTTTCATTAAAAACTTTAAATTGTTATCATTTTCGCTTAACATTTGTGCTTTTTAAGTGCTGCATGAACTGAAAGATAAGAGCACAGAGATTCAAGCTCAGAAAACAATAGGAAAGTCAGTTATTTACTGAATTGGTCATATTGGTGTGTTTACCAGAGTCAGTTAAGTTTAATAATAGAAGATTACCAGTATTTTGAGAATTAATTTGATCAAACTATAACTCGTTTTAGAGTCTTTTGTTATTTGTATATCTCTAAACACACAAACTACTTATACATATATATATATATTATTCAACAGCCGATATCGCCATATACGTTCGTATATTTGTTCAGATCTTGATGCTGGGTCTTAGTCGAGCAGTCTTAGCCAGACTATTTCCGTTTAGTCAACGCTTTTAAACAGGTTACATTCCTGAAGATTTTTATTTAAAAGATACTAATTAGTTGTGACACTGAATCGCGACATTTTGATTTGATTCGCACGCTATTATTAATTTAATGTAGCTAAACAAAAAGTTGCTACACATTTGTAGGAAAAGTGCATTAGTTTGCGAATAGAAAGCAGCAAATAGAAAATGACAACTGGCAACTAGCAACTGACACTGTTACCAATCAAGAACTGAACATCCCTATGGCTAAATAATGAAATAATAACTAGAATCGTTCCTACGTCAAACTAAAAATCGATAAGCCGCCGGCACAGGAAATATGTGCGTTGGCGTCGCGCCGATTGCTCTTCTCATTGCCGTCGTTGTTGTTGTTGTTATTGTTGTTGTTGTTGTTACTTCTGTCATATCAGTTGTCGTTGCCCACGCAGACAACAACAACACCAACACATAGCCAATTTACTCAAGCAGCGCCCAATGAACCCAACCCAGTGCTACCCACCCAGTCTAGAAACCAACTGAGGACATTATAAAATGTCATTTATTTTATTGAATTGTACTTCACTTGTTAGCTGAATGAAATATAATTTGCATTGCCCTAAATGGTCGCATTACGAATCGAAATCTCATAATACTCAGCACATGTGCACAAAATGAGAGAGCAACCAAAAACACAGATAGAGCGGGAAGTCAGGGGCTGGTCATTAAACAGGTGCGCCGCCCAAAGCGACGCGATGTCTCCGGTTGTTGCACCCAAAAGAGGCAAGTATAAAATTACGAAAAAAATATTTATGTATAAAACAAGAAAGAAAAGCTATCTACGGCACACCGAAAATGACATACTCTTTCCCACCGGAGTCCACCCGCTCACAACCAAAATTATTTATTATTCATTTCATTTTTCGACAAGTGCTATATGTATATGATATAGTTAGTTATTCTATGCTGATCGTCTTGTTGCCAAAGTGTTAGCAGCATAATTAAACTTATAGCTGTTGACATTCATCGGCATAATTGGTAAAACAACAATATGCATAAGTTTGCTCTGCAGTCGATGCTGATCAAGAATATTATCGTAGTTTTTGGGGTCGGATATGTCGCTTTGAATGCTGTACAAATTTCGTGAAAAAATTATAATAACCTCAACAAGGGTATGATAAAAGAGCTTAACAAGAAAATAAACAGAAACAACTGCTAACAAAAAAGCGTCATATGTTAAGCGTTATGTCGTTGTTGTTGTTGTTGTTACTGTTGTTGCCAATGTTTCATAGTTAATAAAAGTTGTTTAATTAAGATTTACACGCACTCGAGCGTCAAATTAATGGGCTAGCCAAATAAAGAGTGAAGGAAGCGTAAAAATGAAGAGGCCGCAAAAAATGAATTTGCCACGCAATCGAAATAATCCATAATCCAAATTATGATGCATTATTATTATTGCTTTATATACTGGCGATGGTATCATGCAATTCTTGTGTAGTCTTGAAATATATATTTTTAAAAAAAGCATAAAAACCTATAAATGCATAAAATGAAATATGTTCCTTATGGTATATCATAATATAAATATAAATATATTATATATAAATAATATTATGTATTTTCTAGCATTAGGGAACAAAAGACATTTTTTCTATCTTTATCGTTATCAGTAAATATTTGCAAAACTTAGCTAATTATATTTTTAATATATGTTTTTGTGCAGCACCGAATACCCTTAATATGTGCAATAAAATAAATACCCATTATAGATAAACAATATAAGAAAAACAATGATATATTAAGCTCCAATTAATTTTTCTGCTTGCCTTTTAAACAGCTTAAACAATTGTTTTACAATATGCACAGTGACAGACAAAAGTCAATGTACTCTTTAAAACAGTTTTTATTCAAATATAAACTTAAAGTATTTGCTGCAACTTTTCTTTGCTGCCTTTATATTATTTTATGCTTTCTACCAAAGACAAATTAATCAATATATGGCTTTGTTAAGAAAAACAAACAAAAGAGAAGCGGCTAATGCAAAAAAAGAAGCATTACAAAATAGGTAGAGAAATTTCGAAAATACAGGACACAGCGATAAATGGGCAATGTTGGGCCTCAGGTAATTGTAATGAGAATTGGGACCACGGTAAATTGTTGAAAAAGCCGCAAACGTGTTTAGTTTGCTGATTAGGCCATAAAAAAGCAGCCACAGAAAGCGTGGAGGGGGGGGGGTGCGGATGGTATCCAGCACAACGTGACAGTTGCCCTTGGCAATGGTGGGCGACACGGCACCGAGGGCGAAAAGATACGCTCAGACACATTCCACATCCGACAACCCAGTTGACAGCTGTTTTGTTTGGTGGGAGGGCTAAACAACAAAAACCAAAGGGGGCAGGTTAGCAAGCAGCAGGCGGAGTCCTCAGCTCCCAGTGCGCCATGTGTTCAAGTGGCGTCGCCACTTCAACTCCAGCATTAAATGCGGAACTGCCGCCTACAAAAACGGCGAAAGTTGTACGCCCGGAAAGGCAACAAAGGAAGCAATTCGGCACATAGAGACACAAAACATTTGGCCACAATCCGCTCGCAGCAGCAGCCAAGTGCAAGATTTATGAATGTCTGTGCAAGTCGAATGAAGGAACAACAGCAGCAACCCTCGCTGTCTGGGCGCCGGCTCAAGGGCCAAGGGTTAAAAGCCGCACACACCAATACACATAGAGTCATCGGCATAAAGAAACGCAGACAAAGCTAATGCTCGTCCGCTTTCTGTGAACACCTGACACTGCTCAAAAGTGCATAGATACAGATATACATATAGACATATATACATACATATGTACATATATATACACATTTGTATACTAACAAAAACGGGGATGGAACAAAGTATCTGTGAATGTAGCATGGTGATTAGTTTCCAGCACAGTGGAATATTACTATATGTATGTAGGTATATAATAATAATAATAATAATAATATAACAATTTTAAGTTGTTTATATCAGTCTTTCAGTTATGGCTTTATACTATTTATATCATATATATTTTATTTGTATTTTAATTTATTTCATATAGTGACTGCTTGAACTGCGCCTAAATATTCAATTCAACTTCAATCAATCAAATATGTTTAATTAAATACAATTGCCAAGTTTTTTCCTTTCAATATTGTTCAACCCATCCGATGATTTATTACCCCAACACTTAGCTACTAATTCTACAGTTGAACTATTTCTAAAGAGAGCACTGCAACTATAGTTGCCTTAAAAACCGAAAATGACAAACATTTCTGTATAACTTAAGATCATAATAAGATAGACAGAGAATGTATAATTTGTATATGGGAGTTCGACTTAAATTCACCTAAATTTATACATGAAATAATGAGAATTACGTAGAACGGTCTGCATATAAACAAAGCCATGATACATACACACAAATTTAACAAGCAGACTATACAAATTTGCGATATTAATCTGACATTCTTTACTAAATTAGTTGCATTATCAAAAAAAATCTAAGTCTGGACTTTACTGCTTTTCTCTATCGTTAAATCTTCAAATAACCCCAAGTAAAAGTAAAAGTTGTACTTTGTTGCCCTCAGCCTCCCCCCCCCCCCCCCGCACAAAGGACGAACAAATGTTTGCACTTTGGCTGGCGAAATGGGTGTCGCCTTGTAGTCCTCTGGGTGCGCCTCGCTGTCACTTGACTCCAAAAACTTGCCATGCCGCCTACAACACTGCAACAGCAACAACAACAACCACAACAACAGAAATCAACACAATTCACGCAACTTGCAGTTGCTGGCGGCGCTGCGCATACTGCAAATGTGTCCTTGAACTTTGCATCAAGTTGTAGAGCCGGTTTGCTTCTTTTTCACGGCATCTCTTTTTTTTCTGTTTTTTTTGCAGTATTTCGACTTTTTACAACAATTTTGATTTATTTTGTTGTGCATTAATGTTAATTTAACATTATGTTACGAATCAGTTAGCTTTCAATTTATATTTTACAGCGAGACTACATTTTTTTTTTTTATTATTATTTTTATACCCTGAACCCATTAAAAATGGTAAAAGGGGTATCATGAAGTGGTGCAAAAGTATGTAACAGGCATAAGGATGCATCTGTATATATTCTTGATCAGTATCAATAGCCGAGTCGATATAGCCATGTCCGTCTGTCACACTTTTAGGATACCTCCCCCCGATCTCCCAGAAATCGAAAAATATGTATTTTTAGAGGTATGACCTTCGGATTTTGCATAGTCTCACATTTATGAGCCATCTTTGTGAACTAGAATAAAACTAGATGCCAAATTATGATCAAACTGGCCTCGGGATTGACAATCGGTTCAGATTTGACAAAGTTGTGGCAGTTTGAAATCTGGAAATGTCATTTATATGGAACTTTTCGTTGTTTGGGCACTTTACAAGTCAATTTTTTTGTCACTTTTGGCGTGATTTTTGACAGAAAAATGAAACACCACAAAATCACATTTCGTATAGTTTTTTATACTAGTTGAGACACCCACAATCAATTAAACGTAAAATATCAAGATTCTATTTTATGAAAAATCACAATTGGTAAGGGTCCCCCCTTATGCTTTTTTCGCAAAATATATCAAAAAAATTATTTTTTCAAAAATGCATAAACTTGAGATGTAGAATTAAACTAGATGCCAAATGATGATCAAAATGGCCTTGGGATTGAAAATCGGTTCAGATTTGACAAAGTTGTGGCAGTTTGAAGTCTGGAAATGTCATTTATATGGAACTTTTCGTTGTTTGGGCACTTTACAAGCCAATTTTTTTGTCACTTTTGGCGTGATTTTTGACAGAAAAATGAAACACCACAAAATGACTTTTTGTATAGTTTTTTATACTAGTTGAGACACCCACAATCAATTAAACGTAAAATTTCAAGATTCTATTTTTTGAAAAATCAAAATTTGTAAGGGTCCCCCCTTATGCTTTTTTCGCAAAATATATCAAAAAATTTATTTTTTCAAAAATGCATAAACTTGAGATGTAGAATTAAACTAGATGCCAAATTATGATCAAAATGGCCTCGGGTTTGACAATCGGTTCAGATTTGACAAAGTTGTGGCAGTTTGAATTCTGGAAATGTCATTTATATGGAACTTTTCGTTGTTTGGGCACTTTACAAGTCAATTTTTTTGTCACTTTTGGCGTGATTTTTGACAGAAAAATGAAACACCACAAAATCACATTTCGTATAGTTTTTTATACTAGTTAAGACACCCACAATCAATTAAACGTAAAATTTCAAGATTCTATTTTTTGAAAAATCAAAATTTGTAAGGGTCCCCCCTTATGCTTTTTTCGCAAAATAAATCCAAAATTTTATTTTTTCAAAAATTCAGAAATTTAAGATTTAGAATTGAACTAGATGCCAAATGATGATCAAAATGGCCTCGGGATTGAAAATCGGTTCAGATTTGACAAAGTTGTGGCAGTTTGAATTCTGGAAATGTCATTTATATGGAACTTTTCGTTGTTTGGGCACTTTACAAGTCAATTTTTTTGTCACTTTTGGCGTGATTTTTGACAGAAAAATGAAACACCACAAAATCACATTTCGTATAGTTTTTTATACTAGTTGAGACACCCACAATCAATTAAACGTAAAATTTCAAGATTCTATTTTTTGAAAAATCAAAATTGGTAAGGGTCCCCCCTTATGCTTTTTTCGCAAAATAAATCCAAAATTTTATTTTTTCAAAAATTCAGAAATTTAAGATGTAGAATTGAACTAGATGCCAAATGATGATCAAAATGGCCTCGGGATTGAAAATCGGTTCAGATTTGACAAAGTTGTGGCAGTTTGAATTCTGGAAATGTCATTTATATGGAACTTTTCGTTGTTTGGGCACTTTACAAGTCAATTTTTTTGTCACTTTTGGCGTGATTTTTGACAGAAAAATGAAACACCACAAAATGACTTTTTGTATAGTTTTTTATACTAGTTGAGACACCCACAATCAATTAAACGTAAAATTTCAAGATTCTATTTTTTGAAAAATCAAAATTTGTAAGGGTCCCCCCTTATGCTTTTTTTCGCAAAATATATCAAAAAATTTATTTTTTCAAAAATGCATAAACTTGAGATGTAGAATTAAACTAGATGCCAAATTATGATCAAAATGGCCTCGGGTTTGACAATCGGTTCAGATTTGTCAAAGTTGTGGCAGTTTGAATTCTGGAAATGTCATTTATATGGAACTTTTCGTTGTTTGGGCACTTTACAAGTCAATTTTTTTGTCACTTTTGGCGTGATTTTTGACAGAAAAATGAAACACCACAAAATCACATTTCGTATAGTTTTTTATACTAGTTAAGACACCCACAATCAATTAAACGTAAAATTTCAACATTCTATTTTTTGAAAAATCAAAATTTGTAAGGGTCCCCCCTTATGCTTTTTTCGCAAAATAAATCCAAAATTTTATTTTTTCAAAAATTCAGAAATTTAAGATGTAGAATTGAACTAGATGCCAAATGATGATCAAAATGGCCTCGGGATTGAAAATCGGTTCAGATTTGACAAAGTTGTGGCAGTTTGAATTCTGGAAATGTCATTTATATGGAACTTTTCGTTGTTTGGGCACTTTACAAGTCAATTTTTTTGTCACTTTTGGCGTGATTTTTGACAGAAAAATGAAACACCACAAAATCACATTTCGTATAGTTTTTTATACTAGTTAAGACACCCACAATCAATTAAACGTAAAATTTCAAGATTCTATTTTTTGAAAAATCAAAATTGGTAAGGGTCCCCCCTTATGCTTTTTTCGCAAAATAAATCCAAAATTTTATTTTTTCAAAAATTCAGAAATTTAAGATGTAGAATTGAAATTGATGCCAAATTATGATCAAAATGGCCTCGGGATTGACAATCGGTTCAGATTTGACAAAGTTGTGGCAGTTTGAATTCTGAAAATGTCATTTATATGGAACTTTTCGTGTTTGGGCACTTTACAAGTCAATTTTTTTGTCACTTTTGGCGTGATTTTTGACAGAAAAATGAAACACCACAAAATCACATTTCGTATAGTTTTTTATACTAGTTGAGACACCCACAATCAATTAAACGTAAAATTTCAAGATTCTATTTTTTGAAAAATCAAAATTTGTAAGGGTCCCCCCTTATGCTTTTTTCGCAAAATAAATCCAAAATTTTATTTTTCAAAAATTCAGAAATTTAAGATGTAGAATTGAACTAGATGCCAAATTATGATCAAAATGGCCTCGGGATTGACAATCGGTTCAGATTTGACAAAGTTGTGGCAGTTTGAAATCTGGAAATGTCATTTATATGGAACTTTTCGTTGTTTGGGCACTTTACAAGTCAATTTTTTTGTCACTTTTGGCGTGATTTTTGACAGAAAAATGAAACACCACAAAATCACATTTCGTATAGTTTTTTATACTAGTTAAGACACCCACAATCAATTAAACGTAAAATTTCAAGATTCTATTTTTTGAAAAATCAAAATTTGTAAGGGTCCCCCCTTATGCTTTTTTCGCAAAATAAATCCAAAATTTTATTTTTTCAAAAATTCAGAAATTTAAGATGTAGAATTGAACTAGATGCCAAATGATGATCAAAATGGCCTCGGGATTGAAAATCGGTTCAGATTTGACAAAGTTGTGGCAGTTTGAATTCTGGAAATGTCATTTATATGGAACTTTTCGTTGTTTGGGCACTTTACAAGTCAATTTTTTTGTCACTTTTGGCGTGATTTTTGACAGAAAAATGAAACACCACAAAATGACTTTTTGTATAGTTTTTTATACTAGTTGAGACACCCACAATCAATTAAACGTAAAATTTCAAGATTCTATTTTTTGAAAAATCAAAATTTGTAAGGGTCCCCCCTTATGCTTTTTTCGCAAAATATATCAAAAAATTTATTTTTTCAAAAATGCATAAACTTGAGATGTAGAATTAAACTAGATGCCAAATTATGATCAAAATGGCCTCGGGTTTGACAATCGGTTCAGATTTGTCAAAGTTGTGGCAGTTTGAATTCTGGAAATGTCATTTATATGGAACTTTTCGTTGTTTGGGCACTTTACAAGTCAATTTTTTTGTCACTTTTGGCGTGATTTTTGACAGAAAAATGAAACACCACAAAATCACATTTCGTATAGTTTTTTATACTAGTTAAGACACCCACAATCAATTAAACGTAAAATTTCAACATTCTATTTTTTGAAAAATCAAAATTTGTAAGGGTCCCCCCTTATGCTTTTTTCGCAAAATAAATCCAAAATTTTATTTTTTCAAAAATTCAGAAATTTAAGATGTAGAATTGAACTAGATGCCAAATGATGATCAAAATGGCCTCGGGATTGAAAATCGGTTCAGATTTGACAAAGTTGTGGCAGTTTGAATTCTGGAAATGTCATTTATATGGAACTTTTCGTTGTTTGGGCACTTTACAAGTCAATTTTTTTGTCACTTTTGGCGTGATTTTTGACAGAAAAATGAAACACCACAAAATCACATTTCGTATAGTTTTTGATACTACTTTACACACGCGCAGCATGTGGTTGCATGCGTGTGTGTGTTTCCATGTATGAATACAGATACATAATTATGAATGAATGTAATACCTTGGATCAGGGTATATCCTAGTCGGGGAATCTCGACTAGAGCACTATTACTTGTTTTAATTAGTTTTCTCGTTTCAAGTCTGTTAATGTTCAGTATTATTTAGCTAACAGTATTTAAATAATGTAAAGTTCTCAAATGTTGCTAACGCTTCCAGTTGAATTTCAAAATATATTTCCAGTCTGACAATATGCATAAATATTTAGAAGAGTAAACAAGGCATTAATTTTGTATTAATGCAAATCAAACCGTAAGTGTACTGTTAACCTTTAATTGTGTTGCAATGTTGCAGAGAAACTCAAATGTTGCTAAAAAGAAACTATGCTAAATAGCCATAAAAAGGCAATGGAAAAATATGCGTGTCTGATTGTCATCTGTATTTCTCATTTATTCATTGCCATTGTTTTTGCTGTAATTGTTATTGTTGCTGTGTTGTGACCTATTAAATAAATGAAAATCGATTTGGTAGTTTTTCATGTTTAATTCATTAGGCAAACGAATGCGCAGCACGGAAAATGAATTTGCTTGATTTCCAGTTCCAGTCCCAATTCCCTGTTCCCTGTTCCCAGTTCCCTGTTCCCAGTTCCCAGTTCCAAGGCAAGGTCGTCAAACGTGGCAAATAAAGTTGTGCACTTGAGTGGCTCCAAAAATACAGGCAGATTAGAATTATAAATGTTTGTTGTTGTAGTTTTCGATGTCAGAGTGTGTTTTGAGATAAGCTAAATAAACATTTAAATACCAAGCAGCGAAGACAAAGCATGGGGTAAACGGAAGAAGAATGCGACAAAAAGAGTGCGATAGCGAGAGAGAAAGAGAGAGGCAGAAGAAGTCGAATAACAGCTGTGCACTGGCAAGTTGACATTTGCTTATTGCGCCAAGTGGTGGGCGGACAAACAGTAGCTGGCTTTGCTGCAATTCCCCCCCTCTCCCTCTACAAGCCCCCTCAAGTTGTGCATTGCTTTATCAGCATTGAAATGTGACACAAATAAACAGAAAAACAAGTGAAAATACTGCAGTCGAGATTAAAATCGGCTCTGATTACCTCTCACATACAACAGTGATATGCTATAATAAACCTCAATAATATTCATTATTAAATTCTAATCAATAATAACGGACTTATGATACATAGTTTTATCTCTCTCGGAAAATTAAACTTTCAGAAATTGGAATTGTCAAGGAACTGGAATCGTTAATATTAGTTGAATGTTGTATATATGTTAGATGTGGGATCGGGAAGGGAAACCCAGCCAATGATTATTTTCAACATATTTCTAAAACGTGCATATCCCGATCTTATACCTTTATTTTTTGTCATATGTCTGTACAGGTATTTAATCTTCAGTAGGTAACTGATCTTTTTTAAATGGAATCTAAAAATAGCTTTAAATTAACAGTGGCAGAGCTGGAAAGTATTGATAAAGAGTGATCAAGGGGTAGAGAGGGTAATAAAGATATGGTTTAAAACATTTATCTGTTAAATTTATTGGTTATACATAATTTATAATAGAGAAACAAAAGAACCGTTAAAACTGGGGTAGTGTATTTGTGGATAAGGTAAACATCCGTTTAAAAAAGTATTAAAATGGTACAATGACACATCGGTTGGGGTGGTATAACATACATTTGTATGTGCATATGTACATACATACATATGATAAGAGTCACAGAAAAATATACAGGGAAGGCAACGCCCAAATTGCAAATTGTGTGCATATAATTCTCAACGGCTTTAAGCTGCGACTTTTGCTTAGGATCAATAATATTCTTTTTGAAAATTTAAAACTTTAAATGATTTATTGCACAAAGACTTTTAATAAAAATAAAAAATGCATATGTACATTTTTTTTAAATACCTAAATGTTTACTGCTGCATTAGCATATAGTTAGTTTTTAAAGTAGCTAAGTTTATTTCGCCAAACGAACCTTTTCTAATTAACAAAGTCGATAAGCGCAACTTGTTGGCTGATGCTACCCAATTATCAATATTTGCGCGCAACAACTAAATAAATAGAAAATTCCAAAACCAAAGCACATTTCAACATTGTTTAAAAAGGTAAAATAACAATAGCGATAAGATGATTCTTGTCAACATTGCAACTGTAAATAGCGGAAGCTTGCTTGAAGCAACATTTTCTGAAATTCTTATAAATAAATTTTGTAGAGTTTCTAATTTAGTCGGTCCAGCTAATTAACAATCACATTTGCATGCTTGCTGACCGCTTTCATTCAGTTTGCTTTCTGAAACTTTCCAAGCAAAACAAAAAATACTTAAATTGTTCAATAAAATGTGCGGCACCCAGAGGTGCTATAAAAATTTGCAAGCGCATAAAAAATTAAATAAAAACCAATCTAATTAAAACAAACTCTTAAAGCCCCAAATGCAGTGAAAGTTGACACGCGGCGCATAACCGAGTGCTCACTGTGGGGCCCCCTGTAATACGAGTGGTAGCTTTTCATACATATACACATACACACATATGTACATACATACATATATACAATTCATAAATAAAACCGTTGCAATTCATAGAAATTTGAAGCTTTTTAGGGTTATAAGAAGAGAGAGAGAGACAGAAAAACCAAACAAAATATAATGGCGCGTCATTTGCAGTTAAAAACCAAAGAATAATCAATGCTAAAAAGTCGCGTCACTTTTGCATTGTTTATTGCTGTTTGTTGCTTTTGTTTCTCTTGTTTTGGCTTTTGATATTCGCCTTAATGCATGGCTCAAGTGTCCCCGACCGCGCCCCCACCACCGCATGATCTAAGCGCTTTGCCATACATATTGTAGTTTTTTTTATTTTCAAGTGAGTGACTGAAGGAGAGGCATAGTGCAAAAGGAGTGGGGGTCTTGGACTTATGCGGCTCTGTCGGCGACAGGCATTGAACTGAGCGGTCAGTGACGTCATGCGGTCTGCACTTTTAAGCGTTGTTGCAGTTTTGTACTTTTGAGTACTCAGCAAAAGTTAACAACATTGGGAAATCATTTGCCTTAAAATGCTTAGCAACACTTTTTGTGTACATGACATTTTTACTATGTTAAGGGGCAATGCTGTTAAGTCTCTGTAGCTGTAGAATTAACATTTTATGCATGTGCACTATGAACAGGAACATGTTACTATGTTAATTGATAATGTTGTTAAAATTTAATTTGTTAATTAACATAACGTTATTGAATATACTGTTAACGTTTCAGTTGTAGTTCGCAACTATTGCTAGCCAAAAATTATAATTTTCTACATTTATATCCACATATTTTAAGTGTAATTATTTGTAAAAACAATTTGCAGACAATTCTTATTTTACTATTTACGAGATTCCTTATAAATACACTATATACATATGTATGTACATATGTATGTATGTTACTCCCACTTGGTAAGCGCATTTGTGAGCTCGGTTTCGCTCTTCTTATCACCCACACACTTGTGTGACACATTTTCCATTGGACCCCCCTCGACTACTTTAAACTTAAGCGACGTCTGGTAATACGATCTGAGTGTCTCGGCGTCATCAGCTGGCAAGAGGCAAACAGTTAGCTAATTTTTCACAGTACAATTATTTATGGTTATTTTGCAGCATCTGTCATTTTAACGCCAGACCGCAAAACCACAACACACAAAATGTTGCTATGTATACGTACATGTATGTATACATGCTGCCGGCCAAAGTGCTGATCGATTTGCTAACAACATATCTATGTATTCATGTTGCAGGCAACCAATGACGTCACAGCCGGCGTGTGAGCAGCGTAGGTGTCTTATAAACACTTTTTTTTCATTTTTGTTTGTTTTTCTCATTATTTTTTTTTTTTGCGCTGTCATTTTTAATTGACTGTTTCGATTATTTGGGGGCGGGGGGCTGCGTGCGTGGCACGTCATGGATATTGGCCAATTGGCAGCGGCTATCTTATGCCATTTATCTGCCAAGTGAAAGTTTTTTTGATTTTGGCGTAAAGTTCATTGGCAGCTTTGGCAGCATACATATATGCAAACGTATAGATACATTTGGGCTTTAGCGATCAAACGGCAAACTCCAATAAGCGCGCTAACCGTTATGAATCATCATGTAGAAAACTTTCAAACTGTACAGCACAAAGCGGAGAATTCATTAAGTTGTGCTGTGTAATTAGAAGATACGCACAAAGCAACAAGCGCAAAAAAATAGTAGAGAGCGCGAAAGAGAGTAAGTGGAAGATAGCAGCAGAGCAATGGGAATTATAAATGTGTCGAATGTTTACTTGTGATAAGTGGCGCAAAAAATAATTTTAATAAATATGCTTTGCAAATAAGATAGCTGAAGTAAATTAATAAAT
The DNA here is from genome assembly GCA_035045305.1 of Drosophila maculinotata. NCBI lineage: Eukaryota > Metazoa > Arthropoda > Insecta > Diptera > Drosophilidae > Drosophila > Drosophila maculinotata. The sequence goes on along the minus strand of JAWNPD010000377.1, from coordinate 4,526,136 downwards.
ATTGGTCGACTCTAGGCGGAGAATTTTATTTTGATGGCAAAAACAAGTTAGTTAGCAAAACGAGTCTTTTTTGTTGGTATTGATATTTTATTTGGCATGACATTGTGTTAAAATACTGGGATGGCTATCGATAATGACTGCCATAATTCAAATAATGTTTTTAACTTTATTTTCTGCTTGTTTCGAAGATAACAGCGTTAATTACTATTATAATAATAATTACTACATAATTCTCAGCTTTTTTTCATTGCTGACTCTTCTCCAGTGTGACACACTGTCTTGGACTACGCAACTTCAGCTGTTATTATCAGAGAATGCGGCTTATCTGTTATATGTATGTTAGCTCACAGCGCAAACGGCTGGCAACACTTGATGTTGTTTTGTTGCAATTTAAATGAATGAGGGTCTCACCTTTTGTATAACAACGACGACGACGACGGGGAAATCCGTTAAGCCAGCTAGGCAATTTTTGTTGTTTTATCGCTTTCTTAAGATTTTTGGGCTACTTATTTCCACATCTGCAGGCAGAAACAGAGTACCGCTCTCTTTCTCTCTCTCTCGTTGTGGTTAGTTGTTGTGGTTACTCTTTTCACACTCACACTCATGCACACTCACTCACACACACACAGTAGCACAACTTGCGATTTTGTTGGCCTTTAGCTAGAAAAACACAAAAGAGAAAGAACATGCAATATTGCAATAATAACAAAACATATACGCAAAGCTTTTTTATTTCACTGTATTTAATCCCGTCTTTCTTTGCATTTCACTTTATCTGCGCTTCGGTCGCCGCCGCCCCCTGGCGTCACGCCCATCTCACACAAGCTCGCCAGAGATGAGCGAATTAATGTGTGAGGTACCTGTGACTTTTCATACAAAACCTGAAAAAATCAGTCACAGGCACTCAGTTGACACAGTGACTCAAAAAAGTCACAATATCGCTCATCTCTGGTTGTCACGGCATATAGTAGCCGAGTTGCTGTTTAATACTGACTGCTCAATGAAAACTTGCACTTTAACATTCGATGCAGCAGTCGCAATTGCTATAATTGATGTTTTTCACATAGCATTCACATTAAATAAATGTACTTGATTAAATACCAAAGATAAAGTCAAAATACACCGCTAAAACAACCGTGCGTACCATAGAAAACCCGACCCGACTGTTGAGTGTGACTGAGTCTCGCATACGACTAAATCCACAAGCAACAGAGTGACCGCATTCATAGCTGATGCCTTTTGTAATCAATATAGTACTAAAAAATACCATGGCGTCTACGTGGCGTAAATTGCGCTCAAAATCGATAGACAAGATTCAAAAAATCAATTCTCGATTTGGTTTGAATATCTATTTAATAATGGAAAACAAATTTAAAATGTCCACATTGTTTTGCTATGATTTTGTGTGCTTATTATGCATTTTTTTTTGTTCAAAACAAAGTCAACATAAAAATATCTCGTATTCTCCTTTTCTCTGTGTTTAAAAATGTTTTATTTACGGCTACTGCAAATAGATAGTTGTTCTTAAAAATTATTGAACCGTCATTCTGACAAGAACATACGATTTGGCATAATTTTGCTAATCGTCCCACTAACCCTAAGCCTCGAGTGGGTATCCTTCCAACTCAATCAGAGTCTGTTATCTCAAAAAACAATAGTTTGGATAGGCTCTTAGCTCTGGTTTATCGTGCTCTCATCGGTACAGAGTTTTTTGCTATAGTCAAATTTCTGTTTTATATATTCTATATGAACATTGTTAAACCTTTAAGCAATATATAAATAAATAAAGCATAGGTGTGCGCGTAAATGATATTTGCAGTCAGTTTTTGTTCGAGTCAATTTAAAATTTACAACTAAAAATTTCATCGTCGTAGCCATCGTTGCGCACGATCGTCTGCTGTGATTCCAGTTTGTGGATTGTGTTCGACGACTCCTCGGCCGCCTCCTCGATGCCATTGAGGCGTGTGTGCTTTGGAGATTTATGTATAAACTCATCGCAGGCGGCGTCAGCTGATGCCTGCGGTTTCTGCTCCTCGTCGCCAGAGTCATCATTGAATATGGCTTTTAATACATCGTTGCCCTTGATTCCGAGTTCTCCAGCAACTTCCTTTTAGAGCTATTGCGAAGCACCTTGTTCTTCAAATCGAATTCTTCCTTCTTTGGTCTCTGGCTCTTTTTGTTCTGTATAATAAGTGAAATTATTTAATGGAACTGCAAAATTGTTAATAAAGTGACGCACAAAAAATAGAAATTCCATAAATTAAAACAGAGCCCAACACATCTGGAACCCGAAACCTTCTTCTTTGCGAAGCGACCATTATACAAAGATTTACTTACCGATTTTTTTTCGCTGCGTGTTGTCTGTTGATCCTCATCGAACAGTTCGGACAAATGGCTTTCATTCTTTTGATGTTCGACTTTATTAGCTGCCCTATTTTCACCATCGCCAGCTTTCCCGTCTTCATTGAGCTCCTCCTAAACCGTTGGATTCCCGTTAGCGGCAGCTGCGGCGATCCGTTTAAGATCGCTTCGCGGCCGTCGGGTAGAAACAGTGAGACACGCGCAATAATGCAGCCATGCACCTCCTGACGCGAAATCTCAATGACCTCGACGCCGAACTTGACGGTGTCGTTGTAATGCAGCTCGGCTGGATCTTTACCCAGCTTGTTGTAGTTGATGAAGGTGCCATTGCTGGAATTGGTATCCTTGACCCAAAAGTGGCCATCTGGTGTGTACCACAGCATTGCATGGTTGCGTGACAGGACCTTGCAATCGAATATGGCATTGCCATCTGTCGCCTTGCTCTTCGCTATCAGACGTCCAACTTTGCACTCCTGATGCGGTGTCAGAAAAATGCTTCGTGTCTCGAATTTGTGCGACTTGCCCTCGCATTGCAGGACGATCTTTGCCCTGCCTGTCGACATGTCCTGTGTATTATTGTTGAGCAGCATGCCTGCTGTCTCATTAGGCAATTGTAAGGCACCTTTCGAGCTAAACACATTTCCGCTCGTCGTTGTATTATTAGCATTTAGCATCGAGTTAAAGGCCATTTGCAACTGCTGGTGTGCGAGATGACCCTGCAAATTAACCATAGTAAATATCTGTGGTATTCGTTATGTAATATAGATTACCTGCAATGTATTCGTAGTGGAATCAGGGGACTCTGTTGCAGTCGTATTATTGTTTTCCTGATTTTCCAGGTTGTCGTTGGCATCGTTAGTGTTAATATTGATATTGCTGTTGTTTAAGTTATTGCTGATGTTATCTGTGGGCAGCTCACACGTCTCGGTCTCGTGCTTCTCGCGCAGCAACAGCTGCTCCTGTTCCGCCTTTTTGGACAGCTCCATTTTGTGTTGGGCCTTCCTATTGAGGCGCTGTTGACGCTTAGATAATTCAACTACAGGCCTAGCTGTAAGATCTTGGTCGGTTGTCGATGTTGCAATTGTTGCTGTTGAGCCCGTAACGCTTGTGACCCCGTTGCTGACAGCTGCTCCATTTTCAACTGCAAATATTGCTGGTGTTGCAGACTCTGTTGTAGCTATCGATGCTGCTGCTGCGTCTTCTTCATCGTTCTGGTCATCATCTTTATCAATCTGCCATTCGTTGCTGGCCAAGACCATAACTGAAATGTGTGAAATGCGCACAGACAGTCATACAGTAAAATGTACATCAGATTAAATATAGTTAGCTGAAAAGCTTAAATTTGATAAAATTATTTCAAATTTGTATGAGGCCCGGAATGTTGTGCCTGACAATTGTAGATTTTAAAGCCAAGACACCACAGATCAAACGATTTTTGTGTTCAAAGTAAACCAAGAATAAAAACAAAGCATATTAAAAGCGATAAATGGGATAATTACCTACGCACCGCCAAGAGACAACACTGGGAAGGATGAGCATCGGAGGCACGATTCTTTTCCGCATTACTGGATCCGGAGGCGGGCAGTACAAGCAAACCAAGTCAACGCACGAGGACCAGATAGGCATTTCATCGCCTCACCGAGTGAGTCCTGGAATGGTTCTAGGCCTAGCCCAAAAATCTCATTGCTGTTTAACACGGTTTAAGTTCATAAATCATACGCAGCACGCCAGCAGCACCTCATGGTGATCTCTTGCAGCCCGGTTGTTCATCATTGATCTGGCTGCAGTGGTGCGCAATTTTTAAATTCAACATTATGCCCACACTCATGTTCGCATGTTCGCCAAATATTATAAAAGTGCCAACTCTATGTTAGAATAAAAAGAATAGGAAATAATTAAATAGCCAGTTAGTAAATCTTGATATTTTTAAAAACTTACATTTTTATTTGATATTACATCCCAATTATTACAAACATATTTGCTAGGTATATGGCGCAAAAGCCTTAGTAATTTAACCATCTTAGCAGTAATTTTGATTCAAGTCTGACAGTGTTACCGTTAAGTCGTTGCAGTGGCTTAGATAAAGAGGGGGAAGTGCTGCTTTGTGAGAGTTATTTCAACTCCTCACAACCTGTAAAAGAGAACATACATACATACTAACAAGAGCATTTTCTAATAAATAAATGAACATTCTAATTTTGTGTGTATAATTAATAATAAAAGTAACTTAACTTCGAATTTATTAGGTTAAGTAGGTGAAGTAATTGTTTATGTTTTTGTGACTTGTGCATTCATTTATAACAAAATCCTTGTAGCACTAGGAAATAATAATCTCTATAAATAAATAAATAAATACATACATATACATATGTCTACACCGCCAAAAGGTTCTTTTTCGCAGGCTTTATTCATGCATGCATTTATACAAGATTATATGTATATGTATTTATATGTACTTACTCACCGGCGACGACTATTATACAATTATTGAAACACTTATAATATTCCCACTGAATGTTAAATATGTTGTACTTCAAGCAAGTATCAGTCACAGGCACAATCAAAGTTGACACAGTGAGTCAAAAAAGTCACAGTATCGCTCATCTCTGTTTATCATTGCAGTTTAATACTGAGTGCTGATTCGTTGGCGTTGCTTAAATTTATGTTTTTCAAAAAGCATTCACATTAAATGCTCTTGATTAAATACCAAAGATAAAATATAAATGCACCGCTACAAAATCCATGCGCGCCATCGAAACCCCGACCTGACTTTCGGGTGTGACTGAGTCTCGATCACGATGAAATCCACAAGCATCAATGTGGCCGCATTAATTCTGGATTGTTACGAAAAAATACCACGATGGACCTACGTTTGCGTTACGTTACAATGGATTTATATAGCGTTTGAAATCGATATTAAAAATTACAAAAAAATAATCGAAACGTTTTGAATACCTATTTAAATTTGAGAAACAAATGAGAATTCAACATTATTTCGTTATAGTGTTGTGTGTTTATTCATTTGTATTTTTTCTTTTTCGCATACATTTTTTTTTTTTTACATATTGTTGGTGATATCGCAAGCATTTTTCATATTTTGTTTCGTTTCACATCGGAAATATATATATTAATGTTACACGCACGTTCGCTTACAAAGAGACGACGGACATAAAAATCAACTAAATATAGTACATAAATCAACATATAGCATACGTAAATATAGTTTTATAAAACATAGCTGGTAATGGTAAATAATTGCAACTTAATGCTAAAACTTAATGATCCGCCGCCGCCAGCTGATTTCTAGCGCCACTACGCTCTCCCATATTTGTACACAATTCGAAGGGGGCTCTTCATACTTAGATCGTACCATCAAAATAGTTTTAAGAGACATGAAAAAGCAGTTCAGGGGATTTTCTTTAAATATAATTACTCAGAATTAACTAACCTCATGCGTGTGTTTGTGTGTATGTGTGTGTGTTGTGTGTGTGTGTGTGTGTGTGTGTGTGTGTGTGTGAGAGAGTTATTTGCCGTTAGTTTTTGTTCGATTCAATTTAAAATTTACAACTAAAAATTTTGAGTTCGAAAAAGAATTGTTAGGAAAGAACAGTTATGAAAAGCAGCGTGAGTAAAGCTCCGATTATAAATATATAAGTATATATGGGGATATATAAATATGAAACTGTATAACTGCGTCGATCCAACTTGCATTTGCCACCATTCCACCAATCCACCATGCACATCCATCCAATCCCCCACACCACCCCACAAGATGTATATGTATATCTATATATGTGTATATAAGCTTTTGTTGGTTGAATCTCGTTTGCTTTAGGTACGATGTTCGCTGCTGGTTTGTCGTTCAGTTGTGTGTTGTGCTATGTTATATTATTGTGTTAGAAGCGGCTGGTCAGAAAGTAGAGGATCGCGGCCAGCGCCACACAGCCGATGGGAAGGGCACGACGGTAGATCAGTTGATTGTTGATGGCCAGCGGTTGCTTGCGACGCAGCTGGGTGATTTCGTTGCGCAACTCCATATTGCTCATCTCGGACAGCTCCAGGCGTTCCTTATACACAATTAATTCCTCTTCGCGCTCCACTTGCTCATCGTTCATATTGTTTAGCTCCTCCTGCCAGCTGGAGTGCTCGTCTTCGGCAGCGTTAGGCACCAGTGACTCCTGTTCATCAGCAGCGAGATCATTTTCTGGCTTATTGTTATCATCGGTAATTGAACTTGAACTGCGCTGCTGTTGCAGCTGCTGTTTTAGGCTCTTCATTTCGTTTTCCAGCGTACTTATGTCTCTGGTTAATTCAGCCGATTTCTTCTTGTAGAAGTCACATTCTTCGTCCAGCATATCCATTGCGTGCTCTTGCGGCAAAAGTTCATATTCGTAGCCATCGTTGCGCACGATCGACTGCTGTGATTCCAGATTGTGGATTGTGTTCGACGACTCCTCGGCCGCCTCCTCGATGCCATTGAGGCGTGTGTGCTTTGGAGATTTATGTATAAACTCATCGCAGGCGGCGTCAGCTGATGCCTCCTGCTTGATGATGCTCGCTGGCGTTGGCGATGCCTTGCCCGATTGCGGTTTCTGCTCCTCGTCTCCAGAGTCGTCATCATTGAATATGGCTTCTAATACATCGCCGCCGTCGGCGCCCTTGAGATCCGAGTTTTCCAGCAACTTTCTCATAGAGCTCTTGCGAATCACCTTGTGCTTCAAATATAATTCTTCCGCCTTTTGTCGCTGGCTCTTTTTGTTCTGTAAAATAAGTGGAATTAATTAGGGGAAATGCTGCAAAAGTTTTCAATAACAGGACGCTCGAAAAACAATAATTCCATAAATTAAATATTATATTATTTTATAGAATCAATCATACACATCTGAAAGCCGAAGCCTTCGTCTTTGCGAGCGACCACTGTACAAAGATTTACTTACAGATTTTTTTTTGCTGGGTGTTGTCTGTTGGTCCTCATTGAACAGTCCGGACACCTGGCCCTGATCCACCTGAAGTTCACCTTCATTAGCAGCTCTATTTTTATGATCGCCAGCTTCCCCATCCTCATTGTCGTCCTCTATGTTGCGCTCATCGTCCTCGTCGTCATCGTCGTCTTTATCACTGCCGATGGCCGCGTCCAGTTGCTCCAGCGCCTGTTGCTGCTGCAGCGGCTGTTCGCTGTCATGATCAGCAGTAGTTTGCTGCAGTCGCATCAGCTGTTGGCGCATCTGCTCCATTTTGCTCTCCTGTGCGATTAGCGACTCGTTGAGCTGTCCCAGTCGTTGCTCCTCCTTGTCTTTAGCCTCTTGTTGCTGGCGCACCGTTTCTTGCTTGTATTCTGTGTACTCCAGCTGCAGCTGCTCCAAGCGCGTATTGAAATCCTGCAACGTCTGCTTCGAGGTCAGTATCTGTGTACGCAATATGCCGCACTCGTTGTCCGAGGTCGTGTACGCCATCTCCATCTTGGACAGCATTTGCATGGCTTCGTTGCGATCCTGATAGACCTTGCGCAGCGCCTCTTTGGCAGTAAGCTGATACGTGGTTTTATCCTCCAACAGCTTCACAAGCTGCAAAATATAGAATCGCAAGACTTACAACTGTATTTTGATATTTTACGAGTAAAATGCAACTTATGCATTTGTTTTCAATTATCTTTCACTAACTCTTTTAATAAATTAAAGGACATTAATGGCACCATACAAAATGTATGCATAAATGCAACAGCGACTTTCAAAAATCCACCTGCTAGTGAGTATCATAGATATTAGAGATATGTATACTGGTCGCTAGAAAATTAGAACGCGAGGTGATTATAGCTCGCAAATAATTCTAAGTTCTGGAAGTATTTTTTCAGTCTATAAATTCTATCAAGTCATAGAATTTCGAAACATTAAAAGTTCTAGATTCCAAGCGACCGTATACATATACATATCTTGTATCTATTGTAAGCAATATATGTAAGCAATCGTATTATGTACTAAATATGAAATAGAAACTCACCTCATTGCGTAACGCATTCTCGGGCACATTCTTTTCCATCATCTGCAGCTTCTTTTCGAGCAGATTGATCTTGTGCAACAGCTGATCCTCGGTGATCATGCTCTGCCAGCACATGGTCGAGTTTTTGCGCGTCGAATCGAGCACACCCTGCAAATTACTGAGCTTGGCTTTAAGCATCTTCTCGCGCTGCGCGGCCTCCTGCAGAAATGCATTAAGCCGCTGAATTTCATCATAGCTAATCCGGTTGGTTCCCGCCAGCGACAGCTGCTCCGACTCAATTGAGATCGCTTCGCGGCCGTCGGGAAGAAACAGTGAGACGCGCGCAATAATGCAGCCATGCACCTCCTGACGCGAATTCTCAATGACCTCGACGCCGAACTTGACGGTGTCGTTGTAATGCAGCTCGGCTGGATCTTTACCCAGCTTGTTGTCGTTGATGAAGGTGCCATTGCTGGAATTGGTATCCTTGACCCAAAAGTGGCCATCTGGTGTGTACCACAGCATTGCATGGTTGCGTGACAGGACCTTGCAATCGAATATGGCATTGCCATCTGTCGCCTTGCTCTTCGCTATCAGACGTCCAACTTTGCACTCCTGATGCGGTGTCAGCAAAATGTTTCGTGTTTCGAATTTGTGTGATTTACCCTCGCATTGCAGGACAATCTTTGCCTCGCCTGTCGACATGTCCTGTGTATTGTTGAGCAGCGTGCCCGCTGGCTCATTAGGCAATTGTAAGGCACCTATCGAGCTAAACAAATTGCCGCTCGTCGTTGTATTATTAGCATTTAGCACCGAGTTAAAGGCCATTTGCAACTGCTGGTGTGCGAGATGACCCTGCAAATTAACCATAGTAAATATCTGTGGTATTAGTTATGTAATATAGATTACCTGCAATGTATTTGTAGTGGAATCAGGGGACTCTGTTGCAGTCGTATTATTGTTTTCCTGATTTTCCAGGTTGTCGTTGGCATCGTTAGTGTTAATATTGATATTGCTGTTGTTTAAGTTATTGCTGATGTTATCTGTGGGCAGCTCACACGTCTCGGTCTCGTGCTTCTCGCGCAGCAACAGCTGCTCCTGTTCCGCCTTTTTGGACAGCTCCATTTTGTGTTGGGCCTTCCTATTGAGGCGCTGTTGACGCTTAGATAATTCAACTACAGGAGCTGAACTAGTGGCAAGAGCTCCAGGCCTAGCTGTAAGATCTTGGTCGGTTGTCGATGTTGCAGTTGTTGCTGTTGAGCCCGTAACGCTTGTGACCCCGTTGCTCACAGCTGCTCCATTTTCAACTGCAAATATTGCTGGTGTTGCAGATTCGGTAGTAGCTGTCGGCGATGTTGTCGCTGCTGCTGCTGATGCTGCTGCGGCCGCGTTGGGCTTCTGCTCGTCATCCTTATTGCTCTGCCATTCGTTGCTGACCAAGACCATAACTGAAATGTGTGAAATACGCACAGACAGTCATTCAGTAAAATGTATTTCAGATTAAATGTAGTTATCTGAAGAGCTTAAATTTGATTGAATGTTTCAAAATTTGTGTGTGCACTAAACAGAAACGGCCCGGAATGTTGTGCCTGACAATTGAAGAATTAAAAGTCAAGGCACAACTGATCCAATTGTGTGATAAAAGTAAACTTACAATTAAAGCAAAATAAATTAAAAAGATATTTTCACCAAGCATATCGGTTTTAGAGTTATAATATTTGGTATATTCCATTGTTATTAAATATATATTTATAAACCAAAAACTCAATATATCATAATCATGTATTCTAACTAATTAATGTCTTTCTCATTCTAAATTAATGACTGAAACTCTAGAAATGGATTCAATTCAAAATTTTTAAGATATAATGATAAAATATATTAAGAGAAATGACTACGAATATTTAAAAATTAAAAATAACGGACCATCGTCAACATTTAGATTTAATAGACAAACCCGAATTAACTTTTAACATTGTTGTTAAATGTTTGTTTAAATATTTATTTGACTTGATCTTTTCAGTTAATAGCTAAGACTTTAGCAATTTTTTGCTTGTTGATTCGAATTTTGAAAGGGCTGGCCAACAACACACAGTTTGCTTCTTATAATTGTGTATATATAGAGAAAAATACTTCAGTGCAGGCGGAAAATAATGTTTCGTACAAAAATAGATTATATTTGAAAATATAATTGAAGAAGCGGGCAACAAATGTGAGTACTCGTGTGTGTGTGCGTGGGGGGGGATGGGGAGGGAGGGCCGCCGAAAAACGGTTTGCTTATGTGTGTATGTGTGATCGGGGCGCGACTGCTCCACTTTGGAACGCGCAACGCAAAGTAGGAGGAGGAGGAGGAGAACTGACGAGTAGAAAAATATCTACATATGTAAATATGTATTTATGTGCGTGCAATATATATTGAATAACAGTGCAATAAACTGCGTGAGAATAGATTAAGAAGAACAGCAACAACAACAAGAACAAGAGTAGTTAAAACCACCGCTGCCACATGTGGTACAATTGGACCAAAATCAGTTACATTTTTAATTCGTTGGCATTTGAAACACTAAATTGTTTGCCTATGAAAACTGCATAAATATGTTTTGATTCAATTGAATACAAATAAAAGAGCATTGTTTTTTTTTGTATACAATAATTGTTTTCTAAATAAATGAAATAATATAATAAAAATTATGGTTTATTTTCACTTAATATTTATGTAGTTATTTCATTTGATTTTTAAAAACGAAAAATTGCATTCAAAATATTATTTTGATTTAACTGATTAAAATCATTATTTAAAATGAATTTAAAGCTTTTATCGAAAATGGATAATATTATTTTCTTTTAGTGGCAACCGTGGTCAACACCCACCCCATTAACTGGACAGAGTTGCCCCTTACCTTGCAGCACCAGCACCAGCTTTAAGCGACGATAGCAGCGGGCCCATTGCCTCAATGATAATAATAACAACTAAAGTTGGATGTGGATAAGTAGACAGTGGTCGTTGTTGCTACTGCATCTGCTGCTGCTGGGCGTCGGTGGGAGTGGGGAATGCTGCAAAACAATGCAAAACTTTTGTTGTTGATTGCCATAGAGTAGCAACAAAAAATTTGATCAACGCCGTCTCTCTCTCTTTCTCTGTCTGTCTGTCTGCCTGGTTGTGTGTGTGTGTACTGCAGTTACAGCGAAAACAACAACTACATCAGTGGCTGGGCACGAGTTCAACGTAGAATGGGCGTGTGGGAGAAGGGGCGGCCTGGAGTATTGTTTTTGTTGTTGTTTCTTTCGTTTTTTTCACTTGTGAAAATTGATACACAAATTAAGTACTCGTTGCAGCTTAATTGAATTTAATTACAATTGCCCGTCTGTCTGTGTGTGTCGTTGACATTTGGAGAATTTACCGTTCTGCTGCTGATATCTGCTCGTTTGCTTTGACTTGTGTATTCGCGCAAAAGAGAAAGAAAAAAACAGCACACAACACACAATTGTCTTTTTTCTCTTTTTGAATTACTTGTATTAATAACACACACAATAAATTAATTGAAACAGCGTTAAGAACTCACCTTGGTTTTTATGTTGTTTTTGTTTATCAATTTTGCAACGCAGCGAAAGCGAATAATATTTGCGATAATTGTTTTCAGTTCTCAAACCAAACCTATTCACTAGCTGGCTACATATGTGTACTAGACACGATACACGATACAACACTGGCTATTGTGACTTGTCACTAAAATGTCACACGCTTGCTTTGATAAGGCAGCTCTCTGAAACAGTTTGGTTTGAACAAATTTACAAAATTTGCTTACCCAATTGTGTTAAAATGCCAAATTGTTAATAACTAAACACAAATTAAGCATGTTTGACAACTGATGATTGGTCGTAGCGTGTATTATCGACTACATTTACTAGTGCTGTCAAACTCAGCTGCAGTTATCGATTACACACACACACTGTGCTCTGTTATCGCTGTTATAATAACACGGAAAGAAAGTGAGAGATATATCACGTTAATTCGTTTAAATGGTTTATTTGCTTAATTTAATTGAAAACTTTTGAATTTATCAAAGTTATAAAAGCCAGCACGCACTTGCCGACCACCAAAGAAACGACCATTCAAATCCACAACGGCTGGAAAACAACGGGAATAGGAAATGTTAAACAAATGTTATGTTGCGAAAATAAAAATATGACCAACATACCTTTTATGGCGCTCTCAATGCGCTTGAATTCTACAAATATTTTGACAGCATCTTCGGGCACTGTGCCGAATGCTTCGTGTATGATGACACTATTCACCTCACCATACTTGGTATTACATTCATCCTTAACTTCCGGCTCAAGCTCCTCATCCACATCCCCAGGCCCCACCATGTTGCGCAGCAGGACAACTTTGCTGGGCGCCTTCATGATTTCTGTTATGCTGGGCTCCGTATCCGCTGGTGTGGCAGATGCTGCTCCTGGCAAGGGTGGCGGTGGCATGGCAGCAACAGCAGCCACAGGACCAGGACTCGATACGGCTGGCGTTGCATTGACAGCGGGCAGCTGAGAGACGGCTCCGGATCCGGGTGTTGCTGGGGATGATGGTGGTGGTGAGGAGGGTGCTCCAAGCGGCGATAGAAATACATCCTTTTCGTGTATGATGCGTCCGCCGCGCTTGGATGTCTTCTCTACTTGCAGGGCCACCGACATGCCCTGCTCCGATTTACCCAACCCCTGGCCATCCCTGAATCCGTACTTGGCCATTATCTTTGCCGCCACGGAGCTGGCGGAATATGGTATGGTCACATTTGAGGCGCCATCACCATTGTCAATGGACAGGGATGGTGGTGGCGCTATTGCCGCACCTCCCCCCTGTTTGGCCATCGAACCCGGCGCCGGCGGACTATATCTGTCCTCGTCGCTCTGCCGTTGGCCAAATCCGCTGAATTTCATCATCGATGGCGGCGAGTTTTCGATGTGGTTGTGGGTTTCCCGGCGTCCGGGTCGATTCCGTTTCCGATCTCTGTCCCGATCCCGCTCCTCGCGATTCCCGCCTCCGCTGGCCGCCACGCCGACGCTGTTGCGTGATTTGTCGGTGCCCTTTGTTTTCTCCTTCAGTTTCTCGTACTCGTTGGGCCACTGAGGATCGTATTCGTCCACAAAGTCCCAGTCTTCTGTTTTGATGCTCTCCAACACTGGTGCCGGAGCCACTGTTATCGGCTTACTGGCAACGGAGAGGCTGAGGGGCACAAAACTCTCCGCTTCTACGTTACGTTTAGCACGCAAGTTTACCACTGGCGTCATTAGCTGTTAGTTGACAGAAATACCCGTAACATTCATATGTTTACATATATTAAAAGTGCCCCTCACCGGTTTCTTGATTTGATCCTTTGTCTTTGGTTTGGGCAACTGGGCTTTCTTCACTGCCAGCTGTGTTTGTAGCATTTTAATGCCCGATGACCAGCCATCCATTTGGCTGGCACGAGGCTTAGAGTCTATATCATCGTACAAGTCCATTGTTTATATATTTTTTCCTCAGCAATATAAACAATCAACACGAAAATATTTTCACAGTGCCCCGTGTTGGAAAGGCACGTAATATATGTATGCATTTGACAACACTGCTCAGATAACATTCGTCTTACATTACGTTGTGTGTCTGTTGACCTTACGTTGCGCAAGTACGTTACGTTTCCTTAACATAATTGTTATTTATTAATGTTTGTTTAGAAAATGGGCAATGAAGGCAGCAAATTAAAAGGGCTCATAATTGACAAAAATGCCATCGAAGTCAATGACTTTTGGGCCCTATACAATGCCGAGTCGCCAACAACATGCACCGAAGAGGGAGGCGGCGGTGGCCAACAGCTCTCCATCTTCAAGGGCGAGATTCTAGTGAAGGGTCAAATCTGGGCACAGCAAGGTCCAATGGAACGGGCCATAAAGGTGAGTAGAGAGAAAAAGGAGTAAATAGAGCTGAATACTAATTGTAATTCGCCACAGAACCTGATGATCTATCGCCACCCGTATATACTGAAATACATGTCCACCTGGGATCAGTCCGGGCAGAAGCATTTGGCCACGGAGCGAGTGCGCCCGTTGGGTGATGTGCTTGCCCACCAGAGCGATATACAGGTTTGCCTCGGACTACGCACCATACTCTGCAGCTTGATATTTCTAATCGAAAAAGCCCAGGCGCGGCACCTGAATATCTGCACGCAGTCCGTTTATGTGACGGATAAGGGTAGCTGGCGGTTGGCCGGGTTTGAGTATGTGTGGAAGGCGAAGGAGCTGAATAAGCAGCTGATTGAGCTGGCGCACAGCTTTCGCCAGCCGCTGGCTATGGATGCCAGCAATACAAATAATGAGCTGGCATTGGAGCAGTTTGCCTTTGCGACACTTTGCGAGCAAATCTTGGATAAATGTGGTGCTGCGGGTATTCCGCATGTGGTGGAGTTTCGCGATTACTGCAGCACCCACCTGAAACATCAGAATATCGAGTTGCGTCCCAAGTTGTCCGCTGTGTTGCTGCATCCGTATTTCAATCATGAATTTGTCTTAATACATTCCTTTCTCTTTGAGCTGCCGCTGAAATCTGTGCCGGAGCGCCAGCAATTCTTTAGCAGTCTGATTGAGCGCCTGCGCTGCTTCGATGAGGAAGTCGTCGCCTCACAGCTGGCCTGCGATTTGCTCTCTCGCATGGTGCTTCTCGATCCCACCGCCCAGCACTGCGTCACGCCGTTTGTGCTGCGTACCAAGACGGAAAATGGCACCACGGCATTGTTCTCCCCACAGACCTATGTGGAGCATTTGTTGCCACATGTGCTGAAAATGTTTCGCCTGCGAGATGCACAAATTCGACTTATTTTACTGGACTATTTCATGGAGTATGTGCGTCTGCTTAGTGATGAGCAATTGCTGAGTGAGATACTGCCCCATTTACAGCTGGGCATGAACGATACCAACGATGTGCTGGTGGCCAAAACGCTGCGTTCCCTCGCTGATCTGGTGCCCATTTTGGGTGCAGCCACTGTACTCGGTGGCGAACGCAGGCGCTGCTTCTCAGATGGTCGCCCGCATGCAGCCGTCTCCACGGACAGCAGCGCTCAGTGGACAGAGCCTCGGTCCATTACGCCGCTGATGAATGGTAGCGCCGTGGATGCGGTTGATTATATGGTCTCGGGAAGTCCGCTGCCTGCGGATAGCAATGTGGCGCCTATGCCGTTGCGTCTGAGTCCCGATGGCGGCGAGGATGACAAGAGCATCATCAACTTGAATGAGAAGCCTCTGGAGTTGAGCCAGAGTAGCAGCCCGGATAGCAATTCCGACAATGCGGACAGCTCCACCAGCAGCGCAGCGCACGAACAGACACTGGTCAATGATGACGAGGAGGCGTGGTCCGATTGGGAGAATACGGATGAGCTGCAGCGTCTGCATGTGAAGCAGGAGGCTTTGGATGAGCTCAATCTGAGCAATGTGGAAACAAATAGCAGCACCTCGACACATGCTACACAGCCCTCACTTGCCGACTCCTTTCGCACCGCCTGCTCCAGCGTCTCCACATCCACAACGAAAGCACTCCCGCCGCCGCCGACTAATCGCAAGATAATTGATGATCTCAGTGCGCTGGACATTCAAGTGCAGCTGACAACGCCGACCAATGGTTCCCAGCCAGCAGAGTTTGATTTCTTCAAAGACATGGAGCCAGTTATAGAGACGAAGCCAGCAGCAGCAGAAGCAGCATCCGCAGCAGGAGCAGCCAGCGAGGCTGAGATTGTACAAATCGATGCCAGTCGATTTGCGGCGGCTTTATCAAACTCAAATGGTCTGGATGGTACGGATGCGGAGGCGGATCAGGGTTGGGGCCACGAAGAGGACGAAGATGATGTCGTCTGGGGTAGCAATGCGGAGGCCACCAGCGTTACTTAGTTATTCCAATATGTATATTAATCCACGTTAGTTTCACTGTCTGTCGCCGTTGCTTGTTCCATTTATTCTAGCCTCAATTTTGCCCAGGCTTTAAATTTAAAGTTCAATTTTTTGTAAGTAAATTTTTTTGTGTACATATTGTATGTATGTGTGTTTGTAATAAATTCCAACACGCAACGGGCAGCGTAATTTGTATGTAAAAATGTAAATTTCAACGCATTTTTTAATGTAACTTACAATTATTTTTTGTATGGGAGATTATTTGATAATTTTCAGAAAACACATTGAAGAACGCATCTCAAGCTTATAGAGTACTTTATAATATATATGACTTAATTAATTTCTGAAAATATTAAAAAATTTTACATTTTGTTGTAACAATAATAATAGTAAATTCTTACGAATATCAAGTTCAAAGAACAAATGAAATGTTTTTATGTTTTGAAACAGACAAATACAGGGAATCTATAAAGCATACCATATATGTATGTATGTATGTATGTGAAACCTTCATACAGATTTATAAAATGTGTTGGAGATTTGCTTTTTTTACCTCTCATTGATAAATTGTCTAAGGTGTATAAATTCGGTCAACCATTAAATAAAGTTAGCTTTAAAGCGTCAAAACATATTTTTGTATCTTTATAGTATATAATCTTATCTATATATATAAAAAAGTTTGTCCTGATTGGCGATTGGTTATTGGCGATTGGCTATTGGCGATTGGTTATTGGTGATCAACGCAGGGCCCAAACCATAAGAGCTAGAGAGCTGAATTTTTCCCAGTAGTTTCCTCTTAGAAAAATTGTATACAAAAGCTCGGGATATGAGGAAAAACCGTTGTATGCACCTTTTGTCTTTTTCATCCGATCGGGTCCAAAGAACATTATAAAAATTCTTTAAGAACTGTAGACCATTTTTTTCTCAACATAACAAAATATTAACCTTATATTTTTTTTTGTATGTTCTTAATTTAAGATCTGTTCTTAGTCGGAGAATTATTAAGTTTGATAGTTAACATTAAATTTTGGATAGCTTTAGCTATTGTGGTTGCTATATATGATAACAGATTTTATTCATTTTATAAAAGTTGTAAACCTGAACATGCTAAACAATTTTTTTAGTTTACTCTGAAGGGCAGGTCTAGTGGATGGAATCTCTTCAGTCTGCGCTGGTTCTGGCTGTTGTCCAACAAATTGATGGCCAGGTGGTTGACGTGGTCGGCCAGTCTCATCTGGTATTGCTCAGCAAACTGTATGGAGGGGCACCAGTGACCGGAACCTCTGTATCATATTAACAACATGACATGATTTTTTAAAAGTTCAGCCCACTGGTCGAAAAATGGTGGGTCATAACAAAAAATTAAAAACATTACTTTAAAATCTTGGAAAATTGAAACAAAATCGGAAAATAGCAAGAAAAATGTATGCAACTTTTTGAATTTTTAATTTGATCAGCTCAGACGTAAGGATAATGAAAAGGTGGACAACAAAGCGCAACGGAGAAAAATGTAGCAGCAACGCACTCCGGGAAATGCTAGTATATATGTATATAAAACAGTTCGTCCTGATTGGCGATTGGCTATTGGTGGCAAAAAAAACACTGTTCTGGAATCTTAATTTATCGATAACTTTTGTACAGGACGAGATATCGAAAAGAAATGATAAACTGGTCCCGGCACTATGAGAACTTATATTTCAAATATGAACTCTCTAGCTTTTGTAGTCTCTGAGAAACGTGCGTACATATAGACGGACAGACGGACAGGGCTAAATCGACTCGGCAATTGAGGAGGAAACTACTGTGCAAATTTCTCTCTAGCTCTTATGGCTTGGGCCCTGCTTTGATCACCAATCGCCTGTCAGTACGAACTCTTTTATATATATAGATGCTAATAATCTATAAAGTCTAATAAGTCGACTCGGCAGGTGTTAGGGATTCTAAGAATAATGTTATCACTAGTTTGATTACTCTATACGTGATACCAAAGGTTAATTAACTGTAGTAAGAAATATGATAGATGCGCTTCCGATAAGCATGATGTTGTAAATTTTACCCCACTATCAAATTATAACAGCTTATACAAAATTTGATATAAAACCTCTTCAAATAGAATAAAAGCGTGAGACTAGGCGCAAATTAGTCAGTTTCATTAGGACTTCGAAATCGAGAAGAATTCAAGAAATATAAAAATGAAAGTATTCATTATCCTTTCATGCACTTTCCTTTCCTGTTTCGTCAGTTGCTGCCTTGGCGGAGTTGCAGTTGCGAGGCAGTCGGACGATGAGGATTGGACCCTGGTGGCACACAGATTTGTTGGCAACCTGAATTTCTTCCGCAATTGGGCGGAATACAAAGAGGGATTCGAGGATGCAACAGGCGAATTCTTTATTGGCTTGGAAAAGCTACACGAAATAACCGCTAGTGTTGGCCATGAGTTGAAATTTGAGTTTCAGAGCTTTGAAGGAGAAGTGCGATATGCACTCTACAATGATTTCTTGGTCGGCAGCGAAGACGATAAATATGCACTGCAAAAGATTGGTGAATATTCTGGAAATGCGGGAGATTCTCTCTATTATAATTTGGGCATGCAATTCACCACCTACGATTCGGACAATGATCGCTCGAAGGACAATTGTTCGATGCATCAGTTGGGTGGCTGGTGGTACAAGGACTGCTCTTACGGGTATAACTACAGCAAATACAATTATGTATATACTCAATCTATTAATAAGTTTTTATTTCCTATAGCAATCCTTTCGGCTTGTACTTAAACGGGGCACACAGCGAAGCCTTTTCCCGTAAAGGAATGTACTGGAAATGGCTTGGATACAACTACTCCTATAAAGTGATGAAGATGTTGGTGCGACCAACAAATGTCTGAATTAATTAAACTTTTTAAATGACTTGTTGGATTTTTTGTTTTATTTGTTTTGAATGTCTGTGTAAATCAACTTTGAATTTGATAATAAAAATAAAATAAAACAAATTTTCATTTATCTTATGCAATACAGGTTCTTCACAACAAAAAGTAACATATGCCAAACCAAACAATAATTTGTAGTGAACATTTTTGGACCAACTTGCCCGACCTAGCTGCTTGACTACGAAAAGGCGGGTTATTTATCCATTGTTGCAAAAGTTCGACAATTTTGTAGATATATGGCATAAATCAGTGCTTAAAGTGAATAAATTGTGACAAAATTAAACAAAGAAAAGTTTTGGCTTATATTAAATACATGCAGAAAACTAAATACGACCGCCAACTTTGATATAATTTGATAATCACTTTGTTAATATTTTGTTATGTAGAACTTTGAAAATCAATTTTAAGATAATCGGACGATAATTTTCGTCCATCCAACATTTTCCTACCAGGGGGTGAATTTTCCACACAACTGGTCCTTAATAGTTTATTTTTAAATAAAGAAGGGGCGTAGCTAGTATTAATATAAAATTTGACGAATTACAAATCTTTGACTGGTTTCACAAAAATCCTGAATTTTTGTTCGTTGCCGCGAAAGTCACTTCTGTTTTGTGTCCCGTGCGAACATTGTTTCTATTGCATATATTTTAACTTTACCAATATAAAATATATATGCCGGAGATTCGCTCAGCAATCACTTGAGTATGACAATTTCAATGGGTGCCTGGTGGTATAAATGGTGTAACAATAGTTAGAACTGAAGATCATGTATTTCATATAAAAAGGTGCAAATGATGGTATGTCCAAAAAGTTTTCTTTGTCACACAAGAAGATGAATAAATAAATAGTAATTCTTAAGCAGCAGAGCTTAGTTGTCTCGAAGAGAATCTATTTATCAAGGAGCCAGCATTCATTATGAATTCGCCATCAAGTTGAGTGACTCACCTGTTGTTGCATATCTTGAGAGCAGGCCACCTAAATATATCTGAATAATCTGGAACCGCTCCTAACATAAACCGCTCGTATTTATAATAAAATCCAGTACGCAGGAGGCAGCGTATAATTCTTGTATGTATGTATATTTTAATGCATTTTTTTGTTGTTGTTTTTAATAATTTTTAAAATGTTTTTCATGTTCTTAAGCATGCATTTGTTTTTGTTTTCGTTTAAAACTATTCTTGTAAAATTGTTAAATATGTATTTCGTTTTTTGTTTAGCAAAAATGCTATATTTACGCAAAAACATTCTAAAATGCATTTGTTTATATCATTTGACTATATATGACTTATTAACATTTAAACGATGACAACTGAGGCTCAAACGGTCTGAGGATCAAACAGGCTAAAAGGAAAAGAAAAACGAAAACAGTTGAACGTAAGGAAATAAAAACACTAAACAAGTTTCAACTATTTACTCACGTTTTGTTTTTATTTTGCTTACATTTAAAAAAAAGTTTTTTATGCAATAATTTGTTGTTTGTTTGTTTGCCTTGCAGCATCATTATCATGCTCAACTTAATCAATGATCTTAGTAATCGTAATTACATTATTAAATTTAAATAAGATCAGCTGAAGTTTTTGTTTTTTTTTTATTCTCAGGAGTTTTTTTTTACGTTTCTACGCAAACGCATTGAAAAATTCGGTGCGCTAAATGTTTATAATTAAAAGTATTTACTGCACACTGCTGCGCTCTTTATACATGATGCAAGTGCGGAGGAGGGGCGGGAAATCGAGCTGGAAGTGTAGCTGAATGAAGAGACGCTAAGCGATTTAATTATAGGAGCTTGGATACACAGCGGGACTTGGAGGGGCAATTGCTAGAAAATTCAATTTGTTGCACGTGTTTTTCATAACTTTTTTATAGTTTTATGTTGTTTTTTTCTCATTGTGTAGGAAATTAAATCTTAAAAAAAAATAATAAACAATAAAACATTTATATAAAAAAGCATATGTTTTTACATGCATTTTCCGAACAAGTATCAATATCATACTTCATTTTTTTCCTTTTCACTTATGCTTACGGCTTGCTTGCTTTATCGCTGCTTACACATGATCTCTCATTAGATTGTTATGGATTTATGTATGTATATTTGTGTGTGTGCTTATGTGTGCAAATTTGTTGGATGAGTGTCTGTTCTGGTATGTATGAATATTGTATGCTATTGATTCTTTATTGTAGTAATGGATTGGTTTCCTCTCAGACAGCCGACGCATCCGCATCACAACAACGCAGCATTCAAATCAGCTCCTTGTCTTCTAAGTACTTGTATTCAAAAGTGAAGCCCTCCTTCTTCCGCTGACTCCATTTCTCATAATCAAAGTAGATGTACGTACCCTGAAAACAATAAATTTATTACTTATTATTATTATTTTGTTAAAATACGACTGTAGCTTGCTTAAAGCACTCAACTCGGACCAAAAAATATTGTCAATGCAAACATTTAAATAATAAATATTCAATTGAATTTTTTTTAAAACATATTTTAAGTAACTAATTTAATCTGATTTTTAGTTTATTTAAGTTGTTTTGTCCAAATTTAATTGTAAGACACGATGGCATCATTGATTAAAAAATACATATGTAAGCAAACTCTGTCAAATCTTCAACAATTAAGTCCAATGGATTTGTTTGACAACTTTCCAGCATATACATACATATTTATATTAATAATTAATTATTTGTTTATATTGATTTTTCTCTAATGTATATAAGAGTTCGTATTCGATTTAGAGATTGAAACACAGGTGCTGATAAGAAAAAATACAGTTTTCACGTCATTAGTATAAATGCATTGAATAAGCCAGCAGTAAACGTTATATATTTATGTAACAAGAAGTAGGACAAGTTGTACTTAAAATAACAATATTCATTAAAAATATCAGTTTGTAAAATGAATATAGTTTTACTATTCTACGATATTGAAGGAGTCGTTTCAGGAACTAAACTTTAGATATTATGCATATTATGTTATTATATTTAAGAGTTTGCCTATTACTTGTCCCCAATGAAGTTGCATTTACACAATACAAGATGTAGGCATTACCCCCTTGCCTGATTGTGCAATTATTTTGACAAATAAAAATTTTTTTTTTTAAAATGCAAGCTTGTAATCTCTTGATACACTTTAAAGACTGTGATAGATCAGTGACATATGCATAACATAAAAGATTTCAAATGGACCAAAGTCTAATTTTTTCTTACTGCTTAATGAATAACTAATTGAGTTTGACAAAAGTGTAATTAAAGCAAACTAAATTTGTCCATAGAGCTCCATTTTCAATTCAATCATTCCTATGGAAGTTACAAGACATAGTAATTCGACCAGTACCAAACTTTCGCAAAAGAAGCTTTTAATTTGGGATTTTTGTTTGCTATGAAAAAGACGGACTTGACTTTATTATATCTGTATAATAATAAAACAAAGCTGTCGAACTAGCTTCAAACTGATACTGAACATACTTGAATCAATAACACAACATTTGTGTTGCTAAGCTCACCTGTTCGTAATCATCGTTGATAATCTTGGGCTCCTCGTGCCGTTGAAACCACATCATGTACTTGGTGTGGAAGCGCCAGCTCTGCTTTTTGAGCGCTTTGGCGGCGAGATACTGCGCCTTGGAGCCCTCCATGTAGTAGAATACAAAGAAGAGCGTCTCCGTTGAGAGTCGCTGATAGAATTCAACGGTATCGTATATGGGCAGCTGTGCCTTGGGGTGGGGGAAGAATTGTTAAGCTATAGCCATGTAGGATTACAATTCAACCAATGTACCTGACTCACCTGGGGATAGTGCGCAGGCGTTTGCACTGGTGAGCGATGAAAATATGTTTGCAGTTTCTCAGTATCAACGGGCTGTGGCAGGTGATAAAATGCGGCTTCCATCATCTGGAACTGTAGCTGATGCTCCTTTTGCAGCGGCGTCGGACCAAGCGGCGTTACGCCCAGCAGCGGTGGTATGTGCGCCTCCGTTGTGGCGATCTGCTGCTGCTGCTGTTGTTGTTGTTGCTGCTGTTGCGGTGTATGCGTCTTGGCGTTGGCTGCCACAACGACTCCACCACTGCCGCTCGTCGGCTGACCGGCAGCATTTGCCAGATTCATGAGTCCACTGCCAGCTGTAGGACCATTGCTGGCTGCAGCAACGATTGTTCCAATCGCTGCAACTGCGGCTGCTGCCGCGGCTGCATTTTGTTGCTGTTGTTGTTGCGCTGCTGCTGCGGCCGTCGCTTGTTGTTGCTGAAGCTGTTGTTGTTGTTGTTGGTTGGCAGTTGTTTCGGTGCTGAAATGCTGTTGCAGTAGCGACTGCTGCGCTGCTTGCTGCTGCGCCTGTTGCTGCTGTTGTTGTTGTTGCTGCTGCTGTCTCGTGTCTATATTAGTTGCCTGCTGCTGATTGAGGGAATTGGGCTCGATCACGGATCGATTAATCGCTTCCTGTGCCATCGTTTTCAATGAAATTGCATCGGCAGAATTGCTGTTGTTGTTGTTGTTGCTGCTGCTGCTATTGCTGCTACCGCTGCTGCTGCTACTGAGTGACACTGGCAGGCCTGCAAAAGGGCAAATGACAAAAAACATTTTTTTATATATATGATAATAATTAAGGTATGTGCGTGGTTAGAAAATAAAATAGAATAGTTCTTGTTTTTTATAAAAATTAAATACCCTATTCTGATCATAGCCACACAACGTGATTTTCCATACAACTCAATTTGCTGTCGATTATTCCTATGGTAATAATCGAATGTTGATAAAACTGTGCCAAAAATATAGAAAATACAAAAATGTTGATATCCATTTGTTGTTGCACGCAGTAAGTTTAAATTAAACTAGTCTGCAGGCATGTGGACAGACGGACATGGCAACATCAGTTCAGTTAATTATACTGATCAAGAATTTATGTACTCTATGGCGTATGCATAACACCTTTTGTGAACAAATTTGAATACGAATGCAATAGTATTATTTGTCTGTTATTTGCTTATTTTCGTGTTATTTTAACTGATACTGAGACAATGTAATCTGATCTTGAACGCAAAGTAAACACATTTTGTGCAATGAACTTTGTAACAACTAACGGCAACTTAATTTTCAATTAATTGCTCGTATAGCAATTATATGATATGGTGGACCGGCTCAAAACAAACTTGGTGAAAATGTTGAAGGTAAAAATCGTAAAGGGCTGAAAATAAAGACGCGATTAACAGATGCCTTTTATATTACCGTTTTGCATGTGTGAGGAATTCGTTTGAAGATTGGATAATTGCGCCGCCTGTTGCTGCAGCTGCTGTTGTTGCTGGGCCTGTGCGCTGGCGCTTACAATGGCGGCCACCGTTGGCGCTGTTGCCTGTTGTTGCTGCAGCACAGGTCCGTTTTCCAGTAGTGCTAGAAACAAAGCAACCGATTAAGTATATAATATCCAGACTAATGCATCAAATGGGACATACATGTATTGTGTTTAGCCACCGCTGCAAATGCAATTGTTGGTGTCGCTTGAATCACAGATTGGCCTTGAATGTTGTTACTGCTGTTGTTCGCCGAAGCTACTGCTGCTGCTGACGCTGCTGCTGTTGCTGCTGTACCGGCGGACACTGTGACGCTAGACGCATTCAGACCAGGCGTTGGGGCATGTGGCTGCACGGCAGGATTGTGACCACTGGCAACGACAATGCCGCTGCTACTGCTACTGCTGCTGCTGCTGTTGTTGTTGCTTTGTGTCCCGCTAGAGGACAAAACGGAAGCGACCGTGGGTAGCTGCTGCTGGTTTTTGCTGGGCGTTGAGCTGATAATCTTATTGACTTGAGCTGCTAACGAAATAAAATTGACTTCAGTTAAGCATCGAACAAAGAACCACTAGAGTGGGAGTACTCACTATCACTACCCGCGGGCGCTTTTGCTGTGGCACGCACTGGCATCGGCTTGATCGGCTGTAGAGGTTGCTGCTGCAATTGTACAAAACATACGAATTAGTTATATCAGACTACGTAACTTATATATTACTTGAGTTGGAAAGCTGTAGTCGTTCCCGACTAAGAGATACCATGTTCCCAGTTCTATCTAACATACATTGATAGTTAATTATATACACCTACAACTGAAAGTTCCTATTCCTTTCCAGAGCCTCACACTATGGAAAATTGATGCAGACATCATTTCTGTGTTTATTTTCCGATCGTTTGTAACGTATTAATACCAAATTAATAGGTGTGTATATAAGCTTTTTCTAATTTTGTGGTTTTTGAGGTATCAGAAAAACATTCTTGATTTACAACATACATATCAAAATAAGTATCTCTTGCTCATATATATATGATCAAGAAACGCCGATATTAATTAATATTAAATGACATTTGATATCGATAAATATATAAATAAATTGTATCTAACAATGTAATAAGATACAATACAATCAAAATTTAAAGTCTCTAGCTTTTATAGTCTCTGAGATCGGCGTGTTTATAAAGACGGACTGGCAGACAGACGGACATCGACTTCGCTGCTGACGCTGATCAAGAATTAATATACCTCATGGGGTCGCTATGCTTTCTTCTGCCTTTTATACAAATTCGTACAATTTTACCCATTTTTTAATGGACACAGATCATACCAAAAATATGTTGCATTTAATTTATAAAACACAGTAGGCACAAGCAATTTAATAGATTCAATTTCAATAGTAATTTTAAAAGTGGTTAAGAGTCGAAATATAAAGAAATTAAACTGTAAAAAAAAAGAATTTTTGATGTAAAATTACGATGATTCAAATTTCGAGCGACTACTGATTTGCTATTAACTTCTCAAATGTGTACAAATAGTGACATTTCACTTACATTTGTATGTTTGGAAATTTGAAGCTGGGCTTAATCAGTCAGTAATATGTAGGTTAACAGTCAATTTCAAACTTCAAAATGCTAACAACACAATGAAATAGTGGGGATATAGATGTTAAAAGAGAGTTGACAATTACCTTGGCTTTGCTGCTGATGGCATTGCTTTCGCTGCTTTTGTTGCGCTTTTCGCCACCTGTTGTCGCCTCGGTGGACGTTGTCGCTGAGGATGAAGTTGCGCTGGTATCGCTCGCATAGCCCACATTGTTGCCATTCGATTGCTGCGCGGCGGCGGCGGCTGCCGCTGCTACTGCCTGCAAATGCTGGAATTGGGCTGCGGTGGCTGCGCTGGTGCCACTGTTAGCGCTGCTGCTGCTGCCCGCCGTCGCTGTCTGCTGCTGTGTGGAGGAGGAGGTGGGCAACACCTGCTGCACTGTAACTGGCGATTGGGATGGACTGCCGCCGGAGGTGACGCTGCTGGGAGAGCCGCTAGTTTCGTTGCTATTGTTGCTGTCCGTTGTGGCCGTACCGCTCAGTTCGACTTCATCGAGACCGATAATGTCGTCATAGATGAACTCGTTCTCCTCAAAGTCCGGCTCTTGCGATGAATCAATATAGTATTCGACATCGTCCTTGATTTTGTTCACCTGATCCGCTTCGACGCCATCGTTGTCCAGCAGTCGTAGAAGCGTTTCCAGTTTGGTTATATGGAATTTATGACGATCTAACTTACTCCGCAAATCATCCATGCGTTCCTGTTTATCGCGATCCAGACGTTTCTTTTTTCCCGCCAACAGGGATTCAATTTCGCTCTCATACTGATCAATTTGTATTTGCAGTGTACTAATTGAACCGGTTAACCAATTTCGCGCATGATCTTTGATTCGTTGCGCAGGATCCATTTTTTGTGCGGCGCCCAAGCCCTCCTTGGAGTACGCTTTTGTTTTTGTCTCACGCTCTACCACCTTGAAGCGTTCCATTTGCTGTAGGAAAATTTAAAAACCGATTAATATTAAGGTATATTGAATTATCGATATCTCAATTAATTATAAAATATCGATTACAAGTTGGAAATCGATTAATTTAAGGATAAGTGAATTGCATACAAATATAAACACATTGGTGATACTTTTAAGACATTGGATGTGTATGTCAGATAGGTAATTGGCATAATTCAAACTGGACGTAAGAAATATTTAGCAAAATAAACCAAAACATTACAATTTTGAACAGTTCTCGAAAGTATTTTTCCGTAAATTGTCACCGATAACTATCTGAGATATTTTGTAAAATATCAACTTGCCGTTTCAATGAGCCTTCGATTCTCGAGCAGCGCGCTTTTATCTTTGATCTCCGCGGATGCAATCCATGATTTGATTTGATCACGTAATCGCTGCAGTTTCTTAATTTCCTTTTTAAGATCTGCCTCATATTTTTCCTGCAGATGCTTTTGCTGTAAAAGTAAATAAAATGGAAAATGTGAGATAAAATCGAAATTAAAAGTGCATAAATGATGTTTTGGACTTACCTTCTGGTTGGTATTTGTTGCATTGTGTACCTTTTTCCAAATATCCTCAAACGTTTCCACGCCCTCACCTACCTTTTTTAAACATCGATCAATTTCGCCTATCGAGAGTGAGTATTTATCGATAATCATCAGTAATATAAACATACACACACAAACACACACACACATATGCGCACATGTATATATGAAGGAATTGTGCTTACCTTGCAATTTTCTCGTCGCAGCCATGGCTATGTGTGCTCTTGTGGTTTCTGCTGGCGCAAATAGTCAGACATAGTCCGCTACAAGCTGTGCCTGACCAGAATTTGGCAACGGCGTCTGTAAAACAGCACACATAAAAATCAGATCAATTTTTAATATGCATTAATTGCGCGCACACACACACGCACGCACACTAATACACACACGCAACGCGCGCGGCATTTGTCGGCGGCAGAAAGTATCCATTTTTTTGATTGGACTTATTGTTGTTCCTGACCGTTATCTGTTATTTTATTTACCTTAGCTAGATCCAAGTAACTTGGTTCAATTGAATAGGAAAACACTCTCTTATCCGTTTCTCTCTGCTTCTTCTGCCTCTTTTTTGATTGCTTGTGTGTGTTTGTGTGTGATACCTTCGGGCCGTCGGAGATTTCGATTTTTTTTTTGGCTAAGCCTTTTTGGGCAAAAGCAACGTGGCAGCTGTGCTGGGGTTTCTTTTATATTGTTGAGTAGAGCATTAAATGTGTGTGCTTGGTCTTAAATATATAGATTTATGCAATTTATACATTTAAATAAATACGCTTAAAGATTTTTCGCTTGCTTTTTGTTCGCTTCTTCTTCTTCGCACATTCCAAGATGGCGACTGGCCAAGAGTTATCGAATATAAGCGATTGCGCCACAACAACTTCGATAGTTGCTGACGACCCTGGCTAGTCACATAGCAGCCAGCTGCCGTCAGTATGATTTACATTTAAAATTACATTTAAAACTCGTTCGCTCACATTTATGATTAATTTAATTTTATTTTCGCTTTGTGCATTTTGCAAGGGGGGGGGGGGAGAGATAAAATATAAGAATGCACGTTTAGATTGAGTAACTCTTAAATTCGTTTCTACATTAAAGCGGCAGCGGACGCCATGCGATCGCTTGCAATAAATTTTCTTTTTTCAACGATTACTTTTAAAATTTCTGCATTTTCTTCGAATATTTTGCAAATAGTTAGTTTAGTTTAGTTTAGTTTAGTTGTGCTGCCTATCACATACGTTTGATGCGTTATCCTCTCCTATAGCGAGCGCTGTTAGCCTTTTAAAATCCAAACCAGCGTCTAATCATATTTAAAATTGCCTCCAGACTGATGCGGATGCAACTGCTGCTGTTGTTGTTGTTGTTGCTGCTGCTGTTGTTGCTGTTGTTGCTGTTGTTGTTGGATTTGGAGTTGCTCTACGGAATCAGAATCGGTTACATCGCCGGCCAGCTCATAGGGCGGGACGGTCATACAGTTCCTAATAAAACTACACACACACTGCACATATTGTGCAGGATATTTGGTATAGATCTTCACATGTTCCGCATCCTCAAAGCAAACGGACGACACATCGATGCCCTGATCCCGTCGCAATCGTATGAATTTCTCCACATCCTTATAGGGTATAACCACATCACCCTTGGAGTAGAGAAACAGCTGCGGATATTTGTTAGTCTCATTCTTCAGCTCACAAAATGGACTCGCATGCAACGGCGCCGCCGACTTGACAAACAAACTTTTAAAGGCCACATAAGTTTCCTGCAAATCCACCAGGGTGGCAAAGGGATCTCAATTGAAATATTAGGCAAAGCAAACATATTAAAAACCCACCTCCACAAACCAAATAAGGCTTAGGGTCAGTGTAATGGCCAGAGCTGTTATGCAATTGCAACGCTTCTCTCGTCCATAAATTGCCGTTATGGCGCGGTACAAGCCGAGCATACGACGCTCTCCCGGTGCCGAATCGAAGATCACTCCGCGCACTTGCAACGGAGATTTGTGCTTCCTCACCGCCAGATTGATGTGCTGATAGAGATAAGCGCCGCCATTGGAAAATATGTGAAATATCAACGGATGCGCATCAAAGTTCATGTCCTGGATCAGCTTGAGTATCTTCTCGCCAATGGGTATCATTTCGCTACGCTTCCAAAACAGCGTATCCACAGGAGCCGTATACCGCACAGTTATTAGGCTGCAAGAAAATTACATATTATATTATTATTTGAGTTATTAGAAATTTAATTTAAAGAAAATTTACAATTAGCCAGAAAATTTTAATTTTCAAAATTACTAATAATTTTTGATCAATTTTCTTAAATATAAATAAGTTGAAGTATAGGTACACTAGAAATTCTAATTTTATATATTATTAATTTGTAAAAACTTCAAAAACAAAATAGATTTAAGCGGATTTTCAAAACAAATCCAATTTGAAAGAAAATTATATCTTTTGCCCACACACTTGACCCACACCCTCTCCCCCCCCCCCCCCCTCACAGGGAGATAGAATTTCTCCAATTAATCGAAAATGGGATAAAAAAAATTGCATAATTTAAAAAATGTTCACAGTTTTGAGAGAGCAACTATATTATTGTATTTTACTCACCCCCTCTCCTCGTAGATCTTAGAATACTTCATCAGATAGCGATCCTGACAACCCGCCCAGCCCAGCAGCATTACAATGGGCACATTATTATGCTCCTCATTGCCACTGATTAGCACAAAATCGTTGTCGGCTGTCGGCTTTGGAAACTTGATGAAGTATTCGAGGGCATCCTCGCGTTCCTGCAGCTCCTGTTTCTGCTGTTGTTGGTGTCGTCTCGATGGCTGCTCCTGTTGGTGCTGCTGCTGGAGCTGTCCAATGGAACCGCTGCTGGGCATAATGCCGCCGGCTCCGCCATAAGGCTGATACTCAGTAGCTATATCATTCGCTGTCAGGCCATATGGATGTGGTGATGACGTCGACGAGGACGACGACATTTTAGCATTAATAAAATTTATAAAAACTGAAACTCACTTTTTTAAATTGAAAATTTGTATTTGTAATATTTTTACTATGCCTGGTTACGCAAAGGCCTACTAACTAAATTGATGTGAACTGGGGTGGCCTTGCTGCCCAAACGTTGAAAGTATTGATTTTGCGGCAGCGGAAATGTAACGTTAACTTTTCCTTTCGTTTCGTTTGTTAATCAAAAATGTCAACGCTTTTGCTTTTTTTGTGGTGCTCACAGAAATTTGTAGCCACTCATTGATTTTTCGGCCACTGGCGATAACAGGAAAGAAAAGCTTGCTTGACCTTCTGGGCCTGGCAGCTCGTCTCGTATGCCTTCTGCTTTCTGCTGCAGTAACTAACACATGCCGCATGCGGCGACATCAAAGTTCCAGCCCCTGCTGTTGACTATGGTAATGGGCTTTTGGACATGCGCAATACTCGACCAGGATATGGGTAGTAACCGTTAGAGGCGACAGGTTTGCTTTGATCGTAATTGTGATGAATTATGTAAAAAAAACTCTCTTAGCCAATTATTATTTTTATATATTTTAAAGAATTTTTATTCAGGATGCATGCATGTCGGACTAAAAACGAATTGAAACTCTCCAACTCAGGAAATCCAAACAATTTATCTCCGGCTCGGGTGGACGGCAAATGACAGGAATTGGATTCAAATAACAAATTGTAATATGATACGAAAGACTCGAAATTGGATCTACAAAAATGTGGAGGGTCGGAACTGTCGTGTGGGACTGTGGACTGTGAGGGACTGAAAATTGAATTAAAAGCAAGAAAAGTGGAAAAAACTGTGAAAAACAAAATGAAATAAAAAAAAATCTTTTAAAATCCGAAATTCGAAAATTGGCCAAATTATTCAAAACAATTTTAAAAAAAAATGTTAAAACGATTTTTCATTTTTTTTTAAAAAAAATCGAAAAAACAGCGCGAAAAAAGCAGTTAAAAAAAAGCAAAACTCGCAAGCAGTGCGAAAATAAAAAAATTACGATAAAAAGCAGTTCAGAACAGCCAGAATTCGCAAGCAGTGTAAAAAGGATAAGAACGAGGAAAAGCAGAACTCGCAAGCAGTGTAAAAAGGATAAGAACGGGAAAAAAAGAAGCAGGTCAAAAAAAAGAACTCCAAGGAGTGCAAAAATTCAAAATTTACCAGAACAGTTACACAGTCGATAAGCAGTACACTGCGTTTTTCGGCCGCTGACGATAAGTTACCAGTTATCGATGGCTGAATCTATCGATTTTTACATTTGAATCTATCTATTTTTATTACATTTGTTGCAAAAATCGTTATTCAAATGCTCAATTTGAAAAATTTTAATTTATAAGTCTTTCTTATCTGGCCTTGTTATCATCTATCTACCTACCAAAAGTAAATTCAACAATTCTAGATCATTAGGACAAGTAAGCTAGGTCATCATCCAGTCGTCATGAATCATTTTTTTACTGGTGTGCTTTAGAAACAAAATTATAAATTTCAAAAGCTCATATTTCTAGAATGAGAACCTTTATTAGGCATGAATTAAGATGATACAGATGACTACAACAAAATATATTAAAGGAAACGCATTTTCACCTAATGGCAAATTTGTTAATTTTTCTTTCATTCATTCTAATTTTTCAATTTGGCAATTTTGGTAATTTATTTTTAGGAAATGAATATAATTTGGTAATAGTTAAAGTAAATTGGACTATGTTGTTATGATCTGTGCGTTAGAGCTCTTCACGCGTCGACGCTTCTTGGAGAACCGCATCTGAATCGCTGTCCGCTATTAGCGCTACTGCAAACAAAATACAGAAAATCGTTCAAAAGTTTTTTTTTAAACATAAATATGCTTAAATATATGAAAATACTGCAGATTAATGCTCTTGTACTAATTATTCACAGAATAAAATTAACGCTCTTTCCAATTGTCGTTTGGGGCTTATAATGACTTCATAATTAAATCCTCTAGCTGCTTTGTGTCTATTTCAGGCTTTTCAGCGACCTGGCCCGTTGAGTTTAACCAGTACTCTGAGGCGGCTATGTAGATAGCCACTGCTCCGCCGACAATATACGCAATATGTGTGGAGCTCTGGAAGATGACGCAGGTGGCCACGCACATGCCAAAGTACGTTAGCAATCGTGTGATGTTTACATATGAATCGCGTTGCTGGGACGACAGATCTTTGTGGCAAGAAATGTAATAGTTGTTTAAACGCAGCATAGGCTAATCGATAAGCATACTCACCCTGACATTTGCCATCCTTTAGCTTGTAGCCATCTGCGCACTTCTTGCACATATCGGGTCCATCGCCATCGCACCCGTCACAGGAACGATCGCACTCCAGGCACGTGAAGGAGCCCTCGTTGTTGACACAGAACTGTTGCGGTCGGCAGGCACGGTGCGGATCCAAACACTCGTTAATGTCAACGCAACCGCTTTCAGTGTCCATGCTCCAGCCATCCTTACACTTGCGACAGCTCTTTGGTCCAGATCCATTGCAGCCGCCGTCGCCACAAGCGGCATGACAGGATGTGCATAGAAGTTTTGTAGCATCGCGAAAGGATTCATAGTGCTGCTCATCGCAGTCGTTGCAATTAGTCCCAGCATAGCCATTGTCACACAGGCACTGACCATTACCCTTGCGGGTGCCATTTCCCTTGCATTTGCCTATTAAATAAATACTTATTTTGAAATCAGAGAACATTTTTCTATATCCATAATATATAATATAAATCGAATTAGTATCTAAGCAATTATATTTTTAAATTAAAAAATGAACAAGTAACAAGCTTTAGACTACTGGCAGATACCCTGTATCTGAAGATAATTACATTTATATTTATTATTATAAAAAACTGTCCAAAAATATCCAAACCTATAATTTTGACGCTTTTTAAACACCATATTTAATCTATGAAAGCAATGTTTTTTTTTAAAACTGTTATAGCCGTATTTATAGGGAGAATCATATCATATATCTACAAAATGTGGGACATGGACAGGGTAAACATAATAATAAGTAAAATTTATAAGCACTATTTACCGTTACCGCTGCAGTCGGTGCAGGGTTGGCATGTAGGTCCATATGTGTTGGGGGGGCAGCAAACGTTTAGTTGCTTGACGCATAGCCAGGCATGCAGATCCGGTTCATCATCCTGCTTGTGAATGAACCAGTCTTCAATGAGGGATTCGTGGTCGTTGCTCAGGGTGTGGCAGTGATCCTGTCCCCGCTTAACTTCGGTGCACAGTTGCTCCTGGATTTCAACGAACCGCACCTCACTGTTCCTATACGCACGCATCTTCTCCTGCTCCCAGGCGGCATCTCCGCCGGCATGTTTCCCTCTCTTGGTTTTCTCGAGTCCCAGATTAAAGGATTCCACAAGAACAGTGCATGCTTTGCAGGGTGGCAACTTTGTGGATTTATCCTTTTGCTTTTGTGGATCATCAACAGCAATAGCAACTGTTAAAAGTGACAGCACAAAACATATCTTATTTAATATCATATTATCTTGTCTCGAGCGCCCTTTGGGTTTACGTGGTATTTAGGGATGATTTACCCAACACTGACAACCGCTACACACACAGCTGTGGCCATCCAAAAAGTTTAACATCTGCTAAAATGTTATTAACAGCGCGCTCTTATTTGTAGCGGGAAAGAGCGGATTTGTTTTCCATTAAATGGAAATATAGATTTTTTAATTTAGCTCGGTCCGAAATAATAATAATAATATAAGCAATGTTTTATTAACTTATTTAATAATTGGTATCATACGAAAATCGGTCATTTACTTTTGAAATGGAATTTAACAGCTGTTAACCGGCAAATGATAACGTAATCGCAACAGAGCCATAAATAACAGCTGTTGCCTAATATGATTTATCGACTAGTAGCGCTTAAGCCGGCTCAAAGCTTAACAATTTTACTATAACCAACATACTATAAATCTGTTTTTATTGTTTGGCGTAAGGCTTGCCTATAAGTATTCTGTTTATGCATTTTTTAGAAAAAAGGTATCGATTCTTCGATAACAAAAGGTTTTGTATTGTACGGTAATATTCTGATATTGCCCAGTACTGATTCATTTAAATTTGAATACGTATTTAAATACCTTATATAATTTCCCAAAATGCACATTAACATATTATTTATTGAATTTGTCACTGACAATCAATAACATATATAATTATATAAAAACACTATCATATTTTAGTATTTATTACTATCAAAAACAATGGCTTACAAATTGGCCTGCAAAAAAAGAATAACCTACATATGTATGTACATTTATATATTCCTATATAGTCAGCAAAAACATACTTAACATATTCGGCATCACCATTTAATGTTTAATGCCGTGCTTAGTTTCTCCACGGCATGATAGCTGGTGTGCAACAGTTCTTCGGATTTATCTGTATGTGTGCCGTCCAAGAAATCAGCGTAGATCTGTTTGGTATGGGTATTATCGGGATTAG
The DNA here is from genome assembly GCA_035045305.1 of Drosophila maculinotata. Lineage (NCBI taxonomy): Eukaryota > Metazoa > Arthropoda > Insecta > Diptera > Drosophilidae > Drosophila > Drosophila maculinotata. The sequence continues at coordinate 4,491,150 of JAWNPD010000377.1, read as the reverse complement.
AGCGCGGCAGCTGCTTATACAGTTCCTCCAGCTGTTGGGTCAACTCGCGCACATGTTGACCCGTAGTGGGACGCACCTGGGCGCCGCCATTAATGCAGCCAGAGGGGCATGCCATGACCTCGACAAATTGATAGCCAGGTCCTTTTCCACGCTTTAGCTTTTGCACCAGATTTTGAATGTTACGAAAGCCATTGGCAATGGCAAATTTGAGAACCACCTTGCCATCCTTTTCCAAGCAAATTTCACTAAAGTCACGATTTCGGAGCGCCTTGAACTGCAGGTCGTTGGGGGTTTCCTCGCTGAATAGCTCTCTGGCAGCATATTTAAATATGTGCTCCGCATAGCCGCCGGACATGGTGGCCTCGTGTGCCCAGAACATAGACTCTGGCTGCTGATCCGTCCAGGGCCAGTCCAAATCTGAGGGCTCGAATTGCTGCAGCGTTTGCTCCTCGACTTGAAGCATTTGCTCCAACTCAACTGCAAGCATAATCATTCAATTTTCAACTGTAAGCCGAGGACATTTAGAGGACTTACTTGAGGTCATTACACAGTCAACATCCCGTGAGCCGTTCACTTCGCTGTAGAAATCTTCGCGAGATGCCTCCAGCTTCTTGTCGTAGCAGGGCATCACTGTAACATGGTAAATACGTGATCCCGGCACGCCCAGCTTCTCGGCCAGCGACTGTTTGACCAGCACTCCCATTATCTGTTGCGGCGATCGCGTTGTGGCAATATGTGGCAGAATAAAACTGCCATGCGTCTTCTCCGCATAGCACACCCAACCAGGACACGAGGAACTCAACATGCTCAACTCGGCATTGTCCCGAAATCGCTCCACAAACTCCTGCCGGCACTCCATCAGCGCCAGATCATCAGCTATTTTAGTGCATAGAACATAGTCGGCGCCCAGCTGCCGCAGATAACCAGCCAAATAACGACCGGCCTCCTCCACGCTCAGGTCATAACGATGCGCCAGACTCAGCAGCGGCTGGACGGAAATCGTAAAAACAATTGTCTTCACCTGATCATTATCCCCTGTGGCTTTCAGCGTTTGATTCTCGCGCAGCACTTTGAGCAGCTCCTCTTGGCTTTGCTGGGTGATGAGCACGCCCTCCGCCGAGGTAATGCAGCCGGAGCAGGCAAGGCAATCTTGCAGTGTGATTTCAACTTTCTGTAACTTTTGCTTGCCGCTCTGTGGTGAGCAACAGACAACAGTTATGAGTTGCTTTGACCATATTAATCAATCAATCATTTACCTCAGATTCCTCGTAATAGCCGTCTGCTTCCACAGTAATTTTAGCGCCAGTCTTTGACTTTGTCTTATCGATTGTCACTGGCTTTATGCATTCCTAAAATATTCAATTTGTAGACACAGTAAAATTATTACAAAATATGAAATTACAAAAATTAAATTTCAAATTATATATTTCCGCAGCCCTGCCTTAATTATAACAAATACAACCACTCGTTTTCATTTGATACTATGATACTATATATACCTACATATATCAATAGTTCTTGATTGAGTAATTTTATTTAAATTTGTGAGGACTTTGTCTTTTCTCTGACCATTAAAGGCTGTGAGTAGCAGCTACAGTGCCAACAAATTTGTTCTACCAGGTCAAAGCTTTCTGCCATAGTCAAATATTTATTTTATATCTTCTAGAATCTACTTAATGCCTGGAAGCTAATCCACGCAAAGCAAATAGTACAAATTTCAAACTTGGGGTATCGGTTATTGAAGAGGCCATGCACAAAAAAGGTTGCCACCAAACTTCAAGTTTACCTGTGAGGGAGTAATAAAGTCATCCAGATCGGTAAGTTGCAGCGCTCCGCTGAATCGCGACATGGTGTCGATTCTCTGTATTACACCTTAAACTTTTAAATCAGTCAAACCATATGTTTTTCACGTTGACATGCGAATGGCAAATAGGCTTGCAGCACAATAACAAGTAGTCGTCACATACTTGTCTGACATTCTCCAGGACAAATCCAACTACACACAAAAATCAGAATTGTAAATTTGTTTGTGATATTTACTAATATGTACGTATGCATATGAAATAAAAATTATTTTTATGGTCTGTGCTGTGCTTAGCAACCCTGCTGTGAATAAACGACAAAACAGTGGATTTTCATCGATGTGGCAACGTTGAACATTCGCTCTTCGAAGACATTTCCATTTTGCACGCTGAAAAGGAAAACGCAAAACATTTTGTTCGATGGGGCGAAGTAAATTCGTCACCGCCACGCCAAAAAAGGTAATCAAATCGCAGCTAATAACTTAAATCACAAGCTAATCATTTATTGTACCGCAATTTATAGGTGATGCAGCACGGCGAGTTTATAAACCGGATACGAAAAACGCTTTATTATGGAGGCGTCGACACAACGGAGGCGGAAATGGAAGTCTCCATGCCCTTTGGGGAATATGCAGCTGATCTGTTCTCAGAGCCACATCGCGGCCACTCTTTGCACCGCTTAAGTTCCATTGCCGCGGGAAAAACGCATGCAACTCCCTGTTCTCTTATAATGGCATTAATCTATTTGGATCGCCTGAATATCATTGATCCCGGTTATTGTCACCGAATCACGCCACAGGAGCTGTTTGTTGTCTCATTGGTAAGTGTCTGCTCTGTTGACGTCACAATCGACAAAACCTGTTGATTGGCGATAACTCTCACCTACTGCTCTGTGTGTGTGTGTGTGCGCGCACACTCATTCACATGTATAGAACAATACACCGCAATAAGAGCGTATTGTTCTAAAACAGTGCACACTGTTACATACACACACATATATATAAAAAGTAAGCATGTATTGTGGATCGCTAGCAATTTTGTTGTTTATTTTGCATTTATTTATAATTTAATTAGGACAGCTGATGCCAACGCTGATAAGAGACTGCACATTTTTATTGACCGAATTTTTATGTTACTCGTTGTTATTTATAACACGGTCCATGCCAACGCAATGACATCACTGCTTAGTTATCATTACAGCTTCTGTAATTTTTGAAGATTTGAGACACTTGACAGTGAAATTCTGGCAAAATTGTACTTAATATGTTTTGAAACACTTTTGTATTTTCAACTTCTTGTGTATTTAAACTATACTATCATTATATGCATATTCTATACAGATTGATAGTTTAAAACTATCTCCTTAACTATATATGTACATATAATAGAAATCATTTTTAAATATACCAGAAGTTACTATTATGTAGATTACAACCATTAATTGTTCACTATCTGTATATTTCTATATAGACTATCAGAAATTTTAATTAGTATTTTCGAACTATAATCACTTTTGAAAACAAAGTGTTATCATTATGCGGTCGACCACTGCATATATATTTTGTATAGAAAAACTATATAAAATTTAATAAATAATTTAATTTAATAAATATCTTAAAGTAAAGCACAGCACAATAACAAAAGCAAAAAATAAAATAATATATATAATAAAGAAATATAATAAATAATATAATACTATAGTAATTATAACACTAAATTTTGTTGTCGTTTTGGTTTGCAGATGATTTCAACGAAATTCTATGCCGGCCACGATGAGCGTTTCTATTTGGAAGACTGGGCTAAAGAGGGCAACATGAGCGAAGACAAACTTAAACAAATGGAACTCGAGTTTCTGACAGCCATTGTAAATGCTAAATCAATAATTCAAAATATATATCGTAACTATAATATAGATTTTTGTTGTTCTCAGGACTGGAAGATATACATATCGAACGAACAATTCTTTGAGAAGCTTAGCAGCGTAGAACAAACGCTGGCGCAGCGCGAGGGATTGCGACGAGGATGGCTGACATACAGCGAATTGATGCAGCTGCTGCCCAAGTTTATGCTAGTGAGATTTTTGTTAAATAACCTGGCTGTGATGGCATTGAGCTATGCGGCGAGTGTGTTTACAATTGCGGGCGCCTTTTTTATTGCCAGCCAAGTGCCTGGCACACTCTGGCACCGTCGCGCCGAGACGAACACAACTGCAACGGTTAACACAACACTTACGACTCCAATTGTCACGCCCAATGTGACTCAAGCTGCGCCGGTTGTCAGCGGCGAGATCTCGATTAGTGTCGCTACACCCAATGAGAATTGCAGCGCTTTAAATGTTGAGTTGGAACTTTTAAAACTGGAGCAACAATATTGCGCCGAGGAAAGACTGAATGAACTGAAACGCAGGCAGCGCTTAGAGCGCCCGCCTAATCCACTGATGCCGCCTAATTATCACATGGAGTTCGCCACCACGCAGCAGGACAATACACAGCACTGGCTCAACATCAAGTCGCAGTACAGCGATGGCACTGAGAAGCGCAATATTATGAAAGTTGGCCACAAGGAGTACAATTGGAATAATGACCGGAATGCCTCTAGTTTTTGGCAAGCCCTCAGCGATGCAATGTCTCATCAGTCGTTTCTAGTGCGCTGGCCGGAGTTGTGGCCAAAGTTAATCTGAGGCAAATAGCCTGAATATTTCAGGAACGCAATATGTTCATTTGGTTTGACCTATAACGAAAATCCAATTCTTTTAAAATTTAAATTGTCAATCAATTTTGACTTCAAATAAATTATATTTTTTCAACTATTAAATAAACTAACTGCAATTCACATCGGTAAAAAGAGTTTTTACTCTTTTAGGCTGACAAAACAAAACTGTGTTCTGCATATCGTAATTTTGCCACACATAATCTGCATGTGTATTTAAAAGCACCAAACAATTCTGCTATGTTTGTTGTAAATTATAATCTTTTCAGCTAGTGTAGTTGTCCTTGGTAAATCAAAAATGAGTAATGAGATTGTGGATAATGTATTTAGTATATGAATGTAATTATTTGATTGGATAGTTTTTTTTCGTGTGGTTCCCAAAACGGATTAAAACTATCCATATTTGTGATTATTTTTCAAGCAATCTATATAAATTTAACAATTTATGCTGCCCCAAACCTAAAATTTGAACACCTTTTAGAAAATTATAGATTAATAGTCCCGGTTAAAAAATATAGACAGATTTCGATTTTCGGCTAGCGTGTTTTGGACACATTGTAAAAGATATGAGAGCTGGAGGTACAACATTTGTTATATATATTCTCAAATTTCACATAGAGGAAAGAATATTTAATATTTTTATACATATTTTATATATATTTAATTTCATTACGTTCTGTCCGAAAAACAAGTAAGCTATTTTAGATTCAATTTACCATAGTGTGGGGCTAATGAAAGATGAAGCCCCGACATTGCCAATATGTTTCAGTGTGTGAATGCATGATAAAATTAATCGAAAATAACATTAATTAATTTTTCCCTATTTTTGGGGACGCTTGACATCTGGTTCACATGAAAAAACGTAAAATGCGACAGTATGTTAGCTATAAATGTTTTTATTCATGGATTTTAACCCATGATGAACCCAAAATAAATATATCTAGTATACGATCTTGAGGCTGAGACATCTACTTTTTCCACATACTTAAATTTTACATTGTATTAATTACGCCTAATAATTTACTATTTTCTTCAATTTGATTTATTAATTTGTTAAGCTCTCTACAATTTGGACTTTATTATTGTACATAATATGGATATATTTCTTGCTACTGATTTAATTTCAATATATTTTAAGCCGATTTATAAAATGTAATATGGGTGGAATAACTTTAATGAAGGATTACATAGTGAAAGCATTTAATAGGCACTTTGCAGTGTGGCGAGTTTAAAGCTAGGATAGTCAAAGGCGTTTTGATCGTGTATGTACGAGTTCTACTTGGCAGGCTTTACTTTATTTCATGATTTTGGAATTAAGTTGTACAGCATAAGACATTTCAGTGCCAATTATAATATAAAATTCATATTGGCATAATTATTTCAGCTAATTTCTCTACAAAAACTGGCTATTTTGATTTTGAGTGTTATTTTTGGACCTTTTGCAGCTACAATACTTTGCCAGTTATATATGTATGCATGTATATTTACCACTAGATTATATATTAAACCGAGAATAACAAAATTACCATAACAACTGTTTGGCTTCTGTTGGTTCTGTTGGCCGTCTCATGAAAACAGGCCTAAAGGCCATTCCTCGAACTAGAACAAGATGAATTTTAAGTGCAGTCAGAATCAGTGCAAACTTGAAATTACATAATATGAGGACTAATTAGCTACAACACATTTAATCTTAAGTTTATGAACTAGACGAGCTTTAATAGTAGTTAGTTAGTAGGTACTTTGAGTGTCACATTAGTTCGTTATACATGGCCTGAAAAATATAAATACAATTAAAATTCATAGCAAATTAGCAGATCGTTACGATGAAATCAATATAAAATTTATGGCGCTTAAGCTGTCACAGAAAAATTGCAACTTTTTACATATTATAAAATCAAAATTTGCAATCGGATTGAGTCTTTGGGGATATCCCATAAAATTGACGGTTTAAGTGTAAACGTTTTCTATCTAATCCTTTGGGAACGGCTTTTTCGGCTCGTCCTTCATAAACCATAAGGGACACATGCCGAGTAGGCAGCCGACTGTAATGCCCATAATGCGACCCTGTAATAATAAAACATTTATCATAGAGTATATTTATCATGGGTCAACGATATTATGTCATTATGCTTACCCAACTGGAGGCGCGTCTGCTCGATTTCAATTCGAATTGTGCAGGCGTCATTCTCGGCTGTCTGAGACCCAACAGTTGACAGCCCTCCTCGACATAGGTGGCCATTGTAATGCCCATAATATCACTTATGGTATTGCCAAGTCCAGCGGCGGCCATTGTCGATAGCGTTATGAAATGACCCATCGAGCTTTCAATGTATTCGCCCTGCGGATGGAATTTATTCAATTTGGATTTGTATGCGGTATTGGATTCTAAATTTAGCCTGATTCAAATTTCTTGTTATTAACTCTTTTATTAGTAAAGGAAATTCGTAAAGACTATTTAAAATAATCTTGAAATTTTCATCTTTGGAATGACAAAAGTATTGGGAATTATAATCAGCAAAATAAAACTAATATTGGGTCTATCATTAAAATTACTTACGGCCATGATCATAATAAAGTTATCGAGAAACCCAAAGGCTACGAATGGCACCGCATTCACAAAGAAAACTGTAAATAAATATAAATTATAGAAAAAGTCAAGATAATTTCGGCTTTTTCTCGGTACTTACTACTGTACAACTGGCCAGCGGTGGGTGGCTCTGCCGCTTCCACTGTTGAGAGAAGAACAAAGATAAGCAAAATGAGTTTTCAACTTAAATTGGAATGTTGTAGTTTGTTCTTTGTTAGTGCGTTATCTGCCGCTGAAGCTGCGACCCATAATTGTTTCTATTGTAGTGTTGTTTTTACCCAGTTTCTTTTTCAGCCAATCATCGGGCACCGCACAAAATGTGCCGGATGGATCCACCTGGCCCACCTTAGTGGAGAGTCGTCCGAAGCGTGTCCGCCAACTGCCCAAGGCGAGTTGACCTTTAATTTGATGACAGTGTTGTTGTTGTTGTTGTTGTGGTGGTGGTGTTGTTGGTGTATAGTTGAGATAGCAATTGTTGTTTTTGTGTGTAGCGATTGATTGTGTCGTTGTTGAAAATCAAAACACATGTGGGGGAAGTTACATATGCAAATAAAAAAGATATTATAGTTATTAAATATGAGAGTACAGATGCGTAAAACTCAATATCTACTTAATAATTACTTATGCCAACATGCTAATACCAAATAATAGCTGGTTAACGTAATTAATTTTAATATAACACATGTCATGATGAATCAATTTTAGGTTTTAAAATTAGGGACCCCAAATAACGACTATGATGCAAAACTTAAACTTCAAAAATGAATTACAAAACTTATGATTGATTTTTAATATATAACAGTCATACATAATTATTACGATCTAACTTTTTTTGAATTATCTATAATAAAAATCAATCAATGACTTTTTAAAATAAAATCATATATCGAAATTATGGTAACAATTGCTTATTTTAATTAATATAAATTATGAATAAACTTATAAAACCAATTGAAAAATTTGAAACACTATTTAAGTACAATTTAATTAAAGCATAATAGTATTAATAAAATACTAAGTATATAGTTTGCCTTTTAAAGTTTATACTGTACTCATATTTAGCGCGCTCAGCGCTAATTAAAGTAGTAAAGAAATAAAATGTGTCGCACAATGTAAGCCAACACTCCCCCCACCCCACCCCACACACTCACACTCACCCTCTCTTCAATTCACACTTGGCAAATTGCATTAAAATTGCAATGACGAACAAAAACTCATAAAACTACTGAATTTGTGTATGTGTCTGTGTGTTTGTGAGTCTGTATTTATGTAAGTTTTCAACGTCGCACCGTGGCAAAATAAACATTTATGGATAAAGTTCGTTTAAAATATATTCAACTGCAATGTTATGTTGCTTATATGGAAATAATAGCAGCAATAGCTTTTATGATAAGAGCTATATTTAATTAACTTTTTGGGGATATGTATGCAAGTGCTTAAGGTACGTAATAATACATAGTTAACGATATAATTCTGATTAAATCTAATATACTTCTGTGGTTCAAACTTCCCAAAGCTCCATACATTCAGCTTTTATTTTGTTTATTGTAAATATTGAAATAACTCATAGACCAAAAATACTATTCATTTTCCCATTTTAGTTCTCCCAAAATGTAAAATTATTTTAATTAAATTTGACCCACAGTGCACAGTGCGCTGCAAACTCAATTAACATTTTGCAACGGCCTCACTTGACGTAAATTTAACGTTGCATACTTTCACGCGCCCCAAACGCAATAGCGCCTTTGCATGAGTGTATGTAAATAGGCGTGTGTGTGTGTGTGTGTGTGCATGCTGGCGTATGTGTGTGTATTTACGCCTGAGTGTTTTTAGGCGTATAAGCGACGCGCTTTAGCGGCACTTGGGGTGCCGTTAGTTTACCCAGCACTTTGCCATTGGGAACATGTGTTATAATTACGCTGAAAAGTGAAAGTCAACCGCTAAATGATGTCAAAGGCCAAACAATGCTCGTAAACGTTGTTGTAATAAGAGTAATTACCAGTGTTGTCACCCCCATTGAAAGCAATTAATTAACAGCTATCCTCAGAGCAACCACAACGGGAGACATTTAAAATATCTTGTTGCCTACGAGTAAAAATGTATCTTTGTCTTCAACTTTAAGATACCCTAAAAAAGCAGTGTGTTGCAAAATGTTAAAGGATTTGCAGTATTATGCTAAATATGTAAGGAAATTATTTACTTTTTAACAATTAAACCATTTTAGTTAAAGACGACTGTCGGATAAAAAGTGTTTAAATAAATTTATGCATTATTTCAGAGTTCCTACTCATAGGGAAATATTCAATAAACATTTCAGAAAATTCAAAATTAATGTAGGTGACACCTTTGCTTTTATATTTAAGAATAATGGCTGATATAGTTTTGATATTGCTACTTGGGACACAAATTATATAACTACATATATAGTATCTACCAGCACTTATGATTATTATTTTGAACTACGCAAAAATAACAAATTTTATTGATTTGTTGTTAACATTTATCTCAACAGAGTTTGTGATACCTAATATTAATGCATCACTAAACCGTATTCCCCATTAGTGTTAAGCTGTCAATTTGCTCATTGTAACTATAATACGGGGTATAATCAGTTGGCGCAAGGGCTCATTTTGTCGTTAGCCACCGACTGACACACATCAGTTAGCTACATATGTATGTATATACTCATGTACGTGTGTAATGTGTTGCTCATAAAAATCCCCAACCAGAATTTGGCTAGGAACAATTTGCAGGGCAATTATGTCGTTTAGGTTGCGGTTAAGTGTTAAACATGAAAATCTCCCTTGATTCACCAAATCACAAAAACACATCATAAAACATACAGGAGGAAATGTACATACGAGAATGCTCGGCTTAATATATACCCGATCTGTTATATGTACATATGTCTAATAGGTTATACAATGATATTATATTTTATGAGAGAATTTATAAAGTTAAAGTTGAAAACTTTTTAATTTCTATTATGGAATTAGAAAACAACATATGTATATGAAATTGATGTTATTTTAAAAATAATATTTTCATTATTATGTTTATAGGTTTTCGGTCTAATGAGATACAAGTTCTATTTATTGAATTCTTAATATAAAATTAAATTCAATTTATATATATTCTTTTTGGCACTCGGGAATGTACCCTATATATACCCTATATACTCAAGGGGTGCGGGTATTACCATAGAGAGGCCACAAGGGCAATCAACTGACCTCGCCTCATCCTTTTTGCGCGAGCTTGCGTTCAGTCTGTGACATGTGTGTACATACACAATCGCAAACACATACATGCACACACACACACACACACACAAACACTGGCAACCGCAGGTTTGATTTGCAGTGCAAACAGCCAGGCAAGCGAAAATTGAAATGGGCGCCTGAAAGTAGGCAGCACTCCAACTTTACTTGAACTGATTTTTTTTTTTTTTTTAATTTTATTTTATTAAGGCATACGGGGTAGGCTTAACCACGCTTTTGTGACCTTGGTTTCTATTGATTCAGCCCAGTTGGGCGCGCCGGCTAGCCTTCCGGCTTAGCTTAAACAATTAACAATAACAAAGTATTTACAAAACAAATTAACAGTAACAATCACAATTTTTGGATCTATCTTCTGCTAGTTCTAGCCCTGGGAAACTGAAATCTGAGAACCACACTTGACTCTGACTTTGACTCTTCTTTTGGTTTGCTTTTTATTTTGCCATTACACTCTAGGCACTCTTACTGGGCCACAAAAGACAACCCGTGTTGCTATCCTTGCCAGAGCCATTTCAGCTGAGAGCTTGTGCCATAAAGGAAGCAACAGGAAGACGTGATACCGTATCTCTGTGCCAATTGTGTATGTGTATGTAGTAGTGTGTATTTGCTGACAAGCGAGCCCAGAGCGACAATTTCACCCCAGACTCAATTTTCAAGCACATACACACACACACACACATATGTGTGCGGCGCATGTACTGCTAGAAATGTGTATGTGTGTGTGTGTTTTTGACAATTTGCATAACATTTAGTAGCGCTATTGGCTGCCCGCTGCTTCTGTTTAACATTTAAATTGGATGAAACTATGAGTGTGCGTTCACTTTTATTTCTGTAAGCCATTGTGAAGAAATGCAAGAAATTTCACTTGCATAACAAATGTACAAAGTCACTTTTGAGGTCAGCCCAAAAGCACGCTACACAAATTAGCCAAAGTGAACTAAAGGCCATGGAACTGTTTGTTTGACACGTTTGTCGGGGGGGTGGGGAAATGTAGGGAATATGCAAATGCGATTGTGTGTTTCGTATAATATATATTTAACTTGCTTCTACTACTTTTTTTGCTTCACTGTAATCATCACCGATTTAATTTGGAATGTGCGCCCTTTATAAATTTCTTATGAATCTGTTTGAGAATTACAAGAGTCACAAAGGATAAATCCATTTTAAATTCCCCATTTCGTTATAAAGCTAGACAAATATTTTTCAAACCTGTATTTGTTTTCCTCAAGGGTCAGATTTGTATACTAATTAATTTGAACATAGTTCTGAAGCTATAAGAAGTTATTCCTATGATATTTAGATTCTAGATCAAGCCTATTCCAAATATACTCTACAAAAAATTGATTTTAAATATTTAAAATTTTCAAAGAACGTTTTTTGAAAACTTTTGGAATTAAATCGTAATATCCTTTTGGAATGGAATCTGAATTGAAAATTTTAATTATATTTATGTATATTTCACATTTTAATCAAGTATATAATAATTAGATCGTATGTATAATTTGGGCAACATTGGGCCTATATTTATTTCTTTATATGCTTGTATTATACATTGAATTAAATTATTATTTAACTAACTTGATATTAGTTTAAACTTTAAAGAATGTTTTATCTCAGAGCTGATGTTTTAATGTATATTATTTGCAGTACTTTTCCAATCAATAATATCCAAAGACTATCCCACCATGCACTGTTAATAATGGCTAAATGAAAACATTATTGTATCTGCTGCTTTTGTGTAAGCTTATCTAATCCTGCGGCCAAAATGTGTTACAATCAAAGAGTTCACCAAAAAAAGCGAGCGTAAAAACTTTCTAAGCCAGCTTTGTGTATGTATGTGTGTGTGTGTTTATTCAAGCAGATACATGTACACTTGTACGCATGTATGTGTATGTGTTTATATGAATGGTAGACACGTATTTAGTCATGTACACCTGCCCGGGCTAAAGGCCCCAGTTTCAGCAGCGAGAGCTTAACGTGCACATTTTTCAATTTATCGCTCTACCTTTTTATGCTGCTCTCCCTCTGTCTCTCTACCTCTCTCGCTCTCGCTCTCTATTTCTCCTTCTCCTTCCACTTGCCTTTGCTCTCTTTTACCTTTACGCTCTGTCCGACTGTCTGTAAGTTTGTCGGTTTCATTTTCTGCGAGCGATGATTTGCTTTGTTTTATGACTTTTAAAGGCACACACACACACACACACACAGCAGCAGCCTGTTGCCTGGGAGCCAACAAAACTCTCTGGCTGACAGAGGAGCCCCAGCCAATTCAAGACGCTGTCAAACACATCGGCACGTGCTTCAGAAAAGGCAGCAAATTGATTCAAATTGCAAAAGGCAGCGCTGTGCTCCGTTTTATGTTGCATACTTTGCAGCGCTATGCCAAGAATGACTCATTTAGTGTTGAATAATTTCCATTAGTGCCGGGAGAGAAGATGTTTCTTTTTCAAAATGCTGTCATAAAAGTTGTTGGCTATTTGAAGAAATGTGCTCAACTAACATTTCTGTAGGAGCATAATATTTAATCCGCCTCTTCATTTTACATACTTGTTTATGAAAGCTCTGTTCGAAATTCCTTTGCGAGCACAGCAAACTTTTTTAAGCCTTTCAGTTGTATAACAAAATTAAGGCTCTTTAGATTTTTAATTATAAAAAAACAATATAACTCGCTCATTAAGAGGGTCTCTCATAAAAGGGTTTCGTATTTAAGGATATAGCAAAATGTAATTGTTTAATTAAATAATGTAATGGACGATATCGTAATATAAGTGGGCTTTGCATTTACATATTGTATGTGTGTTAATTTACATACAAATAACAACATTCATTTAAATTCGTTTTGCTTTTTCTTTTAACTTTAAATTCAGTTCTGCCTATTTAATATTTAACGTAGCATTGTGTTATATTAATATTCACTGGATTCTCTTGCGATGACGTAATTTAATTTTGCTTTGAATCTGATTCGATTACTCAGGGTATCAAAGTTTCACTTTACAGCTCAAATTCCACTTTATATGCATATTGATTTTCCGTTTGCATTCTTGCCCTTCATTTATAGTGTGAAGTTTTTCATTTTTCAGCATTTCAAATATGCTGCATTTAAGCATTTACTCTCCATAAATCCAGCGTTGAGTTTATAAATGATGCAGCTTTCAAAGAGGATGTATATGTGTGTGTGTGTGTGTTTTACCTCTTCCCTGTGGGTGTGCTTTGGTAATTGTGATAAATGTAGCCCCAGATAAATGTAAATTTGAAATTCCGGACAGGATACAATGCTTAGTTAAGTCAGAAATGGGGTCAAATGACGCCTAATAGTTGCTAGTATATACCCAAAGATTAAGAGAGAGGTAGAGAGGTAGAGAGAGAGAGAGAGAGAGAGCTCCTTGAGCAGCTGTTCACTTCAAGGCTCATGACTTTTTCGCACAGTACAGTGAACATCATTTAATGTGCTCGTTCTCCTTGTCGCCCGGGGCACACAAGTGTGGGCGGTTCCGTTAGTTATTCGAGTGTGTAGCATAAGCAGGTTGGGACCACCCCTAATAGCAAACGAATTGCCTGCGTCTGGTTTTCTGCCCTTTGCGGAGGGTTGTTGGAACGAATATTGTGGGACATTCCATTCAACGGATGTTTCTCAAAACTGCTGCTGGCATTTTGAGTGCCCACCAACCGCTAATTTGATTAACTTGGGCTCTTATTCAAGCACCAAAGCTTCCATAAAGAAAAGCTTCGCTAACTGCTTACGACCGAAATAAAAGCAACAGTTGATAAGGATGTTGAACTTTCTTACTTGAAGTTCAAGATTGGAAATTGAATGATTTATTGACTTTGACTAGGTAGAAAGATACTAATACAATTTTTATAAAGTCTGTAAAACTTTTTAGAGTGTTAGCAAATAACTTTGATATTTTTTGTATACGATTTATATGTGTACATATTTATATGTGCACTCTTTTAAATTCTTCTCAATGTGTAATTTGGAAAATCTCAAAAAAACACTTTAAATGCTGTAGGAGTGGCGCTTCTATTTGAATGCACACAACTGTATATGTATGTTTCCTCCAGTATTTAAATTCCATCTTTGCATGTATATAAACAAATAAAATGTCCAGTAATTTTCTATACACTAACACCCACTATTTGAATATGAGTCAGGTACTCGATTAAAAGCTTGTGGAATTTAAACTTTGCGTTGCTTAAATATTTATCAAATCACTCAACGCGTTATTATCAGGAACGCGTGCAAACTCGTGAAACGTCTGCGGCTGATTAGAATCATTGTAGTAAAAAGTTTGCTAAGTGCAGTTTTTGTGTTTTTAAGACAATTTTGCGCATTGAAGAGCACCGCGAAATTTAAGCGGCAAAAATCTAATCAAAAAACTTTGTGAATAGGAGAATTCATGTTGGCAGTGAGTCACATATAACTTTTTGGATACCTCCGCCCTGTCCCCCACAACATTTGAAAAGCTTTAGAATGTAGATTCTAGATTCTCGAATGTTAGATAACAAAAACTAAAGCTTTGCTCGATTGTGCTCTTAAAATATGCGATGCGTTGGATCACATTTTGCTCTTAAAAATATGCTAAGCAGCGAACCTGTCTATTAGCAAAGTTAACAAGTAAACAAGAGTTCAAAGATCAGCTTTAAATTAGCTCTTAAATATTTATGCTGATGCTGCCATCGATTTGCCTGCCGAAAACAAATCACAGAGATTTGCATCAGTTGAATAAATGATGTCGAAATGGCACATGTTGCACAGGATGAATGTGAGGTGTGTGTGGGAGAGAGAGAGAGAGAGAGAGGTGTGGCAGAGCAGAGAGCGCATGACTCCCGTGAAGAATGAGTGCACAGGAAATGGGCAAATCTGTGCGGTGATTTCAACCGGAGTCACGTACGCAGCAAAAGCTGTGCCTCGTTGCCTCAAGAACATATTGAGTCAGAGTTACTTTGATTTTTGTAGTTTTAGTGTTCTAGTGGGTGGGTTGGTGAGGGGAGGGGAGGGGATGCTGCTTACAATTGAGATGGGAACAACACAATGCTTAATAATACTAATTACACATTTGAACAATTAATTAATTGTACACATTGTCAAGTTGCTAAACGTGGATTGAACACTATAATTTCACAGCTGACAGACCACAGCTGTTTTGGCTATAAAACGCCGCTGTTTAGTTTCAAATGTCAACAGTTTCATTCACGAATTAGCCAAGTTTACAAGAAACATGCAACGCTTTATTTACACTCTGGCAATGGTTGCGCTCCTTGGAGCCGTGCTGGTGCGTGGCTTTGACGACAAGGCTGCCATGGCCAAGTTCCTGGAGATTGGCGAGCAGTGCAAGGCAGAGGTGGGTGCTTCGGATGCCGATTTGCAAAATGCCGCTAAGCATGAACCTTCCACAACATATGAGGGCAAGTGCCTGCGCGCCTGTGTGATGAAGAAGTTCCATTTGCTGGGCGCCAATGGAAAACTGGACACGGATGCCGGACGGGAGAAGGCCAAGCAGTATACTGGCAATGATCCCGCCAAGCTACAGATGGCCCTCGAGATTGGCGACATTTGTGCCGCCATCTCTGTCCCCGAGGATCACTGCGAGGCAGCCGAAGCGTACAGCATGTGCTTCAAGGCGGAGGCAGGCAAACGTGGACTGATGTAAATTGCAAAAGGACAGAAGGAAGGTACCAAAAGGACACGAATACCCAGGACAAAAACTCAATGACCCATTCAATTATTTAGTTTAATATATCTTGTTTTTTGACAGTTAACAGTTAACAGTTCTGCCAATTTGTGTGAATGAAAAAGAGCTAGTTTTAAGAGAGAAATAAAGTTGAAAAAAAGCTACAATTTGATTTTGTTAATTGTTAAATTTGCAAAATATTTGGATTTTTTATAGATATTTTCAGGAAAGCTGATAATTGAAGCAATTCGTTTTCCGATAATAGTTTTATTATTATATACAAAGCGGCTTCCTTCCCGATCCAAACTACACTTGCAGAAAATTATAGGTTAAATATAAATTATTTGAATATAAATAAATAAATAAATGTCGTAACTCATTAATTAATTTGAGAACTAATATTGAAGATTGATTCAAGCTGATTTAGTTTTACATTCAGAGGAGCATTCATTTATGTACAACCTGAGATCTTAAAATAAGTAAACAAGTTCTTTATTAAAGATATAATTCTTTTAAGAACGCAACTGATTTAAAGTTAGAATAAAGTCTCGGTCAATTTTTCAGAACATAGGGTATTTTCTAGTCGTTATTTAGTCACCTTTTGGTCAACTCTTGTTTCTTGTGTTTTTTCAGAATTTCATGTCAATATTGAATGTACAAATATATTTTGAAAAAACGTTACTTACTCTCAAACTGTTTCTTCACCTTGTCGGCCTCCAGTTTAAACATCGCATCCCGCAGGTTGAGGCGCTCATCTTCATCCAAGTTGCACAGCAGCTCGATTGCCCGCTCGCTGCTCAAATGCGATCCAAACTTTGAGTAATTCCGATAATTGTTGTCGATATATTTGTTCTTGTTGTTGTTGTTGGTGTTGCAGGTGGTAAGCATGCGAATGCTGCAGGCCATAGGTGGCGCCAGCTTTGAGTGTGTCTGATGTTGATAGTGACGCACTAAATGCCTAAAGGTATTACGGCACTGTTGTTTCATCGTTGCTATTTTTATATTGAAAACTATACTGTAAAATTTTGTTGTCAGCTGAGCTGCAGCGCGATCAAAATTGTGACGTCACTCTGAGCACACGAGCTAAGAGCTTTGATTTTCGTGTGTATGTGTGTGTGTGTGTGTGTATATAAACAAAAACAGAAGCTTTGCTTAGGCCACGCACAAAAACATAACACACACAACAGCAGCCGCGACCCGCAGACCAAGAAATTTGTTGCGTATGCAACTTCGTTGCCCGTTCGACTGAGACGACCAGCGACGGTAACTTTGACGCCAGCCGCGTTAGCCCACTGTTGAGCTAACGAAAAAAGCTTAACCCGTGAACTCTCTCTCTCTCTCTCTCGGCAAAGTTTCGCAGGTACTTTAAATACGCTTGAAATTTCAGAAGGCAACAGCTGTTTTGGTCGCCCACGCATAATTCATTTGCAGCCCACACACGTTACGACTTCTGCACATATTGGCCGAGTACGAGTAAAATATCGTACAAATAATATTAATGCACTTGCCGTTGGCTAAATTTGTTTATTTTTTTTATGAGATAGCTAATTGTTTGTCTTTAATATAATACATTATATTATTATTATTTGTTCAACATAATAAACATTATATTATTATCATTTGTATACTTGTTGAACATAATAAATATTCAACGGTGCGCTAAATAACGAGTGAGCCGCAACAAATAAAGCTGGACGACTAGTCGTTACATGTGAGTTCACACTTTGGCAGACATTTAAAGAATATGGTCACACTACCATTTCGAACATATATTTTTTGGCATTTTATGACGCGCGCATGTTGGAAATAATTTCAAATAAACCTTAAATTATTTAACTAATTCGCTCTCTGCACGCTTAAGATGCCAAATCCATTGAATTAGTACGACACACATATTGTTGATTTATCAGTGTGCATATTTAAATTATGAAATCGTATTATATGCACACATATATATGTATATAATATATTGATATATATAAACAGCTAGCATTCATAGATTTAATTAGTTAACATATTATAATTGAGTACAATTATTTAATTATAATAGTAATATTGTTAAATAAATAAATACAAATATGAACCAAAAGGCGGTTACAAAAACAGACAAATCAGGACGTTGTTACGGAGGAAAGAAAGTAGGGTTCAATAAGGCGAATCCAGCAATGCCTCTGCCGGCGGGTAATGGAACATAAAACAATTTGTTATGACCGATTGATAATATATCGATAAGCATAGTAGCAAAGTGTTATCGCCAATCGGTGCGGAAAAACAAGCAAGAAGTGCCATCTATCGATCACAACAGCAAGCCTATCAGTGCAGCGGCTTAGGTTAGAAACGCCATATTTCGCTTGCAGTAAGAAGTAAAGTGGATAGAGTAGGCAGCGCCATCTATCGCTCGTAACAACAGGCCTATCAGTACAGCTGCTGAATCAAGAAGCGCCATCTATCGCGTGAAGAAAGAAGCCTGTCAGTTCGTTAGTAAAGGAAAATCAGCGCCGTCTATCGTTCGCAGCAACAAGCCTGATTGTTGATAGAAGCGCCATCTTTCGTTTGCAGTAAGACGCCTGGTAGATCAGTGGATAGGGTTAGCAACGCCATCTACCGCTCGCAGAAGCTGCACCAATCAGCGTAGTCTAACTGCAGTTATTCCCTGATGATGAATTGAATAGGATGCAATTGGTATGGGGACTCCGAATCACCGAATCAAGGTACAACATCAGCAGCTTAAAGTATGACGAGTGCAACATTTGCTCGATCTTGTATAGAAGCCCAGGGTGCCACACGAACGTGACGCAGGTACGCGAAGGAAGACCGCGGAACAGAACTCCTTGCTTCTCAAAAATCTAATGTGGACGGAATCAGGTCATGACATCGTTACTGGACTTTAAAAGGGTATTCGACTGTTGATATGGGCATTAAACGAACTTTTAATTGTTTAATTAATTAATTGTATTTTATGGTTTGAGTGTGTGGGGGTGTGTGTGTGTGCTTACAACTAATTGGCAAAAATCTTGACAACAGATTACGAGCCTAGTCAGCAGCAAAGGAATAGGCATATATATACATATGTATATATATATACATACGTATATTTATATATATATATAGGTAGGTAAATTTACTATAATAATATTACTAAAGTTATATTACTATGTGCAATCGTTGGCACGCTGTCCGGGAATACCGCGCAGCTCCTGGTTGAGGGTGCGCAGGAGGGGATGTTTGCCGCAGCCGCAGCGACCACGGAAATCATCCAAATCGAGAGCCCAGACCATTCCGCCGCCCAAGCGCAAAGTGCGTACAAATTGCGCCTTGCGTCGAATGTCGGCGACATCATCGTATGATACCCACTGATTGCCACTGTAGGCATAGGGACCAATGCGTCCCTCCTGGTCGCGGATCACCGTCCAGCCGCCGGCGCTGACCTTCTCGCATATCTCGTAGTAGGCCAAGAAGCCGCCGGCTCGGGTGTAGGTCCCCGCCTGACCGGGTCCAATAGATCTGTCGTTGAGGGAGCGAGCATTTTGGTCGGCCAGCGAGAAGGATTGGCCATAGAGTGGCATGCCCATGATCAGTTTGCTGGGAGGCGTGCCCTGATCCAGCCAGTAGTGTATGCTATAGTTGGCATTGAAATACGGATTCGTGTCGCCCTCGACATGATACAGAGGCGCCACATGACCTGTCTGCTTGTCCCAGTGTCCATGGAAATCGTACGTCATCACGGCAATCCAGTCAAAGTAGCGTGCCAGTTGGGGAACATCATAGCCCGCATCGATGACCATTTTACTGGGTGAGACGGCGGCGGAGAGGAGTAATCCGCGGGGTTTAAATGCCTCCGATAGCTCACGGACCAGTGCGGCAAATCCTTGCTTCTCCGCCGGTGAGCCCTTGGCACAGTCCACCTGCCAGCACACCGGATACTCCCAGTCCAGATCCAAGCCCTCAAACCCGTACTTCTCTACGAAACTCAAGATGCTCTCGATAAAACGCGCTCGAGCCTGAGGATCGAGCACCAGGCGGGCATACTTGCTGCCCAGTGAATCATTCCAGCCGCCAATGGCAACAGTTACCCGTAATCCCTTCTGTTTATATTCCACCACGCGCTCGTAGAACCGATTGTCAATATCCGCCCACGAATCGTGAGTCTTTATTGTCAACGTGTTGCTGTTGAGCACCGCAAATCCGTAGACTATGTGGGTGCAGAGATTCTCATCGATATCTTCGGGCACATACTTGCCCTGGCCGGGCCGATACCACGCCCAGTTGGTGAAGTAGCAAACCACCTTGTAATCCTCATTGCTGCCCAGTGGAGGAGCTGGCGTCGGCTTGGGACGCGCTATGGGCTTCTTATTGGGCGGCGTAAAAGGCTTCTTTGTGGGCTTCGTCGTTGGCTTCGTGCTGGGTGGTGCAGCGGTGCTGGTGGGTTTGGGTCGATGCACTACTGGTGGCTGTGTCGTTTGATCCGACCGAACTGCACAATGCGCATTATTTGGCCAGTCGCAGTAGTTCTCGTTCCAGTGCAGACCAGCCGGGCACCTAAAACCAACAAGATTGAGGATGCGGGCTTAAGAAAATTATCTACAAACTTTAAATCTGAATGAAAGCGACCAGTTGTTTTTTGGGCATAGCTTCAAAGTTATAAGAGCTACAGGCACCAATTTTTGATGTACGTTCTCGTATAGCATACAGAAGTTAAGCAAAATTGACTTTTTGGATAACTCCCCTGATCCACCAGAAATCGAAAAATATGTACTTTTGGAGGTATAATTTGGATTCGGATAAGACATACTAACTCATTTAAATGCCATCGGTATGTCCTACAAATTTCATTACGATCGGACAAAAAACAAAGAAGTTACAAATCCTGCCGAGCAGTTTCTGTTAACATGGAGTTTGCAATGAAGTTTGCAATGAACATGTAGAAGCAGGAGTTGGGTTGGATTGCTACAAGAAATTCCACTTACCGTTGTTCGATAAGCTCGCCATATTGACATATATAGTACTTGTTGCAGTCTCGCTCGTGCGATGCATAATTACGGCCATTGCAATCCAGGGGCGGTCCGTAATCGGGTTTGGCTGAAGACGTTATTATGCTAGCTGTGGTAATTGTGTTAACGGTGGGCTTAGCCGACACCACAGTGCCTTTGTCACCAGTAACTGATAGGAATAAGAACATTATATTTAACTTTCATCCTTTTGGCTTCCACTTCCACTCACTTACCCATTGTCTTCTCGCTCTGCTCCAGCGTACACTTGGGATGCGGTCCCGGATAGTCACGTAGTACTCGGTTAATAGTCTTTAGCAGCGGATACGACTCACAGCCGCAATCGTTTTTGAAGTCATCCAAGTCCAGGGCCCATATCATAGCACCGCCCAGACCCATAGCACGCACATACTCGCTCTTGTGTCGTATCATGGGTGCATCATCGAAGGACACCCACTGGTCCCGCGAATAGGCATAGGGACCCATGCGACCGCGTGCATCCCGCACCACATTCCAGCCGCGCCGCTGAATATACGAGCAGATCTCGTAGTATGCTAGGAATCCTCGGGCACGAGTGGCCTCGCCCGCCTCTCCTCCACCATAGGTGGGAGCATTTAGCTGTCGATCGCTGGCCTGGGCCAGTGAGAAGGATTGACCGTACATGGGCATGCCCATCACCAGTTTCCTGCGCTCGGCCCCACTCTCCAGCCAGTAGTTGATGGAGTAGTTAGCATTGAAGGTCGCGGTGCCTTCGGGATGATCGTACATGGGCGCCACGTGACCCGTCTTCTTATCCCACTGTCCATGGTAGTCGTAGGCCATCACCGCTATCCAATCGAAGTAGCGCGACAGCTCCGGCACATTATAGCCAGCATCGACGACCTTCTTATTGGGAGAGACGGCTGCGGAGAGCAACAGACCCTTTGGCCTGAAGGCCACCGAAAGTTCGCGTACCAGATCCGTAAAACCTTGCTTTTCGTCGGCAGTACCCTTCTTGCAGTCCACTTGCCAACACACTGGATACTCCCAGTCCAAGTCGAGGCCATCGAATCCGTACTGCTCAATAAAGTCCATGACATGGCGAATGAATCTGGCTCGCGCCGCAGCACTCCTAACCAATCTCGCATACTTGTCCCCAGCCGAGTCGTTCCAGCCGCCTATTGCCACTGTTACCTTCACGCCCTTCTTTCGGTATCCCACAACGCGCTCGTAGAACTTGTTGTCCAGGTCCGCCCAGGAGTCGTGTGGCTGTATCGTCAGCTTCTCCCGGTTCAGCACCGCAAAGCCGTAGACAATGTGGGTGCAGAGTTCGGCATCGATGTCCTCGGGCAGGAACTTACCACCGCCCTGCCGATACCAGGCCCAGTTGGTGAAGTAACAGACGACCTTATAGTCATTGGAGTCGCCTGCTTCCATTTCAAAATCACCCTCTTCGATGTCTCCATTGGGATCTACTTCGTTTTCTTGTGAAGAATCGGGCTCATTGTTCCCTTCCGGCTCATTGCTCGCTTCGGACTCATTGCTACTCTCCTGGGATGAGAAGTCCTCCGGCTCTGCGGGCTGCATGACGGCCACCTCTTCCTGTTCCTCCTGCCCTTCACCTGCGACCTCACTTTCCACTTCTTCAGCCTCACTGCTCTCCTGGCCAGCGGTTTCATGTGACGTTTGTCCAGCTTCGTTTTCCACAGAAGCAGTTCCCACCTCACCGGATATGGCTTGTTCCTCCACAGATTCCGCTTCCGCCGGACTGAGGCCAGCTGCACATAATTAAAGTTTAAATGAAAGTTGAGCATTTTATTACTCTTTATAAGTATCTTTATAGACTTACGTGTCGGCTCATAGCCGCTGGGTGGATCCTTCAGCACAGCATGAATTTCACGCAGTAAGGGATGCACACCATCACCACAACGATTACGGAAGTCATCGAGATCTAATGCCCAGACCATGCCACCACCCAAATCCAGTGCACGCACCAGCTGCGATTTCTTGCGTATCATTGCCGGATCATCGTAGGACACCCACTGGGTGCCCTTACGCGCATAGGGACCCATCCGTCCACGTTCATCCTGAACCACTTCCCAGCCCTGATGTTTGACACGCTCGCATATCTGTAAAGATGAATAGGTTGTTATTAAGTCTATGCTTTTTAATGATCTTTCGTTTTTGATCTTTCTAAAATCACAATCTTATTGGCCCTACACTTTAGGGAAACGTAATACGTATAGGTAGTGGTCTGGGTGTAAACGTTCAAGTCTTCTTCTGGTAAGTAAATTGAGTGGTATTACAATACCAACTACAGTTTGTCAAAGTGTTTGCCATGATCGGACTTAGTTAGGGGCCCGGTATACATAGAGACCCTAACGGAAACCATCAACAAATAAGTTTATAGTTTCCTACCGACTATTATAAATAAATAAATGTGGGTTAGACTTGCCTCATAGTAGGCCAAGAAGCCCGCTGCCTTGGTGAATTCACCCGCCTGTCCAGGTCCTGGTGCCTTGGCGTTCAGGCCATTATTGTTGGCGTTCTCTAGAGTAAAGGACTGCCCATATAGGGGCATGCCCATCACAATCTTGCGGGAAGGAGCACCCTGCTCTATCCAATAGTTGAGTGAGTAGTTCTGAAAGAGCAGAGGAAGCATGAATTATATGAGTTGAAAAATATTGGGATGTACTCACTGCATTGAAGTAATCGTAATCGTCATCAGGATGATGATACAAGGGCGCCACATGACCAGTCTTCTTGTCCCACTGCCCATGGAAATCGTAGGTCATCACTGCAATCCAGTCAAAATAGCGGGCGAGTTGAGGCACATTATAGCCCGCATCGATGATCTTCTTGCTGGGCGATACAGCTGTGGAAAGCAACAGACCGCGTGGCTTGAATGCTTCGGACAGCTCCTTAACCCAGGCGGTGAAACCCTCCTTTTCCTCGGGGAAACCCTTGTTGCACTCGGTTTGCCAACACACCGGATACTCCCAGTCCAGATCGAGGCCCTCAAATCCATATTTCTCAATAAAGTCCAGCGCATGACGTATAAATTTGGCCCGAGCCGAGGCACTGCGCACCAGGCGACTGTACTTGTCACCCTGCGAGTCGTTCCAGCCGCCCAAGGCTAGACTCACCTTGACGCCCTTGCTCTTCAGGCCGCTAACGCGAGTGTAGAAGCTATTATCGATGTCCGCCCATGAGTCGTGGGTGCGTAGGGTGAGTTCGGAGTAATCCAAGACAGCAAAGCCATAAATCACATGGGTGCAGAGGTCCGTGTTGATGTCGTCGGGTGTGTAGCGACCCAAACCCTTGCGGTACCAGGCCCAGTTGGTAAAGTAGCACACCACCTTGTAGTAGCCATCCAGTTGTTCCAGTTGTGGCTTATCTGTGGGATAAGTGGGTCTCGGCGTGGTGCTCGGTCGCTGTGTGGTCGGCACGGGCTTGGCTGCAGCCGGTGGCTTCGGCTTGGGCTTGGTGCTGCCGGAACTGCCTGAACTACCGGAACTACCGGAACTACCGGAACTGCCATCGTCCTCCTTGCACTGCGCTGCCGCTGGCCAATCACAGTTGCCCAATGCCTCGTTGTAGTGCAAGCCGGGTGCACAATCTGCCGCCTGCAGACGATTCCACAGACAGAACAGATACTTGCCGCAGTCGCCTGGATACGGCACGCGCTCCTCTCCATTGCAGGGATCCTCCTCGCTGGCCTTGGACTGCACAATGCGCAAATACTTCTTGCTGGTAACGCACTGCACATTCTGTGGCCAATCGCAGATCTTTCGGATGGCATCCCAGTGCAGCTCTCCGCCACACTCGCTGGGCACGAGTGCTCCATTCACACAGATGTAGTACTTGCCGCAGTTCCTGTGCGTGTAGTACTCACCCTCATTGCAGCGTGGCGAGTGGGGCGGTCGAGGTTGTGGTTTCTTGGTGGTGCGATGCGGCTTCCTGGTAGTGCTTCCTGTTGTCGGCTGCTGTGTGGGTTTGGTGGGCTTGCGACTGGGCTTGGGCGATGTTGTTGTACGTCTAGGCTTTTTGGTGGTGCTGCTGGTAGTGCTGCTGGTAGTGGTTGCTGGTCGTTGTGTGGTGGTTCTGCTGGTGGTTCGCGTGCTGGTGGTGGTCTGCTGCTTTTTCACCGAGCACTGCGCGGAAGCGGGCCAATCGCAGCCTTTGACATCGTTATTCCAATGGAGACCGCCTGGACAGAATTGCTGACGCAGCTCACCCGCAATGACGCAGTGGTAATAGGCATTGCAGTTCTTTGCATCCGGATAGAACTCACCAGCCTCGCAGTTGGAGGCCTGCACTACCGGATAAACTAAAGCAGGCACTGGTATCGTGGTTTGTGCCGGTCGTGCAGTGGTCGGGCTGGGTTTTGGCTTGGGCTTGGGGCGTTTCGTTGTCGCCGCTGTGGTGCTCCACCAGGCGGGAGTCGTGCTAGCGGTACTGCTGGGTCGTCGAGTGGTGGTTGAACTCGTGCTGCTGCTGGCAGGTCTTCTTGTCGTTGAGCTGCTGGTTTGCTCCCAGCTGGGCCAGGAAGTCGTGTGCTCACTGTGACTGCCACCCGCTGAGCCATCGCTGCTTATTGTTGTCATCTGTGGTGGCACTGGGGTAACTGGTGCCGCTGGACGCTCGCAGTTGTTGCGCGTCGGCGGCTCCGAGTCCAGGCGGCCCAATGCGCGGTTGATGGCTTTGAGCAGCGGATACGCTTCAGTGCAGCACCGGTTCTGAAAGTCATCCAGATCGATGGTCCAGGCGGCCACGCCTCCAAAATCATTGTTGGCCGCATAGCGCGCCTTAGCCTCCACGCTGGCAGCATCCTCGTAGCCCACCCATTGATCCCGCCACATGGCATAGGGACCACTCTTACGATCCGCATCGCGTCCCGTTAGCCACTTCTGTTTGCGTATCCGCTGACAGATCTCATAGTAGGCCAGCATGCCGGGCTGTTTGGTCAGCTCACCAGCTTCGCCGGGTCCGCTGGCCGGAATGCCCTCGCCCACCAGACGCTGACTGCTCTGCTCGAGGGTGAAGCTCTGGCCGTAGAAGGGTATGCCCATGATAAGCTTCTCCCGACGTGCGCCCATCTTCACCAGCAGCTGCATTGTGAAGTCTGTGTTGTACTGCGGATACTTGTCCTGCGCTCGTCCGTAGAGTGGACTCACGTGGCCCGTTTGGCGCTCCCAGGCGCCATGGTAATCGTAGCTCATCACCGTCATATAGTCCACAATCTCCGAGAGCGCTGCTAGCTCATAAGCCTCGCTGATGATCTCCTTGTACCCAGAAATGGCCAAGCCCAACTGCATTTTGGGATTAACGCGCTTCATCTCAGAACGTATTTCACGTAGTAGCTTGGTCAGATTCGGCCTGTCGCTGGCTGGTCCCTTCGAGCAATCGCTCTGCCAGCACTTGGGGTAGTTCCAGTCCAGGTGTATACCGCTGAATCCATGACGCTGCAGGAAACCGACCGCACTGGAGGCAAACACTTTGCGCTTGATCTCATCGCCGGCTAATCGGGAATACTTGTCCCCACTCGAATCCGTCCAGCCGCCCATGGCAATGAGCACAGGGATGCCCAAGGCGATTACCCGCTTGTAGTACTGATTCTCAATGTCCACCCAAGGATCGAACTCGCGTATGGTCAGGTGATCCGGATCCAGGGAGGCAAAGGAATAAACGATCGCTGAGCAGAGCTTTGGGTTCAGCTGCTCAGGCACAAAGTGACCATCCGCCGTGCGATAGAAAGCCCAGTTGGACATGTAGCAGAGCACCTTGGGAGCCATGTTGTAGTTCTTCTTATTTTCCGTAGTCGCCTTCACCTGCGACAGAGCTCCATACGCAGCGCCATTGGGCGAGAGATTAGCTTGGGCTAGAGCTCCGTAGAACTGCTGTTCCGTATAGCCATCAAGTTCATCAATATGCTCCAGTTGCTCAATGTCCACAGCCTTTAACAGCTGCTGGTGTGGCGAACCCGAGCGATAAGGCTGCGGCTTATGATCATCATCCGCGCTGGGCGCTATAAAGGCGGCATATTTATCAGAAACCGACCAGGGATCCGGCTCTACCAGGTGGGAGACCTTTTGCCGCTGCTCCTCCTCGGGCACATCGCGCACAAAGCTGGCTGGCGCTCCAAACTGCTCCGACTCTGACCCAGACTCCGACTCCCACTCGTCATCATCATCGTCGCTGGGCTGTGCCTCCACGGAATCCCGCACAAAGGAGCGCAGTGGCGAGGATTCACGCAGCTGCGCCACATTCCGCTCATTTATGCTGGGCACGCTCTCCACGGCGCTGCGCAGCGGCAGGAATGCATCTCCAAAAGTGGGTCGTATGCTGAACCGACTCAGTGCACCAGGCTCATCCTCAAGCGGCATGCTCTCCACAGCGGCACGCACAAAGGCCGGCTTATAGCTGGGCGCCACATGCACCTCGGGCGCCTCGATGCGAATGTGTCCCGTCGCTGCTGTTGCCCACAGACATAGCAACTGTACAATATTTATATAATTAGCATTATACAGTAAAATAAATATCTTAAAAAATCACATTTTATTAATTGGGATTATTGTCTGATTGTCATTAAAATACGATAGATATGTCATTTACCGGTACATATACCGGGCTGTCCAGTTTTGGATGCAAGGTTGCTATGGGGTTCTAATACTATAATCTTTAAGATATGTTAAAAAAAACGTGGGCTGAATATCGATTCTTATTGATATTTTTAAACAGGACGAGCTAATAAAAAACTAAAGTTTTAAGTTTCGAATACTAAATCATATAATTATTTTGAATATCTACAAAAATGTATTAAAGATTGATTAAGTTATCTACAAAACAAGGCTTTCTACAAATTAAATATTAATTTCTTTATTCAGTGGATAAGGCTTTTATGGATTAACTAGCCGGCCTATTATATTTTAGCATATTTTCTAAATTTAGGCAACCACATATCATTATTGTTGAAATAGTTTACCCTGTTTTATTTTCTATAACAATTTCTATATAAATTTTATTTTATTTAATGATAGCAAGCACGCAACAAATAGTCAGCGCCTTATCTCTACTAAAAGTAACTGGAGTCAAGTTTCACTTGCTCTGTGATTGGTTGACTTACCAGCAGCCTGCTGAGCGTAGCTCTCCTACGCATTATAAAAGCTCGCTCTTGTCCCTCTCCCAATGCGTATATTTAAGCGTTTCTTCAGCTGTAAGAAAACAGTCAAAATGTTTGGTTAAGTTTGGATAGATGAAACCGTTGTTATTCAAATATGTGCGTCCGGCTGCAGCTGTTCGCTGCTGCTGCTGTTGTTGTTGTTGTCTGAGAAATGAGTCCCGCAGTGAGTTTCCCCAAAGAGTATTATTATTTTTGCCTGCTGTTATATTTCCCATTAAATCGCATATGCATATGATTTATTAAGGCAGCCACACGCATTATCACGTAAGCGGTGTCCTCTCATATTACGTGCGGCACATTTAAATGAGTTTAGGTGGAGCTGCCTTTTTGGCTGACAAATTGGGAAGTAATTGTTCATTTGGTTTTGGGTTGCGTGTTTGCGCCCGGAACTTATTTATAAGCCTATTGATTGTAAGTGATGAATGTCTACTAGCTATATTTTAATTTTGTATTTGTAACGTAAGGCGCACAGATTTTTATTCACCGGGCACGTCCTGACCTAGGCCTATGAACACAAATGAAATTGATACATAAATAAATATACATACATATGTACTTCTGGTTTGGGTTCTAAAACTGGCTTTCTTTCCCACCGTTTCTCAAATATTGTTATAAATTTGTTAAATGATATGGAACTTGTTTTCGATGTGACATTTAATTACCAAACCAAAATTAAATGAATTTCATAAATCGATTAGATTACTTTGCATTAATTTCAAGTGTTGTTTTTGAATTTGCCGCTGGGTTATAAATTGATTTGTGGTTTTGATATACGACAGTTTTTGCTTTGTTTTTAAGTTATTTTGAATCAGGACTATGACGAATCTTCAGGTTTTTAGAATACTTCGGTTTAGTAAACTTTAAAATTTATTTTAAAAATTTAAATATTTTTGTAATTAGATAAATTTTTTACCATTTTTTTGTATAGACAGTTTGATTTGTATTTAATGTAAATGTCTTTGATGTCAAAGGTTATAGACAAAAAGATTAGCATTCAAGCACATTAAAGGCACAAATCTGAGTTTAATAATAATTTGCATATTCTTAGGTGTACATTTTGTAAATGGTGATATCTGATTTTTAATGATGACGCAAACTGATATATCGATATACGATATCTACGATCCACAAATAATTGTCAGCTGCTCAGGACCAGAACTGGGGTAAACTAGTATTATGAATATTGGTAGCCTTGAGCTTCGACACAAAGAAACTGCCTGGCCAGGTGACTTTAGTTCAATGACTCAAAAGTTGCGCCTGTTTATATAGTAGCTTATTCGCTTGTTTGTCTTTCTCAGTTTATAGTTTCTATATTTGCGCATCGCTAATGAATTATTACCTGTTGGCGGCAACAGGCATTTGTTTCTTTACCCCTTCAGGGCTCATTTAAATATGCGTAATGTGCTCTGTTTTGCCCACATATATCTTCTTTTTTTTTGCTGTCCAATATGCAAATCCATTTGCAGAATTGGGTTAAGTGCTTTACGATGTTGACCGGTTTGCATGTGGTTGATTTTGTTCTTGTATCGAATGCTGGCGGTTAATAGACGTTAACGAAAAGAGACGTAATATGGCCAATATTATGTATGGTAATCAAAAGAAATGTAATCCCATATGTGAGAAAGGTGTTGAGCAAGTTTTGCGATTCAATTTCTTAAGCTGGCCGCAACAGAACGGGGCAGGTTTTCATTTGGGGTTCATTGAACGGCAAGAACAGCACACTGATCCTGTCCGCATGTTTAAGATGTGGCAAATCGAGAGATTGTGCAACAGTGAAAGGTGGCAAGTTTAATTCAACTTGCTTGCGTGGAACTTTCAAGTTTTTAAACTATATATAACTTTTTTTTTGCTTGCAAAATATATTTGAATCTTTGCACTAACCAGGCACAAAAGACTTGAGTCAATTGAGTCAGTTTATTATAAGTATTTGTGCATTTTATGTGCCACTATTAAAAACCCATAAGCCTGGTCACAACCCGGGTTTGGGCCAGTGGCTACTCATACAACACACAAAATTCCTTATGCACTTCACGTACATACACAAAAATTCCACTTCTTATGCATTCTGATATCCATTTACTGTTGGAACAATCGACACAGTTACACACAGCAGCAACAAAAGTTTATATAGAAAGTATCCACGTTCCCTCTACACTTGACTCATCCACTTACTTAACGGACTATCCAAAAGCTGTGAGTATATTCCAAAGGGGGACCACCTCTTTCTTTTCTTTCTTTGTCGCGAGAACCTTTGCGCATGCGCGCTGAAACCAAACTGTTGGCGATCGCACTGAGGACGCTGCTATTTATACGCAAACGAAGCGTGTTGCAAAAAGCATAAAAAAACGGCCGCAGCAACGTTCTAAAATGTTAAAGTAACAAGAAAGGAAAGTTGATTACGAATTGTCGCATCCCAAATACCCTTTTAGATTACGGAACAAAACAGATAATAATATTTGTTAAGTGTAACAGACGAAAGACAAATTTAAAAGTTTTAAAGAACTTTTTGTAATGAACCTAAACAGCTGTATAATTTCACAGGAGTCCTAAATAAAGTCATATATTACATTGAAAATTCGGACATGTACTGATTCTAGTAAAATTATATTTTCAAAATAAATATGATTTTGGAAATCTATGTTATTATTTTATTTTTACCTTTTTATTTAGTTATTAATAATAATTAAACAATAAACAGTTAAATATGAATTGGGATATTAGAAAGAAAAAAATTATAGTATACAGGCTACAATTCATTATTTAAATATTACAAAGAGGACATAACACTTTTTTTTATAATGGTATTAGGATAATGTTTCATCAAAAAATACTGAATTTTTAATTTGTTCAAAAATATATTATGTTAAATACTTAAAGAACTAACATTTAAAAGTGTTAAAACGCTAAATATTTGAGTTCGAAGTTTTGGAAATTTCTCATTTTATGTAATACAAATTTTACATATGCTTTTTAACTTTGGGAATGCCTTTTCTTTTTGCATGTCAAACTCATTGACATAATCGTAACAGCCCCCGAGGCTCTCAAGAGATAAAAAACAAACCATAATGTATGCGTACAAAAATCAAAACAAAAGCGTTACCTGTTTCTGTTCTCGGTTTTTTCTTTGCTCGCCCTTTGTAAAGCTTATGCGCGAATATGGAAATAAAAACAAAAAAGCGACAACCGGCAAAAGACGGACAGAACGCAACAGCTACCGGTGGAGCTGCCGGTGTCAACGTCCAAGAGAAACTGGTCCATTTCTTCTGCTGACTTGTCATGCAAAAATCAAGAGACGTAATTAATTATGTTCATCTTGTGTTTTGGTTTCTTTTTTTTCGCACTGCTTCCAGCATCATTGATAATTTTAAGTATCGCCAAATGATAAATGGCTTGGAGTTTCTGTGCCACTAAAAAGAATTTCACAAAAAATAATAACTCAGTCAATAACCTATGGATATTGGTAGCTGATGACTTTTTTATGTTAATTTTTGTTACTATATTAAATACAAAAAGATTTGTATGTACTGAAGTTAGACGACTTTAGGATATGGGTTATGATCAATGAAATACAAATCTAAAATAAAAAAAGAACCCATGAAATCCGTTCATAGAAATCTTTAATAATTGTAATTGCATACATGTATGTAGTTCCTCCTCCTTTGTATACAAAATAGTATGCATAGAAACTAGATTTACATGTGTAGGTTTTTTTAAATATGATAATGTTTGATAAGAGTGTAAAAACGTTATCACGCACTCTGTAATTAAAAAATTCAATAAACCGTTACGCAGAGCATAGCTGAGAAGAGACAGACTGCACTGAAAATGGACAAAGCGCGTGCTGCGATAGTTTCAATCGTTTCGCCACCACATTTAGCTATCGCACAGCATTGTATCGATAGCTGCTAAGCAACCTGTGTGTAGCAGCGGCTGGTAAACAAATATTGTTGAAAATTGTACAACAAAACTGGCGTTCTGGCGACAAAACAAATGACGACGGCTGTCAAGCAGGTGAAAACAAACTACTTGCGTAGCGCATAGCAACAACACCACAGTAAACGGCCGCAACGGAAACTGCAGCTGTTTATTTATAGCAACATAACAACAAGAGGAACATCACCACCCAACAGTATAGCCTCACCCTACCCCCAAACGCAGAGTGGGCGTCTCTCATATGTAATTGGCAGCAACCACAAGTGCAAGGATATAGTTAGCCTATCAGCCCAACAGCCTATCGGCCTATCGTCAAAGTCAAGGTGACGTCTTCAACTTTTACATTTGCGTGTGTTATGAAATTACATTTAATTTGACGCCCCATCGGAAGCCACAAAAACAAAACAACTTTATTGTGAAATTGATTTATTTATTTATTCAATATTACAAACATTGAAGGTAAATTATTCAAAAATTGAATTTTTCAAAAGTTAACAAAAATAAAATGATGGAGTTAAGATAATTAAAACTTGCAGCTTAAGATTAATGTTTACTGTATCTTATCAGATTCTAGATACGAAAATGGAGCCAAGCGTAGCAGCAGCCAACATTGTCACGGCACCAACTCCAGCAACAACAACAGCGGCAAGTACTAAACGAGGCACGCAGCAAGGACGCAAAAAATCTGGGCCGAAATTCGAGCTATCGGAGGCACAGAAATCGGATATTAAGGAGGCTTTTGATTTGTTCGACAACGAGTGCACTGGGTACATTGAGGTCAAGGAGCTGAAGGTTGCCATCCGTGCGTTGGGCTTTGAACCCAAAAAGGAGGAAATCAAACGGATGATAGCCGAGATCGATAAGGACGGCAGCGGACGTATTGCGTTCAATGACTTTCTACACCTGATGACAATGAAAATGGCCGAAAAGGATACCAAAGAGGAGATTTTGAAAGCGTTTCGTTTGTTTGATGACGACGAAACGGGCAAAATCTCATTTAAAAATCTAAAGCGCGTGGCACGGGAACTTGGGGAAACGCTTACGGACGAGGAGCTGCGCGAGATGATTGATGAGGCTGATCTGGACAACGATGGCGAAGTCAATCAGGAGGAGTTCCTGCGCATTATGAAGAAGACCAGCTTGTATTAATCACTTTTACAACGGATTCAAATTGAATTCATAGTCTTAGGCTGCATTCCACATTATCTAAGTAAAAGTGTTATTTTATAAGTTTATTTTAAGCTAATCATGTGAAGCTAATTTATAATTATTGCCCCGTCATGCTTCATGAATGTGGGCTGCTTTTTATGTGAGTCTTAAGTGTGTTCCTTTCTCAATTGTACAACATAAGCAAATGCACCTGCCCGTATTTTCGCACAATTATAATCTCAATGATGAATAAAACATCAGCTAGTTAACGTTGTCAATTATGCTTGTTATTAATGAACTTAATCACAAATATCCATACTTTTTGTGGTCGGGGCAGCAAACTATCATATGGAACTTAATTATTTTTTATTAGTATCTTCTAGTAGCTGATTAAAAGGGAAGTTTGCACGGCAACAAAAATCAATATTTTTAAATTCTAGATAACAGTTGGTTGATGACCATTTTACAGAAAATTAGCTTTAAGGAAAAATTGAAGTTATATTTAAATTATGGGTACTGTAGTATTTTCCGATCCTTGTACCAATTTCTCTGCGCAATTATGGCATTCAAAATTATTAGTATACACAGCCCAAATTAATGTATAGTCATATCTGTAATTATACCATGAACCCATTAAAAATAGGAAAGAGGGTATCATGAAGTGGTGCAAAAATATGTAAAAGGCATAAGGATGCATCTCCGACCCCATAAAGTATATATGTATATTATTGATCACTATCAACAGCCGAGTCAATCTAGCCATGTCAGTCTGTCTGTCCGTCCGTCTGTCAGTCTGTATGAACGCGCTGATCTCAGAGACTACAAAAGCTAGAGACTTCATATTTGATATATAAGTCTCGTATTGCCGGGACAGATCAAGTTTATGTTTTTTTTTGATATCTCTTCCCGTTCAAAAGTTATCGATATATTTTGATTCCAGACAAGTGTTTTTTGGGCATAGCTAATACAATCTTATCTTTTTTTTCCAATATCTTAACTTGTTCAAAAGTTATCGATAAATTAGGATTCCACATTAGTGTTTTTTAGGTGTAGCTTAAAAGTTATATGAGGTAGAAACACTAAATTTGATATGTTAATCCTCCAATCAAATACAAAAGTAAAATTTATTTAACTTTTTGGATACCTCCCCCCGATCTCCCAGAAATCGAAAAATATGTATTTTTAGAGTTATGACCTTCAGATTTTGCAAAGTCTCACATTAATGAGCCATCTTTATGTACTAGAATAGAAAAGGATGTCAAATTATGATCAAAATGGCCTCGGGATTGACAATCGGTTAAGATTTGACAAAGTTGTGGCAGTTTGAAGTCTGGAAATGTCATTTATAAGGAACTTTTCATTGTTTGGGCCTTTACAAGTCAATTTTTTTGTCACTTTTGCCGTGATTTTTGACAGAAAAATGAAACACCACAAAATCACTTTTCGTATAATTTTTTATACTAGTTGAGACGTCCACAATCAATTAAACGTAAAATTTCAAGATTCTATTTTTTGAAAAATCAAAATTTGTAAGGGTCCCCCCTTATGCTTTTTTCGCAAAAAAAATAATAAAATTTTTTTTTTTCCAAAATGCAAAAACTTGAGATGTAGAATAAAACTAGATACCAAATTATGATCAAAATGGCCTCGGGATTGACAATCGGTTAAGATTTGACAAAGTTGTGGCAGTTTGAAGTCTGGAAATGTCATTTATAAGGAACTTTTCATTGTTTGGGCCTTTACAAGTCAATTTTTTTGTCACTTTTGCCGTGATTTTTGACAGAAAAATGAAACACCACAAAATCACTTTTCGTATAATTTTTTATACTAGTTGAGACGTCCACAATCAATTAAACGTAAAATTTCAAGATTCTATTTTTTGAAAAATCAAAATTTGTAAGGGTCCCCCCTTATGCTTTTTTCGCAAAAAAAATAATAAAATTTTTTTTTTCCAAAATGCAAAAACTTGAGATGTAGAATAAAACTAGATACCAAATTATGATCAAAATGGCCTCGGGATTGACAATCGGTTAAGATTTGACAAAGTTGTGGCAGTTTGAAGTCTGGAAATGTCATTTATAAGGAACTTTTCATTGTTTGGGCCTTTACAAGTCAATTTTTTTGTCACTTTTGCCGTGATTTTTGACAGAAAAATGAAACACCACAAAATCACTTTTCGTATAATTTTTTATACTAGTTGAGACGCCCACAATCAATTAAACGTAAAATTTCAAGATTCTATTTTTTGAAAAATCAAAATTTGTAAGAGTCCCCCCTTATGCTTTTTTCGCAAAAAAATAATAAAATTTTTTTTTTTCCAAAATGCAAAAACTTGAGATGTAGAATAAAACTAGATACCAAATTATGATCAAAATGGCCTCGGGATTGACAATCGGTTAAGATTTGACAAAGTTGTGGCAGTTTGAAGTCTGGAAATGTCATTTATAAGGAACTTTTCATTGTTTGGGCCTTTACAAGTCAATTTTTTTGTCACTTTTGCCGTGATTTTTGACAGAAAAATGAAACACCACAAAATCACTTTTCGTATAATTTTTTATACTAGTTGAGAAGCCCACAATCAATTAAACGTAAAATTTCAAGATTCTATTTTTTGAAAAATCAAAATTTGTAAGGGTCTCCCCTTATGCTTTTTGCGCAAAAAAATAATAAAATTTTTTTTTTTCCAAAATGCAAAAACTTGAGATGTAGAATAAAACTAGATACCAAATTATGATCAAAATGGCCTCGGGATTGACAATCGGTTAAGATTTGACAAAGTTGTGGCAGTTTGAAGTCTGGAAATGTCATTTATAAGGAACTTTTCATTGTTTGGGCCTTTACAAGTCAATTTTTTTGTCACTTTTGCCGTGATTTTTGACAGAAAAATGAAACACCACAAAATCACTTTTCGTATAATTTTTTATACTAGTGGAGACGCCCACAATCAATTAAACGTAAAATTTCAAGATTCTATTTTTTGAAAAATCAAAATTTGTAAGGGTCCCCCCTTATGCTTTTTTCGCAAAAAAATAATAAAATTTTTTTTTTTCCAAAATGCAAAAACTTGAGATGTAGAATAAAACTAGATACCAAATTATGATCAAAATGGCCTCGGGATTGACAATCGGTTAAGATTTGACAAAGTTGTGGCAGTTTGAAGTCTGGAAATGTCATTTATAAGGAACTTTTCATTGTTTGGGCCTTTACAAGTCAATTTTTTTGTCACTTTTGCCGTGATTTTTGACAGAAAAATGAAACACCACAAAATCACTTTTCGTATAATTTTTTATACTAGTTGAGAAGCCCACAATCAATTAAACGTAAAATTTCAAGATTCTATTTTTTGAAAAATCAAAATTTTTAAGGGTCTCCCCTTATGCTTTTTGCGCAAAAAAATAATAAAATTTTTTTTTTTCCAAAATGCAAAAACTTGAGATGTAGAATAAAACTAGATACCAAATTATGATCAAAATGGCCTCGGGATTGACAATCGGTTAAGATTTGACAAAGTTGTGGCAGTTTGAAGTCTGGAAATGTCATTTATAAGGAACTTTTCATTGTTTGGGCCTTTACAAGTCAATTTTTTTGTCACTTTTGCCGTGATTTTTGACAGAAAAATGAAACACCACAAAATCACTTTTCGTATAATTTTTTATACTAGTTGAGACGCCCACAATCAATTAAACGTAAAATTTCAAGATTCTATTTTTTGAAAAATCAAAATTTGTAAGGGTCCCCACTTATGCTTTTTTCGCAAAAAAAAAATAAAATTTTTTTTTTTTCCAAAATGCAAAAACTTGAGATGTAGAATAAAACTAAATACCAAATTATGATCAAAATGGCCTCGGGATTGACAATCGGTTAAGATTTGACAAAGTTGTGGCAGTTTGAAGTCTGGAAATGTCATTTATAAGGAACTTTTCATTGTTTGGGCCTTTACAAGTCAATTTTTTTGTCACTTTTGCCGTGATTTTTGACAGAAAAATGAAACACCACAAAATCACTTTTCGTATAATTTTTTATACTAGTTGAGACGCCCACAATAAATTAAACGTAAAATTTCAAGATTCTATTTTTTGAAAAATCAAAATTTGTAAGGGTCCCCCCTTATGCTTTTTTCGCAAAAAAATAATGAAATTTTTTTTTTTCCAAAATGCAAAAACTTGAGATGTAGAATAAAACTAGATACCAAATTATGATCAAAATGGCCTCGGGATTGACAATCGGTTAAGATTTGACAAAGTTGTGGCAGTTTGAAGTCTGGAAATGTCATTTATAAGGAACTTTTCATTGTTTGGGCCTTTACAAGTCAATTTTTTTGTCACTTTTGCCGTGATTTTTGACAGAAAAATGAAACACCACAAAATCACTTTTCGTATAATTTTTTATACTAGTTGAGACGCCCACAATCAATTAAACGTAAAATTTCAAGATTCTATTTTTTGAAAAATCAAAATTTGTAAGGGTCCCCCCTTATGCTTTTTTCGCAAAAAAAAAATAAAATTTTTTTTTTTCCAAAATGCAAAAACTTGAGATGTAGAATAAAACTAGATACCAAATTATGATCAAAATGGCCTCGGGATTGACAATCGGTTAAGATTTGACAAAGTTGTGGCAGTTTGAAGTCTGGAAATGTCATTTATAAGGAACTTTTCATTGTTTGGGCCTTTACAAGTCAATTTTTTTGTCACTTTTGCCGTGATTTTTGACAGAAAAATGAAACACCACAAAATCACTTTTCGTATAATTTTGTATACTAGTTGAGACGCCCACAATCAATTAAACGTAAAATTTCAAGATTCTATTTTTTGAAAAATCAAAATTTGTAAGGGTCCCCCCTTATGCTTTTTTCGCAAAAAAATAATAAAATTTTTTATTTTCCAAAATGCAAAAACTTGAGATGTAGAATAAAACTAGATACCAAATTATGATCAAAATGGCCTCGGGATTGACAATCGGTTAAGATTTGACAAAGTTGTGGCAGTTTGAAGTCTGGAAATGTCATTTATAAGGAACTTTTCAGTGTTTGGGCCTTTACAAGTCAATTTTTTTGTCACTTTTGCCGTGATTTTTGACAGAAAAATGAAACACCACAAAATCACTTTTCGTATAATTTTTTATACTAGTTGAGACGCCCACAATCAATTAAACGTAAAATTTCAAGATTCTATTTTTTGAAAAATCAAAATTTGTAAGGGTCCCCCCTTATGCTTTTTTCGCAAAAAAATAATGAAATTTTTTTTTTTCCAAAATGCAAAAACTTGAGATGTAGAATAAAACAAGATACCAAATTATGACCAAAATGGCCTCGGGATTGACAATCGGTTAAGATTTGACAAAGTTGTGGCAGTTTGAAGTCTGGAAATGTCATTTATAAGGAACTTTTCATTGTTTGGGCCTTTACAAGTCAATTTTTTTGTCACTTTTGCCGTGATTTTTGACAGAAAAATGAAACACCACAAAATCACTTTTCGTATCGTTTTTGATACTACTATACACACGCGCAGCATGTGGTTGCATGCGTGTGTGTGTTTCCATGTATGAATACAGATAAATAATTATGAATGAATGTAAGACCTTGGATCAGGGTATCTCCTAGTCGGGGACTCTCGACTAGAGCACTCTTAATTGTTTTATTATAATATGTTTGCTTTTATTGATGTGAAAATTTTCTAAACATTTTAATACTTTGCCAACTTAAAAACTAAACAAAAAGATGGAACACATAAAAAAACTTCGCACACAATAAACTTAAATTCGTTATACACATAATATAGTATTGGTTGATATACCCATACACATATACATACATAGATATAAATATACATATGCATATATGTATATATAGTAAGTACATCTAGGGAACTGGCGAACTAAACAAAGGGAGCATTAAAGTAGATTTTACGTTTGCTCGGCAAGGGTTTGGTGCTCAGACCCGAACCCTCTATGAATTTCTCGAAACTGGCTAAATTCTTTTTCATCTGCTTGTCCTTGGCTGGCTCCGGCTTCAGTTGCTCCTCTGAAATTTGCTCCTCTTCTTCCTCGTCGAGGTGATGCTCATGATCCTGTTCGGGCTGCAGCTGGAACTCCTCGTCGAGATTGTATTCATCCGCTGCGGTAACCAAACACTCGTTGTCCTCGCTAATCTCCTCCAGCATGCCTTCGCATGGTGAGCTCTTCGCTGCCTCGTTTCTGCTATCGTACTCCGCATCCAGATTATACCAATCGAACTCGGCTTGCAGTGGAAGACCACTGCATGCATCCGCCAGCTGCAGCAGCGACTTCGATGTGGGTGTTGTGGGCAAGCTCTTGGGCGTTGTGGGCGTCGTTGGTGAGCTGGGCAGGCTCATCCGCTTGTTGATCTCGGCCAGTATGTTGGGCACATGCTTGCGCTTGTACTGGGACGGCATCGTATTGCATGTGCTGGACGGCAGCTGAAGGCGCAGCTGTGATTTGGGTGCCATCATTAGATAGTCAGCGGATTGCTTGGTTGCTATGATGGCCGCCACATTGGGTAGCTTTGGTATGTCGGCGAAAATCTCTTCGATTTCCTCAGTCTTGTGCGAGGCGGCATCATCCAGTTCAGCATCCGCTTCCGCTTCCGTGGGAGTGCTCGATTCTGGAGCCTTGTGGACAACGGCCACAATTTGGACGCTTGTCACGCCCACCTCGGCAATCGAGCAGTAATCCGGCTCACTGGTTGTGGTCGTGGACACAGCACAATCACCCTCATCCTCTATCTGCTCCTCCAGCTGATGCAGCGACTTCTTGAACTTGAGCAGATTCGCTGGCTTCGGCGGCAGCGCCGGTGGCAATTTCTGCGTGGTCTTGCCACCGACGACGCTGGGATTCGCTGCAGCGGCCGCCATGTCCACATACAGATTAGAGGCACGCTCGGAGCCAATGGGCTCGTACTCGTTGCTGTAGATGCTCTCGTAGTTTAAAATATCACCAGTGACGCCGGCAGAAGAAGCAGCAGTGACAATGGGATGATAGTGTGAGATCAGTTGGTTGGCTTGTGTTTCCTCCACATCCTCGTGCCGGGGCACATGCACCATGCTGTTCTTTGTGGAGAAGTGGACACGTTTGCGTCCATTGGTGCCGCTGCGTCCACTCAGAGAGCTGCGTCGCGGCAGATTGGCTGACGCCTTGGGGGCCATCGCGGATTTGGGGGTTGTGGGCTCCCTGGATGTTTCCTCCATGGACTGCTGGAGTAGTATTTGATTGACGCACTCCAGCACAGGATTGACGGCGCCTTGGCCATATGGTTTGGCCACCGCTGGTGCCGTGCTCAGCTCCTCCTGATCCGAGGCGCTGGCATACCAATCGTCTGTGGTCGTCTCATAGATTTGCTTGGGTGACGCCTCTGAGAAATCTGCACAGCGACGCTGCACAATTTTAATTACGCCGCGTGACATAAGCTGCTGCTCCTGCTCCGCATCCAATTCATCGAAATCCTCATCGTCCTGCGTCGGCGAAAATATGCCATCGTCCTCCTCCAGCTGTGCCGCCACCGAGGATGTCGTCTTGCTGCTACGGCTGGAGGCGGAACTGTTGCGCCTGCGCTGCTGCTGCTGCTGCTCGAGCTCCAGGCTGCTGTGCTCGGAGTAGTCGCCATCCTGAAGAGTCGCCTTCACGCCGTGCATACGCTCCATGGCTCGGGCATAGTTATGCAGCTGCTCGTAGCTAGTCTGCGAATCCTCGCGACTGATGCTGCTCGTATTCTCCTCCGACTGCTGCTCCAGCGCCGCATCATCAATGTGCATCGCCCGGGATCGCATGTAATCCCTGAAGGTGCCCGCCGTTCGCTTACTCGTGTACCGCACACTGCGCCTCGCTCCATAGAACGACGATGAGACGGTGTCATCGCTGGAAGAGCCGTGCTCCGCTGAAATAGAGAGACGGAAAGAGAGAGAGAGAAAGGGAGAAAACAATTGATATTATTAGTCCAAAGTTGGTTTAGCGGAAAAAGAGTGAAGCACCTAAAAGGAGTAGTGATCCTAAGTTGTCATCGTTCCCAAAGATTAAAGATTTTTATTAATATGAATAGAAGATATCAATCTAATTTGGTTTGTGTCTAATATATTATAAATAATTATAGTCATTTTTTGTATTATTCAAATAACACATATCTATTAAAACTAAAAATAAATTTAAACTTTGCAATTTTAATTATTTTTTCATTATTTTGCAAGATAATAATTATTATTTAATTATACCGATGATTCACCTTCTTTATGGATCATATTATCAGTCAAGTGCAAATTTCAAATATCATAAAAACTGCAAAAAATACATAAAAGTATATCTGGAGCAGTTAGTAAATAATGCTACCAAGGATTGTAAATTTGATTGTAAACTCAAATTCTGCAAATATGCAAAAGACTCAAATGATAAAAGTCAGAAGTTTAATTTGTAATTATTTTATGGTGACTTATGGAAAAATTGCTTGTAGTTAGAATGAATGAATTATTATTATATTATATTATTTACGAAATAAACAAAAATGTAAAATTACATTTGTAGATTTAATTTGCATAATTTCACTGCATTTTCTTTTTTTTGTATATTTACCTTTGGCGCTGACGCCGAGTTCCTTGCCACAGGTCTGTGTGCCACTGGCTCTCAGCTCAATGTCATAGAATTGCTTGCGGCAATTGTTGCATTGCAAAGCCTCCAGCACCAGGCACTCCTCCACATGCTCCTCCTCGTCGGCGTTGGTCTCCTGGTCGGCAACCATGCCCTCGTCCCGCTGATGATCATCCAGACGCTTGCGCATCGCACGATTATGACGCAACAGGCGACAGATCTCGGCATCCCGATCCAACAGACGCTGATTAACCGCCTTCATGTCGTTCTTCAGCTTGGACTCGAAGCAGAGCAGGGACTTGACCACACAGGCCAGTTCCTCGGTGCGTCGCCGCTTCTCCTTGGCCAGCTCACGATGCAGTTGCTT
The DNA here is from genome assembly GCA_035045305.1 of Drosophila maculinotata. NCBI lineage: Eukaryota > Metazoa > Arthropoda > Insecta > Diptera > Drosophilidae > Drosophila > Drosophila maculinotata. The sequence continues at coordinate 4,448,920 of JAWNPD010000377.1, read as the reverse complement.
GTTCTGCTGATCATAGTTCGAGATCATTTGTAGCAGCCGACGACGCTGCAGCCGTTCCGGCGAGGCGGCTGCCACTGCCACGGCAGGTGCACCCGACGAACTGGAGCCGGAGGAGCTGCGCTGCACTTCGCTGCTGCTGCTGGTGTGTGTTTTTCTCGAGGATTGCGAGTTGTCTGAGTTCTGCTGGAGAAAAAGAGTATTCCAATTAGTTGTCGTACACCGATAATCTGTATATCCTTGCAGCCTAAACAGACCTTGTGGTGTCCCAGCACATGAAAGTGACCCCCGAAATTCCACTTGCCCACCATTTTTTGTGGTCTGTGCACTTTGCCTGGACAGCTCCAAATGACAACTGACTCTGTCCACTGTGTCTGTGGCCACACACTGACTGATTGATAGTGAAGTGCGACACCTTATCTCACCTGGGTCTTATTTTAATGACGCACACTAGCTACTCTCTTCGTGGTCGCTAAGTGAGGTTATCTTTGTGGTTGTGACCCAGGGAAACATGGGATCTCACCTTTATTGCGATAGTTGTTTGTATAGTGACTTTTAATAGAATAGAAGGATTTAGGGAACTACATTCTAATCCGATCCCAACAGTTGACAGCTGGTCCTCAAGGCTTACATAATAACTCTGCTCTAGTTTTTAATGAATTAAATAAGATTGATATTAATAAATTCTTTTTTAGAATTATGATTTCATTTTATGTTAACTTCCATTATTCGCTGAAAAGCATGCCAGACAAATTAATGTGAAACTGCACTGAAAGGGAAATATGGAACATAAATATGTGGTACATTTTGCAGTGTGCCTAGAAGTATACTACATAAAGTGTGCGAGCCTAAACGGTTTCAAAAACATATGAGAAAAGGATTTGCAGATCTGTAACTTCCTCTCATGTTTTTTTTTTATTCTTAATTGAATTAAAAATATAAAAGAGTACTTTTATATTGTGCTTTTCATTTTGTTTTATTAAATAATATCCTCCAAGTATTTTGGCAAATTTTTCAGTTTATCTAAATGAATGATAACATACATATTTTCGGTCAAAACGTATGTTGTAATTGCAATTCTCATTAATATTGCATTTAGTTTTTGTAGAGCATCAAATTGTCCGCAAAATAAAGACAACTTTGCCCAGTGTTCTATCTTATCACCTGTTTTTGGCTTATTGTCAAAAAAAAGGTGGCCAAAGAGTATTTTTGTTGTATCAGTCAATGCTGCTAGATTTATGATGTTGTTGACGTTTCTTTGCCCAGTGGCTCTCACATGCAACACCCCCACCGAAGGCCATTGGCACAGTCAGTTGGCATCTGCGTGCTATTGACCAACTATGACAATTGTGGCAGCACCTGTAGAACTCTGAAGACGACACGTACTCGCAGCAGATACAGATTCTTGGCAATGCGAAACATGCGACAAGCAATGCAATTCTTGTGGCTTGATGTAGACAAAAATAATTGGTGCCAAGGCGAATTGGCCAACTCATTAGCCATTGGCTTGCTTATCGCTTATCGCTTATCGTGATAATTAGAAATTGCCAAGAAAGCAATCGGGGACAGTCATCTATCTAGCTGCCTAATTCACTTGGCTGATAAGCAAACCATAGCCGCGTGCTTCTCAGATAAACAACCATTTTTATTTTTGACAATATTGCACCCTAAATCTTAGCTGCAGGTTGTATCTTTAAGATGCAGACAAAGATCTGACTAAGCTGTATCTTTGCTTTTGATAAACACTATTTAAACTATATTTGACTTTGTTTTGCAGTCAAAAGATATAAAAAGTGAAAGATTATTTCAATCTTGCGGCTAGTCACAAGGTGGCAGTCGAGATGCGAAAGTTTATACATACATAAGTATATCTGGATTTGTTTGATTAGTATCTAAAAATAACCTAATTAAATTCACGTTGCACGCAGTTAGGGCTTAGGGTAGAAGGGTAGGGTTATTATGAATGAATGTAGGGGTTGGTTGCAAGAAAAAAAAGATCTAGATTTATAGATTTTTCTTTAAATTCAATTTTATTAAAGTTTTGAAATATTTTTATTAATTTGGTTTAATATGTCATAAGTGCATTTTGCTCTCTTTTATTTATTCATTTATTTGAATTTTTGTTGTAATAATAAATGATTGAACCTTCTGGTTTGTTTTTGAATGTAATATTCAAGTCCACTGCTTACACCTCAACATAAAAATCTAAAAATTCTGTAAGGAAAACATAGTAAAAATCTAGATTTTGCGATGCCTCCATAAATGTTCATATATCTTTTAATTATGGTACAGAACGAAGGTGCTTTGAAAACTGCATATTTATTGATTCCTCCTATTATTATAATAATAATAATAATGGGAATAGCCACATTCAGGAGGTGTCCCTGCTTGGTGATCCCGCCCCGCATTCCCGCCCTCATCAGTTACTTACATGCTCTGCACTCTGCTTTTGCAGTCTCGCTCCGAATCCAAGTTTCTTGTAGGCAGGCGTGTGTCCAGCTCCCTGTGTGTTGAAGTGCGACTCCAAACTGGGTTCCGGCAGCTTCTGGTAATGCTGCAGCGTTGCTGCACCCGATGTACACTTGGAACGCATATTTACTTCGTTGTTGTTACTGTTGTTGTTGTTGTTGGGGTTAGGGGATTTGACCTGCACGGCCTCATAGAATTCGCCGTCGCCGTGACTACGATAGCTGCCCTGTAAGCAGTTGAATCCGCCCCAATCCGTTTGCAGATTACTATATAGAGGGCTATTCTCCGTCGATCCCTTATCCTTGTCGGTGGGTGACTTACCACCACCTCCGCCTCCGCCGCCGCCTCCGCCCTGGCACTTGAGGGTATCGTAGCCGTTGAGGATCTCGCTCTTGATGAACTTCTCGATGAACTGACTGGGAGACTTGGCGCTCAGATTGGCAAAGAACTTGCCACCAGTGTCGCTGAGGCTGCTCGTGGAACGTCGATGAGCAGCTGCTGTTTGTTGTTGCTTGTGGTTCTTATGTGGCAGACTGTTGCTCTTCTTCTGGCCACTGCTGTCATCCGGGGATGTCGTTTGCTCCGTTGTTGTTTGCGGCAGGCCATAGATCTGGGAGCTGCTCAACAGACTAAACATATTGTTGTGTGGCCTAAGGAACTGCTGCTGGCTGTCTGTCTGTCTGTCGTCAGGCTGGGTTCAAAGTAACGGCAACTTCATGGCTTGCGCTGTTGGCTTAAAAAGCACTGAAACAAATAAAAGAAAGAGTGAAAAGATTAGCTAACTTATAAACTTATTCAATTATGATGTATATATATATATGTACCTTGTAATACAAATTACTACTACTAATTTAATAGTTTGTTACATATATGTACATATGTATGTCTCACAGATAAACATGTTTATGTGTAATAACCAAGTCAATTAGCCGCCTATAATTATAATGTGTCAATTGTTTGATATGTTGCAATCATTAAATTGTCACAGCAGTTGGACATATTTATCGCATTACTTTTACACGTCCAAAAATGTAAGATATTTCACGGGTTTGATAATTTATATGCAATGTGGTTATTTGAAATGTTAACTTGATATTGTTATCTATAATTATTTGAAAAAAGCAAGTCAGTAGCGAGAATCATGTGAACGTTGAAAATCATTTTCAATTTTGAGTGAATTAAGTTTTCAAGCTCATTTTGACAACCAGTCGTCAGGCAGATAGTGTAAATAATTTTAAAGAGTGTTCAATGATTGTTAGCAGGCAACAAATATTTCGTTCCTATCTGCCAAGTAAAACGGTTTATAATGCCTCAGCAGATTTCCAAAACTTAGCAAATTTTTGACATTGTAAGATATGAAAGCGATAAAAAACATTTTGATGACCACACGATAATAACGATCCTAAAAGACTTATTTCTATAACTTTTTAAAATGTTTGATTTGCTAGTCAAATTTAATGCATTGTGATTGTATAAGTACGGTATGGATATGATAGATAAAGACTGAATAGATTATTTATAGCAAGCTTATCTGTATTTGTACACAAAACCCTTTATTAATTTATTACACCAATGTGTCGCAATCAACTCAAACGATATTGATTTTTTTTGGTCTGCCTTATCGAAATGAAGTATAAAGTATGCCTCATATTAATTTGCTGTTATTCTGATTTATTCAGTACATTTTTTATAAGAAGCCAACATTTAACACTCGAATACGAACTGATTTTAATTTGTATTTACTTTGTTCAATTTAAAGTCCATTGCTGCTGGAATTTTCTTATCAATCTGAAGTTTTTGTTTTGGTCTTTTGTTGTCGCCTCAACATTAATTTATAACAATAGCTCATTTATTTATTAATTTTTGAGCAAACAAGCCGAAAATTGTTTCATCGTCGGCGCTTTGTTGGCAGCTGGGAATTTCTGGGGGCTGCCCGAAAATGTTGTTTATTATGTGTTTGTTTGATAGATGTTGTATGTTTTTGGCCTGAGGCTTTATTGTAAAGGCAACCTTGAAATGGGCGTTTGGGTTAATTATATGGCACCACCTCATCGAAGGTGTTCTTGTTGTAAACTTTTATGGCCCCCAATTGATCGCTGCACTATTTGTAAACCATAAACGTAATTTGATTTCTAACAAGTTCACAAGTGTTGCAACATGAGATTGGACTATACTATATTGAGTATTGGAGTATTTGACGGATTGGTTACGTAACTGGCGTTGTTCTTTTTAGCTACCCTTTGACGGTTGCCTCTTTTTGGTTTCTTGTTTGTTACGCTACGGCAATAAATTTATGAACTGTAAAGAGAGGCAATTAAAAAGCGCTAAGAAAATGCGCAACAATCGCAACTGCGACGCCAACGCTGACTGCGACGGCGACGGCGACTGCGACGCTGAGCATGCGCAGTCATTGGAGTGGGAAGCCGAGAGTCGCTTTTCCTTTTTGTGCGCGTGCTTGGAGCCAATTAAAGCCAAAGCAATGATCATTACACCTGATCATCATGATAATGATAATGGTAATGCAAAGCAAAAGAAATTCAACAAAAAGTAAATCAAAAGGCATTTCCAAATTTAAAGTATCATAAGAAACCATTTGATTTGGTTTTTTTTTTTGGTTTTATTTTTATTTTAAATGTCTGTGAGAAAGTTGCGAGAAATATTTGTGTGGAAATTTCATAAACTCATGCTGTTAATCAACATTTAATATGTGTCTTGAAATGTATTCAGCTACAATAAAAACTGATATGGAAGAAGAAGATTGGTTGATGCCGATTAAAATATGATATTCTTATGTATAAATGTTGCTGATAAATTCATGTTTAGGAAATATTCTTGGAAATCAAATGTTCATATTTAATAGTCAATTTATCATTTTATTAAACTTTCTCACTCTCGATAAAAAGTATTTATTTTCTAAATTGTTATATTTAAAATATGTGCTCTTTGATATTGGATATTATACTATTTTAAAAGGTGAACAAAACTAGTTTCTATAGTCTAAAGACTTTCTCATAAGAAATCTCAATAAAGAGTATTAAATATCAAAAATTCATAAATGGTTGAAATAAAAGTTGCTTGTATTAAAATATGATTTTGCTTCTTCAAAATTTCTCCTATATGCCATTTCATGCCAAAATTATTTAAAATAATTTATTTATAAGTAAACTTTCTGCTAAATGTTCTACACAAACTACATGTGTATATATTTTCCTAATTGGCTAATATTTGAATATGCTAACGAGAATATGGCATAAAATAAATTTCCATTCGATACCATTTCGAGCACAAATTATGCAGAACTTATGCAGAGCCTATCTTAGCCAGAGATCATTTATTATACATACAAGTTGGTCGATAGTTTTGTGCGCTTTGTCAATAGGCAAACATTTATTCACTTCAGGCTCTCAATTATCGCATTTGTAAATCGCAATATGACCATAGTATTGGCCATCTAATCATTTGTCTAACTGGAATTGACCATATTTGTGTGTACAATATTTATGCCACAATAATCTAGCAACAGATTCAACATACGGCGGCCGACTGCAAGATTTATTAGAAATTCGCTGACTGACTGACTGACTGACGGACGGGCCAGGTCATCAACTAACCGGGCAAGAGCGAGTCTAAACAAATTGTCTTAATTGGCCAAGACGAATGAGTTGGTGGCCTTTTTAGGCTCGAAACGCTGCGCCGCCAAATCGCCGCCGGCGACGACAAAATGCTTCATGCTCTAATCAAATTGTTGGTAGCAGAAGTTTGAAGGATTTGTCGAGTGACTGGAAAAACAGTTTGCTTTAAAATATTAAAATCTCGTTAATGCCACAAATCTGCTGGATTTGCTAAAATAAACAGTGCACACTGCCACGCCCCGCCCCGCCCCGCTCGACTACTTACTAACTGAAGTGAGCACTAAGCCCAAACATTTGTTCAAGATTAGCTTTGCTGGGTAAGGCAATATACATATACATATGTATGTATGTATGCATATAGAAACAGGTACTGGCGGATGCCGGGGTTTACTGGCCTACAGGTATTCTGTTGCAATCTGCGACCACCTACAAGCGGGACACTGCCTGAAAGTCAAACTGATCCAGCATCCAGCTGTGTTCGATAAAAAGTGAAAGGCTAATGGACGGAGGCGACGCAGGCCTGCAGGATAGGGGCAGGACACTGGCTTATTGTCACCATGCGGTACGTGGACGTGCCAACGCTTGACAGCTTCGTCTAAGCCGCTCCAGGGGGGAAGGGGAGGAGTGTTTGTTACAGTTTTCCAAAGCCAAAATCGCTCGCCTTGGGTGGCGTCTCACGTTCAAAACTGTCCATTGCAACATTGAAATTTCATCAGATGAAGGCCGTTTGTGGCCATTGTCTTTGATGTGTGCTCAGTCCGAAATAAATCAAAAAAACGCAAAAATATTTGAGCATAGGGAGCTGGGCTAACAACAAAGAGACCGGCCAAAGAAAACGGGCATTGCATAAATGTCGGAACAAAAGGACCAAGCAAATAAATACCAAGCGATGATAACACTCTAAAGTGCGGTCCTACTACCTGAGTTGTAAATAAGTGTGTGTGTGTGTGTGTTTGTGTGTTTGTGTGTAAGTGTGGGTATTTACTTGGAAGTAGTTTTGTAGTAGTTCCTAAACTGGTCAGCAGCAGCAGCACAGGTACATAGTTAAAGCTAGTCAAATTTCAAGGTTTGACACTTTGATGTGTTGGCATTAATTAGTGACCATTGATGTTGGGAATTCGACAAAAAAAAAACTCTCAATGAAATCCTAGTCACAGTGCGCCTCGGGTCAAAATGTAAATGAGGCAAGCACGGCTCTAATCAAAGTCAACGATCGCTGACTCTAATGATCCCAAGCGAATGAAACTTACTTGTGACCAGGTATAACAAAAGAAAATCCCAAACAAAACTCGGTATGCGGGAGACTGACGCTCAATGCCCAAAAATGATATACAAACAAAAATCAAAAACTATGAAAAAAAAAACTCTTCAAATGTTCTCGAAATGATGCAATGAACGGTAAATGCTATGAAAATGGGTCAAGCATGGATGGCAATTAAATTGTCAGCTTTTGAAGACATTCATCGATCTTTTTATAGCGGAGGGGGGCGGTACTGCAGGAAAATGTGCTAACAAATTGTCAGCGGCTCTGACAGTTGTGACCTGCTTTTGTGGGGCAGACTTAAAAGAAAACTGAGAGAAAAAGACACACGTCGAGTGACAAAAAGCTGGAAAAAAAACAACGAAAAATAGAAAAATAACTTTTTCTAGACCTTCCATCATCTTGCATAACGGTTTATTGCCGCAAGACCCACTGAGCGACTGACCGCTGAGTTTACCCGAAATACACTGTTCGTCTAGCTGGGAAAAACTCATAAAACTCAAGTGTGCAAAAGGTACTGGACTACATACAAAGGAACAGCGAGAGAAAAGTCGCTCTTTCACTGCGAAAACAATTCCCAAATCATTTTTTAACACTTGACACGTGCAACGATCGGCGCAAAACTATTGACAAACGGACTGCGTGATTGACGGACTGATGGACTGATGGACGAGCGTTTGCAAAGTGTGAATGCGTTTGTAACTACCTGTCACAGACACAGACACAGACACAGAGACAGAAACAGACAGAGAGACAGGTAAATATCGGAGACCATACGCAGAAACCCACGCCGACAAACGTTATTCAAATTACTTTCATTCAAGCCGCAACTTGCGACTTGTGAATGTTTTTGCCGCGTGATTGATTAGCCAAGAGAGTTGAGAGTTGAGTTTGACGCGTGTCCGATAAATGTTATGATGCCAGGCAAAATAACACGACTTCCGCATGTCTATAGATCGGTTATCTTGGAAAAATAACTAAACTAATTCTATTCTCTTTCGGTTTGCTAGCAAGGATCTTGGTTTATTATAAGCATTTCTAGGGCTAAACTTTGGACAACAACTTTTGCAGTAGCTATAGCGATGCAATCAAGAAAAAGGTAAATCCTCTTAACAAATTCGGTTATAAGAAAACTATAGATCCGCATAGAACAATTAACAAAAACCTTTCCCAAACAAACCTTATCTACCTAGCCCAGAGAAAACCTAACCTTACAGATTCATACTTTTGGTCTATCGCACAATCTTATCTTAATCCACATAAGTCATTTACAAATCTTAAGGTCCTGTATTTCAAATTGTTTAAATGGAAATTTTCGGTATGCTCTTCATCCCCATTGAACAAATTTCTTATGCGCACTGAAGGGAAGCAATGGAAACGAAAGTTGATCGCATTGTAGCGTTACGAATTTCACCAATTTCGTGTAGTGTAAATTTTACGAGCTGTTAGCTGCAGTAAAACTGGCCAAACTAACCCAAAACCTATGCTGGCATTTTGGAAAACATGCGATAAAAATGCTAGGGAAAAAAATTTAAATGCAAATAAGTTGCGCACAAGATGCTTAATTTGTTGTTAAGACCAACAACAACAAATACAACAGCGTACAATTTGGCTGGCAGCAGTATTTAATAGCAGGCAAATTAATGATTTTCAAACATGCAAATTAAATGTTGGAATAAAAAAACCAACACTTGAAAGAAAACAGGCAGACAAAAATTCAGACAAAATGCCCGCCAGATATCAAATACAAAAACTTGATCTACAACATTTGTTTTTTTTTTTTTTGTTTCTTCTATGCTCCTGCTGACCAACTAATTGTGGACTTCTTGGCTAAAAATGCGAAACAAAGAAAACAAATGCGGTTATACGCTTCATTTTTTGCTAGTATTTTCACAAAAAATGTAAGTACATTGACCTTCTAATTAAATTAAAGCACAAGAACGTTGCGAAAATAGCAACGGGTATTATGCGCATTTCGTTTCGTTCTACTCATTTTCTAATCCAATTAAAGAGCATTGCGGGAACCTTACGAAACATGGCCAACTTGATGATGGCTCAAAACACGTAACTGCAAATCAAAGTACAGCTGACCATCATACGGAAATTGTCGAGTCACAGCACCGAATATTTGGGCTATCTTGCGGGGAATGTATGTAATATATATGTTATGATCGTAGTATTAATAGATTCTACTTATAATGCCAGGCTAGTTTATTTTAATCTATAATAATAAAATAAAAATACATATATACAATGCCATCTCAAATAATATGTTGAATATTCAATACGTAGTAATTGATAATAATAATATTCGCATTACTAAGTAATTGCAAGGTTATTGTTTTTAAAGATAAGTAGCTAAATATAACTCCTATGAGGAAATTAACGATATCTCAAATTTGCTAGGAATTTTAAACACTGACCATAGTATTAAGTATTCAATAAATACTTTTAGTAAATCGAAGAGCAATTAACATATTAATAAATTATAAATGTATCTATGAATAAATATGAATCATTGGCAGCTGCTTATGCACAATGCAGAATAACTTAGGTAACGATCCCCAGAGAATAGCTGAGATCATCTGCAAAATTCGTTTTGGGCATGCAGAAACCAAAGATCAGGGAGTTTATTGAACTCACGTTCAACCCTTGCGTAAGCCAAATAGATTAGCCAATTGAAGTGAAAGACAAAGACAAAGACGCTGGCGAGAACGATTAGCAAACCGGTTGATGTAACTTTCCATTAACCGGTATTCAAAGCGGGCCTACTATATAATTCAAAGTCCAATGTAAATGTGGCCAAACTGAACTCTTTATCGTTCACAGCCCCGCCCTCTTTCTCCTCCGCAGGCTGACTAACTGTCATTTAGCTGATCATTGCAATTTTCGCAATTTGGCAAGTTGGCAACTTGGCAATCGGTATAATTTGGTAAATATAGCCTATAAGTCTACTACGGTTAAATGCGTTGTCAGTTCTTAGTCATGCTGACAACATTTACTTAATGGTGTCATTTAACCGATGGGTTTTTTCACTGCTTTCTGTATTTTATGAATATTTATGGTGAAATATGTTTTTTTCACATGATGATTGCACAAGCTGTTGAAATTAACAGCGAACGGGCGAGCAACTGTTGCGCTATCAAGTCGAGAACTTGTTTGCCACACAATTGGCCACAAGTGGCGTCAAGATACCGTTGGTTCTGGTCCAAGTCGCTTACCTTCAAACACGAGCTTCCTTGTCCGTTGGCTAAGACACACGCACAGAAAATTGCCGTTGATGCGCTGTAATTAAAAGTGAAAAATAATAAACATTAGCCAAGTCTCAGTCTCAGATATACTACAATATATATGTATATAGTATATATACATAGTAGGCCAGAAGACGTGCATCCTTTAATGTGTTGCAGTGCTAAGTAACTGCACCAGTTTAGCTCTAACTGTAAATGCAGTTAATTAAACCTCGGCCTGGCCCCGAACCGGACTGCACTGAACTGGACTGGACTGGGATAATAAATAAATATGTGCACACAGCTTAGCCGTTAATTAGCATGCCACAAAAAAACATGACATAGTCACATCTGCAATCCGTTCTAACCAAACTGCGGGAAACCTTGTGAAAGCGCCTTGGGCTCGGCTTACCGTTGCAAGTGAACCCCCCCCTGCCCACTGCCCCCATGACCAAGGGGGTGGCATGCAGCGGAAGTCAAGCGCACTCAGCACACAACAGACAACCAACACCCGACAACAGACAACCACATAACAGACAGCCAATAGTCGACCCTAATTTCCTATTTAAATATAGTCGAAGCCAAGCAACAAGAAATGCAACAGCAACAACAAAAACACTGGCACAGGTAACCCAATGCCCGCTGCCTGGAATATCGCACCACACACCATATACAATACATAACATTATACCAACAGATCAGGGCTTGAACCTGGTACCGGACTGGGACCCGGCACTGGTACTGGCACTGGCACTGGCACAAGTGTTTGAGCAAATACAAATACAAATAGAACTTCCTGCAGTTTGTTGGCCCAGACAGTCGTTTGGCTTGAACTGTGCCCTGGAGAGAGACGCTTTGAATTTTAAACCAGAATTTCAAAAGTATTAACAATCGATGAGGAATGCGAAGATTTTTGAAACTAAACAAACAAAGTAGTACTTTAAGATATTCCAGCATTTAAACTTGGCTTACAGTCAAGAGTTAAATAAGGTAACTGATATTTTTAACAAAAAATCTGTATAATAGATATATAACAGGAAGCGAGAAAATATAACAAATATTATTACAAAATTTAATAACCCTACAAATCTGTGTTTTCTTGCTTAACAGCAAGACGGGAATCATTTTTTATGAACAAATAAAAGTAAAGTTTTCATAAAATAAAAATTCTTTTCGGCCCTATATCAAAAGAGTTTGTGCCAGAAACACAAGTAAAAAATAATATATAAATTAAAATTGAAATAAAAACCCAAGACGTGATATTCATAAATTTCAATTCATTATATGGAAACTATAAATTATATGAAAATAAATCACTGGGCAAGATTCAGAAAAGTAGCAACCGCTTCTGTATGTAAAATATTTCGGAGCTAACTGTTTGATTTCTCATTATAGTGTAACTTATTAAACTTGGTTTGTTGTGTCTCCTTTTTTGTTTGTTTTGTCTTTCATTTTGCTGTCTCGCATTCCGTGGAATTTTCTCAGTTACCTCTAAGCCAAAACTTCAATGAAATTGAGATTACACAACTTTGAAATTCTTTCGCCGCTTAACGAAAATGGCAAATACCGAAAAAGCTGCAATAAGCACTTTCAATATTTATACATAACCGGCAACAGCAGCAAATAAGCGCGTTAATAAGTAAATACATACAATAATTAACAAAAAAAAAAAAAACCCAAAGGCAACAAAACAAAAACAAAATCAAATCACATAAATTAAGGCAAGAAATGACAGACACACAGCAACGAAAGTGAGAGAGACAGTGGCAGTGGCAGAGGCAGAGAGGAACAGAGACAGTGATCACTTAGGATATGTCGGGAACTCGAAATTCCGAAAATTATAATATTGACAAAGAAAAATGCATATGAAATGCATTAAACATGTTCCCCAACCACTGTAAATTAATGCCAAAAATGTCGCTGCTTATTTATATGTATTTCTCTTTATATATATTTTTTTTCTTCATTTTTTTCGTAAAGTGCAAAAAGGTAACAAAAACAATATTCAAGGGGGAACAAAATGAATATTATATAGGCAGCACATTCGGAGCGACAACTGCACCCACTGCAAAAATATACAAAGATATACAGAAATACTGGAAAACAAGTTTCATTTCAGTTCGAAATGAAGTTTTAAATTAAAAACAGCTGTACACATGTGGAGCGAATGCAACAACAAACATAATAACAACAACAGCAACAACAACATCAACTTAACAACTTAACGAAAGTTCAGGGCTATTATTGTTGACTGGTTGGTTGTTGGTTGCGAGCTGAGCTTTGTGAAGGTGTCGTTCCGAAAGAAATTCCATTGAAATGTTCAAAGTGCTTGGAAAAAATTGCCAACTGTCTCGATGGGGCTGATCGGGCCAGCTCTAAAAATAGTCTTTAGTCCCATTGGTGGTGGTCGTTGTAGTCGCCTTTTGTTGTAACTGGGTTATGAGTGCCGCGGAGAATAAAAGGGTTTTTCGAACCGCTGAGAAATGTGGATGTTCCTAGAGTTCATTCACATGCACCAAAGAATGGCAGCTCTAGTCTATATATACATATGTATCTACATATGTATATAAGTGGGTTGCAAAGTCAAGAAACGAGAGTAAGGAGTACTTAAGTGGAACTAGCTGAAGTACGAAATTAAAATACTTATAAAGAGCTCTGTTTCCCATAATCTTCGTAGCCAATCTACAAACATGTAACTTCAAGTATCTAGATAAAGCTTCCCTTCTACAAGTACATATATTTTATATAGTCAGTTTATATTACTCTTAAAACTTAAAGTGTTTTTGATACATCAGCTTTATTTAACGAAACATTTACCATTAAATATCTTAGTGTTGACTTCCAGCGAATTCTTATGTAACTGTTGAGTTGTTCAATTGTTCTACGTTCTACGTTCCCGTATATGTATCTCTATAGTTAACTTTGCCCGCATGTGTCGCATTTGTATTTCCGCAAAATAGTTTTCAACTTAATGTGCTTTTTATCTGAACAATTTGGCATGCATGTTAGCCCCGTTCACAAGGTCCGGGCAGCAAAATGGAAACAGGGCGAAAAAATTAAAATGTTATCTATGCAGAGTGAAAACATGTAACGAACGAGGCATTTCAAATAAGCAAAGTTTAATTGAAAAACTGTAAGATAAATGGGCCTGCTGTGCGGTCCCGAAACCCTTCCCCCCCCCCCTGGCTTGTTGCTTGCGCAATCATTTGTATTATCGGAGGGGGAGATTCTTCTTCGAGCGACGCGTCGGCGGCATTCGGAAAAAGGTTGGCTTGTTGTATTCAGACTGGAAGACTGGGAGACTGGGAGACTGCAAGAGTCATAACTGATTAATAGCCAAAGCTTAAACGAAATGAAAGCGAAAAAGTTTTAAATTATCGCATTAAAACACACAATGCCCGACGTGTCGTCTTGTTGTGTGCTGTGTTATGGCGTGGCCCAAAGAAAGGCCCAGCCTCAGTTCCCCCAATACCAAAGCTCCCATCCGCAGCCCTCTCTCTCTCTCTCTCTCTTTCTCTCGCTTGCATCGACAATTCTTTACACTTGAGAAGCGAGGAGAGAGGTCGAAGCGTCATCGCTTGCCTCGTTGATGATGTAAACGAAATTCAAATTTATGGTAATATCAAAGAAATAACAGTCGCAGGGCAGTCAGATTTAAATCGTGTGGTATATAAAAAAAATAAAAACAGAAAACCGACTAAACATGAATGTTGCGCTCTACACAAGCATCAAAAGTGAAAGTTTTCACTTTTGTTTCTGTGCGTTTTTGAAAACATTTTCTGTGTGCGTTTTGTGTGCCTTAATTTAAACTCTAAAGCAATTTTTCACTAAACATCTCTGCCCCCGCCTATGTAAGCGGCTAATTAGGTTTCGGATGAGATACGCAGCGCCGAGAATGTATATATATACATAGCTAAAAGATCGAGAGCTTTTAGAAAGCTTGACAGGAACAAAATGTTTGTTTTGCATTTGACTTTAAAGTTCAATGTGCACTGAAAATGAATGTCAACTTAATGTCTGGCTTGTATCCATTTGATAAGATATCCAAAGACAGACTGAAGTTGACCTTCTCAATAAGAAATTTCTCACTTTTCAAATCCAGTTTGTTACAAAAAGTGTGAATACGAAATAGTTCATATGCCAAAAGTGCTAAATAGAATAAACATATCCGATATGCTAATAGATGTTATCTCGAGAATAAATATTCTGACATACCAACATAAAAACAACATTATTATGATTATATCACATGCTCAGTTTAACACATAATGTTCAAATCGTGTCCAGACCTAATTGACTTGTTATCTGGAGAAATGTTTGCTTAGAAAGTGTCTGGAAAAAATGCGATGACAGCCCGTCGCGCTGATGGTTATTTTGTGGACCTCTCTAATTAAAAAACAACCAGAAAAATAAACTAAGGAATTTTTCATTGAGCAAGCACACGAAGCTGAGCAAAAGCAAACAATTTAAGTGAAAAACTCAGCGGGATACACAAAACAAAAATCAGATAAACTTTGAAAATAGGGGGGTACTATCAAATATCAGTGGTAGATACACAGGTCTACCGTTGAAGAGGCAACACAGTGGGGACTTAGAACTATACCGCATATGTCACAAAACAACAGAGACATTTAAAAATCAGGCTAAACGCAATTTACATAATTTATTTAAAACTTATGCCCAGTCTTCGGTTCAGAGACGGCAGAGGCAGGGACTTGAAACTTGAGCGACTTATGTAATCGACCCATAAAAACTTGTAAAAAATGCAGTTCACTCTGAGAGACTGAGACAGAAGGAGAGAGAGAGAAAAAGAGAGACAGAGAGCTTCAATCTGGCTAGTCAAGTATCGCATCTGGTCTCTGAGTCATCGCCTTGTGACATTTTTTTCTTGAGC
Source organism: Drosophila maculinotata (assembly GCA_035045305.1). NCBI lineage: Eukaryota > Metazoa > Arthropoda > Insecta > Diptera > Drosophilidae > Drosophila > Drosophila maculinotata. The sequence continues at coordinate 4,433,437 of JAWNPD010000377.1, read as the reverse complement.
GTTAAAAGTTTTTGACATTTGCATAGCCGCCCCGAAAATGGCTGACAATGAAAATTAATGAACTGCAAGTCCATTTTGTAAGCGCTGCCTTCTAATACTCAGAAAACCAACGTGGGCTGCTGCAGCCTGGCCAGACAGAAATACATATTTAGATAGTACTATATTATGAGAGAGGGACAGAGAGAGAGAGAGAGAGAGAGGGACGGAGAGGGAGGGAGGGAGACATAAGGCACACGTGTCTATGTCGGCCCACTTATGAACCGAGAGCCGCTTTGTGGCTGCCTCATTGAACAATTCCAAAGTGCATATGAGTCACAGTTGCGGCTCAACAGAACTCGACTCAACTCGAGTCTTGGGGTGGCCAGGCCTACTTGCCTAGCTCCCCCTCCAACCGTCTATCCAAACTTTGACAAACCTCTCCCTGCCAGTGTGAAGAGCGAGCCCAAGACAAACAGCAATAAGTATTATTTGTGCTTGGTTCTTGGTTCCTTTGTTGTTCTTTCCAGCCATATATGGCTGAAAGTTGTCTATAGCTTTTCGAAATTAATGGAGTTTGTGCAGTGTAATGTGACTACAGACATCATACATACATACATATCTATATATATATATGTATTGGGCAGCTTTTTGGGCTTGGCCTCAAGTCGTGTCATTAGAACCGGAAAAGGTTTACAAATGGGGAGTTAACGGGCTTTCTTTGGGGCAAGCAAATACACAACAGACAACAAATGTCTCAAATGGGCGTGGCAAATACCATAACTGGCTAATGATTGTCGTCAACTAGAGAGATAACTGTTTGCAAACGATCTGTGTTTTCTTCTGCTCCAAGCAGTTGGTCATATGATAGCTTTAGGCGGAAATACTTAGTTTTCTTCATGATAATTATAGTTATAGGGTACAAATGATCTTGCAGCTAATGATATGATCAGTCTGATACAAACAATTATGATATGCCCTACAGATATTATAACTATTAAGAATGAACAAATTGTTAATGCAGAACAAAATTGACACATTTCGAAAAAATGTTAAGAATGAACAAAGTTTTTTGAAATTTTACGCGACAAACTACAATTCCACGCATAGAATATAAACATAACTTTACTCATATTAATATAATATAAATATTTACAAATTTATATAACTCTGTGAACTGAAGTCGCTCTATCGGTATTTCGATTTAAAAAAATCATTTTTTAGTATTTCACTAAGTTTATTATTAGAATACAAATATATTAAAAGAAAATTTAGAGTTGAAGACACCTGATTTAAGTTAAAAACATTTAAATCTATGAGTTTAGGATTTTTATATGTTTTACTGGTAATATTTATGATTATATCATATTACAACACACATCCATATAATCCCACGATTTTCATTGCTCAGCGATCACTGCTCAGTGCTCAGTGCGCTTTTTGACATTTTCGAAAGGCCCCCAAAAGCACAGCGATTCCCGATCCTCGGACTGGTGCGCCATAGTCTCATTTTGGGCATATGCATTTAGTGCCTTACAAGGAAGGCAACTTCATTTAGCAGCCGGCAGTAATATAATATTTATAACATCGATATATCTCTCTCTCTCTCGCACTCGCTCTCTTGGTTGCTTTAACTTTTATATGTGTGTATGGTTTTTTTATCACAATTAATCAGTAAAGAGCCCAAGACGTGCCGTTGGTTTAAACTTTAAAGAGGTTCGACGTGGTGCTGGCGCAATTCATTAAGTGCTACATCAGTCGTCGCAATTTATTTTATTTTTGGTAACAGGAAACTGAAAATGCAAGAGCACGAACTGAAGCTGCTTTTATTGTAATTGCTTCAAGACGGCGACGAGAAGTGAGCGCCCACCCGAAGTAAATACGAAGTAACGAAGTAAATATATATACACATATAAAAATCATAATAAATAAGACTTGCTCGAACTCGAACTCAAACTGAAACTGAAGCAGTAGCAAAAGAAGAAGAAGTGGAAGAAATAAAATCACCTAATTAGTAAACGCGACTGCCTGACAATAAACGAGTTTTGCGAGCCCACAAATCCTAAAGTGAAGGAGGAACCAAACATAAGAAAGGAAGCAGCAGGATGCACAAAAATAAAATAAGAAAGAAAGAAATGTGGAACAAAAGCAATTGGAAACTGAAAGTCTTTTGTTCGTTTGGCCATATTGGCCAGTCATGCGTAGATCTTTTCTTAGAGAGGATATAGCTTATAGCTGGCTTATTATAATGGCCAGACATAAATTGCACAACTTCCTTGGCAACCGACGTGCAGTGACTCGACATCATTCTCACAAGCTGGCAAAACAAATTGCCAAACAGCTTTATGAATATACAGTATATATACATATGTATTTGCATATACATACATACATAGGTACAAGTTTGTGCAACATAAACAACGCAGTCATAATTATATTTTATTGTCAGGCGAAATGAAAATTACCCACGCTTTCCAAGCTGGCTTCCAACCTCGTCTGCTCGTCTCCTCGTCGCACAGAAGCCATTAAAGTCGCCATGGCACGAAAAAAAAGGAAACAATTGAAAACACAACAAAAACCCGTCCGGGAGTTGTAAAAAAGTCGCTTCATCAACTGATCACCGCTATGTGTCAGCTTAGTATGAGCCATAGCTTTTTCGGTAGGTAGTACGTAGTGCCTAGTACTTACTGCCCCAAGGGTTTATGACCAAACAAAATAACGGAAAATAACCAAATAAAAACTGCACGTTTCTGCATAACTTAACATAGTTTTTGCTGGGAGCTGCCTCTTGGCCCATACTCTGGGCCATTCTGCTCAAGTTCGGGTAGCACGGGAGAGCCATAAAATAAAGGCTGGCCAAACAACTTAGCTGCTAATTAGCGGCACGAAATTGTCAGAGTAAATAAAAGTTGAAAACAGTAATATATTACTTCTTCTAGAAAGCGGTTTCTGTAGAACGCGTGCAAAATGCAGAGGCGCAGTTATAAACGGGCGTTACTTAAAGGGGGACAAATGGCAAGAGAGTAATATTAAATATTAAAAACGATGCTGAATATTTTAAACTGATCTCAAGATATATAATATGAAAAGAAACGCCTCTAAAATTTATTATTATTATTATTTATAGTAAAGCTTCAAAGTTTAAACTATCAACTTGGAAAAGACTGGGATTCGAACCCGGATCTTCAAAATCTGTATAATGTGTTGTATCGGTATTATTATTTATTTATTTTAGAAAAAGTTAGAGGCAATTAAAAATGTACCTTAATTATTAGAACTTATCGACGTTTTTAATTTAGAATCCGACTAACTTATGAACCATAACCAAACACATTAAAAAGCTCATTAACTAAAAAGCAATTGCTCCACAGCTGTAAACTTAAAAGCACACCTTTTACAAAATCACGATTAAATTTAATCCAACCCAATTTAAAGCAAGTGTAAAGTTAACTCAACTGTAAAACTGTGACAAATATGCTCATAGCTAAATGACACATGACGAGTCACAAAATATTTCGACAGTTCAAAGCACAGTAAAGCTCGACCTGTGACGACGACATCTATCAGTGGCGGAACGGGATGGTGAACCATGCGGTTGGTCAGCTATTTGGCCCCAATTTGCTCATGTCAACTGCCGTTTAGAATTCAGTTTGGAGCAAAGCTCATTAGAAAAAGCGCCGCGTGCCGCTGGCCGCGTGTAGTATTTGGACTTGGAGCCGGGTCGCATTCGCAGTCGCAGTCAGAGCCAGAGCCCGTGTCCCGGGTCCGTGTTGGTCGTAATTAGACGCGCTTTCTGCAGCTGCGGTCCGCGTGCGTTTTGTGCGCGTCTGAAAACGCGCTCAACGAAAGTCGCCATGGCGACTCTCTCACGTTTCGGTTTCGGTTTTGCTTTTTTAAGAATTATGGCTTTTGAATTGGTCTGGACTGGTCGGGTCGGGACTGGTCGTGGCGGGTCTGGTCTACTATCTTTTCACAGTGGCTTGTCATTTGTCGCTCACTTTCAGCTAGAAGCAGCCGGAGACGGAGATGGAGACGGAGTTGGAGACGTCAACAGACCCGGGTCTGAACTGAAGAAATAAATAAATTTCACCACTTTCATTCTTGGCTGTCAATTTGTGTTTTATTGCCTGCTTCTCATTGTCGTCATCGTCGGAGCATTGTCTTTTTGTCGTCCGTCTGTTTGATTAGCAACGCGACTCTGGGAAGTGGCACAGGTTCATATCTCTATCTCTATCTCTCTCCCTCTCCCTCTCTCTCTCTCTCTCGTTGTGTCTCTCACTCTCGCTAGCTGCTCTCTTTAGAGCTGCGTCTTTGTTAGGTCTTTGAGCAGGTTCCGCTTTGGCATTGGTTTATTTACCAAATATTTGTATCATTGCAGCACGATTTTAAATCGCTTTTTATATGTTTTATATGTTTTATGTTTGCATTTCATGGCACGACATTGCGCTTAAGAACTACACCGAAAATCGTGCCAAGCTGACCCATTTGGGTCTACGGGCAACGGTCTACGGTCTACGGGCTGCGGGTAACGGGCAACGTGTGTGTGCGGCATGTAAAGCAGTCAAACTTTTTAACGAAAAACAATAACAACAATCAAATTAAACATCAACAAAAACGAATCGCATAGCAGACAACAAACGTTTAAAAATATGGCTAATTTCAAATGCTCTTTAAATCAAAAATTAAAAAAAAATGATATGTAAAAACAAAAAATTAGTATTGCTTAATTAGTTGTTATATAACAAAACAAAAAATAAATATATATATACATATTGGATATTGACATGTTGAATATTATATATTAAATATTAAAAACAAAAAATAATTAAACATATAGAGATATATTGTATATTGACGTGTTGAATATTATATTATTATATTAAATATTAGAAATTTGGAATATTGTATTAGAAAATGTTATATTCATTTTTAAAAATTATGTATTAATAATTTTGTTATCTTCTTCATCTTCTGTCACCTTACAAAGTCTGTATACCCTTAGGGCAAGTGTAAAATAAATCCAAATCGAATCCAAAAAAAAACCTCAAAGTTGTGAACTAATTTTGGTAAGTGCACTCACGAGTGCAGTCATTTACATAACCCTAACTTCGTCTCCGTCTCCGTCTCCGAGACCATCTCCGCCCCCTCCTCAACGCAGCACAAACGAATGGAAACCAGGTCAGGCAATTGTCCAATGTCTTATGTTGGCTTATCGCTGACATTCCCTTAGCTTTGGCTGCAACTCGTACAACGTACAATTAAATGGCGTTTATGATGGCACTTTATCTCACTGTCTGGAAGCCCCGAAAGCCTGAAAACCCGAATACCCGAATACCCGCTATTGGCCGCTATTTCCGCAGCTAGGTCCAATTTTGGGGGGGCTATGTAACTCCGTTGGATTGCCAAGTTTTTGGTTATTATTTTGTGATTATGGACAAACGACGTTTTCCGTTTGCAACATGACCGCAAATGAGTTGAAGAGTTAAAGTTCGTTGTTTCTTTTGGATTTTTTTTGTTGTTTTTATTAGAGCACCATTTCCTTAGCTTGTCAAACTTTTTGTGACATAATTTCCCTGATGACATTCACATGAAATAACGGAACAGCTGCCAGCCGAAGTGACCCAATTACAGGCAGCCCGAAGTTGCAGTAAGTATTCAGTTAGTGTAGCGACTATGATCAGTTGGCTGTTAAATCCAATTAGATACACTCCATTGCTCAGAAGTTGTTACAGTTTATTGCCTTGACTTTGGCTTTGTATTCTGATGCCAGTCCAGTCCAGTTGACCTCTAACATGTCTCTCCATTTATTGTATATATATATATATATATATATGGCTAACATCTACATCTACATCTACATCGGTTTCCCACTACTATTTCCATTTTGATCTATTAAGTGTTGCAAACAAAACAAATCAAAACATTTTTGGTGGCTAATTGTCCGGTCTATAACCAGTAGCCAAGACTTGGCCCTGGTCTCGAGCGTGAAATTGTATTACGTTATACTTATATTGTTATTTTGTTGATTGCTGCTTCCGCAAATGGTCGACAGCAATACGTGCTCAGATATATGAGTACATCTATCTTTATGTATAATAACACCCATATGAGGTTAGCTCAATTTGGCATAATGAACTCGATAGTTCGAGTGCATGCTGAGCCGCCCCCTGATGGAGCCAAGAAAACTGCCTGACAAGAGAGCTTTGGATTTCGGATTTCGGGTTTCTGGGCACTATCGTCTCTATACTGTGTGAATTCACAAATGATTAATGATACGAGAATGCCAAAGTAGAGCTGTATTTATGAATGGAATGAATGGAGAACTTGGGCACCAGCTGAGCTATTTTAACTGTTTAGACATGTGCCGAATGAGCATATAAATTAAAGTCTATCTATAAAGGTGTGATAAATAGAATTATAAAGTTTCCTTGATTGCATTTCATCATATTCTTTTTATCTTCTAACATGAATTGTTTGATCATTATAAACGGCTCTTGGCATAGACATTTAGAAAGTAAAATAAATGATTAAAATGTTTCTTATTATAGAAAAATATATCCGGTACAATATACGAGAATCTCAACTTCAACGGAAAGGAAACTCTGATTGGTTTGCTAAACATGTATATGCGATAGTTATCGCTTAGCTGCTGCCATCACTAATTTCACACACGCCCACATCAGACACAATCTATGCGTTGACAGCTTTAAGAGCCCCTTGAAAACTCTTCATAGCTATTATTAATTTCGTAATGTTTTTTTTTGTGCTCTGTACATTGTTTAAATAACTAATTTATTAATAACTTGTATTGTTTGTTTTTTGCCAAGTGATCAACTTGGCTATTTATAGACAAATGTCTGGTCAAGTTATTTCCCGAAACTTTTAGTTTTCGCACAGGCATCTCGAGAAGAAGCGACGCCGCAAAGTAGACTCAATAATATTATTATTATTGTTTTTATTGGCAATTTGACATGCTATGCAAATATTTATTTGCACAATCTTGAATGGCATTTGCAACATGATGAATTGGCGGCACACGACGTCGCTACAATTCAACAATTCAAATTGAATAACTAGGTCAAAGTTTAACCTCGCCGGGGGTAAGCAAAACATAAAACGCTAGCAACATTTTGTGATATCGAAAAAAAAAGACACACGACCACAATTTTATTATACAATTGCACAAAAGTTGCTTAATTGTAAGAAAAAAAAAATATTGAGCAAAAAATTGAATAAAATAACAAATTGGCATTTTGAACAAATGATTAATTAGGCGATGAGCCAAGAGTCAAAAGCCAACAGCCAAATAGCAAACCAATGACAGTTAATTACGGATTACCGTTTATGCGGGTGCAGTCAAGGACAAAGAAAAAAGATAGTGTAATAAAATGAAAAAATTATGACAGAATGTTCTCGTCAAAAAGAAAAAAAGATACATAAAATGTTATAGCCAATAATAAACGTATGTGTTTGTTTCCATGACAGCTATAATGAAAACTTTACAACTTGTTGTTAAGGCAACAAAATATAAAATACAAATGTGAGACATGTTATTTTGAAAGAGGTAACAACCTATTTTACATATTTACATACAAATTAAAATGTTGTAGCTTCTAGTTCTAGTGTTTTGATTAGCCCTCTATGAAATATTTCACATTTCCAGATACATTCCTTATTTACATATATATTGTATTATTCTAGCCGTGTAGTACTTATAAGTATTTCCGTCTTGAGTAATTTTAGATTTGAAAGATTATGTTATAAGAATCCTAATGCATGGGGCATTACTTATAAGCACGAAACAATCTACTGAATTGTTGTCAGGGAGCGGCTGAGTTAGAACAATCTTCTAACCGTTTGAAAGCATAACAAACTCTGTGAATTGCATAATGGCCAAGTTGCGGCTGGATCTGGACTTAATTATAATCATAAATTGTTGGTTGCCGCTCTGATCTTTGACATGCTCGTATTGGGTTTGATTGAACGCTGTGGCTCTATGGAGCCAACAAAGCTATGTATACAAACTGGCAACTATAAAAACATACATATATATGTATATATATATATATATATATAATGCTTTTGTGGGTTTGGCTTTAATGAAAGTTGCTCGCTTGGCTTGTGACTTGGCATGACCCTGGGCAACACGTTAATATACCAACAGTCAACAGTCAACAGTCATCAGGCAACAGCAGATATTTTCAGGAATTGTTCGAACTTCCAAGAGCTTTGTGCGGTTAATATTTTTTGGTTGCTTTTGTATGCATATATCTCTCATGCACACTCGACGTAATTCTACCTACACACTATATATATATATGTTTATATGTATATATAGTTATGTATTTATGTAGGGTCTCATCCAAAAGAAAATGAAACGCAAAAATTTGCATGCAAGACAAAGAAACGGACACGAAATGCATGAATGAATAAATCCCAAAAGAGGCCGACAAGGAAAGATCTCCAGAGAGCTCAGAACTCGCCAGGGATTCATTTATATGGATGTGAATGTATATATATGTATGTATGTGCACCTTCCTCCTGTTCCCTTGGGGCACGTCTTTTGGCAGCATGCGGCAGGTGTTGGCCGGCAGTTGTTGCCTGTCTTTTTGTCATATTTATACTTGTTTTCTTTATTTGGTTTTTTTGGACCTTTCTTTGAGCTTATCTCGCTTATCTGGCGCTGCTGCTCGCACGCTTGTATCTAAAGCTGCGCCAGCTCAGATAACATCAACAACAACAGCAACAACAGCAACAACAAAATAATCATAAAATTTGTGAAATTGAAGTGGCTGCTGTGTAAATAGATAGATAGATAGGGGAGCGGGGCAGTGGGGAGCGGGAGCTGGCTGCCTTGAAATACATACATATGTATCTTATTTTTTTGACTGATGCGTCTGCTTGTACAGGTGTATTGCAGTATCCATTTTACTGGTTCCTTGCCCTTCAGTGTCAGTTTCCTGGTCTAACCTAAAAATTTGGTTCTTTTTGGTTTATTTTGACATCTGCTTTTTGTGGACTGACTCTCTTCAGTTGCGACTCTGCAAGCAGCTTCTGTTGCGCCTCCTTTTCGGATCTTGTACGTAAATGTCTCTCGGGCCGGCATCTTCTTCTTCTTCTTCACAGTTTGCTCAAAGATTCGTCTCGGCCGCTGCCTCTGAGGGCCTACCAACTTTATTTCTTCTCTCGCCAGTTGCCCAGTTCTTCTTCTTGGCGCATGCGCCGCTCGCTGTAAACTGGTTTTAACAGTTTTCTCGATGTTGTTGTTGTTGTTCTTGTTGTTGTAAATGCTGTATATAGTATATGTATGCATGTAGAGATATTGTCGTATTTATTTTTGGGCTCTATAGCCACCAAACTTTGCATTACACCACAGCAACAAAAGCAACAACAATAACAATAACCACAACAACAACAACAATAGACAAGCAAAAGTTTATTTGTTTCTAATTCTTTGACTATTCTACAATTCTTTTGTTTATGTTTTGGCAGCTGATAAGGTTTATTTATGTTCCTATTTGCATTTGTAATTTATTGCTATTTTCTCAGCTGTTTTGCTTTTCTATTTCATGTTGTTTTGTTTTGGGCACTTAAAGTAAATCACATATTTTCCTATATTTTGTATAATTTTTTACGCACCTTTTAAATACTCTGCGCCTTGTTGAACGCCTTGTTTGGTATAGCTTTTGTATAATTCAGCTTTTATTTATTTGTACACAAATTGATTTGCACTTTGTATAAATTTCAATTGCATTATTAGTTTCGTTTATTTGTTGTTGCACATTTAAACTTGTTTTTTTTATATTTTTATTTAAAGCGATTTCTTTACTTGCCAATTAATTTCCAAATCGCATATAAAATTAAATTTCACTTTGTTGATTTTTTGCGTTTGTTTCTTTTTGTTGTTTTGCATTTCACAAATGTCCATAAGCCGAACAAAGTAACGTCTTCCAAAAGCAAACGCGTCGTCTGCCGCCTCCGACTATCGACTATCGACTTCGGCGTTCACGTTTCAAGCAGCGTTCCGCGTTTTGCTACCAACACGGCCAGCAGTCGTTCAAGAACTGAACTTAACCCTCGGCGACTTGGCAAACCAACTGCAAGACAAACCGAGACCGGACGCTAAAACCCACCAAGACGACCGACAACATAGTCGTCGTCGTCGTCGTTGTCGTTGTCGTCGGCAACGTAGTCTTCGTCAAAGTAAGCGTCATTGTTGTGGATCGTGCGCTCCCACTCTTCGGTCTCTCATTTCTCACCTTTGCTCACGTGTGCTCACCTAAATGCAGCTGTTTTTGTGTCTGTTAGGTTCCACAGTTTGTGGAAGGCATTCTCAAAACAGTTGAATTTAAGTTAATTTTAAAAAGCAATAGTTGTAAATGTACAACATCAATTGCAAAAGATCTATGATTCAAGTATGCATTTTTCCTATACGAAAAACATACTCGAATGATACAATAAAAATATATAAAAACGGTTTTAAAATGTACTCAAGTTTATACATACAGTAATGGAAAAAATAATATAAACGGCATGCTCTTTTTGTATTTACATTTAATAGAAAATTGAACGCTTAGTTTTAATTAGATCACTTACTTCAGATTGAACTATTTATAACCTTCGTTTGATTAGTTTAGCATAGTATCTTTCATATTTAAACTAACTACAAGGAAAATGATTTTATTTACTTTATGAAATTGCAGATGTGTTCTTCAATGCGTTTCACCTCTCGTGACTGTTCTTCACAAGGGTATAAAAATCAATTTTTTATGTAATCTTCCACAATTTAAGCTATATCCAGAGTAGGAAAAATACAGCTCTACACATTTAAAATTAACTTCGGAGAAATAAGATATCTTAATGGCTTAATAAATTGTTGATAATAGTAAAGTGGAGCATAAAAACTTGCAGTCCTTAGTTCAGTTTCAAAATTACAGGAAAAAAAAAGTAATATAATTGAAATGTTTGATACGCCTTCTATTTTTTTTAAAGAAAATTATTTCTACAGTACAAGATATTCAATACACACTGAATTAGTTTCCAAACCGTGACTAAAAACGATATTAAACCTTACCAAGTATGGGATCCATAAATTAGAAATGGCAAAGCTTTAAATTTATGTTGTATACAGTTCTGACACTTTCAATTTACTTTTATCTAACACAAAGTAATTTTATCTCTTGAACTTGTGTGTATAAAAGTGGGAAATGAAACATGTTTAACAGTTAGTTGCAATCCTGAAAGCCAAGTAAAGTCATGTGCAATATGCCATCTTATATATTTTTTGTGTGTCTGTTCCTCAGCACATCTTGTAAGTATTAATTTCTTTTAAATTAAATCAACAAAAATAATACAATGACCGTTACATATATACTAATTATTGAATGAAAAGTGACCATAAGAAACGGCGAAGCTTCAACAACAGAAGATACAACTTCAACATCGACAACATCGACAACAGAAGAAACAACAAAATCAACAACACAATCGACAACGTCGACAACAAAAAAGGTACAGCTCCAAAATTGCACTTCCTAAAATCTTGTTAGTGAATAATTGTTGGAGTTTTGCAGAATAATATCGAGAGGGAAAACGAAGAAATAAATCTGCAGATCCAACACACTTTAGAGACGTCTAGAAGAGGTCACATTATTGGCAATACGGAATTCGAACACCAAACAGCTATTCTACGACATGCAGCTGGTCTGGATTCAAAGTCCCTTCTGTTAAAAATTCAGGCATACTATAAGTTTATGAACTTTAATTCGTTGAGACTTAAATTGGAAGGTGATTTGGAAAGTCAAATCGCCGTCATTGATAGCTACTTGCAGGGTGGTGCAATTGGCATGCAATGTAAGGCGTTCTATCAGAATCAGAAAAAGGAATTAAAAAGCGCCCTTAATGAATATAATACTTTAAAGTCATACAAGCTGAAATTGTATAGCGAAGATTGTCCTCATAAGGAGTCTGAAGATAGCTCGGAATCTAAAGAAGAAAGTTCTGATTGGTGTTGTCTATTTTGGAAACATTGGTTTTAACTTTAAAAAAATTAAAGAAATTAACGATTAAACAATGTTTGTAAACTGAGATTGGAAATTGATTGGAATGTACATAAGGATAATTGGTCAACTGTACACACATGTGACTCACATTTATGACAGACTTTGTGTATTGTTGACCGATCCAAAGATTTCTCATATTTTTAGTTTCAAAAATTTCAGACTTTAGTTTATTCAATTAACCAAAATCAACTGAACTTTAAAAAATTACTTTGACCCCATTTTTTTTTTTTAATTTTCTTTCTTTTCTTCTAAAATTAAGTTGTTGTAAAAAGTCAACATTATACTGCAAATAAATTTTAGCTTAACTACCTCAACATTTTTATACGTGACTATTATACAAAAGGCTTGAACCTTGACTTAGAATCGGTTTAGTCGAGTTTGGTATTGTGTAGAGTCAAATAATGATGGTATGGGTGGATAATCTCACCGAAGTTAGCAAATCGGGTCTCAGGCGTTTAGAGAACAATATTATTGTGAAAACTAACATTAATTCTCATTTATTTTAGAGGAGAATATAATAAAAATATTATTTAATACAGACTGTATTATTTTTATTAAAAGGCTTTCAATACACTACAGAAACGATGTTCATTCTTACCAAGTATGGGGAAATGCTCCATAAATTAGATATGGAAATTTATGGCTAAACTTATAAGTTATGTTTCATAAAGTTCTGACAATTTCAATTTACTTTTATCTAACACAAAGTAATTTTAACTCTTAAACTTGTGTGTATAAAAGTGGGAACTGAAACATGTTTAACAGTTAGTTGCAATCCTGAAAGCCAAGTAAAGTCATGTGCAATATGCCATCTTATATATTTTTTGTGTGTATGTTTCTCAGCACATCTTGTAAGTATTATTTAATTTCTGTGATTCAAATGATCAAAGATAATTCAATGACCGTTACATATAATAATTATTATTTTATGCACGAAAAGTGACCATAATAAACGGCCAAAATTCATCATCTTCAACAACATCGACAACACCAGTATCTTCATCATCTTCAACAACATCGACAACACCAGTATCTTCATCATCTTCAACAACATCGACAACACCAGTATCTTCATCATCTTCAACAACATCGACAACACCAGTATCTTCATCATCTTCAACAACATCGACAACACCAGTATCTTCATCATCTTCAACAACATCGACAACACCAGTATCTTCATCATCTTCAACAACATCGACAAGACTAGGATCTTCATCATCTTCAACAACATCGACAACACCAGGATCTTCATCATTTTCAACAACGTCGGAACCATGGCAAACAACATCGACAACAAAATCGACAACAATATCGACAACCCAATCGACAACGTCGACAACAAAAAAGGTAAATCTCCAAAATTGCACTTCCTAAAATCTTGTTAGTGAATAATTTTTGGAGTTTTGCAGAATAATATCGAGAGTCAAAACGAAAAAATAAATCTGCAGATCCAACACACTTTAGAGACGTCTAGAACAGGTCACATTATTGGCAATACGGAATTCGAACACCAAACAGCTATTCTACGACATGCAGCTGGTCTGGATTCAAAGTCCCTTCTGTTAAAAATTCAGGCATACTATAAGTTTATGAACTATAATTCGTTGAGACTTAAATTGGAAGGTGATTTGGAAAGTCGAATCGCTGTCGTTGATAGCTACTTGCAGGGCGGTGCAATTGGCATGCAATGTAAGGCGTTCTATCAGAATCAGAAAAAGGAATTAAAAAGCGCCCTTAATGAATATAATACTTTAAAGTCATACAAGTTGAAATTGTATAGCGAAGATTGTCCTCATAAAGAGTCTGAAGAAAGCTCGGAATCTAAAGAATATGATTCTGATTGGTGGGGTCTATTTTGGCCCTATTGGTTTTAATTTTAAAACAATTAATTTGGTATAATTTAAAAAAGATAATTTTTACTATAATTTAAAAAAAAAGAATAAAAGAATATAAATTTAAAGAAAAAAAAATATGAATAAACCTGGGAATAGCGAAATCAGGGATTTCACAATGTTTGTAAACTGAGATTAAAAATGCTCTCTTCAAATATGTTAGTTAGATTCTGATATTAACATTATTTTTCAACTCTCCACATATGTGACGTATATTGATGATTGATATTGTATATAGTAAGACCGATCCAAAGATTTCTCTTATTTTTTGTTGGCAATCATTTCAGAATTTATTGTATTCAATTAAAATTTATCAGCCCAATTTTTAAAATTATTGTGTTTTTGTAGATTAATGATAGTATTGTAGTTGAGTGTTTCCCATACTAACTTTGACCCATTTTGTCCTACATTTTCTTCTTTTTTCATAAAAGGTAAAAATGACAATATTACTGTTTGGGCTGTGCGTTCGTCAACTGTTAGGACAAACTGTTTTATTTATATAGATAAATAACATTGCAAATCAATTTAAGCTTAGCAACCTTGACCTTTTCTTACGTGACTATTATATAAAAGATTTGCACCTAGATCTAAAATCATTTTAGTCGAGTTTGGTATTGTGTAGAGTGAAGTAATAATGATATGGTTCTGGAGCTTTATTTTATTGAGCGGGCTATCAGCGGGAAACAATATTACTGCTAGTAAGAGCACAGCGATTAAAGTAAAACATCTCACGTCAAAGCTAAATAAATGTTAAAAGACTATTTATTTATAGAAGTCTAAAATATACCAGGATGACGAAGTAACGGAGGAACTTATACAAATTTATGCAACTGCTGGAAAAGGACACACCAAGGGCAATGAGGAATATGCTGAATGGATGGAGAAAGTTTACGAAGCTAGCATATGGGGCCCAAAGCATTTAAAAAACAAGATTAAAGTGAAAACTGATTTTGAATCTTACAATGTGGCTAGACTGAATCTGGAAAACAACATTATGCATCGTATAAATAACATTGACTACCACATAGATTTCCATGATTGGGGAAGTGAATGCTATAAATTTTACTCAGAACAAAGGACTATTTTCAAGAATAGTTATACGCAATGTAATCTAAATAAACGAAAACTATTTAGAATTCACCGCATACTATGTGATGCGGACTATAATTATGTGTATGATGATTAATATTTATACTATCCTATGTAAATTGATTAAATTTGAACACAATTACAATTGTATACATCCATTTTTATATAAGTTCTATAATTGATACAAAAAATTGATTAATAATAATTAATAAAAACTGGCAAAAGCTCTTTTCCAGACACTTTTTTACACAAAATGTGAAATTATTGCACGGTTTTTAAAATTTTTAGCTGTTTAAATACGACACTTCTCGGAGTCATTTAATTAATTTGGTCATGCTTTATTAGCAAGTTATTATTGTGAAATATGTATAAAAATATGTGCAATATAATAACTATTTGTATTTTGACTTTGCTTGCGAATAATGAATCTTATAAATATAACGGCACTAGTCCTCATAGTCATTGTTGACTGTGGTAAGTGCGCAAATCAAAAACTTAACCAATATCACAAGGCTACTGGAAAACTCGCTGACCATAAGCTGGCTATGGCGTTTCGAGAAAACTTACACAAAATGGTCGACTTGGTATCTTGGAATGATCATATCAAAGCTTGGACGGATGCGGGTCTAATGGTTTTCAATAAGCCCTTGTCAGCGCTAGCCGGAGTCGCCAGTGAGGTTGGCGAAGAGAATGATTACGGTGCTTGGGTCGAGGAGCTAAAGGATAGGATCATCGCTAACTTACAGAATGCTATGCAAAATTCCTTTGACAAGTACTCGGCTCCTCTCAATGAGAAAATAATGCGTAATATGCAGGCTTACCTGAAGAAAGCTCAAGCAAAAGTCGTAAGTATCAACAAATGCAATACTCTGGAAGATATTTTAATGGTTATTTTTTAACCACATAGCCTACTACTCCCATGAAAACTAACTATGCACAAGTGGCAACTGATTCTTATGATTACGCTGTGGAATATTGATCAAATTTACTTATTCAATCGAATAATACTTTTATTCATTGAAAATGTTTTAATGAAACGAAATACATATGAAATGAATAACCAAATTAGGGTGTTTCTTAATATAAATATTAAAATAATACAAATAATACCATTGGCTTCAAACCCATTTCCAAAGCTCTCCAAACAAAACGACATAAACGATTGGTGCCGAATATATAATATATGTATGTAGATAGTGAAGATATGTATTTTTACGTAATGACTGAGAAACTACAAATATTGAACATGTAAATTGCATAGAACTAATTTAGTTATCTAAACTATGCCATTTTGGGATTCACTTAATCAAGATGGTCATGCAATAATATCCGGGAATATAAGTCGTAAACACAAATAAGTAGTTGCAATTTAACTTTCATAGTAAATAATGCAAATTTTGACAATAGTTTTAATAATCATTTTCGGCTTCGGTAAGTGCTCATAAAGTATCCAAAAGAATAGTTCGTTATAGATTTATTTAATTTGTAGCTAATTGTGTTCTGCGTAAGCCTCGATATGTAAAAATTGATCCGGAATACAAGGAAAAATATACCACGGCATTGATTGAGAAGTTACGGGGCCATTTGCACGACGAAGTTAATTCTGTATTATGGAGAACGAAGTTTAAAGATTGGATTGATGAAGGATTACTCTATATACATAAGCCGATATTGACGATAAACATAATCGTTAATGAGGTTGGCCGAATCATAAAAAAAAGAGAATTTATACAGGAGCTGAAGAAGAGAATGCTTACTGGAATTGGGTATATCATTGAGTTTTCAGGGTTAATTGTCGGATATGCTTTAGGTTCGGCTAGATATAAAATTTCAATGTACTTCCAGCCGAGTCAAACAATCGAAGTAAGTATTTTTAAATTTATATAGACTAGCTTTAAACTATTGTAATATTGCTACCAAGACGACGCCAATGGATGTGGATTATGAGGCACAAACTGAAGACTCTTATGATTACACAACCGGATTTTGAGTCATTTTAATCAGTTAGACTAACAGGTAAGAGATGATTTTATCATTTAGATCACTATTTGTTGGGTACGATAACTGATTGAATGTTAATCCTATTTGCAGTTCAAATCTGAAGGAAATATTTGAAGTATGATATTATATTTGAAAAATGTTTAATATACATATGTACTAGCCCAACTGTATTATATGGTTAAATAAACTTTCTATCACAGATGTAGTTTCTTTTGACGATTTTGAGTGCGTGTGTTTCCGTGACAGGAAAATATAAGAATTTAGATTTTATCACTGATCTCTCAAGGAGGTTACTATCTTCTAAATTATGGGATAAATATAGTTTTGATATTTGCGGGTTAGCTATTTTCCGGGGGAATATTTAGAGTAGACTACAAGCAATATACCTTCCAAATGGGGTGAGACTAGATATAAAATGAACAAGTGTATATTCCAAGTTTCAGATTTCCAGGACTCTCGCTCATATGGACAGAGGGACAGGCCACAGGATGGATTTTGCACTTTCGGCATCATAATCAATGAGAACTGCATAGACGGGATATTCTCGGCAAAATACTGTATCATTGGGTGGGAGTTGCCTTTTTCTTCCCGTTTAATACATTTCTACATTGTAACATTTTTTAAACATTTTCAATGGAAACGGTTTAAAAAAGGGGAAAAAAAACCTACAAAATTCTATGCAACATAAATTATGTTGACTATTGACACTTGGTGAATTGGCAAACATAAAAAAGCCTATTGCAAAGCATATTGTTGACCTCCTAGTTTCGACTAACGACTAACCCAATGCGGGCGTCAAGTCAGAACCAGGCGCCTTGGAAACAATAATCATAAAAGTCGGTTCATAACTCAAGCTTATCGGTGAACTGCGAACGCTTTAAAAGCAGCGGATGCACAGAGCTTAACAGTTAGTTAAAGTTGGAAGTTTGCAGTAATGTCAATACTGATCAAAACGTTGGAGCTGTCGCCGCTGTTGCTATTGCTGCTGATGCTGATGCAGTGCATCCAAGGGGAGTCCGAGTTTCCGATGCAGCCGCTGCTGAAACTGAACGAAATAGTTACGGACAGGATCAATAGTATGCTGCAGCAATATGAACATTTGAGAAATCTACCCGAAAACGGAGAGTTCCTGCAACAATATAAACGCCTGGAAATTGCATCTGCTCTGCCCGTCCACCAGCTGGATGAGAAGATTACGGTTTATAATGCGTATCTGCAGCAAGTAAATGCAATTAACTTGGTCAACAATGCGACATCAGCTGAGGCGCCACGCAAGGCCCAATTGGCATCCGATGAGCACAAGGATCACAAGGATTTCGTTAGCTTATTAGTCACCAGAGGGGATGGGAATAGGACACGTGCCGAATCATACACCGCCTTCGAGAAACGTGTGCTCAAACTCTTGGAAAAATTGGGTGTCTATGATAGATTTACGGAGCGCGTCTTCAGAGCCATATTTAGCGATGAGAAGCAGCTCAAGAAGTTAAAGAAGAAACTCGCGGAACTGGACGATGACGATGATAAGGACAAGGACTGTTGCTTGTGGGATTTCATATTTGGATTGTTTTAGCCGTGCAGTTAAAAACATACATTTTCACTTATTTATATTTATTACATTTGAATGCATTTTTAAAGTATTAACAATATATGGATATATTAATCTGATGGTACAGTAAATCCTGCAAGTTACTTGACTTTGCCAAAGCCAATCAATAATTTCAGTCACAAGTTTCAATTCTTTAGTATGTGAAAATAATTTGATATCAAATATAAAGGATCGGACGATTATTTCGTACATCTGTCATATGTCTGCAAAGGATTTTATCTTTGATCCAACGATAAATTGCTCCATTCCATTGATATTTTTGTAGAAATGCTTTTTTGTTAATCTTTAATAAAAAAAATTAAGCATACCTATGATAATATATAAATATGTTCCATTGTCTGAGTAAACTTCAGTTGAAAGCCAGATTATTTCGGTCTTCCATTCTTTCCCTTTCATTTGAGTGCAATTCAAGTTTTGTAATGCAACTTCTACACAATTATGGTGATATATATATGTATATTTTCAAAGGGATATCATTAGATTATACGATTCTAGTTTCAAATCACCTAACGGCTCCATTGATTGGCAACGTAAGATCAGCCCTGACTCGGGTGTTATGGGAGTTGCTTTGGCTATTACGAGTAGTATCTTTAGTAAGTGATTTACATTCGAGCTCTAGCAATTGACAGCTCGTTATGGTGATGAGAGGGCGGCTTACGGCTTAAGGCTTAGGGCTCACGGCTCACAGCTCACGGCTCACGGCTCTCTGGCAAAACAAATAAAGTGCATTTAAACGTGCCGGCCCCCATCTACCATCCAGCCAGCCAGCCAACATAGTATAACATGCAGCAATCCACTTAGCCTGTCTGCTGCATCAGCATCGCAGCAGCAGCAGCAGCAGCAGCAGCAGCATCGGCATCGATCGAAGGGCCGAAAACGGGGCACATTTCACTATCGTGCGCGTTGAAACAAAAAGTGTTGGCGTGCTGCTGCTGCATCCTGGGCACAGATCAGCTCTGAGCCAGACTCAGACTCCCAGTCAGAGTCACAGTCACAGAGTCGCGAGAGCAGATGCAATCGCCAGACATTTGCCCACTCAGCATGGACGTTGGCTCTTCCTCTTATTTGGTTGCTGTTGTTGTTGTTGCTGTTGCTGTTGTCGTTTATCAGACAATGTCGCGTTTGCAGACAGTTTGAAGTTTAACAAGTTGTCGAACGCAGAGCGCGGGGTTTGTTTGTTTTAACTCCCTTCTTTTTTTTTTTTTTTTTTTTAGCCGTCTTTATAAATAGCCACAGACTGCAGTTGCAGTTCTCTATAATACGTTGCAATTCTCTATATATATGTGTTGATCAAAGGTCAGCAAAGTCTTCGTTTCCGTTTCAATTTCAGTTTACTTTTCTTCTCACCGCCCTCTGACATTCTACTGGATTTGCTATAAGTTAAAAACATATATGTATACATATATTTATGGCAATTATATACGCTCTCATATCATAATCGGGTCATCTTTTTTTTGGCATTTCTCTTTCGCTTCTTAACGCCGCCGTTGGAGCTTATCGCCAAAATTGGCGTCAGAAACCAATTTGGTCAAACAAAACGGCTTAAAGCAACTTTCATTGATTGCCATTTGCCATTTGGGTGAGATATGAAAAATATTAGAATTATATTGATATTTTATTCCGCTTGTGAACAAATTACTCAAGACTTATTTGTTGTGCACGATTTGTTAAAAAAAGTATTGTCTTTAATTCATAATTCATTTTCTTATTGCATACATTTATAAAATTAACATAAAATGCATGCATGTTGCTCAAATTCAGCTTGGTCCTAGAAAATTATTGTCTCGTGAATGAAAATTAACAATTACTATATTTCGGCTTTAAAGCTAATAAGATGTTTAAAAAATAATATTAATAAATCATTTCAGACTCACCAAACATCTATACAAATTTTCGTAACAACAATGAAAACTGTGTTAAGCTGCATAATTTTTATTTAACATATATTGAAATGTCTCACATAAAAAGTAACTAAAGTAGTGTATGTATATATGCATAATATATAATATTATAAAAATATTGTACAAAATTTATTTTTTCCGATAAGTTTATATCTTAAGAAAAATTTAAATATTTGAAACTGACTACATTCATAAGAGTATATGCACATACACATATATGTGTATATGTGTATATATCAGTGGTGTCCTTAGTTTGCAATAGAATCATGATGCCGTCAATAGCAGCCCACAAACTAGTTAAGTATCCATCCACATTTGTAATCTTGGCTGTTGCTTCTGTTGCTGCTGCTGCTGCTGCTTCTGTGTCTGCTGCTGCTGTTGCTGCTGCTGCGGCTCTGATTGCGATAAATCATTGACTGGCGCACCAAAGTAGAGCGTTGACATGTGAGTTGAAAGCGGGAGAAGCAACAACAGCAACAACAGCAACCACAGCAGCAACAGCAGCAGCAGCGATGGCAACAACGAGGTAAAAGAAAAATGCGCACAACACGGAATTAATGTCAACAGCATTAGAAGATTGACGACAACAACAACTGGCAACGATCATGGATCGATTGAACGATCCATCGATCCACACACACACATAAAGAGGGACAGAGAGAGAGATAGAGAGAGATAGAGGGAGAGAGAGAGAGTAAGACAGGGAACGGGGAGAAATTGTCAGCGAAAACGGCAATGACAAACTTCTGACAATTAAAAAAAATAGCTTTGCAGCTCCGCATGGCCTGTGGGCCAGCATGCGACACGGATTGTGAGAGAGTGACCAGCTAAAGAGTGAAACCCCCCCCCCCCCCGACCCCTTCCCTGCTCCCAGCGCACTGCCGACAATGATGATTATGAAAATCGATAGTCAGTCAGCATGGGCACATTTCAGCATTTCAGCATTTCAAACGATTCAGCTGTCTGTCTGTCAGGGCCATGGACATGTGATATTTAAGCCTAGATGCTATAATTGCGTTGTGTTAAAAGAATCCATCATAAAGCGAAATATTTAAGGGCGTGCTAAAGCCAAGGCCTAGGATTCCAGCCCGATGTACACCAAAATATATGGACGGTTTTTTTATACCCTCATCCCATTAAAAATGTGAAAAAGGGTATAATGGTTTTGTGCACAAATATGTAACAGGCATAAGGCAGCAACTCCGACCTCATAAAGTATATATATTAATGATCACTATCAATAGTCGAGTCGATCGAGCCATGTCCGTCCGTCCGTCCGTCCGTGCCAGTTATCAACATACCAATGTTATCGGTACTGGAGAACTTTTCTATATCAGATAGTCTACATTTACGCATTTCAAGCTATTCAAGCTGTCTGTCTGGACTGTCTGTCCATTGTCCATTGCCCATTGACATGTGATATTTAAGCCGTGATGCAATAATTGCGCATCAAAAAAACTATCATAAAGTGGACTATATAAGGGCGTGGCTCAGGACTCGCCAATCCATGTATCGATATGAAGTGCAGTCTGTTGGTGTTGTTGTTATTGCGCTGTCCGCTGGCTTGGGCCGCTGGCTTGGGCTATAGTCCGTGCAACGAGTCCGATGTGGCAATAGGTAATGAGACGGGCGCCAATTAAATTACCGATTCAATTCATATCAATTCAATTCAATTGGAAGCAGCGCTCTCGCAGATCATCAATGGGCTGAAGCCACGTCAGTTGGCCATATTGGTGTTGCCCAGCTCTAGGTTGGTTAGTGCGGATTGCGAGAATGATGACACTATCCAAGTGGATGACTTTATACAGCGATTGCATAAGCTGTACTACAAGTCTGTCATATTTTATAACACGGAGCTGTTCTTTGACTACATTGAAGCCAATCTGCTGGGCGCCATCGAGTGCGTCAATTTAATATTCCACGAACCGGATGAGCTGTCGGCGCGCATACAGGAACGTCGACTGGCCCATCGGCTCAGTCTCTTCATCTTCTACTGGGGCGCCAGGCAGCCGCCCAACGCAACCCGCGTCAGCTTCGAGGAGCCGATGCGAGCGGTGGTCATCACAAGACCGCGCCGCAAGGCATTTCGCATCTATTACAATCAGGCGGTGCCAACGGGCACCAGTCAACTGCGCCTGGTCAACTGGTATGATGGCGACAATCTGGGACTGCAGAAGACTCCACTCCTGCCCAGCGCCGCAACCGTCTATGCGAATTTCGAGAGTCGCGTTTTTCGTGTTCCTGTTTTTCATGTAAGTCGCTGATGTATCCATTAGTTTAAATAGTTTGGTGACATATGCATGCCAATCGAAAAAAGACCAAAAATTGAAGTTTGAAAATGACACCAAATGGAAAATGAAAGTCTACCTCTTGAAAAGCTTTCCTAAGCTTTAGATGTGTCGTAATCGTAACCCACTTTTTTCCCATGGAAGAAGATTAGCCGCCGCGCATCGCCCGGACGAATGACCCAACGCCTAAAACACCCATAGCTTTATCCAAACTGAACTGATTGTCAGCCCCGAAGCCATTTTGGTGATTATTTATCCTCTACTATAATTCTGCATTTAAGGTTTATGCACTTAAGAATATATTTTACTGACATAGATACCATTTGATATAATTTTTAGTTTTTACTGAGTAGAGTTTATAATTTTACAGTCACCCCCATGGTTCTGGGTTAGCTACAACAATGACAGCAGCAACGGTAGCAACAGCATTGAGGACCCTTTGGAGGAGTACGAGAATATGGAATACAATGAGGTGAATGTGACGGGTGGCAGAGATCATCGTTTGCTAATGCTTCTGGCGCAGCACATGAACTTCCAGTTCGCCTACATTGAAGCGCCAGGAAGAACCCAAGGATCACTGCGTGCAACGGATGAAAATGGCGAGGGCAACGACAGCTTTACTGGGGGAATAGGCATGCTCCAGAGTGGCGTAGGTATTCCATAGGTACACTCATACAAAGCTTTAAGTCCCATTTGCTATTGAATACTATTAAATAATATAAATCATTCAGAAATTCTTCAATTTACCTAATAGAAGTGTGAAACGTTCTACTACTTAATTGCCAAACTGATATTCCGATTATAAAATTAAAACTTAAATCTTACTCCAAGTAATCAAGCTCTAGTCCTAAGAAACTTCTAAACATCATTTAAGAATGCCACGGGCTTAAGATCCGAACAATCGTATTTCCCGTATTATCCCGCAGTCTAAAAATGGAATTATAACAAGAGTGCTCTAGTCGAGAGTGCCCGACTAGGATATACCCTGATCCAAGGTCTTACATTCATTGCAATTTTTTATCTGTATTCATACAAAAGCTGCTTGCTACGCGCGTAATACATTTGCTTTGATTCTTCTTCTTCCTTTGACTTTAAACTATGGTACATTGAATCGTTAATAACTTCTTTGTTTATTGTCTGATCAAAATTTGTAGGACACAAAGATGGCATATAAATGTGCAACTATGTAAAATCCAAAGGTCATACCTTTAAAATTACGTGTTTTTCAATTTCTGAGAGATTGGGGAGGGGTATCCAAAAAGTGAAATGTATTTTACCTTTGTATGCTATAGGAGAATATATGTACAAATTTTGGTGTCTCTACATTTTATAGCTTTTAAGCTATACCTTAAAAACACTGTTCTGGAATCTTAATTTATCGATAAGTTTTGAAAGGATTGAGATATCGAAAAAAAAAGACAAGTTTGTAATGAGCCGGCAGTACAATAACTTAAACTTAAATATAAAGTCGTTAGCTTTAATAACTTTCAAGTTATACCCGAAAAACACTTGGCTGGAATCGAAATTTATCGATAACTTTTGAACGGGACGAGATATCGAAAAAAAATGATAAACTGGTCTTGTCGCGGCACCACGAGAACTTATATTTCAAATATGAAGTCTCCAGCTTTTGTAGTCTCTGAGAAACGTGCGTTCATACAGACGGACAGACGGACGGACAGACGGACAGGGCTAAATCGACTCGGCTATTGATAGTGATCATGAATATATATACTTTATGGGGTCGGAGATGTTTCCTTATGCCTGTTACATACTTTTGCACAAAACCATAATACCCCTTTTTCCCATTTTTAATGGGATCAGGGTATAAAAAGATTCTGAGGTGTTTCATTTTTCTGTCAAAAATCATGCCAAAATGACATAAAAAATTGACTTGTAAACGCAAAAAGTCCATATAAATGCCCTTCCTAGACTTTGAAATCCCATAACTTGGTCAAAACTGAACCGATTGTCAAGTTTGAGGCCATTTTGTTCATGGTTTGTCCTATATATCAATTCTACATTTCAAATATATTCAATATTGAAAGTTAAATTTCTTCAAATATTTTTGCGAAAAAAGCGAAAAAAGACCCTTATAAAAATTGATTTTTCAAAAAATAGATTCTTGAAATTCTTTTATTAATCGATTGTGGGTGTCAAATATAGTATAAAAAACTATAAGAAAAAAGATTCTGAGTTGTTTCATTTTTCTGTCAAAAATCATGCCAAAATGACAAAAAAAATTGACTTGTAAACGCAAAAAGTCCATATAAATGCCCTTCCTAGAATTTGAAATCCCTTAACTTGGTCAAAACTGAACCGATTGTCAAGTTTGAGGCCATTTTGTTCATGGTTTGTCCTATATATCAATTCTACATTTCAAATATATTCAATATTGAAAGTTAAATTTCTTCAAATATTTTTGCGAAAAAAGCATAAGGGGGGACCCTTACAAAAATTGATTTTTCAAAAAATAGATTTTTGAAATTCTTTTATTAATCGATTGTGGGTGTCAAATATAGTATAAAAAACTATAAGAAAAAAGATTCTGAGTTGTTTCATTTTTCTGTCAAAAATCATGCCAAAATGACAAAAAAAATTGACTTGTAAACGCAAAAAGTCCATATAAATGCCCTTCCTAGACTTTGAAATCCCATAACTTGGTCAAAACTGAACCGATTGTCAAGTTTGAGGCCATTTTGTTCATGGTTTGTCCTATATATCAATTCTACATTTCAAATTTATTCATTATTGAAAGTTAAAATTTTTCAAATATTTTTGCGAAAAAAGCATAAGGGGGGACCCTTACAAAAATTGATTTTTCAAAAAATAGATTTTTGAAATTCTTTTATTAATCGATTGTGGGTGTCAAATATAGTATAAAAAACTATAAGAAAAAAGATTCTGAGTTGTTTCATTTTTCTGTCAAAAATCATGCCAAAATGACAAAAAAAATTGACTTGTAAACGCAAAAAGTCCATATAAATGCCCTTCCTAGACTTTGAAATCCCATAACTTGGTCAAAACTGAACCGATTGTCAAGTTTGAGGCCATTTTGTTCATGGTTTGTCCTATATATCAATTCTACATTTCAAATTTATTCATTATTGAAAGTTAAAATTTTTCATATATTTTTGCGAAAAAAGCATAAGGGGGGACCCTTACAAAAATTGATTTTTCAAAAAATAGATTTTTGAAATTCTTTTAATTAATCGATTGTGGGTGTCAAATATAGTATAAAAAACTATAAGAAAAAAGATTCTGAGTTGTTTCATTTTTCTGTCAAAAATCATGCCAAAATGACAAAAAAAATTGACTTGTAAACGCAAAAAGTCCATATAAATGCCCTTCCTAGACTTTGAAATCCCATAACTTGGTCAAAACTGAACCGATTGTCAAGTTTGAGGCCATTTTGTTCATGGTTTGTCCTATATATCAATTCTACATTTCAAATTTATTCATTATTGAAAGTTAAAATTTTTCATATATTTTTGCGAAAAAAGCATAAGGGGGGACCCTTACAAAAATAGATTTTTCAAAAAATAGATTCTTGAAATTCTTTTAATTATCGATTGTGGGTGTCAAATATAGTATAAAAAATTATAAGAAAAAAGATTCTGAGTTGTTTCATTTTTCTGTCAAAAATCATGCCAAAATGACAAAAAAAATTGACTTGTAAACGCAAAAAGTCCATATAAATGCCCTTCCTAGACTTTGAAATCCCATAACTTGGTCAAAACTGAACCGATTGTCAAGTTTGAGGCCATTTTGTTCATGGTTTGTCCTATATATCAATTCTACATTTCAAATTTATTCATTATTGAAAGTTAAAATTTTTCAAATATTTTTGCGAAAAAAGCATAAGGGGGGACCCTTACAAAAATAGATTTTTCAAAAAATAGATTCTTGAAATTCTTTTAATTATCGATTGTGGGTGTCAAATATAGTATAAACAAGTAAGAGTGCTCTAGTCGAGAGTGCCCGACTAGGAGATACCCTGATCCAAGGTCTTACATTCATTGAAGTTATTTATCTGCATTCATACATATACATACAAAAGCTGCTTGCTACGCGCGTCATTCATTTGCTTTGATTCTTCTTCTTCCTTTGGCTTTAAACTATGGTACATTGAATCGTTAATAACTTTGTTTATTGTCTGATCAAAATGAAATTTTTAGCACACAAAGATGGCATATAAATGTGCAATTATGTAAAATCCGAAGGTCATACCTTTAAAATTACGTATTTTTCAATTTCTGTGAGATTGGGGAGGGGTATCCAAAAAGTGAAATGTATTTTACCTTTGTATGCTATAGGAGAATATATGTACCAAATTTGGTGTCTCTACATCTTATAACTTTTAAGCTATACCTTAAAAACACTGTTCTGGAATCTTAATTTATCGATAACTTTTGAAAGGATTGAGATATCGAAAAAAAAGTGATGAGTTTGTATCGAGCCGGCAGTACAGTAACTTAAACTTAAATATAAAGTCGCTAGCTTTTATAACTTTCAAGTTATACCCGAAAAACACTTGGCTGGAATCGAAATTTATCGATAACTTTTGAACGGGACGAGATATCGAAAAAAAATGATAAACTGGTCTTGTCCCGGCACCACGAGAACTTATATTTCAAATATGAAGTCTCTAGCTTTTGTAGTCTCTGAGAAACGTGCGTTCATACAGACGGACAGACGGACGGACAGACGGACAGGGCTAAATCGACTCGGCTATTGATAGTGATCAAGAATATATATACTTTATGGGGTCGGAGATGTTTCCTTATGCCTGTTACATACTTTTGCACAAAACCATAATACCCCTTTTTCCCATTTTTAATGGGATCAGGGTATAAAAAGCTTTCTTGATTATAAAAAGCTTTTTTGAAAAAGTATTTCATTATGTTTTAAAAACTTTCCACCTTGTAGAAAAATAGTCGATGTTTTTCAAGGTGTATATACTAACATCCCCAAGTAATTTAATTTGTTGTGTACTCAATAGTTGGCTGACTTTTTCCTGGGTGATGTGGGCCTCAGCTGGGAGCGTCGCAAAGCTATTGAATTCTCATTTTTCACGCTCGCCGATTCGGGCGCCTTTGCAACACACGCGCCGCGTCGCCTCAATGAGGCATTGGCCATAATGCGTCCCTTTAAGCTGGACATATGGCCATATCTAATACTGACTATTGTGTTCTCGGGTCCGATATTCTATGGCATTATTGCCATGCCCTACAAGTGGCGCAGGCGTCAGATTACCCCGGATGTCGAGAGTCTCGGCGAACTTTGCGTCTATATGGCATATATAAAAGAGATTACGCCCTGTGTCTTGAAGATCAGGCATGCCAGACGCCCACCGCCATCGGCACAGATGCCGCCACAGCTTTTCCAGCGTTGCATTTGGTTTACACTGCGATTGTTCCTCAAGCAATGTGAGTAAATCTGGGGATCGATTCCTACACTATATTTATTTTTGATTTATTTATTTAATTTAATTTAACTGAGAGTTTTTTGAAATAAAGATACAAGTATATATAATTAATAATTATAGAATTAACATTAAAATATATTAAAAATTAAAAATATTTGAAATTCTATACTTATTTGAATTAAACTTTCAACTTTTTAATTGAAATCAAAATTCAATTCAATAATAGGTTAGTTAAAGTACATAATACTTTATTTAATTCAATGCAGGTATTAGTTTTAAACTATAAATTAATTTATTTGATATCAGAAAATGTATATACAACAATTCCCAATTGGTTTAATTTATACCAGCATTTTTAACTGTAGAATAATAGTAAATGATAAATTAATATCTAATTACATTTATTGTTTCAATCTCCACTCAGCATGCCAAGAACTGTACCACGACAATCGGGTCAAGTTCTTGACCATTGTCTACTGGATAGCCGCCACTTATGTCCTGGCCGATGTCTACTCCGCCCAACTGACCTCACAGTTTGCACGGCCGGCCCATGAGGCGCCCATTAACACCCTGCAGCGTCTGCAGGCGGTCATGCTGAGGGATGGCTATCGCTTGTATGTGGAAAAGGAGAGCAGCTCTCTGGAAATGCTGGAGAATGGCACAGAGCTGTTCCGGCAGCTGTACGCACTGATGCGACAACAGCAGCCGGATGATCATCTGGCCTTTCTCATTGACTCCGTGGAGGCGGGCATCAAGCTGATTGCCGATGGCCGCGAGGACAAGGCTGTGCTGGGTGGACGTGAGACCCTCTACTTCAATATACAGCAGTACGGCGCCAAGAACTTTCAGCTCAGTCAGAAGCTATATACACGCTATTCCGCCGTGGCCGTGCAGATTGGTTGTCCTTTCCTGGATAGTCTTAATGATGTGTAGGTAGCTCTATCCATTTTCATTATTTCACGAAATTAATATACTTTTGATTAGAATCAAGAGCAGAGTCGACACAGTTATCTTTTTCTTAGTAGTCTATTTCTCTACGAACTAGTCTCTTAGTTCTTACGTTATTTGAATACAACAATGTCTTTCCAGCTTTTCATTTTGAAAAGAATATTAAGTTTTTACATAATTAAAGGAACACTTCTTCCTGAATTATTGTTTTTTCGTAATGTTTTTTTCAACAAAAAAAAATAAAAACACAGTACTCAGACTTTGAAGCTTAATTAAATTAAACGAGTTTATCAAATTTTATATTTTCTTTGATATTGATATTGATATGAACAATTACTCAAATATTGAGTTCATGTATAGACATCTTTTTTATATTTTTCACCTTAATTAGGAGCTCTAATGAGCATCGGCATTTAGTCTTCGGCACTCCAAATATCACAGTTATTTATAAATAAACATTTTTATTGCTGTTTTTATTAAGCTTAATGCATTTGTTTGAGGGCGGCATTCTGGACAAGATGACAACTGGTGAGTACGAGGCACAATCGAGCATGATGACCAAGGAGCAGGCGCAGCAATCGAAGGAACTGGCTGCTGTTGAGAGTGCCAATGCCAATGCCAACACCAAGAGCAATGAGGCCAAGACCCAGCCACAGCATACACAGGACAACGAAATGATTAGCGCTCTGAACCTGCGAATGCTGCAGGGCGCGTTCATTGCCCTCGGCGTGGGTGCACTCACTGCAGGTCAGTGGGTCAAGCAATTCCCAAATAACTCATAGCTATGACATTTCCATTGCGTACTACATGTAGCTCTAATGCTCTTGCTGGAGCTCTTCTATCGGCGCATGAATCTGGCTCAGTTGATCCGACACTGGCGCCTCCGTTGGCTGCGTCGCTGGCGACTCTTAAAGCGGATGATGCGTCATTTAACCGTGCGAATCTTTGCACTGAATTTGGGTTGATTACTTTATAGCATCGCAGTTTTATGCAAATCATTAGTGATGCGATTTTTGGTTCCACTGCGCCACTAAATTATTGCTACCATAAACAGTGGAACAAAAGTGCTTGGAATACATTTTTATATGTGCAATAAAAAATATTGTATTAAACCGTTTAATTAGGCATTGAGCTCATTATAACTTTCTAATTTAAGAATCAATGACAATAATTTAACATTTCGTTTCAATCTTTTTAATCATAACTTCACTGGTTAACAATTACTAATCTACGAAAAGAACTATCATATATGCAATTTAAACAAGATTACCAAAAATGAAACGAAAAAATTAGGAAACAAAACAGTCAAAATATTAAATAAACATGTTTTAAGTTTGTAAGTTGAGTTAAGTTCAGTTCTAATTTGATACGATTGATATTATTTAAAAATATGTTTATGGTAGGACCTGAAAATATATATGTATATATTGTAAAAAACTACATATATGCTGATATTTGGATTAAAAATTAATATCAATGAAACAAATCAGTCAAAATAATAAATAAACTTGTTCCAGTAAACAATCAAAAATATACTGTAGGACCTTTAAATATATATGTACATATGTAATGTAAATAGCTATATGCTGATAATTGGGTTGATCATTTTTGTATATAACAGACAAAATAACATCACAAGTTTTGCAGTAATACTTTGACGATTTTCGCATGGCTTAGAAATGCTCTCATATTTAACCTAGTTCCACTGTGCTAGTCAGCTAGACTCCCTGGCCGGATGGATACTTTGTGTTGTTTTGTCTTTGGCATAATTAATGCGCTTGGCCAGAAGACAAGCAGGGCTGCATGTTATAATTAATTTGTTGCTTGAATTGGATGCGGGCGCAGCTGCCGTCGCAGTCGCCGTCGCCTTTGCTAATCTATCTTTGAGTTTCAGTTTGTGTCTTAAGTCTTTTGTTTGTTTTTTTTTTGCTTTTTCGCTTAGTATGGCCTAATTTCCCAAGCGGCGCAACATAATTTTCGTAATAATTTCCCATTTCCTTTTCATAACAAACCGAAAACTAAAACAAACAAGCAAACAAACAAAGAAACGGACACAGCAGCGACAGAAACAAATTTGACCATTGGCTGCTAGAAAGCACAACATTTTTTGTTCCGTTGCCCTTAAAACATAAAACGGTTAACAATTTTCATTCCGTAATTAAGCAAAAAAAAAAAGAAGAAGAAGAAGAAGACACAAATTAAAAGTTCGTCTTGGGTCCACAAAAAAATGCGACAGCGGGGCAAGAAATTGACTTTTACTTTGGCCCACGAAAGACGAATCGTCGTCGACGCTGACGATGATTGTAGAAAGTGGTTCTAGCCAGTTTGTGGTCCGCCGGGTCGCTGGTTCCCGGTTCCTTGGGCCACTTCCATCATCATTACCATGCGCTCTTCAAGTGTCATCCACCGCGAAAGTCAATTGCATGTTTGCTTTACGGCTATCAGAGTTGGCTCTCTCGTTGTATATAGTACTTGGTTTCTTCTCGACTCGGTTTCAGTTTCAAGAATCCCATATATCATTGTCATCTGTCATCTTCAGGCCGCAGCGTGTGAGAGTTTTCAGTTTCGTTTGCTTTTTTGGCGGTTCATTGAAGCTTTTTGTTGTTTCTGTCTTTATTTTGTTTTTGTTATTGCTGTGGCCTTAGAAAATGTAACGCCTTCGGGCGTACCTAGAGCCATTACTAATTATATAGTTTCTATTTTGCTTTCCAACGGAAATTTATACCCGGCCTCCCTACACCTCCATATAATAACATACTGAAAGACTTGGTCACACACACACACACACTCACATATATATATATATATGTATACATATAAAAAAAGGGACCGAGGTTAGCGGATCATCTTAAGTGCTATGTGAACTGGGCGCAGAGAATAGCTAACAAAAAATTAAAGTTTTGATAAAGGTTGAACGAATTTGGATAACTCATCAATACAGTTAAACATATAGAATGATTCAGCATTGGGGCCACAGCCACGGCTGTAATCCGCAGTTAAAGCTGATTAATGATTGACCTCAGCAATGTGAACTGTGTAAAAAGGATGGCAAATGAGGAAGTCTTCAATCTTAAGTATTTGCATAAGATTTGCCAAGAAATCTTAAGCTGTAATTGCATTGGGAAAATACAGCAAACACAAGGTCTTCTTTTATAACTTAAAAATGAGCACATGCTAATATGTAATTAAGGAAATTGAAGTAATTTTATTATTGGTATCGATTTTAAATACAAATAAGTTAGTTTGAGAATAACATTTGTATAACAAATGCATAAATGCAAGTTTATTATTAATGTGACTTTATCACCTCGACGATAACAGAACATAATCATTAAGAGCGTTCCACTTGGAATATTAGCATATATTTCTCACACATTACTTCAAATACTGTAGAGCTAAATGGAGTACAAAATACAGTTTATACATGGGTAACACTATTGTGGCACCCGGATTGTTATCTGCATTCGGTAATTTGTTTGCCTCAATGCACAATTGGGGCACCTAATCAGCTAACCTTAAGTCGTATGCAAATTAGCTAAGCGCAACTCGAACGCTTGAGTAATTCGCACTTAAAGCTTACCACAGAAGAACTTCGGATGTGTGCTCGTAAAAAACCAAATACTCCACATGAGCATTCCAAAGTCATTTCAGTGAGTTAGCTGCTGACTGCTGACTGCTGACATTGAAGCGTTTAGGCCAAGCCAAAAGGTGGCCAAGAGCAGTTGCTTCCTGACTGGTAGCTTTCGGGGCGGACCGGACCACAAGTGCAATATGATGGATAGTTTTGGCAGAGCGTTGCGAAAAACCTTTCCAAAAATGTAATGTACCGCGAAATATTGTTAGCCATTGCCATTTCCACATACAGCGACAGAGAGAGAGAGAGAGAGAGAGAGAGAGAGAGAGATTAAGTAATAGACACTGGAATTGGAGCTGGGAAGCTGGTAGACTGTGCAATGCGGCGTATGCTTAATGTGCAGTCCAAGCAGCTGCACTCCATCCGTGGCTAATGATCTCGGCCTGCGGCGTCGGCGTCGGCATTCAAGCATCAAATTAAACGAAAAAAAAAATAACACTTGCAAGTGCAATTTGACTGCAGTTGAGATCCAAAGCTGTTGCTGATGCGCAATCCAGATCTTGGCTTGGCTTGGCCAACGAAATGAAATGAAAAGTCATCATAATCAACAATTTTAAAATATTAGTTTGCACAAAAAGCAAACGCGCTGCGACGCCGACGGCCAATGATAGTGAACTTGATTTGGGGCCAATTTTCTCTTTCATTGGCGGCCACGGTGACCAGCAGCACCACTACCACTACCTATAGCCGGTTCCAGCAGCTCCCAACGCATGCAAAAATGCCAATTAATGCAGCTGTGTGTGTGTGTGTGTGTTGTGTGTGTTTTGTGTGTTGTTGTTGCCACTGCAGGCCGGCACAGTTTTTCGCTAAAGAATCTGCAGTCGTCGATGGAGCAGCATTCGAGCATTCGAGCATTGGTGCAATGAAGCGATGGCAACCACTTTCTAATCTAACCCACAAGCTGCTATTGCAGCAGCCGTCGCCGACTGACGGCGTCCACAATTTTTGGGCTCAGCAGACATTCGGCAGGAGACTCTTGACTGGCTATAGCTATTTATAAAAGCGCACTTTTCATTTCTGTGTCGTTCGTTGGCTGTTTTTTTATTTTTATTTTTTTATTATTTTGGCGGATGCGCCATTGCTGTGTGCTTGCCCACTTTCCCAGACAGAGTCTAAAATGCGGAAAAATAGCGAGAGTGAAAATTCGTTGCCGGCATAAATTAACTGTAAACTGTAAACTGTAAAAATATGAAAAGCGATAGCGAAAAAGTCTCTTTTGCATGCATAAAAGTGAAAACTCGTATCTCACTCGAGTTGTTGCTGTTGGTTAACTTACTGGGTTTTTTACAATTCTTAAAGCCGAATATTCGCTCATTTGAATGCATTCAACGAGCAGCCGTCAAAGTTGAGATTATGTTGATTTTTATTTTGTTTCAGTTTGTTTGCTTGTTTTGCTTTTTTTGTTGTCTATCTTTTATTGTGAGTCTCTATTACAACAGAAAATTTCTCCACGCACTTGCGTTAGTTTGATTTAGTTTGTCAGACAATTGCGTTGCTATTTTTATGGGCTTTTTGAAAGTGCTTACTAGTTACAGTCCGTACAATCCGTGAAATCCGTACATAAAACGGCAGCACGCCATGAACTTAATTATAATAGCAACAACAAAGACGGCAATTCGTGTTTGCAGACGAACAAAAGTAAAGTAAGAAAAAAAAAAATAAAACATTAACTAATGCCGTACCGCAACATATGAAATATGTTGAAATATTTCTTCAAAATTTAACTTTAACGTACAAATTAATGCAATGATGTGCAACGAAGCGTGCAGCATGAAAATGTTTTATTTTTTTTTGGCCAAGCAGAACGTTGAACCAAAAAATGAATTTGCAATCTATCTACTGTATTTGTTGTTGTGCACTTAATTACCAGTATTGTTGTTGTTGCTGCTCTTGCGGTGGGAATCCCCTTCTTCTTCATCGGCTGCTTCTTCTTTAGCATTTTGCAAGCGCAACAACAACAAAGTCTAACTACAAGTATTTTGCGCTCCAAAAAGCTCCAACGGCCATTGTACAAAGCAATTAATTTAAGGCAAAATGAATAAAATATAATGGAAATGAGCATTAATTTGAAGGCTGCTGCGGTCTCCGTCGCCGTCGCTGCCACCGCCATGTCTGCCACTGCCACCGCCACCGCTACCTCTGCTGCTGCTGCTGACCCACATTCGACGTCAGCTTTTCCAAAATGCAATGTTGCAAATAATTTGAAAGTGTAATTTATGACGGCGACACGACGCTGGACTTGGGACCTGGACCTGGACCTGGACAACTTTCAATGCACCACCGTATGGCGTGGGCGGCGTGGGTGCCGGCATATGCCCGGGAGTCTTTTGTTTGTGCATTCAACTCATTTATATTCACTATGGTATATGCTTAAGGCTGCTCGTGTTTTTCAATAACATTTTAATAATATATAACTAGCTCGATTTATTTTCAATTTGGCGCCAAACCTTCGCGTTCTTTTTGCCATTCTCAGTTTACGTAGACATCAGTGCCCCGCAAAGCCATCTGGCAGCTTTATTGATAATTTTTTACTGATCTGGCCACGCTCAGCAAATGCGTATAAGAGTGAAGGGCAAAACGGCCACACTTTAAGACTACCTATGAGGACAACTTTTGAACAAGATGAAATTGTATAAGAAAAAAATTTATAAATGCATTTTCATTATTTTAAAACCACTTCAGATAATTTGAAAATTAAATATATGAAACATTAAAATATGTACATTAAATGTAATCAATATATATATGTTATTAATACAGCATCGTTGACAATTATCATTAAAATTTGATAATACGACTATAATAAAGTGTGGTATTTTAAATCGTCATATTTTTCTGTTCAAAATTTATCGATCTGGCCACCCGGTTGAAATATGCGCGAAGTCTGGCAGCCCAGTGGCGTGGTTAATGTGCTACTGCTCTCTCCATGGCTTTCTTCACTCTCCGTCTCTCTTCAGCAGTCCTCATTCGAACGTACGTAAGAACAAACGAGCAGAAGGTTTTTGTGCTGGAATTTAATTTGTTAGAGAAAGAAAAAACAATAATAAAGTTTTGCTTTCATTCCAAACAAATTTTAGTGGATACTTAAATTGACAACCGGCCGTGCATAAGCCGTTTACAACAAGAGTGACTACATTTAATAAAGAAATTGGGCGTTTAAAGCGCTGCACAAAAAAATATATCCAATTTTTGTGGTTGGTTGCGTAAAAGGTAAAAATGCCAAATGATGCGTAATTTGCTCAATGCTTGCGAAATTTGTAGTTGAAGTGAAATGCATTTAACGTGTGTTGTGCAATTGCCGCTGTCTGCGGCATATGTATTTACATATTTCAATTGAAGTTATAATTTGTGTGTTCGCTTGTGCGTTTGTGATGTGTGTGCAGGCAGCGCATACATATTTTTTGTCTCAGCCGTCGCCATTTTTAATCAGTCGTTTTTCGCTGACGTGTGTGCTCTATGGTCATCTCGCTCGCACACACGATGTACTGCTGGCGTGGACAGTGTTGTAAAAGGCAGCTCATTGTGCATTTTATTTAAAACAAATTAAGCAGCGTTTTATTTTCAAATACAAACAATAAATATTGAATACAATTTGACATTTACAATTTGTAGTAACTTGTGCGGAGGACAATGGAAGACCTCACCAAGAATATAATATTCACAAACGCCATCAACGGCCAACCGGCAACCATTCAATACCAAACAGCAGACGGCACAATTCTCAAACAGCCCAAAATAGAGGGACAGAAACCCGACCAACAGCAGCCCACCTTCTACTACACAACAAATGTGAGTGCACCCCCTTCTAGGGGTGGGAAGGGGAACGAACTGTGAACTGTAAACACGTTTTAATGAATTTTCTCTTGTTGTTGCAGGGCAATGGTGGAACGGTGAATTTAGCACAGTTGGCCACCTCGGACGACAATAAGACGTGTTA
The DNA here is from genome assembly GCA_035045305.1 of Drosophila maculinotata. Taxonomy (NCBI): domain Eukaryota; kingdom Metazoa; phylum Arthropoda; class Insecta; order Diptera; family Drosophilidae; genus Drosophila; species Drosophila maculinotata. The sequence continues at coordinate 4,396,672 of JAWNPD010000377.1, read as the reverse complement.
CATTGCACAGCCGGTGGGCGGCTATAATTATGCCTTGGTCAATGGAATGCCCCTCAACCAGGGCACCGCCCTCGGCATCGCCACAGTGGATGCCCAGGGACGCATACAGATTGTCAATCAAAATAAACCCATTGCGGCGGTAAGTTATTGCTGTTATAACAACAATATGTTGCTGTACCTTAAAGTGTTAAATTATGTTCTCTTAATGATAACTTCAGTAGGCTCTATTAATTGAATGATTTGTAAAACATGTCGGTAGATGAGTTGTCCAGGTGACCACCTAGTCAAATTTGGGTAACTGGACAACGAGGATTCGTTTTTGAATCCCTGTCTAGTGTATAGGAATTGGTAATGTCTGAGCCGAAGACCTAAATATCCAGTACTTTGTCCAAGTTACATTGTCCTTAACTTTATATCATAATAATAACAATAAATATTAATATCAGAGTAACTAAACTTAAATATTGTTAACCGATACATAGATTGCAGTTTTAAAGGAATAGTAAACTCAGTTCAGTATATCCGCTAGTTAAAATCGAATTAAATAAATTATACCTCATGAATCTAATATTTTATTTATGTAAATTATTTATTTTTTGTTTCTTAACTATTTTGAAAATATAGTTTGGTCTTTAGAAATGAATAAATATAATTTGCTTTATGTATCTGAAAAATGGGACTTTGCAGAAACTTTAATTATTTGCAAACTGTATTCATCTCCTATCATTTCCACTTAGAATATAGCTTTAGCTTAGCATAGACGTTGAATTTCTAATTTGAGATTGACTTGTACTAAGTCTTAACTATTAACCTTACGTAACCAGGTCTATAGACTCTTAATCTTGTTATCAGTTTGATGACTCATAGTGATTAACACTAATCAAATCAAACATTAAAATAATTGTACACTTTTTCTCGCAGACTATTTCACCATTGCAAAACACAATATCAAACATCAGCTTTAAGTGTGATGTCTGCTCGGAGATGTTTCAGCATCTGGCGCTGCTTAATTCGCACAAGCGGATGCACACAGACGGCTCAGATCCGCAGCAGCACAATTCGCAACAGACAAGTGATGCCATCACGGTTGTCAATGCACAGGGCCTGGTGCAAACGCAAAACATAATCACCGGCAACGGGCAGATGGGTCAGATACAAATTGTAGCTTCCGATGCACTGGAGCCAGTGCAGCAATCCGTTATGCAGCAGCAGCAACAACAGCAGGCGGCACAACAGCAACAACAGCACGATAACTCCAAGTCGAGCAAGTGCATCAATTGCGGCAATGCCATACATCAGCAGTCGAAGCGCAAGGGTCCCAAGCAGGTGCGCTGCGAGTCCTGCATGCAGGCGGAGCAAGTGGCGCAACAGCAGCAACAATTTATTGTGGCACCCGATGGTAAGCAATAACTTAAATACTCAACCTTGTGCAATATTTTTAACTAAAATTCCGTTTTTAAACAGGACAAATGGCGCATCCTGTACAAATCATATCAACTACTCCACAGGCGCAAGCTCAACTCCAGCAAATTGTGGCCCAACAAACTGGCGGCACAACGCCCAAGCGTGAGCCTAGCTCATCTGGCCATCATCCGGTGAAGAAACGCAACTCCCAACAGATGACCAAATGTCAAAAGTGCAATGGCTCCGGCGTGGTGCTAATGGGTCAGCACACACACCAGCATAGCGTTGGAGGAGGCTCCGTTAAACAAAACTCTGTCACCGTCAAAACCGAGTGGGTTTCTAAATAAATCAAACTATTGTCCATGAACTAATGTATGTTTATTTGCAGAAATCCTAGTAAGCCTTTCAGTTGCAATATATGCGGCGGGCTCTTTTCACGCTACTCCAGTCTGTGGTCACATAAGAAGCTGCATAGCGGCGAGAAGAACTACAAGTGCACTATCTGCGGTTTGGCGTTCGCGAAGGCAGTCTACCTAAAAAACCATGCGCGCATTCACACGGGCGAAAAGCCGTACAAGTAGGTGTAGCCCAGAAACAACACTAATTCAAGTTTTCCTACTAATTTGAAATATTTGACTTTTGAAGATGTCAAACTTGTGGGATGCAGTTCTCTCAATCGCCGCATTTAAAGAATCATGAGCGCACGCACAGCGGCGAACGTCCGTATGTCTGCGGGGTTTGCGATAAGGGCTTTGCGCGCCACGCCACGCTGTGGAATCATCGCCGCATACACACCGGTGAGAAGCCGTACAAGTGCGAAATTTGCGGGTCGGCCTTTTCGCAAGCGGCACATCTGAAGAACCATGCCAAGGTGCACTCCGGAGAGAAGCCTTACAAGTGTGAAATATGCTCGGCAGCGTTTGCCGATCGTTTTGCGCTGAAGCGTCATCGTGGTATACATCAGAAGTATGGACAAACAGCGCCCAGGCAACCGGCTGGTGATGGCATGGTTGTGCACAAGCAAGAGCTACCCGACATGGATGACGATGCGCAGCAGGAGGTGATAATCGGTGGCTTATAGATAAGAGCAACCAATGCCAATGCCAAGACGACCAGCACAACAACGACTACGGCAGCGGCGCCAGCCTATCAAACGGGCACGGAATCGGGAACATTTCCAACGCAGCCCTATCCTGGATATTACTATCAGTTGCCAACGACACAGGATTCACAACGGCAGGATGAGCAGACACAGCAGGGCGCCGCCTTTAGTTCGACATCAAACTACTGAGCTGGCGCCTGTACATATTAAACGAGGCAGAGGAGCATCGTCATCATCACCATTACCAGCTAGGCACCATTAACGTTATACATACATTATTATTTTTTTTTAATATCGTAGTTTTCATGTAGGGCTCTATGAATTGGGCTTGGGGCACTCGAAAGTGTGCCGCCAAAAACGCTTTTTTACGTTAAACAAAACGAAACGAATCGAACCTAATTTATTCATAGAATGTAACATAGATATGGCGCAATATGTGGTACATTTAAGTGTTATAGTCTATTTCCGTATACAAATTGTAGCTGTAATTACACGGATTTATAAGCGAGGGGGCGCGATAAGCGCATCAAAAGCAAATACGTAAGAATCTACGCAGGCATGTACTATATACATACATAATATGCATCCGTATCGTCATCGATATATGTATATATACATATATGGGTAATACATTAATTAAAAACAATACTAGCTTTAAGAGGAAAAACAAACATTTTAAATACAATTTATGTAAATCTAAATAAGTATTAAACAAAACAATTACAACTTTAATAAATAAATCATATTTGAATAATTTAAAAACTATTTCAATGGGGATTCGGAGAGCGCGTATTTTAATTTAAAGCATACTTTTGGGCTGCTACAAAATGATTTCATTAATGTTTAAAAACATCTTTTGTGTTACACATTTTAACACCCTTGGACATCTCTCTGAATGATATTCAACTCTTTGTCCCAAACTCAGAAAATATTTAGTCTCAAAAAGATGCAAGACGTTATTGAGATTTTGTAGCTCTTAACCAGAAAATCGTGTTGTTAGTGGATACTCCAGGTGCATTATTATAATGTGTAATATATGTTATTAAAATTATTTTATACATAAAGCTTATATTTTTTTCACCAAAATATGATAGATGAAAAGTCATTTAATTTCCATAATGTTGAATGCATTTTATTTATCGTTTTTCAAGTCCTTCTTACAAGTACTAAACAACTTACAGATTTATTTTATTTTTTGAGAACTAATGATGTTTGTTGTACGAATCTGCAGAATTGTGTTCATTCATGTATGTTTGTGTGTATATATGTATGTATTTATATGTATATGAATACAAGTATCTTTTGTATTAGTTACACAAAAATGTATAAATTGTAGTGTTAGTTAAGCAATTTGAGCTAGCAAAGGAATATTGGTGAGTTACCGATCTAAATATTTATTTTAGCTAAAATTGAATCAAAAAATGGTTATTGGGCATTATATTAGCTTTTGATTCTCAACTCTAGTTTTTAGTACACAAGAATTTAACTAATAGATATATTTAAGCTAACCTAGATTCGCATTTATTTGACTTACACATAAATTAAAAACCTAATTTCAAAGGCTACAAAATGTTACATCTTTTGGAGGGGCAGAACAAATTTAACAAACTTTAAATAAGGCCATAAGCACAAAATTTGCTCTTGTTACATTTAACACATATGTATGTAGAAGAAGATATATGTATGTATATAAATCCTGAAGTAATTGTAGTTAGTTTGTTATATATATGTATGTATTTATATGTATAGTTTTTGATGTGCCTATGTGAATTGCATTATAAAAAGTGAGGTTATGCTTCGAGTAGCGCCGCAGCTTATATAGGAAATTGTCTTGTGTGTTGCTTTAACTTATTTCTTGTCTCTCAAGCTAGACTGTTGCTCGAGCTGTTCTTGTATCATAAAAAGTTTTAAGTGTTTAGTTTCTGTCTTCTTACTTGGAAGCTGCAGGATACACATGAAGGACCGGGGGAAACCAAATCCTTCATTGAAAAGAATATTACTCAAGTTCTTTAAGAATTGCACATTCTTAACCTTACCTTGCAGTTATATAGCGCATAGCTTTAGCATGTGACTCTTTAAAATGCTGCCACTTGTAAGCTCAGAGATATATGATAGTAAAGCTTGACTTATTTAAGATTAGTGTTTAAACTTTAAAGTTAGAAGTTACTTTTTTGTATTGGGAGCTTTAATTCTTCCAAATGATAGTTTTTAGATAATTTCGAGAGTTTTAGCAAGTTGTGACAAACTGATGGGATTGAGATGGTGTTCCAGACAACGAGTGTTTTTCTTTGTTTTTTTTAGGGGGGGGGCACTACTGATATATGGGATTGTGTGTGTGCTGACACGCCCACTAGCTAACTAGCTTACTAGTTAATTGCAGTAGCTGAACAGCTGACTAACTAACATGAATATTGAGTAGAGTTGAGAACGTTAGAAGCGACTTAATGACTAAAGATCAAGAGCAAGATCAGGAAGCGGTTGAGGCTCGCTCACATCCGAGTGCTCTCCAAGCCACAGCCCAGGACATCGCCAAAGGCGTTCAGCGTGTGCGGAGGCGTGGCACTGCGCCTTTGACTGCTGCTGCTGCTGCTGTTTGTCGCCTTCAATCAACTCGATGGCGTGGTGCGTGTGAGCAGCTCATCGTCGTCCAGCTGGGCGAGAGCGGCGGGTGAGCCGACATCGATGGTGGTCACACGGTTGCCGCCACCATCCGCCGCGGAGGGCAGCTTGATGAACTCACTGTCCGTATGCACGGGCATTATGATGCAGACAAAGCTCTGGCCCGTTTGAGAGTCACGTGGATGCAGCGTCACCGGATTGAACTTGTCCGTCTGGCCATCGGTGTAGGTTTGCAGTCGCTGATAGATCTCCGGATAGTGTTTGCGCAGCAGCACGCCACGACGCGATAGGATGTCCAGGATGTTGGACAGTATCAGCTCCCGGTTGCCGGGCACGGTACGCAGGCCCGGATTGAAGGTTAGTATGAGGATCTCGGTGCTTTCCGGCACCGTCATGACGGCGAATGGCTGCTGCAGGGCCTGCTGCTGCAGCTCCAGTTCGGCCAGCACACTCTTGCACAGCTTCAGCTTGGCGCAGCGGGAGACCAGCTGGCGCTCCCAGCGGACCGGCGCCTGTCCCATGCCAGGCGCCTCGGAGACCACGCAGATGGCCACGTAGATTAGCATCTTGGACTCGGGCTTGTATTCGGTGCTGAGCTTGAGCAGCTCCGAGTAGAGCTCCAGACCCATTTCGGCTGGCATAAGATCCGGCCAGCGCACATAGGATGCCTCGCCCATGCACTGAAATCCATGCTTGATGAAACCCTCGGCGGCCTCGGCGCTCCGAAAGAGGACACGCACCACGCCACGCCCCTGCGAGAGGCTGCCCTTGCGCGCCAGCAGACTGAGATGCCGCTGCGAGTCGACGTCGTCCTTGCAGGTGGCTAACACCTGGCGGCACAGGTTTGAGGCGCGCGAGTGCAGACATGCCTTCCGATGCTTCTCCCAGTGGGCGCGCCGACATTCACGTGAACAATATAGATGGGTACAATTGTGGCATGATTTGTACAGCTTCTTGGCATCGGCGGGCGTGGCGCTGGCCTCGCACTTGGTGTTCCGGCAGCGGATCTGCAGCTGCTGATCTCCACTGTTGCCGATGTTGGCGCCACTGCTGTTGCCCTTGTCCGTGTGGGCGTGGCTGTTTGACTCGCCCAGCGACACGCGCCGATTGCTGGCATTGCCCTGAATCTGGGACTGTGCTTGGGATTGAGATTGCGATTGAGATTGGGAATGGGATTGGGAGTGCGATTGGGCTTGGGCTTGTGTTTGGTTTTGTCTATTCTGCTCCTGTTGCTGTTCCTTCTTCTGTTTCTGGCTGGGCGCGTCACCCTCGCTGCGACGGCGCAGGTGCTGCTGCTCCACCTCCAGCTGTTGACGACTAGCTGCTGCTGCTGCTGTATCTGCTGTTAATTAGAATGGATGCATACATACATACATACATATACATATATGCGTATAACAGATTTGATTAGAAGAGCGAGTGTTTAATAAATGCGAATTTCAATAACTAATAACAACAACAACAATGAGCATTCAAATGGAGCATTGGGGATATCTTCTTCTTGTCTCGCATGCTGGGGAAGTTCAGATGGAAGGGGTACATTCAGTTTTCAGTGTTGCATAACGGCGCAAGCGCAGCGCAGCTTTTTCAAATTATATGGTATGTGTCATGTATTTTTTCTCAGTGTAATTTCGCTAGAAAATAAGAATGGAAAGTAAAATATCCAAGCGCTTGATGGAAGTTACATATTATATTATATAAAACGTATATGAAGTTGTTTTAGTAAAACTACAAAATACTTTAAGAATGGAAGAGTTAAGAAAATATATAGCACTGAGTTGTAGGCCTTTAAATATTGTATGATATTTGTATTTAGTATGAAGTATAATAGTTATACATATATAGGGTATAGAGCTTTATATGCGAACAACAAACAAGAACGGAAGTACTTTTTCCTATACCCATTTTATTTATCTTCTTCTTTCTCTTTTATTTTTATATTATTTTCCAAACATATTTTTGTTGTTATCTTTTTAATTTTTTTTTTTTTTTTTGGGTAGCGATTATATTGGAACAAAAACTTACAGGTTCATACCTGTCGTCGAGGACCCTGCTATGGTCGACGCTGCTGCTGGGTTTCTGTTGTTGTTGTTTTTGCTGTTGATGTTCTGGCTGTTGGAGGAGCAGGTAGTTGGCAGTCCTAAAAGTGAGGCTAAGACATCTTCTAGCGATGCATTGCTCAACGAGCGTTCAGGCGCTTTAGATGCAATTTTTTGTGTTTCAATTACAACATTTTTTTTTGGGGGACCAAATTTGTTATGTATGTGTTTTTTTTTTTTTTTTTTTTTTTTTTGGGTAATAATGCACGGCATAAAATATAAGAATACAAAAACAAATTGTTGTTAGGCTTGAAAAAATATATAGCGCATTAAATGTTCTTATTGCTAAGAGGGGGATTGTAAATGTTCATTAAATGATTGATGTAACAAATCAGTGTTAATAAAAAATTACACTGAGAAAATGTTGATGTACAAGCGTGTATTATTCACATGTTACGAGCAAAGGGCAGCTAAATCAATTCTACAATGCAGCTAGAAGAAAACATAAAATACTTTTAAAAAACATTTAAAAAACTACAAAATTATAACACATTGAATAAAATATATTGTTCAGTTTTTATTGTAGCCACCATTAGCGAGGGCTGTGCCCGCTTTGTAGACATATAAAGCACTTGATATCGTTTTTTAAAAAAATTATAATGATAATTTTTACAAAAATTATATAGTATGTATGTAGCATAAGAGTATGCGATCGAAAAAGATACATCTCGAATCGTTCGTTGCATTTTAATCATAATACATCATGTATAAATATAAAGAATTTAAATTTATAGCACGCTTAGTTGTTAAATAGTCAGCTGTTATTATTTTTTATCTTGTTTCCATTTCGTGGAGTTAGGTACGTGAATTTTGCTAATTTTAAAACCAAGCCTAAAATCGAAAATTCCAAATTAATAATGGGTTTGTGTGTGTGTGTGTGAATTTTGAGCAGATTTTAAAATGAGATGCATAGCAAACTTATGCGTAGATAAGTATGATATACATTTTTGAATTGCATACAGATATATGACAGGGAGGGACGAGTACAATAATAATAATAAGTAATAATGATAGTATTGATAATAATAATAATACAATAATAATTAACTGTATGCCATAGCTGTGTTTATTAAAAATTAATCATAAAATTAAATAGTAAATTTATTAAAATAAGTTTTGTAAACACTAAAAAAATTACTAATGTACGTTTTGCTTTTGATATACTCAAAACAAAAAGGCTGTCAATTTAAAATGAATTTGTGTAAAATTTGTTTAGCACTTTTCGTAATTTACAATCGTTAACACAAATGAAACATAAAATGCATTTGCACGTTGCACCCTAGTATTTAAAATTATTTTCATTTTTACGATAAAATCAATAGTACAAAAAAAACAATGTAGAAATTGCATTTCAAGCTACATTCGTGTGTGTGTTTTTGTGTGCATCTACGAAATCATTATATAGCTACATACTAGACATATGTAAGCATATATGTATGTGTATACATATACATATATATGTATATATCATTTGTGATTTTTGTGCAAAATGAAAAGAAATCAAGAAGATAGATACACTAGATAAAATCTAAGCACGCTAGTTTTGAAACAGTTGCTGCTGTTACTACAACTGCAGTTGGCTGTGGTTGTGGATGTGGTATTGGTATTGGTGTTGGTGTTGGTGTTGGTCAGATATAAATGGTGGACTCACCGCCACCGCCGCCGACCCGGCTAAGTCCGTTCATGCGTAGTGGCGGCTGTCCAATGGAGGCCACAGATGTGGCATCAAAAAAGAGCTGATGATGTGGATGCTGGATTGCGGGCGGACTGATGCTGCTGTCAATCACGGGCGTTTGCGGAGAGTCGAGCGGACGTGTGCCAACGAAGCTGCTTTCCAGCCAGCACTTTCTGTGGATCGAGCATAGAATTAACATGGATTAGTATAAACAATATGCGTATAAATGCGTTAGTAAAATCAAACAACAAACAACAAACATCAAACACCAGGCTGGTAGTAAAATCAATAAGTGACGTCACAGCAGCTGTGACTCAACTCAACTCAACTCCCCCTTGGTTGCACTTGTGGCAGGCACATTTGCACTAACCTAAGACAACTATTTGAATGTTATGCCTATGCCACCAAATTGGGTCAGTGCCCCCGAAAAAAACGCATGAGCAGCGACTATATAATTAAGGCACAACTCTACAAACTCACTTGGCTTATATAATTATTTTATTTGATATATATATATGTATATATTTTACTGCGCAGCGCTCTTTGCAGTAGCGTTTGGCAGCAGACGTCGCACACGAATGAAACGCCGAAGGACGTGAAGCACACAGATATATGGAGGCACACAGCCAAATTGTGGGATCGAGAGCATAAAAGAGGGGTTGGGGGTTGCTGGCTACCCTGTCATTTGTGTGCGAGCTCGAGTGAAAGAGATGGACAGAGATAAGCATAGAGGACACGTTTGTGGAGGCTGCTGTGTTCTGCGGAGGGTTGCTCTGTATGCTTCCATGTGGGGCGCCTGCCTGGCGGCCTGATAAGTCAATAAAAAGAAAACTTTTCAAAGTTTTACAGCGAAATTCTTAGATGCTCTTTTTGAAGCGGAAAAATATGTTGCAAACGCAACTATTCTTAAATAATATTTGAAATTTAAGCTAGTTTGCTTTTGGATATTATAAATATTATTGCCATACTTTTTTGCTAACGTAAATTTTAAAGAACTTTTATACTTTTAAAAACTGTTTGTGTACCGTTGCAGAGGGTTTTGATAATTTTGATTGAAGTAAACAGTTTTTTAACAAAAAAAAAACCATAATAAAAGAATTTTTATATATTTAGGGAGTTTTTTTTTATAAATTTCGGGCAACGTGAATATGTAAAATATTTGAAATTAAAATCGATTTATAAATCTATAAAAAAGTAGACTTTAAAGTTTTCCACTGTGGAAAACACTGCAGAATTAACCCAAATACTGAACTCTAAACGGGGTCAATTTGGTGTTGGATGTTACAAAATCATAGGGTAATCAGCTGACCCACATGCCCAAGCAAGTACCCTATGCGAGTTGCTCTACTTTAATATTATTGATTTTCATTATGATTGGCACTGCCGTCGGGCAAAGTGGGCTCCACTTGAAACGTGTGCAAGTGGCCCGCACTGATTGCACAGGTACTTGGAGTGGGCTTTGGCCAGGGGATTGGAACTGGAACTGGAGCTGGGCTTGACATATCCTCGACAAGGTAGCTGGTCCCACGTCAGAAAGGGCCCGCTGGCTGCATTGTTGACATTTAAATTGCATGCGGCGTTGGGGCGAGGCCTCCTTTCATGAATCCTTATTAATAGCCCCGGGACAGTTTGCAATGAATGTCAGATTCCATATGAAAGCGAAATGGAATCAATTTCGCTTTGAATGCGTCACCATTGTGCAAATATTGATGGAAAAATCGCACATCAATTCCCATTAATAAAAGTAACTGATTCTGATTGCCATAATACTCATCATCATCGGTTGCGTGGGTGGATGTGGATGTGATTGTGATTGTGAATGAGCAAAGATATCAGTGTCAACTATGTTATGTAATATTGTAATTATAAAGGGACGAAGCTGATTATAATTAAAAATGTGAGTGTGTGGAAAATTCTTCGGACTTGGGGCAACTGATTGAAGAAGCTGACATAAAATTTTACAATATTTTCATATTGCTTTAAGAGTATATACAAGCCTGATTTGGATAAATAACATGTTTATTCTTGACGTGGGGCCTGAAGCCACTTAGGCGATAATGGGGTAAAGAATTTGTATGATAACTGTATTGAAACCTTTCGTGGAAAACTGCCTTGAAACCATTTTATCTAAGCTTAATGTTACTGAAACTACTCAATCCTAACTTTAACTGGCCTCACCCATAGGTGGCTTCCTTATTCCCAATATTAAAGTTTAAGAATATAAGAGTCTGATATTGGAGAGTTGAATTGATATTTGTGTGACAATTTTGAGTGAAAATAGCTAAAGAGTCAAACAGTTAAAACATAAGGGTAATATAAACAAAAATTAAGCGAAATTGTTATTATCAGCAAGGATAGGCGTCCTGTAGATAGATTGATATTATAAATATTGCTCAAGAATTTTATGGAATATAAACTAAAATTAACTGACGCTACCTATTAAAGATATTGATTTATAAATTTGATTTTAATGAAATTTCTAAGACACATTTCAAAGCCTAGAGGCATACAACACTAACCAGAAAATTATTTATAATTCTAAAAACTCTATAGAAGAGATTCTTGTGTATTCAGTACAATATCAAGCAGCTGAGGCTGCAAAATAAAAAATCCCCCAAAAGTACCCTTAGAGAGTTGAAATCCGTATTTATGCACACAGAGAATGTTTTCCCTTTTGCCAAGCACCTGGATTGACCTGACCCAATTGTGTCCATAAGTTGGCAACAATCCAAGAAATGTTTCTAAGGTGAAAGTTGTTTAGTTAGTTTTGTTTTTTTTTTAGTGTTTTTAGTAGCAGTTTTAGAAGCCAGCACAGATATTTGGTGTGGTGTGATTGCACGAGGATTGGTTAGTCACTGGTTGGTTAGCCACATGGAAGACGCCAAGACGATGAAGCGGATGACAAAGCCCAAAAATAGTTTAGGGGCTGGCTTACCTCTGGACATCGCTGAGGGCGTGGCAGCCCAACTGACTGATTGACAGACTGACTGACAGACTGACTGATGGCTGCAGTTGGTGCTGGGTGTGGACTTTATAGATAGCTACGCGTTGTGTAGTTGCCGAAGAGAAATGAAAGTTTTCAGTACGAAATGATGTTGATGGGGTAAAGAGATGAGCGGGTTTTTGATAGATAAATAAAATGGATAGATATGGAATAACAGCTACACACATATGGGGGAAAGTAGGCGACCACTACGACAACTTGAACACTCTATATAGATTCGCTTTTCTTTTTTCTTTCTTTCTTTTCTGTCTGATTGCAACGGCGGATGGCTGATGGCTGACGGCTGACGGCTGATCCGTTGCCTACCTCGAATTGGGACTCGTGGAGCGACTGCGCTGCTGCTGCTGGTGCTGTTGCAAGTGCTGCGCCTGCGTCTGATCGTTCACATAATGCACTATGGCCGACGTGACCTCCTTGATGGAGCTCTGTATTTCCGGGGTAACCGGCTGCAGCGTACGCACACCATTCGTTGCAGTTGCCGCCGTCGGCGATGTGCGTTGCGCCAGCAGCGAGTTGGCCAGACTAAAATAGAGGAAGTGGAATATATAATCTATATATTTTAGGAAAGTCAGTCATGCGATTTACCGTTCGTGTGGCGTGCGCTGTGACAGCTTCTCTGTGCTGCGCCAGCCCAAATAGGGCTGGCGATAGGAGTTCCTCAGGACACCGCCGGCGCCGGCGCTGCTGCCGCTGGCCACGGACATGAAGCTGCTGTTGATGGGAGCGCCGCGTGCAAAGCTGCCCCGCTGCGAAACACTGGGCGACGTCTGCGTGGAGTTCAGATGCGAGGTGGACCAGCGAGTGGCGCCAACGGCCTGGCCATGCTGGCCATGATGTCCCGCCGCTGAGCCGCTGACGCTGCTGCTCTGCCCGCCATGGTGGCTGTGCGCCGAGGGACTCAACAGCAGGGGACTACGATCGGAGCGCTGCGAACCCAGCGAACTGAGCGAAGTCGTCTTCGAGTTGAGACCCTGCCAGCGACCCGAATCCTGTGTGCGCTTGCGCGTAAAGTTGCCCGGCTTGTAGCCGCCAGAGGTCGCTGTGCCGGCGCTGCCGCCAGCGGCGCCATCTGGCGACCGTGCGGCATTTTGATTGTATTGTCGGAACCAGTCAGGTATATTCAGCCGCTGCAGCGATGCCTGAACTCGCAACTGATGCTCGCTTAGTGCGGCCGGATTGTGATCGTGCGATTTCTGTAGCTCATTCTCAGGTGGCTGTAGCGAAAAACAGAAAGCAGATAACAGAGGTTAGCAAATTCAATCAGCAATAGAAAAAAGTATCAATTACAAATTAATAACCAGATACTATAACTAGATCGCTAGTTCATAGTAAAATGTAGGGTAACTAATGGCACGTCTCAAATGCATCGATGAACTAGTTCTACATGTAACACTATTCTTGGAACTAGTTTATTAGTTACCGATAATAAGATAAAAATTAAATGTACAAATTATAAATCATAGATCTCAGAATTATTGAGTTTCTAGTTCAAAGTTTGGACCCAGATAATAAATCCTAATATTCAAGCAAATAACTTTGCTGAGTAAGAAATAGGATACGCAAGCTTTTAATCTGAATTTTCAATGAAACCAAATTGACCATTTCAAATAAATTTTATCTTTAATATAAAGTCAGCTTTATTTTCTTAGTCTTATCGATTAAATAGACCCAGATGGAATATAATAATTCTAGAAATTATATAATGAAATCTTTGCTGAAGAGTTAGATAAATTGCAAGCCTAAACTGACTTATAAATCATAAACTCATCGTTCAACTAGTTATTTAATAAGAATTTGGATTCTCGATATATTCTAAATTTCAATAATCACTTCTAATTTTTACAGCATTAGTTCGTTTCAACATTTAAAGGCATTAATGTACACAAGTTAGTCAAATCCGTCACTGAATATCAACAGGTTTGAAATTGTTTTTGCTCTTGCGCCTCTTATGGATTGTCATCCTTGAGCCTGATGACAGCTGAGATTGTATTTGCCCTTTACCCCCCTCTACGCCCCTGATGATTTATTGCTTGTGCATATAAACCGACACTTGAATGATATAATTTTCTTTTTTGAGGGACACTGCTCACTCTCAGTGTGTGGGCATCTTTGATGAGTCAGCAAAGCGAAAAGTTTTGGATAGCTTAAGTCAAACTTTTACTTTTGTTTGTTTTTGACAATTGTGTGAGTGCGGCCCACAAAAACTTTGCACCATTAGAACCGACACTGGACTGGACTGGACTATATAGAGCCCTCCGGGCAGCTGCAATGCAAAAACAACACAAAACTTTCTGTGCGACATTTCTAGGTTATGTGGGTGGTAGCGAAAAGCTGATGAATGCTTAAGTCGTACGGTAAATAGCACGTTGGGCAAGGTCTGGGACAGGTCGTGAAAAGTTATGAAACAGATTACGGCATAATCTGAAACCAATTTTGTTGTTACATAAAATCTTGTATACAGATTTACTATTTTGTAAATTGTTATTTGTTTTGTCAAAGTTTCACACATAGGCTTAAATGACTTGAAAAATGTAATGTAAAAGAAGTTAACTCTAATGATAACTTACAAAATAATTAAACATTTTGGTAAAAAATTGGTTACTATTAAATGTACTATCAAGATTAGATTAAACATAAGACCTTGTAATATAGTTTAATGGTTACTATTAAATGTGCTATCAAGATTAATTTCGTCTGGCAAATCTGACAAAATTGTGATAGACGATTCTAAAACTTTTCCATTTTTTTTATTTGTTTTCTTACAAACCAACAATTTATTAGTTAAATAATATAAAACTAAGATTAATATAACATATTTTAATTAATTATAAATGCTCTAGCTAATGATTATTTATAGCATTTTCTTCTATTTATTATAGTATTTTCTACAATTTTGATCTTGCTCTAATGGCCGATTGCTTGGGCTAATTTTGGCTTTAATATTTGGGGTAGTCGCCTTCGCCTTCGGCTGCGTCTAAGCCTCAAGCTCAACATTTCTCAGACAACACACTTACACATCTCTCAAGGCAAGTGCTTAATAAAGGATTTCAAGTGCATAGCAAAAACTTGAGTTAGCATCCCAAGTGTAAACAATGCTAAGACAACCAACATTTTGCCTTGGCTGTAGCACAGTGAAAAACACAAAAGCGCACAACCAAACAGTGGAAGAGAGAGAGAGAGAGAGAGAGAGAGAGGGGCGGTGAGGGAGCGAGAGAGTGTGAAAAAACCTGAGACAGACAGAAAAACAAAAGACAGACAAAAGTTAATCACAGTCGTCATACACGTATGCAATGGCACTTCAGCAGCTGAAAGTGGAGGTGCTGCAGGAGAATCAAAGGAGGAGATGGTGGTGGAGGTGGGGAGAAAGGTGTAACAGTTGCTGTCAAGTTGCCAGTTGTCGCCAGTTGTTGGCGTGTGGAACGAGCGACAACATTGACAACTGCTGCTGCTGCTGCTGCTGCTGCCGCCGCTTGCCGCTTGCAACTGAAGCCTCTATTGAAAGTGGTGCAGTGGTGCAGCAGCAGGCGGAAACAGTTGGCTGTCCCAAAAGCCAATGTGGGTCATATTCTAATGCCGGCTGTGATTTGACGTCAACATTGTGTGCTGTTATATGATATATGATAAATAAAATTATCGCACTCATTTACCTGATCGTATTGCAGCATATTGTTGTTACTGTATGGTATATAGAATATTTATCGTTTTTTTTTTCTAATCGTTTTGGATTTTGGAATTTTGAACGCAAAAACAATGTGTGCGTTGTGCGAGAAATTTGTTAAAATGCGAGAATAATGTCACACGACACACACAAGCATACATTTAGATACAGTTGTCGCTCGTTAATAAGATTTAATTTTACTTTCAATTTAAAATTATTAATTATAAAATAAATACATATATATTATTTATAAGGATTTCTTTATATAGTTTATATATGCAATATTCAAGAGTGTTTAGCAAAAATTGTATTAAAATGTTTTAATTTCCGAGCGGCTACTGTATACTGTATATATGCGATGTATATGTGTATATGAAAATACATTACAAAACTCAATTAGCACGCACACATACAGCGAGGCATAAAAAGGAAGTCAATAAAAGTGCCACACACAAACACATACACACACAGAGTCACTTACACTTACACACGCACACACACATTGACGAAAACTGCAAGCCATAAAATAGGCACACCCCAAAAAAAAAAAGAAATAAGCAGAAGGCAAAACTCTTTTCGTAGATAGATAGAGTTCAAAATGTATTTTTATAACTTTTGCATATTTTTGATTAAATTTTGGTTGAACGCGCGCCCCTAAAACCGCCACGAGTTGACCTTAAAAATGGCAAAGCAGAAAATGTAGGGACGGAAGTAAAAAAAAAATAATAATGTCAAACGCACGCAGCAATACACACCCACCCACACACACACGCACACTAGTGTATATACAGCGATATATATATATATATATATATATATATGTATATACATATATAATGCTATACTATGGCGCAGCGCGCGCATCAATTCATATTTTATTGTCAAGGGAACAGAGCGAAGCACTAGGTATTAAATGGAGTGGGGAGCGGTGCTTTTGGGTGCTTTTTGCAAGGCTTTGCCAAATGCGTTTTTGGCACTTTTAAGACTTCGCCTTTGTATGTGTGTGTGTGTGTCACTTAAGCTAAATGAATTAATCAAATTTGGCTTTTACTCGAGCAAACATGGCGCGCGCGACATGCAACACCAAACAGCAGCACAGACATATATATATACGCACTCACACACACGCACAGGCAGAGGCACACACACACACACACACACACACACACACACACACACAGAGAGACGGGCGCACACACTACGCGCCGTTAGCCATTTCCGGTGCAGAAATGTATGCTACGCTTTTGAATTTGTGATAGATACTGAGCAGGCTTCGCTGGAGGCCAACGGCAAAAGGCAGTTGTAACCGCTTTTATAGCAGCTTTGGCGCATGGCCGAAACAAAAACAGACGCAACAGCGGCGAGCTTTTTATGGCAACAGGATGCAGGCAGCTGTATGAAATGCCCTGTGCGCGAAACGCCCTGTCTGCAAGTTGATAAACAAAACCACAGCAACAGGCGTCAAGTTGAGGTACAACAAGGAAGCACACACACACACACACACACACACACATGTGACATGCAGTAAGTAGGTGTTTGTCTTCACACTGGCTAAGTGACAGCTGCCTAGCAGGGCAGGGTGTCATTCGGTCGGCTATATTTAGATGACGTTGCTCCCAGCCCAACCGGAAAGCAACACCATCACTTGGTATACTTAAGACAAGACAGCCGACAACCACTGACAGCCTGTTAAATTGAAGCAGATTATCGAGATGATGCAGCCAACTGACAGCTGACAATCGTGTCACTGGGTCGTCTAATATTCCAACGGTGGATTAACCAAAGGGAAGCGAAGAGTTCGTAGGGGAGAATAATTGTATCTAGCAAATTCAAGCGATGGGGAGCAGTAAATAACCCCTAATACAAATTTGTTTGAGTTGAATGTGGTTTTCAGTGTTTTTCCCCCATTCTAGCAACAAATATTCTACCTATCAAGGTACATTTTAAGTACCCACAGAATTTACATAATTTAACACATTTAATCTTATCAATTTAAATTTTTAAAAATCAAATAATATTCCTAATTATTAACTCTGTTATAATTCATATTATTTACAATTTAATTTTCTGTGTCTGACATTAAATAAATCAAATAAAAAATTAAAAATAAGTAAATGGTAAATCAAATGGTGTTCAGACATTATCATTTAATGAGGTGTGTACTTTATATAGGAAAGGATGTGTGAATTAAAAATAAGTTCCTTGATTTTATATGAGCTCAATGCTTATATTTTATTAAAATCAGCTACTATAATTACTTTTTGTTGGTGGTAAACTTCTAAATCCCAACGTTGCTTATTTACAATAAGAAATATTAAGTTAGAAAATTAATTGTTATAAAAAATATTATATAAAAAATTTTGTACCAGAGACTGTAAAGATTATTATACAAATATCTTTTGATTTATAACTCAAATCTAGGAAATAGTTGTTTCTTTATAAAGAAATCAGATATGTAGAATCAAATGTTGTACTCATTTGTAGAATTCATATAAAGCACGAAATTTTATAAATTTAAATAAACATTTGTGTTGTGTGTGTGTCTTTTTCGAATTTCTAAAAGTCATGTCTTTGATTCCTTTCCCATTCTTCAATATGTTCTATTGCCTAATGCCGAGTGCTACTCTACTCTATACAATATTGAATACAATCTGCAAATGGTTTATATGTGGTTAGTTTTAATATCAAAATGTTTTACAAACAAAAACTAGGTTAGATAAAGCTAAAGGCATTTTGTGTATGCCTTAATCACAAGGTCAAATAGCGCAAGGCTTTGTCGAGGAATCGCTCCTCGGCCGAACCCTGATCGCAGGCAATGCCGCGTCGCGACTTGGATGACATTTGGCCATACTGATGCTTAATGGTGCTGTCGAGCAGATGATCACAGCGCTCCGTATGCTCCAGTGCCTCGGCGGACGGCGCTTTGGCATATTCCCGCTTGAGAACCATGCTGATGATGCGGGAGCGAGTGGTGCGATTTTTGGGCTTGCTTATGACCTGGGAGCGGGGTCGCAGCAGCGGCGGAGTTGAGCCACCATAAATGCCCGATTCAGCGGAATCCGAGTCAAGACCAGCGCTGGAGACGCCTCCACAGCTGCAATAGGTGACACTATTTCTGGGCGACTGACCACCACTGCCATAGGCCTCATCATCGCAAAGATCGTAATCTGCGGCACCCTTCTGCTCCTCCACGGGCAAGGCTTCGCTTATGGCATAGGGTATGCACTTGGCCTCCATGTACATGAGCGGCTCATCGACAGCCTCCTCAGCGCTGGGCGTGGGACTGACACAACGATCATTGTTCTCCAGTTGCGCAATCCGTGCCTCCTGCACCTTCTGCTCCCGTCGGCGCAGACGCCTCTCGTGTCGCTCCCGTTCTATGCGGGATATTGTTTCCAGGCTCTCAATGAACAATCCCAAATCCGGCTGACCAAAGCGAGCGGCGTCCAGTGTGTAAGTGGTGCTCATTGAGCCGTAGCTGGCGGGATCCGCAAAGTTCACGTACTGTGTGCAAGTATAGGTGGCCATGATGCTTTTAACAATCTTGTAGATGCTGAATAGAGATGTGTTTGCTTAGGCGGCTGCTGTGCAACTGTTTGAAGACAGCAGCCCAGCGAGGGTTTATATAGCAAGCAGGTAGCCCAGAACCCACCCACGCAGCCCACTGAGTGACCTGTGATCCCGTTGTCCGGCCACAGGCACAGGTAGGCGCGGTTTACCTTTGTGCGCCGCCCCCCTCTCTCGACGAGAATCCCTTTGCGGATTTTCGCGGTAAGTGCAAGTTGGGTAATTAGGCTGTGACCTGGGTAATTCCTTGATTGCTTTTTAATTTCGGCATTTCCCAAAGTCCATAAACCAAAGGACACGTGCACCTCTCTTTTATAACTTTTCAATTTCAACATTTGTCATTTGGCACTTTTTTTTCTTTTCTGCCTACGCAGGCTGCCATAAAAGAAATTCAAATCGCTTTGGACACCTGGCTGACATCTGCTAACAGCTCTGCATAGCTGAGTACTGTTGTAGTTTCACTAAATCAATATATTCGATTTGCAATACAATTTGCACTTGTTCCCGTAAGCCGACAGCAGCTGACAGTCCCAGAAAAGCTGGCAATTCAATAAAAACTAATCAAGTTCCTATTAAATAGATTTATTTATATTCGAAATTTACTCTTGATAGAGAATTGAGCCATTCAAATAATTTGCAATGCGGCAGTTATGTAAGTGACAAGGTTAATAAGTCTATAAATAAAGCTGACAACCGTTTACTTTAAGAGGAAGTAAAAAAGACACAAATCAGTTCATTAAGTATTGATAAGATTACGTGGTCTAATCAATTGGCTTATAGATACCAACATAAAAGATTGTGAAAGTATCATAAATGGAGCTAAATTTATTTACAAGCTGTAAGGCAACTTAAGCAGGCTATTTTGGAAGTACAAAAATGAATTAATTGTTAAAAGGCATGACGTAAATCCTCCTACGATTATATTCTTATATAATAATAATATAAAGATAATAATCAATAATTTGGTGTGATTTAAGAAAGGTTTCAAGAAGAGTGTAATGAAACTTTTAGTACAGATGCTATACTATAGAATAAACAAAGATGAAATAAAGCCAGTCTTATAACTATGGCCTAAGCTGGCGTTAGGGTTCTAAGAGGCTTAGCCAAAAACAAAGATTATCTCCTTTCTGAATAATTACACTTGAAGTAATCTAGAAAACCAAAACATGACTCAAGCTAAGCCAGCTTAACTGAATCCAAACCCAAGTTAAGGTACCTGTTACTTAGGTATGCAAGTTTCATCTTTCATCTTCAGTTAACCAAATAAATCCTGGCACCAGCTGACCATGAAATATTTTTCATTTAGTAAAATCAATTGTAAGCTTTGCCGACTCAATGTAATTGAGTAAGTTGGCAAATTACTAAACATTATCAAACTTATCAGTTTAACAGTTTAAGTTACAAATTCCAGACAAGAGTCAATTAAAAGGCAACCGAGCCAGGCCGGGAGGTCTGATAGTGTCGTATAAACACAGACGTGGTCAGCCAAATAATATGCATGAGATGAGAGAGGGGAAGTGCAGGGTAACTTGACTTGTCTAGACGGCAGACGACAGACTGGAACGCGACAAATTGACGGCAAAGGGCGCGTCGTTAAGTAATTAAACTAATTTTCTTCTTCTTTTTTTTACGTCTAGCCCTTTGCAAATCTCCGCTGATTGAGTGTCTTTTGTTTTTGGCACTAATGAAATTTGGAAAATGAAAGGAAAAGAAAAGTTCACAGCTTGTAAAATGCAGTTTGCAGCTGCCCGAAACCCAAAGCGATATTCATTTGAAAAACAAAAGAAAACTGAAAACTGAAAACAGCAGATGAAATGCACTTGAGAGATGAGAGATCTCTGGAAATGGTTGGAGAACTGCTGGCTGGCAGTTCTGGGGAAGCTGCTGTTGTTGCTGGAATCCATTGAACTCTCAATTAAGCACGTAGCAGTCGAGAAATGGAAAGAGTGAAGCGTCAAGGCACTTAACCCATTGATGCCGCTGCTTTTAACGAGCTGCAAATTGTTTTTGGCCACTTAACAGCTCTAATTAATTGCCTTAAATTAATAAAGACAACAGCGGGGCATTTGACGTCTTAAAAACTGATTTAGATTAAAAACTTACGCGACCGGTTGACTTGAAAATCGAGTTTCATATATACAGTAGATATATACGTACCTGCAATGAAAAGAGATAGAGAACAAATTAGTTAAATTGATTTTGGAATGTATCAAATTGTAGTAACTCTGACTGCACCCTGCGGAAATATCAATTTACAAAAACATAAATGCCAATTGGCAAATGACAAACCCAAGACGACAGCTACTAACCACAGCAAGGGGGATCATGAGGGGTAAGGGGACCCGAACAGTGTCGACATTCATCGAGTCGTTTGTCGTCGTCGTCGTTGTTTGTTTTTGTTTTTGTTGTGCTGATGGACGCCCACCAACCCAACCGAGCAACCAAAACTTCAATTGCTTTACATTTGTTAAAGACAAAGCGAATCGTAGGGGAGCAACAGTGGCGTAGTGCTTAGGGCTGTCAAGGGGAGTGTGTCAATATAGATAAAATTCTGATACGAATATATAGACGTAACATTAAGGGGTGTGAAAGTTGATATACAGGGGTTTTTTAATTTCTGACTATTGGTTTTTCAGTTGGTTTACAAAACTGCCAATATTGAGTACTAGAGAACACAATAAAGAATTGGATATAAATATTTATAAGTAAATTTAATAACTAGAACTCTTCGATTGCAAAGGTTCTGTAATTCCAGAAATCAAAAACTATTTATTTTAAAATACTTTGTATGAAATCTGATGTAAGAAAGCTACGAAAATTCTAATAATAAATAAAAAGAATATTTCAATGTTTAAATTAAACAAATTCAAAATCATTCTTGAAATTCCGCTTCATTTCAGTATTTAGCAAATATAATAAATGTTAAATAATAAAAAATTCGCAAATCTACGTTGAAGTACGAATTTTGAGTCACAATTTTTGACAAGTATTTCAGCCTATAATAACTCGTATAATCACATCTACAAAATTCCACAAAATTTCCGATGTTATGCTCATGTAGCTACCATAATGACTACCCCTTTGAAAATGCGGGAGTCAGCCACTTCTGAAGAAGTGCAGACCCCGCCACTGTGTCATGGCATATATATCAAGAATTACAGCTCATCTCAGTTCTGTCATAAGTAATAGGGTCAAAATAATAAAAGCAAAAACACAAACAAAAGTCGGCTGCTGGCTGTTAAATGGTAAATGTTTGGTTGGTTGGTTGCGTGCCGATCGCCATTCGAGCGACTGTCTATTTATAGGGCCATTGTAATAACTCCATCAGCAGCGGAAAGTGATCCATGGGCGGGCATTTAGAGTAGAGCTGCTGTAGAGCTGCTGCGGTATGCCAGCATAAACTTCAAACAGATGTCAAGTTGCCGGTCGCGTAATTATTATTAATGTGCTGCTCCCTTTCAATTTCAGTTTCAACTCCGATACCAATTCCAACAATTTTCAAACTCAACCCAACCCAACCCAACCCAATTTCAACCCAACGCAACAACAATTGCAGTTTCCATGTGATCTCATCTAGCAAATATTCAACAAGCTATGCGTCTCTGTTTTACATTAAAAATTATTGCCAGAGATTTTCATTTTTTGTTGTTCTTGTTGTTTTAAAACGAGGCGTTTACTCGGTCTTGCGGGTTGTTGAACCTTCGGCCAACATGTGGGGCGGTCTGCGATTTGCCTTGCCTTGCTTTGCTTTGCTTTGCAATTTTCCCCCAAGTGCGTTCTTTGGCAAATGAATGGCGTGCTTTGATAAATGGCACATGGTACCGTACTCGTACTCGTACTCGTACTCGTAGCCGTAGATTCTACTTGGCCACAAGTAGAAAGCCTTATATGGCTTTCTTTCTCCCATGCAAATTCATTGTCACAATTCTTGTTCGACTTGACTTGAGAACCTCTTCTTCAATTCCAATTCCAATTCCAATTCCGAATCCGATTCTGAGCTGCACTAAGTCTTTCCATTGATAAATTGCACTCGAAAACCCACGCACTCAATCAGCAGAGAAACTCTCTGATAACTGCGCTGAAATTGCAACAATTGCTCATGGAAAGGGGGCGTTGAGTAAGCGAAAACAACAAAACAAACAAAACACAAAATCATGAAAATTGCAATTTAATGCTGACAATTTTGATGGCATTTCAAATTGATAGAACAACTAATGGGGAGCCTTGGGAACAGTATCTAAAAACAGATATGAAATGTGTGCAAAACGTTAGCTTAAAAGCTGATGCAAAAATCGAAACGAACATTTTTTTACTCTATGAAAAACTAATGAAAATCACAAAAATCTAATCGAATTGAAAAATTAAATATAATAAGAAAGTATTTAAAATATTATGCAAATTTAAAGCACTAGTCTAGACTCTAAAATTGTTGAGTAGAAAATACTATCAATATTTGTATGCATTTTATTTTTGGGCAAAAAGTAATGAACAATATGCAAATCGAGAGTCATATAGTCGATATAGTCATGTCTGACTGTTTGATCTTTGAGACTTTTATTAAAATATTATAATCTAAATTTCATTCTTTCTGCCTTCATTAATCTCACTCATTTACATTGACTAAAAAACATTAAAAGGCAATTAATTGTAATCGCATTATTACATTATTACAGGATATTGCCTAAGTCGACTCTAGTAAGTCTAGAAAAATGTATGTTCAGTAAATACCATTATTTGAATTTCGCCAGACAACAATTAAGTCACATCTGGCCAATTTTAATACGCTTTAAATGAGCTTTATTTAAAATTATGCGGTGTTATGGCTATAATTATTAGCTAGTCTATCGCCTGTTTATGTAAGCGCCGCCTGCCCCACGCGGCATTTGCCACAGAATTTCATGTCGATAGTGGGCAAAAACAAAGCAGAGCAACGCGAAACGAAACGCAACCAAACAAAACAAAGCAAAACAAAACAAAATGCAACGCAACACAACACAAATGAAAATGAAAATGAATTGAGTTACGCGAGTTGAGCGCAAATGCAATTTAGCTTTAGTTTAATGAAATTTTGTGTTGCTGACGGGCAACGGGCCAACACTGAAACTGCTGTGCAATTAACTTTTAAACAATGCAAATTCAAACTCAAACACAAAGTGGCAGCAGTTGAAAAATGTGCGGCATGCGGCAGCCATTTCAAGCAGAGGCCAGAGAAGATGCACCCAATCCACTCACTCAGCCAGTGGGAGGCAGTTCGTAGCACCTTAACATTTGCGTGGCTCAACAATGTAAGTAGTGCCAGCAGGTATTTCAGATTTCACATCGAAACTGGGCCGCCTGTGGCTGAGTCAGCGGCAGTGGCAGCAACAGTGGCAGCAACAGAGGCAGCAACAGAGGCAGCAACAGAGGCAGCGTCGAGGTGAAAAGTGCGTTTTGCATAATTTTCTAGCAACTTAAGCAATTGAATTCAATTGCCTAAGCATGGGCGTTAATCAAGCTAATTGCTGACATCAGCTAAGCAAAGTCTACAGCTTTATATTTATATACAGATGCGAGGGTAGCTTCATCAATGTACACCATATAAAATATATTACATACAAGTGAAACTGAATTATAACAAAGATTTCAATTAGAATATGTTCGGGCCTATGACTAAGTGAATCGGTCGGAAAGAGGTGAGCGGTTCAAATTCCTATTTCCATCCATAATAGTTAAATTAATCAGCTTGTCCACAGATTCTAAAAGAATTTCAATATTTTCTACCCAGCTCTGCTGAAGCAAGTTCTAGTGAAATCGAGAAGAACAATAGCTTTAAGTGTTTTTTTTTGAGTTTTAGTTATAAAAATCATTTCTTACGGTTATTTTCTGATTTTTATAATGAACATCAAAACTAACTATTATTTTTGATATATTCATATGTTTTTTCTCCAAAAAACCTTTAATTTTTATTTGTATTTTTTAAGTCTTCCATTAACGGCTATTTAAGATTTTTTTATTTCAAATCAAATTTGTTTAAAGCTAACATAAAGTCGAAAATATATTAAATATTTTAAAGCCACATCTCAAGGGTTCTCTGTATACAATTTTGATAATTGTATTGATATTTTAAGTATGTAAAAATAAATCATATTAATTAAGCAGATACAAAAACAGAAATTAAAAACGCAATTGAATGACCCTCTTACAAGTGTTCATATATCAAAAGCCAAATCGTTGCGTAAGTCTGACTCAGTGATTATCACATAACGCCGCAGACGCGACTGGAATTTCAATAAACGAGTTCTATTACAAAAAAAAAACAAATACAAAACGTAAAAATAAGCACATATGTATAGTCAAATTATAGAAATATATTGAGTCGCCTTTAGTTGTTTACAAAGACAACAAAGAACAGCAATAACAACAACAAACCGAAATGCTAAGCGTTTTATAAATAAATATGCAATAATTTGTTGCGCGCATTTTGCTTTTCATATCAAGAACAAAAATGGCAATTTGATGAACTATGCGGAGTCCGTAATTCAATTTGAGGCGAACAAATATTTGATTGTCATCAATCATGCGGATAGAGCCATATGAAAGAGCAGCGGGTGGGGGCGGGGCTGACTACTTAGTTGGCCAACTATTTGTAAGCCTGACCTTGGAACCGTTAATGCCATTTTGACAGTCTGTTCCGCTGCCCGAACACCTTAATTTGTCCAGCTACATGATGTGATGTGATGTGATGAGATGATATATGATATGACATATGACGAAGCAGGCGCAGGCAAATCAATGTGAATTAAGTCTGACATGGCGTGCTATTTGGGTAACGGATGTTGTATCTCTAGATAGTAAATATCTACACACAGGCAGACAGATATGTATCTATAATACATATACACAGTCATTTGCGTAATTGAAAACATTATCAACAGCAGCAGCGACCGCAGAAACCAGTTTTGAAATGGCATTGGGTCAATGGAGCGTATGTGTAATATAGGCTAGTAAGTTACTAAGTACAACTAGGTGCAAACGTAGGGCAATAACAATCATCAAGTGAGAAGGTCAGCAGTTAATTAAGACTGTGTATTACTGAAAAATTAAACATTGATTGTGCGATAAGCGACTAAATCCACACAGATGTGAAGCAAGACATTGTATGGATTATATTGATATAAAAATTAGATATCGAAATTGAAATATATATAGAACGAAAAAATATCATACTTTATAAATTTACAAAGGTGATCAAACATTAAAATAAATGAACTTATTTAATGTCAAAGGCGAATCAATTCTCGTATAACAAATTATACAATCTAGCTGGTATTCCCCGGCTTTATCCGGACACTGCCATTTTATTGGTTTTTTAATATTAATTATTATTAATATCAATAGTATTATAATTATTTAATAACTGTTGAATACTTGTTGTATAACAAAAGATATTAATATACAAATCATTAAAAAGTCACGTAAATCTAGCAATAATTATGACTACACAAAAAATGTTATGGAATCCGGAAATTCTAGTGAACTAAGTGAAAAATCATGTATACTTTTAGCTGCTATCTAACTTGATTAACTTTCAACATATAGAGCTATCACTTTAACGGCACTATGCACCCTGCATAAAAATATGTGTATATATGTATATGTACATATGTAGATTATATCTGTGCAATCAACCACCGATGACACGCTCAACAAACTCTCGTGAACCCCAAGACCAGTACCAGTATTGTGTAATGCAACCCTTTTGAAACATAATTTGTAACATTCTAGCAAGAATTTAAGCATTTATTCAAACGAAAAAAGTAGATGGGGGCACAGGTCACGGCGCACAGGGAACACCTGGCTGACCAGCGCTGCCTGTGGTCAGCAAGCCTGCAGGTCACTGACACCTTCCACATGCCATGTGGCAAGGTATGGTAAGGACTGTTTGCTTGATGGATTGACAAACTGTTGAGCCGAGCTCCCGCAGTTGCCCTGGCAATGAAGCAAACAGTTTGCCATTGATTTGAACGCCAGCAACCCTGAAAATAAAAAGCTAAAAGAACTTGGCCCTTGGCTAACTCACGTTGGAGGTGACGTGACTAAACAGCGGAAGCGGAAGTGGACGACAAAATTGCTTAAAGTGCTCAAGCAAAAAATACTAGTTGAATGTGCCTCACTAGGAGATGCTCTCCTTCAATTAAATGCAAATTTATTTAGGAAAACAATTGAATTTGATTAAAATATATAATTGCTTTCAATATTACATTTTATTTTCCTTTTCAAAATGTGCCAAACTATAATTAGTTTTGCTTAAAATAAAGTCACAAATGCATATTAATTAAATAATTTAATAACATTCACCGAATTTAAACTCATTAAAATTAATTGATTTACATCGACCAGCTCAGCGAACTCGTCTGTAACCTATAATTTAACTATAGCATTAAAAATCCACAGAAATGAAATTTGCTGTCAACTTAAATAGATGAATTATATTTAAAATTCTTTGTGACAACGAAACTTTTACAGCCCGTCGCTCATTAATATCAAAATTTGATTTAAAAACGTTCATCCTACAGAATATGCTTCTATCATTTATTTGTGCACTCTTCGCAGCGTTACAAACGTCCACACACAGCTAAGCGACCTCACAAGCATTTTTGGACTGAGCTCTGACTATAATTATGAGCAGTTAGGTTAGCTATCGTATATGGCATCCATAACTGCATCTGTGCATTTTATGCTTCCTGTTGATTGCAATTAGGCGGGCATGTCATGTAATTATGACATGGGCAAAAAGAACGCAAATTATGGGACAGACAGACAGGGATACAACTGTCTGTCTGTCTGTCTAACTGTCTGTGTGAAGTGGCATTCGAGGCAAAAGGGCCATTGTCATGTCTCTCTCTTGATGACAGCCAAACAAATGTGGTGGGCCTAGCTTTGATTATGGCCCGGCCCACAAATAGAAGAAACTAAAAAAGAACTATAGTCAAATGGGGCCCACAAATTGGCTGGCCACCAAATGGAGTTCTGGCAACTGTAAATGTTTCAACAACCTGGAGGTAGGCAGCAGCACGTGCCTCACATTTATCAAACGCATTTCATGCCACACTGAAGCTGATATGCGTGCCTCTTCTCGGCTAATGACTGTGACCCTGTGGCACTATCTAAATACTATGCACACATGTGTCTAACATTCAGATACAAATAATTTACATTTTATTTCAGCACACATTTAGTGTAGGCACCAGGAGTAGCCCCCAGGAGAAACCAACTAAGAGCTGCAATCGCCGAGAGTGCGCCACATAATCTGACCTTTTAGCGGCTCCGATGAAGGAGGGAGGGAAACTCTGCTGGCGAAGGCGAAGGCGAAGGCAAGCCGCAAATTATAAAAGACTTTTAATGTTAATCAATTAAAAATATATATTTAATAAGGAATCGTATTATTAGCCATACTTTAAGTAAATCTATCACATCAAAAGGTCAAAGACCAGCAATAGTTCTAGTATATTTGAAAAACTTTTCACAGCTATTTGATGGATCGTCTGTCATAGATCGACGTTTGACATTTCTTCTCCTCCCTCCAAGCAAACCCATTGAGAGATAAGAAATACCCTCAAGCGCTAGAAGGGCAAACAAAAATGCCAAATGCCATGAAACTCTGAGAGAGAGAGAGAGAGAGAGAGAGCGAGAGCGAGAGAGACACAGAATACGAGAGAGAGAGAGAGAGAGAGAGAGAAATAAGAGTATGCATAATTTGGTAAATGCTGGCATATAGTTTACATAACTATACACAGATCTGAGTGTATCGCATTTTATGCCTCTTCAACATATGGCACAACAACAAAAAAAAAGGTAAACAAAAATGCGGGCAGAGGAGCGGGGAGGTAGAATGCATATTTGACTGAAAGATGCGGCACATTTAAATGTGATTTATATGAAAATGCTAACAACAACAACAAGAACAACAACAAGAATAATAACGAACGGCAAAGTGTGCGACTATTTTGGGAATGCAATCTAGGTGAGGGGCTCCGCGGGGTAGAGGGAAGAGCAGCGGAAAAGGAAGTGCGCATTATTTGTTTGCCCCTCATTCTACATATGTACATACATATGTTGTATATATGTATATGTATATGTATATGTATATGTATGCATGTTGTAGTTGCTGTCTTTTTGTGGAGGGTGTCCGATTTGAACTATGCGCCGCCTGCTGTTCACGCAGCAACAAAATTCAAGGCAGGTGTGCATTTTGTGTTGAGCGAGGGGAAAGGGAGAGGCAGCTGACACTGTTGTGTTACACATGTGTGTGTGTATGTGTGTGTGTGTGTTTTCCAATCAGCATTGCAGTCTGTTAGCCTTGAACGTTGGCTGTTAACTTCAGTTGTTTGCCATTGGCCCACACACACAAACAATAATCAACCGTCGTGTTAACCCAGTTTGAAGCCGGGCTCAAATTCAAATGAGCACCTTTCGCAGCTTTTGGCCGCCTTTGGTTTTAGGCAGCAGACAAATTGTGAGTTAAGCAACTTTGTGGGAGTTTCACAAATTCTTAAGCAATAAATATAAATATAAATATATCAGAGAAAAAAAACGAACAAAGAGTGCAAAATACTTTGAAGCACCCTCTTGAATCTGTGCTACTGTGTATTCTGCAATGATGATCATTGGAAGTTCATAGACCTTTCATTAATAACAAACAGTGATGAAACAAATAATCATCGCAGTCTTCAATCAGTCTCTAAATTGTTTACTACTTATAAGCATACAGTTATGTGCGATGATGTTATTGTATCAGAATGTTTGAGAAGAGCTTCATTGCTCAAGATTTTGTTTAATTAACTACTTTTATACTATAATATGCAAACTGTTATACTGTTATTTATATTTCTATTACGTGTATTGTTGTAATACATATGTGCATGTATATAACTTATAAGTTGATATTCTAACTGTTATACAATTAGATATTAGAGCAAACAGTTTGCAAATCAAAAATTATGACAAATTACTGTTATACAGTTTTTCTGTTAATACATGTTAATGCTAAAGCTTTATTTAAACTTTTTATAAATGACTTGAAAAAGTATTGTTATAAAATATGTAATGCAACCTGTAATACCAACTGTTATACATTCAATTGCAGCTGCTATAACAGTTTATATTTTATTTAAAAAGGGTAATCATTTATAATATGAACAAGAATGTAAGTCAGCCGTTAAAGACTACCCCAACATTCTGAGCGAAATTAAACAGAGGGATTAAAAATAAAGCCGTCTCCTTCTTTTCGTGCTCTTTCACTCTTTCACTCTGTATCTCTGTTTCTCTTTAGACCCCTTCACAATGACTGGAGCTGGCAGCCGCCTTTAAAGGCCACTAGACGGCGCATCCTTCGCAGTGTTGACTTGGGCCCTCAACCAAAAACCCTCCTCCCTCCCTCGATCCATTTATGCTGTTGGGTGCGCGACATAATAAAGTCCCTTAACCTTTTGCTCGAGTTTTGCAGCATTTTGTTGTGGCGCTCTTTTCATTTTATGCAACTGCAACTTCCGCATATCTCGACGGGGTTTTTGTGTTGCTTAGAGCCACTTCAAGCCAAAGGCTTTAAAAGCTTTTTAATATGTCACAGAATTCGAATAGTTCCTGTCCACAATTTGAAGTGCGAAATGTGAAATGTGAAATACGAATTAAAAGCAAGTGAAAATGTGTCACTCATTTTGTTTTTGTTTTCTGCCATTACTATTGCAGCTTTTAATTGGAGATTCTAAATTATTTTATGGATCATATGAGCCAAAGTTACGACAGACATTGGAATGTTGTTGTAGTCGCCAACTCATAAATTACTCAGCATCATGACAAAGTTGAGGGGGCCTCGAGAAATATGCATGTAGATTAGTTGTCTTCTGGCGAATGGATCAATAAAACTACAGATGTGAATCATGTGAATAGCTATAGCTATAGCTATGCGTGAGTTCTTTGTCAGTTGTCTATATAGCAAGTAAACACAGCTGGTCCATGCAATAATTTATCATAACTTTATATTATAGACAATGCCTAAAAATAGTAGCACAACAAGTCTAGAACGATTCAAACGTTAGCCACTTGCCTGCTTGTTAAACAAAAATACAAAAAATATATGTGTGTATATCCAAAATGCCAAATATTCGGCTATAAACAAAAACAAGCTGCAACCAGCTTAAAATTCCTGCATACACAAAACTCGAAAAAAGAAATACATACATACATATGATTATTTTTGTTGCTCTTGTTTTTCGGTTTCTGGTTGCTATACAAATTTTCAGATTTGATGGCATGTGCAAAATGTTTTTCACATTGGGGGCTATTATTTTCGGATTGCAAGTTCATTTCACGAAAAATAATACAAACATTATTATTTGGCTACTTTACTTGGCCGCAAAAATTAACAGTTCGTGAAAAATGGCAACAAACTGCGTAAAATCGTTAAAACTCATTTGCTGAGTTAATCAGCATTTCATATATAATATAAATATATATATATATATGTTTATATATAGTGCAAAAAAGATGATGAGTCATAAGTCAGAAGTGTTGGGTGTTCAACGTCAGCTGACTGGCTAAAAAGTAGATCATATTTTTGGCCAAGTCGTAAATCAATATGACATTTAGCGTATAATTAGAGTCGAGTACGCAAAACATAAATAAATACAAAATAGAGTTTGTTGACAGTATAATTTGCATATTTTATTGAAAAATATGAATACGACATTTGAGGTGTGAATGGAATGGCAAAAGGCAAATCAAACACAGATTATATATATAGTATAGAGCCCAAAAAAATGGTGGCCATAAAGTAGTGAAATAAGTGCTTATATATTGGTTTGATGTGTGTGCCAAATGGAAACTAAATAAAGCCATAGAAACTAATCTAAATCATTAATTTGTTTATGAAATCAAATTAAAATATACGATTAAATATATACGATATATAGCTGCAGAGTTGAAATAAAGGCTAAATGTGAAATAAATACAGTGAAAGATAAATAAACTGAAACCAATAAATATATATTTGTATACTGTAAAAAGGTATTGTAAATATTTGGACAACATTATTTGTCGTGTAAACAAATCTGAAATCTAGACTTATACTCCAAAGAAAAATTATAAATATTTACACAACATTTTTTAGGGGCAAAAATGCGATATCTAGACTTGTTATTTCTTAAGTACATTGTCAAAGTTCATTTAAGAAATTTTATTCCAGTAATTTCAATTTGAAATAATTTTTTATTTTTTTTTACTATTTATTTATTTAAATTTGCGCTTGCGTAGAGTAAGCTCATGAAAATTGTATTTCAACATATTGTGCATAAGAATATTTGAATTTATCAACATTAAAATTTATAAAATTACTAAATTTCCTTCAAGTTTTTCAATTGCTAGTTAAAACACAAATAGTTTCGTACATATTTTCTAATTTGTATCAAAGTCAGTTAAACTTATGATGATATATGAGCTTGGCTCAATTGAATCAGCTCACATCATGAAAGTAATTAAAATAAAAGACTCATCAATTAGCCTCTACAAATTTCCAGCAATTGTTTTTCCTTCAGTTCAGCTGCACCTAAGAAACAAACGGCGCCCACAGAGAAACGACGGAAAAACACCCACACATTTCCTATACAACAACAAACTTTTGTCTGTCTATTTTCCGAGCTACTCAATTTCGAGTGTTTACGCAAAAATGAAAATTACACGCTGCGAACAAACTGGAGGCGAAATTAAAAGCGTGTGAAAAATAAATTGTGGCCAGCAAGTGGCGCAGTAAGAAGCACAAACAAAGCTCTTAACGCAAATGCGATGAACAAATAAACTTTAATTAATTAAATTTAAATTTCCTGCCTTGTGCGCACTTTCGCCTGGGCTCCACTTTGCCCACTTTGCCCACTGTGCACACTGTGTGGGAAGCCACTGTAGCGCAGATGGCACTTGGCACATTTCAAGGCAGACAAAATGCCGTTTTAATTTGAATAAATTACAGTGTCTATGAGACAATAAAAATGCTTAAGCCATGAGCTCAGCTCAGCTCAGCTAAGCACTAAATATTTAAGTATTTTAATTACTTGCAAAAAGCTTGCACAAATTATTTGCGCAATTTAAAAGAAAGCTGTCTATTTTTTCCGCGAATATTTCAATTTGACTTTTTCCGCAGCTACGATAAAAGGCAAGTTGCATTTTTCGCTATTTTTGTCGTGATTGTTTTGGCATTTCAGGTGTGTGTGTGTGTACTCAGGAGAGAGCGAGATGGCTGTCAATGATAGACGTGCAATCGTTGAAGCGCAACAAATATGGCAAAGAAAAAACTATACAAATGCCATCAAAGATAAGCCGGTAACAGAAACAGGTAGAAAAAGACACACAACAGCTGGTGACAATAAAAGAGACCGCACGAGCTGAAGAAGCAAAAAGAGCACAGTTAAGAGCCCAAAACTTGAATGTAACAGCAGCAGTACTTTAACAGCAAGGTGTCCAGCACTACTACTCGCCCCACATTATGTAATTAAGCAGCAATTAGAGCATTAACAGACTAGCCTTAGTATAACAGCAAACAGAAAACTTTTAAAATTGATCATGTTAGATTAACAGCCAGAGCAATGTTATTACAGCAGATGATTATTACATGCACGAGCAAACTAGTGCTCGCTATAAGAGAGAGAGAGAGAGAGAGAGCGCTCTCCGTTTGGCAGGCAGCCAAGCGCCTTGTGCGATGTTTTTGTATGCGCGATGTTTTTTGTTACCTTCGCCTCTTGTTAACAACAAATATTTGATGAAATTTAAATCTAAGCGCACGAACAATTGAAAGCCCGTTGGGCACACATTAAATAATAATTTCTGGGAAGGGGAAGTGGCGGGGGTGGGGGCGGGCTGTTGTAGTTGTTTGTGTACTTGTAGTTTCTTTATTTTTTTTTATGTATTATCAGTGGACAAGGGAATACAGGCAAAGATAAGAAAACATAAAGACGCAGTAAATACACAGTTTGAAGAAGGTAATAAACAAGCACAGTGACCAAAAAATAAATAAAAAAACAAATCTGGCACGCTTCTCTGGTGGGGATTAAAAGAGATTTTTGTCACTTTGTCTCTTATCAAAAGTTTGTTTACATTACAAGAAATGAGAAAAAAGAAGAAATAATACAAATTTTAATTAAGTATTTCATTTGTATGCTTGTGGCAACATAATTTCAATGTTTTGCTTTCTTTTTCAGCAATTATTTTATTATAATTTTTCATTATTATTCCACATGACAGCTGACAACTGACAACAACAACAACAATGACGACAGACCTACAAATTTCCGCAAGAGCAAGCAATTACAACAACAAACATATATATATATATATATTATATACAAACATACTAACTATATCTGTGTGTAGTTAAGTTTTAGCGGAAATCGAGGCGAAAGTTTTTGGCTCTAGCCAAACGTGGGAGTTAAGCATAAGAAATAGAAGAAAAGACGCCAAAAAAAGGGCGCAGTTTTATAGACTCTTTTTATTGAATAAACTACGTACATATGTATATGTAAATGAGGCGTGTCGAAACCTTGATACATTATAAAATACGTGTACAATAACAAAAGAGGAAATATATTTATTTCTTAGGCATAAATAAATTCAAATAAGCTAACTACAACTGTATTTTTAGTTTGTCTGTATCTTTTGTATCTTGAATAAATTTACTAGATTTCCATAAATCATATTGACTATTAAAAATGTATATTAAATATAAAAAAGTTCATATACATTAAATTTTATATGATTTATTAATTTATATTAAACTCAGCAAATATAGCAGCAGATCTCACTTTAAATATATTTGAAGAAGTTTTTAAGCTTCTGAATATTTATTATTATTATTAGCTGTATTTTTTTTTTTTTTTTTTATATACGATCAGTTGCTTTGTTTAATTTTTCCTTGAACCCAACGAAGTGTTCTATTTTGATAGCCATCACTGTATACATACATATATATTTTGTATATGTTTTCAAAAATGTATAAACATTTAGAAACATTTCTGACTTGTATATACGATTTGCTTACTGCATTCTTTTTCATCTTTAGCGAACAATATTGAGTCATCTAATGAATAATTTAAGTTTTTATTCTATTTATAAAATCGCAAAACATGTTTTGTGGTCCAGCTAAAACCTGAAAATTCATTTAGAATTTGCAATAGTATTTCGGAATACTTGGATAATAATGAGAGGATTGCGAAGTCCTTATCAAGTTATTAAATTGTGCAATCTTTTAAACGAGTTACAGAACTATACACATATTGAAAATGATTAGTTTACATATATAGTACATACTGTATAATATTGCGATTAATCGAAGGTTTTTTTAAGGGGTAATCCAGATAAGATATTAATGGTTTGTAAAGTTTATCGATTCGTTACAAAAGACTTGCAAATAAAATCAATAAAGCAACATTCTTGAAATTTTTATATTGCTTTCTAGTGTTTTTTACAAATGGCGAATATTCTTGAAAATGAATAAATATTTGCAGCATATTAAATGAAGAAAAAAATACACTTAATAAAAATACTGTGGAAATTGCTTCACACTGGAGTCCAAAATAAAGGTCAGACAGACAAAAAATTGTTGAAA
Organism: Drosophila maculinotata; assembly: GCA_035045305.1. Taxonomy (NCBI): domain Eukaryota; kingdom Metazoa; phylum Arthropoda; class Insecta; order Diptera; family Drosophilidae; genus Drosophila; species Drosophila maculinotata. The sequence goes on along the minus strand of JAWNPD010000377.1, from coordinate 4,360,917 downwards.
TCTCATCAGCGGATGAAATAAAATAACTCTGAAAAACTTTTGGGTCAACAATTTTATTTTGTCCATTGTTAACCGGGTCGAAAACAGCCAACGACTTGATTAACATAATGAGAAAAAAATGGTGTAGACCAAAAGTAACGAAGGCAAAAAGCCACAAAAAACATAAAACCAAACCCGAGCAAATAGGGGGCGTGACCAGGGGCGGGGTGGGACTTTATTACGCATTTATAAACATACATACATATGTACATATATATGTATGAATATTATACAAGCTAAGGTCAAGTGGTCATTGTCTCTGTGGAAGATGACATTAAATTGCTCGTAATTTGTAGGGCAAAAAAGTACATAAAAACAGAGCAGATGAGGAAATTAAGAGAAAATGCGAGAAAACAACAGCAACTACAACACAGACAAAGGCATTGATTTATGAGTAAGGCTCAAGGATTATAAAGGAAATATACACACACACACATACACCAGTACAAATATGTATGTGTATAATATACTTAAATACCTAATAAATCATAATCCAACAAAAACCAACTCAAGGCGTTTTGTACGCGTTTTAAAACGCGTCCATGCAACAAAGCCGATTAGCGAGCGAATTGGTGGCGAAAAGGATACGAATAATGTAAATGGAAATGTGACAAGCATTAAAGAGAGAGTGGAGAGTGGAGTGTGGAGTGTGGAGTGTTAGCAGTGGGTGAACGAAACACACCAAAGCGAACGCGTGAAAAAACAAATGACACAAAATTCACCGTATTTTTTGTCTGTTACGCGCGAGTGAGTTAGCAGCAGGAGATGGGGTGGGGTGGGGTGCGGGTGCGGTTGGGAAATGGGAGTGTCACGAGGCGAGTATAAATGCCGAAATCAATTAACAGCCATAAGGAAGATCAAAGCTGCGCTCAACTGGAAATGTAAGAACTAGGCCGAATGAGTAAGAGAGAGAGAGAGAGAGAGAAGGAGAGAGAACAGATAATGGGAGCAAAATGAATGGAAATCGTGTAGTATGCATAATTTGCACATTGAGTGAAAATAACACAGAAGAAAATGAAATACAAGTATTGTAATAGATACACAACAATTAAAACGAAACGGGAATACCCTTGAAATATTTCGGGATATGCGAAAATGTATGATGATTATTGGATATGTCAAAGAACCCTGATTTTAATCATTCAACAATAGCGAATAATAATAAAATTATGATTATTATAATAAAGTTTCTGAATTGGAAAAGGAATATTAAAAACTTAATTTAACTAAAAACAAATGAATCTTTAGTAGTTTTGTTTTCTTAATAATAAATTATAGCTAAAAAATAACTACAACATAAAAAGAAAAATATTTAAAAATTTAGAAATTTTTTGTATTTACATTTTATATAAATGTAAGGACAATTTCGAATAGAAACTGAACAAAATTTGTTAAGAATTCCAATTGTTTTTTCTTTATGACTTAGAATTGAGAGTATATATAAAATATAGACTAGACTTATTAGACAATCTTCAGGAGTTCGAGCTTGAGACACAGAAAGTTTATTTTTTGATAATAAATTATTACTTTCAAGTTTCAAAATTCAAAATTGAACTTCAATACAAGTAATTTTTTTTGTTATTTATAAGTGAGACGTCAAACTTAGTCACACAGCGAATTGACCCTAGTTTTTTTGTTTCGACACCTACTACAGCATTAAGGGAGCTGCTGAAACCCATAAAAAGGGGGGTTGATGACGTTGCCCGAGACAAAAGCCATAAAACTATGTGTAAGTAGTTTTTGGCCAGCCCAACAGGGTTCAGATATGGGAGGCGGATGGGGGCTTGGCATACATATATGTATTGTTATGCATAGGATTTGTGCTGCTACTCACCAAAACATTCTTTTGATTCTCTTTATCCAAGAGAAATTCCATGCTTTTGTGGGGCCTTCGCACGGTGGCAATTTGAACGCCGCCCGCCTGCGAGGATGTTTTAATAATGCGCTGATTTCCATCAACATCATGCTCATCATCATCATCGTCGTCGTCGTCGTCCTCCACATCGTAAGCGGCACTGGTGACATTGAGGCGCTTGACCAGATAACGTTTGTGGGGCTGCTGCAGCGGATTGCAGGTGATGTCCATCAGGGAGCGTGTTTTGCCCGATATAACGGTTTCGTGTGTGTCCAAATTGGTTTCAATTAAACCCATTTTACCGTTATCCATGCCCATGGGCATTACAGCAACCGGCACAGCTGTGACCATGGTCAAAGGTCGTCGCGAATTATTTGTGTACTGGCCGGCGCCCAGCTGATTAAACATTTGCGTCTTTTGGGCGACAGTTGCCCGCGATGGCGATTCCGTATCTCTGGCCATATCCGTATCCGTTCCCGGCGCCAACGACATTTCGTGTAGCTGGCCAGCTGTCAACTGTGCCGCAAATGCGGCATATTGCTGCCGTTCGGCATCCAGCAGAGCATTGCTCGCATGGGCAGCACTCGACGCAGAGGACTGCGAATAGTTGGCAGCACTGTTCGCCAAGGGCGCATGCGTTTGTCGCGGCGGCAGCTTTGGCAACGGCGGCTTACCCGTTACGAGCTTTTGCAGTGTCGATGTTTTTGCCTGCTCCGAATCAGCTGTTACACCTGCTGCTGTTATCTGGCGACTGTTAACGCTAACGGTGCTTGCCTCGGATGCATTGCTCTCATCGAGTGCGGCGCTGCGCGGCGGCTTTAACGGTATATAGACGAAATCCTGTGCTTTGCCATTGCCTTGCTTTAAGCTTGCATTCTGCTTCGGCAATGGTTGCTGCTGCTGTTGTTGTTGTTGCTGCTGCTGCTGTTGGTGTTGTTGCTTCTTTTTGCGACGAAGGGAGAAGCGTAGTCCGTGTGCGAAGCGTGATAGAAAACTTTTGGAGCTGGGATGTTTCTCATCGGATTTGTTGGCGCGCTGTTTTACAGGCGATTCGTTGTTGTTGCTGGAAGCGGGCGTAACCGCTTGAGATTTGGACATGTTGTCGCTGTTGTCGGTATCGTCGGTACCGTAACGCTGCAGCAGCTGCTGCGATGCGTACAAAATGTGATGGGCGCGATTTGTGGGCGGTTCACTCAGAACGGGCAAATGCAGGCTAACGGGGCGCTTATGCGGAGGCACTGTAACTGGAACTGGAACTGTAGCTGTGGCTGTGGCTGGAGCAACGATCCCGGACGATGAGCTCGCGTCGACGCGCGTTTCAAGACTGACGGCAGCAGCAGCAGCGACGCTTGAAACTGAAACTGAAACGGGCTGAGGCTGAGGCGTCGACGTCGGCGTCAACGTCGGCGATGTTTGCTGCGGCGATGTTTTCTGCTGTTTCGTTTCCATGCTGGCGATGTTTTCGTTGTTCTCATCGCTCTCCGTGCTCTTTTCATCGATCAAGCTGGCACATTCGCTCTCTTGCGCTCTTTGCTGTTGCGGCTGCTCTTCCGCTGTTATTGGCTGTTGCTCTTGCAGTTTCGCTCTTCGCTGCTGCTCTTCATTGTAGCGCGCTGCTATGTTCTCGTTCTCTTTGGTGTTATAAATAACAGTGGCATCGTTGTTATCCAACAGCAATTCTTCATCATCATCATGGGGCTGCTCTTCGTCGCCGCTGCTCGGCTGCTCCTCTTGGGGCTCCTCCGACGACTGCTCCTGCCAGCAATACTTACTCACCACAGGACAAAAGCTCACCTCCTTGCTGAACGAATTGCGCGATCCCGCCGGCAGCAATATACCCAAGGGCTTCGGCTGTGTGGGTGTTTGTGGCAGCTGATGCATTGAAGTATGGGCACTACTCACATATATATCATCCTCTGTCTCCTGGTTGCTCTCAAAAGCTGACAGATTTGGTGTGCTACTCACCAGACTGCGCTGCTTGGCCGTTGAGCTTTGAAAGCGTCGTTTGGGCATAGCACGTGTTGCTGTGGTGGATTTCACCGTGGTGAGTTCTTGCCTTGTGGGCAACTCAAAATCACACTGTTCCAACGATTGGGCATAGGATGTGCGCAAATTTGTAGGATCCTGATCGAAAGTTTTGCCAAAGCTGCTGAAACTGATAACGGCAGCAGTGGCGGCACTTTCGGTGGGGATCACGGAGGGGATTGCAGCTGAGGTGGATGTGGATGTGGATGTTGCTGCAGTCTGATCCTTTTCAGGATTGCGGAGCTTTTGACGCGCTGGCGGTTTCCGTATGGTTAGCTGAACATGTTGCACCTGGGGCGCTGCCTCCTGCAGCGAATGCTGCTCCTCATCCTCCGCAGCAGTCTTGTCATTGAGTATGGATGCATTCTTGTCGTAGATCTGACTGAGCTCATCCAGCAGAAAGTTACCCTTGCAAATGAGCTGCTCGTAATCCTCGCCAGAAACAACACGCTTGCGTTTATCCATGATGCGTTTGCAGTTCTCGCTGCGATCCGTGTAATCGAGTAGCGTTAGATTCTGATAGCTGGCATTAAGGTAGCCAGCTCCTGAACACGAACCCGAACCCGAACCCGTACCCGAACCTGAACCGCAACTCAACTCAACTCCTGCCTCTGCTCCTCCAACACGATCGTTCCAGCTGCAGCTGCGTCGCATGCGGGGAAGACTGCTGCAATCGAACTGATCCAAGTGCTCCTCACTGGAACTGTGCCCCTCGCTGCTGCTGTGGCAATTGCGTTGCTGGCGCCGCTGCTGTTGCCGCCTCCTTCTGCCCAGATGATGCAGCTCGTTGGGCACGCTGCCTGCTCCGGATGTGGCTGATGCTGCTGCTGCTGATCTATTAGCCAGCACAGGTGACACGGAGGAGGGGGTGGAGGAGCTGCTGCTGCTGCTGCTACAGTTGCTGCTGTTGTTGTTGGCCACCACGTAGCTGTTGTTGTCCGTTAACAAATTGGGAGACGAACCTCGCGGCTCGCGTATGTCGGGCAAACTGTTCCGCAGCCAAGTGAAAGAGGCAACTGACGACGACGGAGATGACGGCGACGACGTCTCGGCGCTGGGAGATGGGCTGGCGGCGCCGCTCTCGCAGCTATTTATAGATGATGTCGGAGAGGCAAGAGATGATGACGACGACGATGCTGCCGCTGATTGCGTCTCGTTTGTCTGCACTATTTTCGTCTGACACAAATCATTGGAGTTTTTGGAATGTGGCGCACACAGTGCCTCCAGCTCCTCCAGCTCCACCTCCTCGCACAGTTTGTCGAAATTCTTTGGTATACTTTTCGATTTGGCGCGTCGCAATGTGCTCGGCTCACAGTAGCCCGAATCCTCAGACAAATTCTCCGCCGAATTGAGCGGCAATCGCCGTGCTCCGCCAGCATCTTGTTTGCCCGGACAGGCGCTGAGCAGACTATGACCGCTGCTATCGCTGCTGGATGTGCTGCTCGACTCCGAGTCGGATTTCAGTTCCGCCTGATGCAAACTCTTGCACGCACCGAACAGCTCCCGCTGCTGCTCCTCAAAGTCCAGCTTGTGCAGCTCAAAGTACGTCTGATGCAGTCGTCCATCACTGGACTCGTAGCGCTTCAGCAGCGACGTGGCCGATCCACGTCGACTGTCCGGATTACTGTGACTGCCGCTGGCGTTGCTCACGTTGCTGGCACTGCTGCTGCTGGCCACCGTTTCGCAGCTGAGGAGGGAGGGGGAACTGTTGCCCAGACTGCTCATGCTCTGGTGCTGCTCCTGCAGCGTCAGCTGGCGCTCCAGCGACTCGAACTGCACCAGGGATGAGCTGCGCGACAGCGAATGATACGAATCGTTGTCCGAGTAGAAATCCTCAAAGCCACGCCGACTGCCCGTGCTGCTCCGCTGGCCCTGACTCCCGTAACTGTCCCGGGCGCACGCCTCCAGCGCCAGGAAGCGCTCCAGACTATTGTGCGCCTCGGCATCGTAGCGTGGCGGTGGCGGACGACGCATCTGCACCGCATCCTCCAGACTGGGCGGCTCCTGCAGCTGCAGCTGCTCCTCCTGCGAGCGACGCGCTCTCTTCGGCGGACAGGCAAAGTCGCGTTCGGATATGGCGTCGATATCTGCATGAAGAATTACACAATTAATAGAGTTACTCTATTCTTTTGATATTAACTACAGGCTCGCAAATTGAAACTAAAATGTTCTTTATAAGAAATAAGTTATCTAACAATGTTTTGATATATTCCTAAGTTAAATAAACCCGATTTTCGATTTCCCAAATATTTATTTATTTATATATATTTATCATTTATTTTTTATCATTTCTTCAAATCCTTTATTTTGTATACAACAAATGAGAAATATATTTTAAATATCAAGATTTCAATATATCGTTTGAAATAGATTATAATTAATTTATTTGTAAAAACAGAACAGTTATCGGAAAAAGTTGTAATTAAAGCAAGTTATATTTTCCAATCGGTATATTTAAAAATATAATTAAAAAATATAAATTGATTTAAGGAAATTCCATGAACATTTTCTGAGCAATATAAAGTAATTAGCGAATTACCAATTGCCCTGGACTAAACTAATTACTGATAGTTGAAATTTGCGAGCGACCACTGTACTGAGGACTCACCCTTGTTAATCTCGACCCTTATGACCGAACCCGTATCGGACTCTGCGGAGCTCCAGAAGCCCCCACAGCTGCCCCGCTGCTCATGGCCGTTCCAACTGTTTTGCGCGTGCTCCTCATCCTCGGAAGTTTCCTCCATGATGGGCTCCAGCATTTGACGCGAGCTGGACAAGTAAATGCCATCTGTAATGTGAGTAAAGTAGTGAAGTGGTGTTATTTTTTTTTTATTACAAAATACTTTTATTTTAAATTGTAAATACAAAGTGCGCACTTTGTAGCCGCGCCTGCCACTTGCGCATCTTTTGGATCAGCACCGTCTCCAGCTGTGCCTGCAGCAAAACTGAAGCGCATTGCGACAATCAGCCGCGGAGTCCGTCTCCGTGTCAGTCTCGATACACAGCAAAAGCAACAGCAACAGCAACAACAACTGCAACATCGACATCAACAACATCTGCAACTGCAACTGCAACTACAGCTACAACTACAACTGTTGCTGCGATCTTATCGCCCAGCGCCCGCATCGGGATCGCTGCCTCCACTGTGGTCATGATTCATGCCGCTTAATTACGCAATTTATTAATAAAGATTTATAAACATCAATGACACTTGTTTCAAGTGCAATCAAGAGTTAAATTCAATCAACCGAAAGATGATATACCATATCAATTGTTGGTATGCTATGGCAGCTATAAGAATTCTCTGAGAAACAGAAAATCAAATAATAAGCTTTATTCTTTAAAACTCGGTTTTGATTTTAAAAATGAAGACTATTCTTCACAAAACAAAAGAAGTCGAATAAGCAGCTGTTTTGTTTTTGTAAGCTGTCTTTTTCTGAATATAACAAATATTCAAAGCACATCTAAGCTGTTTTGTTATCATAAGGATGACAACAGTCTTTAGTTAGTAGACACAGATTTGTAATCACTTAAAATGCCTTTTTCAATGCTTATAAATAATTATGACGAATTAGGAATTAGAAATATGCAAGCTATTTTCTTCTGGCTCAAGCTGAACTTATATTAGATGAATCAACTGAGGCACTTTAAGCTAGTGTCATCAGACCGAAATTAAATAAAACTGGACACTTTGGCCTATAACGTTTATATACATACTTTGAAAAGGCTCATAGTTATACGAATCCTTAAAATAATATAATTTGACTGATTAAAACAAGCTCTTCTAAAAACTTACAACATTCACCTCGCGATTTGAATTCACCCTTCCGAAAGAATAGTCAAATTTGTATTTGACCATTAAGCTAAGCATCATTGTACCAGGATTGTACCAAGGATAAACTATAACAAGAACTAGAAACTATAATTTCTATGAGGAACACAGAAAGCAAAACAAAATTAGGAACGTATTTCTGTACTGCTATAGAATCTATACAATACACCATAAACTAATATTAGGTAAACTTGAGGTTTCTGATTAAATTCTTAGTTTATATAATCTGTTGTTTCTGGCAATATTTGTCGGGTCGATTCTTCGGTAGCTTTTATTGTTGTCAATTCGCACTTTACTATATTATTTAAGACCTATGCTAGCTTTCTGTTTTCTTTCTTTCGAATAGACAATATACAATTCGCATTAACTTATTATATTTATTGTTTCTAAACAATAAACTCTATTTTTAGATTTATTTTTTTATTACTTTTGCACTTACCTTGCTGTTCAAATGCGCCCAAATTCCAATTAACGGGTGTATTTAGATAACCCGCCAGATCCAAGTGTTCCATATTGAATTTGGCAAGCCTTTTAGCAAATTTTGTTAGCTTTTTGCTGTTGTTTTTATAGCGGTTTTTATAGCTTTGTCTACCGCTAAATAAGTAAATACTAATGTATTTATATCGTTGCTGCAATGCTTAGTCTTCAAGTATCACATCGGTTCGTTTCTGATTCTTCAGGTTCTCCTCATTGAATGCAACTGGGGGGCATATAGCACCATTTATATCCATTTGCCTTATCGCAAGAATTTTGAGTTTTTGTGCAATTCGGCGGCAGCATTCGGTACAGACTTTTGTTGTATTTTCGATAAGCGAAAACGATATCTGTCAACAAAAACAAAAACAAAACAATGGCAAGGAATCATTAGTACAAATTGATAAGAATGGCGTCATATAATGTCATATTAAAGGTAGGGAGTGTTTTCAATTGCTGCATTACAGCTCAAAATGTACTGCAAATTATTTTGCAACAATTTGCAACAATTCATCTCAGCTGAGAAATAGTTAACATTAAAATATTATAGTTAAGCACATTTTTAGTTCGCTTACGAATATAAATAGGTGATTATCAGTTAAATAATTTTAAAACATTAAATAATAATGAGCCACTGACATGGAAAAATAGAATTTTAGTCAAAATAAATTTTTAGTCAACATTACACTACAGTTGGTTTTAACCGCTTTTAAATTATAATTTATTTTTTGGTACATGTACAATTTTTTTTTATGTTTTTGTCGGCTATTTTTATGAAAAAAAAAAATCCAAAATTTTAAAGGCATGTTGTTAATATTTTGTTATTTAAAGCTTTCAAAATCAATTTGAAGAACATTTTATTTTCATCCATACAACCTTGACCCACCATTTTCATCATAGGGAAAGAAATTTTCTATAATGATTTATGAAAATAATTTTGAACCTGATCTGATTTCAGCTCGCAAGCTCTTATGTTTTGGGCCCCGCATTGATCGCCAATCGCCAATGACCAATAACCAATAGCCAATCGCCAATCAGAATGAACTTTTTTTATATAAATATGTATACAGATAGTTTATAAGCAATCTTAAATGATTTTCAACATTTTATATATATGTACATACATGAGCTTTTCTCAAATAAAAAACAGCTAGAGAACAGATATAGTTCAATATAATATTTATTTATTGAACACACGTTTAATCACATATAAGCATCTAATAACTGGTAGAACCTGCTGCCCCTTTACGATTATTGAGTCGGGGGCGGTTTTAATTGCTACAGCCGAGTGCTAATAAGTATTTCTATATGCCTCGCACATGGCAAATGTATAAACTATACACAAATATAAATTATATGAAAAATCGGCGCCAGTCAAAACTGCAGTGCTCTGTGATCGATCGCCAATTGAGTGGAGAGTGGAGAGTAGAGAATCGCAAGTTGTTTGCTTTGTTTTCAGCTGCATTATATGCATACGTCCATATATGTATATGTATATGTATGTGTATATAGTATAACTGACAAATAAATAAATATTGCTTAGCGCATTTTTAATGCCACGCTGGATTACTGTATTACACACAGCAAGCGATAACCCAATTCAGTGCCTGCTTTTTTCAATGTCATTAAGGGTGAGGTTTCATCCGATCCAACTTATAAACAGAGAATAGCGATTTTTTGCTCTAACATCATTGGTGGGGGGGGGGGGGACCTGATGTTTACTTCGCAATTCGTGCTATGTAAACTCAAGTTATTTATAAATCGATTGGAAATACATATTGCACAATACACATTGCCCAGCATGAAAAGTTCACAAAGAAAATTACGCTGAAAAGTTTTCTGAATTAAGCAATTCAATTGAATGCGAGCTGCCAGAGAAATGTCAAAACTACCAGGTAAATAGTACAGATTGGCTTGTTGGCTGAAAATGAGTGGATTAGATCGATTATACAGATTTCACAGATATAGACAGTCTATACAAAGTGTACAGTATACAAAGCACCTGTTAGCAATAATAATAATCATAACTATTTTGTTGTCTACAAATACTGATAAAAGATAAGCCATAGAAACATATTCCCATCAATGTCAGTAGGAATTGCAACAAGCTTTAACATTTTAGAACATTTTTAGTACAGCTCTAAATTATTTTTGTATTTCATAAACATATTTAAAACTGGCAACAAGAGCTGAACGACTTTTTACCATGTTGCCGCTTTTTAGTACACATTATTTAACATTATTTGTAACATTAACATTTTAGAACATTTTTAGTACAGCTCCAAAGAACTATTTTTGTATTTCCGAAACATATTTAACACTGACAACCACAGCTGAACGATTATTTACCATGTTGGCGCTTTTTAGTACATATTATTTAACATTAACATTTTAGAACATTTTTAGTACAGCTCTAAAGAACTATTTTTGTATTTCCGAAACATATTTAACACTGACAACCACAGCTGAACGATTATTTACCATGTTGGCGCTTTTTAGAACACATTATTTGGGCAATTTTCACTTTCATGCGACTTCCTCCCTTGAAATATGAAAAAAAGCTGTCATAACTGACATGCTTATGAAATAAATCTTTCCCAATTAATCACCTCAATATTCAAAATGTTTGGAGTGTAAGACGAAAAATTTGACAGCTGTCAAGTAAGAAACAATGAGACACAATGAGAGAAAACACATGTAGCGTATTTGAAGTCAGTGCTAAAGCCCCAAGAGCATGACATCAATCTTGTATCTTTGGCTTCCTATGCAGCTTATCGCTGAAAGCAGACAATATATAAAATAATACCAAAAATTTGAAGGCTGCCTCTTTTAATTTTGAGTAGAGTTTTGATTAAGTGATTGTGTTTTTGTACTTTTTGTACTTTTTGCTTAAAGATAAGATAGAAAACGACGTGGAATACTACTGGCCACAAGACACCCTATATAATAACTGTAAATCGGAAGTTGTTTACTTTCAGCTTTGCTGCATGCATCCATCAAATTTTGGCCCACTAAGCTCACTGGCGCTGAACTTTGGAATGTGCAAAAACTAAATAAGAGATACATGAGGTAGGTGTATGATATATATATATATATATATATATATATATATATACATATATAATATTTATATGTAGGAGCTATTTCATTATGTGGTTGCTCAATTGAAAGATTGTCACATGTACTAAATAACAGCACACACAAGTCATTCACTCGAAATAAAAAACAAAGCACAACAAAAAAAAAATATAAATAAATAAATAAGTTCACATGCCAAATTAAACGAAATGCGTCACATTTCGTACTCTGCTATAAATAAAATGCCTAAAAAAAAGCCCAAGACACAACAACAACAACAACATTGAGGGCTAAGAAGGGCCGGAAAAATGTTCTAAGAAAAGCATAAATTATTTTATTAGATAGTCTGCCTGAGTGTTGTTGCTATGTATGTATGTATATTTATCTGGTCAGGGATTGCGGAAATCTGAAAACTGTTTAAAAACTCTTAGTGGCCATCTGGCTGGCTGGGATCACGCTCCGTCTGCCAGTTGCCAGAGTTGCCAGCAGCTTTTAATTGCAAAAGTTCACTTGCCCTACTATAGCCCCAGAATTGTTCGGGTTATAAATGGTTTCATATATATTCTTTTTTCCTCAATTTTCTTTTTTTGCCGGCATGGCTACGCATTGTATTTGCTCCTCTGTTTATTTTGGTTCGTATAAATGTTGTAGATGTTCTTGTGGGCCTTTCATAAACAGTAAAGCTCATATGAATTATGGGATAAAGGGGATCTCTCTGTGCTCGTCTCTGTTTCGGGCCTGACAAAATGATCACGTTTGTTTTGGGGCGCGTCTCTTGGTCGCTATCCAAATGACTCACTTGGCTCGATGGCGGGACTTTACGATATTATATCGCTATAAGTATGACCAAAAGTGGCAAATAAATACGTGTGTATGTATGTAGTACATATGTGTACAAGGGTCTTTAGTGGTATTAGCACATTTGATGATATGGGGCGTTTATGTGTCGCACTTTTAACAAAATACAAAGTAAACAGTTTTTTAGTACAGCTATATTTGATATATTTTGTACACATTACAATACTTTTATACTTAGCAAGCAAACTTAACAAGTGAGTCATATAATATGGAAACATGTCAACTGCATTTACATTTCATTTAGTACATTCTTGCACAGGTTATTTGGATTTAGTACAGTTGTTTTGGTTTATTGAAATTAAGTACAATTTACATTTTGGTTTGCATATAGTTGGTTGAGTTTAGTACTTCGTACACATTTATAATATAATCATTTCAATTATAAAATTTGGAAAACTCGTTAAATTTTAAATTTGTATTAGAAAACTTTTAAGTACATGCACTAGACATAATTTTCCGGTTCATCTTTAACTTTGATTTAGCAAATTGAAAAAGGGTGACAATAACTCTTTATTTAGTACACATTTATACATTTATTCAAGTTTTAGAAACGATCTTGTTTCTGCAATAATATTATGTCATAGAATGCGACCATTTTATATACTAAGTTGGAAGACTACAGTCCTTTTTTTTAGTACATTCTCCATTTTGAATTTTGAAAAGTAACATTTAGGGTCATTTTGGTTTTGTTGTTTAACATTTGCTACAGTAAAATCAGTTTAAATTTTTTGTTAGTACATGTCACTTTACCGGTTTAATTTAGTACACTTATAATATATACATATAAATATATGCATGTTCTCATTACGTTCAGAACTGAAATTTTCCATATTTACAAATCACACACAGTTGTTATCTTTGTCTATAAATATAAACCATATAGACAAAGTTTACTTTATGCAAGCTACGCCCATTTGGTACACAAATGCGTCAGGAGGAGTGCTTGGAGCTCGCAACTCGAAACTTGAAACTTTCTCACCTGTGTTCGTTGAGAATCGGATAGTTCGTTCGTTTTTGGGTTATCCTTAAACAATGTGCTAAAACTGGAAAATTTTTAACACCAAGGCACCAAGTTCATATTTAGCTCATGTCTACGCAGAGTTAAATGTCGAATAATACTATTTGTTATCTACTATAACATAACAATTGTGCGCTGTGATAAGCGTACTGTTAACACACACACACACACACACACACAAACACACTCGAATGGCAAGCAGTTCGAGCGAAAGCGTTTCGATTTGCGATTTCGTTGCCAGTTTGATCACAGTTCGAATTAGTACTAAAACACGCGCTCATTTAGTACGGGGGCTAAAGGCGAAAGGTGCGCGAGTGACTTTTAAACAAAAACAATAGTGAAGTGAAATGACGTGAAGTGAAGGCGACGACTAACGACTAACGACACTTCCGACGTCCAATCGCCGACCGCAGCGTCTGAGGTGCGCTTGAGTACTAGGAAGAAAAAAAAATAACAAGACAAAACACAATAATACACACACACATACACACACACAGAGAGATCCACACAAATACACACTCAACACTTGCCGCGTCGTCGTCGACACGAACATAATTCTTGTTTGCCTTTGCCTTTTGCTTTTGTTTTTGCTTTTTAGTATTTATTTACAATTTAATATTTTTCAACGCAGCGAATCGCCGAATCGCCGACGAATGGGCGAATCGTGATGTGCGACTGCCGATCGCTTGCAGCAGCACCTGCAGCATCAGCAGCAGAAAAAACTCATCACAGATAATAATGGCAAATATTTGTTAAAGGGGAAACTGCCACGCGTAATCTGCAGCCGCAACGCCCCCGCAAATAAATTGTTGCTAGCCGCTTACCACATTTGTGGGGCATAATGCGCCTCCATTCCACACGAGCTGGCAAACCAAACTGGTCAGCAATATGGTCAACGCAAGTTGTCGCTTCCTTGCATACAAAAACAAAAAGCGCTCAATGAACTAAAGTTGGCTGAGAAGCAGCAACAAAAATAAAGGAAAAACACAATCGTTGCACTGATAAGACTTATCAGTGTGTAATATCTTAGACTGATTGTCTTGGACACCCGTTAATACTTATGTATGTACATTGGGCACAAGGCAAATGACAAGTGAGAAATGAGAAATGACAAAGCAAGCAATCAGAGCCGGTAAACAACAAGTTCATGAAAACTAATCTTAAGTTGTACTAAAATGATCGGGTAGATGAGATGTACTGAAGTGAAACAAAAACTTTGCAAATAAAATCCTTTCTATTAATTATTTTAAATATAAACTGAAATAAGTAAAGCTAATAAAATTATTTTGATTTTGTTTATATTTCTATCTAAAAACAACTAAATGCTGTCCTAAAAAACGTTAAAAAGAAACATTTCTTAAAACTTATCAAGTGTATTTTAATTTGGGTAAAAATCTGGTAAGTTAATAAAGCTTGACTTGTGCTGAATAATCTATAAAACTTTTTCTTTTAGACAAACTTAAATACTCAATCCGTTTAGTTGGCAAAAAATTAATTATGTTCTAAAAATCATTTGGCGAATAAAAAAAAAGAAATAAGTAGTTATATAAAAACTGTCAAATAATCTGGTTAGAAGTAAAGGTTAATTACTCAGAATTAAAAAAAAGACCGTTGTCTGTAAGTATTAAAATTTGTTCTCAAAGATTGCAAAAAAGATATTTACCAGTAATAAGGTCACGTTCTTTAATACACACACAAAAAATAGCATTTAAAATAGTATAACTATCATAAATATCAAGAAACAAAGATTAACTGAAGCTAAATACCAATTAATGTACGTGTTGTCTAGAAGCAAGATAAATGTATTAGAAAATGCAAACGAAAAACGACGTGCAGGTAACGTTAAAAAAAAGGCGATTAGTCTGATTTTTATTATTTATATTCTGCAAGAAAAGTAGCAAGAAAATGGGAGTGTTTTCTCTCTTGTATTTGTTGTTTGTCATTAGTGTAAAAAAGTTGAGTTTCTTTCTCATTAACATTTCTAATATATTAGTAAAAGGGTTTTGTAAAAATATAGTGTAATTAAAAAGCTTTTTAATTTATAGGCTGTCATTGAAGAATTTGACATTTAAGAAGATAGCACTAGATTACATAATACATAATATTCCCATTAAGGTTTATCTCTCGGTTATTTATAATTCCTCCGTAATCGAACTTGTTGCTCGACTTTGTAACCTATGTATGATGAACTGCTTTTCACACCTTGTGTGATGATCCCAATGCAGTTTACATTTTGTGTTTATCATTCGTGTTTATTTTTCGCACACTATTCGTAAAGCGCCAGTCAAAGTTGAAAGTGTAATAAACTTGCGTGTGAAACGCAGGCAAGTTTGAAACAAAAGCTGCGCTCGCATTTCTATTCATACATTTTGTACACACTATCACTATGGGACTTTCACTTTCGTCTGGCCACGAACAAAATTAAAAGATTCATTAGCATATATTTTTGTTTTTTTGTTTGCTTCTTCTCAAAGAGTTTAATGCAAAATGTGCAAACAATTGTCGAGACTGAAGCTGATGCGACTCAAAGCCAAAACTCAACTCGAAGTCGACTTCAACTTCAACTCCTACACAATACGACTTTGCACAATTGCAATCTCATTTTCGGTTTTTTTTAAGCTTTTTTTTTATTTTTTTGCGGTGGCTTCTTCAGGCTGCCTTTTGGCCATTTGTAGTTGCGGGAAGCTTACGAAATTCGGCTGGCGTTGTATTGTTTATTGTTGTAGTTGTAGTTGTAGTTGTTGCCGACCATTCTCAGAAGTTGTGCAACGTTGTAGGGGGAGGCATGATTGAGGTTTGCAACTGGAACTTTTCACTGACTGTCTGTCTGCACATAGCAGGAAGTTTCGGTATAAAAAGTGAATGCCAGCCACCCCTTGCATTAAGTATATAGCATAATGGGGCTATACATAAGACCAGGTAGGTGTTTATTAATTGATCTCGTGCTTTGTGGCACGCCTTCTGTTTCACTTTTGTTTTACTGTTTTTTTCTCTTTTCATGTTTTTCATGCAAATTCGCTTTGCTCATTATAAATCATATTTTCTGCTCTAATGAAATGTTCAAACTGAATTGCAGCCTTGCGGGCAAATTGTTGCCAACGTTTGGTCTAATAATTTGATTGGCCTTTTACAGTTTCTTTTCGAATTAATTGTAATCCAGTTTTCGTAGCTGGGTCAAAGCTTTGTTTTGTTTTATTTTGCTCAGTGTATATGGTGACATTTTATGGCGAATATCTACAAATCGCCAAATCACTTGAGCAAATACGACAACAAAAGTTCGTGGGAAAACCGCAAAACTTGTTGCGAATTTTGTGTGGTAATTTATTAAGCTTGTCTCTAGTCTCCAAACTGAGATACTCTAGAGTTCATCGTCGTCATACTGATTATGCAAAAATGCGATTTGCAAGCGCTCCATAAATACTTTTCTATTGTTATTTGTTATTTGTTGTTACTGCATGAAATGCTAATAATTGTATAATTCATCGTTTATCTTGTTTACGATTTTGTCATAGCAACTGTAACATGTTCTAAATACGTCTTAGCAAGCATTATGAGTGTGCAATTGTAAACAATTTTTACAGCAGCTTATTATTATTATGAGAATTACAAATCTCTACACTCAGAACAAAATTACCTTCCAAATTTATGAACGTTCTCATTTTTGATTTTTTCGTTCATTACCATGCTTGACCATGCTTGAAAAATAAGAAAATATGTTGCAATTGTACCATAATTCGAACTTCGCTCTTAATATATGAACGCATTTGTATTATTCTTTGTTACTAGGCGGCTGTGTAGGTCAGTAGGAATACGCACGTCTTCCAAACGAGAGGGCCCCGGGCTCGGATCCGCAAACAAGACGCAAGTTTTTTCAATTTTTTTAGATTATGTAAAATTATACATAAGCTTTCTTAATATTGTGAAGTCGTTAGATGTCAATAATTAACAGAAATAATACAAACTATCTTCTTCAAGATGTGTATAACATAAATCAAATCATGTCTTTAACTAACACAGATTAATGAATGTTTTTTTTATCTACCCCAAATATATACAAAATCAGTCATTTAATAAATTCAGAACAAAATGTTCGCAAACAAATAACAAATTAAGACTTAAACGTTCTTAATAACAAAACAGCGGTCTTAATAAATCCGTTCATAAAATATTACCACCGTTCTTTATGTAAAGAAAAAGCGTAAATAGCTGATAATTGTCAACAAATAGTCATGATTTCGGTATGTTTAAAACTATTAATTTTCTGAATGTTTAAATATCTTGTTCATCTGTTACTTCATTTCTTTTGTCATAAAATTCAATCAATTGCTTTTTAATTCGACAAAGTATAAAATATCTTTTTTATAGCTATCCAAATAAAGCTGAAACTGATCGGAGAAAAATATTTTTATGATGATCAGATAAAAAACCACATAATTTGTGTATTTCAGTGTTCCACACATTCTCCGAGAAAATCGCTAAAACATAATTCAATTGACTTTTTATACCTTGAACCCATTAAAAATGGGAAAAAGGAAAGTGGTACAAAAGTATGTAACAGGCATAAGGATGCACCTCCGACCCCATAAAGTATATATATTATTGATCACTATCAATAGTCGTGTCGATCTAGCCATGTCCGTCTGTCTGTCTGTGCGTCTGTATAAACTTGCTGATCTCAGAGACTTCAAAAGCTAGATACTTCATATTTGATATACAAGTTTTCGTATTGCCGGACAGATCAAATTTTTTTCGATATCTCTTCCCGTTCAAAAGTTATCGACAAATTTCGATTCCAGAACAGTGTGTTTTGGGCATAGCTTGAAAGTCATAAGAGCTTGAGAGTAAATACTTGTAATTTAAGTTCTCGTGTTAGCGGCTTAATACAATCTTATCTTTTTTTTCCAATATATTAACTTGTTCAAAAGTTATCGATAAATTAGGATTTCAAATTAGTGCTATTTAGGTGTAGCTCAAAAGTTATATGACGTAGAAAATCTATTTCACTTTTTGGATTCCTCCCCCCGATCTCCCAGAAATCGAAAAATATGTATTTTTAGAGGTATGACCTTCGGATTTTGCATAGTCTCACATTTAAGATCCATCTCTATGTACAAGAATAAGACTAGATGCCAAGTTATGATCAAAATGCCCTCGGGATCGAAAATCGGTTCAGATTTGACAAAGTTGTGGCAGTTTGAAGTCTGGAAATGTCATTTATAAGGAACTTTTCGATGTTTGGGCACTTTACAAGACAATTTTTTTGTCACTTTTGGCGTGATTTTTGACAGAAAAATTAAACACCACAAAATCACTTTTCGTATAGTTTTTTATACTAGTTGAGACACCCACAATCAATTAAACGTAAAATTTCAAGATTCTATTTTTTGAAAAATCAAAATTTGTAAGGGTCCCCCCTTATGCCTTTTTCGCCAAAAAAATATAAAATTTTATTTTTTCAAAAATGCATAAACTTGAGATGTAGAATAAAACTAGATGCCAAGTTATGATCAAAATGGCCTCGGGATCGAAAATCGGTTCAGATTTGACAAAGTTGTGGCAGTTTGAAATCGGGAAATGTCATTTATATGGAACTTTTCGTTGTTTGGGCACTTTACAAGCCAATTTTTTTGTCACTTTTGGCGTGATTTTTGACAGAAAAAAAAAACACCACAAAAACACTTTTCGTATAGTTTTTTATACTAGTTGAGACACCCACAATCAATTAAACGTAAAATTTCAAGATTCTATTTTTTTAAAAATCAAAATTTGTAAGGGTCCCCCCTTATGCTTTTTTCGCCAAAAAAATATGAAATTTTATTTTTTCAAAAATGCATAAACTTGAGATGTAGAATAAAACTAGATGCCAAGTTATGGTCAAAATGGCCTCGGGATCGAAAATCGGTTCAGATTTGACAAAGTTGTGGCAGTTTGAAGTCTGGAAATGTCATTTATAAGGAACTTTTCGATGTTTGGGCACTTTACAAGACAATTTTTTGTCACTTTTGGCGTGATTTTTGACAGAAAAATTAAACACCACAAAATCACTTTTCGTATAGTTTTTTATACTAGTTGAGACACCCACAATCAATTAAACGTAAAATTTCAAGATTCTATTTTTTGAAAAATCTAAATTGGTAAGGGTCCCCCCTTATGCTTTTTTCGCAAAAAAAATCCGAAATTTTATTTTTTCAAAAATGTATAAACTTGTGATGTAGATCTAAACGAGATGCCAAATGATGATCAAAATGGCCTCGGTATTGACAATCGGCTCAGATTTGACAAACTTGTGGCAGTTTGAAATCTGGAAATGTCATTTATATGGAACTTTTCATTGTTTGGGCACTTTACAAGCCAATTTTTTTGTCACTTTTGGCGTGATTTTTGACAGAAAAATGAAACACCACAAAAACACTTTTCGTAAAGTTTTATATACTAGTTAAGACGCCCACAAAAAAATATTTATCTAATTTTTTTAGAAAAATTAATTACCACAAAATCACTTTTTGTATAGTTTTGTATACTACTATACACAAGCGCAGCATTTGATTGCATGCGTGTGTGTGTTTCCATGTATGAATACAGATAAATAATTATGAATGAATGTAAGACAGGGTATATCCTAGTCGGGGACTCTCGACTAGAGCACTCTTACTTGTTATATTAAGCCTTGATAGATTAGTAAAAGCCAATCATACGAAAGTAAAACTTTCAAATGCAGTTTCACGAATTTGTTTAGGCACTTCATAAGTTAAGTAAATGATAGTGTATGAACTGATTTGCAATGCTCAGCGCGAAATTAGAAGTGACTTTGAATCTTGTTTTTTAATTGAAAGACTTTCCATCTTACAACAAATTTGGATTGTTACAAAAATGTACTCTTATATCAAAAACTATGCATGATTTATGCGAATTTCCTGAACTAAAATTGTCCATACAATTTGGTTTTCATGACTCGAATTTGTCTATAATATAGATTCTATATCGCAAACCAAAATTAAATACGTGAATTTAAAAATTCAAATTTATAGTTGAAACACTTGATTATTTGTACACAAAATAGCTTAAAATTTAGTTTGTGTCAATTTAGTGAATTTGCTTAATATATTTTGTAAAACATTAAAGGTTATAATAGCAATGTTTATACAGTAATTTTGTTCGATCTTTCTCCAACTCAAAGTCTATATAAGTTTACCATTTTGTGGCAGAATATGGTTAAAGTTAGAGAAGTTCACTTGTTATTTGCAATTTTCTCTTCGAAATATTTCTTATATACCATAATTAAATCAAACTGCTCCCTTCACTCCCATTCCCATTTTGTACCAGTTAAGTGCCGGGCTCTCAACATTTCTGTCATGTGTATGACTAAACAAAAATTCCTAACTGCAAAATTTCGCAGCGCAATTTGCAATGCATAAAAATGCCATTAAGCAGAAATTAAACATTTTGAATAGCAAACGCCAAGATGAGGCAGCCAAACCGGCAGAACGGAATCGCAATGAGGCAATGAGGCAATGGCAATGGCTGGAAGCGAATATTGCCGGTCGACTGTGTGCCAAATTCGCGTGGAAGTAGCACAAAAGCCGCAAAAATTATTAAGGACGGGCGGGAGAGCGAAAGCAAAAGAGCAGAAGTCGAGAGAAACAATGGATGAGCATGCAGCTCCAAGAGACAGACGTAGGCGATGACGACGAGGAAGCCAGTCTGACACGCCTCAGCGCTTGCGCAGCAGCAGCAGCAGCAGCAGTGGCAGTGGCAGCAAAAGTGGCACTTAAGAATCCAGCTTTGGAGAATGGCCGCCAGTCAGGCAAGAGTCAACGTCAAGCCAGTGATAAGCCCAGTTAGGCAGACAGAATGACGGAATGACGGCGGGAATGTAGGTGGGCGTTTAATCAACAGCTACACATGCAACGGATCGGTTTGGATAGCTGGCAAAGCTGGGAAACGTGGGTGCAGCAGCAGCAGCAACAATATTGTGTGCTACGTGCAACGATTGCAGATTCAGTTATCTGGCAAGACGGGAGGCAAGGTAGGTAGCCCATAAATTAGACTCTACTTTGATTTGAATTTATCGTGGCTACCTTTTCATTTCTTTATTCTGCATTGCGGTCGCTTGATTAAGTTTTTCCATTCACTCTGTTGGTCTTCCACTTTTGCTGATTTCGAAACAAAACGAAACGAAACAAAATGACATGAAATGAAACCGCACAGCACACAAAAGTCGTTGTCAAGTAAATTAAACAGAATGGGCTAGTAGCCAGTGTACACTGTATACTGTACAGTATACAGTATACAGTTCGGTTCTGTGGGAACAAGGTCATCCAAGGTACTCTCGAAGAGTTGCAAATGAAGTTGTTGTTGAAACGGTTCGCTGGGAAAAACAATGAGACACGGCCCTTGAAGTGCTGTTATAACTGAACGAGCTAGCGATAACAGAGAGAACCTTTATGCAGCAAATTTTGAATGGGGAAATCTACAGCGAAGTAGATTTTAGTTGATCTTCTGTTAGATATATAAATCAGTTAGAAGCGATCCACATTTGTGCCTTCAAAAAACACGATTCATAATAATAAAAAATACCTGGTTTAAATTACATTTATGATCCTTCAAAAACAATGTCCTCATATTAATTTTACAAAATTTAAGAAACTCTTTATAATTTTGTAATTTTTATTTCCCTGTTGGAAAAAATATATTCTAAAGACAAGTGTGAAAAATAAATGTTGATCTTTACGCTTTAAGATTAAAGCTTAATTTAATAAATGTAAAATATGTCCATTTTTATTTTATTTTATTTTTTAAATGAACTCAAGAACTTTCATTATTGTATTTAATTATTATAAATAATTTTATGAGACGCAGTGGGATAAACGGAATATAAATTATAGGAAAAAGTTTAACCTTTTTGTAAACAAAATATAAAATACATGAAACTGGTTTTCAATTAAGACTTCAGCTAGAAATAAAGCCAGCCACAAATCACTTGAGGATTTACTGAAAGAAGAACAGAGAAACTAAAAATGTGCTCTTTTTAAATCACGTTTTCAATTCGCACTCATAATTTGTATGTTAACTAGCAAATGTCCAAAACATAACTATACCAATAAATAAGCTTGGGATTAGAGTAAAAATACCTAAAAATATACGCAACACTTGTGCCTATACACTACAATAAATAACTGAGCAGGAAATTTTCTATGCCGCGGGCTACACGACAATCTTGAGGCTAAAAATATTTCTCTTTTGTGTATATTCCAATGGGAGTCAATAAAAATACAGCAAAAAATTACATAAATTATGCAAATTTAGGCCAAGTTAGCCAAAAGAGGTAGTCAAACTATAAAAACAAAACCAAACAGAAAAACCAAAACAAAAAGCTGTTCATAAACAAAAAGAAATCGGACCGTGTCCAAGCAAAAACACCTACACCTAATAGTGTGTGTCAAAACTTTGGCCAACGTAACACTTACATATAAGTATATATATACATATATATACATTTTGTATGGGCATTGTCATAGGATTGTGATTTTGTTTCAGTGCCGGGGCCAATAGCAACAGTCAATCGACAGATGGACAACTGCTGAGTGCAAAGGAGTCAAGTCAATTATGAAATTACCATTAATAATAGCCATTTGAATGGGGAAAGTTGTGACAGCAAAACTCTCAATCAAATGCATTATAATTGCCAACAAATTAACAAAATGAATGAATGAATTTTCAATTAGGCCCATTGAACCACAGGCCAGTCTGTAAAAGTATGGCCAATTGCAACAGTTGGGGTCGGAGCGGAAGTTTCAACGGCAAAAGTGTTAACAAAGAAAACCACTGAAGATTTCAAAAGAATCGAGATTGCCGCGGTTCATTCAACTCAACCCAACTCCATGTCTGACGCTAATCAAGAGCTAAACAAAAACAATTACCCACACTCGGCAAATAAATAAAATGTAAGTAAAATAAAAGTAAGTAAAAACATTCAAACATTCAAACAGTCGAATTGAATGCCTCCAACTGACTGAGCACAGTTCGCAATTGGTCAGGAAATTAGTTGGCATTACATTTATGGAACGTGTCCGAATGATTAAAGCTCAAAAACGTTCATTCGACAATTTGCGCGATTTGTTACGATTTGGTTATTGGCCAAAATTGATTGGCACTGCTTAAGAGGAGGTCGTAACAATTTGATGCTGATATTGCATTAGGTGTAATAGATCAATGGATCAAGGCTGCAATTTCCGATGCAATAAAAAAAATAAACAATTATTTAGATTTCATTAACTTAGTTTAAGTTTTTTGTGCATTTCAAATCCAAAGCTGATTTTAGTTTTACTAAAAGTTTATTTCCGAATGATTTAAAGTTAATATGCCTGCTTGTATATAACAAATTGATTTTCACAAAACTCGATTTTTCAATTTTTCTTAAGAAAACTACATATGTGGAATAGTAGTTAATCATTTGGTTTGATAATTGTAATTACTGTTGAATTTGGTTACAATATCTTGGAAAATAGAAAAGTATTTCAAATTAGAACTAAATGTTTAAACGGTTAATTATGATCCAGAATATTATATATTTTTGTATCGAAATATTGTAGGAAACATTTTCTTAAATCTTGAACTATTCAATTACTATTTCTTTATTTATTTATTTATTTTCAGTCGACAAAGAAATGTAACTATAAAATTATGTAACCCTAAAAATATATAGTTATAAAAAATATTTTAATTTAAAAATTTGAATTCAAAATTATATAATTAGCATAACAAATATATTGAAAAATAAAAAGATGAAATAAAAATAAACATAAAAAATAACAAGAGATTTAGCCAATTTACTAAACACTATTTCTATACAGCCCTGTAGCTAGTGCTCTTTAATTGTAATAGGTTAAGACTTCAAGGAATACTTTTCATTTAATAATCTGCAAAAGATTCGCAGATCAGCTGCAATTTTAGACCGGATCTGCTGTCCAGAGCATTTATTAATTGTTTCATTTAGTTACTTGAATGCGATACTCGTTTCTACTTACAACAATACAAAAAGTGCAATGCATGGCGCGTGTTCGAATCCGAATATCGAATAACGAGTACGAGTATGAGTATGAGCATGAGTATGAGTACGAGTATGAGTGTGAGTATGAGTATATATCTAAAAAACCCGTTTCTGTTGCTGTTTCTCAAGACATAGTTGAACTGTTGCTGTTGTTGCCTTATAGCATGCAAATCGACAGCGTTATTAGTCATTATGTACAATAGCTCCACATATGCGGCAACGGATCCGAGTGTATGCTATGCAGCAAAAGCTATAGCTATATGGAGGCAAGAGCCAAGAGCCGATCCGAATCGGAGCCAAGCACCGGTGCGGCCTTCACGCTGCCCGCTGAGCCAGCTGCTCCAATCCCATTTAGTGCGGGGCCGGCCCAAAATGGGGCGTCCAAAATTGTTAAGTGATTGAATTTGATTTGCCTGCTAGCTGCTGAGCGGCCTTTTGGTAAATGCATAACAATTAGCTTAGAGAGCGCTGTTGTTGAAAGTAACAAAATGTTTTGGGGAAATGCTGTTGTTAGTCATGGACCAAATGTGGGGCGCTGAAAATGATAATGTGCATGGATTATAAAGAGAGAAAAAACATGATTTGAATTAAGTTTAATAGAAGGCTATTATTTAGCGTTTCTTTAAATTAGCTATGCAATGAAAAGTACTTATAAACCTACATTGAGATATATTAAATGCGCAAAACTATTTTCAGTTTCGCAGATAATAAACTAATAAAGTGTAATTTAAGATTTATAAAGTTCTCAGATTTCCATAAAGCCAATTGAGACGTCAACTCACTCTTGATACTGGTTTCAAGCGATAGGATTCAATTACTTATCAAAAACAAACAATGCAACAAGTTGCAAGTTGTGAAATAATCATAGTTTCATAAGTGAGACATATTTGTCTTTTTCAAGACCTACATCTAAAGGAGCTTGCCTACAAAATTTGATGCTTCACATATGAAATTTGAAAATTCAAAGTATTTGCAGCATTTGTCTTACGAAATCACAGAAAATTAACTCGCGCCTACTGAATTAAATGCTTAAAATGAATGCAAGACTTTAATTCTTATGCATAAGTTATTATCTATCTTATTCATACGTAATAGTCTCATACGCAATATCTACACATGATCTTCACAAGTTTCCTCCATTCGTGCACACAACAATGGGCTTATAAAAAATAAAAAACACATAAATGTGAGAAGATTCTCAGTCATAATTTTTGGTTTGTTTTTCTTCTATGTTTTGTTAACATTTTAATTAGAATTTTCAACAAAAACTGACGAAACAGACTTAAAAAAAATGTAAGACATAAAAGTAAAAATTTCTGTGCCGCTTGGCTGTAAATAACCAACAAGCTGTAGTTTAAAGCTCATTTCAGCTTCGAGGCATAGTCATAATATTTATAACCCTTTTTTTAAAATTATTTTATTATTGTTTATTTATATATTTTTTGAGCAGCGTTTTAATGAACTTTTGACAACACATTTTGTATGTCAAAGTTGAGAGACAGCTTTGAAAACTGGTTGACTTTTATTAGTTTTCAATTAGAGGCAACGTCATGGGTACCAGACCAAGCCCCAGATCGAGCCAGGCCCAGATAGTTCAATAAGCCGTTTTGCAGCGCGACAAACAAATGTCAAAAGCTCTAAACTATGCGCCACAGAAAAGAGAGTGGCGACACTTTCTACCAGAGTCACTGAGCTCCAAGTCCGACTGAGTGTGCGTGCTGTCTTTAATCAGGTCAGCATATAAATGTATACGCCTTGGAGTATAGAAGTAGAAAAACGCATAAAGAAATCCGAAAACAAGAGTGCTGTCGTCGAGAGTGACCGACTAAAAGATACTCTCTACCCAGCGATTACATTCATAGTCACATATTCATAGTCTCTTCTTTCTTGTACTGTGGAAATCGTCATGAAATTATCAGGATATAAAAATTGTACTAAAATGTGTGAATATACGGTGGAAAATATCCAAAAAGTCAAATATTCTTGACCTATGTATGCTATACAGAATATATGTAAGTACCTGCCAAAATGCCAAAAAACTAGTTATCGATAAAATTAAATAAACTTGATTTGAGGGTATGCAAGAACTAACTTATACTCCAAATATAAGCTCTAATAGTCTCTAAGCTCTGCTTATATCGACTCGGATGTTGATGATCAAGAATATATATATAAATATACTATATATACTTAATGGGATCGAAAATGGTACCTTCCGCCTGTTACATACATTTGCACAAATTCATGATACCCTGTTTACCCATTTCAAATGAATAAAGAGTATATAAATTACAAAAAAAAATAGAAAAAAAAACACTTAATAATAACTTTGGCCAAAGGCTAAGCTCCGTTGATGACTGTTCTCACCTGACTTGGCTCAAATGAAATTAAATGAATTAAAAGAAATTTTTATGTCTGCAGCTAACCAAGTCGATACGAAGTTTCTGTTACTGCGCATCGCATAATAATAATAGGGCGCCCGGAGGCAATGGTTCTTCTTCAAAGATCTACCATTGCGAACTGGGTCAGCAGCAAATAGCCATAGCCATAGTCCATAGCCATCGAGCCATGTTCAGCTGGCTGTTTCCATCTCCGATTGAATTAAGTGTAACGCATTATAAGTAAATTGCCAAGCGCAACATCTTTTTGCTACATTTTGTGGCATCATGTTTGTCTATGCAGTTAAAACCGAGTTAGTGCCAGATATTCCACTTTTTTATTCCACTATTTCTTTAAGAAAGAAAAGTTTAAAGCGTAGCTTTGCTAATAGCGGGTTTTTCTACGATTTTTTGGCGCCACATACTATTACTTTATTCAATATAGTAGCTTCAAATAGAAGAGAAATTTAAAAATCGAGATGCAAAATAAAAACGATTCGCTTCTAGGGCGGATCTTAATTTGAAAATAATAATAGTTTCTGCAAACACTTTTTTCTTATATTCAAAATTAACAAATTTATGATTGTAATATAATATATTTAAAATTCTATATTTAAAAGAAATAAACAGAAAATATGGAAAAATCAAATTTTCAAAAGTTAAAATTATCTAGAGCTTGGCTCTCCAATCAGAAGAGTAAATTATGATTTCAGAGAGGAAAGGTTTTAAAATTCGATGCTTAAAAGAAATATAAATATATTACCAATGTATTCTAGAGTCTAGACCATTATAATTTCAGTAAGCTCTAAAGCTCGCCAATCTGCTCAAAATCCCCAATCAGAAGAGTAAATTATGATTGAAGAGAGGAAAGTTTTCTTTAAGAAGCAAACCATTTAAAAAATCTATGGAATGCGAAGTGGTTGAAAATATTAGTATATTTTCTTTGAATAGAAAAATATGTAAATAAACATTGATACTATAAATACAAAAGCTCTCTAATTGCTTAGTTCTAAGCAGTGCCTTGCCAGTTAAATGTAATTCAATGAACCAAACATGCAACTATTTGGACAAACATATTAAATAACAAAACAAAAAGCCAGTTTAAACAAATTATATAAATGGTGAAACGGAAAACAAAGTAATCACCAAACTGTCTGATTGTTTACGCAGCTGTCACAGCTGACATATCATAATAAGCACAGTTATGTTTCAAATGGCTTTAAGTTTAAAGCTTTTTGTGTTTTTTTTTTTTGTTAAAGTAATTAACATGCAGCAGCTGAGATGCGTCAAGGAACTTGTAAGAGGCACGAAAAATTACGAGCACTTTGGTGCTGGCAAATATGGCCAAAACAACTTCTATAAAGACAATAAAAAAGCAACTTAAAAGGTAGCTGACATTTGATGGGCTGTGGCCCGCGACTGAGCCACAAATATGGCCAAGGCACGCGTGATTTATGGCCACGTCGAGTGCGTTGTTTTATACTTTGTCTCTGCGCTGATCTCCATCTCGTATCTCTCTGTCTCTCTGTCGCTGTCGCTGTCTCTGTCTCGCTATCCATCCATCTTTCATTGCGTGCGGTTTTCGAGGCGGCCAAGAATGTGTGTATTTTGTGGAGAATCATTTTCAAAGTGCTGCTGCTGTACGGACAAGCGGCGAGTTCATCGCCGCTCCATTGGGCTGTTGGTTACGCTTGGCGGCGGCCAAAACAATTACAGCGCTACGTTGTGGCAGTTGCAGTTGCAATTTGCAACATGCAACAGATCCGACAGCAGCAACTTGAAACAATGCAAACACCACGCATCGCATTGCCAATCAAAATTGTTAACATATTGTGGAAAGCAAAGCCTCAAAGCAAAACTCAACGGCCTGATACAAAGCATTAAAAACATCAACACAGGCTAGTTAAATACTGCAGCAACACCAACAACAAAACTAACAACAACAGTAACAACAATAGATATTGTGCAGAGTGAGCGAAATCAAGATACAAATCGGAATTGTGAATATGCTTTGAGCTACTATGTTGGATAGCAAAATATACTCATCAAAATGTTATATAAATCGTATAAAGGCCTAAATGGATATATTGCAAATTAACTATGTTGTTATACTATACTTAGTATATAACTTATTGATTATAACATTATAAACGCATTGGTGAAAGTGTTTCTTGATTGAAAAATAATCTTAACTGTTTTATTATTTTGTACAAATTGTAAAATAGTAGGGTAGTACTTCTAAAAAATAATTTAGCACAAAAAAAAAATTTAAGCATTTTATAAAAATTTCAAAAAGCAATGAAGCAATATTTTTTTTATTTTTTTTTGTTACATTTATTTATTCTTGATTATAATACACATGTTAAAAGACATTTCACATAATGCAATGAAAGATGTGTTTTTTTTTTTCAATTTTAAAGCACAAGAATATTAAACATGAATCTCTATAAATAACTATTAACACAGAAATAAATAACTATTTATACACAGAAACAAATGATATTTCAGCTAAGAAAAAATCAATAATGGAAATAAGCACACAACCAACTTTTGAGAAAAAGCAATCTTATTTACCATATTAAATAATTATACTTTAGCAGTCATTTTAAACGGCCTTGACTTTAATTAGCTATAGTAATTATGAGCTCACGAAATAAGTTGACTAATTTCCCATAAGCAATACTAAAGGTTTGTCATAGTTACATAGTATATTTTTGTACATTTTCTCTATAAGTCAGATGAATCACAGCATTGATTTGTCTATTCAGTTAAGAAGTTGAGATCAGTTCCGCCTTAGGCCAGTTTTAAAATTAAATTCAATTCAGGATAGTGCCTATAATTATAGAGCGCACTGTAGCAGCAGCAGCAGCAGATTGTGTTCATTTAGCTACCCCTTTTCAGTTTTTAGGTAACAGCTGCCAGCTAACTTGCCACATGGCTGGATGCTGTGTGGCAGGTTCAATCAACTCGCAGCGGTTAGCCCGACTGAGCCAGGCTCTAATGGCCTTGGCTTGCGCCCAGACGGCCAAAACACTCATTAGCTTGTCTAAGCGGCTTGACGCGCCCCACGGATGATCTAATCGCCAAACACTTAACACTTAATTGAACGATGCAACGACGACGACGACGACGACAACTTTTGTAGTGAAATGCGAGTGTTGATGATAAATCACAAACTAAGCTGCAACGACGCTAATTTCCAATGCAACCATGTGGGTTGATTGTTGGCCACATCAAAACCAGCTTAACAACTGAATAAATCTACTTAGAAGTAAGTGTAATATATGTATATGTACATAATATAGAATATATATAATTTTTAAATACAATTTTAGTATAAATTACAGAAAACTTAAAGACTTATATTTAATATATTAAAATCTATATAAGTGTATAACTTATAGTAACCACAATAACTTAAGCTAACGAAAGTTTAAGTAAAACTATTAAACTTAATAATTGTCCGACTAAACCCACAACTTAAATATTTAAATAAATTAAAATATTCAATTTGTTAATAAAAGTTAGAAAAAATTAAAAAAAACGTTTATTTAAATGACAGCAAAATATTCAAAAATTCAACTCACTTATTTAGCGTTATAGACTGACGTATAACGTAAAAAATATTCCAAATGATAACAACGTTTTGACTCGTAACGATAATCCACATAGAATGATTCCAAGGAATGCATGCAGTAGAGAGAAGCTTAGTGGGAGTATAAGTTACCGCTTATAGAAAAAGACGGGGAAAGAGAGAGAGAGAGAGAGAGAGAGGGAGAGAGAGCGCGACAGAGAGCGCGATACGAAACTTGTGGTTACTTTTTAACTTTATTTAATAGCACATTTTCTTTTCTTTGATTTCTTGCTGTTGTATTATTGAAAAACTTTTTATGCCTAGACAAGCACTTTTGTTGTTGTTGTTGTTGTTGTTGCTTTTGCCACTTCTTTGATTATTATTTATGATTTATTTGCAGAGCCGTTGTCCGAAACGAACGCGCATTAAGATACAGCACAAAAAATACAAGTAAACTGGACGGAATGTTGTTGCTGTTGTTGTTGCTGTTGTTGCTGTTGTTGCCAGCTGCGCGATCCGCTTGATGGTAACTGGCGACGCTGACGACGTTTCAAAAGTGACTGAAAAGCGACGAGCAGCTCCAAGCGCAGCGAAGCTGCAAACGTGTCTTAAACGGCCAAAAGGTGTACGCTGCAAACAGGTACACACACACACACACACACACAGAGAGCGAAAAAGAGCGCGAGTGAGAGATAGAGGTGGTCGAGAGCGTGCGATCGTTTTTTTTTGAGACCACGGACAAAGTAAAAGCTAAAGAACATCAGTAAACTGGTTATATATTTCTCGCATCTCAGACCGGCACAATTCTATTTAACTAAGTTGGACCTGTCTGGAAGCCCCCAAGGAGGCAGCAGGCTCCAAGCACTGTTGCAAGGTTAATAACATCGACAGCCAGAGAGCGAACAAAATAAACTGCAGACGCAACTCAACTGCAACTGTGCATACAAATTGTTTATGAAATGTGAGACAAACCCAATGCTAGAATTCACAGCTGCAGTGATCACTCGGAAATTAGAACTACCAGAACTCAGTATTGTTCAGAATTCATAGTCGTCATTTCCAATGCCCTACATTTAATATTCCGATTATTTTTATTTTTGTAAAAAGATTTATTTTCCTTTCGAGTATTACATTTTGAAGATAGTTTACTTAAATCACTAGATTTGCATAGATTTGCTCATGAACCTCTTTATTCTTTTTGGCAACTGGTTCGGTTCACGTTTCGGTTCAGAGTAGTACTCTGGAATTTCGGACAATCATTAGCTAAAAATGTTTGTGAATTGGAACGAAGGGTTACAATGAGCGAGCGACTACTGTATACATAAAGTTGCTGACTTGTCTGGGTCTGCAGCGGGGCACCCTAGGGCGCGCCATTGTTTATTCTCAGCACTTCCTCAAGCGAAATGCAAACCAGTTTTGAAGTTTTGGTATTTTGCAATGCTGCTGTTATGCAAAATACCACAAAGAAAGAAAAATAAATGTTCCCAAAGCGAGAAAAGTGGGCGGAAACTGGATGACTGTGGGAGAAGGAGTCCGTATATAACCAAATTCCTGTTAAACGACTGTGCGAGCTGAGCTGAGCTGAGCTTTTGACCGCATTACTCGACGTCTGAGAGGAGCATATTAAGCCAACGACAACAACGACTGGAAACTCTAGTTATAAATAGTTACCTCAACTAAGCCAAGGCATTGCGGCTAATTGGCTGCGCATTGGCCATGGACGGGCCAACAGGTAGTGGTTGTGCCATTTGCTGCTGCCGGCGCCGGCAATACAAAAAAACTGTTGTGGAAAGTTAAGTTGCTCGATTAAACCAGTGATAGAAAGGCCAGGCTGAACCACATACGCAATTATGGCAAATATTCAGTAAATGAGTGTGACATTTGTTAGGTGTTGAAATCAATGTCAAAACAAATAATTATATCCCTCCATGCGTTTCTTCAAAGAGCAACATCATAGAAAATTCAATAGTTTTATTTTTAAATTGAAATTTGGGGTTAGTGACAAACGCTGTTTTTCTTCGTAAGTGTTGCCACGTGCTGTAAGGAGACATTTTCTACAACAAAATGTGAAGCATGTACATTTATTTTTAAAAAAGCCCGCTTTAAAAGACAGCACATGGTCACACTCTCGGCTTTTTCTTGAAGTGCTGCCACCTGTTTTGTTTTAGATGTAAGGAATAATATTCAGAAAAAATGCAATAAAAATAACAATAAAACAATGCGTTAATTGGTGTTTTTATTAGTAACCAAAAAATTATTATATCTCTAAAATTTACATTCCTTTACTAGCTGCAACAGCTGTGTGTTTAAATTGAGCATTTAAAACGCCCTAAAAAACGACACAAAAAAAGCACTAATTTTTGTTGTTTATTCGAGAGAAAACAAAAAACTATTAAAACAGTAGGCCAGGAATAAGATGCCTTGTTGGTACTATGATAAAAAGGAGCTACGTGAGACACCCTCAATATTGGATGGCGCCACCTATGAGACAGAGCGCCGCTACCGCAAAGAGGGCGCCCGCTTCATCATGGAATGCGGCACCAAAATGGGACTCGGCCATAATACAATGGCCACCGGTGTTGTCTACTTTCATCGCTTTTACATGTTCCACTCGTTCAGGAGCTTTCCACGGTACGTAACCGCCTGCTGTTGCTTGTTCCTCGCTGGGAAGGTGGAGGAGACGCCAAAGAAGTGTCGGGATATCATAAAAACGGCACGTGGAATCCTCAACGACTCGTATTTCTACTCTTTCGGAGATGATCCCAAGGAAGAGGTAATGACTCTGGAGCGGATCCTGCTGCAGACGATCAAGTTTGATCTGCAGGTGGAGCATCCGTATACGTTTCTTCTCAAGTACGCCAAGTGCTTCAAGGGGGATCAGCAGAAGCTCCAGAAGATGGTGCAAATGGCCTGGAATTTCGTTAATGATTCCCTGAGCACCGTTGTCTGCCTGCAGTGGGAGCCGGAGATTATTGCGGTGGCTCTGATCCACTTGGCCAGCAAGTTGAGCAAATTTACGGTGCTGGATTGGCTGGGACGGCAAACGCAGCATCAACGTTGGTGGGATATGTTCGTATCGAATGTTACCATGGAGATCCTGGAGGACATTTGTCATCAGGTGCTGGATCTGTATCAGTCGACGCAGAAGGAAGGCCAGGAGCCCAACAGTCCGCCCCAGAAGCCGCCCAGCCGTGCCGACAGTCCCACACCAACAACAAATGTCAAAGCTCTGACCAACGTCGATTTCCCACCACCTACACTGTCAGCAGCAGCTTCGCAGCAGCAACCCAGCGGCAATGGCGGCGGCCTCGAGCTGAATAACATACAGAGCATTAAATCCTTGGCCAACACGGTGTCCGTTGCAGTCAGCATACCGCCACCTGGGGATGTACCCACCAATGCTGTAGGTGGGGCACCACCGCCTAGCAATTTGAACAGCAATCCCGGCAACTATCACATGTATCATGCACCTCCGCCGCCGCCACCGCCCGTTGTGCCCATGCCCCCATATGCGAGCAATACGTGGGCACAGCAGCCGCCACCGCCGACGCACTACACCACTCCAGCACCGCCACCACCCATGCCGCCCACCATGGGACCAGTTGCCAGGAGTTGCTGGTGGTGGCGGCGGCGGTGCACCCGGCTACTACAATGCCGGACGCCAGCAGCAGCAGCAGCAGCAACGCTATCAATAAATAAATTGGCCAGCCCGAAATCTTTTTTGAGTTAAATGTTAAGCACATGGTGAATAAATAATATTAATAAAGCGTAATTTTATTAAAACAAAACATTCTCACCGCTGCATTAGTTCAGGGGGGTGGATAGGGGGGGATAGCATTCGAGTCCAAGGATTTGAGGCTGCATCTTCATCATGAAATGTAATGAGTATGTGTGTGTGTGTGTGTCTGAACGTACATATGTATGGGTGTGTGTGTGTGTGTGTGTATATTTCGATCACAACGTTTATACGCGCCACTAATCGCGTTGGCAAATTAAAATAGTCTCAAATAATTAAGGAGTATGTTTAATATGCCTGTAATTTAGTAATCTTTTTTGAGAATCACGTTTAGTGTCACGTATAAACGCAGTTGGTTTGTGTGTGCGAGTTTACTTGGCTACTTACAATTGTATTATGTAATCAGTATACAAGCTAAGCTATATATACGCTATACATATGATATATAAGTTTATATATTTATTATATGCATTGTATGTATTATGTATACATTTTTATATTGTGATTTACTTTAGTGGGCGTGACATGTACACCTATGTGGTACTATATAAATATTGCAAATCGATTAACGGTTATTGTGAGTAACGGCTATAGCACATAACTAAATATGCGCTTAACTTTTTTTTGTTGCTGATGAGATGCCGCATTTTCCCCCCCTTATCAGCATCAGCGATACTATTATTACTATATAGCGTTTTTGCGTGGCTGCCAAAGCGTGAATTTATCAATGTATTGTTTTTAAACAGGCAGCGTTGGCATTCAAATGCAATTTTAACATAAACAGGTCCGTTCTGGGATTCAATTTCAATATAGCATTCCACAAAATATATTATGATTGGAAATTAAACAGACACATCGAACTGAAGAAATATTTTAAAATCAAAAAACAGTCGACTGCACAAACAAAATTGTTAACATTACAATAACTCACATTCTATCAATAAGTGAAATGTTTGTCAGAATAGAATTGGAGGAGTAGAATTCTGCTACAACAGCAATATTGAATGATCATGCTTAAAATCACGAAATATTTCATTTTGTATGGAACGAACTCATGTCACAATTTTGAGAACTGATATAGTTCGCAGGTATATACTTTTATAGATTTAATACATTTCAAAAATATTTCACCAGACGAAAAATTGAAGAAATATTGAAATTTTCGTTTAAAAGTAGATACACAAATCAAAACAGGTGAAATAAAATGGGATTTCCAAAAAAAAAAAACATCAATCATTCAGCACGCGAACTAATCGCATGGGTAAATAAAATAAGGAGCTCCAGTGCTCGATAACAACTTTCTTGGAACTAAACACAGGATAAATCTATAGTCAATTAAGGCACCAACTGTATGCTACGAAGTTACCTCTTACCAAAGTAAATTTGTAATCAAATTAGTAGAAAAACATAGAATTTAAAAAAAAAAAAAAAACAGACAATCATTTAGCAAGTGAGCTGATAGCATGGATCAATAAAATAAGGAGCTAAAGTGTTCAAAAACATGATAAATGTATATAGTCAATTAATGCGCAAACTATATCCTTGCTCAATAGACCTCTCAAAGGTAAATTTGTTTTCAAATTAGTAGAAAATCATGGAATTTAAAAAAAAGCAAAAAACAGACAATCATTTAGCAAGTGAGCTGATAGCATGGGTAAATAAAATAAGGAGCTCCAGTGCTCGATAACAACTTTCTTGGAACTAAACACAGGATCAATCTATAGTCAATTAATGCACAAAGTAAATTTGTAATCAAATTAGAAAACAAACATGAAATTTAAAAAAATCAAAAAAACGACAATCATTCAGCAAGTGAAATTTTCGTTTAAAGTAGATACTCAAATCAAAACAGGAGAAATAAAATGCGATTTAAAAAAAAAAACATCATTCAGCACGCGTACTAATCGCATGGGTAAATAAAATAAGGAGCTCCAGTGCTCGATAACAACTTTGTTGGAACTAAACACAGGATCAATCTATAGTCAATTAAGGCACAAACTCTATGCTACGAAGTTACCTCTCACCAAAGTAAATTTGTAATCAAATTAGTAGAAAAACATAGAATTTAAAAAAAAAAAAAAAAACACAATCATTTAGCAAGTGAGCTGATAGCATGGATCAATAAAATAAGGAGCTAAAGTGTTCAAAAACATGATCAATCTTAAGTCAATTAAAGCACAAACTCGTATCCTAACTCAATAGCCCTCTCAAACGTAAATTTGTTTTCAAATTAGTAGAAAATCATAGAATTTAAAAAAAAGCAAAAAACAGACCATCATTTAGCAATTGAACTGATAGCATGGGTTAATAAAATAAGGAGCTAAAGTGTTCAAAAACATGATCAATCTTAAGTCAATTAAAGCACAAACTCGTATCCTAACTCAATGGCCCGCTCAAAGGTAAATTTGTTTTCAAATTAGTAGAAAATCATAGAATTTAAAAAAGCAAAAAACAGACCATCATTTAGCAAAAAAAAAACAAAAAAAACATTAAAAAAAAAACCTCTAAAAAAAAAACAAAAATAACCCCACCCAAATAAAAAATTAAAAACAAAACAATCATTCACAAGTGAGCTGATAGCATGGGTTAATAAAATAAGGAGCTAAAGTGTTCAAAACCATGATCAATCTAAAGTCAATTAAAGCACAAACTCGTATCCTAACTCAATGGCCCTCTCAAAGGTAAATTTGTTTTCAAATTAGTAGAAAATCATAGAATTTAAAAAAGGAAAAACAGACCATCATTTAGCACGTGAGCTGATTGCTTGGGTTAACAAAATAAGGAGCTAAAGTGTTCAAAAACATGAAATATATATAGTCAATTAATGCGCAAACTCTATCCTTGCTCAATAGACCTCTCAAAGGTAAATTTGTTTTCAAATTAGTAGAAAATCATAGAATTTAAAAAAAAAGCAAAAAACAGACCATCATTTAGCACGTGAACTAATCGCATGGGTTAATAAAATAAGGAGCTAGTGTTCAAAAACATGATCAATCTAAAGTCAATTAAAGCACAAACTCGTATCCTAACTCAATAGCCCTCTCAAAGTTAAATTTGTTATCAAATTAGTAGAAAATCATGGAATTTAAAAAAAGCAAAAAACAGACAACCATTTAGCACGTGAGCTGATCGCATGGATTAACATAAATAAGGAGCTAAAGTGTTCAAAAACATGAAATATATATAGTCAATTAATGCGCAAACTCTATCCTTGCTCAATAGAACTCTCAAAGGTAAATTTGTAATCAAATTAGTAGAATCATGTAATTTAAAAAAAGCAAAACAATCATTCAGCAAGTGAGCTGATAGCATGGGTTAATAAAATAAGGAGCTAAAGTGTTCAAAAACATGATCAATCTAAAGTCAATTAAAGCACAAACTCGTATCCTAACTCAATAGCCCTCTCAAAGTTAAATTTGTTATCAAATTAGTAGAAAATCATAGAATTTAAAAAAAAGCAAAAAACAGACCATCATTTAGCACGTGAGCTGATTGCTTGGGTTAACAAAATAAGGAGCTAAAGTGTTCAAAAACATGAAATATATATAGTCAATTAATGCGCAAACTCTATCCTTGCTCAATAGACCTCTCAAAGGTAAATTTGTTTTCAAATTAGTAGAAAATCATAGAATTTAAAAAAAAAGCAAAAAAACAGACCATCATTTAGCACGTGAACTAATCGCATGGGTTAATAAAATAAGGAGCTAGTGTTCAAAAACATGATCAATCTAAAGTCAATTAAAGCACAAACTCGTTTCCTAACTCAATGGCCCTCTCAAAGGTAAATTTGTTTTCAAATTAGTAGAAAATCATGGAATTTAAAAAAAGCAAAAAACAGACAACCATTTAGCAAGTGAGCTGATCGCATGGATAAATAAATAAGGAGCTAAAGTGTTCAAAAACATGAAATATATATAGTCAATTAATGCGCAAACTCTATCCTTGCTCAATAGAACTCTCAAAGGTAAATTTGTAATCAAATTAGTAGAATCATGTAATTTAAAAAAAGCAAAACAATCATTCAGCAAGTGAGCTGATAGCATGGGTTAATAAAATAAGGAGCTAAAGTGTTCAAAAACATGATCAATCTAAAGTCAATTAAAGCACAAACTCGTATCCTAACTCAATGGCCCTCTCAAAGGTAAATTTGTTTTCAAATTAGTAGAAAATCATGGAATTTAAAAAAAGCAAAAAACAGACAACCATTTAGCAAGTGAGCTGATAGCATGGGTTAATAAAATAAGGAGCTAAAGTGTTCAAAAACATGATCAATCAAGTCAATTAAAGCACAAACTCGTATCCTAACTCAATGGCCCTCTCAAAGGTAAACTTGTTTTCAAATTAGAAAATCATGGAAATTAAAAAAAGCAAAAAACAACCATTTAGCAAGTGAGCTGATAGCATGGGTTAATAAAATAAGGACCTAAAGTACCAATAAAAAAACCCAATCAACAGAAATAAGTAGCTTAAGTGTTCCATAACCTTGTTGGAGCTAAAAACAGGGTCAACTATGCACTTGAAATTGAAAAAAAAAAAACAAAACCATTAATAAGGGTCTTCAGTGTGCCATAACATCCTTGTTCGAGCTACAGACAGGATAAATCTATTGTCAATTAATGTACCTCTATAAGAAAAAAAAAAACACTATTAATCACATCGTCGGCCTGTTTTACTCCTAAGCATTATACTTTGTGTTACACGTTGTTGTTCACGGTGGGTATTCTACAGGGTGGGTAACCTCAATCTTCAATCCGTAAGCAATCAGAATCTACACAACTCTGCGTTGAAAGGTTAAGTATCACCAAACCTGATGCTGAATAGAAATGTGAAGATAAAGTTGACGAAGGAGTCTTTTATATAGCTAGAATAGTAGGAGCCTTAAATTTTACAAATAATCCATTTGTATCAAGAAAATATTGGTCAGAAAATTGTTATCCTATACATGATCAATGTGGGGGATTCATGAGTTTGATATAAATAAACATCCTAATCATAAAAGTTAAATTGAGTCATTGTTAGAAATATACTAAGCTCTTGTGATTCGAAAAATATGACAGAGTTTGCCAGACTTATAAAATCTCTACCATCAATGAATAAACCCTTATTATTTATGGTACTTTTTAATAAATCAGATGAAGAGTATCACGAGAAAAAAAATATCTTTCAAGTAAATTTAAATTCTGAAAATATTAATTACAATAAGAATGATATCGATTTGATCCATGGCTTGCTTATCCAAATGTAGAAAATATTAATATTCCGTATTCCAACACACAAATACATGATGTATTCATCAAATATCGACAGAATTAAAAAGTACAAGACGTATTACATTATTTCAACTTGTTTCTAATAAAAAGATCTTAAACCAGGTCAACAAAAATAATGGATTGATAAAAGAAGCGCTTCATTATAAAGATTACATACTCAATTAACTAAAGAACTTACATGAATGTCAAGAATACCCTGATCAAGTTGGTCAACAATAAGACGACAACAACCTAACCAACGTTAGAAATTGACAGCTTAATTTGAATCAACCCAGGAAGGTAGGGGGGGGGCAACTGTTCCAGTTCATTTAGTTGCGTATGTTGAGTTGTGTTCTGTTTGCTTTGGGATTTGAACCTTCGGAGAGCAGGGTTGAGATTACCCTGACAGGAGAATGCCGAGCTAGCTGGGTTTGCCCACCGGAAACAACAAAATGTGTAAGACTTTGCTATATCAAACTGAAATGAAAATCGGAACCTATATAATTTGCAGCGTTGCATTTTAGAATCTCAATTAGAAAATTAACAAAAGGCAACCACGCATAAACATTAAGTGGTGTGTGTGTATGTGTTTGTGTGTATGTGTTTGTGTGTATGGGTTTGTGTGTGTGTGCTTGTGTGTGGCGGCTTCTAACATTTACGCGTCAATGTTAATTCACCACTGGCATAATACTGTGGTATCATTATAAATTCTGGCAGCGCGAGCCGCGTTGACGAGATTGAAGTTAATGCCGCAGCCGATGCGGAAGTTGTTGGCACTGAAGCTGCCGCCGCCGCCGGCTGCTGCTGTTGTGCCTGTCGCACAATGTTTCCAATTTTGCCTGCAACTCGATTTAGTTAAATTGATTTTCAGCCGATATTCTGACAGAACTCACCCAGCACATTGGCGCGATGAAAGCGCGCATCCAACTGCCGCAACACGAAGAGATCGCGATGACGGTTCCAGGCCGCCAGAATGTCCGTTACCTTCACCGGCACCAGCGCTGCTTGCCCAGCGTTGGTCTGCAATGAGGTGAGAGTTAGCTAACATGCTTAAATTTATGTTAACATGTTTGACGAACCCGCTTGAATTGCACGTTCAGCTGTTGTTGCTGTGACTGCTGTGTCTGCTGTGGCTGCTGTCGGCTAATCAGCTCGATCAGCTTCTTGAGCTTGTGATGATTGCACTGTTGCTTGGAGACACGCAACAGCAGCTGCTTCAGATTGCCCACGTCGGTGACTTGGGGCGACGGTGCTGCAAGCTGCTCAAAGTAGCCATGCAACAGGGATGCGTTGTAGGAAATGTGAAGTTTGTCTAGCGCCTGCACCAGATGCTCCTCACTCATTTGCACCGTGGACAGGCGTGCCACCAGCGGTTCAGTCGAAAAGCTTTGCTTGAGCAGCTGTTTATGTTAAGTACAAATAAATAAATAACACAAAAAATTAATATAAATATTATTGTCTGGTTAACCAGAATAAATTACGAAGCATTAAATCGAAACGGAAAATTAGGAATGATACGGAAACTAATGGATATCAGGTTTTTGCAACAGAAAAATGCCATGAATGTGCTTGACGTGAAAATGGTCGGAAAGCGCCGTAAAATGCTTTTCACGGAATTCACAAAAATTACACAAGCGTACGCTATATTGACTCGGCTGTTCATGCTGATCAAGAAAATATGATATCCTCTTTAGCCAATTTATAATGGAAACAGGGTAAACAATTTTTCAGTACAATTAAAAATATAATATAAACTGAAACAATTAAAAGTGCTCTACCCAAGGTCTAACATTCATTCATAATTGTATATCTGCTTTGATTCTTCTTCTTCCTTTGGCTTTAAACTATGTTACATTGATTCGTTAATAACTTTTGTTTATTGTCCGATCGTAATGAAATTTGTAGGACTAAAGATGGCATATAAATGTGAGACTATGTAATTCCGAAGATCATACCTCTAAAAATGCGTATTCGATTTCTGGGAGATCGGGGGAGGTATTCAAAAAGTGAAATATAGATACCAAATTGTGTGCCTTTAAGCTTTATCTAAAAAACACTGTTCTGGAATCTATATTTATCAATTGAACCGGCAATACGAGGCCTTATACGTCTGTAATCGAAATTTATTTATAGCTTTTGAACGGGGCGAGATAAACCCGTATTGTCCCGGCACTACGAGAACTTATATTTCAAATATGAAGTCTCTAGCTTTTATAGTCTCTGAGAAACGCGCGTTCATACAGACGGACATGGATATATCGACTCGGCTATTGATACTGATCAAGAATATATATACTTTATGGGGTCGGAGATGCTTCCTTATTCCATTTACATACTTTTGCACAAAACCATTATACCCTTTTTCCCATTTTTAATGGGATCGGGGTATAATATAATAAATTTATTTCATTCAAAAATATAATATACATTGACCCAAATAAATAATAATAATAATAATCAAGCATTGGCGAATGATGTTTTTAAATTCTCAATGAAATGAATAATAATAACTGACTCACCTGCATGCCGCCAAAATTATTATCACACGAAATAAACCTTTGGTTATAATGTCCCATATCGCCGGCGCCACCAGCCGCATTGTGCCAGCCAAAGATGCCCCCAAAATCATCCATATATCCAGGTGAGCCGCTGCGACAGCGAGTCTGCTCGGCGCGGGTGTAAAGGGAGAGGCTGCTACCGCGACCGCCACCTCGTCTACGGCACTTGGCGCAGCTGCTCAGATCGAGGGCCTTGCCAATGGTGTTGGCCAGAAACTCCTTCTCCAGGCAGTCCAGGCAGGTTTCCTCGCCGCTGCCCAAATCGAACTGTGTCGAATTGTTAGCCATGGCTGCACTGGCCGCCACCACAGCCGCCGCTGCGACCAGCATGGGTGCCACATCCGGTTGCAACTGTTGTTGATGCTGCTGATGCTGTTGATGTAGCTGATGCTGCTGCAGCTGCGAAGAGACGGCGCGAAAATCTGTGCAGCTGTAACAGCGTTCATCGAAGTTGGGCTGCGAGCGACGCGACTTTGAAGAGGAGGCACAGCTCTTGGAGGTGGAAACTAAAGATGACGAATTGGAGAGCGTGCTGAGACGTTTTGGCTTGGCGCCCGTTAGTTTGGAATTGCAGGTCTCCTCCGTGGCATGGGTATTTCCGCTGGGCACGCTGGTGCTGCGACTGAAGCTGCTGTAGACCAGTGTGCTGGGCAGAGATTGCGCTAGGGTGGCATTGGCATCTGCAACAACGGTTGCATCCACAAAATCCTCATCATCCTTGGCGCCACAAAGTAGCTCATCCACATCTGAGCCGGCGTCCGCATCGTTCTTGATCTGATCCAAATTCAGACTAATGCGTGCAAATTTCTTGCTCAAGCGCTGCAGTGCCTCCTGTGGCGGCGGCAGCGCCAGCTCCTCGATGGGCGAACTGTACAGCTGGCGTGTCTGTGTTGGCGTGACCATGTGCCTGCCGCTCTGAAGCTGACTGTAATCGCGGGGCATGAGCAGCAGATTTGCATGACCCGCTGCAACTGCGGCTGCAGCCGCCTCCTGTGTACTGGCCGCAAACTCCAGCTCCGAGGATGGATCCGGCTCAAAGTCCATTTCGAGAAAATCTGTCTCATCATCGCGCACCAGACCAAAGTCCAAATTGCGTCCACCACGACCGGTGCTGGCATCCAGCGCCGCCATGTCAAAGTCGGCGGCATCGCCGCGGTACGCATAGACGCAGTCATCCGAATTGAGCGATATCTCCTCGGCCTCCACATCGTCGTCCTCATCATCGTCATCATCATCCAGCAGTATGAGATCTTCGGCATAGTAATTGTCGCTGGCATAGCTCAGATTCTCAGTCGAGTTGTTCATCGAGGTGCGACTGGAACTCAGTCCGCCAACGGCTGCATCGGTGGGCGAGAGTGCGGAGGCAGCCAAGTCGCAATTGAGTGCCGGCAACGCAGTTAGCGCAGACAGCGCGTAGGCAGCGCCGAGTCCGATTCCGATGCCGATGCCATTCAGCTGTAGCTGCAGAAAAATTGCATTATTACAAAAACAGCAAACAATGAACAGAAACGAATACACAAAAATAAATAAACAATCGAAAGAAACACACATTTTTGACGCGCAAAAGATTAAATACCCTGCGGACCTATTCCAGACTTACGATATACCTCAGTTTTCTTGCATAAACTACCTTTTCATAGATCGTTGCTATTTGAGTCCATCTAATATAGTAAAGCCAATACTAGGCAAATACAATTTAAAATAATATTTTTTTTTTTTTTTCACCAATTTAAAATTTTGTACAAACACGTCTTACTGCTGTGACTGCCAGGAATAAACTGACTATTTATTTTAATACATGTAAGCAAGTCCATCACACAGCCTACAGCCTACTGCCTACATAAACTAAATTTTGGCTTTCAAATACATTTGGTATATCCGAAAATT
Source organism: Drosophila maculinotata (assembly GCA_035045305.1). Taxonomy (NCBI): domain Eukaryota; kingdom Metazoa; phylum Arthropoda; class Insecta; order Diptera; family Drosophilidae; genus Drosophila; species Drosophila maculinotata. Next base: position 4,317,306 of record JAWNPD010000377.1, on the reverse strand, counting down.
TTGCTAAGCCGCCTCAGTTTTGAGACGAACAAAACAAAACCAAGTTCTTCAAATCGGTTTAGCCATTTTCGAGTATTAGCAGGACATATGTATATTGATATAAATTTTCAACGGATTATATTCCTTTCGCAGATAGCAATAACGTATTTTTTGTGCTTAATTAAAATATCTTTAAAACCAAAAAAGTTGTGCAGTGAGACTTACATATATGATATAGTAGTCCGATCCGGATATTACTCCAAATTCAAAACTGAGAGTTGTGTGCATTGAAACAGAAGGTACGACTTGACTCAATGCATAAAGGGTGTTCACGAAGCTGACAGGACAAATTTACCAGACCAGCATCGTGAATAACACAATTTTTGTGGTAAATTGGCCCAATCAACTGTATATGTAGTTTGTATTAGATGTTTGAAACTTTGTATTAAATTTATTAACTGCGTCAATCTTTTCGGTATGCTTGCATGTACGAAAAAATGTTTAAAGCCTCTGTTTCTGTTCACTTTTTCGTCTCAATTGCTTTTTTTTTTGACAGTTGATTCACTTTTAGCAAATATCGACAAAGTTATCGAAATAATTTCGTGAAACTGCAACACTGGTTGGTTAAACTTGCACGACTCTTCGTAGTTAAGATCGGCTAAGTTCGGCATAATTGTTTCGGTACAAGTTGTTGCGAGGTCTGCTAAATTTGCCCTTTTGCCGATACCCAGTATCGTAAACCCCCTAATTATTTTGGACAATATATTTACTATTCTAGGTAAGTTAATGCGCCAAACTAATAGCAAAAAAGTATTGGTTGAGTTTAACTAAAAAAATTTAAAAAATCATTAAATTGTTCACAAAAGAGCTCACTTTTCAACAGATCCATGGCAGATATTCACATATATGATATAGTGGATATATTCAAATTTTTAAACAGACAGAAGGACATATCTATGTCTATGTTTATAAATATGTATTTGCAGAGATGTGTCGCACTTTGAGTGACGAAATTAGAATACCTCCCTTCGGCAAGGGTATTCCTTTATTTCATATACTTGCCTTATCACTGGTGTTTTCTAGGCCTATAGCCGCTGCAGCAGCGCAGTCGACGTCGCCGTCATCGTCGTCCGCTGCAGCGCCGTCACTTTCGTCTTCTCCTCCTCCGCCCTCATCCTCGATGTGTGCGATACAAGTGGGCGTAACAGCGCCTATCGTTGCTGTTGTTGTTGTAGCTGCTGGTATTGGTATTGTTGGTATTGGCATAGTTGTTGTAGTTGCTGTGGCAGCTGCTGCGGCTGCTGTTGTTGTAGTTGCTGTTGTTGTTTGTTTCTGTTTCGCTTTTGCCATTGTCCTTTGCTCGCCATCGAGGCTGGTGTAACTGTGTGTTGAGTGTGTTGAGTTGCACGCCAAAAGATTGTTGTTGTTATTTAGGTTTAATCGCCACAAGCCATCATGTTTTAACTCATTTATTTCAATTTTATCTTTGACAAAACCAAAACGATAATCGTTATCGCTCATGTCTGACTTTTAAGCCTACACCTTAGAGATGGGCGATTGTTCAATGTGTTGTGTAGCCGATTACATGCTACTCATCGATAGTAATCCCCTCAAGCGAGTCACAGTGACTCAGTCACTATATCGAAATACAAAGAATATTTGGATTTCATCAAAGTTTTCTGATTTTACTGGAAAGTTGTTTGTGTGTTTTGGTGATAGTAAAATAGCATCCTTCAATTTAAGCAAATAACATCCGTAAATTTAAACAAATAACATCTTTAATTTTAAACAATGAACATCCTTAAATTTGAACGAATAACACATAAAACTCAAAAAGTATGGTCGAAAATGTTATTTTAAACACGTTTTCTCTATGACATCCTTCCGTACACCTCCATGCTGTTTATAGAAGTAAAACTAATATTTAAATATATAAATTTATAATTTATACTTTGTTGTCCAAGTTAATTACCGATAAATGCAGGTTGAATTTGCGCCGTGATTGGAATTGATTGTAAAAATTAAATCACGATAGACACCAGTATTTTTGACTATGTAACTCTGCGTACGTTGATTAGGCAAATTTTCATAGGTCCACTCACCCAACAGCTCTTTCTTGTTACTATCTGCAGGCAAACCCTAGTAAAAAGAAAGCAAACAAAAAATTATCTCGTGAGGATACTGAAAAGAACGAAGATAGCTTACATAAATATCAAAGTCCTTTGGGGCATTATCAACACATATACTGGGAGTCATCTCTTTGGGGACATGCATCAAACTAATCTCCTCCACAATTATATCTTTGGCTAAATGTATGGACACCGTTGCCTTTGAGCCGCGAAAGCCGAAACACGATCCTGGCAGAGTACTCGGCCGCAACATGTTTATTGGAGGATTGGCACTGAATTCTAGGCCGAGCAGTGTCTTAATAAAGTTAGCGTCGTGGATCGGTTTAGCCAGCACATTATTAATGCGTGCACCCAGCTCCTCTGAAGCAAAGTTGAGGCGTGTTGTGGACAGGATCATTGCTTCAGTCTGTGGATCCATGGTATTGCCCTGACTGCTACAACCCGATGTCATAACCTGCTTTTTCAGATGATAAACATCATCCATGATGGTGCCGAGCTTGCGCTTAACCAGCGTGTCTACATAGGCATTCATTTCCCTAGTATCGCATGCTCCGGTAGCTGAGGCTCCTTTAAATCCCCCGGGATCATCTGTGATGGAGTTGATTTTGTTATGAAGATTAAGATTCTCCGCGCAATCATTTTGCAGTAAGGCGTTCTGGAAAGTCAAAGCCTCAAGTTAGAACATTTAAGGTGATAATTATTCAAATATTTACCGATATTTTTTCAACATCTTCTTTCAGGCGCGCAACTTCCAAAATGCCTTTTCTATTTGTCCACAATAAGTGATAGAAAAATATTGCAAGCAGTGATAATGTAAAAATATATCCGATAATGAGGCCCTTTTTACATTCACGTCTACCTGCATCCATAATAAGTAATTTCAGTAACAAATTGTAGTTAATTTAAAGAGTTCACACTCAAACAGTCTACTTTTCTTTAAAAATGTAACGTATAAAAACAGTGCTGCTAAGCGAACAGTTTCATTTGAAGCCTAACAGAGTTCATCGGGAAACAAATCGATACACAAACTGGAAAGTGATATATCGATATATCGATATAATTGTATGCCTCTGCCTCTGCCACAAAAGACAGTCAAACATTCACGGAGTGTACACAAAAAAGGAAAGGCTTTATTTTCAGCCAGCTGCAGCAGTTGCAAGCACAACAACAAACGCTGGGGCTGCAAGAAAAACAAATCGAACTCTGCTCAACAGCATCAACGGAATAATAACACATTTTTTATCAAAAATCTGTCTTAACTGTTCAAATAACAACAGCAAAAATTAAAAATTGCTCAAAATTTGAGTGTGAATCAATTAAAGGCGCTTCTTAGCGCGCGTGTGTGAGTGAGTGTGTGCATAATAGAAACAGTGCAATTGCAACGAAACTTCAAAATAATTGATTTTTAACCAGTGTCCAAGTGCCAACCGACAACAGCAAAATGGTGCAAAAATTCCAATCGCCTGTGCGCGTCTACAAATATCCCTTTGAGCTCGTTATGAAGGTGTGTATCTTATTTACAGTAGGCGTGACACAAATATCCCCCACGCCCCTTATATATATATATATATACATATATATATGTGTGTGTGCGTGTGGGTGCATAATGGAAATGACTCGCGTGCCCTCTTTGTTGGGTGCTTCCCGGGTGTCATGCAGCAGCTCAAAGTTTGAGTCAACCGTATACAAAAATAGAGCGCGAGAGCTAGATAGAATAAAACGAAGGAACCCGTGAGAGTAATATCCGCCACGATTAATAATTCCACAATGTGTGTCTCTGGTTGTGCATGCGCTTGGCGCGTGCCTTTTTGTTAATTTCTATCATGTATGCAAAATAATAATTCCTACATGTTATTAATTAAGCGCAGCTGTCGCTGTATTTTTCACTGCATTTTCACCAATCATTTTTCATCCAGCTGCTCCACTCCTTCCGCCTGCATTTACCATTTCTTACAGATGTCAGTTGTCAGAAAATAAATAAAATTAACCTTGAGACTGTCTATCTCTATCTCTTAATCTCCGCGCTCTTTCGCTGTCTCTGTCTCTGTCTCTCTTTGTTCAATTGAATAACTCGTGCCTGTAATTTCATGAATGGAACATCGCGTTTTTGTCGGGTGGCGGGTGTAGGGGCATAAAGAAGATGGTCAGCTGCCCAGTTCGTGTTTTGCATTCCAGATCCGCCTCAAACACAGAGACAGGCAGGAAATAAGCGATTATGGGCCATTGTACATATGTATACAATGTACACTACACAACAATCAAGCAATTGAACTCATAACACTTAACAACAACAACAACTAGAATGTACGGTTAGTTAGCTTTGTCGATAATTAAATACCCTTTGCGATGTATACTAGAAACAATCAGCTCTTCATACAATAACTACGTTTTTTTTAAATCTTGGTAGCAGTATTAGTGTAGCTTTGAAGTACCGAATTTCCAGAGATGAGAATACATTATTAAAAAATATAATACATTATTTCACGTATTGTCGGAAGAACTCTCTACTATTTCCCTGTAAAAGATTTTTCATATCTTTTTATTTTCTCTCTGTTTCTATTTCTTTTGTTTTACATTTTTGCCTCTTCTAATCTTAACTCAACTGTATAATTTTATTTTTACTTTATAAATAAATGTTAAAGGTTTGGTTTGATAGAATTTTTCTGGTTTTTCCCCAATCCTTTCAAAAGTTTTTGGATAATTGTCCATTTTAAATACCTTCAGAAACTTTACATTCGAACTTTAAATATTAATTATCTTAAATCTATAATTTACATTTTTTAACTTAAAAACTACTTTTACGTTTTGTAAAATGTAATTAAATTACCCATGTTAGCTGTCACTAATCGACATAAGTTAAATAAATATCCACATAGTTGTTTTCAATTAGAGAAACTTCATATAATAATATAACACATTTCGTTTCATATGCCAAGTAATTAAAAATTATAAAATATCAAATATGAAATATTGCAATCATTAATTTCTTATACCTAACACTGATAACCTTTCCGAAAATTTAATTATTCGCAAATTCAATCTTGATTTAAGTTAAGCCACCAGTAAATTGATATGCTGAATACTGGGTCGATTGTGGTTCAGTTAATTAGTTCAGTTTTAGAGCATAAATCTAGTTTTGTTTCGATTGATTGAACTTATTCAATTTATCTATATATTTATGCAATATCAAATTTAAGCGTCCATCTCAAGGTTTAAAACACGTTCTTAGCTGAAGAACTTACAAAAAAACATACTGACAGTTCGAAAAATGTGCCTGGTACGACTTCATTTGTTGTCTTTATGACATACTTATATACTGCCCTACACATTCCGTGTCATAGTTTCAATAGCCTCAGCAACAGTATATAAAATTGACAGCTGATAACATCACGATGGTTAATTTCGAATCAAATCAGCTCTATAAGCCAATGGACTCATTTTTGCGATAAACGGCTGGAATAAATTTAAGTTTTATCTATGTAACGAGAAGGCAATAAAGCCGTAAATTTAATTAAATTTCGCATATTTTTTTTGTGACGGCAAATAGCACACTAATTGAATGATTTGCTGCAGCAAACAAATTTATTATCAGCTTGAATTAAGTAGTTTGTATTGTTGGTGGGTGCAACCAAAGGTCAGTTAGCAAATGTCAGTGACTCTAGAATCAAACAAAATATACAAAAAAAAATCGTGAACTCATTGCGCTTTGTTTTTAGCTACAGTAAGACAAACTAATTGGCTTAACAGTACAAATAATCGCTTTATACTATCAAACGAAGTGGTCACGTTTTTGACGCACGTTGTCTATTTGGACTACGGACCCGGACCATCTTGAATGTGTCTAAAGCGCCCCATAGATTAAAGAAAGTTTAGAATTAGAGACTAGAAATTAAATACCAAAGACTGAACATAAAGTAAAACAATGCATTTAAATGACATATTGAAATGTACGATATATTGAGTTTTGGAAGTATAAACCAATTATGGTTGCGTACGCAATGAAAATGTATACCGGAAATTATGATAATGTATACGGATATCTATATTGCTAGTCGCACCCTTGGTGATGATTCCACACTAGCGCAATGATAAAATATTTATATTTTTTATTATTATTTTTTTGTATCCATAGTTCGGTATGGGAAATTGAGCTCTTATCAACCAATCGAGCCCTAACCTCGAACGCCGAAGGTAGCCTTTCTTTCTCGTTTTTTAATCTTTGTGGGTGGATTTGTGTCGCTTACGATATAATTGAAAGTGCGATATCTTTGTAAATATATATATTTGACTTTTAATATTTTTTGTGTAGATGCGTTTGTCATAAATATAGCATAAAAACATTATATAGTTAATTATATATACTATTGCACAGAAAAAATAATTGTAATTTTCAATGCATAAGATTCCAAATTCTTAGTTTTGGAAACCTTTGAGCTTTCGTGATATAGAAATCCATAAATTTAAATTGAATAATATTTGATTGTTTGTAGAGAATACTAATCAGTTCTGAAACCTAATGTGTATAAGTGTATACAGAGCTATTAAATATTAAATAGAGGTTAAAGGACCAATAAATTAAGAGAGTAATTGAATTCAAAAAATATAGATTAGAAACTGTCGTAACTTAATCTCTGATAAAAACAAGTAAGAGTGCTCTAGTCGAGAGTGCCCGACTACGAGATACCCTGAACCCAGTTCTTACATTCATAATTCTTAATCTGCATTCATACATTGAACACACAGACACACACAAGCTGCGCGCGTCATGCAATTGCTTTGCTTCTACGTCTTCCTTTGGCCCCAAATTATGTTACATTGAAAAGTAAATAACTTTTTTGTTTATTGTATGATCGTGAAATTTGTCGGACATAAAGATGGCACATAAATGTGAGACTATATAAAATCCGAAGGTCATACCTCTAAAACTAGATGTGAGAACAGGGGAAGGTATCCAAAAAGTGAAATGTATTTAACCTCTGTATGCCATAGGAAAATATACGTACCAAATTTGGTGCCTCTACCTCTTATAACTTTTAAGCTATACCTTAAAAACACTATTCTGGAATCTTAATTTATCGATAACTTTTGAACGGATTGATAGAAAAAAATTATGAGTTTATATCGAGCCGGCAGTACGATATATCAAATTCAAATATAAAGTCTCTAGCTTTTATGACTTTCAAGCTATGCCCGAAAAACACTTGTCTGTAATCAAAATTTATCAATAACTTTTGAACGGGATGAGATATCGAAAAAAAATGATAAACTTGTATTGACCCGGCACTACGAGAATTAAAAAATTAGATTCTTGAAATTCTTTATTTAATCGATTGTGGGTGTCAAAATTAGTATAAAAAACTATAAAAAAAAATATTCTGGGGTGTTTCATTTTTCTGTCAAAAATCATGCCAAAATGACAAAAATAAATTGCCTTGTAAACGCCCTAATTGATTTCTGAAGTCCATACAAAAGACCTTCCTAGATTTCAAACTCCCATAACTTGGTGAAAACTAAACCGATTGTCAAGCTTGAGGCCATTTTGTTCATGGTTTGTCCTATATATCAATTCCACATTTCAAGTTTATGCATTATTGAAAGTTAAATTTTTTCAAATATTTTTGCGAAAAAAGCATAAGGGGGGACCCTTACCAAAATTGATTTTTCAAAAAATAGATTCTTGAAATTCTTTTTTTAATCGATTGTGGGAGTAAAATTAGTATAAAAAATTTATTCTGAGGTGTTTCATTTTTCTGTCAAAAATCATGCCAAAATGACAAAAAAAATTGGCTTGTAAACGCCCAAATTGGTTTTTATGTCCATAAAAATGCCCTTCCTAGACTTCAAACTCCCATAACTTAGTCAAAACTGATCCGATTGTCAAGCTCAAGGCCATTTTGTTCATGGTTTGTCCTATATATCAATTCCACATTTCAAGTTTATGCATTATTGAAAGTTAAATTTTTTGAAATATTTTTGCGAAAAAAGCATAAGGGGGGACCCTTACAAAAATTGATTTTTCAAAAAATAGATTCTTGAAATTCTTTTTTTAATCGATTGTGGGTGTCAAAATTAGTATAAAAAACTATTCGAAAAAATTTTCTGAGGTGTTTCATTTTTCTGTCAAAAATCATGCCAAAATGACAAAAAAAATTGGCTTGTAAACGCCCAAATTGGTTTTTATGTCCATACAAATGCCCTTCCTAGACTTCAAACTCCCATAACTTAGTCAAAACTGATCCGATTGTCAAGCTTGAGGCCATTTTGTTCATGGTTTGTCCTATATATCAATTCCACATTTCAAGTTTATGCATTATTGAAAGTTAAATTTTTTCAAATATTTTTGCGAAAAAAGCATAAGGGGGGACCCTTACAAAAATTGATTTTTAAAAAAAAAAGTTCTTGAAATTCTTTTTTTAATCGATTGTGGGTGTCAAAATTAGTATAAAAAACTATTCGAAAAAAGTTTCTGAGGTGTTTCATTTTTCTGTCAAAAATCATGCCCAAATGACAAAAAAAAATGGCTTGTAAACGCCCAAATTGGTTTTTATGTCCATACAAATGCCCTTCCTATACTTCAAACTCCCATAACTTAGTCAAAACTGATCCGATTGTCAAGCTCAAGGCCATTTTGTTCATGGTTTGTCCTATATATCAATTCCACTTTTCAAGTTTATGCATTATTGAAAGTTAAATTTTTTGAAATATTTTTGCGAAAAAAGCATACGGGGGGACCCTTACCAAAATTGATTTTTCAAAAAATAGATTCTTGAAATTCTTTTTTTAATCGATTGTGGGTGTCAAAATTAGTATAAAAAACTATTCGAAAAAAGTTTCTGAGGTGTTTCATTTTTCTGTCAAAAATCATGCCAAAATGACAAAAAAAATTGGCTTGTAATCGCCCAAATTGGTTTTTATGTCCATAAAAATGCCCTTCCTAGACTTCAAACTCCCATAACTTGGTCAAAACTAAACCGATTGTCAAGCTTGAGGCCATTTTGTTCATGGTTTATCCTATATATCAATTCCACATTTCAAGTTTATGCATTATTGAAAGTTAAATTTTTGGAAATATTTTTGCGAAAAAGCATAAGGGGGGACCCTTACCAAAATTGATTTTTCAAAAAATAGATTCTTGAAATTCTTTTTTTAATCGATTGTGGGTGACAAAATTAGTATAAAAAACTATTCGAAAAAAGTTTCTGAGGTGTTTCATTTTTCTGTCAAAAATCATGCCAAAATGACAAAAAAAATTGTCTTGTAAACGCCCAAATTGGTTTTTATGTCCATAAAAATGCCCTTCCTAGACTTCAAACTCCCATAACTTAGTCAAAACTGATCCGATTGTCAAGCTTGAGGCCATTTTGTTCATGGTTTGTCCTATATATCAATTCCACATTTCAAGTTTATGCATTATTGAAAGTTAAATTTTTTCAAATATTTTTGCGAAAAAAGCATAAGGGGGGACCCTTACAAAAATTGATTTTTAAAAAAAAAAGTTCTTGAAATTCTTTTTTTAATCGATTGTGGGTGTCAAAATTAGTATAAAAAACTATTCGAAAAAAGTTTCTGAGGTGTTTCATTTTTCTGTCAAAAATCATGCCCAAATGACAAAAAAAAATGGCTTGTAAACGCCCAAATTGGTTTTTATGTCCATAAAAATGCCCTTCCTAGACTTCAAACTCCCATAACTTAGTCAAAACTGATCCGATTGTCAAGCTCAAGGCCATTTTGTTCATGGTTTGTCCTATATATCAATTCCACTTTTCAAGTTTATGCATTATTGAAAGTTAAATTTTTTGAAATATTTTTGCGAAAAAAGCATACGGGGGGACCCTTACCAAAATTGATTTTTCAAAAAATAGATTCTTGAAATTCTTTTTTTAATCGATTGTGGGTGTCAAAATTAGTATAAAAAACTATTCGGAAAAAGTTTCTGAGGTGTTTCATTTTTCTGTCAAAAATCATGCCAAAATGACAAAAAAAATTGGCTTGTAATCGCCCAAATTGGTTTTTATGTCCATAAAAATGCCCTTCCTAGACTTCAAACTCCCATAACTTGGTCAAAACTAAACCGATTGTCAAGCTTGAGGCCATTTTGTTCATGGTTTGTCCTATATATCAATTCCACATTTCAAGTTTATGCATTATTGAAAGTTAAATTTTTTCAAATATTTTTGCGAAAAAAGCATAAGGGGGGACCCTTACAAAAATTGATTTTTAAAAAAAAAAGTTCTTGAAATTCTTTTTTTAATCGATTGTGGGTGTCAAAATTAGTATAAAAAACTATTCGAAAAAAGTTTCTGAGGTGTTTCATTTTTCTGTCAAAAATCATGCCCAAATGACAAAAAAAAATGGCTTGTAAACGCCCAAATTGGTTTTTATGTCCATACAAATGCCCTTCCTAGACTTCAAACTCCCATAACTTAGTCAAAACTGATCCGATTGTCAAGCTCAAGGCCATTTTGTTCATGGTTTGTCCTATATATCAATTCCACTTTTCAAGTTTATGCATTATTGAAAGTTAAATTTTTTGAAATATTTTTGCGAAAAAAGCATACGGGGGGACCCTTACCAAAATTGATTTTTCAAAAAATAGATTCTTGAAATTCTTTTTTTAATCGATTGTGGGTGTCAAAATTAGTATAAAAAACTATTCGAAAAAAGTTTCTGAGGTGTTTCATTTTTCTGTCAAAAATCATGCCAAAATGACAAAAAAAATTGGCTTGTAATCACCCAAATTGGTTTTTATGTCCATAAAAATGCCCTTCCTAGACTTCAAACTCCCATAACTTGGTCAAAACTAAACCGATTGTCAAGCTTGAGGCCATTTTGTTCATGGTTTATCCTATATATCAATTCCACATTTCAAGTTTATGCATTATTGAAAGTTAAATTTTTTGAAATATTTTTGCGAAAAAGCATAAGGGGGGACCCTTACCAAAATTGATTTTTCAAAAAATAGATTCTTGAAATTCTTTTTTTAATCGATTGTGGGTGACAAAATTAGTATAAAAAACTATTCGAAAAAAGTTTCTGAGGTGTTTCATTTTTCTGTCAAAAATCATGCCAAAATGACAAAAAAAATTGTCTTGTAAACGCCCAAATTGGTTTTTATGTCCATAAAAATGCCCTTCCTAGACTTCAAACTCCCATAACTTAGTCAAAACTGATCCGATTGTCAAGCTTGAGGCCATTTTGTTCATGGTTTGTCCTATATATCAATTCCACATTTCAAGTTTATGCATTATTGAAAGTTAAATTTTTTCAAATATTTTTGCGAAAAAAGCATAAGGGGGGACCCTTACAAAAATTGATTTTTAAAAAAAAAAGTTCTTGAAATTCTTTTTTTAATCGATTGTGGGTGTCAAAATTAGTATAAAAAACTATTCGAAAAAAGTTTCTGAGGTGTTTCATTTTTCTGTCAAAAATCATGCCAAAATGACAAAAAAAAATGGCTTGTAAACGCCCAAATTGGTTTTTATGTCCATAAAAATGCCCTTCCTAGACTTCAAACTCCCATAACTTAGTCAAAACTGATCCGATTGTCAAGCTTGAGGCCATTTTGTTCATGGTTTGTCCTATATATCAATTCCACATTTCAAGTTTATGCATTATTGAAAGTTACATTTTTTCAAATATTTTTGCGAAAAAAGCATAAGGGGGGACCCTTACAAAAATTGATTTTTAAAAAAAAAAGTTCTTGAAATTCTTTTTTTAATCGATTGTGGGTGTCAAAATTAGTATAAAAAACTATTCGAAAAAAGTTTCTGAGGTGTTTCATTTTTCTGTCAAAAATCATGCCAAAATGACAAAAAAAATTGCCTTGTAAACGCCCTAATTGATTTCTTAAGGGCATACACAAACCCTTCTTAGACTTCAAACTCCCATAACTTGGTCAAAACTAAACCGATTGTCAAGCTTGAGGCCATTTTGTTCATGGTTTGTCCTAAATATCAATTCCACATTTCAAGTTTATGCATTTTTGAATGTTAAATTTTTTCAAATATTTTTGCGAAAAATGCATAAGGGGGGACTCTTACCAAAATTGATTTTTCAAAAAATAGATTCATGAAATTCTTTTTTTAATTCATTGTGGGTGTCAAAATTAGTATAAGAGTGCTCTAGTCGAGAGTGGAGTAGGAGTAGGAGGTACCCTGAACCCAGTTCTTATATTCATAATTCTTTATCTGGAATCTTTATTTATCGATAACTTTTGAACGGGTTGAGATATGGGATCAGGGTATAAAAACGTACATGTCTTAATCATAAAATATATTATGGACTTACATCAGTTGAGTATAAAAGGACCTGCTGAAAATGTATTGAAAGAAAGACTCATTTACCATTGAAAAGACTTGTCTTAAATGTCAACTATTTTTATACATGCCAGAACTCGACAAAAGGGAAATTGCGAGCTTTGTTTTTATTAACATAACAGCATCGAGATAGTGTGGTAAATGCAATGCTCAAGGCCATAAATTTCCATTTGGCATAACCGTCAAGCCGTCAACGTGACACTCAGAAGTGCTATTACGCATACGTCACATGGGCCGAGAGCATTTGCACACACTTTCTATATTTAGAGGCGCCAAAATCGTAAACCAACAAAACATTTTGATGGGCAATTAGCATTTTATATGACTGGGCGCCAATTGCCAGATTTTATTGACTATATCAACACTTGTATCAGTAGCAAATAGTCCAGGCTATAAATCTGTCGAGAACTAGAGCTTTATGCGGCTGCTGGGCACATAACTCGTTGGGACTGGGACTTAGCTCAGGTCATGTGGCTTTTCACACGCTCCACGCTGCTAAATAATTGAGCGTTAAACTGGGAAAATATTTAAGGATGCACGAAAACAAGTTGCCTCATGGCTAACATTTTCCCAGCACAACTGACAACACGTGTCAGGCACGTCGTCTGCATGCCTTGAACTTGTTAAATATTTATGCAGTCAACTTAATTATCCTTTAGCGTGCGAGCCTCTAAAATGTCAGCGTGTGACGCTCACAACTTTAAAGGACACGCTCGCAAGTACCGTGACCTTGGCAACCCATCAAATGTTGCTCGCGTTACAAAGTTTTAAAAGTACCAACAAAAATATATATTTATTATGCATGTATACATATACATACATATATATTAAAAATCAGTAATTCCTCACTTCGGAACCGCCTCTTCCATTTATATATATATATATATATATATATATCATGCTGATAAATTGTAGCCACATTTGTTTGGATTGCGGCGTAGAAAGTGTTTTTCCCGTATTTGTTTTGTTTACGCCTCTTGAAGAGATAATTGAGCAATACACATAAATAACACATTATTGTTTAGCTTCAAAGATTCTGCAATACTTTGGAATTTTTGTTTGATATAGAATGTAGAAAATGTTGTAGGTTGTAGGCTGATGCAGCAACACTAAATAAAATGTATTCACCTTAATTTCATACAAATATATTTTTGTGATCCCAATATTAAATAAACATTTAAAGTTCGGCCATAAATTTATCTCTTTTATATTATTATTAAATGGTTTGAAAAAGCTTTTAAAATGGCTTAGAGTCTATTTTATTTTATATTGATATATTATATTTTCGATTAATATTCAGACTGATTTTATCAAATATAAGCATATTCTATGTGTTATATATTAAAAATAGGTTCAAAACCTAATTGATTCAGATTTAAAACAGGTGTAAAAAACAAAAATATAATTTCGATACAAAACTTGCTTTGCTAGCATTTTTAGCTCAAGCAAAGGTAAATAAACAGACAGCTGTTTTATAAGTTGGCAGCAAATATTTGCAAATATTCGGCATATATACTATATATATGTATCGGTATCTGTATCTATATCGGTATCTGTAAAGCCGGTGGCCCTAGGCCAAGTTCATGTAAATTTACATGTCATAAATTGGCCGCTGTTCAAGGGCAATCCATTGGCAGCATGCCGACAACAGCAATAGACTAAAAATGTACATATATAATCGACTATTTTAATTAATAGGCCTACGAGCGTCGCTTTCCCAAATGCCCCCAGATGCCCATTGTGTTGGACTGCGAGGTCATCAAGGACGAGTGCTTGGAAAATGGCGGCAAGAGGACTACAAGTCGTCGCTGCAAGCTGGCCGTCGATGCTCCATACATCTTTAAGAAACTGATCGGCGTCGATTTTGTGTATTTCCTGCAGCACAACTATCTGGACATGACGAATCGAACGCTGAGTATCGAGGCAGTTAACGAGAGCTTCTCGTCACGCATTGAGATCTTCGAGCGTTGCCGCTACTATGTCCATCCGGACAATGACGAATGGACTTGCTTCGATCAGACGGCAACGCTCGATATTAAGAACTTTTTCGGTTTCGAGCATTCCATGGAGAAAATGGGCATGAAACAGTACACACAAACGACGCTAAAGGGCAAAGAAATCATTGAGTTTTTCATCAGTCAGCTGGAAGAAGAGGGCGTAACGCATGTGGAACGCTGGGTTCCGCCACTGGATGCACCCAAATCGCCTACCACAGAACAACATCATGATATACTGCTTGATGGTGATTTTATAGCACGCAATTTGGGTCAACTGTCGCCTATGCAGGAGTCCAAGCTGCTGGAGCTGCGAAAAATGCTGGATGGTGTTGATGATGTGGAGCGCATGCCCAGTTATCAGACCATCTTGCGTTTCTTGTCAGCACGCGACTGGCACGTCAGCCAGGCCTTTGCAATGCTCTGCGATTCGCTCAAATGGCGGCATGAGCATCGCATCGATTCACTGCTCGAGGAGTATAGCAAACCAGCCGTTGTTATCGAACATTTTCCCGGTGGTTGGCATCATCATGACAAGGACGGTCGACCGATTTACATACTGCGACTGGGCCACATGGATGTCAAGGGTCTGCTCAAATCCCTCGGCATGGAGGGTTTACTCAGATTGGTAAATTTGCTATCCCTTATTATTATCCATTATTAATATCTCATTTTCGTCAGGCTCTGCACATTTGCGAGGAAGGCATCCAGAAGATTAATGAGTCTGCCGAGCGTTTGGATAAGCCCGTGCTAAACTGGTCGCTCCTGGTCGACCTGGAGGGTCTATCCATGCGCCATTTATGGCGTCCCGGCATCAAGGCTTTACTCTACATCACCGAAACCGTGGAGCGCAACTATCCGGAGACAATGGGACGCGTTTTGGTCGTACGTGCTCCGCGCGTCTTTCCCATTGCCTGGACAATTGTTAGCGCTTTCATTGGTGAGTAAGCAGCTTGATTTCCAGACTGACATCAATTTTGAACTTTTCGGCCAACTCTTTGTAGATGAGCATACGCGCTCCAAGTTCTTGTTCTATGGCCCAGACTGTGAGCACATGAAGGATGGCCTCGCTCAGTGTATCGATGAGGAAATTGTGCCCGATTTTCTGGGCGGCCCGTGCAAGGTATATTTTTGTGGGGGAACTGCATATACGTCAAAACCTGTCTGTAAAATTGTTATACAAAACGATTAACATTTATCTTTGTATATATACATACAGTGGTCGCTCGCAAATTAGAACGGTTTGGATTCAGTGCTGATTCTAATTCATAAAATTATTATATACTTTAAAAGGGTTTAATACTTGTAAATACTTAAGTATTTAAAAACCGAAAATGAAAAACAAATGTTTCCAGTAATAAGAACTTTAGGTTCAAGGCATTGAAAATGACTTATAATTTCGGAGCGACCACTATTTATACATACATACATATGTACGTACAATATAATATTTGATTGTTATTTTCGTACCTTTGTTTATCCAATTCCCTTTTGAACTTTTTGGGCGCTCCTTAGACGCATTTAACGCATGTGGAACAAGTCAATTATAAATATCTAACGCATTGTTATTTAGCTGAATGCGATTGTGTAAGCAGCTTCTAAACTCTCCTAAAACAAATTCACGTTTTTTTACCCATATAGAGTGCCGTTTATTATGATTTTTGTTTTATTATGTTCTATCACCAAGCATACAACACATGCTTAGTGGTTATATTCTTACACTTTGTTCTTCCGTCCTATGCCTTTGTGTTGCAAACTATGTCAAGTCCATATTTATACATACATATGTACATATATGCGTTTTGTTGCTGCGCTGCGTTTCCTCTTATTGTGCCCATTGTCCGTGTGGTCCTTCAACATACACATACACACACACACACACACACACACACACACACACACACACACAGACACACACTTTGTACCTTGAAAAACAACAATTACAAAAAAAAGGCTTAGCAAAGCAAATACCAAACATTCAATGATTTTTACTTAATTGTATGCTTTCTTTCCAAAAACAGACCATGATACACGAGGGCGGCCTTGTGCCCAAGACGCTGTATAAGATGAACTCACTGGAGGATCATGATGATGAGACGCCAGTTGCTTCACGAGCAGCCTCTGCCTCCGCCTGCGTTGTCGCCGCGCCCAGTGAAGGCAAACGATTGTCAGCCGCTCATCAGCACGATCATAAGAATCTATACAAGACCGTCGAGCTGAAGGCTGGTTTCACACATGAGCTGCTCATACGCAATATGGACCCGAAGAGTGTGCTCACCTGGGACTTTGATGTATTGCGCAATGATATGCACTTTACGCTCTATCGCGTCACCGATGAGGTGCCAGATAAGAATGGTGTGTAAATTTACCAAATAGGTCAGCATCAAAAGCTAATCTTCTTTTTTCCAAAGACTCGGCAGTTTCCTATTTTGACCTGCAGGACTTTGTCGAGGGTGTTAACTATTTTAGAGAGGAGCCAACGCTCATCTGTCGGCACAAGGAAAGTGTTCAGGGCTCGCATGTGATGCATCATAACGACAGCTACTTAATGCACTGGTTCAGTCCTTCGGGTGCACAACTGAATCTGTTCTACGAAGTGCTTAGCTCTGTTAATTATAAAGGCTCCATGACTAGTCTGCAGTCGGCATTCTCATCGAACTCATCGGCGACGAGCTCCTGTCAGAGTCGATGATATGAGCCGAAAAGGCAGAGCGGCGTTGACACGCAGGCCACAACGTCGCCCTGCGCAAGGGGCGTGAGGGAGGATCAGATGGAGTTGGAATTATTGTCGGGCACACTGATGGAAAAGAGCTTGAATCTATTCGACACGCCAGACATATTTTTTTAAGAAAGAAATTTGCAATATCGTTTAGTTTAGTTTAGTAAAAAGTTTAGTTTGATTTTAAATGTATTTCTAGCACAAGTTTGCCGTTTATTTTTGTCCAATTATCTGTTTATTTATAGTATATCAATATATATATATATATAAACACATTTGTAACAACGTTAAGCCAAACATGAAATTTGTGAATTAGGACTTTTACATATATACGGTTGTATCGGAAACTTCAAATATCACGCAATTTTTACATTCATTTGAACGCGTCAATTAGTCCATTTTTAGCAAGTATATAAAAAAAAGCAGCTTACACACATAATTACATACATACATACATATATACAACGTAATATTTGTAGTGCAGATAATTTTATATGGCTTTTTATAAGAGTAGCAAACAACGTAACGAAATTATGCCAGCAATTTTTTGACGCTAGAAATCAAATATTGAGATTTACAAATATCTAATCAATGACTACATGTTACCTAATTAGTTTAATTCGGGGTATAAAACTCAAAAAATCATACCTTTTTAGCCTATTGCAATGATTTAGAAACAAGTAAATTAAAACACAAAAAACTTAGTACAATATCAATAAAAATTCCGATTAGACTACGAAATTTGATGCTGCAAAAATTAGCGATAAATATTTAAAGTTAAGCGCATGATAATGATAATCATAATCAACAATAATAAAAAACAAAACATAGAATTTTATTTAAATAGCCAAGCAAATGCCGTGCATGTTACCTAATTGTGTAAGTTTAAATAAAAATACAAACACATGTGTATGTCAATCTTAACTTTCGGTATTTTTAATATTTCTATGTCAATTAAAAACCTGATGCACTTGGCGATAATGAGTTTTGGTTGGGATTAGCCAAGCTGGGTTATATTTTAAATTTAAAATATAAATTTCCCGCGCTGTTAGATTTGAATACCAGTGTGACCGTTGCACAGCTCCACATTTTGCACGCTTTAGAACACTGCACATATCAGCTGCCGGTCAAGTAGCTTTTTTTATGGCTTAAATTGAAAATAAACAATCAACTAAAAATTGGCTAATGCCCCTTTGCACTCATTTTGATATATATATATATAAAGTTGGTCAATATAAATGTCTTATCATGCGGCTTATCGGCACGCGGCTGAGTGAACTTTTTGCGCCTGGCCTACGCTACTTCAATAAAGACTCTTCATCGTCAACGGAAATGGTTCGGCTATTTCAGTTTAATGATCGTAAAAAACGGATAAGCAGCTGCGCCACTAAACTATTCTAAATAGCGCAGTTTTGCAACATTTTAAAACAGTTTAAGCGTATCGCTGACCGTTAACGCATCAATCTGTCAGCAGTGCTACAAACATGGTTGCATTTGAAGTTACCAAGTGAGTAAATACACTTCTATGTAATTGAATCTGTTGTCTGTTGTTTGTCAGTTGTTGTCACTGCAATGGCAAATGCACAGAGTGAAAGCGCTGCGCCCGCAAATTACTTGAGCGATATACTCAAATCTGTGTTCGATTATTACAGCGGTGCAGAGAATGTCGAACCGAAGAACATATACGAAGACAAGAAGATCTTTCCTGTCTTTCGCAGCGGACCCTTGGAAGAGTATCGCGAAAAGGCGAGTTTCTGCTACAAGCGCCTGAATGTACTGCTGGAGGGGGAAGAGCACATACGTCTAAAGGTAAAGTACTGTTAATGTCACAATCAATGTTATTGTAGCAATTAACTCTATATATATACATACATATATATATGTATGTATAATCAATTAAATATGCATGGGGCTAAGTTGTGGTACAAAGATCAATGTTCATTGAAAACACTTGCGCATTTAAAACCTGTTAATCACTTCAAATTTAGCCTCGATGTTCATTTCTCTTTGATTAGTAAGTAATGACAAGAACTTTTGATCTTGTTACATTAATATCATAATTAAATAGAACGCCTTTTTATAAACTACGTGTCTTTTTGTAAAATTTGTAATGCTGACTGCTTGACCTTTTTACATTAGTTTCATACTACTTTATAAAAAAAATACAAACATACATAATATTATGAATATGTTATATATTTAAAAAAATTTTTTTATAAGTTCAATTAAAAAACAAATACAATTTTTTTTTTTTATTAAAAAAAAAAATAAAAAACTATAACTTTAGAAAATTCCATTAACATGTGTACAAAATTGTGTTCCTAAATTCAAAATATTTTCCAAAGCCCTAATTATCACATATTTGCTAAGCTCTAAAGCAGTGCCTAACGAAATTCCAGCAAGATAGGTAGAAATCAGTTGTTTGTTTTTCATTATCGGTGTTGATTTCTTTTCCAAATTCTAAACATTTTGCAAAGCCCTAGATTTAACAAAATGTTATTATAAAATATTTAAATTTTGAATATAAAAAAAATAATTGTGGGTGAATGTGAATTTTTTTTCTTAAGTAATATTTTAAAATGTATACATATGTACATAGAAAACTAATCTGGTTTCACTGTAAACCATTTCCTTAACTGATTACGAGCTTGGCTATCTGCAAGTGTTCAATTGTTTAAACACATATATGTATGTATATATATATATACCAGTTTGGCTAGGTCATCTTATCTGAACGTTGACTAATCAAAGTTTACCTCCAATAAACTATTAAACAGCACAAAGTATGGCAGTGGATGGAAGAACATCCCGACTACCAGCGTGAGCCTGAAGCGCCCAGCCTGGAGCGTACAAGGGAGCTGGCAAACAAGCGTCATCATCTACTCTGGGAGCAAAAGTTCTTCGATGTCAATGAGGTTGAGTTAATGCATTCAAAACGAGTTAAGCTGCAGCTATTAACTTATATTTGTAACTTTCTTATAGTATCTAAGTACGCCGCATTTGCTGTTGGCCTTTGGCCAAGCAATCTTCAGTTATGACTTTAGCTTCTCCGTCAAGTTCTCGCTTTCCAATGGCATGTTTCCCAGCACCTTGGTATCCAACGGCACTGGACGGCTGGGCAAATATGTGGCCAAGATAGCCGATGATCGCATATTGGGCGCCTATGCTCTAACTGAGATCTCTCATGGAACCAATGCAAATGGTTTGAACAAATCACATATTTTTTTGTGCATTGTACATTTACTAAATTTCTTATATTTCATTTAACAGGTATGCGCACCCGGGCTACGTATGATCTCAAAACGCAGGAGTTCATTATTCACACTCCAGACTTTGAGGCAGCCAAGTGCTGGGTTGGCAATCTGGGCAAGACTTGCACCCATGCAATTGTCTATGCTCAGCTCTATGTACCGGATGACAAACATCAGGGATTGAATGCATTCCTGGTGCCCATTCGCGATGAGCGCACACTGCTGTCTCTCCCTGGCGTCACCGTTGGTGACTTGGGCGAGAAAATTGGCCTCAATGGCATTGACAATGGGTGCGTATGAATTAAATGATTAAATAATTTATTAGCTGCCACATAAGGTGTTCTAAATCCAAAGATAATAATAATTTCGAAAAGTTACCAAGTTTATGAACGCAGAAAGTAAACTCTTCAAATTAAGATCTATACATACGAAATTTTTGTTATTTTCGTGTTTTTAAATATGGGTTTAAGAATCTAAAACCGGATTATAACTTTGTTTAAAATAATTTACCATGCATGTAGTTAACTCAACTTATCTGTTTAGTTGGTTGGTTGCGTTGCTGGATCAAATTTTTGAGATTATAACAGCAATACCAAATTTGATCAAGATTAACTTTTTGAAAATTTAGAAACACCATTGCTATAATCAGACATTTGCATGCTTTCCTTATGCTTTAAAAAATTTGGGCGTTCGGACAATAAGCACAGTAAATGTTTATAAAAATTTGTTTACCAATTGTGAGCATTACAGAAGCCTAAAGCGTGAAACTGGCAGCGTGTGTAAAGAAATATAATTAACGAAGAATGTATGTTAGGTACAGGGTATCTCTTAGCAGGGCCCTTTCGACTGGATCACTCTGGAAGTTTATTTCATCTGCTTGTTGAAACTTAACTTATCTATGCATGTACTGTACTATATTTAACTAATTATGTAAATGTATTCATTTTGCAGATTTGTGATGTTTAATCAGTATCGCGTACCCAAAGCCAATTTGCTTTCTAGGACGGGTGACATTGATGCACAGGGCAATTACAGCAGTCCGATCAAGGACCAACGCAAGCGCCTGGGAGCCTCGCTTGGAGCTCTGTCTACGGGACGTGTTAATATCACAGCTATTACGTATGTGGCGTTGAGCAAGGCCATTTGCATTGCCACACGGTACTCGGCCAGCCGCCGTCAGTTTGGACCGAACGGCAGCAAGGTGGAGTGGCCAGTGATTGAGTATCAGTCGCAGCAATATCGCCTTATGCCACATCTGGCTACCGCAATAGCATTGCGTGTGGCTACACTGTGGATTGGCAAGGCCAATGTGGACATGACCATGAGGAGCTTGATGGGTGAGGACACGTCCAAGGAAGGCATGGAGATACACGCAATATCGTCAGCACTCAAGCCATGCGCCACCTGGGCGGCACGCGATGGCATCCAGGAGTGCCGGGAAGCTTGTGGCGGTCATGGCTATCTCCGGGCATCGGGCTTGGGTGATCTGAGAAATGACAACGATGCCAACTGCACGTATGAGGGTGAAAATAATACGCTCATACAGCAGGCATCCAATTGGCTGATTAGCTTGCGTCGCAGCAATGCCAACTTTGCGGATGTGTCACCTTTGGAGACAACCTCGTTCCTCAGTGATATGAATGCCATTCTGAAGACCCAGGGACAGGAGAGTAGCGCTGCTCAGGCCCTTGACGTGAACAGTGCGTGATTATTGTACAACAGTTTAAGCCACACGTTATACTAATTCGTTTCTTATTTTGCAGATATGCTGAAGGCTCTGAACTGGCTAACAGCCTGGGAACTAGATGCAACAGTGAAACGCTTCGAGCAGCTGAAATCCGCCGGCAAGGATGCATTTGAGACTCGCAACAATATTCAAGTGTTTGCCGCTCAAAAGCTTTCCATTATTTATGCTGAGGTTCGATTTATTATAAAATTGAGTTCATCAGTGATTTTAACTTTAACTGTGTTTTCCACAGCGCACCATTTACTATGTGTTTTATAAATATGTGACCAGCCTGCCCGCTTCCGCCGAGCAGCAGGTGCTGCTTAAGGTGTTGTCATTCTATGGCGCCAATTTGGTCACCAAATACTCTGCTTTGTTCTATCAAGGTGGATATTTCCGCAATAGCTCGCAAATTGAACTGTACCAGCAGGGTATACTGGAGCTGCTGACAGTACTGAAGAACGAAGCGATTGCTTTAGTGGATGCGATTGCACCACCTGATTTCATTTTGAACTCTCCACTGGGCATGAGTGATGGCAATGTACGTAGCATAGCTACTATTTAAATAATTACTAAAATGTCATTGCGCTAACGTTCTGCTCTACTTGACAGGTCTATCAGCATTTGCAGCGCACGATTGTGTCCACGCCTGGTGTATATGAGCGACCATATTGGTGGCGTGATGTCACCTACAAGAATTATCTACAGCGCGCAAAGTTGTAAAATTCCACAGCTCACAATGGAAACCAAAACGAAGTCATATATTGATATTCTCTTATTAGTAAATTAAATTTGTAATATGTAAGCGATTGAGTGCCTTAAACATGTACATTTACAATATGTTTATTATTGTTTGCAAATACCACAACAACTTAAGCAGCCCTGTACTTCAAAGGTTATAAACAGCTTCTAATTAATGTCTGATATATGTAGATACATGTGCAATAGTGCTAATCATAGATTACACTTTCATACATCTAGTTTCGCTAAGAATATTTCGTAATAAAATTGACGTTTTCTTGATGTTGCAAATATAAATTTCGATTTTTTTTCACATGTTCAATCTAAATTTATTGGGATTACCTTCTACACATAACAATATTAAATAATATATGACACCTTTTTACACATATAATTTTCTTAATTGGCTTAGTATAATGTATGTGTAAAAAACATTTAATTTATTAATGAACTGAAACTAAATTTATCTGCAATCTTGAGACAAATGTATATAAACAATAAGTATTTTTTTTTTTATATTATTTTCCTTTGAGACGTTTTTTTCCGTTTTTCAAGGTGGTTTGAGTTAGACAAGTTTGACTGTACTATTGTAAAGAACACATAGTTGATATAGATTATATTTTTAATGCATTTGTAAATGTGCACAATTTATTCGTCGTAAGTGAAAGGCATTTAATTGTGAATGTAGTTTATTTTTATTGAGTTTTTTTGTACATATGTAAAACTTTGTATTGTACTTAATTATTGGGCGCAGTTAAAGAAATTCTGATTATTGATATATAGTTTGATCTGCTGATTGCAGTTGTTACTGATTCTGATTGTTATGATTCTTGATATTGGTTCATAAAAGTCTAATAAGGATTTGAGGAGAAATAATAAGGTATAATCTACCTTTCAACAGGGATACAAAATCTGAGTTCCCTTCAAATGAGCCGTGTGATAGTCTTGATTATACTAGATTTGCTACTTATGTATATTGTATAGTTGTTATGAAAATAATTATTAAAAATTACTTTCGCACCGAAAACTGTCATTCGTTTTATATTATTTTTTTTTTGTTTTCGTTTTTGAAGTGCTTTTGTGCAATAGTCGTTACTTGCTCGCTATTAGAGCATTAGGTATTAAATATTTTTGGCTAAATTTTTTAACTTAAATATGATCACAGTCTGACAAACGGGTTTCTTGTTCAATAAATTACAAATATACACAAATGTACGCTAACACACAAAATATACAACACACAATTTGTTAATATGCTTGAGCAACCATTGGGCTGGCCTATGCATTGGGGGTCAGGGAGTCGCATTGGCATCTGAACCGGATCCCGATCCCAATGCCGACTCATATGGCTCAGAGGCGCTGTGCGCAATGTGGGGCTGCAGCTGGGCTAAAACACCACCATCGCTCTCCGTTTGGATGAGCATTGGAATTTGCTGCGGCAGATCGCTGGTGGCCCACAAATACAAATCCAGCGTCTTCTCCGTGCAATCGGCAATGAAACGCACAAAAGGCCGAATGTCGCCCTCATTGGCCAGCTTCAGAAAATGATAGTACTGGCTGCGCTGCTGTTTGGGTATAATAACAGGCGGATAACCAGCGCGCATTAGGAGCGTGTTCATCAGCAGACGCGAGGTGCGTCCGTTGCCATCAACGAATGGATGAATATGCACCAGTTTATAATGAGCAAGCGCTGCATAGCTGTAGAAGAACAAATATGAGAGTCAATCGAGCTTGGCTGAGTGATGAATTTCTTCAACTCACCTGACCGGATGCAGTGAGCTGCTGTGCTCGGAGTTTAGCCAGCGCTCGAAACGTTGCATTAGCAGAGCCAAATCACCGGGTCCGGGCGGCACATGACCGCCTACATAAACCTGATTGCGTCGAAACTCGCCACCCTCGATGGGATCCACGTGGCCCAGCACGCGGCGATGCAGCTCCAAAATGTCCTTCAGCGTGATTTCTAATCTTGAATAGAAAGTGAGATAAAAATTATCGTTATTGTGCTTAGCGATTCTACAAAATCGATTGATTAAGTTGATTAATATATTCGTTATGTGATACAATTGCGCACAATTTCAAGTATTGGGAACATTATTTTACTATATATAGTGATATAAAAAGAACACGGGTCGAATACTATGGAATGAATTGATTTTGTTTTTCATCCACTCCGATAATTTAACTAATTTAATAAATACTTTTATATTTTTATTTATGTTCCATCCCCACAGAACAGATTGCCCAATTTTGCTCATGTTGTTTTTATTGTGTTCGTAATTGCCCGGACATGATTTGTACGAAAGAAAGTTTTGGGAAAGTCCACTGAAAAGATTTTGCTATAATTTTAACTTTGGTTTATAAATCATATATAAACACATGTCGAGAAGCCCTTCGGTGGTAACATTTGATCGAGTGTGATATTCATAGAGATCACTCAACGATGCTGTGATTTCGTCTAATACAAATAAAATTCGTTAAAAAAATACATTTTTAAAAGTGCATACATTTTTGGAATTTAAGAATAATAATAAAGTACTCGCTGTTAGGAAGCTGATAAGCAAAGTGATTATAATAGGAAAGTTTTGATGTTCCATGAATTAAACTG
This sequence comes from Drosophila maculinotata, assembly GCA_035045305.1. Lineage (NCBI taxonomy): Eukaryota > Metazoa > Arthropoda > Insecta > Diptera > Drosophilidae > Drosophila > Drosophila maculinotata. The sequence goes on along the minus strand of JAWNPD010000377.1, from coordinate 4,291,846 downwards.
ATTCTTTCATAATTCTGATAAGTTGCAAGACCAATCGTTGCGATAAATGCATTAAAGCCCTTAACAAATGATTTTCAAAACATTGATATTGTGTAGATTCACTGCGAAACTCAAAATAGATAATTCCACTATAGATATAAATATATGTATGTATATTACAGATATATTTTAAAATGTTAATATTTAAGAATCATTACTTACTTTTGGACAAGACTGGCATTAATGTACTTCATGGCCAAGTCCATGCCCAGAATTTCGTTGTGCTCATCAATGGACTTGCCGTCGACGGCCATACGGGTCTCCAGCACAGAACGCGTCTGGGCCAACGTCATAGTATTGCCCTCAATGCCAACCGAGTGGTAGATGTGCTGAAAGTAGGCCTCCTTCTTGGCGCGACGCAGTGCCGAATTGGCCTCGTGTATGGCGGAGAGTGCATCCCGCTTCTCGTCCAGCGATACCAGACGTCGCTCGTCCAGTGTTTGGACCACATCCGCTGTGCGCTGGCGGTTGGCCAACGCCTCCGAGTTGCTGGGACTGAGGCAAAGTGCTTGAAAGTAGTACTGATCCGCCAGTACGATATTACGCTGATTATGCTCAAGGAATTCGCCGTAGCGCAGCAGCACCTCGGGATGCTTGGGCGCCAGTGCCAGGGCGTGCTCAAACAGTCGGGCTGCCTTGTCATCCCTGCCAGCCAGATACATATCTTGGGCCAGACGCAGGGCACCCATCGCCTCCTTAATGTTCGTCTGCTCCGCCTCCGTGTAGCTGGCACCAACACTATCGCTGACGCTTTTGTCATAGAACTCCTTGAACGCATTCAGCTCATCCACGGAATACACGGCGTACTCTTCCCGCGTTTCCAAATAGTGGGCACTGGGCAGATGGTGATGCCCGGACTGGCGCAGCTGCAGCCTCCAGCCCAGCAGGGAGTAGGATAAGGATGATGACGTCATCGCATGGAAGGCAAATGCTGCCAGGCTGCCAGCTATGAAAAAGAGAGCAAAGCGATAGGGTAATTGCTGCTTCTGTTGTGATTCCTGTTTCGCTTTGCCTTTTGCCATCGCCTTGAAATATAACAGTTTTTTATCTCTTATCAGTAATGTGCATATGTATGCCAGTTTGGTCACGTGCTTACCATTACTTAGTCCTGTTTCTGTTTCACATTAGTTTTGAGGAACGCTTTGCACAGCTGATGATACATTTTATGAATTTTATGGGCGTTTTAACAACAACAAATCAACCACGTATTTTTTGACACCATGACATTAACTAGAGATGGTCGCGTGTGCGATATATATATGATATACTAAACTCGATTAATTTCAAAAACAAAACGAACTAAAAACGGAAAACTATATACAAAAATTATTGCAGTGTTTGCTTCATATTTTTATTAATTTTGAAAATATTACTATTTATCCTCAATCGGTGTCAATTAAATAAACAACATCAATATTTGTATCGACCGAACATCAATTTTTCCGTGACACGAATTATTACAAAGCAAGCAGTGCAAGGAGTGCAAAACATATTCGTGCTTTCCAGCACTGATTTTACAGCTGCCACTATGACTGTCATCTATGGCGCCAGATGGCGCTAAGAGATCTTAGTCATGTTTTTAAATTTTGTCAAAAGAACCGGAAAGAAAATAAATTGTTTTCTTACACATTTTGCCCAAAGACACAAACTAGCATGGAAAATTTTGCAAGGACACATACTCAACATACTGCTGGTTAAAGAATTGGAATAATTTCGGTTCTGTTTTGAAAAAATGCTTAAAAAACGATGAAAAACCGTAAAAACCTTTTTAAAAACTTTTTTTGATAATAACGAGCAATTTTCGAATTTCGGATTTTAAAAGTTTTTTGTTTTATATTTTGGTAGAAAACATTTTTGGAAATTTGTAATATTTTCTGAGTATTTAGGTTTTTTGTTCAAAATAATTTTAATTTTTTCGCATTACGATAGAAAATAAAACAAACTTGTAGTTTTCCTGTCTGTTTATTATAAAATAAATTTAAAGATAATCGCACGAATTTTGTGCACTTGAAATTTTTTTCTGTGTTTTTTTGGCATTTTGATAATAATATTGCGGTTACTAATAAAAAGAACGTGTTCTAAATTGAAATTTAAATATCAACTAGGATGCGAAAAATTTACCTGACTGGTTTTTCCATTGCGGTTGTTGGTGGTTAGGAAATTTCGATTGAAATGACAAAATTTTAAACTTCTGCAAGGTCAGTTTGAACATATATATACATATATATACATATATGCATATATGCAAGTATATATTTTCCTCTTAATTGTTTTGAATCATTTTTAAATACCTAAACACTTCTGACCCCCACGCAGATGACGTTTCTCCCCCCAGGCATCCATCATCGAAATTGTTGCTGTCATGTAACGAATGCTCTCCAAACAACTCATGAGCTTATATGAGATCATATAGTATGAATTCGCAATAAATATATTTTTGTATATTTATTTGCACTTGATCTATTGTCATTGGGTGTAAAACAAAATCAAATCGGTCAGAGCTACCGGCTTGTGATTCACATTCAAATCTGTATGAGCTCATTAGAAGATCCCAATACCGGTTTTTGCCTCTGAACTGTGACGTCCAAAATGATCTTTGTTTTAAATTTAGTAATATTGTTGTTTTTCGTTGTTTTTCCAAAATACGCCACTCATTCATTCGGCGGCTCTTCAATTGATAACGGCATTGCGCTCTTTTTCCGAGAATCCTCCTCTCAACAATATTTTTCTAATAAAAGCTTTACGCTATGCGTTCGGCTGTCAGTTGCTGTTCGGCAGCGCAACGCAGCGCAACGTTTTGAAATCGAGCGAGAAAACTAACGGTAAAAGTGGTATAAGTGAAAGTGAAGAGAATTATCTCATGTGCTGATCCTGCGAATTGAAATCAATTAAGTAGTTCCGAAACTAACAATAGAGCGCACTTATAGCGCTCCCAGTGAGATTGCAAGTGAGAGTGAGTAAAATACATATATACACATATATATGTACATACGAATATGTATATGAAAATTGCAGTTATATTTGTACATTGTACTGTGAACATCATCTAAAAATAGGCACCGCCTGCACTCTAGCCATAGCCATAGCCAATCTGCAGTAGCCCTAAAATTAGTTGATCCAGAAATAAAATTGAGTTCGGGATGCGACCCAAATGGAGCATTGTTTATGCATCGACATCGTTGATTTATGGGCCAATGCTGCTGAAGACCAAATCTATACATACATACATATATTGCACATATTGTGGCCATACAATTTATTTCAAATCCGACATCTAGTAGAATGAAAATTATTAAAAACCACAAAATGAACACGTAGACATTAAAGACTTATCAACAAAGCCACCGGATGAAAGATGGGATGGTGCCAAAAAAAATATTTATATATGCATATATATAGGACTCAAGCACGCCGCTTTTAAATAATACTGTTTGCTAAGTAACATGAACATTATCGCCTGGCTAACCTTTGCTGCCCCGCATTTAAGTGATAATTCCCGTATATAGACTGAACTAGATTTCAGCTTCAGGCGCTTATCACCAAAAGCACCTCGAAGCACCTAAAAAAAATGTTCAATTTGAGTCGAGCTTTTCTGCCCTCTACGCACTCAGAAAAAAGCGCCGAAAATCTTAGCACAGAGAACTCATTTTTTCAAGAAAGGCTAAAAATCCGAGAGTTGTTAAAAAAAGACTTTCGATATTTAGTTATTTTAAGTACTCAAGTTCTAAAATCAATCTCATATCATCTTAAAATATAATAATATATAATATAATTGAATCAAGATTTGAAGTTATTAAATTTATTTTAAGTGCACAAATTTTGATAATTTGATTATTTTGTACTTAATTGAAGAATTTGTGAAACATTTACAGCATATTTTGAAATCCAAAATGATTTGGAGGTCTTTGGGAATATTATATTATTTATTATTATTAAATTATAAGAACTGATTGGAAGAAAAAGCGTTTTCCTCTGAGTGTACTTATAATCATTGACACAGTTACTATTTATGAATGACACAATTTTCTTTCTGCTGTACGCTGATCTTTATAGTTAGCCCAGAATGAGAGCTCTGGGTGTGTGTACGCTGATCTTAGCAATCGCTAGCTGCCAGGGCTACAGCAGCTACAGATCCAGCTTTAGAACCAGCTCCTCATCCGCGTTTGGAGGCGGGGGACAGTCCCAGTCGCTGCTGCAGGCCCCATCGCAGCTGAACAGCTGGGCCTACACACATTTGAATGAGGTTCGCGAATTTGCCAATCGACTTACACAGGAATACAATGCGATGTCCACGGGTGGCAGCAATAGCATGGGACATTCCATGGATTGGAGTGGTAAGTATCGAGCTAGCTGTTTAAGGCTTTACAGTTACGATTTGACGCCAAGGCCAGGGCCTATATTCTTGGCATTAGGCAATCAGGGAGATAAGATTAGTGTGCTGGTCAAAATAATAGCCTATAATATATGTGTTTAGTATTCAAAGGAATAAAATATTTGAAAATATCAGATAGTTAGAGTGAAATTATATATAAACATTTAACAATTTCTAAGGAATGTCAAAATAATATAAATAACAGGAAGTGTGATTTTCAAAAACTATTCTATTGATAACTTGATTATTTATTATATTTATATACTTTTCTGTGCGGCTTTTGATTCAGATTTAGAGATTTTTTAAAGCATTTATTTGAGTAATTTTTCAACTTTTGCTCTATAAATATTTTTTAGAGTCTACTTTTTGAAGTTTGGGATATTAATTTAATTTTGAAGTCTCACGACAATAAATATCAATAATGTAATTAAGTTTTTGTGAATAGGTTTATTGATTCATACACTCGTAAATAAAAGAATACTAATGAATAAATAGCTAAGAAACGTTTACTTAAATAAATATATATATATATATATATATATATATATATATATAACATACATATTTAAAGCATACTATCACAGATTGATGCCTATATTAATCTAGCAAACGCCAAAAAGGTCTCGAAGAGATCATTTGATTCTATTTAGTGAGCCCAATTCAAATTTGAGGTCAAAATAATACCTTAATCGGTCCACTTGGAGATAGAGTTATTAAAACTTAGAGATAACGTAATTAATTGCGGGAGACTATGACCATTTAAATAATATTTGAGTATAATTCTTGGAGATAATTTTTGATTCCGAAATAATAAGTGACATCATTGTTTAATTTGATATTTAAATTTGCGCCTTGACAATATGCGATTCTATTATAAATATATTTCAATACTATAATGAATTACCGTATAATATTATATACATATACATTAATATTTACATGCAAGGCACTATGTTCGTATTTATTCAAATTAATCTGGTAAATGAGTCGACTAGGTTGTGTGACCAGCATATATATTTATAGGTAACAATTCTTGTCAAGCTAGGATACAATCAAAAATGAATATAATCAAAATCGGATGTTTTCTATTAGTTTATTTATATAGATTTAAAGACGGAATTAGAAAATTGTCATAAAATTGGTACCAAAATTAAGAATTCACATTGAACTCTATAGGACTTAAATATACTTACTTAGGAATTTGTCATAAAATGAGATTATCAGATTACCAAATAGCTAGAGCATCCAAGATATATTTTTATACATAGATAAGTTTTGTCAAAATGTTAGGATTAGAAATAGGCTGACAGACAGACATGGCTATATCTACGCAGCTATTGATAATGATAAGGAATATATTTATATAATTTATGGGGTGAATTTTATGACAAAATTATTACAAGAGTTTCAAAATGCAACAAATTAAAAATTATTTAATGATGAGCATTGTACATGTAAAATAAATCACTGAAATCTTTAAGCTGGAATTCTTGAAGGAAGATAGAAAGTGCAAGTAAGTGGGAGAAGCCGAATAAGAGAAAAAGATGAAGATAGTAAAAGTGAAAAATAGAGAGAGAGCAAGTGAAAGAGAGGGATGTGAAAGTAAATATAATAAAATTCAAAATAAATACTTACCAAAATTTATGTTAAAATCATACATTAAAATCCCATTAAAAATGGGACAAAGTTTGAAAATTTCAATTTAATTTTAGTTGCATTTAATTTTGAATTATTTAAATGATTTTGATGTTATTATTTCTTATGCTAGCTAACATACTGCGGCTGAGTGGCAAAAGTGGCAGCGAGTTGGATGCTTTGTGTCTGCAGATTAGCCAGCAGCTGGTTAATGATATGCGCCAGGGATTGATAAGCTACAACAATATAGCACAGCCAGCGTTTTTCGACTCCAAGGCCGGCGAGGTGCTGGAGAATTATGCAACAGGTGGAGTGCAGCACACTGTGGACCTGAACCCCTTTCAGCCCGTGGATCTGAGCGGCTTTGATGAGGTGAAGAACATTGCGTATCCCGCCGAGGTGAAAGTGATCGATGGCAAGACCTTTGTGGTGCATCGCAACTGCACCGAGGCCACCAAGCTGACCAGCAGCTATGGCAGCAGCAGCAGCAGCAGCAATAACGCCGCCCAGCTGAACCAGGGCTACTACCCGATACAGAGCCCGATCTCGTTGCCCGGCAGCAGCAGCAGCACCACCACTGTTACCCGCAAGTCAATGCTGCAGGATTGGATTGGACAGCGTATGGAGCCAAATGTGGTCGGTTACAGATCGGTGGTTAGCATCGATGGTGGCCGAGGTGCACCTGCACCCGCATTCAGTCAACTGAGTGCAGTGCCCACCTTCAGCCAGGTGAGTGCACCCAGCTCGAGCTCAACGGTGACAGTTAGACGCTTCAATAAGACCACAACGACACATGCCGATGGCACCAGCTCGGTGGATGGTTCCGAGTCGCAGCAACGCTGGCAGAATGGTCAGTTGGTCTACGATAATGTGCGACCCTTTGGCCAATCCTCAGTGCCGCTCGACGAGCAATGGAAGCGCGAGGAGCGTGAGCATTTCTACTGGTATCTAACGACACCGCAGCGTCTGGAGGACTGGCAGCAACAGCATGAGGAGCGTCTGCTGTCCGTGGCCCATCGCTACCATACTACATTGCCCATACTGCTGGAGTTCCATCGCCGAGAGCTGGCGCGCTATCAGGCGCTGTTGGGTCAGTACCAGGCACAGGTCCAAGACTCGAGCGCCTGGCAGCGTCAGGAGCGTGGCCGCCTGGATTGGCTCATCCATCAGAATAGCTTCAGCTCGCAGGACTTTGAGCGCTGGCAGCGTGAGAACAGCGGCAAGCTGCGTCAGCAGGCACTAAAGATTGGCATCCCGCAGGATCAACTGCAGCAGTGGCAGCGCCAGGAGCTGCAGCGTCTCTATGTGCACTTTAACCAAATCAACGATTCGCTTGCCCCCCACTTGCCGCAAGTGCAGCATGTGCCACAAATGCCCATAGACGACTCCAGCTCGCTGGCTGTGGACAATGCCCAGGAGCAGCAGCGTCTGGATGAGCTTATACGTCAGCATAATGCCACAATTGCCCAGCTGCAGAGCTCGATATTCACGGATCAGCAGCGCCTCAAGGACCTATCGATCAAGTATCAGGGTGACATGCAGAGCCAGACGCAGTGGCTCCGCGGCGAGGTCGCTCGCATTGGCGATCTCATCAAGGAGCAGAATGAGCAGGTGACCAGGATTAGCGCCTGGCAGAGCTCGGAACGCGCTCGCCTGGAGTCCATTTTGAAGCAGCATCGCGGCAGTCTGACCGAGCTGCAGCAGCAAATGGCACAGGATCGCAGCTACGTCCAGAATCTGGCGTCCAAATACCGCGTGGGTGTCGATGAGCTGGAGAAGTGGCAGCGCGAGGAGCTGCAGCGATTGCAGGTGGTTGGCCAGCAGCAGCTGGAGAGCCACATCAAGGACTGGCAGGTGGGCGTTAGTGCTCAGCTGCGCAACATTATTGGCCAGAATCAGTTGACCATCGAGGAGTTCCAGAGCTCCATCGTTAACGATCGCGCACGCTTGGAGCAGTTTGCCCGCACGTACAAGGTGCGCGTGGAGGAGATTGAGTTGTGGATCAAGAGCGAGCTCAAGAAATTCCAATCGGAGGGACTGCTCAAGGATGTGGAACAGCAACTGGCCTCGTGGCAGCAACGCGAACGCGAGAGATTGCAGACTCTGGTGCAGCACAATTCGCTGACAGTGGAGCAGCTGGAGGCGAAGATTAAGAACGATCAGACGCACTTCTTCGATCTGGCCAATACGTATCAGATTCGCGTCGAGGACATACAGGACTGGCTGAAGAAGGAGCTGCTGCGCCTGCAGAGCGAGGGTCTGCTCAAGGTAGAGGCTCTCAAGGATTGGCAGCTGGCCGAGCGTCAACAAATCTCCAAACTGGTGCAGCAGAACAGGTACTCCACAGATGAGTTCGAGCGCAAGCTTCTCGCTGATCGCACCCGTCTCAACGATCTCTCCAAGACCTACAACGTGCAGGTGTCCGAGATTGAGCAATGGATCCAGGCCGAAGGGGAGCGTCTGCAGCGTGAGGGACAGCTGCATATGGAGACGCAGCTGAATAACTGGCAGAAGATTGAGCGGCAGCGTCTGCTGGATCTGATCAACAAGAACGATCTGTCCATTGAGGAGCTGGAGACTAAGATTGGCAAGGATCAGACACATCTGTATAGTCTGGCGCAGCAGAATCAGGTGCGCGTCGAGGAGATCGAGCTGTGGATAAAGCAGCAAATCCAGAAACTCCAGAGCGAGGGCCTCATCGAGATGCAGCGCCTGAAGAATTGGCAGCAGGATTGGCGCGGCAATCTCACCAACATGGTGCAGGAGCGCGACTACACTGTCGAGGAGTTCCACAAGTGGCTGCTCGAGGATCGCGCACGCCTCCAGAGCCTGGCCATGCAGCACAATGTGCAGATCGAGGAGATCGAACAGTTTGTCAAGAAGGAGGAGCAGCGCTTCATTGGCATGGGACTGCTCAAGCCCAGCGAGAAGCTCACCAACTGGCAGGAAGTGGAGCGCCTACATCTGAAAAATCTCGCACAGCAGCAGTACAAATCGACCGAACAGCTGGAGGCGCGTCTGCGTCAGGATCGTGAGCTGCTCGAGAAACTGGCGCGCCAGTATAGCGTTCAGGTGGAGGAGATCGAGAGCTGGATGAAGCAGGAGCTCGCTCGCATGCGTGACGAGGGTAAGCTCCAGATCGACAATCTCACCAGCTGGCAGCTGGCCGAACGCGAGCGTCTCGAGACGCTGCTCAAGCAGAACAAACAGTGGAGCGCCGAAGATCTGCAAACCGAGCTGGCCAACGATCGTGAGCACATGCAGACCATGGCCTTCCAGTATCACACCTCCGTCGAGGAAATCGAACGCTGGGTCCAGTCCGAGATCGAGCGACTCAAGCAGCAGGGCAAACTCAACATCGAGCAGCTCACTGTTTGGCAGCAGGCTGAGCAGCAGCGCATTCTATCGCTACTCCAGTCCCACTCAAACATGACAATGGAGCAGTTCCAGACAACGGTGCGTATACGTTATTTTTGTTTAACAACTTTAAGAACACCTGAAAATAGCTTGAACTGGAAATAGATTGTGAGTCTAGCCCTCTCAATTAGGAGTGACATCGATTTTGGCGATTTGCGGTGGCGGAAGTGGGCGTGGTCGAGAACTTATTTTACTTTCAAATTCAAAAACAAATTTTCATTTAGTTTTATTGAATTATTTGACAACATTTTTCGCATTTTTAATGGGTTCAGGATAAGAAAGAAATGCTCTATAATATTTGACACTCTTTGAGATATCCTTGATTAATTGTTGGCTTTTAATTCGCAGGTGCAAAACGATCGTCACTTCCTAGTGAAGTTGGCGGAACAGCATCATGTGAGCATCATGGATATTGAAACGTACATCAATCAGGTTATTGGGGATCTGCAGAAGAAGGGACAATTCGAGATTGAGCAGCTGCAAAGGTGGCAGCTGGTGGAGCGCGATTACATCAAGTCTTTGATTGCCGAATATAAGAATGGACTGTCTACGGCGGAGTTTGAGGAAAAGTTGCTATCGGATCGTGCCCATCTGACTCAGCTGGCGGATCAGTATCGCCTGAATGTGGAGCAAATTGAGGAATGGATGATATCGGAGTTGAAACGTTTGCGAGGCAACACGGAGACCTCGCTGAAAACGCTCAGTGCCTGGCAGGTGTCCGAGCTGGAGCGCCTGCAGAGTCTCCTTAAGGAGCAGACCCACATCACCTATGTGGAGTTCGAAGTGGAGCTGCAGAAGGAGCGAGAGCGCCTGCAAAAGCTGGGCAATCAATACTCAGTGAATGTGGAGGAGATCGAGCAGTGGCTGCGCCAGCAACTGATCAACCTGAAGTCCACGGGCAATGCCAAAGTGGAGAATCTGTCCAAATGGCAGATTGCCGAACAGGAGCGTCTCATTGAGCTGCTGCTGAAGCATCAGCAGGACTCCAGCTACGAGAATGTGGAGCGAGAGCTGCGCAAGGATCACGATCGACTGGAGAGCCTCTCGCAGACGAATCACGTGAGCATCGACCAGGTCGACAGCTGGCTCCACGACGAACTGCAGCGCCTGCAGAGCTCGGGACTAGTGCAGTTCGAGCAGCAAACTCAATGGCAGAAACAAATCAGCACTGGCTTTGACACCTGGTTGAAGGAGCAGCAGGATTCGGCCACCTATCAGGAGTTTGTGGACTTCCTGAAACGCGACAAGGCGCGTCTCAATGGCATTGCCAGCGATTATCATTTAACTGTGGAACAGGTCGAACAGTGGGTGCAAAAGGAGACGGCCAGACTCTCGCTGATTGGTGTCATCGAGAAGCCGCAGGATAACTTTCGCCACGAGGAGATTATCAACATATCGGATCAGCGCGGTAAGTTGGAGCCCTGGAAGGAGTACCTGAGCGTTCGCCTGCGCAGCGAGACACATTTGAAGCCCATGTCCTGGCAGGAGTTCCAGTTGTATTTGGCGCGCAACCAGCCCAGCTATGAACAACTGGCACAGAAATATCACATTACCGTTGAGGACATCCATCTGTGGCTGGAGCAATCCGCCAGACAGCTGGCCAATGAGGGATTGATAACAGGATCCCTCACCGTGGAGCAGTGGCAGCTGCAGGAGCAGCAGTATATACAGGATCTGATCAATCAGCAGCTACGCCGCCGCCAAAAGTGGAGCATTGAGGAGCTGCAACTGAAGCTGTTCAATGACCAGAAGCATCAGCTCGACGTGGTGCGTCAGTATCAGATCAGCATCGAGGAGCTCAAGCTCTGGTACAAGAACGAACTGAAGCGTCTGTTGGATGAGCGTAAAATCGAACGAGGCTTCGGTTTGCCCTGGCAAACCAAGGAGTTGGAACGCATTTACCAGACCGTAGTGCGTCATCCCATCAATCGCAATGCTCTGGAGCAGCTGCTGCTGCGCGATGTTTCCATCCTGGCGCCGCAGTATCGTATTACTGTCGAGGAGCTGCGCGTCTTTATACAGGAGAAACTACAGCGTTTGGCCGATATGGGACTGATTGTGGATAGCCTCGTTGTGAGCAGCAACTGGCAGGAGCAGGAGCGTCAGCGTCTTCGTCAGATTGGCTCCAGTGTCATCATTACGGAACAGGAGCTACTGGAGCTCATCTCGCTGGACAACAACTATCAGAATGAGTTGGCGCGCCTTTATGTCGTTGGCTTGAATCAGCTGGCACCCGTGCAGCGCATCCATGTAGGCCACATGGCCAAGGAGCATCTGCTCGAGCACCGTCGCCTCAATGTGCTCACCTCCTGGCAGCAAAAGGAGCGCGATCGTCTCTACGAATTCATAGGCACCCAGAACATGACGCTGCGACAGCTGCGTGACTGGCAGCGACAGGATGAGGAGAAGCTGCAGAGATTTGCCCAGCAATATCTGATTTCTCTACATGAGCTGAAGGCCTGGCAGCTCAAGGAGTTCGAGCGCATCATGGCCGTTGCCCGTTACTATGGCATGACACTCTCTGAGCTCCAACAGTTCCGGGATGAGGAACTGCATTACCTGAGCTATCTGAATCATCGTAAACTCCTGCCGGAATCTGAAGCCCAAAGCTGGGAGACCAAGCAGCACTGGCGCCTCCAGAAGCTGCAGACCAAGTACAGTAAATATGGCCAGGACCTGAGCATCTGGCGTCGCACTGTGTACCTGTTGAGCCAGGGTCTGATTGATCTGCCCGCTGGCAATGCTGGCTATGTCGTCGATTCGGGCACCACCAATGCCACCGCAGTGCTGAAGCCTATTTTCTCCAAGGATCGTGGCGATCAGCCACCCCATGTCTACGAGGAGACATACAATGAGGACGACGAGCCGGGTCTGGAGGGTGAGACGAAAGCACCACTGCCGCTGCCACTGCCCATGCCCATGGTGTCCACCCCAGCACCTTTGCCCTATCAGCGTGGCTCACCAGCCGGCGCCAATGCCGGCTATGAATATCGCCGCACGGATTACACGTTCGATCTGCCCGTTGGCAGCGCTTCGGCTGCAGCCAGTGGCGGACCTAGTGGCTCATCGGCCAGTGCCAAAGTGAGCAAATGGAGCCGTGCGGCGGGTGAGGAGCCTGCGTCACAGCAACAGGAGCAGCTCGAGGATCTGGGACAGCAGCAGCAGGTGGATCTGGGCTGGAAGGACGATCAAGTAGATGGCGGGCAGCAACAGCAGCAGGAGGAGGAAACCGACTGGAATGCCAACTACAAAGTGGACAGCGATGCTGGCCAACAGCAGCAACAGCTGCTGGACGACACACAAGATTTGGGACAGGTGCAGGTCGAGGACCTACATGGCCAGGGCTATGGCCAGACCTATGGCTCCAACTACGGCCAGCTGCAGCAGGCGCAGCCCATTGAAACAACGGTAAGTTCAAATATATCAAATATTTTGGTCGGACAGAAATTATAATTGTTCAGAAATTAATAACTCAAATATGCCTTGAAACTAAAGTTATTATTTTAAAGAACATTTTTAAAAAGTTTTATGAATCAAAATTTTGAATTCCCTTCAAATTGATTTTTTCTTCTTTTTTTAAATCATAAATCACTTAAAAAAATTGTTATGCTTTTTTCGCCAAAAAAAATCCTTATTTAATTTTTTCAGAAAAATTAACCACCACAAAATCACTTTTCGTATAGTTTTGTATACTACTATACACACGCGCAGCATGTGGTTGCATGCGTGTGTGTGTTTCCATGTATGAATACAGATAAATAATTATGAATGAATGTAGGACCTTGGATCAGGGTATATTCTAGTCGGAGACTCTCGACTAAAGCACTCTTACTTGTTATTATTCAGTATGTTAATTTTCAGTATCGAAAAATATAACCTTCAAAAGTTAAAAATAATTGAGATATATGATTAATTTTGTATTTTTAGTTTTTGAGCACTACTGAATCGAACATAAAATAATGAAGCTAACAATAAAAAATGTAACATCATAATTTGAAATTCGTTGTGCAGAAAATAGGATTTTCAGAAATTTGAGTGCGATCATACAAACTATTATATACTATGTATTGTACATAAAATAACATGTTTCTTCATTTTCTTATTGCAGACGAAGCCCAGCACTTTCGACAAAATTAAGAATAAGATAACCGGCATCTTCGGTTAGAGATCAAAACGAGTACTGCCATAAAGACTTACATGAAGCGCCTCAAACCCGAAATGAGCCCAAAACAAATCACAAAAAAACGGGGAAACATTTTTCTACAAACGTTTCTTTAATCAGTTAGTTTAGTCTTAAAAGGAAACGATTTTTGTCGGTCGCAGTTGTACCGCAACCACTACTAAATATACATACATACATACATACATGTGTAATACTCTCTCTATAAGGACGTACCTTTGTATTTTGTTTGCATTTTGCCTAATAAACTTTGAAAATATAAATTGGTATTACTGTTCCTCATTTATAATCATAATCAGATTCTCGACAGCATTTAGCGTAAATATCTAGAAACATAACAAAATAGTTAATATTGTAATATAATTGCCATATAGTATGCTTTTTGTGTAACGATATCATTTTTAAGCCTTTAAAATATGTGTTGTATAGGATCGATTTTGTGGGGGATTCTTTGTTTATTGGTATCACCAGAGTAAAAAAATAAATGTTGAGTGTGTAATTTGCTAGGCACTTAAATTGCGCAATAGTTTTTTTTTAGAGATTCTTTAATAGAGTACCGACTCCTTTTGGGAGAACAATAAACCTTTTCGACACGATATTGTGTAATCAAATAAATTGAATATACACATATTCTTGGTCAATATCAACTGCCAACCAAACTTGTCTCGCAATTCCAAGTATCCCTTTTCTGGACTTTAACAATATATACATATGTGGAGCATAGCAAAAAATATGGTCTACAATACATATTTTTTTTTTTTTTTTTTACAGTAGGAAATAATTTACCACTAATGTGGAATCAGCAATTATAATTTGGCAAGGCTTTATAGACATCGGACCACACTAAAAATATAATTGAAATATTAATTATTTAATTAATCCTACATCCTAACATGTCTGCAAAGGTATATAAATTTTGAAAGTACGAAGATTACTGTTCTCTATTACATATATATGAATTTAGCTGTTAACTTAATCTTTTTATAGACATTCATTAAATGGTTCTTATTGGGAGATTATCGAATTATGAAAAAATAATTATTTTTTATTGAATGCATTCTTAAAATTGTGTCCTAATGGAGTTCTTTTGTTCCTTCTTCTAATTGTCAACTGTTTACATCAATGCATCATTACATCATAACATAAAATTCCACACAGGTCTTTCGTAGTTCTCTTGTACATTATTTATACACGCATTATGCGACTTATTTACAATGTTGCACAAATCAACTAATATGCACCTCCAATTCGGAGCCGTTTGCCACGTTAAAGTGTGAGGCTCGAAATTGAAGACCTTCGCTGAGCTCCTCCACTGCCACGCCCACACCTACGCCTGGGCGCCTGCCAATGCTAAGACCATCGCCAGTTTCCTGGAGCACATGATGTTTGAGCTGTTCAATTTGATGCAGCAGTTTAAGTGTCTCCTCATCCAAGTTGTCATCCTCCTGACGCAGCTGTCGCTGCTGCTCCTGCTCCGCATCAATGTCCCATTCCAAGGACTCGGGCGTGGATAGGTGTGACCATGAGTTCTGCGTCGAGGAGCAGCAGGAGGTGCGCGTGAAGGAGCCACCATAACGTTGACCGCCCAAACGCGCCTGACGCGCCGTCGCATGGCGTCCATGACTGTTGGCCAGAGAGGCAGTCATCGTCAATTGGTCAAGAGACGCGTAGCGTGGCTGCGTGGCCACCCGGGGTGGGGTGTCCTGTGGCGGCTGCTGCTCCATCTGCTGGCGCTGCTGATACTGTCGCAGCTGTGAGTACTCATGCTCCCACTCCAGATCCAGAGAGGAGCTGGCCCTCGAGCTGGCCAGCCGCGTATAGTTCTGCAGCTCCGTCTCCTTGCTGGGCGTCGCTGTGGCATTGAGCAGCTTGTGTGCATCCAGATTCTGCAGCTGTATGTCCGCCAGAGCACTGCAACAATTGTTCAAGTGTCAAAAATGATATATGTTTGTATATATGTTGTTGTCACCTGTCATTCTGTAGCTTCGCATAGCTGGGCTGCTGCTCCCAGTATCTGTCCAGGAACTGGGGGCATTGCTGTTTCCGCTTGAACTTTAGTATGCGATAGACAAGGCCACGTCGCTGGCACCGTTCACTTCTAGCCGATAGCAGCTCCGCTTCCGGCTCATCAGCAGTTGCAGTTCGGGTTCTCGCTCTGGGACGACGCCTGTAAAAAGAATGTAATGCAATTTGTACTTGTTGGCTATACTCTTTTTCTATTGGCAAGTGTTGGGTATATGGCATTTCTGCGACGGAAAGATATACGGACAGATATACGGACATGACTAGATCGACACGGCTGTTGATTGTGATCAATAATTTATACACTTTATGGGGTCGGAGATGCTTCCACAACTTTGCACAACTTCATGATATGGGTACATATAGTGTAGAGAATTATTGAAAATTTAATTTAATATTTTCAAAATATGTAATCAAGTTGTTTTTAGGCAAGACTTAAAAATATAAATGTAGAAATCTGTAAGTAATATTAATATTAACGAAAGCATTTGGATATGTTGCTCAGAAATAATAGCTTACATTAAAACAAATTATTTAAATATTTTTTGAATCGTGAACAACATTTTGAAAACAATTTTTTTTAATTATAAGTAATGTTGTAATTAACAAAAAAGGTTTTTAATTAAGTTTAAAAAAAAAAAAATGTTTGAAAAGTTAATGGACGAACGCTGCTTTGTGAGTGTATCAAATTAGTGTCACTACTAATTTGCCGTTCATTTGTGTGGCTTGTGCCCAGGCAATAGGGCGAGTGAAGCCCCTTCCGGCCATTGTTTGTGGCAGGCATCACGCACTCAAGAGTTGCATACTATTAGGTTGTTGACCCTGCGGCGGGCGACGGTTAGCTGGCCGCAAATTATGTTTGCGAATGCAATTTAAAGCCAAGACTGGCATAAAGCGTGCCGCTTAATGGAGGCACCGTGGCACCACGAATCGCGCTAATTAGGGAGCCCACTTTGCGGCCTCCCTGCCTTAAGCTGGTATTGATTGCCGAGTCAGCAGCAGCAGCAGCAGCAGGTAGCAGGCAGCAGGCAGAAGCACGCTTATTGGATTTGCCGTGGCATAGCATACTTTTGTGCGCCGCAAAGTAAACAGTATGCAATTTTAATTAACCGTATACACTAGTATGTGGTGAATGGTGAATGGCTGGTGGTGAATGGGTCGACCATTTTGGCTTACCAAAGCAGCCAGCTGTTGGCCACGGCCCTAACGCAGGTTGTTGAGCTGCTCGAGGAGGAAGACGACGAGGCTGTGGAGTTTGTGGCAGAGTTGGTGGCGGTGGCGGCAACGCAGCTGCTGAAACATGAACCCATGCTCCAGGGCCACAGTTGTCTTTGTTCTTATTGTTTTTGTTGTTGTTGTTACTTTGATGCACGTCAAATTTCACGTTATTGTTATTTTTCCCGTTGCGTGGCTTAATTGACTCGCAGTGGGCGGCATGGCGCGTCCACTTTTGACTGCTTTGCTTTGTCAGATTGTCGCCTGGCTTCTGTTTCTTGTTGTTACTGTTATTGTTGGCTGCGCACTTGCATTGCTTGAGGTCAAGGCTCACTTTGTCAGTTTGCTTGCATCCTCGTTTTTGTTGGCTATTGTCTGGCCCAAACGTTTTTCAATGTTACTCCACACACACACACAGACAGAGCCCGCAGAGACGCGTAACTGTTTTGACCAAGTGTGAACGTCACTTGGTGACGCACCGCATGGTTCCACTGGGTTCCATTCGTGTCTTAACTGAAACAGTCGCAGCCAAGCGACTGAAACTTTCGGTTGTACTACTACTAGTTCCAGCTGACGCTGGCTGGCATGTGAGTGCGTGCGTGCGGGGTTGGGGTGACTTTTGACAATCAGCTGTTGGCTTTTAGCGCTTGCTTTGGAGCTGTCAGTTGCTGCAGTCAGCAAGGAAGCGTCAAGTGGCAAAGCTTTCGCTTACTGTCTAAAGTCACAGAGCTTGCAAAGTTGCAAGCTCAGCACTGTCAGCGACTGTTAAAGCTCGCATCTAACTTTAGGGGTAAAAGTGGGAAATTCTCGCCACTTAACATAACAGCAAGTAACAGTTACAGCTCAATGTTAGTGTTAGGGGTGAGCATTTAATATGCCGCTGTTGCCTGAAGTTGATGTTGTTCAAGCTCTGCTGTTAAGGTTGCTTGGGGAAGGGGGGCTAACAGAACAGTGTAAGAGCCTTTTGCTGTTGCTGAGAAATATATGAAATGTTAAGTTCAGATGTTAAATCATCCATCACAAACGAGGAGATCTACAAATTGTAATATTTATCAAACAGATTCATAAATATTTCTCACATTTCTTGCCACTAACACTCTGTATTTAGAATGTTTATATTTTCCCACATGTGAGCCATAAAAATTCGACAAGCTAGCAATTTTTAATGCGTCAACACGCACACAAGCATTATCTTTTAAAGTACATTAATATTTGGTAGGCGTGTATTTTAATTACAACGCTTCAAAGCCCCTAGCTTCTATTTAAAGTAACATGTGCATTAAATGTTAGAGTACTGCAACCCCAACATTTGCTTATGTTTCTAATACCATATGCCACACACGCTTACAACATAAATACATGAAATCTACTTTGTAGATCAGCTGGGCTTACTTAGTACACATGCTGGTAAAAGCTTTTTTTTAATAAACGCTTGCACATTTTGCTTCTGTGCATTATTTAAAAAATTTAAGTGATAAAATAGATACAACATAAACAAAAGACTTTCCAAAACAGAACAAAAATATTCCTCATGACCCTTCGCTTTTTAAGGTTTGTCACTTAATTTAAAAAATAAAGTTTCAATTCTAGATTTAAGAAAAATGTGTCAAATAGTTTTACAAATACGGGAGTCAGCTTAAATTATATTTTTTGTTTATATCAATAAATGCTTCCAGCTTGCAATATTTTGTCGAATATCTATTATTTATAATTCCTTACTATCTATTCGTCTTTTGATTCTACAACATATATTTTTTTAAATTTGCAATCTCATTTTACTTAGCTACTGTTTTAGGCATGCACAATGGATATGAATTTCTTCTTCCTGAGTACCTAAAATGATGGACGACGAATTAAAGTTTATTTCATTAACAAAATTGAATAAGAATTTAATGTTATTTAAGGGGTTAGAAATCACTTTATCTATGCAAATATAAGCTTGTTATGAACAAATCATTTACCTATTTACTTACATGGATGATAAGTGAATTACACATCAAATGGAATAATATAACAAGATGCCATCTGCTTATCCAATCTGATTATGATTTTCTAAAACTGTATTGGGACTAAGTACTTTGCTGGGCCGCATAACATGACGTTGCCGAAGTCCACGACGAGCAACGATGATTTTTGTCTGCATTTCGTCTCGGCTCTGTGAATGTCTGTCTTTGGCTTCGGTTTCGGCTTCGGCTGTTGTTGTCGCCGATGCGCTGATGGTGCTGCTGCGTTCGTTTCTTGCTTCGGTTTCAGTGCCAAATCGGCTGTCGTTGTGCGCGGTTGTCCTTTGTTCGTCGATGCTATTAGGCGCTTCGGTTTCGTTAGCTGAACTATAGACGCGTATTTGGTTTGTTGTTGTTTACGTGCAGCGTGTAGCAAGAATAGTAATCATAATATTGTAATTGCAATTGCAACTGCAAGCTGCAAGCTGCTCATGCCCATTAATTAATTATTATGCTATTTTAAGCAATTGCTGCAAGTGTACATATTTATATGCATATATGTGTGTGTGTCCATCTGTTCATACCGGCGTCGGTGTGTCTGCGTCTCTTGTCTCTAACGCGTCTGCCTAATTAAGTTCTTGTGCAAACGCTGCAAAAATCAGATCAGCGACTAACATGAGCATGTATCGTGTTGTTGTCTCGCTCCTCTATTTATATCATTGACAGGCTGCCCAGCTGCACTCCCCCTTTGGCAAAGAAGACATTGACACGGTGAGTTACCAAAACAATGAATTGAACGTTAAGATGGTGGGGAGATAAATCTCAGCGGATGCGAAACTGATCATTAGACAAAATGGAGAATGTTGGTATTCTAATTTTATATGTAATAATTGATATTCATCTTGTTTGGGTATAACATCAATAGAGATCATACAAGTTTGTATAAAGTATAACTCTCTTTTAAATTTTATGGGGTCTCTTGAAGACGTGGAGACGGATGCAAATGATTTCAAAAGGATTAGAATTGAGATATGATGAATTTTTTTATGCAATTATATTAGTTTATTGACTGATCATTATATGAGGTCATTTAATGTTGTTTAGGACATGGACTACAGAAGTTTGACAAGTTTAGAATTGAGTTTAAATCAATTTCTGAGAATTTGTTGACAATAGGTATAATTAAATTGTCTTAGTAATATTTGGGAGTTATATTATGTAAATGAAGAAATATATGCACAAAAGTCTATGAAGATCATAAAATTATTTTGTATGCAAAAACTTGCTATTTATTATTTATTAAGAAAGTATAGAGAACTGGGGCGATTTTTTACTGAGACAATACTGAAACTTTACATATATGTAAAGCCGATACGAAAGCTAACTTGGATACTATTTCAATTTGTAAGGATCATATAAGTATGAGTAAAAATATGTGATTAACTAAAGGCTATGTATCGTCATCATATTATACTTGTGATAAGCCGATGAAGAATTCAAACAAAATTTGTACTAACGAGATCCGACAGATGGCAAGGAAGTCAGAGCTCCTAATACGTATAATATGAATAATGTTGATTAATAAAAATTAGTCTATTTTGTATCAGAATTCGTCTGCTCTGAAGTTGCAGTTGAATTTGAGATAAGCAAGTCAAATGATTCAGAAGAGCAAGTAGACGATTCATACTCATACAGATAGTGCCATCATACTAAGTGCTATCGATACAAATCAACGGCAAACATCACAAAATAACCGTAATTCTGACTGCACGCAGCAGCTGGCATTGCAGATGCTCAGATGCTCAGTCGCATCTCAGACGCCCATTTGCAGACACTCAATTTCCTAACACTTGCCCCTTTGCAACTGCCTGTGCCTCTGCCCCTGCCCCAGCCCCTGCCCCAGTCATCGTTTTGCCACAGTGAGTTATTAAACACTTTTGCTGTCTGCTTTGTTTATTAATGCGTGCAGCACCAAAGCGCTGCAAAATGTTGCATTTTGTGCTTTTGATTCGTTGCTTTGTTGCTTTGTTGCTTATGCGCTGCTTCCGTTGCAGCGCCCAACGTAAGCAGTTTTCACTGCTGCCCTCCCTCTGCTCCCTTAATACCAATGCACAATTCGCCCCCAATGGCAATTCCGGCGTATTAAACTCCTAAGCAAGTTTTACAACGTCTGCAAGACTATACGCATGAAAAATCACGCATTGCATTCCTCAAAACTTAATCCCCAACTCCTCTCAACAAATGTTGCAAATTTAACACTAGAGTAGCCAAGGCGTTAAGTGCTCCATGTTCTGAGTGGCATTTTCTGTGTATTCGTGTGTATGCGTGTGTGTGAGCGTGTGTGTGTGTATGTGGCTCATAACTAGCATATGTATGGCAACTGTGGTTTAATAGCAGTCGATGGCACTGCAATTATTGCAATTACAATTCGAGATTCGGTTTTGTTGAGGCTATGAAAATTGTAAAAAGCAAAACCAATTTAAGATTGCAAATAGTTTCTTAGAATCAGCATGAAAATAGCTTTTATTAAATGTATAAAGAATAATGCCTTTTTGAAGACTCAACAACAAGTTATTGTGATGCACCGATTAGTTTGATATTTTGTGATCAGCAAAATAGTAGATAATTTCAACATTTTAATTATCTTAAATCTTAAATTTATAATTTGAACTTCAAAATTGTATATAATGTTTAACTTGCATTTTTTTTAAATTTCTTATAACATAACATTTTTATATTTATTTTTTAAATAAATAAATAAAAATTTCAATATTTCTACTATCGGTACGGAGGTAAGCATCTGGCTGAAAATTATACAAAATAAATATCAAATTTTGTCTTAGAATAGTTATGGCCAATATTCTATGTGGGATGTAAGCCAAAGGGAAATCAACCAAGAAGGTTATCAAAATGTATGTTAAGAAAGTATTTGTAGCCACACTTTCGTAGTGAAAAAATCATGTTTCCGACACTTTTGCTCAGATGCTTGCTTTTTAATATATCCATTACATTACAATACAGCATCATCATGATTAAGACATTATCCTGCGAAGCAACTGTTGATGTACAATGTACATCAACGGTTTTGCATAATATGCGAATCGCTTACTGTCCTGCTGCCAGGACAATAACAACAACTGCTGGTATTTAACATATTTTATGCTCATATAGTGTCACAATAAGTGCAAACTCATCGACTTTTACCAAATGGCCAACTACCGGCGCCTTCAGCTTCCATCGCAGATTCCTCGGAAAGCTGTTGCTATTTATGTACAAATACCCTGTACACAATACATGGGTGTGAAAACGGGTATGATCAAGCTGTTTCTTGATTAATTTGCTTATTTATGTGACAACTCACAACCGGCATTTTAGAAAATTCCACCTAAAAGACCGAAAAATAGGTGGAACATGATTTTTACAACTGTTGACCAATATACTCTTTTCCAATGCGACCAGAGTATAATAATTTTAATGTGATGAATAAGCCGGATAATAACAGCTAGTAAATATGAATAAATATTTGTTTAAAATTTCCTCCGTATACTTTTTATGCACATTTGTTTACGAATATCCTTGAAATTTGTTCAGCTTTGAGTGTAGGGTATATTACTAGCGGAGAGTTTTCGATAAGTCGATTCTCACTTGTTTTATTCTTTTGCTGCTGTACATTGATGGCGATCAATTCTGGTGCCTGTGATTTAAGTGCGCGTAAATCTCTGCGGTGAAAAGTGGTGCCAGCTCCTCAGCCCTTGCCTCTGCCCTTGGCTGAGCCACGCCACCAGCCCCACATCTTGCTCGGCGTTTGCTTGGGCAGCTCATACTCTACATATATACTGCATCGTTCATGGTTTGTTGCCGTTATTTGCATTTCATTTTTGCGTGTGGCGAGAGAAAATGTAAATTGATTTATTATGCACAAGCGACTGAATACAGGACTTGGCAGGAGGCAAGTACAGAGCACGCACTCCCCACTCCCCGCTCCCCCTCCCGACTCCTTGTTTCCTGGCTTCCTAACCAAAGAATACAGCAAACAAAATAGCAAAAAAAATGAAATTTAAAAAAGATGCAAAAGAAGGTAAATCTTCAATTGGAGTTGCCGCTTGGCAGTTGCATTCTTGTTCGGCCTGCGGGGGCGTAAACATCGCTATTAATATTGATTTAAATGCAGCCAGTGTGAGAGAGGGAGAGAGGGTGCTGAGAGATGCTGTGCCCATTACGCGCAGTTGCACTCTTTCTATCTCTATCTCTATCTCCATCTGGCTTTCTCCTTCCATCATTACTCACTGTCAGTGGCCATTGAAAGCCGTCGGCGCGGAGTTGACTTTTCGCTATTAGCCAAATTGCAAAAATCACGCGCTTAAAGTTCTACAAGCAAATAGTACACACAAGCAACAATAAGCAGCAGCAGCAACAACAACATCAAAACAACAACAATAACTTGTTCAACTTTCAACCAGCCGCAAAGTATGCAACACAAAGCGAAATTCATGGAATGCCACGGCATAATAACTTTTGGCAATAATACAAAAAGCTTGCTCTGCCTGCCTGCGCGCCTCGCGACCATGTGGGTGAGCTTGGGGGCGTGGCATTGCCTTGTACCAAATCGTTGGGCTGTGAACAACATTTTAAAATATGCATAGCGCTGAGTTTGCGGGGGGATAGTCGACGTGTGTGTGTGTGTGTGTGTTAGCCAACTCTGGCGTCTAATAGACATGTCAAACATGTCTCTCATACGTTGCATACTTTTAGGCAAATTGCAATTGGCCAGCGGGCGCTTGAAGGGTGGTGGCTTAAAGACATGCCGAAATTCAATTAAGTTAACAAATTGATTTCAATAACTTAGACAAAAGACAAACAGAACGGCACCAAGCAAACAAACACAAGCACAAACAAAAACACCAACAAAAACAAAAACACAAGCAAAACAAACAAAGGCAGCGAATAAACCACAACAGCTGTTGTTAAGAAAGCATCGCCAGCATTTTAATTGAAATGCATTCATATTGCAATAGAGCGAAAAGTTGGATGGCAAAATAGTTGACTGGAGTGCTGGAGAGGGGAGCAGAGGGGTGAGGAGGGGTGGGGGGGGGGGTAGCGGCGTGGAGTCTGTATAGAGAGCTACAGCTGACGGAGCAAATTGCTTTGCGCTTATGACACGAACAGACTAAAAGAAAATGTCAAATATGAAGGCTGCGGTCTTAGCTGATTGACTTGCAGATATCCTGTGCCCGACTGCGAATGGGTCTTTACTCAACAGGATATTTAAATATCAATAAATACGCTATCTGTCTATCAGTTTCTGTAGAATACAACTCGCTCGCGCAGGATCGTCTAATTTGAAATATATCTGTCTTTCTCTCTAGAGATCTCCAATCCAAATATATGTTGTGCCGATCTATTCTCTTACTCTCTCGGGAGACTTCAATTTTTGCTTGCTTTATTACCAAATACATAATGGATTTTGAGCTTTGTTTAATAACAGTTCAAAAACTTTTTAAATTAAATATAGTTTCAAATTTTAACATTTTAAGTTCAACTTATCTGAATGACGAATACTTGCAGATCTAATATTTATTGACAAAAGATAAATTAATTAAATAATTAAATAGTTAAATTAAACTGTTGGACAGATGCAGATAAAATCGGATTATGGAATACTTGAACAAAAACTATTATATTTTTAAAGTAGTATTTTAAGTTTTTAGTTTACTGCTGATCAGCAGCAATCTTGAAGAAATAAATTTGGTATAATTTCGTTAGCTATCAGCTTAGCTTAATCGGTTTCATGGTTTATTTTGGTACTTGTGTCCTTAAACAGTCTGTAAGAATAATATGCGCTTAGGCACAGGGTATATGTGAATGCAAGGGAAACTTTTCTGCAGCGTCCTCCTGTCATATATGCAAAAGGAAAGCAGAGCAAACTATGATACGATGAGACAGACTATGGGATGCTGGCTAGGGATTTGATGATGATGATGATGACGATGATGTCCATGGCATTTGCATTGCTTCAATGGCTGCTGCAAAGGGTGAGTTGCTAAGCGCTTTCCAAGTGCTGGACAACTGGCAGAGTTATTGGCAAGGAGTCGCCTGGGTTAGTTCATAATATGCAGTGGGTGCTTCATTTATCAGCATTTTATAGAGTGAAGTTGATTAGCTGCAAGTGAAAAGGTGAAAAGGTGGACAACAACATACAAATCACTCTGATAACGTACTGATTTTGGATCAAATATGTTGATGGCACAAGTACGAGTATATAAAATGTATTAAATGTATGAAATATATGAAATATATGAAATATATGAAATACATGTTAAATGGAATCCGCTTTAAATATGCACTTAACATTGAATACACGTGCCGATTCCTCGTAGATAGTTAAAGTAATTGAAGTGGCGTTGGGAACGTGTCGGAAGTTACTGGGAATTAAGCCAGCAGACGCTGAGACGGGGAGACGATGTCTGGGTCATAGAGAATCCTTTTGCTCATGTCCTTTTATATGCTGCTCATTGCCCTAACCATGTTTGAAGCTTTCATTTCTCTGCTGCGTTTTTATGACTTGACCGTTATTTTTGTTTTATGCTTCGGTTTATTATTATTATTTTTTTGTATATGTTGTTTTCTTTTTTGTTTTTCATAGAATTTCTTTTTAATCCGCTTACGTCAGGCGAAATTCAATCAAGAATTTGCACTGCTTTTATACGCTCCCCTCTCGGTTGTTGTTGTTGTTCTCAGTCCACGCTGTTTGGCTAGCAAATAAATCAGCAAAGTCGGCTTTTAGGCGCTGTATTAAATATACACAAATGTTTAAGCAAATTGGAGCGTGTCCTTTAATTTAATGGCAAATTTATGTGCACCACTGATAAAATATGTCAGCCCATTTAATAATTTTGTTTTCCGTCTACTTACAGCACTTGAAACCAAATAAAAGCAAACAAAAGGAAAATTAATTAAATGCGCAACATTCAAATAAATCCAAACATTAAATGCACAGCGCTTAAAACTTGCAATTTATAAAAAAATATATACACACAGAGTGCATTTCGCGATGATAAAAAGTGAGCGCTAATTGCAAAGAGTTTAAAAAACATTTACTGCACAATATCGCAACGATTGGAAGACACTGTGGTAATAATTTCTTGGCAACATGTTGAACCAGTTGTACGTCATAATTACATCACTGCTCGTATTCGGGACGGTGACAACCCTGGCGCTGAGCAGCGACGGCAACGTCGGAAACGTTGGCGGCTCCACTGTCAACAATGGTGAGTCCAGTTATTTTACAACAATTTTATTACATAATTGCATTGTGACAGGCAGTTTACGCCGGATTCCGCATAAATATTTCCGGCAGCGCATTACGCTGAAATTATTTATTTAATTGTATTACAATTATGGCAAACCAGCGCCAAAAAGTGCGCTACACAAACGCGAATCGTTTGTTATTTAACATTTAACATGACATTTTAGTTGTGACGTCGAGCGAGCGATATAACTAAATTATAGCGCTACGAGCTATCCCCCCCCCCGCCCACCCCCTACAACACTGACAACGTCACAGCAATTAAAACGTGTTATGGTTTTATTTAAATAGCTTAATAGTTGAATAGGCGAGCATTAAAGTAATTAAACGTTGAGAACGGTATAACTGAGCAAACTACTTGCTGACTTATCTTTGTGGCTACTTATGTAAATTATATTTAATTTGAGACTTTTAGCTTCAAGGATTACCTCTTTAATCTAGCTTCTTTTATTTATATATATTTTTTAACAATATTTTTGGCATATAAAATAGTAGTTTTGGTCCAGTAATATATATTCCTTAAATTTTATCATAATCTATCATTTGCATTTAATTTGATTTTACTCTTATAAAAAAACATTTGTATATCATATAATTTGAATACACATTTTTTGTTTAAATTTTTGGCACAGTTAAATACAAAATTAACACATTTATAGACTCTGTGCCCAAATAGAAAAAGATTTTATTGGTATATCGCATTGTTTGTCCGCCTGTTCATACTATAAACACACTATTATCGACATTATTAAAGCTAGAAACTAAATGTTTGCATGGATTTAAATATGGAGTAAATTTGTTTTACTGTATTACTGTTGATATATGTACTTACAAATCGAAACTGAATATATTTTAGTCACACCCCTCAAATCACCACTTAGTTTAACGGCAAAATTATTCCACTTTTGATTTCATAGTTTCATAAATTATGGGATTCTTTAAAATACAAATACACTTTCCAAGATATATTATACATATTCCGAGATATAAAATGAAAAGTTTTACCACAATACATTTTATATTCTACGATAGAAATGCGCAATAGAATAAGTATGTTTTTATGTTTTATTTGTTGCCAAACAATTTCACACTGATTTCTTTGTTAGAAATTGTTAAGCTTTGTCATACAATTTACTTAAAAAATTTCACATTTTGTTAAATAACTAAAATTTAATTTTAGAATAATATCCCTGCTAGCAATACATTTAAGAATTAAATAATAACCTGTTTAAAACAAAAACTTTCAGTTTTCAATAAGTTTCGTGTTGCCGAATTAAGCTTTAAGGAGGATTTTCCAAACAAATATATTTATGCTAATTAGAAGCACTAACTAGACAAAATATACGTTTATAATATATATATTAAGTGGTTAGTGTTAGAAGATTATGAAACATTTGGCCAAAATCAACTGTAATCACTCTGGGCCACAATTCGTTCTGGCTGGCTGGATTATATTTCTCCTACTATTATTGACCTTCAAGTTGAAGCTAAAATACCAGTCGATTATATTTATGAGGCTAATTTGAGATTCATTAGTTTTGCTTATTGCAGTAATTAAAATTATCAGGTATAACTTTGTGGATGCTCACTATTAAAGTGTGAGCAGAGATAAATAAACCAATCATAACTCAAATGCCAAGTTTTGGTCACTTACATACAAACTTAAGTTTGCTTAACTGCTTGGCCATTGAAAACTTCATTAGGAAACTGCTGTTGTTGTTGTTGTTGCTGCTGCTGCTGCTGCTGCCACCTAGCAGTATTTGGCCCGAAGCTAAATCAAAATCACACCCGCAAAACTTTCCAGCTAATAAATGGCATGAAAAGTTTTTGGCCGCTCGTTTGTCATTTGGGGCTGGCCAACAAGCGAAATAATTGTCAATTTGTTTGTAGGCGGCCCAGGACAATGCCTGGCGGCAATAAAATTTATTTAAGTGGCCTCATAATTGTTAACAACAACGAGCAAAGCAAACAAAAGGCAGCTGCAGTTGAAATGAGCAATTATTAAGCCATGAAAAATATAAAACACAAAAAACAACAAAAATCATGAGCCAAGTCAACAAACGTCATAATCAAGTTATTACTTTAGCATGTAAATATGTAGATATATATATTTATATATATACAGCAGAAGACGAGGGGGCTGTGGGCGTGGCTGGCAGCTGAGAGGCACGCAAAATGCTCAACAATGGAAATATTAATAACGTTAATGAAATTCTCATTTGAGTGTGAGAGGAGAGGAGCGTAGAGGGGGTGGGGAGGGGGGTGAGAAAGAAAGCGACAGAGACAAACAAACATTGAAGTCAGGCAATAATGCTAATGAGCAAATGTGTTGGGCACCACAGCAAACGGGGGAAGGAAGAGGGCGTCTGGTTGGGGGAAAGGACAAGTGATATGCTGGGGTTAAGTTAAATCCATGTCAGGCATTCGCTATATATGTGTGCGTGTGTGTGTGCATACTTTTGGGCTGACAAACCAAATATTTACGCCGCTAAATATGCAACAAAAACTGACTTCCTACGGAATGTGCGGGCTTGTGCGTGTGTATATGTGTGGGTGTGTGTTTATTTGTGGTCAGCGGCATTTTGATAAAAACTTCAGTGTTTTTTTTTTTTGCGAGATTTTTAATGAATTAGTTATGCGACTTTGATGACTTTATAGTGGCTTGCCTCAAATATGTGTGTGTGTGTGTGTGCAGCTTTGTGGCACTGTGCATTGCATGTTAAGTAGCCAATGGAAAGTTAACAAGTGCCGTTCAATTGTAGTTGCTGAAAATGCACTTAGAAGCTGAATGCCAATTGAGCTTTGGCTTTTACTTTGACTTTAAACCTTTAAAACCACACTTGTTGTTTCTCAATGAGTGCGATTCTGGCAAATGGACAGGATTATTTAACAGAAAAGAAAATGAATCACAGCAAGTCAAAGATTGCACTTGCATTTAAGTAAACACATTAATCTTGGGACAGTAATTAGTACTTAGTGATGTATCTTAATTTTGCAAACGGCGCTTAAGGTCATTAAATTTGGAATCAACTAATTTCTCTTGTAAACTCCACCGCTGAGTTCAAAAAATTATTTTATAAAAATATTTATTTTAAGTTACCAAAAAAATTGCCAAGAATACACAATATTTTAAAAAAATAAATAAACAAAAATTTCGTTTCATCCAAATCTATTGACAAATATTAGAATTTTTAGAGGAGGGTGAACCAGCTTAAACAAATGCTCAGATTCTTAAAATTTTTCTTACGTACAATTAGTGGCTTAGTCTAAAAATTAAGTCAAAAAAAATAAATTAAAATTGTTTTTGACTAGAATAAAGGATCAAGTTTGCTTACATAAATATTTCTAGCTCACTTGTTATTGGATTGTATGACTTGATGAAATGATGAAAATGTATGCAAATAAGTCTTATAAGGTTAACAGCCACAAATTCCACTTTCTAAAGTCCTTCATTAGTGATCATTCTCAGCAGGTGATTACTCCATGACTTGGTAGAAATGTGTGTTTAACTTTTACGGGTATTCAATTTGACTAACAAGATTTGCCCAATTACTTAATAGCCTAGTCAATTAGCCAGGCATTCCGAAACATTTACTCACCGATAAAAACGATTTGAGTTAATTTCGTCAACTGTTTGGCCAAAAACGCTGGCGTTCTATTTCTATTTTAGTGTATCCTTCATAACTGGCAGCAATTAGGTGGCAGCCAAAACGAGTTAACTCTCCTGAGTGGCAGCACTTGCCACTTTGATGCTATCTCTCTCTCTCTCTCTCTTTCGTCTCTTAGCTGTTTGCCTGCCTCTTTCCTACACATGTGCATAACAATTACATAAACAATTAGAAGAAGGCAACAACAACAAACACTAATGACAGCCAGGAGATGCTGAAATGTCAAGGGGGATGCTCGGAACAGGAAGCAGCAAAGTCAGTCAGGAAAAATCAAATTTGTCAAGTGTTGAACGTCTTTGTTGTTGTTGTTGTTGTGGTGCTGTAAACACAATAAAAATTACACTTAATTTGGCATTTAAGTGGCGACAACGAAGACAGCGTCGAAAATGTTTTCCTTTGTTAGCGCGCAAGCAATAAAAAGGCCCCACCAGCGCCACCACCCCCCCTGCCCACTCTCGTTGGCTGCCATGTGTTAAGTATCATTATGTAATGTGACATTTAAACAAAGGAGCTCGTGTGAAATGTGTTGATGGCTTTGTTGACATGTGAAAAGAAATGAAACTGAACGAAACTCAACTCAACTCAACTCGCAGCACAAAAAGTGCCCTCGAAAAAGTCAAGTGGTTATAACTATAACAAAAGAAAGAACAGTTATCTTGCGGATGGGATGCTGCATATTAGATACCCTTGCTGGCATATATCATTTTGTTTCACATATTTTTTGACTACTACTGAGGTGTAACTGGAATAGCGGGCATAAAACTTATTCTAGCTATGAACTTATATTATAGTTTTTTTTTTTAATTTTCTATATCCAAGTGCATGAAAAAAATCTGAAAAAATGAATTTTACATGCGTAATATTTATATTGTTGAACATTTTCAACTCATACACAGGGCTGCCATATTCTGAAGGGGTGAAGTAATGTAAAATAAAGCTTAATGCTGCTTTTAAGTTCGGAAAATGTTGAAGACATATTTTCATAATACTATAAAATATAAAACTGCGATATAAGTCCTACAGTCTATATGTATCTCTACGCGTGGTTTTGAGCTTATCTAAGATGCTAGTAATATTTGGTGGAAATTTATAATCTATGTCAATTTCTTCATTCAATTTTTATTTTTTCCATTTTAATATGGCTAAAATCGATCTCGAATTTGGCAGTAAGGGATGATTGCTAGATCTTTGAATTTGATTTTGTAACATATGATGACAATATAAATTGTTCCCTATGGGAGTTATATGATTTAGAGGGTTAATTCCTTCGACTCTGACATGTGAGCAGTAAAATCTATCATACATCACCTATGGCAAGTTTTATCAACATATCTCTAAGACAGAGAGACTATATAAATACTATACCTATTTCTTTATGGCCAAGGACACTATCTACTTTATAGTGTAATGCATTATATCGTCACAAAATTAGAAAACTCTCAGCAAGGGCACAAAAAGAGAAAGTTAGTGTATTGGAGTAGGGTGCATCATTCTAATGCCAGATGACAGACACAATGTGAGCTATTTCCATAAGCAAAGATCATTTGTCAGTTCCCACCACCCCTGCCACACAATAAAGGGGGTGAAATCTGTGTTTTCCATTATGAAATACTCAACAGCGACAGCTGGAGGCGATAAGCAATGCATCCAAACGGTTCAAGCACTTTAAAGAAGTGGCTGAATGGTCATAAAAATAAAATGCCTTCCGCTTCAGAGCATCGCTTAATGGCAGTGAAGAGGTAGAAGGGTGGAGGAGGACTGAGGGCGAGGGCGTTTGCTTTATCTGTTCTGATTAGCAATTAGCACGTGTCTTTCTGCTGTGCCCACAAATCCCGTCCAGCAGCAGCACTAACATTGAATTATTATGCTGAAGGTCAGCCACGTGGCTGCCACATTCAGCTGGACAGCCAAGTGCCATGTGCCACTGTCGGCCATTCCGGCCATGTCGGGGATGTCGGGTCTGTCGGGGATGTCGGCTATGTCGGCCATGTCCCGCATGGTCCCGAGATTAATGATGTGCCCGGCACGCCACAGGCGGCGGGCATTATTAGCGTTGTTGTAGCCCATGTGGCTGGGGTTTCAGTTTGAGTTTCTATGTGTTTCTGTGTGTTTGGCTCTGTGCAGTCGCATAAATCAAGTAGATTATCAGGTAGCGATAGTCAGGGCCAAGGATTTGCATATGAAATTTAGTTGACAGCCACAAGCAGTTGCGGATTTTCGAGTTTTTGCGTCCCACTTGCTGCAACAACACACACACACACACACACACAGACACACAATCTGTGGAAAGATGCTCGTTTTTAACAGGACTTTTATGTCTTGGGCGTGTTATCCTGCTGGCCAATTAGTCGCTAGTTTAATGAGCGACATAAGGGTTGTGAGCTGGCGGAAGGTGTGAAGGGCTTATATCTCAGTGTATGTAGACAGTTTGGTTCTTCAATTAATTTCTCTAATGCACAAAGGATCTTATCTCAATATGATGCTCAAATAAATACAAATGTATATTCAAGTGGTTAAACTTAAACTATTATTGCGATAAAACATTACAATTTATCTTTTGAAATTGTTCTCGAAAATTATATAAATATATAAATGTACTTACGAATCAAAACATATAAAATCCAAAAATATAAATTTCAATTTAATTTTCGTTAAACTTCGCACATACAATTTCCCCATGTTAATTGTAATTAAATTATGTTTAGCATTAATTATATTATTTTTATTTAATCGATTTAAGATATTTCAAGACTTTAATAAAGCGGTCAAGCGATTGGCAATTATAAAAATCTTTTTTAATTGCATAATATAATGCATAAACAAGATATGCTACGGTAATTTAAGCTTGTTGAAAATTAACCAAATAATGCTTCTTAATTTGCTAGTTATACGTATTTTTATTTTTAAAATTAAACAAGTCGATTCAAACTTCTGCCAAAGACCCGCCAACAGGGCTGCATAAATAAATTGACTCACAAACATATGATCACAGTCAAGTGAATTGACGATGATCGGACTCAAAAGAACCGCGCGAATAATAATCGGAACCAAATGAACGAACTAAATGAACATTCGTTAAGTTTTAGTGTCTGCACACCGGCTAGTGAATTTGGCGCGAATATAAAAGAATGTGCGTGAAATAGTTTCATTATAAAATAAAACAATATTATCTAAATGGAAAATGCTATGAAGACAGCTAAACGTGTTCTGTCACCCAGTAAGGTTGACAATCTGCCCGCACAATGCAAAAAGTACAAACAGCAAATCGATCTCGAAGTTCAAACAAAAGAACTGGAAAATTATGATTTCCTGCTGGAGGACGACGATGATTTCGATTTGGATATACTGGATGCAGCTGTCACTGCAAAAAGGATGGACCTCAGCAGCTGGCAGCGTTGCATAGTGCGGAGTGTAGAACGTGTGCCCAAAACACACAATATACTACTCCATTTGGCCAGCGAAGATGCAACTTCAATGGAAGCTGCTGCAACTGAGGCAACAGAGACAACAGAGGCTACAGGTGTTTGTTATTTGGAAGCACCTTGGAACCAGACGCCCATCCAGGCGGGTGATCTGTTATCGCTGCAGGCGCACTGGCAACCCGAGCTTTCGGCATATGTGATCAACAAGGAGCACGGGTATTGTGTTATACATCCGGATCTCCTCATTTCCAGCACCTCGGTTACCGGATCGCTCTTCTGTCGCCGCAAAGCAGTGCTCCAGGATCGATTTCGGGGCGTCGACACAACCAATGCGGTGGTAAGTGGCGCTGCCTTCAAGAATGTTCATTATATATATATATTTATATATATATATATATAAATCAACTTGCAGATGATCATTGGCACCTTGGTGCACGAACTGCTCCAAACGGTGCTCTCGCAGCGACTCCGTGGCAGAGCAGAGATTGTGGAAGCACTGGATAAAATGCTCCAGAGCGCAACGCTTGCCCAGCTCCTCTATGGAGCACAGCTGAGTCGGGCGGAGATCGAGCTGCAGCTGCACAAATTTGTAGAGCCAATTGTTGCCTTTGTGGCACAGTATTTGGAAGGCAAGTCGCCGGCTGTGCAGCCGCCGGAAATGTTTGCTGGTCGCATTGAGCAGATACACGATATTGAGGAGAATCTCTGGGTGCCCCAGATGGGGCTAAAAGGCAAGGTTGATGTCTCAGTGCGCGTGCGCAACAAAAAGCTGCCTATTCCTCTAGAACTGAAAACAGGACGCGCTAGTTTTTCAATGGAACACAAGGGCCAGCTGCTGCTCTATCAGCTGATGCACTCGGCTCTGGGCCAGGAGACGCGCAGCGGATTGTTGCTCTACCTGCGCGAAGGCATTGTGCGTGAGGTGCGCGATGGTCGCAACGAGCAGCGTGATCTCGTCCTGCTGCGCAACGATCTGGCGCATTATCTTACACGCGATGCACAGCTCCCCGCTGCGCCGGATGGAACTCTCTCGCTGCCCGAGCAGCCTGGCAAGCTGCTGCAACCGTTTCAGCTGCCCGAGCCCATCTCGCATCACAGTGCCTGCGGCAACTGCGCCTATGCCACGCTCTGCTGCAGCTTTGCCAGCACCGATGCCCAACTGCAGCTGAGCGAATCGCATCCGCTGCGTCGCCTGATGCCGCAAACCTTGGCGCATCTCAGCCAGCCGGACTATGAGTATGTGCTGCACTGGTGCGGCCTGCTCGCACTAGAGGACCAACAATCGCGCCAGTCGCACCAGCTGCGTGCGCTTTGGACTGAGACCCCTGCCAGGCGGCAGCAACAGGGTCGCGCCATCTATCAGCTGGAGCTGGCCAAGGATCAGAAGCCCAGCTTAAAGGACGGTCGCTATGAGCACAAATTGGTGCCATCTGCGCATGCAGATAAAGATTTCAATATGAATCTCAGCGGCGTGAGTTTAAAACTGTTTGTAGTTCGTTGCATTATAATAATCCACTTTGAAATTTGTATGTAATTACCCTCATATAAAATTAGATCAAGACCCGTTCAAAAAACAGAATTTTTAGATATTACGTGATCACTACGAAATTAGGATGCCTTGCTTCCAGAAAATATTCTACATTTCGAATCACTCTAATTTTTGACCTTTTTGTACCTTTTTGCTATACAACAAAATTACAAAACAATGTTTTGTGTATGCAATACCTAAAAGTATGCGATATGTTTAGATTAATTTCAAAAGATTTTGAAAAATTCTACATTTAAAATGGATTTTAAAGCAAAAAATAAGTTAGTTTTAGTTGCAAGAATTCTTATGTCTGGAAATCGTCTTTTTCATATTTTGTTTAATGAAATTCAATGAGTGAACAATCTTTTAAAATCATATGAGTTCTATTAAAAGTATTTACAGGAGTTCAAAGCCTTATACTTTGTCAGCTCACTTGGTGATTGTAGATTTAAACAGGGACTGGAAGTAAAAAAAAACTTTTTCACTATTTCACTTAAAGTTAACCATGAGACAATATTATGAGCACGGATTCTAAGCAGTTAAATGCTATATAAATATAAATTATAGCTGCAAGCATTTCATCTCAAATATGAACGATTACATAAGAAATTTCAAAATTGGTAATTATAATGAGATATACTGTAGTTGACCCAATCTCAAATTAAGGCAATTTCATTTACAGTTTGAGCTGGGCGAATATGTAATAGTTAGCTGCAGTTCACGTCTGGCAATTGCCGCTGGCTACATAACAGGATTAGAGACGCACAGCTTGTGCGTACAGGTGGAGCGTGATCTTGGGCAGCGTTATGCGCAGGAGAGCTTCATTGTGGACAAGCACGAGTCGCAAAGCTTTGCCAGCTTCAACTACACCAATCTGGCGCTGTTGCTATCGCCTAGCGAGAAATCGGCTCAGCTGCGCTCAGTTGTGGTGGCACGGACCCCGCCGAAGGGTCACAAGCAGCTGCCACGCATCATTGGCACCAAGGGCGGGCCCGTGCTGCGTTCGCTGAACAAAGTGCAGCAGATGGCCGCCCTGCGCGCCCTCACCAACACACATCTCCTGATCAAGGGGCTGCCCGGCACGGGCAAAACCCAAACTCTGGTGGCCATTGTGCGTCTGCTGCATTTGATGGAGCGCAGTGTTTTAATCACAGCCCAAACGCACTCGGCCGTGGACAATCTGCTGTTGCGGCTGCTGCCGCATAATCTTCCCATGCTGCGACTGGGCAACAGTGCAAGGATTCATCCGCAGTTGCAGGCAATCAGCGAGGCAGAGCTGACCTCCAATTGCGAATCAGTCGAGCAGTTAACGCAAGCACTGCAAAAGCCCAGCATTGTGGGCGTAACCTGTCTGGGCGCCGGCCACGCCCTCTTCCAGCAGCGGCAGTTTGACTACTGCATTGTGGACGAAGCCACACAGGTCCTGCAGCCGACGGTGCTGCGTGCGCTGAGCCACTGCAGCCGTTTCATACTGGTCGGCGATCCGGAGCAGCTGCCGCCAATCGTGCGCAGTCGTGAGGCGCGTCAGCGAGGCGCGGATGCAACGCTGTTCCAGCGTCTGGACTGCGAGGAGGCAACGGCAGTGCTTACGCTGCAGTATCGCATGAATCGCAGCATTACACGACTGGCCAATCAGCTGACCTATGGCCAGGCGCTGCAGTGTGCCAGCGCGGAGGTGGAGAACGCCAAGCTGCAATTGGAGACGCTTAGCAAAGCTGGCATCTGGGTTCAACGAGCGCTGCAAACTCATCTGGAGCAGTCTGTTCTGATTCTAGACACGTCTGACTGCTCACAGCGCTGTCAGGATTATGTTGCATCCTCCAAGCAGCTGTGCCAGACCAGCGACACCATCGAGCAGCACTACGGCGAGGATAAAACAACGCAACCGGCTCGCTCCCGGCGTCCTCCCAAGTATACCAACTATTGTGAGGCGGCGATTGTTTTGCATTTGCTGCATCAATTACTCGAAGCTGGCTACGATGCGTCCCGCATTGGTGTCATTGCGCCCTATCGCGCTCAGGTGGAGCTGTTGCGTCAATTGGGCAAGGATCTATCCGGCATCGAGTTCAATACGGTCGATCAGTATCAAGGACGTGATAAAAATGTAATTATCTATAGCTGCACTAAAACGGGCAGCGCAGCTTCAAGCGACGCCGTGGAACGATCGCGTGAATCTGAAATCCTTGAGGATAAACGTCGTCTCACTGTTGCCATTACGCGCGCTAAGCACAAGCTAATTCTGCTTGGTGACCTCAACTGCTTGGAACGCTATACGCCCATTAAGAGCCTCTTTCAGCACATTCCCGAACGGTGTCGTCTCCATTTGGCCGACGGTCGCATGGGTTTCAGTTGGCAGACGCTCCTCAACGAGCTGCGCAATCCCAAGAGTGCCGTTTGAACAAATAAAAACTGCATTATTTATTTTTGAAATATAGATTTACTTATTATTTAACTATTGCTTATGTTAAAATAGTTGTATTAAAAATTTTAAAAATATACATACATTTTTCACAAACAAAGATGTGGAACTTGATTATTTATTTTTAAAGTATAGTATACTTAGTATACATTCACTTATTATTTAACTAATAAGAATGTAGAAATAGTTTAAAAAGCAACAAAAAAGTTTTTTTTAACAAAAAAAAATTCGAAAAAAAAATTTTCAACCGTGCATAAACCTTAGAAGTGGAACTAAACTAGAAGCCAAATATTGATCGGTTTGAATCTTATAAACTTGATTCTCATAAACATAAATACCTTCTTGAAAGTCATATAAGTAACACATATCTGTTAAATAGAGTTTGCTCTTAATATTTTTAATTTATTTTTTATTTATATTATTAAATATCTGCTGAAGAAAATTCTAAAATAATTCTTAGTAAGAGCTGCCAGTCGAAAGTGCTTGATATATTGGTTGTGGAGATTATAAATTGTATTGTCTATATACTGTTCTCGTAGTAGTTAAATTTATGTAGTTTTCGTACTTTGTGAATTGGCCATGTTGCGACTAAATTGTCTCCTGTGCTTGTTTATTTGTCATAAACAAACCAATTTATAGGCAACTATTGTTGCAACATAGGGAACCACTTAAGCGCGACTCTAGAAATGTAGCCACACATGTACACACACACATATATATGTGTTATATATATATATATGTATATGTATATACGTATTTATGCGTGTACTCAGTGCCACCCACACAATCGCACTCTAATCACACCCACTTCAATTCAGTGGCAAACTCAGGGCCCTTCGCATGCATTCATGCATTCAACTTAGTCACTTCGTTGCACGCGCCGTCAATGCGCACAATGGAGCACAATGTGGGCGTTGGGTGTGGGCGTGGCACTAAATGACGCTGAGTGCACATTGCCACAATTCTTGGGCATTGCTGTTGTTGTTTTTGTTGTTGCTGTTGTAGTTGTTGCTGGCATAATTTACATGGCAGCAGCACTTGAAACAAACCCGTTGCATACTTGTAGCCGCACAAAGGCCACCAACTAAAAGTTGCCTGTGTGTGTGTGCTTGTGTGTGTGTGCTTGTGTGTGTGTGTGTTTGTGCATGTTTTATGATTAGCGCAATTTAGTGTACTTCAAGATGCTTAGCCATGGCGTATACGTAATGCCTAATTAGCGCCAGAGAAAAAGTTTTTCATTGCAATAGCTAACCGCAGGTCATACAAAACCTAAAGATAGACAAATAGACAAACAGACGGAGAGACGGAGAGACAGAGAGGCAGATGCAGAGCAGCACAGACGGCGCCCAACTTCAAGCTACAAATTTGTTTGGCTTTCGGTTTACCCCACAGACGCCAACGGCAGCCACTACAACAGTAGCCAGGGGGGGGGGGGGGGGGGGGGAGCAAAGGTGCGGGGGAGAGGAGCTGAACTGCTCGCGGCATGCAAAGCGCGATAATTGACCTGCTAGCGAGCGAGAGCTAGAGTATCTATGTGGGTGTGTGTTTGTGTGTGTGTGTGTTGGCCATGCAACTGTGCAACAACTTTCGCTTTGATAAAGGACCTTGGCGTCAAGTCGAGTCCTTTTGGCGGCAACGAGGCGTGGCTTCTGCTGCATGCCACCAAAAAGTAGAAAGGCGGCACCCGCATTGCACT
Source organism: Drosophila maculinotata (assembly GCA_035045305.1). NCBI lineage: Eukaryota > Metazoa > Arthropoda > Insecta > Diptera > Drosophilidae > Drosophila > Drosophila maculinotata. The sequence continues at coordinate 4,252,984 of JAWNPD010000377.1, read as the reverse complement.
TGGCACACAACATACTTTTTAGCGCTTTAAAATTCAAATACCAGAGTATGTACTATATTTAAAAAAGTGCATTTGTTCCTCAAATCGTTTTCGCCGAGCTTTCGCCAAAGTTTCGATTGTTTCGACAATGAAAACGAATTTTAATAATTATATAAAATCGAGGTGTTCAAATCAAGTAATCTCTTTGTCTCTTAAAAAGTCTAGAAAATAAATAAAAATATTTAATGACTTCGGGACAGTTCTGAAATAACATTGAGAAAGACAACTTTAATTTTAAATAAATACAACCATAACTCGTCTCGTTACACAATTTGCAACCCTAGGCGAGGAAGACTCGGGACTCGGGGAAAACAAGTACGTACAAAGTTAAGCTTAAGGCATTTTGGCTAAGAGGATATCAGAAACAAAATAACCTGCCAAATGCTTAGTAAAGAAATCTCTGAAAAGCAAAGAAAAATGTTAAAACAATAAAGAAAGAAAACCAAAAACAACAAACGCCGTGCACAACTCATTCAAGCGCATTAAGCGAAAATAAAGTTTCCTTTTCAGAAAAAGAAAGAAAAGAACAACTTGGGTGTTTGTGTGTGTGTGTGTGTGTGTGGGTGTGAGCGTTTGAAATCAAAAGCAGAAGCGAACTAGATAAACTTGCTGGCTACAGAAAAGGTTCACTAAGCGACTCAAGCAAAAGGATTTGTGTTCTGAGTCCTCACAAAATTAGTCAGGCAATTTGCATAAGCAATAAAACAAAGCATACTTTTGGAGCAAAATATACCAAACAGACGCAAACCGAATCTAAAGCATACTTAGGAGCATTCATGGAAAGAAAAGCCCAGAAATTAAACGGGTTTCTACCGTGCAATTTCTTTTTGACACGAACAAACTCAATTTCACATGACGTGCTTGTCTTAAAAAAATTTATTTTATGAGTGTCCGTTCTCAGACATCACAATAACACTAAATCTAAATTATGAAAATAATATCATAATATGTATTAATTAATTTAATTATTTTACAATACACGTTTAAAAGAAATTCCACTTGTAGTTTAAATTTTAACATATAATAACTTTATATATTTATATATTATAACTTTTTTTGGCTGATATTGCCAGTTAACATTTTTAAAACATTCCTGAACAAATTTATTTTTGAGCTAAGTTTTTTTTTTTTTACAAACAACACTATTAATATAACAACACATATCTACAAACATAAAGTGCTAGCTACTTTCATCACAAATTTCATTCCAAAAAGTTTAGTCTTGAAAGTTTAAAGCCCTTTGTTTTATAAAAAAAACTAAATAACATACAATTGGCAAAACAGTTACTCGTACTCTCTTCAAATTTAACTTGAATGCTCTGCAATTTTGCGTAGAATTGTTATGAACATAAACTTTTTATTCAAAATGAAATATATACATTACTAGCACATATTTTTAAAACAATTATAAATAAATTCATGTTTGGCATTTGAGTAAATTTAAAACCATATAAAAGATGCACCTATTTGCAATTATACAATAATAATAATGTAAGTCTGTGCTACTCGATTAAACCAGTAACAACTAACAATATTTATATATTCTATAACTATAAATCTAATATGCATAAAATAAATATTTTTATCATTTATATAATTTGCTTAGTGTTGATAATAATACTTAAGTCTGCAGAGATATAAGTTTAATGTTTAATATGTAAAATTCATTTAAATATTTCTTTGAACATGTTCCGAGCGCGTCAAACATGTATGCTGTTGAGTTTCATACATTAAGTATTGAAATAATAAATAATAATAGTTTTTCATTTATTGACATTAAATTAAGTGAATGAAATCGTAAATATTTAAAAATGAAATGTTGCTTGAGGTGCCTTAGAGACCTTGGATCGTGTTCAAAATATATAAACGCAAACTCGCTGCGAATCGGCAAACCGTATCGCTGCTTTTTTATTCACTGGTTTATATCAAAACATTTGAGAAACTTTTATTTATTTTTTGTATTCTTGTCTTGTTTTTATAGAGCGCTTTTATGAGGCGTAAAAATAACATTTAAATGTTAACACGCCATTTAAACGCAAATTTGCACAGCTTTTGCCTACTTTTGGGCGCCGAAGAAAGAGTGCAAAAAATGCCAGAAAACTGTGGCATACCAACAGGCGCCCAGCATGTGGTTTTTTGTTGCCCCGGCTGCTAAATGGCAGCTGAGACGGCACAAAAGGGCAAAAGGAAAAAAACTTGCCCCAAATTTATTGACGAAAACAAAGTCAAGTGGCGAACAACCCGAACTCGAAGCTACAGCTGAGATTGCAGCGATTCTGTGGGCATCTGTCTATGTGGGTACTCCATGTGTTTACGAGCTATGATAAGCTAAGCAGCAGCGGCAACTGCGGCGACTCTGGCGGCAGCAACATTGGCGGCAACCCGACGAGCGCCATTAAGTATGCTACACGTTGCGCTCACTCACTGCAATGTTGTCGCCGGCGACCACAGAAACAGAGCCAACTATAAATCTATCATGTTTACGCTGAGCTTGACGAGCATGCTCCCGCAGTTACTGAGATGCCCAGGCAACAGAGAAAGCATAGATACCCCCTACCCTACCCCTCTAACCTACAGCCCACAGCCCACATCCCGATAGCAACTACAGCACTTGAGCACAATTTGTTTATGCAAGTCGAGGCTGTGTGCGAGTAAACGTTGCTTGAATTATGGCTTTGTTTATCCCAAGTCGCACACAAAGAAGAAAAATAAAAATGCCACACCCACAGCCGCACAGCCAAACAGCCCACTCAGGGGGTCCGAAGTTTTCGCTAACGCAAACGAAAAACTTTGCCTCACATTGCAACGGGTGATATTCTTTTTTGTTCCTTAAAGATGGGGCGTGATATGTTATGGCATCATAACAATTGATTTTATTTGCCTCGCTTATTGATATCGTGTGTTATTCCTATTTTACTAGTAGGATCTGCCGACAGCTGAATAATATGGACAATGTTTTATCGTAAACGGTACAAAGTTGCTATTTTACGATAGGGTGTCCCAACAGTGTCCCAAAACAGTTTCCTTAAATGTCATGATAAAAATTTGTATAAAACTTGTGCTTTAAATAAACCAAAATTTATATGCATTTGGCTTTGGCTATTATATGAGCTCTTAACTCACCAAAAACAACAGGCAATCTCTGAGCTTAATAAACATATGTTTTTATTGAATATCAAACAACATTTCTTATCCAGAACAGATTTAAAATTAAATATAGAAAATAAGTTTAAATGAATGCATTTTTTGCACATTTTAATAATACTTGAAAAGGCAGTTGAGTGTTTTATTTTGGTTGACAAAAATAATAATTCATTTCTTTTCGTTATTGATAAATACAAAAAAGTTTATACATTTTGAAATATTGCCTGGAAATAATTCTGTGTTTACTTGCTAAAATTATAAAAATAAAAAATGGATATTTACATTTGTCTTAAAAAGTTTCTATCATAAAATATGATGCTTAAAGTTTGAACATATGCCATAAAACATTAAGGTAACAGATTGGCCTGTTTTGATACGTGTGATTAAAGATTTAAATTGTACAAAAAATTTCAAAATTGAAAACTTGTTGAAATGATACTTATAATATTAAAAAGTGTTTCAGCTGCTGTGCACCAGAAAAGTTTGACAGTTTTGTAGCCTAGTGTAGACTTACCAAATGGTATCTTCAATAAATTTTCATTAGCAGTCGAACACTTTTATTGGCTGCGTATTTTCCTGTTATATCTATTTATAAACTTGTTGCATGCCACAATATTATCTCAGGCATAACAAGCAACCCCATCGACATTTACCCAACCCCGTTTCCTAACAAAAAAAGAAGGAAAAACAAACTTCTCAGCTTATTGATTCACAGCCTTTCCACAAATACTTTGACACTTGGAACTGGCACTTTGACAAGCCACAAAAAGTTCACTTGATATATTTATGAAAATGTTTTTGACACGTTTTTAATAAGGTTGTTCCCGCTCTTGCGCTTGTTGTTTATTATTATTTTATTTTTTTTTGCGCTATGCATACCTGAGGTTCGTGCAACATTTGCAACGCCTGCTTCTGACAATTTGTGTTGTTAATTTAATTAAAAGCGGCGTTCATCGGCGTTACGATTGGCGGTCTACTGGGGCCAATTTTCTGTGTTGATGTCTGTGTGTGTGTGAGGCAGGCAGTTTGGGCCTTTGGACTTGTGAGCTGGGAGTTTTTCAAAAAGTTTTTCAACTCCCAAACGCAGTCAAATGAGCAGCAATCAGTGAGTTTGAGAGACAGGCGCGTCAAGAACAACGAAAACAAGTGGCTCGTTAATTAGGAACAAAGCTGCGAAAATTTATATAATGGAAGATTTAATAAATGTTGCTGGCTGAAAGTTAAGACAAGTTCATAAATAACAACAAAGTTTAACTTTGTTGTGGATAAAATTAAGTGCTTATTTAAAATGGCTATGAAACGTAAAAATCTGTAGCCTGCAATATTTATTTAAGTCTATTTTCTATCTTAACTATAAATAGTAAATTGCGAACTGAGGTCAATTATTTTCAATTAGGTCATGACTGGCAAGAGGCTGTACTTTCATTTGACATATACATCAATCAAAATTTGACCAATGATATTTAGCAAAGGTCCAGAGACACACACTATACCCAAATGACCTGCAGAGCCAATCAATACAAATAAACTTTGAACTTTGCGTGTGCTTAAAAAAAGAACTTCTCGCCTGGCACACAACAATAGCAAACAAAACTGTCTGCCAAATAAACTTGAAGGCAAAACAAACTGAAAATGGCATAGGAATAAAATCAAATAAACTGAAATAAAAGTTCAAATAAAATGTGATTATACGAGTAGTATGTTAGTGCTGCTGTCCAGCGCACAAAAACGTGCCCAGATACAAAAGTAAACTAGCGTCGAAATCTCAGACTGCTGGTTGCATTCAAGCTCTAACAACCACAAAAACAACAACAACCACAACAGCAACAGAAACACCAACAGCAACACCAACAATGGACAATGTGAAAAGTAGAAAAATTCATTTTCACCAGCAAACACAAAAAAAAATCATATGAACAGGAAAAAATAGCGATAACTCAAATTGAATGCCAATAAAGTAACATATGCGGCCCTCAAACTAACTCACACACATAGATACACACATTCACATGGACATCATTGCGTATACGTAACAGTAACTAGCAAGGCGTTGGCTGAAGGACACGCCATGGGCAACGTGAGGCGCCTCGCCGGAAGTTGGCAACGCAGCGTAGCAGCAAAAAAAAAAAAAATAAATAAATAAAAAGAAAACTGAATCCAAATGCCGAGAGCAAAACTAACGAGCTTCGTTGTATTTAGCACAGGCATCTCCAATGGCCCCAAAAGTAATGCCAATCTAAAATAATACGATGTGTAGCATGTGTTAGCCTTGAGGGGGCGCCGAGCGGTATGGCGATAACGAAGTGCCACGAAACAAATGTACGACATACAAAAATAAAAACCAAAAAAAAGAAAATAATAATAAAATAAAAAAAAAAACAATCACTGTGAGTGGGTCGTACTTTTTTGTTCCTTTTTTTCGGAGGGGCTGTGTGAAGACATCAGCTTAGCAGATGGGGACTGTCAACAACGTTTCGTTGACAACTATTGACACTAACATGATATTACTTATGCATAAAGCCGTAAAGCATGGGTATGCAGCATGAGTGATGAGCGAGGTTCGTGTGAAAAGTTTTGCAAGAGTTCTACTTCTACTTGCAACTGTTTGGGTTTAATTATTTATGCTGAAAGCTAATTACGATAATTCTATAATATAATGCTATTTATTTTAATAAAACTCCATTGGCATTTCAACTATTTGGTAATGAATTAATTTTATGGTTTTTGTTTTAACATATTTTAAAATAAAATAATTTAATATTCCAATTATTTGAACTTTTGTAATAACATGAGTTGGTTCTGCTTTTTGATTTCAAATCCATTTAATTTTATAAGATTGAATATGATTTTTAATTTTGAAATACATAAGCAGTGTTTGTATAATATATATATATATTTGATAATAATATTTAACCTATAAATCAAAAGTATTATATATAAGATATGGTTATGTTTATCCGTTTACACGAGTGAGTGTATTAATTCATAAGTAATTATTTTTGTGTACAAGTTGAAATAATTGCTTTTAATTATGTTGTGCTTTTTATTGCAAGCTGTTTTATTCAAACAAGAATTTATTTATCGAATATTACCCATCAGTCTCTTGTTAAAGCAGTATCGTTCATGTCTTGTATATTGTATAATTGGGTTTACTTCATACATCTTCACCACGAACCCATCTCGCCGCTCTGCACCACTGTGCACCACTCAGAACACACACATTGGAAAATACTCATAAACATGCTTATGCCGTTGGCTTTGCTGTCTATTCGCCTTTTGTTATTTTTGCATACGTTATGTATATTTTTGCACAATTTTTCATTTTGTATTTTTTGAAGAAATTGAAAATGTTGCAGGACAACTAAAATAGCAAAAGTCGCAGCAGCAGAAGGCAACGCTAGCCTTTTGTTGCCCGGCCCGGAGGACTCAGATTCTAGATTGGGCTTCGGCTCTATATTAGCACTTGGACATTTTGGGCATTATCATAAGCTTAGCATATCCAAGTGCGAAATGTGTATGTGAGTGCTCGTGTCAGCATTTATTGTTCCCTTACATTTTGGCAGGGCAATTTTACTGAATATTTGTTGAAAATTCTATCACATATTTGAAATTTTGCTTTGATTGCATTTCTCACTAAAGGTAACTTGAAATATGTATTTTCTGCATATTTTGTGTATATTTTTTCATCAAATATTTTATGTTTATTTTGTGGTCAAGCTCTTCTCTGCAAAACACTCATCAAAATATTTTATGCCGTTTAAGTTATTCAAAAGATTGAAGGGAAATATTTTCTGAAGTGTAAATATATATGCATTAAAAAACTCTCATCAATTAAAAAAATATAAATGTGTAAAGTGTAGTTTTATTCATGTTTTTTTTTTCAAGTACTTTTTTGAATGCATTCAGTAATATTTAATATTTGAATAAAATTATAAAAAATATTTCATACATTTATAACACTTATATGTATTATAAATATAATAATATTATAAATATAACTTTAAATTTGCAGTAAATTCTTAAATTTGTATGCAACAATTTGAATTATTTAATCGCTTATATTTGTAACTCATCATTTTTTCGTATTTAATTCCACTTGTGTTTTTGACACTTGGCATAAATTCACTTTTTACCCGAGTTTATTTCTGTTAAAAAACCCTGCCCTCACATTTGATTTTCTTTTCAATTGTTAGCAATGTTTGATTTTGAATAATTTAAAGCATGCACCACTTTTAATTTATTTTTTATTTATTTGTATTTATTGAAGCATGCGTCACACACACACACCATCAAGCACTCCTTCCAAACCTTCCCACACCCATTTGCACCTTCATTAAAATGCAATAATATATAAGTACTGAGTCTGTTGAGTCGACATCAGTGCTGAGTTGAAGTCCATTTCCTGTCCCAGAGCCGAAACCCATTCTGTAGAAGTACCACAACGCCGAAATATGAGACAGAAATCGTGGCTTTCGCTTTTGCTTCGAGGCGTAAACAAATACGCGACTGCCACGCGTCAGTCATTAAATCAGGAATCCTGGAATCCGCAGTCAACCCCATCGCGGCTTTTGAACTTTACAAGCAGCGTTTCACTGCGCAGTGAGTTTTGAATTTTGCGGTGGGTAGGGGGTGGTGGGCGGTTCACAGTAATTGGAGTGGGCGGCACGTAAGCACCTCGAGCTGCAGGCACCTGTGCCAAAGTTTTACCAACCAGCTCGCTAACATTGCTAATGAGAAGGCCGCCTAATTAATATAAAATCTACATGCGTTTATTGCGGAAATTGGCAATTAAACATCAGAAAGCTTGCTTAAAGTTACTTTGTAATCGAACACTTCTCGCGTTTTCAAAGCATTCGTATCATAGGCAGACAGCGTGCCCGGCTGCAGATTCTTCAGGTTGTGGTAATGCCTAGACAGCACAGACAGGCAACTTGATTTGCCAGCAACAAGTCCTACCAGATTTGCAAAGAGCTTGGTATAACCATTCAATGCGTCGGCTTGCTATAAAATAATTAAGAAATATTAGATTTCATATATTTATATTAATAGATGTGATTTTATAAAATTTTAATATTGTGCAAAGTTTTTTAAGAAATAAAAATGATATGAAATTGAGTGGCATCAAATATTATTTGAATATATACATTACTATATGTATGATCAATGTTACATGATGTTACCTACCTACTACCTTTCTGCATCATTACTATATAAATCCCTCAATTGTATAACTATATTTGCCATATGTGCAGGTCTGATTATAGATTACATAGTTTACAGTTCGAGCCAAAAATCACAGAAAACCATATCTCCTACAATTTTGAAGTCATTGTCTAAGAGTACGAATTTTAAGTCTTTAACCTAACAATATAATCAATGCCTACAGATAATTGCAACCTTCTTACTTGCTAAATTAGATTATATCTAGATAAAACTTACGCGCACTATCTTATTAGCCAAAAGGCGCTGTACACTCGCACGGTCCAGCTCATAGCCCGAGGGTAACTGTAACTCTATATTGCTGCCCACGTAGTATTCAAGATCTATTGGATTGCGCGTCACACACAATTGAAGTCTCATTAGCTCACCCTTGAAGACCCGCATAGACAGGTGATAATGATTGACCGTGTCGTTTGGTTTTATTGTCTGCTGATCCTTCAGCTCATAGTCATAATTGCAGCGTAAAAGAAACTGACCAGTGCCCTCTGCTTTAAAATTAACGATTTGGTTTTGTGTCTTGAGCAGCACCTGTTGCTCTACCAATCGATTTTTATCTTTGATTACAATCCTGGATGGATTATTTGGATCATCCCAAATCGTCACGATTAATTGTGGGTAATCAGCTGATTGGGTCTGCAGATACTCGTAGATGGCCAGATCGGCTATAGAGCACTCGTAGCAATTAACATGATTGTCGGCTCCAAAGTGATGAGCCATGATCCAGCTAAGGATTTCCGACTGTTGTACTACGCGTTCTCGACGTATATCCCTGGATAGTAAACGAGCAGCGGTTTCCAGTTCACGATGCTCCTGCATCCAGTCGATGGTTTCCTGCTCATTCGGGTTTTCCCATTTTACTGAATCCAGTCCACGTTTGGCCAGCAGGTAATAATCTGTGCAGTTTTCTATCTGCGCGTTGATCCACTTCTGGGGCTTTTGCAGATTCAGCATTCTTGTTGAGTGCTGCAACACCTTGAGCACCTCAATGTTCAGCTCAAGTGCTTCGATCTTTCGCCGACCTGGCGTCTCGCAGCGCTCCGTAAAGTGTCCTTCATTGCTTATGCGATTGATCAGAAATTTCTCGCATTGCTTCAGCATACCTATTTCAAAATCGATGGGTGTGTCCTGTAAGAATTGAAGCAGCTGCAGCGCAAATGAAGTCAACCAGGTTGAACTGCAGGCAACTCCTACAACTACGCTATAATAGCTGAATCCTCCATCGCGTCCACGCAGACGCATCAGCGCTTGAAAGCCATCGTTGAGCTGATCCTCAAGAAACTGCTTGTATCGTGGGGAGAGCCAGTTCTTATCATTCAAATATTTCCACAACTGATAGACAGACATCAGCTTGCTAATCAATTGCTCGCCATTGTCCGACGCTTTAATGAGACTTCCGCTTTGCAGTTTACCGGCAATGACAAGACCACTCACAAAACACTTGAGGCCATCGACAGTTGGTTTGTGTGGCAACTCCAATTTGGATTCGATTCGTGGGCGGCGCACCGTCAATTTATGATAGAACCCAACCTTATGTGACAACAGCTCAGGGCTCTTCAAGACTTCAATTTCCCGACTTGTTGCGTCTTTGGCAGTATCAGATGTTGCCCTAAACGACAGATACAGGGTGCCAGGCTTCAGAGCGTGCAGATTAAAAGTAACAGCATTCATTCGATTGCTCTCTATGATCAGGGTTTGTTCCGTGAATTGCGAGTCGGGCAAAGGAGTGCCATTGTTGTCGAGCAGCTGAAAGCGATTGGCATCCTGATTCAGTCGGATGATGGCTTCAATCTGCTTATCCTGCTGATTAAAGCAGCTCAAAACTAGTTTCAGAACTTCACCTGATCAAAGACCCAGAGAGAGAAAGAGAGTAAGTTAGATAACCTTTTAAAAGTGGTCTGATCACTATGCTCAACTCATACCCACCGACTTTCATGCTATAGGGCACGCTAATGGATATGAACAGAGACTTGCTGCTTCTTATATTTATGTAGGGTTCGGGCACTGGCAGTGTCAGCCCCACAATGGGATTTACTGAAAAGGCACTCAGTCTCCAGGTAGTGATGACATCGGGAACACGTGACTTATAAGTTGTCCAGCCAGCTTTGGTACTGTAATCGTGAGAATTAATAGTGTTAGGTACAAAATAAATAAACAGAATAACATGTTTAATAGGGCGAAAAGTATATTTTTAGGGTGTTAATCCGAATATTTACATTTACATATCTCATGTGATATATTGTATAAATATTATTCGCTATTAATTCATTTTTTTGTAATACCAATTTCTTGATGTAACATTTTCTTTAATTTACAAACATTTTAGTTAAAATGTCCAATTACAAATTTGACTTACTTCTTGATGCTGTCGAATATCCAAACATCGTTAAATTCTTCTTTTATATTTGGTAATTCACAACAGGCAAACTCTTCAATAGACCGGGACATCAAGGCTTTGTTTATGTTTCGTACGTTTCGAGAAAATGGCTTGGAGCGCAATTTAATTTCATCTGAATTCAAAATCTTTGACTCTGTGGAATAAATGATTATTATGACATAGTATAAGTATTTGTATAAAAACTGACTTTTTGTCACGTCCAACATATTGACTGCATTGGTCAACATAACTAATCCTGATGTGTGAAGCGTTTGATCCTCATTCTCTAGCATATCGGGAGCATTGGCTAGTATCGAGAATTTGATTTTGTCAAAATAATCATGTGTGAACTCATTAAGCGAATCGCCAGTGATCTGAATAACGCGATTGTCCACTGCTAAGAGGCCCACATAAGAATTGGGCACCGATTTTATACGGAACGATACCTCTTGTCCTGGCGTTACCTGGGTCGGTGCTTCGATATGAATCTATATAGTAGAGAATTAGATCAATTTATTTTTAATTTGCATAGATCGTACTCACATGGTCGTGTTCCCATCGTATGACTGTAATGGTTTGTCTAGACATTAGCAAGATTTTGGAGTCAGCTTCTATGCTGTATAGGATTACTTGGACAAACGGCCACATTTTCATCGTGAACTGTACTAAGATTTGAAAACTGTTCTTATTCTTTTCCGGAAAGACCTCTTTTGAGGCCAACATGAGACCATTGAACATAATCACGCATACGGCATTTTTAATCTCACGGTCAACCTCAAAACGTATCTTTTGTGGTTGTTTCATTGGTGTGCCAAAGTTTTGTATTTTGATTCTAAATGGTGAGATTTGGGATTAAGATAATTTGTTAGTGCGAAGGTTCTTCATTCTATATTTCTGTGGAACACTTACAAATTGACTTGTATGCTAGGGGTACGGAATTCACTTTGAGGAGCAAATTCAACCTCACAATCAACTTTATCATTGTTATCATTGCCCCTTAGAGTGACAATTCTGATTGCATTTTCTTCTCTATCGGTGAATTTCTCATTAACAATTGCGCTCAATTTGAGCTGGAGCGGCATAGAATTGGGTATCATTGCTTGGAACTGCGCTAGTTGCACCTGGACGGTGGCTTGGCCATTTTCAAGCTTTGCCGGCTGCTTGATAAGCAGCGGCTTGTGCGATATTTCACCTTCAGTGTAGGTTGTGATGTGGAGAGTCAGATTACCGTCAACGGGGCTATCTAAGGCGTATCTGGCCTCTACGGCTACCTCAAGTGTTTTATCTTTTACATGAACTTCAGCTGGCGCCTTAATGCTAACCTCAAACGCGGGCAGTTCATTATCCGATACTTGGATGTAGGCGCACTCCTCAATGGACCGAATCCCGTTCTGTGAACAGATGCGCCAGTTTCCGAGATTAAGTTGTCGACTCAGACGCAACTCTGATTGAAATACTCCTCTGGTGACTGCAAATTGGTGGTAGACTTTGACACGATTTCCCTTGGAATCCTCAATCCAGATGATCGCGTTTGGCTCTGGCCTAACATCATTCATTGTCTCATTGTGGTAGAACACACTAAACTGCAGCAATTGTCCGGGTCGGTAAAGCACCTTGGGCGTTTGTATTGTAATAAAGTTTTTAAAGTTACGCCAAGTCAGTTCCGTAGAGTTCTCTACTTGCAAGCCACTCAGACTTTTCACTTTCAGCCAATACCTGCCGCTCTCCAGTTCCGGCAGATTGAACACATACGAACTATACGGAAACATCCAAGTTGTATGCAATTGCATGACCATGTTGAGACTGGGTCCGGTGAGGGACACCTCGAAACTGGTTCTGGACATGTAATTGAAGGTGCTCACAACAACTCCATACGGACGGCCCGAATAGATGATGCCAGCTGCAGCTACAGCATAGTAACTGTCGCCAACAAACAGAATATTAATAAACTTATTACTCGATTTTTATTTAAGATTAATAACAGAAAAATTCCATAAATTATGAAATCAGTTATACACGTGAGATGATATGCCATAATTAATTCCCATGTCACCTATAATGCAGCAACAATCAAATTCGATATGCTTGCCTATGTTTCTTGACTTATTGTCAACAAATAAAGGTTCCAGTATCCAGAAAAAATTTAATTACAAGTTAAAACTGACGGAGATAGTGTTATTATATCTAATGTTTATCTAACGTATCTGGTATAAAGGAAAAGGAAACCTTGGCAATAATGAAAATTATATAAATATTTATGTTTAGATAGATTTATATATACAGCTGTGTGCTATGAAATAGTAGTGTCGTTGGGTCTGACCTGTTATATTGTCAAATGGCATTACAAGTCAAATTTGTTTGTTCGAGTTTCTAAAATTTCTAGGCCCAGCTTAAGTATTAAGTATGTTGTTGCTGTTCACCATCTAAGATTTTTTGCTTTTCTTTTTTCTTGTTAGTTGGCAGATATATATAAAAGCGCTCACTGCCTAAATCGATCCTGAGACTTAACACAACTTTCTTAATATATAGAAGCAATCTAATTTGAAAAACAAAATTGTTTCAAGGTTAAATTTTGTATCTTGGGTTGCTCGGATTATTCTTGTAAATTACACTTATTAAGGTAATAATAACTTGCCCCGTAATACTCTCAGTCCTAAACGCATTTATCGCATCCGTTGGCAGCAATAGGCTCATCAATTCGAACACTATAATATATCCGTAGTAGCCCCAATGGGTTCCATATACGTTCATGGTGAAGATAAAACTGATCGCTTGTAATTATACTGGTTTGGCCTGCGTATCGCTTCAGTTGCAGCCGTGGAATCGGCTGTTAGCTGGCTAATGCAATTTATATCTGGTTGTAATTCAATCGGTCACAGCAGATAAAGTGCATAATTGAAGAGCCATCTTGGAGATTGTTGGACAATCTCATCTTTAGTTGGCGACTTCAGCTGTTGGTCAGCTCCTGTGCTTGGTTGTGTTTTGTTATGTTTTGTTTTGTTTGCTTGCTTGTTTGCGGTTTGTTGTTTGTTGTTTGTGGCCATCGTTCACATTAAAGCACTCGATGGTGAGTAGTTGCCGTTGACGTAACCGTTGTCCTTGTTGTCACTTGGTTAATAAAGCAGCACTTAGAGTTTGATAGAGGCAAAGGCAAAGCATTGGACGCATCCATTGCCATTGGCAGAGCGGTTATTTAAGTCCTCAGCTCAGCTCGATATATACTTGTCTGTATGTCTGTATGTGTGTGTGTCTGTCTGTCTGTCTGGCTATCTGTGTGTCCGTGCGTCCTCGCTGTGATGCAGTTATGCGCATTTCCGCTTGAGTAGTTTCCATTCCTGGCTTGCTTTGCTTACATTTAAGTGCATAAAGTACACATGTGTTTGTTTGTGTGCGCGAGGGTTGAGCGATAACTAAAGAGAACTTTATTGAGCTCTCATTATCATTAATTAACTGGTTGCTCAGAAGTTATAATTTATTTGATTTAAATGAAATTGGAAGTTATTACTCTCAAAACTGTTTTCAGTAAATTTATATTTATTTCATTCTATTTCATTTTGAGTTTTTTTTATGTTTATTTATTATTATTATAAAGGCAGTAATATACTTTTTTTTTGGATTTGGTATATTTTGTATTGTATTGTTAATAATCAGGGTAATAATTATAAATAACATTTATATATAAAAATTCAGATTTAAAATTATGAGATAAACATATAAATGAAATTGGAATTTATATGCTGTGATCAAAATAAGTCATAGTTTAGCTTTACATTTGTCAGTCTAATAAACCTTAAGTAGTTTTGTAGTTCGACAACTGTTTGATCGTCCCTCTTGCATTTACAATTGCCTGGACAGAAGCATAAGCAACAACGAGAACAACACATACTCACATATATTTATACGCACACACACACACACCCACACAGATACATACACGCAAACACACATAGACTGTTGCCATGTCACTCATTCACTCACTCAAACTGTCAATGCGAGTTTGAATCTTTGTATTTTGCGCTTTCGCCTGCAATTGGCAGCCGAGGCAGCATTACATTTGCTTGATTGAACTTGTGGCCCAGCACACCCTCCCCCAATCCCGCCCATTCCCCTCTCTCCCCACTCTCTTGTGTAAGTGGTGATTGTAGTTGTGTGTGATTTTGCATTTGTATTTTTGGGTGCTATGTCGGTAGCAGCCAAAGAATCTGGCAGCCGCATGGATTTGGCCAAAAACCAGAAACCAGTGGCCAAGCCAGTGAGTTACCTCAATGAACGAGACACGTTGTTAAATGCATAAGCAGGCAACCCTGACCCACATTCGATGCCAGTTCGAGCAGAAACATAGCCATAGACAGTCATAGTCCAGCTCAGCTCAGCCCAGCTGTATTTGTAGCATACTTTTTGGCGCATACAATCTAAAGTGCACTTTTCATCATCAGCTGCAGCAGCAGCAACTGCAGAGGAAGCAAAGAAGCAGCAAACGAAAAGTAAACTTGAAAAATATATGTCTAGTTTTTTGTATGTTTATTCGCCGCTTCTCAACTCATCACTTAATCCGCCAACTAGAAACAACGCCAGAGGGCACAGAGCGGGATCTCAAAGAAAGACAAACTTACTATACACTTGCAAATATTAATTCACATCATTCGCTGTCTCTCTTTGTAACCCATATATAACCTTAATGTAGCGTTATATAACATCGAAACAAAATTAAAAATCTTAAAATATATTCCAAAGCTTAGGATAAGACTGATATGAAATGTATAAATGCAAAATTGGAAATGTTGATATATTAAATTGAATATAATTTTGTTTTGTCAATAAGTGTAGTGAAATAACTTTAAAATGACATAAGTGGTTAAGAATTTAGTCAATTGGCTTAAGCCATTGCTGTGGAATGATAATGATAATATTACCATAAATATAAGTAAGAATAATAATAATTATGTTTTTAAAAATAATAATAATATTAGTGAAGATTTGTTACAGGAAATGTGATGTATTTTATAGAGTATCTCAGGCTTCGATGGGACACCGATTTTGCTCTTTAGCTTTTGGCTCTTGCGATTTTCAGTTTCATTTATATGGCCCATACATCTCAATTTGTGCGACTTGCGAATTGGGTTACTGCTTCGGAGTCGGTCTCTGGGCCGAGCAATAGACTGTGACAGCGTTAAAGAATGACTGCAAAAGAGGCGGTGAGGCGTGGCATGGAGGGGCGGTGTAAAGTTTGCTAAGCTCAAATTTCAGTGACTGTCACTGGTGTCTGTTGTTCTTGCAAAGCATATCAATTAAGTTGGCACTGGCTTCCGGCTGTAACCGAAGAGTCAGCTTATCATTTGCATGGAAATTACCCTATCCACACACAGAGGCCAGGATAGGATTGATCCTATCCTTGCTGGCGACCCCAAAAGTGCCAACTTTATAACTTTAAACAAAATCACAGCATAGAAAAACAATGTGAAACGCAACAATGAAACGCACAAAAGCTGAAATGTTCCACCAAAGAGTTGAGCAATTTTTTTCTTCTTCATCTTTTTGTTGAAAAAAACAAAAGTTTTGCTCTTTTAAATTCATTTAAACGCTTTTAGCGCTTTTCACGCCAGCCAACCAGGATGTCTCCTGCTCGTCTGGAGCTTTATGGATGGCCCAGAGTCGACATGGTCGACATCGTCGCCCCTTTGCCTCATGATTGCCAGCGATAGAGCTACAAAGTTTTGTTTCGGTTTTGTAAAAAATGTCTAGCGTCGCTGATGATGAAAAAAAATGGCAAAGTTTTGCGACGCACAAAGTGAAACTATCAGAATAATACGAGTGTGCAAAATCAGGCTAACTAGAGTTGGAAATTTCCTCTACAATGCGGACAATAGGGCTCGTAAAGTAGTATCGTACTTGTTATTTTTATTAGGGTTAAGTACACCTAAAAGCATCGTTTCGTACAATATATTTAATCTCAATCCAAATAAATAAAGCACTTTCTCCTGACGGACTGACTAATTTGTGATTGCTAACGCATAGTCCGAACCGTAAGAGCTGAGAAGCTGAAATTTGTACGGACGAAAGTAAACGCTTAAATTTAATCCGAGTAAATTCAATTATAATACTGAAAAAAACAAAGAATTAAAGAAGCGTGAGCTAAACAGTGTATGCCATATCTTCCAAAGGTAAACTTTGGTAACTAACTTATGGTAGCAGGTCCATACATTGTAACCTCATCCTGATTCGTGTTCCTGCGGATGAAACAATTTTTTTGCTTCTTTTTGCTTATTAAAACTTCTTATTTTTTTTAATATTAGTTTTGTAATATAAAGTAAAAGGTGCTACCAGCCATTTTTAATTAAAAAAAAAACACTTTAATATTATTATATAATATTATAATTAGTATATACTATTAGCGGTGAATATCTAGTATATATGTATGTATACATATGTATTTATTGTCAATTGAATGTTTGATTGAAATTGAAATTTATTTTTCATTCATATTTATACATTAATTTAACACTTATTTTAGCCATTCCTTTAAACATTTTTATTTTTGATCATACAGTATTTATCTATGATATTTAAATTTTTGTTAGATACATAATTTTGTAGTCTATTTTTCTACCCATAGCATCAATGAAATACGCACCTATTAAATTTATGGCAACTTTTGAATCAAATCTTTAAATTTGCGACTTGACCAGTTCCTCAGCAGCACCTTCCGTTCAAGCTGGCTGCTCTTGGCCCCGCACGTAACTAGTGTTGAACGGTTCGGCTTTGTTGTAGACCAAACTCTGTCTTCAAATCCCCAGCAGCCCATTCATCCGCATGCGTAGCGCATGCCAATTGTGCAATTGTTGGAAAATTTCTTTTGCTAAAAACTTGTACGTTGTGACTCTTTCTATCTTTTATTTTGTTATTTTGCCTGGTCGTTTCTCACTTTTTACGCTTCCTACCAACGCCCGTAAGCTTTGTTTGTTGCGGCTCCCAGAGAGGGCTGCCGGAGCTGCTGTGGGCTGCTGTCTTAATAGGTGTTGGCAATCATGAAGTTGCTTGCGGCTGCAGGACGCGAATTGGGCCAACAACTATAGTTGCTATAGCAAAAGACAGAAGACAACTTTTAAGTTCTATTCGCTCTATACATATATATGTGTGTATGTGTGTGTGTGTGTGTGTGTGTATTTGGCCATTAGTTGCTTTGATCAAATATTTAAAGCTAATGAACAAGATGGGCTCACTGCCAACAACCAATAAAAGAAAGGAGAAAAGTGGCATAGAAGAAGAAACTAAACTGCAACTAAACTTGTTTGGCATTTTCGATGATTTAAAGCGGCAAAGGGTATCCACAAAATAAAAAAGGACTCATCAGGCCAGCGCCTGCCCAAAGAAGTTCAATCAACCTGACAAATTTCAATCAGGTTGCGGTAAAAACTGACTCACTGCTCACAGCTCACATATAGATAGATAGATGGATAGATGGATAGATAGAGTCCAGGCCAGGTTCAACCAGGTATGGCCCGAGTCACGCCATGGCACAATTAGGATGCCGTTGAAGTTTTGTCAATGAATGAAAAGCGTCTGCAACTTTTATTTAACTTGTGAGAGGGCCCCGCACACACACACACACACACACACACACACACACACACACACACACACAGAGCAACCGTGCTTGGTCAACAATTGCCGTCTAGAACGTGCACTCACGTAGAGAGAGCCACACAAGCACACACACAGAAAATGCTGAGTTTGGAGTGCGCGGTGCGGAGTGCGGCAGGGCAAAGGTAAATGGGTAAACCAACGTCTAGTGGCTCGTCGGTTTTAGCTATTTACAGCAGTTACTGTTCCGAGTCCTTACTACGTCCTGATGAGTTCGACTTTCAATGCAGCTTGCAATTGGTTAAGCAACGGCAACTTAAAGTTGACCAATGTACATTATGTTCTAAACTTGAAAGTTTTTAGTTTAATATATTCAAATTGAATCTCTTTAGATTGAATACATAAGACAGTTTATTTACTATAGCTTTCATTGCAAGATTAAAGCAGCATATAAGCAAATATATATTTTGCTGTAAAATAATCAATACTTATTTCTCAGTTTCTTACATTTTAGTGTAATCTTATGTTTTTCCTTGAGAAATAAACTATTATTATAATATATAATCATTTTATAACTATAATATTATTTTATTATAACATTAAAATAGTTTTGGTGTATTCAAATGTAAAAACTATTATATTTATAAATATAAAAGTATTATGTTTCGGGGAGAAAAGTCTATCAGCTCGCTCAATTGGATTGTTTTCAAATTTATACTGACATTAAACCGATTTTTTTGAATTAATTTTAATTAATTAATTAATCTTTAATCTTTGAAATAAGTCCTAAATGTGATTAATTGTACTTCTTGGAATCATTCAAAGACAAAATATTGAAATTATTTTACTATTCTTCTAGCACTTTTATATTTGATCAAGTGACACATTTAGCTTATGGCATCACAAGTAAATAAGAGTATTCAAGTTTCCGCTAATCAAGTCAAACTTTTAGCAATTGCACTTTTGATGTGCACAATTGCCTGGCAAAAAAAAAAGAAATGTTGTGAGGCTTAACTGAAATTGGCTCTGGTTTGTGGTTTAGTCGCGTGCCAAAGTTAAATGCGGCTGTGCCCATTGCTAACAACAAGCACAGCATTTCTCTCAGTGCCGCCTACGCGATAAGGCTGTTCATTCAGTTCATTCAGCAGCTGCTGCCGCTGCCGTTCGCAATCGACAAACCGACTGACCCCAGCGTTGAACCACAACACGAACGGACTCCAACACCGACACGGCCTCCCCCTCCACTCCCTGCTCCTCCGCGTAATCAGGCAGCTGTTCCAACGCTGTTTACATTGCGAGTGCAATGAAACTGACCCACGATGCGAGTTAGTTGGCAAACCAAAGTATTTGTGAGAAGATGTTCAATTTGTCGCTGCTCCTTTGGTCTCGATTGTTGTGGCTTGTGGCTGCGGCTGCGGCTCTGGCTCTGGCTCTGGCCGTCCAATCCCCGCTAAACGCCAAGGACTATCAGCTGGACTTTGTCAGCGCCTTGACCGACCTTGCCGAGCAGCGGGCCGAACTGAGTCTAAACGAATATCTGAAACAATTGCAACAGAATGCCATTTATGGAAACTACACTGATCTGCTTAAGGATGCGCTCGGTTCCCAGAAGCTGCAGCCGAAGGTGTTGCTGATTAAGCAACTGCTGGATGCACAACAACATATCAAGCTGGACTTGGAGCACACCTGTGTGCAGCGCAATCTCTTATTTCTGAGCCGCCTCAAGCAGCAGTTGCATGCTGCCAGAGAGGCCAGCGCCCAGGAGATACGGCAGCTGCGAGTGCATCGCCTCTGTCAGCAGTTCGAAAGAGGACGAGGTCCTACGGGGGGTCTGGGTGGCCTGATTAATGAGCAAACTGTGGGTGCAGCACTGGAGCAACTGAATCTCACGCACAGCACAACGAATGCAACCAGCCTGGATCTCAATCAGTTTGGACAGCAGCTTTACGAGCGTGTGAAACTCTCCGGTGCCGAGATCATAGACAACTATGTCCTCATACTGCGCGGCCTGCTGCAGGACATTCTGGATGGCGAGCATGCCGATCTGGCTGAGAGCACCACGCGGCTGGAGCGGCTGCTGCAACAGCTGGACGCCATGATGACCATATCAGACTTCTTCGACAAGCGGCAGAGCGTCTATGCTTTTCTGGAGCACCATCTCACCACAGAATACGACCAGATGCGACAGGGCGACAGCTCCGAGCAGCATCTGACCGAGCAGCTACTGGAGCAGTTGAAGGCCAAGGGCTTGGATCTGTTTGTCATCTTTCTGTTCAGTAACTTTGAGTTTCTGGAGCAGGTGCACGAGCACTGGTCCCAACTGCTGCCCCAGACGCCCAGTTTGCTGTACGACGAGACGAGCCGGCAGCTTTATGACATTCAACAGCTCTATGAAAGCTTCAAGCTGGACACCGAGAGCTCGGCCAAATATGAGGCATACACTGGGGCATTGAAACGCCTGCACGAGCACACTGTGGATCAGGGAAAGCAGAATCATCACATATTCGAGATGGTCAAGAATGCGGCCCAGAATGTGGGCAGCGTCACATTCAATATGATTAAGGCCAAGTGTAAGGAACTCCTCTAGGAATACAAAAGTAATAAATTGATATGTTTTTAATAAAATATTAATAAAATTAGCTTTAATAAAAATGCAATTATTTTGTGCATACAAATAATAAATAACAATACTTATGTAACATTTCAGACTATAATCTCTTTAATCTGATTAATCTCTCATATAAATAAAGCCGAAAGGTGTCTATGATTCATTACATTATTAGTTTTAAAAGCTGAAAATATGCTTGTAAGCTGATAATTTAAATTAGTTACTCTATGGCAGCTAAAAGTCGGTTCTACACCGGCTAAGAGCTGATTTTGTAAATTCGTAATCTATATATATATTTATAAAAATTCGCACTGATTGGCGCTTTGCGATTAAAAATTGTGATGTTGCTGGCCAAACTATATGAGCTATAAAAATTACATTCACAGTAGTTTGCTCTTAAAACGTAAGTGCGTACTAAGACGAGATTTTGGTAAAAAAGACAACATTTTGGAAAATTCGATACCCAAGCTCATTAAAAGAAGCAAAATTGCTGTTTGAAACTTTTTTATTTTGCATCCGATCGGTTAAGACTTACTTTCAACGATCATTATGAAAATTCATTAGCAACTGTATACCAATTTTTGTCGTCCGATTTCCACTTTGTTTAAATCCGGCAGTAAGATCAGAAATGGCAGGAAAATTTGTAATAAATAATCGATTAAATATCATTAGTTTATAGACCTTCTGCAATTAAAAGTCTTTAAGGAAACTTGTTTCTCTGTGTACCCTTATAGAGGATATAACAATGTGTAAGGCGTAAAGACATGTATAAAGTTAATTTGTTATACATTTCAAGAAATTTTTAAATTAATAATAATTAAATTTTACTGTGAGTATTAATATTGAATCATCTGTGGACCGAAGGTTGTTTTAAATAGCGCATATTTTGAACAACTTTTGAAAAAACATATTATTATTTTGATTGCAATCATAATTTGTATTATTTTGTTTACACAAAAATTAAATTTTTATCAAAACAGCGTTCTGAAATAAACAATTTGTAAGCAACTAGACATACCAAATTATAAAGCTCCCAAGTCTATCCTTGAATACCAAACCAATTATTATCATTTGATGAGTTCCCTTCGTAGTATTAACAGCACCGGGTTCGAGCCAAGCGATGCTTTTGAGCGATGTCTAATAAAATGTCGCACAGCTTAATTATATTTCGCTTTGCAATGTTGTTGCTATTGCTGTTGTTGGTACTTTGTAATATCCGTCACGGTGCCGGGGTGCTGCATCGGATGTCGCTTTAATAGCGCTCCAGGCACTCCAACGCCAACTCTAACTTCAGCTCCAACACTGCCCCTTCTAAGCTGGGCAGCCTGGTTGTCCTTGCCGCATTATGCTGATGCTGATGTGGTTGTTTATCTGATGCTGCCACCGGGCTAGTGGTCCTGGCTGCTCGGGGCCAGGCTACCAAACTAATGACTGTTGCTGCCGTTGTCGTTAGCCCAAGCCAGCTAATTAATTGCCGTCGTTGCAGGTGATTAGAACTTAAATGAGTTGCAGCAGCGGCGGTCAGCCCATCATCAGCGTACTACAAACTAACACCGAAGCGATCCCAAAACGAAACCATAATGGTTTCAAAATATCTACAGTAGACAGTTTGTGTGACCTGCCCGTGCCCAAAGTGACATTTGCTGTGCATTACTGTGGCTAGTAATCCAATATGTTTGAGTTCTACTCATTTGACGGTATTGCATTTGGGCAAACATCATTGAGCCAAGCGTATCACTCAAATAGCACAAACGCATTGCAAAAGACATGACAATATTTACATAATCGCCATTTCAATTTTGCTTATTTGTCCGAGCTTGGTTTCAATCCATCACGTACACATATTGACACAAACTTTAACTTTTAAAAATATCACAATTGATTTTGTAAATACTTAAATCAAGAAAATAATATTTTGATGCTTGTTCATTTATTAGTGGTTCCAATAAATACGAGAAATCAGTTAAGAAATTGCAAGGCTTAACAGCCTTAATAAAGCTTGATATTACGATTTTTGAGTTTTGATTTCTCATGTTTATTGGCAGCCATTAAGGAAGTTTTCTATTTTATTACCATTATTATGCACTGTAGTCGCAAAAGGGTGGCAACCCTGGAATTATATTCACTTTGCTAATTTTACGACATAAATATAAATAGAAGGCAGCGAGTTAAAGGCTATTTTAGGAAATTATATACATCTTATATATTTTAAAATAGCTTTCTATAATTAAATTAAAATTGAGGTAACTAAAACACATCAGCAGATACATACATACTTTTTTTTGGAATTAAAATCATTATTAAGTTTACCTTTGAAATGAGGCTTATAACAAAGAATACAAATCTTTTTGATGATACAGAAGTTATAGCAACATTAGTGCCATATATGAGGTATAGGTATATTGAATGAAATATTTCAAGGATAGAATATTCTTGATATCAGGTCAGTTTTGAAATGATAACTTTAAGTAGAATCAAGCCAATCAATCGCACATGTGAGTTGCTTACTCAAACACATTTACACAGGCAGTTGAATGAATAAAACTATGCTTTCAGCCTTAAGCAAACCCGCCGAGTTTACCGAGCTGCCAAACTGCCAAACGTTTGCACAACATTTATCACCTTAAATGCAGAAATAGCAATAGCAATAGCAATAGCAACAGCAATATCAAGTGCAACAGCAACCCAACATGTTTGGGGCCAGTTGCGGGTGGGTCGATGGGGGGTCTGCGGGTAAAGCAAGGGGCATAACAAGTAGCGTTACAATAAAAATAATAACATCAATAGCAGCAACATGAGTCAGTGGCACAACAATGCAATGAAATGCAATTTCACACTAGGCTAAACTTCAGCTCCGAATTTGCCGGACATTGGTTCGAGTTTTATGGCATTGGCGCTCAAAGGGCGCTTGGCGTGAAATTTAATTATGATTTATTGTTGTGTTAGCCTTATCAATTGTGTGAAAGTATGTGTGTGTGTGTGTGTGTTTGAATGGGCCTCAACTAGCGCCTAGCAGTCCCAAAACTTTTATGAGCTACTTACTGATGCCTAATGCATATTTTATTGACAGTTTCATTTTTGAGACTGTCAAAACTTTAGAAAACTGAGCTATTAATGGGCTAATCTCTTTTGCTTGCGTCTTTATGGCTATTCATTTTTAAGTTGCTCCACAAATCTCTTTCGATCTTTAAAACAAAATTAACGACAACCATAAATGTGTTTGGCTTATAACTTAGCGAGCAGCTATTTATAGGCATATCTACATGGAAATATACAAAAAATTTCAAAATTATTCGTCAAAGGGCAAGCAATTTGAGTTGCTGCCTTAATTACTGAACTCGCTATAACTTGTGCTCTGTTTCATTGCAGTCATTCAGGAGGATCCCGAATTCACGGACGTCATTGATAACATAACAGTTCCCGCGGGACGCAATGTCAAATTGGCCTGTTCGGTCAAGAATCTCGGCTCGTATAAGGTAAGTCGGAAATGTGTGGTTCGACCACAGGAGCATTACAATTGTTGATGAATTAGAAAAATGTAATTAAATGCTGCTACATCGAATGTGATGTGCCGGCAAATATCCTGTATACTGAAACTATACTCGTATTGATAGCTGTGATATATTTTTTGTTAAAGAACGAATTCCTATTTTGATACTTAGGGAAAAGTTAAGCACTTTGATTATGACGTATATTTACTTTTAGTTAAAGCAAACAATGAGTTGTTACTCAGTTAACTAAAAAATGGTGAAAAATTACGGTTTCATATTGATGTTTGCGTTGTCTAAATCGAAGTCCTTAATAGTAGAAGTTTATTTAAAAAGTAAGGCTGGTAGTTTATACAGTATACAAGTAATAATAACAAAATTGTGTCCCATGCATAATGTCAACTTTATATAAGATTTAATCAAGTTGGGCAAACTTAAAGTCAATGCAGCTTTATAGACTTTGTGACGTGTTTAACAGATAGGCACAAAAGCCTGCAGCTAACTAATATGCCGCTGTCTAAGATCAACATGTCTATGGGGCATTCAACAACAGCAGCAGCAGCAGCAGCAACAGCAGCAGCAGTAGCAGCAACAACAAACCAAACCAAGTCAAGGTCCAGGGAACAGCAACAACAACAGCAACCGAAACACAAACAGCAACAGGCTCCCTCAGGCTCCCTCAGGCGACTGGACACGAAAGGGCAGCACATTGAACTTGTTGACTTGCGTAGCTCTGGTCCGCACTTGAGTTAGCAATGAGTTGTAGTCATAGTTGTTGTAAGTTGTTTTCGCTGTGTGTGTGTGTGTGTGTGTGCCTCATGTTTGCCCTTTGTTCAGCGCTTGACAGCACAGCCAAACAATGTGGCACATTTGCCCACTGTGTGGAGCTGTGTCTTTAATTAAGTAATTTGTGCATAAGTCTCCCCAGATGCAAAGCACACAAAAATCCAACTGTCACAAATTCTTTGGCCATTCCCTGGGCACGTTAATCAGGTGTAGGCACTGCTGCCAAATCCATTTCGAGAGAGAGAGAGAGAGCCACTGTTCAATATTCATTGAATGGCTGCATACTTTTAGGCTGCACTTGATATGCATAGCAGTCCAATATGCTTTGAGCTCAGTGTCTTTGTGTTTCTCTGTTTCCCCGTGTGTGTGTGTGTGTGTGTGTGTGTGTGTGTGAGAGTGCCCGGCAATTTAAATTTGCATCCAATTGAATTTCCATAATGTGCGTCGGCCGAAACGTGCATAAATTCCATTTGACACGACAGACACGAGATATTCGCTTCATCTTTTATCAGCGAGCGCATGTTATGTGCTCGTAATAATTTTTATGGCCCTTAAGTTTGGCATGCAATAGCTGTCGCAACCCGCCCACCCCCCTCCCCACCCAAACTAACAATGCGCAGGACCCCAAGCGACCAGTGACGACGATGCCGCCGCAGGTATGCTTAAAAGTTAACCAGCAACAACAACAACGACAACAACAACAGCAGCAGCAGCAAAAACAACGCGTAGCTGCAATAAAACGTGACTTTGCATGCAAAATAGTTGCGTATCCGGCAGCAGGCAGCAGGTTACATTGGAATTGATTTTAATATCCTTGGCCTGGGTACAAGAACTTTGTTATAAAGTTGGGCAAAGTGCATTTTGGGTGACTTCCACAGGGGCATCGCATACGTTGTTCATATGGCCTCTTTAGAGTTGATCTCTTCTGAGATTTTAAATTAATAATAAAATAGTCAAAGTACTAGTTTCATATATAGTTTTTAAACATTTTTTCTAATAGTTTAATATTGGCAAAATACTTTTGAAACTTGTACAAAAGTAAATCTTTTATCTTTTTAAAGAATTATAAAAATTACTTAGAATTATATTTAATCTATATTTTGAAAATGTTTTACAATGTAGTTTATATTTGAGATATTTAAAATTAATTCAAAGATTTAGTTATTTTTATTATACATCTATAAACCTCAAATGAAATCAAAAACAAAAATAAAAGATTTCAAAAATGTTCAACTTAGAAAATAATTTTTCAAAGGTTGACTGTCTCAATACGAACCGTCTGCAAGAGTATTCCCGCTTCGAGTTGGAAATTGTTAATTTCGTTTCTTAATTCTTTTTAACTGCTGCTATTCTTGGCGTGCAAACATTTGATCTGCGTGTAAATTAACTCGCGTAGTTATACGGCGCCCCTTTAACACGTTTACGCTTAAATTGTTAATATTTCAAGCGTTGCTCTGCCATTTGCCAGAGTTGCCAGAGTTGCCGAGTTGCCGAGTTGCCGAGAAGTACTTAGCATCATGCCAAAACTGTCGACTCTTGTGCTGCCATCTTCTTGTTTGTATTTCAATTTTCAACGCCTACACAAACAAACAGATACAACAACAAGGCCAATATGAGCATAAGTTTATCGTCGTTGTACGCCGGAACCAACCATAAACATTTGCAGGCATAATAAAGTGTGTTTATTTTTGTTCGGGCTGAAAGTTGTAGTTTTTTGTTATTTTTTGTTTTTAGTTTTTGCTTAAATTTTTTATGACTTCATTTAGTATGTCGTAGTGTAGTTTCTGGCCAAGTCAGAGGAAAAGACAGCAAGTTGTGCCATTACGCAAATTGCAAATTGGCCATTCTCTGTTTCGTCTATCGACTTATGCCATCAGCATATGCTTTAGCTCTGCCAGCATCCATGCGAATGAAGATAAATATGCAAAGATTTAAAGCGCACTAAACGGCAAACTACTAACTCCAACTATAGCTATGGCCAGACCAGACCAGACCAGACTAGACAAAAAAAATGATAGCCGGCAATTTAAGAGTTGAATTCCCAACATGGCAGATGCTATATATGTATATATAAACATAGTCACATTCAGTCAATCATTTAGGAAACAATTGGAATATTCAAGTTAGAAATCGCTCACAATTATTATTGTTTTATTATTTATAAATGATTCAACATATGATCAGGCTATATATAAAAAATTATTAATATAGAGTCTATATATTCATATGATAATGTATTTTTAGCTTATTGAGTTATTAGTGGAACTCATCATGTTCACTCTATCATTAGCCTTTATTGCTGCTTCAATCGTCTCCCATATTGTCTAGTGGTTAGGATATCCGGCTCTCACCCGGAAGGCCCGGGTTCAATTCCCGGTATGGGAATTATGTAAACATTAAGTTTTTTTTAGCATTTTAATTTTTTTTAGTTGATACAAATGCACATACATGAAATTAGTGCTACAAGCTAAACCAAAATATTTAAGATGTCACCATTTGCCAATATTTATTTTAATAAATTTTCATTTATTTTATACAGAGTTGTAGGCGGAAAATGTTCTTTGTAAATAAAAACACAATTTATCTTTTACAGCATCTTAATTATTTTGTCGACCGATCACGAAAGACACGTCATTAGTTTTAAGCTTAGCTCTTTTATGAAAAGAGACAGGTGTAGAATAAGAATATGTATAATATAGAAAATTTGTGTATGTGCATATTTAATATATGGTCATGTATACATTCACATTTATTCATTCACACGCTGCTAGCTGCGCGCTTTATGTTGCTGTGTCTCTTCTTCTTCCATTGGCCCCATACCGAGTTGCATTGAATCTTAAATAACTTCATTGTTTATTGTCCGATTGTAATCACATTTATAGGACATAAAGAAGGCATTAAAATATGTCAGCATGCCAAATTTTGGATGATTGGTCAGAGGTATCGAAAAAGTCAAATATGTTTTACTTTTGTTGCATCGAATTTTATCTATAGCTTTTGAACAGGACGAGATATCGATAAAATGATACCCGTTTTACCCATTTTGAATGGGTTCCGGGTATACAAATAATATAAATAAAGCTAGGAGATTTATTCACATCTGAAATAATATAATATTGTAACTATTAAGGGCTTAACAATAAGCTTATTTATCAAGAGAATGTATCTGAATGCTCTAAATGTTATACAAAACGGATTGCGCTCGATAAATCCTTTCTTAAGACTAACATTCAGAAGGAAATCATATTGACAACAAATAGCGTGAAAAGCCCATTTCAAAAGCATTACCATAATGACTATGAAAGCCATGATGAATATCATGACTAAAATTAACATTATGAATGTGATAACTAAGACGATTTAAGTGAACTCGACTTCTGAAATACCTAATCGGGCATTAGTATTAAAAATAAAAGATTTATCACACACTAAATTATAGATACCTTAGATTTTTGGTTAGTTAAGTAACTCTCACTTAAAACGTCGCGACGTTTCTTCTATACTGCGAACGTATAACAAATCACCTGTAAGTGCATTGAAGAATGAGCCTCATAAAGCTTTAAGTTGTAAATTATATTTTATCTGAAACTAAGTAAAGTGGAAACAAGTAAGAACAACCGTGATACATGATGCAAATAGTAGTTTAATTTTTTTTTCCGTAATAATCGGTTTGCTGTCCCGAAGATGGTACGCTTGAAGAATTGTGTAATCCATTCAATATGTGTCCATCAAATATACCCAACAACAACAGCTCAATTAAAACAATATGATATATTTAATCTGATTAATACTCTCAGTGGCTATCGCAGCATAGATTTCTATGTTGTTATATGCAAATGGATAAATTAAAATCGTGGGAGCCAGCTTACCGATCAATCGATTCATTCACTCATTCGAGTCACCACTGTATCGACATACCCTGATTGTGTATTTGTTATTGCTCTTGACATATTAAATCAGTTTGAGCTTAATAGAAAAATACCTTTATATTTTGTGCTGTGCATGTCGACGATATAAAAGGCCATTCCTAGAAAGCACATTCTACAGTCTAGCTTGAAATAAACATGTCCGGGAACTGGGGTCTACTTCTATTCGTACTGGTGGTAACGCCTTTACTTGTAGTCGGAAAAAGCGTAAACGGTGCGGAAGCGAGAAATAATGCAACCGGACCAAATTCTGATAATAACGATGATGCAGTACCACCACCAGAGGAACAACCACTACTAACAACAACAACAACACCACAACCAACAACAACACCAGCAGCCCAAACAACAGAAGTAAAATAATCCTGTCGATCTATGAAACCATTTTAACTTTATGTTCATTTATAGAACCCTTTGGCAAGTGCAGACAAGGCCCTTACAGATAAAATCAACAAGCTCATCAATTCTCCAGAGGGATGTTTCAAAGGCAATAAAGAGTATGAACTTGAAGTGTCCAAATTAATTGAGGTCCGCAATAAGTCTGCACAATTTTATTTCGAGAAGAAATGTGTTTGCGATTCATTTGAAAAGTATAACAACCAACGGTTAGATCTTGAAGAAAAAATCAACGATCGTTTGGATAGTATACTGTGGGGCATGGAAGAAAACTGTATAGATTTTTATAGACAACAATACTTTGCCCTCAAGAACGCCTTATGTAAATCAAATGAGAAGAAAGCAGACACCTTGCTGCAAAATAGTGGTGATTGCGAAGTTGAGAGTAATGAGAGTTATTATGATAGCTATGAATATAATTATTAAATTAACCATCATAGCAATTACATTCAATAATGAATATAATATTAATAATTACTGAAATAAAATAAATGAGCATTATTTTGCATTGGTTTTAGTCTCTGCCATCTTTAAGAAAATGTATTGTTAAATTAAAACTCTCAAAATTTCGTAAAACACCCATTTTTTCGGTACTATTGTACCTAAAAAAATTAGATAAATAAATTTGTAAATAGTTTTTGATCTTTAATCTCTTATTTTTCAGCTAGAGTCATTAAATTCATTTTATTCGATCAGTACTAATGAAATATCAATATATGTATGTATGTATGTATGTATTTATTTGTTTTCATCTTGAAGTCGGAAAATAAAGACTTGTGTGCTGCAAAATACTTTACAAATTGTTTAGGTGCGGATATGACATATCTTTTAATTTAAGCCGTCTATAACGTTGACATATGAAACTTTTATCTCCATCTACTTATGTATAGCTTGCTTTATTATAATTGTTGCATTGTATAACTAATGGAAAACGCAATATTTTGTGAATTTAGAAACACATTTGTCAGCTATAACCGAGCGTTCGCATGACTTAGTGCCGATAGATAACTCATATGACTCTACACTTTTGACTCTACACTTTGCTTATGTAAGGCGACACCATAAATATATTTTGAATGTTTTAGCTTTTGTGACATTTTAATATGTTTGTACTTAATAGAAAAATGCCTTCAAATGTACTGAACATGTCGATGATATCAAAGTGGATTTGCAGGGTGAAAAGTCTTAAGTTTAGCTTTGAATTTTTTAAGATATACAAATATGAACGAAAACTGGGCACTATTTGTATTCGCCAAGTCAAGGCGAGTATTCCATAACTGAGCCTGCTGGTGAAACGGAGAAAAACACTACAAATGTGGCAATGCAAAACACGTATTTTTGGAGGTATGTCATCTTTATGCTCTAAACATTTCATAACAATCGGACAATAAGCACAGATGTGATTTAAGATTCAATTTTCCATAGTGTGAGCTCATGGAAGAAAAAGAAGCACAGCAATGTATTGCCTAAAGTGTGTGTGTGTAATTTTCTATGTATTCATGCAGATAAATAATGATAAATGCATTTTCAGGGTATCTGCTAGTCGTGCACTCTTGACTAGAGCACTCTTACTTGTGTATTTTTAATTTAAGTTTTCAAATCATATAAATAAGATACTTAAAATGCTTGGCTTTTGTTTGAAATACCGCCCATTTATATTCCAAGAAGGACAGAAGGGTAGTTGCATTAGTTCCTCACTTAATGCTTTCTGCATTACTATATCCCAGTCGAGTTTCTTGTCAAACCGTATTGCTGAAACCACTTTCTCTTCATTAGTTAAACATGAACTAACTTCAAGTGACATTTCCTTTCGCCGAGCGCTGTCCACTTAGCAAACGAGCAAACGAGCATTTTGTATCCACAATTGTGTGCCCATGTAGCCCATTGGCATAAGTTAAATTAGGCAAAGTCTAAATTGAGATTCATGCTCGCTATGCCACGCAGCAGAGATGTCGTCCACCAGACCAGCTCAAGTGTCCGTCTGGACGTAGGGATCTCATCTGCTGACTTTGCCTTTGCCTTTGCCTTTGCCAGGCACTCACTAATCCACTCATCCGCAGTGCGTTGTTACTATAAATGGGTTCAAATATGCGTACAATTTTAATAGCAGATGGAAAGCCTATTAAAAAGTCACAGCCGCACAGCACACAGTGCAGTGGAGTCAACTTTGCCTTGACTTTCGCTGACATTTGCCAACTGGAAATTATTAAGCCAAATGTCACACACTCAAACCACAGCAACGCTTTCATACACCAAATTCAGTAGAACTTTTTTTTTGGCAGGTGGAGTGGGATGGTGGGTGGTGTGGTGGGTGGTGGGTGTCCATTTTGTTTGGCTTTTCAACTTTTTCGCTGGCGTTACATGAGCCTAATTAATTTCATTCAAATGACCTCAAAAACTACCAAAATGCAAAATGCAAATGCAGCGAATTTGCACAAAACTTTGTGGGCAACACTTTAAAATGTCGGACCGACTCTCTCTGTGTGTGTGTGTGTGTGGATTTTTGGCTTCTGAATTTAAACGCTTTGGCAAGTCGAGCACTAATGCAGTTTTATTGATTTTGAATAGCGCTTGTCCTGGCTGCAACTTGCAGCTCCTTACTCCTCCTCACTCGCTTGATAAACGTGGCTTCATTAATATTTGACTTTGTTGTTGGCATGGGAACGTGGGAGCGTGGGGATGTGTTGGCTGTGAACTACTTAAGCAAACTACAGCTGCTTGATTTTTATTCAACTCGAGATGCCAAAGAGTCAGACGACGAACCAATGTAAATAAACGACAAGGAGTGCGCCTGGCTTGGGGTCCCTGTCTTGTCTCGCTTGTCGCACGTTTTCATTGCAGACATTGAAAAATTAACCGATATCTGTCTATGCCGCCTGACACTTTGCCGCCAGTGCCGTAAACAGCTCGCAGCAGCAACCCTTGGATCAGTTCCACGGCGCGCTCCATTCCCCAATCATATCTAAAAGCGCGCCGCAACAGAGGTGGCCTCGAAGAGGACTCGAGAGCGGAGAATAGGAAGCTAGTGAAAGTTTCTGTAATATCAGCATAGACTGAGAGCTATCAAGTAAAGTGCAGTTTGATGTCGAGTGAGCCCCTTGTGCGTAGTATCCACGGCATATCAATCATAGTGAATGAAGCGTAGTCTATGACCAAATAAATAATTAGTACATTGCTGCTTTCCATAGTGTCAAGTCTGATTCTGTTTATACGTTATTTTTGAAATTCTATGAGAAATAAATTTTAAAAATTGAATGTATTATTGCACAGAAACGAGCCGTCCTAAAAAATAATAAATACTATAAAAAGTAGCTTATATTCTTGGTGTGTTGATATGGGTCTTGTAAAAAATCATGTTTAATTTTGCTTACACAACAATATTTATATATATTTCAGAAATCTCTAGATATGTTCAGAAATCATAAAATGTTTTTACCGATATTGAATTGTTATATTATGAAATCGAAACAAAAATCATAATGAACAAATATTTATATTGAATGATATTATTTAAATGATCTTAAAATATTAAATCAAAATAAAAAATATCCATTTATATCTGTTACAATATTGTTATTCTTCTTTTTCTTTTTGATATTTTAACGGTATGCTTTATAGCTAGAATGATATACTTATCGTATACACACCAATGACTAGATTCGCAAATTCTAGGATTTGAATACAAAACCTTGTTGTACAAATGCACTACTAATTTCAATTGCTGAAAATTAAACATATTTTGTAGAATCTTAAAACCGAATTTATGTTCTTTCAGTGGCCAATACCGATACGAATTATCATTGAGCCCCTTTACTACGCCTCTGCTATGCATCCGGAGCCAGAACTAGCGCTTCTTACTCGCAATCTTGATCGGAGCATCCCCCTTTTATACACTCCTATTGAATGTTGTTGTTGAGTTGCCGCTGTCGCTTTTGTATGTGAGCACGAATTTATCATTGAAATGGCATCGACGCCTCGACGGCAGCTTCGACAATAGTTGCTTGTATTTTTTTTACATTTAGCACGTCTTAGCAATGTTCTCTTCGCTTAAATTTGCATAAATTGTTTGTTGTTCTGTGTGAAACTATGGTATAAGCGAAACGAAAGGGGCGGGTGTAGCCATCCAGGATGCGCATCCTTGTGACGCACGAAAGCAGCAAAGTTTGCGACAGCAGCTGTTGTCACATGTGACGCGAACTTTGGCAATTTGACCAGCGGACCCGGACGACATCGTTTGTCGTTAATCCTTCATAAAAATTGATGATGATGGCAGCGAAGTTTGCCAATAAAGAATACTGACATTTTTGTCAGCTGCTTATAAATGAACATTTAATAGTTTTGGCCTGATAAACAGCTTTTGGCAGCCTGATTATGTTCGATGATTTGATTTTGAATATGCTCTTTTCTTTTGTTTCTGTTGCAGGTGGCGTGGATGCACTTCGAGCAGTCGGCCATTTTGACGGTGCACAATCATGTGATAACGCGGAATCCGAGGATTAGTGTAACGCACGATAAGCACGACAAGCATCGCACCTGGTTTCTGCACATCAACAACGTTCAGGAAGAGGACATGGGTCGCTACATGTGCCAAATCAACACGGTAACGGCCAAAACCCAATATGGCTTTGTCAAAGTTGTTGGTAAGTGAGATCGTACGTTTGTGAATGTGTGTGTGTGTGTGTGTGAGTAAACTTTGTCAGCTATGTTTGCTGACATTGAAATATTTGTTCTGGCATGCGCCTCTAGTTACATGGACAACTCATCACAACTTAGACACATGTCTCTTGCATATTTCATTTCATTTGCCAGACAAACTGTTGCCAGGTATTAGTTGACCCAACCTCCCCCCCCCTCTCGCATACGTAGCTGTTTAGGCCTTGTTTTAGTCAGTAAAGCAAACAAACATACAATTAAATTCCACACAAAGCACTTTATTAAGGCAAACAAACATTGGAGTCGCACAGGACAGGGCCAGAGCTCTCCGTTCATGTCTGCCCATAAAACTATGCTTTAAAAAATTGCATTTCGAATGCTGCTGCTCACATTCACACCTCTGATGACCAGACACACATACACACACACACACACATCTGACATTTCAGCATGAACAATGGCATTTGTGTGCGTCTGTGTCTCTGAATAGTTTGTCCCAACGGTGCTGACCATGGGCGGTCCCCAGCATGCGCCTGGCCAGCTGGGATATGGACGAAAATGCAATAGTCGTAGGCTGGTATTGCTGTCACCGATATGTGGCCCGCACAGGCATTGAGAAGAGTCCTGGCAGCAGATAGTAGATAAATATTATCACGTATCAGCATGAGACTGAACCTCAGTCAGTGTGAGATATCAAAGAATTCTTAGATTAATGAATTTGAAATTTATTCAGCTTACTTTTCATATTTACATATAAGCTTAACGATTTATTTTGAGTTTTAGGACAACTTACTTCTTGGTACATATTTTAAAAATGATTATAAAAAAGATTTATTTTGACTTTTGGGACTACTAAGTTATTTGTCCCTTTTTTTTAAAATAATTAACCATATAATAAATATTGTGCATATTATTTGTTAATATTGATAAATATTATGATTATTATATACGAATAGGTTAGTTTTAATGAAATTTAAAGTGTTATTCATTTAGTATAGTCTCAGTTTTTAAATATAAACTTGGTTAAAATGATATTTGCTAAATTTACATTTTGTTTCAAAAAACTGTGCCATACTAATTTTCAACAATTTTGTTATTTCTACATTTTGTTTGGCTTAACGTTGCTCTTAAGCAAACAAACTTATTTCATTTACATTTTGTTAGAGTGCATTTATTGATTTCATATTACTAGGATCTAAGCACTCTCGTATTGAACTCTAAAATGTATATATTAAAACCTGAAAGTAGCACACCTCTCAGCAGTTCTGGACAGCAGCAGTTGGCACTGTGTATTCTAGCAATTTGCATGCCACGCCCACCTGTCTCTTGTTTCCTTTGTAGTAACCATAGTTTCCATTACATAATCTACATAGTATAAGTGCTTATGTATGTACGTATGTATGCCTAAGCGTTTCATGTTTACGTAGCGTTGCAATATGCCTGACTCTACACTCTACACTTATTAGTCTTTTTTCGTCGTTGATTTTTGTGTTACATTTTTTCGTGTTTGTGCTCCGCTCTCTGATAGCACTTTCAAAAAGCCGTTAAGCACGCTTCAGTGTTGTAAAATGCTCAAATAACACGCCTCACACGCACCACACGCGTGTTCTGGCAATTTGACGTGGCGTGACCAAAACGGCGGCAGCCGCTTCACAAAAATTTCTGCAATCTCGTTGTCTGCTATTTTTTGTTGACGATTTTTTTCATATTGCTTTTTTGTTGCACACAGACATACAGGCGATGGGATGGCTTCACTTATCTCATACACATAAGCACACACGCGGAGCGCACGCTGATGTGGCAAAAGTCCTGCAGTGGCAAATTTACCAGCAAAAAAAAAAAACAAACATAAAAAAATAAAAATAGGAGTGCGACAACTTTGGTCGCTGGTCAGCAGGCAAAAAAGCAAAAATCATAAAAAATATAAACGGGTAAAAAATTTAAATATGCCACAGGCATTTTTATGCCCGCACTCATTGTAAAATGGGGCATATAAGCTGTTGCAGTAGTATTTCAAAATATATATACTAATATTTCTATTTAACCGTAGCATAGCAAAAATATACGCAAAATCCTTCAATTTGTATTTATTTATTCAAGCCTTTTGCTATGTTTTTATATCCTTGAAAAATGTAAAACAATTTTGTCGTAATGTTTGTAATGCATTGAGCGAGACATCTCCGATTAGTACCAATATGCGATATAGCGTATGTCGGAGTCGACCGGATTGAACCGCCATTTGATCTATCGGCCGAAATACGAGTTCCTATATGTAAACAGGAAAGCACAGGGTATGTTATCTTCGGGGTGCCCAATACCAGCCGCTCTTTCTTGTTTGTCTTCTGACCAGCCTAAACTAAAATCCTGCTACGTGCAGCATATGTGTCCTTGTATATATGTCCTAGCGCATTTGCATGTGTGCGACGCAGTCCCTCTCTGCCACTGCCACTGCCACTGCCTCAATCCCTGCCTGTGCCGCTGCCCCTGCCACTGGATCGTGTTGCCTTGTTCATGTCCTAACTGTTGCATGGCGCTGTTTTCAGTTTTGCAGCCGCCTCCGCTTGGTTGCCATTTGTTTGCGCACATATTTTTCAAGTTTTGCCACAAAAACTGATTTATGTGACTGCCGCAAAACGTCTGTTGCCCACATCCACATCCACACCCAAACCCCCACCCACTCCTACTTCCACTGACACGACACGCCCTGGCGCCCTCTGTTGTCCATTGGGCTCCATGTTTGTCCACCGGATGATGTTGATTTGTCAACTTGAAAAGCGGATCTCGTGCGGAATTCTTGCATTTCCCACGACATTGAAAACTTGCTTGCATTTTTATGAGATTTATAGGTTAACTTTCCCGTAAGCCCCAAGGCAAAGCGCCACGGCCAATTGGAAACGGCCTTGCACACAACAAATAAAAATGAATTGCCAAACTATAAACAATGCAAACTGAAAATTGCCAAATATCCAAATGAATGCCGTCCCTTAACATTTTTATCGCTCAATGGCTGCAGTCGCCCCGCTTTTTATTGTTTTATTGGATGTGTGGAAAATGCTGCACCACAAGCCATTTACGTCATTTAAGGCTTGTCTGTCCTAATTTAGACTATTATTATCATTACAACAAGAATGCTTCAATCATGGAGTAATCATATATTTTTTTAGTGTCTCGCTAAATTGATATCTTTTAATTCAAAAGAGTTAAATATTCGCTTGCAAAAAGCCATACTTAATCTTCATTTTAAGTTGTTAAGCATTTGAATTTCTAAAATCTGTAATCTGATTGGAAATACCAAGTTGGATTATAATTTCCTCTGTTTTCTGCAGCGACTCAAAAATCACATGGCAACTTAGATAGCTTGCTGTGTAAATTATTTAAACCAATTTAAAATGCAAATACGAGCTAGTGCTTTATAGCATATCTACGCGAGAGTTACAAGTAACAAAGAACTGTCGACTGAGAGATACTCTGTATATAAAATGATTTTGCTTTTATTTAATACAATTCGGAGAGTCCAAATCGTATGTTTATCCTTTATAAAATCAAAGTAGTACTCTTCTACAAAGTAATGGGTATAATTTAAATATACCCACTTAAAACCATGCTATAAGGTATGAAAAAGGGCTGACCATAAACACAAATTTAAAATTGTCAAACGTAACAAAACCGAATCAAATGAAATGCATTTCATTTACATAGCAAATCCAATTAAATGCAACAAAATTAAATGACACGCAATGTTTACCAAAAAAAAAGAATCAACAGCAAAACGATTGTTAGGAGGAGTTGTCCAATGAGCTCACATCCCACAGTCTGCCCCATGGATAGGCACTCAATTTAACAATTTAAGTGGTTACAAAAAATGATAATTACATTGTGCAGCAAATGTAATGAAATTAAAACGTTGCATTTGCCGTCTAATAAACAGAATGAGAGAGAGATAGAGAGAGAGAGCAAACAAGTCGAATGAGTAAATAAATAAATAAATTTGGGAGCGCCCAACATTTGTGAATTTAATTTGCTGATCCAAACAGAAAACGGTAAATTCGAAGTGGAGCGAATGAAATAAAATGTACACGAGCCCAAAAGCACGAAATTATAAAATGGCGGGACGGTAAAAACAAACATTAAACGCGTTTGAATTTATGAGCCACGCACACAAAATGCATTTAAATGCGGCTCCAACTGGCAACAGCCGTTGTGTTGCATGCTTTGTGGCGCCCCAGGGAGAGGCGTGCGCGCAACTGGGGTGAAATCCCCAGCTCAAAAGTCGACCAAATGACCGCACAAAATGCAAAACAAATGCAACAACATGCAACATGGCAAACAAACAACAACCAACAGCGAACAACGAGCAACGAGCAACGAACAACCAACAACAATAACGAGCTCTGCACAATGTTGACTCTGTTGGCGCATAATTTTTAATTTCTACTCACATAATGAGGCAATTTATTAAATTCAATTACAACGTTGACACTCCCATGGCAAGGGGCGAGGAGCAAGACCATTTCTATAATCATAGTCCCGACTAAAAACTTCACACATGCTCGTAAAAGTAGAGCAAATCTTACAAATGAGTAATATTTTGAGAGGTTATATACAAAAGTAAGTATAGCTTATTTCTTATTAGATGAAACATTTTAGCTGAAAGATTTTACAATATGTTGGTCTAGTTATATTATATATTGAAAATTTCAATATAGTGCACTGGTAGATCTGTTTTTGTAGTCGATATAAATACAAACATATTTTAGAAACATTTATGTATGCTCAAAATTGCATAGCGATCAGACCGTATCTATAATAGTAAGTTTTATATAAGTGTGCTAGCATATTTAGTTCTGAAAACAGGATATCATCTACTACTAGTTATTTACTAATAGTTCGCGATTCGAAACTAAGTAGTAATGGCGATGTTGGGGTTATAAATTCATTAGAATTAAGTTTAGATTCACAATTATGTAAATGAGAATATTAACTCAAATAATGTATATTATGATTATGATACATTATAAGAAAAATGGGTTATCTAAACTTTTGATACTGGTTATAATATAACTAATTATTTACTATTTACTGGCACGTGCAAAAAGCCGCATTTACTCTATGAAGCTGAAACTTTTTGGTCAACAAAAATTTATGCATTGCATGATAAACTCGCCTAGCGATGTGTGTGTGTGTGTGCGTTAAGGATATGAAGACTAATTGCCGTTTATTTGATAGTTAGACGGTTAGGTGGGCACGTTGTTATCAGCTCGTGGAAAAACTTTGTAAGCGGAGACGGCAACTAAATAATTTGGTGCATTATGTCGACTCAGTTAATACCCTTCATGAAATGTAAACTGCAATTACAATTTAAATGAATGCTGTGTGGCTTATCAGGCACATGTCCTGACAATCCTCAAAATCAAACTTTGTACATTGCGTTTAGTTTGGCTAATTAAATTTCCAGCTTGTGTGTGAAAAGTTTGCCCAGAAAAACAATATACGAGCATGAAAACGCCAGCACGTATGTGGTGAGAAAACTTTGCTAGCTTTTTTTTTGTCGACGCCAGCTGCTAAATATCAATAAAGAAACTAATATGTCAAATAAGGAGGGCAACAGCTGGCCAAGGAGCGATTCGCTGGCCTTATGCCTTATGTCCAGCTCGGCGATTAGCACATCAAGCGTTTATTAATAGCACAGCAAACGTTTCGCAAAAAGTTTTCCTTTTTCTCGCCATTTTGGCTCGTAAAGGTCCTCGCCATTATGAGGCAGGACGAAACGAAGGAGCCGAAGACAAAAGTTTACAGCGCATAGAAAAAGTTGAAGTAATTGCAACTTTTAATTACAGTTTGGCTTTATGCGTCATGTCCCTAACGGTCAGGGTCTGTGACCGAAAGGTAAAGATTTAACCAAACTGAATGCCCCTAAAGAAAGCTTTAGCTGCGCTACAGAATTTGTTTAAAATTTAATTATTATTTGATGAAATAGAGATGTGTATGAGATTAGTACAAAAGTACATACAAAATTCATATGAATTTGAATTAAAAATAAAATAAATAACTGTTCACAAGAGATTAAGTTGCATGAAATGATATATTCAGCTAGAATATAAAACAATCTGTGATTCTTTAACCTAATTTATAGTTGAACTACAAATTGTACTGTAAATATAAATTCGTTTTAAATTCTATATTCCATTATCAATCGATTGTGCGATTACTCACAGCCATCGATGCAAATGTATACAGAGATGTTCGCATTATTGATTACTTGGGGTCAGGCCACTAGATAGTAGATGAGGCGTCAACGTCAGACGACAACTAAACGCGTCGGGCACGTGACTTACAGGACTTGTCCAGGCTTTGTCCCAAATGAAAAAATTGCATGCGATATCTTTTGATTACAGACGCCGCTCGGAATATGAAATCAGACAACTGCAGCGGCTGTCAGCGACTACGACAGCCCAGGTCCATATGTCCAGCTATGTGTGTCTCCATGTCTGTCTGTCTGTGTGTCTCCCTGTCGATATGACGGTCCATTTACGTCTGTCCGCTGACTATGTCTGACTTTGGGTCTGGCCAAATCCTTGGCCTCTAGCTTTGTGCGCTTTGATTTGCATAGATTTTTCATTACAGATTTTCAGCTTGAAGGGCAAAGCACAGCAAAGAGTCTGCCGAAAAGTAAGAGAAAATAAAAAAAGGGTTTGACAGAAACGTTCAGCGAGCAATTGAAAGCCAGAGCGCAACGGTGTCCCCCAAGGCTGATGACAATTTGATGAAGGTTGCTGCATCGATTTTTAAATTAACAGACTCGCCCCAAAAGTTAGCCAGGCCAAAGTCTTGTCGCAAAGCTAATTAGGCTTAAACTAAAATATCTCTTGGGACAAAGTTGAATCAGCGCGTCAAAGTCAACAATGCGTGAAATGTTTTTTTCTACACTTCCCCAAGTCTAACCAAACTTTTGCGTATTGTTTGTACCACGAATGTTGAGTACTTTGTAAAGCTACTTATGCTTATTCGTGTTCAGATTGATCTTAGAAGGAGCTGGCAATGACTTACTAAAATTAGCACTAAATGTAAATATATATTCTAAATCTTTTAATACTGAGAAGTTATTAAATTTACATATAAATTTTGTTTTTATATATTTAATAGTAGTAATATAAGTAATAGACAAGTTGATGTATTCATACCAAACATCATTTGACAACAGAGCTTTTTAGCATAATAACTTGTATTGAGTCATTAAATCGTAGCTCACTGAAAGCTAAACCCATGATGATAATTGAATATAAAATATTAGGCTTTAGGATTAGTTGCTCCAACTCTTCTTTCATCCAAATCCTAAGCAGTTGTATCACATTTTGAATCTACAAGTGTATATTTGATTCGTCGGTTAGTTGCTTTGTTTGACTTATTCAGTTTTACTTGTTTCCACTTTCTTGGCAACGCTGTTTGCCAAAATGCAAAAGTTTTTGCATTTAAATCAAGCGCTGCTCGCTTTGAGTTTATGTTTAGCCTGGCAGGAATAATAATACCCATTTCCCCTACCCTCCCCTTGCAGTGCCGCCAAACATTGACGATGCGCTGACCTCCAGTGATGTCATTGTGCGCGAGGGCGACAATGTCACCCTGCGCTGCAAGGCGAAAGGCAGCCCTGAGCCGTCCATCAAATGGAAACGAGATGACAACCATAAAATTGTCATCAACAAGACGCTCGAAGGTAAGTCCGACTGCGACGCAATTCACCATCAAATCTGCGACTGCATTTACATGCTCATTGTTGCAGTGAACGACCTGGAGACAGACTCATTGGAACTGGAGCGCATCTCGCGTCTCCACATGGGTGCTTATCTGTGCATTGCCTCAAATGGTGTGCCGCCCAGCGTCTCCAAGCGCATCAAAGTCAGCGTTGACTGTAAGTTCTCAAATGATTCAATCGAATCCTTCTACATACTCTAATTCTCGCAATGATATTGCAGTTTCGCCAATGGTCTGGATACCTCATCAGCTGGTGGGCATTCCCATGGGCTTCAATGTCACATTGGAATGCTTCATCGAGGCTAATCCCACATCGCTCAATTATTGGACTCGCGAGAACGAACAAATGATCACCGAGTCGTTCAAGTACAAGTAAGTTATTATATATATGGTTCTTTACCATATGATGCTTAATATTACAGTTAATTTTATTTAACTTTAAACAATTCACATTATTTTTTTAAAAAACATCCAATTTTAAAAATAATCATATATTTATATTATGTATAAACATCACTAAAAATATTATTATAGGCATACAAATATTATTTTATTTCCTGAGCCGTCATTGAGAGTGCCTAAAATTATTTTAATAATTTATATATATGCCTATTTGGAGACGCTATAGATTCTTTAACATGAATAAATTGTGTTCATAGAAAATAGCACAAAACTAATACGCTCTTTTTAACTTTGATAACAGAGTAAATTCGCTGAAATTATATGTATTTATAAATATAAACACTCTCGTCAAGAGTGCTCTTAATTGTGTTGTTTATTTCAAAGAGCGCGTTTTTTATTTGTTTACGAAAATGCGAATTAATCAGATAAGAATGGGAAAACATTCCGAGCAACTGAAAAATCACAACAGTGACAGCTCTACAGAATTGCGAATTATACAACAAA
Organism: Drosophila maculinotata; assembly: GCA_035045305.1. Lineage (NCBI taxonomy): Eukaryota > Metazoa > Arthropoda > Insecta > Diptera > Drosophilidae > Drosophila > Drosophila maculinotata. The sequence continues at coordinate 4,210,114 of JAWNPD010000377.1, read as the reverse complement.
CCGCACACTTGACTAGATCATCCTATCAGTATAGTTCTTGTTCCTTTACGACCCTAATGCGTTGTGGCTAATGGAATACCCCCAATCATGGTGCTAGCTACGCTCCCTCTCTAGGCATCGTCGACATATTCATATATACATATGTAGATTGAGAGACTCTTTATTATTTAGTATATCTGCTGATTACAGACAGATCAGCAGCTCAGTTTAAAGCTACTGAAAATGGGAACGGTGAGAACAGTTCGTCAAAGACAATGTCGACACCAACATCGACTTGTCGCACTATCCGGTTGGTATTAATATTACTGTGGCTGTCAGCCAGTTGCCAGGGAGCTAATCCCAACGAGACCAACACCAATACGCAGCTGGTGAATCAGATACTCAGCTATGTGAACGAGAGTGTTCCTGTGTGCGATGATTACTACAAGTACGCCTGTGGCCGGTGGGGGGAGAGGCATGTGGATGATGTCTTTCTGGAGATTACAGGACTGATTGATCACAAGGTGAATGAGAATTTGGTTACGCTCATGGCTGATCTGCAGAGTCGGCGGTCGCTGGAGCTGAGCAGTGTGGAGGCGAAAGTCTTGAGTTTCTACCAGACCTGTCGCCAGGCAGCCCCATCGACTCGAGCAGGCAAACGTTATCTGGAGCTGGTGCCGCCAAATGAGCAAATACCCTGGCCGCAGTTTCAGCGCAGATTCCAGGCCTGGGGCAGCAGAAAGTTCCAGTGGATGGATACATTGGCCCGCCTGCGACGCTATGGTCTGACGAATGTGCTCTTCAAGCTAGAAGTGCGGCCGGAACTGTTCAACAGCAGCAAGTACATCATCAACATTGACAGGCCCTACTTTGAGCAGAAGACTCAGCGCCTCAGAAGTTTCATGCTCACAAAGCTGTCGCTGCGAATCCTGGGCGTAAGCACAAGGAAGTCGTGGTCTCTGGCTGGTCAAGTCATTCGGTTGGAGTCGGCTGTACGTAATCTGACCGAAAAGGAGTTTGAGCCACAATCGGAGGCCATTGTGCAGATGAGCCTACAGGAGTTGGAGCAGCAGACTGGCGGCCAATGGCGAAAGTATTTGGAAATCTTGCTTGGTCGCAGCGTTCCCGCTGACTATGTGCTGCAAGTGGACAATGCGGATTATTTGACTGCCCTCATACAGCTACTCAACGGCTGGGATCGTGAGGTGTTGGCCAACTACATAATGCTGCGCTTTGTCTCGCATCTGCAGGAGGATACCATGGACAGCGATGAGGCCATCGCTTGCATTCAGGATGTGCGACGCAACATGGAGTTGGCCACGAATCTGCTCTACGAGCAGCACTTCATCGGTCCGGACAAAGTGCGACAGCATCATGCTGACGTCTTGGAGCTCTTTCAGTTGCTGCGCAAAGAGTTCCTCAAGAAGCTGGACGCCAATCCTCTGCTCTTGGAGCGGGACCAACTGGCGATGCTGAGAGCAAAGATGCTTAACATGAGCATCAACGTTGGCAACATGCCCAGGGATCATAATCATTCCACTTTTGTTACGCGGTTCTATGCAGATCTACAGCTGGTGCAAGATCGTGACTATGCTGTGAATCATCTGCGACTGTTGGAGTTCCGCAACCGTAACTGGTTCGAGCAGCTGGAGAGGCCACAAAACGCTAGCGATTACTTCTTTATATCGGACTCGGACACAGGCATGAGCTCGACGCCATACTATATGCTGCGCCAGAATACCATCATTGTGCCTTATGGTATGCTCCAGGTGCCAATATTCCACCACGATGCCCATGAAATATTCAAGATCAGCTTGCTAGGCTTCATGCTCAGCCACGAGCTGATGCACGGCTTCGTCTCTGGCGGCCTGATCTTTGATGCCAAGGGCAACTACGACGAGCGGGGCTCTCAGATCATGACCGCAAGTCCGTATACATCGGCAATAAGCTGCCTAAACCAAAATGAAACCGATTATCTGGATGAACGTGAGGCGGACATTGCCGGCATCCGCCTGGCCTACGACGTTTATTTTGATCCTGATTCAAAATTCAGCCAGTTGCAGCCCACTTTCACGAATCTGACGCTGAAGCAGCTCTTCTTCCTGAACTTGGCGCAGTTCTTCTGTGGCAATGCAGCTCCACTTGACTTTGCGGATCACGATGCGGACGAGATGCGTCTGAAGCAAGTGTTGATCAACTTCTCAGCCTTTGCCGATGCACATGGCTGTCAGCAGGATCACGATAATATGCATCCGGCTCAAAAGTGTCGTCTGTGGTAATCTGCCAGCAAGTAGAGAAGCGTATCCCAAAATAAGCATATTTTGGCCAGGCGAGCTGAAAATATTTGAATTGTATGCAGTCAAATTGCACAAGATTTCATATTTTATAAAATGTCCTTTCTGTCAATCCTTTTCTATGTGTAGTTCTTTTAAGTTTTAACATTTTACTAGATGCTCTGGCTTACTGCTATCGCGACATTACTTTTCGGCTAAAAAGCCAATCAAGCTTTAAGCACATTAATTCTGTTTAAAGCTGATCTTGCTATAGATTTTTACTGATACCTGTCAATGTTGTAACTAAATCCTTAAAGGGACGTTTCCTTTGTTTTTATCGCTTGCCAGATTTCAATTAAAATGAGATAACCAGTTAATTGACATAATATTTGCACTCTCTCTCTCTCTCTTAATTTTAGTTTCTTGAATAATCTGTTTTGAATACAAGCTTTGTAAATTTAATTACGTCTAATAATTGTTTTTTTTTGTTTTTATACCCTGAACATATTTAAAATGGGAAAAGGGGTATAATGGTTTTGTGCAAAAGTATGTAACGGGCTTAAGGAAGCATCTCCGACACCATTAAGTATATATATTTTCGATCACTAACAAAAGCAGAGTCGGTCCAGCCATGTCCGTCTGTCTGTCCGTCTGTCCATCTGTATTTGAAAAAATTGAACTATCACTAATGCATAAGCTTGACATGTGGAATTGATATATAGGACAACCCATGAACAAAATGGCCTCAAGCTTGACAATCGGTTCAGTTTTGACTAAGTTATAGGAGTTTGAAGTCTAGGAAGGGCATTTGTATGGACATAAAAACCAATTTGGGCGTTTACAAGCCAATTTTTTTTGTCATTTTGGCATGATTTTTGACAGAAAAATGAAACACCTCAGAAACTTTTTTTGAATAGTTTTTTATACTAATAAGGACACCCACAATCGATTAAAAAAAGAATTTCAAGAATCTATTTTTTGAAAATTCAATTTTGGTAAGGGTCCCCCCTTATGCTTTTTTCGCAAAAATATTTGAAAAAATTGAACTTTCAATAATGCATAAACTTGAAATGTGGAATTGATATATAGGACAAACCATGAACAAAATGGTCTTGAGCTTGACAATCGGATCAGTTTTGACTAAGTTATAGGAGTTTGAAGTCTAGGAAGGGCATTTGTATGCACATAAAAACTAATTTGGGCGTTTACAAGCCAATTTTTTTTGTCATTTTGACATGATTTTTGACAGAAAAATGAAACACCTCAGAATAAATTTTTTTATAGTTTTTTAAATAATTTTGACACCCACAATCGATTAAAAAAAGAATTTCAAGAATCTATTTTTTGAAAATTCAATTTTTGTAAGGGTCCCCCCTTATGCTTTTTTCGCAAAAATATTTGAAAAAATTGAACTTTCAATAATGCATAAACTTGAAATGTGGAATTGATATATGGGACAAACCATGAACAAAATGATCTCAAGCTTGACAATCGGTTCAGTTTTGACTAAGTTATGGGAGTTTGAAGTCTAGGAAGGGCATTTGTATGCACATAAAAACTAATTTGGGCGTTTACAAGCCAATTTTTTTGTCATTTTGACATGATTTTTGACAGAAAAATGAAACACCTCAAAATAAATTTTTTTATAGTTTTTTATACTAATTTTGACACCCACAATCGATTAAAAAAAGAATTTCAAGAATCTATTTTTTGAAAATTCAATTTTCGTAAGGGTCCCCCCTTATGCTTTTTTCGCAAAAATATTTGAAAAAATTGAACTTTCAATAATGCATAAACTTGAAATGTGGAATTGATATATAGGACAAACCATGAACAAAATGGTCTTGAGCTTGACAATCGGTTCCGTTTTGACTAAGTTATGGGAGTTTGAAGTCTAGGAAGGGCATTAGTATGGACATTAAAACCAATTTGGGCGTTTACAAGCCAATTTTTTTTGTCATTTTGGCATGATTTTTGACAGAAAAATGAAACACCTCAGAATAAATTTTTTTATAGTTTTTTATACTAATTTTGACACCCACAATCGATTAAAAAAAGAATTTCAAGAATCTATTTTTTGAAAATTCAATTTTGGTAAGGGTCCCCCCTTATGCTTTTTTCGCAAAAATATTTGAAAAAATTTAACTTTCAATAATGCATAAACTTGAAATGTGGAATTGATATATAGGACAAACCATGAACAAAATGGCCTCAAGCTTGACAATCGGTTCAGTTTTGACTAAGTTATGGGAGTTTGAAGTCTAGGAAGGGCATTTGTATGCACATAAAAACCAATTTGGGCGTTTACAAGCCAATTTTTTTTGTCATTTTGACATGATTTTTGACAGAAAAATGAAACACCTCAGAATAAATTTTTTTATAGTTTTTTATACTAATTTTGACACCCACAATCGATTAAAAAAAGAATTTCAAGAATCTATTTTTTGAAAATTCAATTTTGGTAAGGGTCCCCCCTTATGCTTTTTTCGCAAAAATATTTGAAAAAATTGAACTTTCAATAATGCATAAACTTGAAATGTGGAATTGATATATAGGACAAACCATGGACAAAATGGTCTTGAGCTTGACAATCGGATCAGTTTTGACTAAGTTATAGGAGTTTGCAGTCTAGGAAGGGCATTTGTATGCACATTAAAACCAATTTGGGCGTTTACAAGCCAATTTTTTTTGTCATTTTGACATGATTTTTGACAGAAAAATGAAACACCTCAGAATAAATTTTTTTATAGTTTTTTATACTAATTTTGACACCCACAATCGATTAAAAAAAGAATTTCAAGAATCTATTTTTTGAAAATTCAATTTTGGTAAGGGTCCCCCCTTATGCTTTTTTCGCAAAAATATTTGAAAAAATTGAACTTTTAATAATGCATAAACTTGAAATGTGGAATTGATATATGGGAGAAACCATGAACAAAATGGTATTGAGCTTGACAATCGGATCAGTTTTGACTAAGTTATAGGAGTTTGAAGTCTAGGAAGGGCATTTGTATGCACATAAAAACCAATTTGGGCGTTTACAAGCCAATTTTTTTTGTCATTTTGACATGATTTTTGACAGAAAAATGAAACACCTCAGAATAAATTTTTTTATAGTTTTTTATACTAATTTTGACACCCACAATCGATTAAAAAAAGAATTTCAAGAATCTATTTTTTGAAAATTAAATTTTGGTAAGGGTCCCCCCTTATGCTTTTTTCGCAAAAATATTTGAAAAAATTGAACTTTTAATAATGCATAAACTTGAAATGTGGAATTGATATATGGGACAAACCATGAACAAAATGGCCTCAAGCTTGACAATCGGTTGCGTTTTGACTAAGTTATGGGAGTTTGAAGTCTAGGAAGGGCATTAGTATGGACATAAAAACCAGTTTGGGCGTTTACAAGCTAATTTTTTTTGTCATTTTGACATGATTTTTGACAGAAAAATGAAACACTTCAGAATACATTTTTTTATAGTTTTTTATACTAATTTTGACACCCACAATCGATTAAAAAAAGAATTTCAAGAATCTATTTTTTGAAAATTCAATTTTGGTAAGGGTCCCCCCTTATGCTTTTTTCGCAAAAATATTTGAAAAAATTGAACTTTCAATAATGCATAAACTTGAAATGTGGAATTGATATATAGGACAAACCATGAACAAAATGGCCTCAAGCTTGACAATCGGTTCAGTTTTGACTAAGTTATGGGAGTTTGAAGTCTAGGAAGGGCATTTGTATGCACATAAAAACCAATTTGGGCGTTTACAAGCCAATTTTTTTTGTCATTTTGACATGATTTTTGACAGAAAAATGAAACACCTCAGAATAAATTTTTTTATAGTTTTTTATACTAATTTTGACACCCACAATCGATTAAAAAAAGAATTTCAAGAATCTATTTTTTGAAAATTCAATTTTGGTAAGGGTCCCCCCTTATGCTTTTTTCGCAAAAATATTTGAAAAAATTGAACTTTCAATAATGCATAAACTTGAAATGTGGAATTGATATATAGGACAAACCATGGACAAAATGGTCTTGAGCTTGACAATCGGATCAGTTTTGACTAAGTTATAGGAGTTTGCAGTCTAGGAAGGGCATTTGTATGCACATTAAAACCAATTTGGGCGTTTACAAGCCAATTTTTTTTGTCATTTTGACATGATTTTTGACAGAAAAATGAAACACCTCAGAATAAATTTTTTTATAGTTTTTTATACTAATTTTGACACCCACAATCGATTAAAAAAAGAATTTCAAGAATCTATTTTTTGAAAATTCAATTTTGGTAAGGGTCCCCCCCTTATGCTTTTTTCGCAAAAATATTTGAAAAAATTGAACTTTTAATAATGCATAAACTTGAAATGTGGAATTGATATATGGGAGAAACCATGAACAAAATGGTATTGAGCTTGACAATCGGATCAGTTTTGACTAAGTTATAGGAGTTTGCAGTCTAGGAAGGGCATTTGTATGCACATTAAAACCAATTTGGGCGTTTACAAGCCAATTTTTTTTGTCATTTTGACATGATTTTTGACAGAAAAATGAAACACCTCAGAATAAATTTTTTTATAGTTTTTTATACTAATTTTGACACCCACAATCGATTAAAAAAAGAATTTCAAGAATCTATTTTTTGAAAATTCAATTTTGGTAAGGGTCCCCCCTTATGCTTTTTTCGCAAAAATATTTGAAAAAATTGAACTTTTAATAATGCATAAACTTGAAATGTGGAATTGATATATGGGAGAAACCATGAACAAAATGGTATTGAGCTTGACAATCGGATCAGTTTTGACTAAGTTATAGGAGTTTGAAGTCTAGGAAGGGCATTTGTATGCACATAAAAACCAATTTGGGCGTTTACAAGCCAATTTTTTTTGTCATTTTGACATGATTTTTGACAGAAAAATGAAACACCTCAGAATAAATTTTTTTATAGTTTTTTATACTAATTTTGACACCCACAATCGATTAAAAAAAGAATTTCAAGAATCTATTTTTTGAAAATTAAATTTTGGTAAGGGTCCCCCCTTATGCTTTTTTCGCAAAAATATTTGAAAAAATTGAACTTTTAATAATGCATAAACTTGAAATGTGGAATTGATATATGGGACAAACCATGAACAAAATGGCCTCAAGCTTGACAATCGGTTGCGTTTTGACTAAGTTATGGGAGTTTGAAGTCTAGGAAGGGCATTAGTATGGACATAAAAACCAGTTTGGGCGTTTACAAGCTAATTTTTTTTGTCATTTTGACATGATTTTTGACAGAAAAATGAAACACTTCAGAATACATTTTTTTATAGTTTTTTATACTAATTTTGACACCCACAATCGATTAAAAAAAGAATTTCAAGAATCTATTTTTTGAAAATTCAATTTTGGTAAGGGTCCCCCCTTATGCTTTTTTCGCAAAAATATTTGAAAAAATTGAACTTTCAATAATGCATAAACTTGAAATGTGGAATTGATATATAGGACAAACCATGAACAAAATGGCCTCAAGCTTGACAATCGGTTCAGTTTTGACTAAGTTATGGGAGTTTGAAGTCTAGGAAGGGCATTTGTATGGACTTAAGAAATCAATTAGGGCGTTTACAAGCCAATTTTTTTTGTCATTTTGGCATGATTTTTGACAGAAAAATTAATCATATCAGAATCACTTTTCATTTTGGCATACTCACACATTTATATGATATCTATATGTCCAGCAAAATTCATTACGGTTGGACAATAAACCAAGAAGTTACTTACTATTCAATGGAACTTAGTATGGGTCCTATGGAAGGAGAAGAAGCAAAGCTATTGCATAAAGCGCGTAGCTGGCAGCGTGTGCTTGTATGTGAGTGTGTGTGTTTCCATGTATGAATGCAAAAATAGCATTATGACTGTAAGAACTGGGTTAGGATATCTCCTAGTCGGACACTCTCGACTAGAGCACTCTTACTTGTTTTTTTTTGCTACTTTTATAAGACATTTAAGTACTTATATAGCCAGGGAAAAAAATGTATGTATATACAAAATTTTCTTTTTTTTCGTTGTTTTATTAATTTCATTATTTTTAATTTAATACTTCTAGTATTATAAAAAAAACAACTAAAGTATAAAAATAATTTGAAGTCAGACATTCTTATCACAAAACAACATTAGTATATCATTTATTTCAAATAGCCATATGACAAATTTGTTGAATTTCTAAACATTATTGAAATTGAGCTCTTAACTATTGTTAGACTTTACCACACCCTGCATTTTTGTTTGGCTAGCATCTTGGTGCGTCTCTCGCAACCGAATTCATGGGAGAACTCCACAAAGTTGCCCATCGTCTGCAGCACCCGCAGCTCATCGATAGCATGCTCCAGATGCTGGGCATGCAAGCTGAGGCTCTGCAGCTTGCCACAGAAGAACTGCGCATAGCTGATGAAGAAGCGCTGTCGCTGACTGAACTGCGGCAACAGGGGATCACGCGGCTCCGGGCGCACCAGCAGCATATCATCGCCAAAGAATGTTTCATAGACCAGACGCAGTGCCTCATAGTCGGCCATTTTCTCGTTGAGCGATCTGGAGCCGGTGGCCAGCTGCTGCTGCATGCAGTTGAGACCCTGCACAAAGTGACAATTCGTCGATATCTCCTCGCTGGGACCCATAATGTTGCCAACGCTGTCGTACTCAATGCCCGAGCTATCAAAGCCATGGATGAGCTCGTGGGCCAGCGCAAATCCCAGAACCGCAAACTGCTGCAGTTCGCTCATGTTGCGATGCCAAACGGGCAGTTGCAGCAGACCATAGGGCAGCAGGACCAGATTCCTCGGCTTCACATAGAACGGCGACGAGCTGCTGCTCAGCCAGTGCTCCATCAGGTAGCTCACATTGTTCGCATCCGACTGTCCGCCGTCCAGCAGCAGCTCATGATTCCGCTCGACGTGCAGCCGGAGCAGCGCCAGCTGATTCGCATAGAAACTGTGCGCATTGATCTCCACACGCTCATAGTAATCCTCCACAAAGCTGGAGTCGTTCAGCTGCACAAAGCCCAGCTGCAGACGCATTGCCTGCAGCTTTTCCTGCAACACCTGAACAATGGGCTGCTGCAGCTGCAGACGATTGGCGCTGAGCAGCTGCCCGAAGCGCAGCTTGAGCCGGTCAAACAAATCAGTGACCAGTGGCTCATCGCTGGCGTCATGGAATCGCTGCCCGATTAGCCAGCTGGTCGCCAGCGGCATGGCACGTCTCAGGCTGGCCATGCACTCGACGCGCGAGATCTCCGCGGGTCCCTGCTGCTTGAGAAAGGCGAGCAGCTTGAGCATGATGTAGTTGCAAATCGTTTCGGGCTTGTGGCGCTGCAGCAGCTCGACCAGGGCGCGCATGTAGGGTAGATTCTGTATGATGAGCGTGGAGAGCAGATCCAGCTGCTTGTCGACTGCTCCTTCGGCTGTTGCACGCAACTGTTGCATGTAGGTCAGCCATTGCAGCTGCGGCAAGTATTCGGCCAAATAGCCCAGTTGCATATCCCTGGGGCCCTCGTCGTCCTCCAGCTCCTGCAGTCGATGCAGCTGCCGCTCAAAGCCATCCACTTGGCGTGCCAGCTCATTGGCCACGCGCTTCGTCTGACCAATGTCCAGGAGCAGCTCTATCATGGCGCCCTCGCCCATCGGCGCTGTCTCCGTCGGACTGGGCTTATCCAGGTAAACGCTATAGCTGCTCGAGTCATCCCAGCGCGGCAGCACCTGCTCCTTGAGCAGCACCCCATTGAGACCATACAATCGCAAGCGTCCAATTGTCGCCAGCCAGTCGAACTTCTCCGACTGCCAGCTGCGACTGAGCAGCGGCCAGTTGGTGCCATTGCCGGGTTGCAGCAGCTGCAGATACTTTTTCAGATTGTACGGCTTAAGACGCTTGCAGCCGCGATAATAGTCACGCATTTTCTCATAGATGGCCAGCTGTGGCTGCTCCTCCGCACTGCTCTCATTGCCTCCCGGACGTCTCAGCAGCAGCTCCAGCTGACGATTCAATGCATAATCCAGCACCGCCAATGTGTCGCTTGGCTGTAGCTGCTCACGCTGTTCCCTGTGCTGATGCTGATGCTGTTGTTGGTGTTTTTGTTGTTGTTGTTGTTTTACGTGCTGTGTGTGCTCGGTGTGCTCCTCCTGCTGCAGCTGCCAGTTGCCGCAGGCATACTGATAGAAATTCTCGCACGGACGCGCCTTGGTGTCCATATAGCTCTGCAGTTGATTAGCTAGCAGTTCCTGTATGCTCGGCGGTGGTCGTGTCTGACGGCAGCTGGTGGGCGTGGTGCGCCAGGCCAGCGAGCAGAGCAGCCAGGCAATCAGGCTGAGCTTCAGCATGCTGCTCCGTTCAACTATAACTGGCCTGAGCTTAAGCCTACCAGCTAGCTAGCTGGCTGGCTGGCTGTCTGGTTGCCTAGCCAGCGGCAAGCAACGCTGACTGCTTGTCAGTCTTCATCGCACTGCGGCACACTGTTACCGGAATGAGAATACTGTACCAAAAATTATATTGTAGTAAAATAGTTTCTTAACTGTTCCGCCTCTCCTTAACTATACCGCTGGCAGCAATTATGTTCATCATCTCTCAATCAATACCTTCCCAGCTAACTTGATCACTATGATATTTACCTTTTCACATTTTCTTTTATTATTTAGAGATTAAAAATCAAAAATTGTAACCCGAATTTAATTGAATACTTTATTCTGCTTTATTCACATAAATAGTACAATATCTTATTTATTTAAAAGATTTTATCAAACACTTTAAATATTTGTTGTATTTATATAAATCGGAATAGTTTATTAATACATGCTGATTATATGTTCTAACTATAATTTTATATTTAATAAAACAAATTGAATAATTCTGAATTTAATTTACATATAAATATATTTTATATAATTTATAAACATTTTTTCGTAAATATTGTTAAAAAATATATTTTTCAGTATAATCAATTTGCATTTATTATAATTTATTAAACTATTGATAGTACAAACAAGTTTTATTCATTTGATAAATTTTTGGAATATGATTCATAAATTTAAATCTTCACATAATATTTTTTTCATCAATTCGTTGATATTAATAAATATCTTTTTCGAAATTGTTAAATATTAATTAAGTAGTTTAAGTGTCATTTAACGAAGCTTTAAAGCTTAACATAGAAATGTTGAGCTTTGTGAAATGTTGCAAATGTAAGAGAAAAGTACGCAGCACCCTGTTTTATTAAAGTTGTGTAACCACTGTGCGCTCGGTGCCGGGTCGCATTCTTATTAGGCTTAATTGGTCGCCGACTACGCTTATCAGTTTCACCTTGGCCTTGATTCATCTGATTGAGACTCATTGAAGCTGCGCCACTCGCCACTGACCTATAACGAGGCAAGGCACAACGCAATTGCTGTCATTGAACTTGCTCGAATTATGTTGGTGTTTCAACTGTTTTGTATATGCATATAGTACATATACTAAATATTTGTAAATTACTATTATTACTATCATTACAATGCCTTTCGGTTTTGTGTCTGCTTGTGCCATTGTAGAACCGAAACGATTCCGGGCCATCCCTCGTACAAGGCGACAATGCGGCTGACGATTACCAATGTGCAGGGCAGCGATTATGGCAACTACAAATGTGTCGCCAAAAATCCTCGTGGCGACATGGATGGCAACATAAAACTCTACAGTAAGTATCTGTCCGCAATGTGTTATTTATACTTTTTAATATTGGGCCCATAATGCGTAAACCGGAGTGCGGCACAGCACAGCACAGCACAGCACAGACGTACAAGTGCGATAAATAACAAGTGTTGGCCCAAATGTGTGCGCACTTGTTTTTTGGACACGGTGAAATTCAAAACTACACCATTTGTGGCTTTAATTATGGCGGCCAAATGTGTGTTCTTGATTGCATGGCGCCTGCCTCTGCCACACAATGTATGTGTGTGTGTGTGTTTGCTTGTGTGTGTGTGTTTGTGTGTGTGAATGTGTGCCTGATGGAATTCAAGCCAGATAATGCGGTCATTTGTTTTAGTTGGGCAACAGGCTATGACCAGATACACAGAGCTAAATATGTGGCATAGCAAAACAGCTAGATTATGTCAAAATTGTTCAGCTATTGTAATATATACGAGAGCATGTAGTATGTAAAATTAAATTATATTTACATATATATAAGAGACATCTACTGAGTGGTAAGGATTAAGTCCCCTTTCAGAAATAACGGAAATAACTTAAAGTCTGAGTTTGGTTGATAAGAACCCAAGCATACTTAGCTTGGATACTTTTGTGTCGTTGAGAATATTTTGTATCTTACTGTTACATCTGTATCTAAGTATAGAACGTATACATTTACTTTAAGCAAAAAGTATAAATTTTAAGGAACGCTAATTTTTTGCTCAACCGAACATTTTATTTAGAAATTTGGCTCGGTTCGGGTTTGAATTGAAATTTAACTCAGTAGAAATAAATGGAATTCCTAGCTCAAACCGGTTCGTCTTAAACCCGGTTTGCAGCCTTGATTATGAATCATAATATTGAATGCAATATTGCAACTTGAACATTTTGCGTTACTCCAAAGTCATTTACTCGACCGAACATATGTATGTATATGTACGGACACACGAAAAGTGATTATAAATCGATATGACAGTTTGTCAAGTAATACGCAATGATATAGGCAGCTAACACGGCGTATACGCGACAGTTAAAACGCTTCCATTGTTTCGATGGGCAGCGGGCCAATAAAATGCCAATAATCTGTCAATTTGCTAAATCAGTCCCAGTTGGTGGGCCATTAAAGCAGCCGGTTGCAAAATATATGTAAGTATCAGCAAGTACGTAACTCGAATTCCGGTCACAAAAGTTCATAAAACAATATAAAATATCCGTTCGTTTCGTTCGTTGCGCCACAATAAAAAGAGGGCGCCGGCAAAAGGCCATGGCCAAAAGCGGCCAGAAATTGTCAATGTGAAAATGCGACAAGTTAATTTATTTTTTGGGCGCACAGGCGATAAAAACGCAGCCGGCGTCGAGGCAGCAGTCACAACAATACTAGCGAATTGGGCTGTTGGATGACGTGGATGCGGGGGGGAGTGGTGGTAACGATCTACCAATTAAAGGTAACAAAGAGCAGCCACAGTAGCTGATAATAAGAGGGCGGCAATAATGCCAGCATACAATACAATGAGAACAATGAACCTGTGACAATGTTATTAAGTGGTCAGCATTGCTATGAAAGTTTGGAGCATCCTTTGGCATTGCTCCCGATAAGGAGTCAAGGCATGACAAGGCCAAGCGGCAAGCACCCAGTACCGAGCTGCAAACGCCCAGCATCATAAATTTACTCAACAAATTGCCGTCAGTAATGATATGGCACCAGAGAACATCCGCAGGAAAAGAAATTGAAAACGAGAGGCGAGCCAATAGCGGACAATTTACGAGGGCCCAAACGGTGTAAGGGGTGAGGAAACGATTGGGGAAAGGAATGACTTAAAGAAGTGCAAATATACTCGAAGATGCGAAGAGCTTGAAAATATAATAATGGACTCTTTTAACTGATAAAAAGTTACTAATATTTAGTTTAGTTCTTTGTGTTATGTGAACATTTTAGTATTAATCCTGCAATCCTAAACGCATGAATCAGCTGCTTAAAGAATGATGAAAATAATTGCGTCAAGTAAATCTTTTTAGGCTTATATTAAATAAATAGGTTACTCTTACTCTATTCATGAACTGTACCTCGAAGCTCTCTTAAAGCTTTTTTGGATCAACTTAAAACATTTGTTGTAATTTGAAATAAAGTATTTAATTTTAACTCGAAATTTGGGCTCTTAAATATTAAATTATTATATTTTTTGCCAATATATTAAATTTTACCAATGTAAATTTGAACTTAAAACTTTGTATTGTATGTATTTAAAGTTGTCATATTTCATATGCTTTCAAAGCCCAAAGCCCCTTAACACTTAGTATCCCACATCATTACAGTGTCCAGTCCGCCAACCACACAGCCCCCGCCAACAACCACAACATTGCGCACAACAACAACAACCATGAACTTTCCATATGACTCAAACACGCCCTTCAACGGCTACGGCGGAGATGTGCCCACGAATTCGGTGATTGTGATTGACAAATGTGAGTAGATCAAAGCATTTGACTGTCCCTCCCTGTTATATTGCTAATACATTTATTGTTCTTCTTATGATGATGCTTACTTACAGTGGGCATTAAGTACCAATCGAATTTAAATGAGATCGGCAAATCCGAACAGAAACTAATGGGCAACAATCCGGAAGGCTATGACTGGTCCAAGGGTAAGAGCAGCGCTGGCCGAGACCTTCACTCTTTTTGTTGGCTGCTAACGGTTATCTCGCTGATGCTGTTAACGCATTTGCACCAATAAAAATAAAAGCAAATTGTATTATTAAAGTGCCATTACACAAAATAAAAAACAAAAAATTAAAATTGATAAAAAAGTAAACAAGCCAACAAAACATAGCAAAGTGAAACCAACAGAATGCAGCACACATTGCGACAGCAACAACTACAACTACAACAACAAAATTAATAAAAAAAAATTAATTAAGCAATTTGCCAATTGCAATGCGGTTCAATATTGGTTTGCCTTGCTTACTCCATCTCCAAAACTAATGAGGGAAAAAAACCAAACAGTAATGTGCAAACAAGCGGCAGTAAATTAAAAAAAAATAACAAAGCCGACTTGCACATGCTCTTTTTCAATTTTAAAGCCATTTTACATTGTATGTGTGCATTCAATATCATTCAAAGTAAGTTATATGATTTTATATGATGCAAAGATTGCTTGGAATTAGTAATATCTGCAACTTATAATTTTCCATTGAGTTTATACCTTTGATTGTACTTAAATATCAAAGATTAAGATTTATGTATTCAAAGACCATGCAAAATACAAATATTAAGTTTCATATACTTGTAACACTAAATTTCAGTTCGGTTTCCTTATGTTTTAATTCTACCTTTTGTGTATTACTTTCAATAAGTATTCCATTTCAATCATTTTTATGTACTAGCTTTCACTGACCGATAATTACTTGGTTTCCTGTTTAAACTTATTGTTTGCAAGCAATCCATGCCAGGCCTTGCAGGAAAGAGCACACAAATTAAGTTGCCCATTAAATTATTAAATATGTTGAAAAATAAATCAATGCATACGAAAAAAGAAAAAAAATGAGTAAATAAATACATTAAAATTGTTGCCAAATTGTTAAACATTAAAAATCACACACAGTAAAAGTGGAAAAATGAAGACAAACATACATATGTAAATAATTAGATACACATAAAGAATTGTAAATTATGTACTCGTTATAAGCATTACAATAAATTGCGCTTTAATTTGTATGAAATTAGACAGCACTCTATTAAATGAAGCCATGCAAATACTCGTAACCATGAACCATATTGAAACCCCAGCCCAAAGGAGCAGCCCGCTGGAGAGGCATTAATCAAAACGAGAAGGAAAATCCAAAGTTTATTTGTATACATAGCAATTAAACTATTAATTAATGAACAACTCATTTCGAATGACATGAAACATATTTATATATCCTGAACTATGCTCACATATTTAAATGGCATCCTAATTAAGAAGAAAACTACATATATATACATACATAAATATATCATAGGCTTTAGTTTGTGTTTCTAATTGATAAGAGTGATAATGTACATTTAATGAACTTAATCCCCAATAAACAGCAACAGAAAGAGGAATAAACAACATTATGAGATTGCTTCATATGTAAACAAATGAATAAATAATAAACATGCAATTGAATAGTATTTTTCTTACGCAATTTGAGCACAGGTAAGTACAGAAAACTCATTGATACAATTAACCAGAAGCACTTGCCAATTTGCAATGTATAATTTCAAATATAATGCAATAGAAATTCAATTCAGCTTACCAAATATTCGTACAGTGTAAAAAAAAAATCAGCAAAAATTTCTCAGCAATATATACGATAGAAAGGCCATTTTGTATATATGTGAGTGAAGAGTTTGTTAAAGAAACAAAAAGGTTATGAGAAAGAGTCAAGAGCATAGCAACATCAGGTGGAAAGGTAAAAAATAAAATTGCTGCAATGAATATCAAAATATATTTTATTTATTACCTACGATATGTTTAAGATAAGCTTGTAGAAAAAATCTTTTTAACAAATCCCAAGCAAATGTCCACAAACATAATGCATATATCAATAACAATCGTATTTTTAAGGAGAGCTGAGGAGATTGACCAGGCCACACATGGGCGCTTAGCACAGTTTTATGGTCGTGTGCGACGATTTTCGTTTTTATTTGATTTCGTGTTTGCGCAGCACTTTGGGTACCAGAACGTGAAATTGTTATTGAGTCCGGGGGCGTTACCCACTTGGCTGCCATTGCACATTTCACATTGCACATTTCACATGGGCAACTGCTTACGGCGAGCAGGAGACTTTGTTGCTGCATGTCTAAGCTCTTCACAGGACTTGTTTGTTGGCCACAAAAACCCAAGTCA
This sequence comes from Drosophila maculinotata, assembly GCA_035045305.1. Classification (NCBI taxonomy): domain Eukaryota; kingdom Metazoa; phylum Arthropoda; class Insecta; order Diptera; family Drosophilidae; genus Drosophila; species Drosophila maculinotata. The sequence continues at coordinate 4,193,300 of JAWNPD010000377.1, read as the reverse complement.
AATATTTTGACAAGCGCCGGCTAGAGCAACGTGACGCTACTTGTCCTACGTGGCGTATGCGCAATGCAAACACAAAAGAGCCTTCCTCCAGCCATAGAGGCGGGCAGCATATGTGCTAAAGACGCTGATGATGCATTCAAGAATCTACTTGACAACTAAAGCTGAATGGTCCAATTCAACAGCAACTTCAAGCTGTAGCTCATTCAATCGCCAACAAATCCGACTAACAGGTTCAATATGCTTTGTTCGCAACAATGTAAAAGACAACAATTCATGGGAAATCACTTGAACTGAAGTTTATCATCTTTTTAAATCTGGTCATAACTTGGCATCTAGTTTAATTCTACATCTCAAGTTTATGTATTTTTGAAAAATAAAATCCGAATTTTATTTGACAATTTTTAGATTTAGATTAGATTAGATTTTTCAAAAAATGGAATTGGTCGCTCAAAAACTAAAAGTCTTCGATAATTGTAATGTAATTCCAATTCGCCCTGCTTTTCTATACAAAAAACATACAATAATAATTAGGGTAAAAATTTTTTTTAAATATATTTGAACTGTACTATTTTTATTACCATATGTATTCCTAGCTACTCTCAAATGTTTTTCAAGCAACTTAAAAGTGCTTAAAACGAATGTGGCCTAAGGCCTTGAAAACTTTTAAGCTGTTGCTTTAACTTTTGAAAAAGTTTATTAGAAATAAAATACTTGTAACATTATATGTTAGTGGCTAGACGTAGTTAAAATATGCTGGTATATATATAGTAGGATCTTAAGATTAAACTTCAACGGAGCGTCGATCCAGCAGTGTGTCGATGATCCGTTCGATGTGCTCACTGCAACTGCCGAGACATGTATCCGCATACTCGATGAGGAACTGCATGAAGCTCTCCAGCTCCTCCATGGAGCAGGCGCGGAATCCACTGTTGCGTGCAATATTGTCAATGGCACGCAGCTTGTGGGCATACTCCGGCCTGCTGCGGCACTGCCTCAAAGTGGCTTCGTTCAGCTTGGAGGGCAGCTCGTAGTTGCGAATGCGCTGCTCCACGCTCTTCAGCTTGCTCTGCTGTTGCTGCAGGGTGCGCAGCATTTGGGGCATGCTCATTGGGGCTGAGCGGACAAGGGGCAGCGTCTTATCGAAGAGCTCATCCAGCGGCACCGCCTCATACTCCTGGCTAAACAGATCCGGCGAGAAGGAGAGTCGACCGCTATTGTTGCTGAAGCTGTCCGACTCGAACTCGGTTTGGTCCAGATCGCTGGTCTTGATCGCATTGCTGGAGCTGTTGTGGTGGTTATTGTTGGGCCAGGCATACTTGCTGCGCCCCTCGAGCCCGTTGCTATTGCCCGTCTGCAGGCCCACCAGCATGCTGTAGTTGCTCTCAATGGAGAACTTGGGCGTTGTGACCCAGAACTCCGGCACGCTGCTGAACTCAAACTGATCGACGCCAAAGCGCAGCTCAAGATCCAAATTGGTGTTCAGCTCCGAGTCGAGGAACTGGAAGAGACGTTCAATCTTCTCGCTGGGCATGTGTTTGCCACTGAAGGGCACCGCTAGATCACCGCTGGCAAACCAGTAATGTGAGAATCCCTTCACGCTTGGCGGCAACTCGGCCAGGCCACCTTTTGCCTCCTGGACCCCAGCAGTTGATCGACAAAACTTGTGTCCATCGATGCCAAAGGTCAGCTCACGTGTCTCCCACGTCTTTTGCGTGAAGATCTCGTACAGCAGACGCAATCGGTCCGGTGTATTGTGCAAAATTTCCAAACCGACGGTGAAATCACCAGCGATAATCCAAAACTTGGATTGCGGTTTGCTTGAAGTCAGATCCTCCAGCTGGGAGGAACTCATTTCCACAGTGGGCGCATTGGCAAAGAACTCGCGCTCACTGCACGTTGGGGTGGTTGGCGCATCGGACGTGCTGGCCAAATCCAGCGGATGATCCTCCCGTATCACCTGCATGGCCAAAGAGCTGCGACGCGGCTTGTCCAGGCCTGTTCCGGCTGTGCCAATGGGACTGAAGAGCTGCTGCTGCGCCACAATGCCACCATTGCGTCCCTTTACCGGAGTGGAAAACCCAGAGGGCTTCGACTGGGCCATGCCCAGCGAGGAGCGGCGCAACGGACTGCCATCCAACGCATCATTGGAGCACGTCTCGAAGCCCTGATCAATAAAGCTGTCGCGCAGCTGCTGATCCAGCGACTGGCGCGGCGTCTGCAACGGCGACTGATCGCTGTCCGCATTGGGCGATGGCGAGGATATCACCGTCAACGTATAGGCGGACTTGATCTTCCTTGGCGAGTTAACCTGGCGCATCAGCGACTTGTCCAGCTCAATGTAGCTCTGCTCGGGTACTGCCACCGGCAGTGGCAACGGTGCAGTTGCAGTTGCAGCAGCAGTTGCTGCAGCAGCAGTTGTTGCTGTTGCTGTTGCTGTTGCACCAGGTGGCTTCTTCTTGGCTGGCTTGTAATCGGAATCAGAGTCAGTGCTGGTCACAGCATTGGCAGTGGCCTCCACAATCGAGTTCTCCTTCTTCCACGTGAGAGTGCGACGCATTTTCTTTTTACGCGGCGGTCGCACGGGCTTTGCAAAATCAAAGTCTGCATCTTCGTTTGGTGTTCCTGGCATTTCTGGCTGAGATTCGTCGCTGGTTATCTGCAGGGAAGAGATATGAGGGTACAAAATAATGTTTAGTATAAAAGGAATAAGTTATAAAGGGATGATGACTTAATTAAATTATGAAAAGTCTTCTTTAACAATATATTATGATATATGATATATCCAAATATAAATTTAATTTTAATATGATATATAATCAATTACTTTTAAGAAAGGAGCGACTTGGATTCGATTTTATGAGTGTACACATTTTATAAACTTTAAATATGTGTAGATTTCACAATGAAAATCTTAACATTTATCAAAAACTTTATAAAAATGCATTATGACTTTTAAATAACACGAAGCTAAGCAAAATCTTAAATAAAAAATTTGATACAATTCTTATAGATTTTTTAAGTAAAGTGGAAACAAATTGTTCTTTTGCAGAATCGCAACCAAAATGACACGTTTGGCTTTTTTAGTATTTTTTCGATAGTTAAAAAAAATAATTGAAAAGCCAAATAAACTTCTAGAAGTTGCGATGCACTCACCTTGGGTAAAGTAGACAAGCCGGATTCACTTTCATCAGCGTCAGATTGTTTGCAGCTCGAAGAGCCGCTCGATGTTGTGCAGATGGACTGCGTCTGTCCCAGACTTGGACGTGGCGCAGGCACTGGCGGCGCTGGGCGTTTGATCTTGCGCGGCGTGGGCGTGGCAGGTGTGACATTAGCAGCAGTTGTTGGCGTTGTGATTGGCGTTGTTGCTGTGTCCACATCCTTTTCCTCTATATAGCTGGACTCCTTAGTTTTGCTCTCCAGTTCCAGCTTAGCAATAGCTTCCTCGAGCAAACGCTCGACGGCAGACTTCTGGCTCATGTCGCTGGCTGTGATCTGAGCGGGCTTCTCCTCCTCGCCGCTGGCAATCTCAATAGTCTGTTCGCTGTTCGAGGCGCTGGTTATGTCAAAGAGCACACCATTCTCCGCGCTTAGCCAGCTATAGAAGAGATTCTCCAGCGGCTCGTTTTGAAAAAAAAGCTGACTCTCGTACCCGGAGCGCTCCTGGCGAGTGCGTCGTATCTTCTTGGGTGGCGCATACGCCTCCGTCGGCAGCACTCGTCGTATGGCAGCCAAATTGCGCTTCTGCGGAGCACACGGCTCCCTCTCCCGCTCCCGCTCCTGCATTAGACGGCCGGCGGTTGGCATGGCAATCAGACGCCGCTCCGGACTGGGCTTCAGCACCACAGTCAGCGTACTCACATGAAGCAATGGTGTTGGTGATTTGTTACCCAATATTGTTGTGGTTGTTGTTGCTGCGGGTGTTGTTGTTGTCGGCCGGCGTGGCGTCGGCTGCAGGACACACTTGGCCTCGAGTTCCTGGGCCAAATGCTTGACGCTGGCCTGCTGCTCGGCGATGACTTCGCCACGTGCCATTTGCTTCTTGGCCTGCGCTTTGAGATCAGCTGCGTGCTCATTGAACTTGGGATGCTTGGCGGCAATGTCGCTGACAAACTTATTGAAGAGCAACGCCTTATCCTTGACGCTCAGCTCACGAAAGACATCCTCGGCCACCAGGCAGGTGGACTGCTGCTGCAGTTGCTCCTGCCTCTGTCTAGGCTGGGGCTGCGGATGTGGCTTGGCTTCTGGTGATAGTGACATATCATTGTGCAGAGTGGCATATTGCGGCTGCTCGGCTCTGCGCATCACCTGGTTGAACTTGGAGTTGAAGAGCTGCGCCATCTCTTTGACCTTCATGGGCAGCTTGCCGCTCGACTTGGGCGCTGGGGCGCCACGCACCGCCTGTGGCGTTGCCAGCTGCGGCTGCTCGTACTTTTGTTTCAACTCGCTGATCTTCAGACTTCCATTGTCCACTTTTGGCTTGGGCAGCCGCTGGCTGACGGCCACGGGTTGGCTGGCCAATTTGGCAATGGCTGTGGCCACTTTGCCGGTGCAGTTGGGCGCTTCCTTAACGGGCGTAACGGGCACCTCTTCGTCAAAGTACTTCATGAGGTTCTCAATGCTGGACAGATCCAGGTCAGTGATTTGTATGCGCGACGGCGTCACATATGAGTTCTGATGCTCCAGGGCGGTAAGGAAACGATCGTCGTCCAGTGAGGACACCTCAAAGAGCTCCTCCCGCGTCATCGTTGCCCGCAGCAGTCCCCGCCCATCGCTGTTGGAGTCGCAGTGCGAGTGCCGTGACCGACGCTCCTCAATCTCCGCATTCAGCTGCAGCAGCTCGCTGAGATCAGCGCTGTTCATCGTCGCCGTGTCGACCAGCAGCTCGTTCTGCTTGTGATTGTTGTTTGGCGTGGAATTGCTTAGCACCATATTGTTTCCTTCGTTTCTCTTCTCTTGTTGCGTTGTTCACGTTAGACGTTTCAGTTTGTAACTGTGATTGGCAGCGGTGGTGCAGTGCCTTTTTAAGCGCCACAGGTAAGTTCTATGCAAATTTTATGACACCCGCTAATCCGGCCAACATTGGGTCAGGTAATCGCTATCGAGGCACAGCTGCGGCTCTGGGTTTTCACAGCCTGCAATTAGCAGCGCCTACCTTCTGGGAAGCCTTTAACTGGGTGACCTGTGGAATAAACGAATAGGTAGCAGGTAAGTCAAATATCTAGAAAGATGCATAAGTATCGCGTTAATAAAGCTAACAAACTGCGCTCGTTGACTTGACAGCTGAGTACTGGACTTTGGGCAACACTAAAACGTTACTAATAAATGTTGAGAGTATCTTAAGGATGAACAAAGGTGTTGTTAGTTTATGACTGGGTTCAGGCAAGCGAAAGAGAACACCTAAATGCTCAGGCAAGTACGCTTCTATATCTAACGTACAGTTATAGAAGTTCTTCATTACAACCGATAGTTTGAATATTTAATAACTTGGATTGACTGGAGAGGCAGACATGCAGACAAAAAGATTTTTATCAATAAATGTATATTCATATTTTATACAATATATGTGTACCCTGAATAAAATATATATTTATGCATATTTCTGTTTGAATGCATGTCCAGACTTTATGTTTATAGACCTTGGGCAGAGAGAGTAGTGAAGAGTGAAAATTGTGTACTGAAACATTCTCCAAGCGACTATTAAATGCCTCTACCCGAAAGTATGCAATAAAATGCTTGATGCCAGTGCCAAAGAGCTCCCAAAGAGCTGAGTGGAGTCACCACAAAATGCGAGTACTAACTAGACCCCAGAGTGCTGTGTGCAACAATAAAAATCACACACGAAAATTTCAACTTGTCGCATGACTTGTGGTATGAGCTTTGATTTCATTGGATTTGAGGCAGCTGGCAACTCGTCGCGAGAGCTGAAACTTTGTTGGCATCGCCATTTGGCGCCTTATGCAAATCAGCGACAAAGCTGTAAACGAGAGAGATTCTCCAGGTGCTAAGCTGGAATTTGGAATTGATGTTGAATGCTGAATACTGAAGGCTGATGGGTGATGATGACATTTGTGAGTAACGTGGCGAACTTTATTGCATCATCAGAGTTTGGGCTTTAGAATCGACCATTTCAATTTGCTAATAGCCACGTGGCATATTTCCACGCATGGAAACTTGCATCCAGTGTATCTAGTCTAGTCTAGACAACAAATTTGCCAAACAAAACCGAATGGTTAAAAGGTTTTTCATATTCTTTCACTTTTTTTGCGTTATGCTGTACCATTTCTTTGTCTGTTTGTTTGCTTGTTTGCTTGCTTCGCTTTCAATAACTTTAATATCATTTCTATGGCACAGAGACGCCGGAAATTGAATTACTTGAGTAACTTGAGAGCCATGAAAAAACACCTAAAAATAGACACGGACAGATATGTATAAGGGTGGCTATCCGTTGACTTTAAGATGCAGAATCAACCGCAAGCATTTAGTGCTCCCCTTTGGCGCGAATCGCTAAAAGTGCAAAGGGGTCACTACTTGCTTTCGATCGGAAAATGGGGTCTTTTCGGGTAGTAAGGGGTCTTCCAGCATGTTGAGTGCATGCGTAAGTGAGCATTTAACAAGGCAAACAGTTTGGTCGACCCGAACTCAACCCAATTGTGGGTCTTTTTTGACTTTTTATGCGTTACTCAATGAATTGTTCAGCAAAACTTTAAATACTCTTTTCGATATGCCATGCGTATCTTGCGCAGCCACGACTTAATTGGGAAAAGCGTAATCATAATAATTGTAATATTAATAATTATAATATTAATAATAATAAGATTAATATTAATATGCCACCTTCAAGTGTATAAGTGCTGCAAACTTAAATTATTTTTATAAATAATGTTCTTTTGGATTAGCTTTATTCTACTTTTTATCGCCATGATTCATTTAACCATACTTTTGACAACTCTCAGCTTTTGAAAAAAGAATCTACTAAAATTTCAATCAACAATGATATGAAGGCAAAAATATAATATATAGTTTTTTTTCTATTTTTATTTTATTATTATTTAAAGTTTTAGCAGATGTTTTTATATAATAATTGTTTCTCATTATCCGCAAAGGCTTAATATTGAACAACGCTTGATCCGTTGATCCCAAAGCGATTTGGCTTCGGTTCGATCTTTATGTGCTGCCTGCTTTGGATGGGACGCTGCCTTTTGTTGATGCCTTTACCCGTCCGTTTCCACCCCAGCCGCCTATTTTTGTTTTCTTTAATATTTGCATTTAATTATAATCATATAATAATAATCATATCAGTGTATGGCATGATTATGATTAAAGCTGCCTTGATGCAACGCTTATATTAATTATTCCTTTAAAAAAAAAAAAAATTTAAAAGTTGCTGTCGCCGGTCTTAATTTGTTCTTTGTTCAAAAACATTTTGTTCTTGATTTATGAACTATTTGTGCTTGATTTTCGAGCACATTGTTAATTTTTAAAGAACTTTGTGTGCTCATTTAATTAACGAGTTGATCATTTATTGAGAGCATTTTGTGTGCAATTTAAAAATATTTTGTTATATTTATGGACAGCCGACAACCTTTATATAGTGGTCGAATACAATCGGCTACTTAAACAAGAGCAAAATGCATGCTTATTATCTTCATTTGGTGTTATTGTACAAATGAGTTCACACAGCATTTTTATTGTGGTACAAATAGCCAACGTTCTTCTTTTAAGAATGAAACAATAAAAACAAAAATTAACATACGAAGTTCGATTATTCTTAGTTTTAGAACATAATTTTTCCCTCAGTGTGATATTATATTTTATAGATCGAAAATGTATGACAGAGCCATGGCAAGATCTATAAATAAAACTGATAATAATATAATAGTTGTTCAGCTAGAATGGGGATATGTAAGTTGATCACAGCTTGGTAAGGGCGTCTGCACGGGTCTGTCTGGCTCTTGCGTGACTTGTCAGGCGTAATTGAATTATGAAATTCATGCCTCGACAAGGCTTCGCTGCCGATGCATTGACGCAGGCAACGCGCCAAGGACATGGCAGCAAGGAAAGTGGGCAAGTGTTGGGCTGCCATTGAACCGTTAACGGCATTTTCAACATGCTTGCACTTTCCGTACGCACACACACAAAGGCGCGAGATATGGCCGGTGTGTGCAGATTAATTTTCGCTTTTTCCTCGTGTTAATAAATTAATAAATTAAAATGTGCATTTTGCTTCATAGCGATCAAAATCGCTTTGCTCTTTGCTACTTTGCTTTACACTCGGCACATAATGAAATATGTGCTGAAAAAGTGAAATTTTTAATATAAATAATTTTCGTTAAGCTTTCACTTTGTTATATACCTGTACATATAGAAATACATACCCAACGCTCATCCTTTCTGCGGCGTATCAAATATTTTTAAAGTAGGTACAAATAGTTTGCATATTGCGGAACTATCTATCTTTGACAAGGAAATTATATCCGTTTAAAGTTGGGCGTGCTTAAAAAATAATTATTAATTCATGTGTTTGTCAATTTGGCAGTTTGCTAATGGATCTATGTGTATGTGTTTATGTATGTGTATATGCAGGCGCCACAAATTGCTATTTAATTAAAATTCAATCAATTATAAACAAATGAAGCATATGCTTTAATGATTAGGGATTAAATATGTTCGAAAAATTCACAAACAAAATATGCAATTAAAATAAATGCAGGGTAATATAATAATCCACATCAAAATGTGGTATATCCAGGCTTAATATTCTTTACAAGTATATCACTTTTCAAATTAGATAAATAATATTATTTAAGGTTATTCTAGGTTCAAAGCCATTTCCAGTTCTCTGCAATTCAGAACTAGCTAGTTATGGCTCCATCGTTATTATGGTACGACGTGATGGCCGCACAAATTTCTTTCGGGATTGGAAGCAATACGAACACGGATTTGGTAATTTATCCAGTATATTTTTTATTGGCTTGGATAAGTTGCACGCAATAAGTACTCAAAAAACAAATGAGCTTCTAATATTTTTGTATGACTCCGATGATGAAAATAGCTATGCAAGATACGATGAGTTTCAGATCAGCAACAGCAAGCGTTTTTATAAAATTGATTAGCTTGGAACATATTCTGGAGATGCAGGGGATGCTCTGTGGTTCAGTGCGAACATGAAATTTTCGAACTTTGATCATGATTACAGTGGTGAAAAGTGTTCCATGCGCCGGTTAGGCTGGTTGGTTTAAGTAATTAAAATGTTTATATTAATATTAAGTTTCTGTTGTAATATAGCAATCTCTTTGGAATGTACTATGACGGGACAGGTACAGAAAGATTGGCACCTTCAGACATTTGGTGGGCTTGGCGTGATGACGCGATCTACTCATTGAAAACAGTGGTAATGATGATAAAGCCAAAGTACAGCTGCTCGTAAATTAATTGTATCTATTATTATTTTGGTGTAATTCAATTTTTCGGGGGTTTTCTCAATTCATGCAACAAATGTTGGATCCATTTACAATGAAAATAACCTCACAAAATGCAAATATAATTTTTTTAGAATGAAAACCAGCATTAAACAAATACTAACAATAAGCACAATAAGTGTTGAAACAATCAGCCAACGACAAATTGTGCTGTATGGGATCACTAATAGGACTGATAAGCCGGCAAGCGTTACAAACGAAATGAAACGATTAACGATTAACGATTGCCGAACGCCATCGAAGTCAGCTCTCCCATCTCGCCACCTCTCGGTGCTGTCGGTCGGGAGTCAAAAGTCCAGTGTGCGGTGGTCAGGCCCCCTCTCCACGGACAAAAGAAGATTCGATTAGAGTTAATGCATAAAACATGGGCAGCATATCGCAGTTGTTGCCGTTGCTTGATCCCAGAGCGAACCTCTCGTGCTTAAGGTTACTCATTAATTGCAACGCCAAATTGCGTCATCCGTTAATTCAATGTCTTATCAGGCGGCAGCCGAACGATGGCGACGCTGATGATAATTAATAACTAAAACATGAATTGAAACAATTTTCTTTTTATAATCATGCTGAGCCGTCTGCACTGAGCTAAATTAAGAAGTATGCGAAATATAGCTGAACAACTGCAAAGCTAAAGATCGTTGACATAATATTTGTGAATAATAATAATAATATTACGAGAAAGAAAGGCTACCTTCGGCGCTCCGAAGGTAGTATACCCTAGCAGTTGCTTAATATAATGAAACACTCTTGAAAGAATGACAATGCTACCTTTAAAATTAATTTTCTTATTTAAATCAATATTTCAGACCGATTGGAAACTGAACAACGAGGATTCGGGGTCGACTCTCAGCTTAGTGTCTAGTTATGGTCAATGTTAATCTAAGTAGCTACAATTTTAACACGTTAGTTTGATACTTTATAGCGATATCCAATATCATATATAGCAGTGGGGACCTATACTACATATGTACGTGTAGTCGTTATTCATTTTTGCATCATACCGCTCAAACTTAATTTCTCCGCAACGTATTTCAAAAAAAGGTATTGAAGACAACTTTTTTTAAACATTACATTAAACGTTTCCTTAATGTGTATACCCAGAGCCCATCAAAAATAACGGGAAGCATCTCCGACCATATAAAGTATATATATTCTTGATCACTATCAACAACCATCTGTATGAAAGCGAAGATCTCTGGGACTACAAGAGCTAGATGCTTCGTATTTGGAATATAAGTTCTCGTATTGCCGGGACAGATCAAGTTTTTTTAACTTTTTCGATGGCACCTACCGTCTCAAAGTTATCGATATATTCCGATTTCAGAATTCATAACTTGAAAAGTATTAAAGCTAAAGGCTCCAAATTTCATATGTTTATCAATATTTGTTTTTTTGGATAGCACCCTGATCCCACAAAAATGGGAAACCATTCCTTTTTTTTGTTTATTTATACATTTAAATGCCATTTTGATGTCATTGAATGTGAAGCAAAAATAATAAAAATCGGCATTTTATTAACAAATTTGAATGTCTTTTCGAGTACAAAACAATATATACATACATATGTGCATTTAAACAATACTACTTTGAATTATTAGATTATATTAACTCAAACATATTATATCTTTATAATACTTGTGTTGTGAATTTCCGATAGCTGTTAGGTTCTGCAAAGCTATTTACAATACTAATAAGAATTACATATGTGCATATGGTTAGCTAAGACACGTGTAATATTTGCAGTGTATCATAGATAAGCCCGCCGCACACGAACTAAAAGAAAAGACGTATTTAAAACGTTGATAAGCAAGCCAGGCAAAAAAAAAAAAACAAAAATGTAAAAAGCGCGCTGCAAGAATTTAACACAGACAAGCACTCACACACACATACATGTAAATACATAAATGTGTATGCGTCGAATGAATTAAATACGAATACATAAAAATTGAAATCGCGTGAAACGAGTTTTTAGTTGATTTTTAGCAAGCGGCGAACGCGCAACAAAAACCTTCTGCAAATCAAAACGGAAATTGTGAAACACTTAAAAGTAAAACAAACCAAAGAATTTCCAAAATATATCTGACATGTGTGCGCCCAAAAGAAATCAACAAAAACAACAACAACAGCAACAACTACTGTACCAAACTGCTGGTTAAAAAAGAAAACTACATATACAAATTGTGAATTAAACAAATAATAGTTGAAAGTCTTTAAAAGCAAGCAGAAATTCAAAAGAAGTCCAAGCAATGCGACGCCTTTGGGTGATTTGTTTGCTGCTGGCCAGCGCCAAGGCGCTGCCCACCAATCAGCTGAATCAAAGCTGCCGTCTCACCTCCTGCAGCACGGATGTCAATATGGGTAACATCCAGCTGCTGGAGCGCTACACGCGACCGGAGCTGAATCCGTGCGAGGATTTCCATGCATACGCCTGCGGCAATTGGCGGTCGGTGCATGAGGCGGGAGTGTCGGCGATGTCGCTGAGCGGGGCACGCATCGATCAGCGCTACGTGGAGCTGTTCGAGCGGCTGTTGAGGGATCCGCAAGCGCCGGAGCACGCGCTGCCCATGTATGCCAAACTATTGCGCTACTATCAGAGCTGCAGGGCATTGTGTAAGCCGCATCTGCGTCGCTACTTGGAGCAGCTGCCACCAGCGGGCGGCAGCCATTGGGCGGAGCTGGTGGCGGTGCTGGGGCGTTACGGCTATCACGAGAACTATGTGAAGATCGAGGTGAGCCAGCACAATGCCACATATCATATTGTGCTGGTGCAGCCGCACAACTACAATCTCAGCCTGAATCTCACCACGGTCATCTACAGAGCACTGCGGCGGCACACGCAGGGTCAGCTGCCACAGTTGGGGCTGTTGCGTAAGCAATTCGGCCAGCTGGAGGCGACGCTGGTGCAGCTGGCGAGACCAGCCAACAGCAGTGAGACGGAGACGCTACCTTTCTACACGCTGGAGGAGCTGCAGCGGGAGCTGCCACAGCTGAACTGGACGCATGCCCTGCAGCTGCAATTGGGTGCCACATATCCAAGCGGCCATCAGCTGCTGGTGGATGAGGTGCCGTCGCTGCGACAGCTGATCGCCTATCTCAACCGGGCCGATGCACGACTCCTGCAGCTGTACAGCTGGGCACGTTTCCTGCAGCATCTGCAACAGCTGCCGCACAATCCGCTGAGCAGCTCCAGTTCATCCATCGGCTGTGTGCAGCACATGCGCAAAACGCTTTACCTGCCCATGAATTTTGCGTATGAGCGGAACTATTATGGACAGCAGCGTCAGGTGGACGAGCAGGTCATCTTTGGCGTCTTCGAGGAGCTCAAGGCACAGTTCGCCCAACAGCTGCGACTCAATGAATTCGGCTTGCATGCAACGCTGCTCCAGGCGCTGCTGAATAAGGTGCATGGCCTGCGACTCAATGTTGGCAACATGCCCCGCAATGCGACCGAAGAGTATTTTGTGGAGTGTGCGGAACATTGGCGTGTGTCCACTGATTTCTATGAGAATCACATGGACAGCCTGCTGCATTACTATACACATCTGGCGGAGATACAGCGCAGCGAGAACGCGACCATGCGACAATTGTGGTACAGCTTCAATCATCATGCACCCGAGCTGCTGGATAATATTGATGCAACGCCATACTTTTATTGTCTGGGCAGCATCATCATTATACCGTTTGCCTATGTCCAGTTGCCTTTCTACAATGCTGAGTTCTGGCCAGCACTGCTCTATGGCGATCTGGCCAACACTCTGGGCCACGAGATGCTGCACGCCTTCGACACCTACTTTGTGGACTACGATGCGCAGGGTGTAATGCGAGACTACAGCGATCAGCTGCTGCTGAATGACCACTATGTGAATAGGGTGAATTGCCTGAATGACAGCGAAGTCGTCATGCTGAATGAACGTACCGCGGACATAAGCGGCACACGACTGGCCCTGCAAACCTATATGCAACAGCCGGCGGAGAGACGCAACAATGGACGTGTGTATTTTCTGCAATTCGCCCAATTCTTTTGCGGCGAGGAGGCGGACAAGTTCCATGAAACGGGCAGCAAGCGATTGAATTATGCGCTCGCCCAGATGCCCGAATTCGCTGAGGTTTTCCAGTGTGCCCAAGGCATGCCTATGAATCCCATCGAGCGATGCAAATTTTGGTAGCATTCCATTTGAAAATAGCATAAACATTTGATTCTGTATACTCTCTCGTATCTGGTAAATAGCTTTTACTAGTTAATCCATCAAGTATTGTAAATAAAAGTATGCTTAAGTAACAGCTCTCAGTCTCCACTCTCTCTCTCTCTCTCTATCTCACACTCTCTCGCACTCTCTCTCTCTCTGTTCTTATGTAGTCCCTATCTCATCAATATGCGGCACGCATACGCCCACAGAAATCCTTGACAGCCTAGCAGCAAAGTACAAAGTACAAGCAGCGGTCGTCAGGAAAAAAACAGGTAACTAGCAAGCAGCGAGACAAGTTAATTTTCAATTACGTGCACAACGTGAGAGTCGGGCAAAAGTCGAATGCCAAAAGTATACAGTATACAGTATACGCGACTGCGCCTACAACAGAGCCAAAGAAAAAAGAAAATAGACTGCGACTTGAAAGCTGACAAAACACTAGGCTACAGCAACTTGCAACTGAGCTGCACCAATGCAGGCATTTGAGGCACGTTGTCTGAAGCATATTTTAGATATTTGACATATATTTATTAATCCAAAAACAGTTGATTTTAGTATCATTCTAGTTTGAAATGTGCTTGATTGGTCTATAATTAAATAATGCTTATGATTCATCATCGTATAGTCCCGAATCTAAACCCAGCTTTGCTTGTAACGTATTTTTCTGACGGCTTCATTTTCATTGCATAATAAATATTTATTATATACAGTATATATAATATAAATATACCGATTTTATAAGTGGGAAAAAATCCTAGTGATTAAATTTAATATTGCCTTTGATTTAAAGTATAAGAAAAAGGAAAAAGAATTTTAATTTTCCTAATTAGTACTCGCATAAAATAAATGGAGAATTTGACATCAAATTGTATGAAGCCATTTTGTAGAATTGATGTATGTATAATATATATATTAAAACAAATTTATTTATTACAATTTTTTTTTTGTGTATTGCGCAACATTTGATTACAATTTTTAGTTTGTAACGGAAGGCAATGAAATTAATTTAAGTGCATTTTCAAAAATAAAATCAAAAATTAAAAGTAGCTTACACAAAATTATAGTGGAAATAAACAGACAATAGAAAATATTATATTGTATATGAAATACATTTAATCGGCCGAAATGTATGGACCCTAACTGGACAAACTTGCAGCGCATTCGAGAAACTACCAATGGGAAATATGAAATGCGGAGGCAGCATAAAGAATTTTCTTCTTGGCATCGTCATGCATTGAAATCAGCAGCTTGTGGCACAGCAACAGCAGCAGCAGCAGCAGCAGAAGCGATAGTTAAACAGAGGCACAGATACAGCCACTATAGATGTACAGACGTCTGTATATTTCAAAACACACACACGTACAATCACATATGCGCAATGTGCGTGTCTTGTTTGCTGGCACGCTTTTTTATTTATTTGCTAATTAACGCGCTTCCTGTGCAGTCGGCAGTCAGCAGTCGGCGTCGGTTTTCACTTGGCAACTTGTTGAAGGTCGCTCTGGCATATTACTCATACGCAGCATAGGCCCCAGTCACCTGCCAACCGCATTTTGTGCCCACATTAATAGACCATTAACAAGGCACAAGAACACCAGAACACTCGCACGTGATCTGCATGACAAATATCAAAGCCAAAACCAAAACCAAACCCAAAACCAAAACCATTGCCCGATGACAACTGACTGCGTCCTGGACCCGGCAATTGTCTCAATCGTTAATTAAGAAAGCTAGTTGAACGCCGATAAGCACATGCTCTTCGAGTGAGGAATAGACATTATATATGTAGTATCGAGTTTCTATTTGTGGTTAATAATATGGAAATATTCAAATTTAAAATAGGCAAAGCCGGATTTTAGTTGTAGCTGCTGAAACTTCATTTACGTGAACCAAATTTTTAATTTATTTTTAATAGCTGATGAAATTAGTTCTGGTAAGTTACGTCAATTTACCAAACTGCTGCATTTTGAGTGCTCATAGTTCGATTCACAAAATATACACTGACAGTTTGTCCAACATTTTTGGACTAAGAAAATAATTAAATAATCCAAAATAAATGTATGTAAATATAAAAAGCGCGTATGTCATTAATATTATTAAAATATATTCAAATTAATATTATGAAATATATTTTTAATTATAAGAATATAAATGTAGCTGTATCAATTTGAAAGCATTGCCAACGTGGTTACATAATGCATATGTCCATTAATGGAAGATATCCCATGGCTTATGCGCATTTATGTGACTGTCTCGCATTGTCTGTCTGTCTCGTCTACTTAAATGCCAAGTCGGCAGTTTGTCCAGTCGCCGGATCGAGTTCTCAGCTTGCTGAACTTGCGGTTTCCTCGACTCGTCGCCGACTCGCGCGACCACACAAATTGATATTCAATGTGTGATTTGCCCGCTGCCCCCGGCTGTGGTTGCGCCTCGGTTTGTTTTACTGTTTGTGTTTGTATTTGTATTTGTATGTGTACGACTTATCAGTGAGCAATTTCATTCATTCATGTAAGTCAAATTAGTTTCGCTGCTGCTCCCAATCGTTTTATAATTCAGTTTAATTTTAAACTGCTTAGCGCGCATTTCACGTGTTCGAGTGACGCAATAGTATCAGCGAATTGCGTGTAGCCCTTCATTGGGTGCTGCCCAGTCGCAGTCGCGGATGCACCTAAAAGTGGGAACCACCAATCAGCGTTCTGCACGGCGCTTGCTCAACGCTTGACCGCTTTAATCCGGTACTTTCAACTATACAGCTCGTCACGTGTGTCTGTTGCTGTCCGGAGTCCGGACCCGAATCGGGTTGCTTGACCAGCGAAAGCACGTGTCTTTCGATTTGCACAAGCCCGATTTATTGATTGGTTTAACCTTAACCAAGCAGGGCACAGAAGAAACAAAAAATATTACAATTCTACATTTGCTTGGCTTATTCTTAATCTACAGATTAAATCATTCTTCATTTAAGGTGAACACTAATTTAATGTCTTGAAAAAGCCATATGAAATGCGTCGCTATCAGCGCATAGTAACTAATTACTTAACTATTGTATAATAGGTATTTACTTTTCAAAGTAAGTGTTGGACTACAATATAATATAAATGTATATACATATGTATGTATGGCAATAAATAGATCAGCATCAACTGCTGAATCATTCTGTGCTTCCGTCAGTCTGTATGAATCTATAAAATTAAACTATATTATAAAATAAATAAATACATTTTTTTGGATTTTGACTATTATATTATAAAAAGTGTTTTAAGTATAAAAAAATTAATAAAATTTGTTCATAAATAAGAATTTTTATTACAAAGCTAATTCAAATTTCGTATACTTTGAATTTTTAGAAGTTGATATCTTTGACACATACATTATCAATAATTTTCTACAAATTTGTGCCTGTAGTCTTTACATATCCATCATGACTGCACCGTGATGAAGTTACCTTTCAGTATTTTTCGTCCCCTTGCGCTTGCTCGCATTTGGCCCTATGTTTTTAAAATGAAATGCGCAAAAAACCCGACGACAGCAAAAACAACAAGAGCAACAAACCAACAGAAACTGCGGCTAAATTCGCACGTTCCAAGTGTCAGTGACAGCAACGACATTGTCCGCTGTCCGAGTGTTTGACACTGTTTGGATACTGTCCAGTTTGCTTCAGTAGCTCCAACCTTGTCCAGCTGGAGCTGCTGTAGCAGATTGTGTGTTTATTAAACGGCACTTTCGCTATTGCCAAAACTGCGGCATAGCCACAAAGTCAAAGGCAACACAATTTTTGTGGTTTGCCACCGTGTTTGTAAATGTTTTGCTGTTTGCAGCGAATGTAATTGTTGTCGCTGTTGTTGTTGTCCCCTTGCTGTTGCTGTTGTTTTGTTGATGTTTTGATTTGTTTACCTAACCGCCAGCAGCTGTTCGAGTGCTTGTATGTTATTGTTAGCAGCTTCATTGTTATGCCTTTAAAAGAATGACCACACACACGCACACACAAATCCTCGTATATACACAGAGATTTGTTTAGATTCCCATAAGCAAACACAAAAGCCAAAACACGTGCCAAATTTCACAGGCCACTTGAAAAGATATTTTGTGTATCAACATAAAGCGAACACATTAAATTGGTTAATCAAAATTTTCTGAATATACCGATGAATTTCGACAATAGAATATACATATGTATTTATAGATAAGAAAATCGCGTGACTTTAAGAATGTCAGCAGGTCAAAGCTCATTAATATACATACATACAATCTTTATATGTGCGACTGTAATAATTGATAGAAGTATACCACCTGCTCACTAAAATTCAAAAATGTCATTAACATTAATTAAGAGTACTAGATTTTTCGCAAATGGAATTCTTCATCAACAAATTATGACAAGAATGTTGAATAAAATTTCAAATCAATTTAACTGCTAAATTGTAGTTTCTTAAATTATTATTTATTACTGCTATTCAAATTGAATGTCTGCAATTTATTCAAATCTTTTTTTTTGCCTTGGTTAAAATTCCTGTCACTTTTAAACATTTGATTTGCGGATACTACTGCAATATTCCACAAAGGTTAAAATACTTTGTTTGCTTGTGTGGAAAATGTTTGGTCAGCCTGCTCTTTTGCGGCAAACAGAAAACAATATGCTGTTCGACTTTGGAACCAGCTTACTCACAATCAAAACTATCAGCACATCAAAAAAATAAATAAAAAAAATATAAATAAAAAAGAATTAAAAATACGCAAATATTTATATAGCAATTAAAATTTAGATGTATAAATGTTTCAATTGTTACTTTTTAAGTGCTTAAAACATGACTGATCCAAACTAATTTTTAAAGCTTTTAATGTTAAAGATAAATAATAAAACGGTCGGATATATGCGGCCTGATCAATGACAAGTTTCATCAATATAGCTTCAGAGGGGATTTCATTAAAACAGGCGGACATTCCTGCAGACGGTCATCGGGAATTCCCTTTACAAAGTTATACAAAGCAGAAATCGCAGCCAGTAAAAAACGTGCGGCAAAAAGGGAAAAAATAAAGCCAACAAAACCAATAAAAGTATTTTCAAATATTTGAGCAATTAAAAATATGCAATATTTTATAGACGTTTTCATTCAGATGACTACAGGGTGCTACGCAGTAGGGGAGGCAGCAACAAAATATGTATGTCTTTGCGTGTGTGCGTGTATGTTGTGTGTGTGTATGGTTGGAATTGCAATTAAATAAGAGTCAAACGGTAGTCAGGACATTTAATAACGATGGCGACATAAACACCGCTATTTTCACTGGCTTCATATGCGCCGGTCAGTTGATTAATAATGTTGCCAAATGTGGAAAACATTTCAATATGTTTATGTGTGTGTGTGTGTGTTGACGTAATTACAGCATATGAACAAACAGCGGCCACACGCAATGCGTAACGAGCTTTTGAACCCTGAAACGTGCTTGAGTTGAAATGCTTGTTGCCATCTTTAATTGCAGTTTGCGAACAGCGCCCAAAAGTAGGCAAGTGATTTTTGTCAGCTTTCGCACATTTACAGTGCCCCCGAAAAATGTCCCGCCATTCAATTTTAATTAGTTTTGGCCATTTCCCCCCGTTCCACATTCATCCATCGAAATGAAAATCTGACAGCCCAACGTCAAGTCACGCAGACGGGTTGAGCATGTTTATCGTGATGATGATAATGCAATGATGTTGTCAGCTGATTTTAAAGTCAGTTTAAGGCAACAACGTTAAAGAATAAATATGTTCGCGTATAAAACATATACACATATCACTGATGGCCTCTCATGTTGGCAAACATATGAAAAGCGACGTCGCGATTTCAGCGTCGGCGTTGATTATTGTCAAACAGTCAACGAAGAAAGCAGCTGGCAGAGCATAGCTTTTTGTCGTTGTCATCCTCCTTGGCACTAACAGCGATCGTTGAGTGGAAGTAAACATTAAGTAAACCAAATAGAGCACCAGCAAAACTACTATACAAGGGTATTAGACTTTGGGATATCCTAGCTTGTTATTTGAATTTAATTCAGTTATTGTAGTTTTGCTATCCTTGAATACATTTTACACAGTAGCTGGGTTTTCTTGGGTTACCCCGGGCTAATTCTTCTAAAAAATTTAATCAATTTATGTCACCAATTTGCCAGCCATTACAAAATAACTTATGGGTAGAGGTAAATATAAAATAAAATGGTCGTTTCAGTCATATATGTACCAAAATGGAGTCAAGGTTGAAGAGCTAACAAAAATATCCAAATTTATAAATTTATTTAGCACAAACGAAACGAAAAATAAATAATCGGATGGTTTTTTCAACAAGAATATGTTGAATATTTACAAAATAATTTGAAGTTAAAAAGATAAATGTCAGAGTTAGTCGACCAACTGCTCGCTTTAGCATGTAATGCCAGTATTAGTTGCAAATACCCAAAGGCTATAGGGTGTAAACAGGGACTCAGACGGACAAGATGGTCTGGACATTTCCACTCGCTCCGGCTCGTAAAGTCAAACGATGCGAAGAAGCTGCTCGACAAACAGACATAGGTTCAAACACACACACAGACAAGGCAGCACACATTGACACCTACACATGTGACTTTATGTGACTGTCAGTTAAGCAGGCATTCGCCAGCCAACTGCTGCTGCTCCACTGCCCCGCTGCCCCTTGCAGCCAGCTGGGTGCTATCTGCAAAATTTTATCGTCAAAGCTCTCACTGCGGCTTTTATTTGACAAACAAAGTATTTTTATTGGCTTTTTTAGCAGCTCTACCGCCTGACAGTGGAACCGGGACAAGGACGACAGGGACGACGGGGACGAGCTCGGCGCGTGTTTGTTGTCTGCTAAATACTCGACACTTGGTATGTGATTGAAATAATGCCAGGCGATAATCCGTGTCTTATTAAAACGGCTCTGGCACACGCGTCAGCCAGTGTGGATTTGGGTCTGGCAGGTGCGCCCCGAAAGCATATGGCACAACTCACATATCCACACAACATATGTATGTGTATATGTATGTCCCAAATTGACCCAAAGCCAAATGAAAATCAGATGCTGTGACATTTTGACAGCCGTTTGAATCTCTTGCTAGAGTTGCCCTTTTTTCAGTTTGTTAATTGAACAGGCGATTTGTGACGTACATTGAAAGATATAAGAAAATGCCATTTGCATTACTCTTACGTATCGAATTTCTAATACACTTATAATTTATAAAAATTGACTTTATTGTATTTGAAGATGAAGATTTACTGGGTAATATAATATATATATATATATATAATATATATTACTTTTATAAAATTCTTACTTTTCTTTCCAAATAATATATTATTATTTAAATTGCGTTGTAGAACATAGCAAATTGTAAAAATTCAAATTTAAAAATTAAGTAAACAATCTTAATACTGACTATTTGAGGCGCTAGCTATTCATATATTTTGAAATGTTTCTAGTAAATAAAGATTTTAGCCTTTTATCTACATATTTTTTTTTTTTTCAAAATTATATGTACTTTTGATGTTCATTTATTTGGCCAGATAACAGTAGCGATGGTGGCTACTTACATTTTAATCAAAATACAAAATTAAGTTGTGAATCAACAGTTACAAGTTTGATTAAGAATGTACCATGGTCGATTGGCTTACGCTTGCCAAGATTAAGGTGACTCAAATATTGATAAGGGTCACCAAATAAGCCTATTAAACTATCAAACTCCGCTATCAACGCACACAACAGAGCTTTAAATAAGCATGCGAAAACGTTAATAAAGCAGCGAGTTATCTGCCAAATCCCATATCTTGTAGTATACCATCACAAATATCAATAAACGCTGGCAGGGTGGCTAAAAAAAGAAAATGTAATGATACGCAAACAGAATGGAAACCTCAAAGGAGCATCATTAACAAATGCGGAGCTGCTGCTGCGATGCCTCATGTAAAATGCATAATGAAAACTTGCCTACTCAAAGCGAATCGTTGTCAAGTTTAGCCAAACTTGCGTTATGCGTTAATCCCTGAAAAGAAAGGGGGGGGGGGGGGGGGCATGCAAACAGAGCAGCCGACAATGTTTGATATTTGATATTAAAATGCGTTAACATACATTCGATTAAATCGCGTGTTGAGCACGAGAGTGGCAGGAGCAAGCTCGGAAATCCAATCAGTTCTATCGGCGACGGCCAGCAACAAGGAGGCTGTGGGCGTAACGACCGAAAATTAGGTAAATTACCGCATGTGTCGGTTACCGGCTGCGGGCAGACGCCGTTGACGCCGTTGACGCCGTCTACGCCAGTTTTAGTCCAAATTTCCTCGCTGTTTTTTACTCCGTGTGTGTGCCAAAAACAATGCCGGCGAAATTTGGAGAGGGCGCAAAATTCAGACGGCGCCGACAACCCGATGGGGGCGTCTGAGTAATGTGGCCCATTTTGGCCCAGTGCAAACATCGCAGGCGTGGCATTAAAATTTCGATTATCTAACGCAAAATGGCTGCACAATTTAATGACTGATTTGTGTATTGTTTTCCCTGCTGTCAGCTCCAAAAAGAACGCTTTAAATTCGCTCATATTTCGTGTTCATTTTGTTAAGAAACAACAAACAAAAAAATGTTCGGCGTCAAGTTTACTTTTCATTTTGGGGCTTCCATGTTTATATACATATATATATATATATATATATATAATATGCTGGCGGCTATAAACTTAATTTGCTGATTACAAAGTAACCTCATCGTCATAATTTATGGACCAAGGTGATAAGGGCAATTGGGCCGCTGCTGCTTGACCAGCATACAGGAATGATCTTTGTGCGAGGCATGAACGGCTATAAGCAACATTATGACCCAACTGAATATTCCGTCGCGATTGAGCATCAAATAAATTAGTTTGATAATACAAATTATATATTGAAATATTTTTGCAAAATATAACAAGAATATATAATCACAAATAATCTAAAAATAAAATTAAATATTTCACTTCGGGGTAAATACGTATTTCTTAAAATTAACTTATTGTATCTTTTCATATTTTGTATACCCTGAGCGCATTAAAAATGTGTAAAAAGGGTATTAGGAAGTTGTGCAAATGTATTAAACAGGCATAAGGAAGCATATTCGACTTTATAAAGTATTTGTATTTATAAAGTTCAAATATATCTATAAATATGTATTTTCCGATAAATTGCTCTTCGACATTTCTGGAAAGTTATAAAGTCTTATAAGGCATCAAATTTGGCATGGATTCACAAATGGCAAACTCGGGACAGGACTAAATTATTATTTTATTTAATTTAATTTGCTATATTAATTAATTTTCTATAGCTCCCTCCGAGTTTCGCAATACTTGAACTTTATTTAGAGGATCTGCTGCAACATTATTATACCCCTTTGAGCGAATTTATTAAGTAAGGGGTATTGAAAAAGGAAAGCACAACAGGAGCTGCTGCCCAAGCAGCTCTGCGCCATTGTCTTTGGCTGCAGGGCATGTGGCGGCAAAGGACAACAGAGACATCTAATTACCTCGAAACGGGTCGCAGTTTTTATGTTTAGTTATTGTGAAGTCATGAGAGTATTTCACGCACACATGGGCCAAAGAGAACCAAACAGCAAGAGCGCTATGCATTTTAAACTACCAAACTACCAAATTAGTGAGACCCCAAATATGACATACGAGTATGCGAATATATGAAATGTGTTTGCCTGTTTGTTTGTGTGTATGAATGTAATTTAACGTGTTTTCACGACACTATTTCTATGCTGTGCTTTAACGCCCGCCCCATTACAGTTTTCAATTAAAAGAGCCAAAGCAATTTTGAAAAAGCGCACGCGCCATTTGTATTCTTATGCTCTTTCAGAGGGTATACGAACTGTGTGGTATTGTTTGCAATGCAGAAAACTCAAAACTGCATGAATTCATGTAACTTTTAAAAATGAAAATATTTAGTTAGGTCGCTCGCAAATGAAAGCTTCCAAAAACTATATTAGATTTATTTATAATTAGATTTGTTTGCGAATATCTTTTGGAACTGAAGCTGTATTATTTTGGAACTAGAACTAATTGTATATATTAATCTGGCTTTCTTTTATGATCAATCATACTTTTAAAGATTTTATTCAACATGAAGAAATTAAAAAGAAAATTCTTAAGTCATTATATTCAAGATATCCCTATCGTCTGACGAAATTTGTGATTTAATATAGCGCACAATAAAATAGAATATATTGAGATACTGAGATTCTTATTAGCGAACACTTTATTTGTTTATGTTTACAAACCCGTTGCAAAAGTATAAAATTTCGTTAAAGAAAATATTTGTTAAGTGTATGTCAGATTCGACGTTTCGATATTAGTTTTTTCTCTGTGCTTTGGTTTTTATTTATTTACGCTAGATCCCTGGCGACCGTTAGCTTCACCTGAACCTGCCCATAACCCCAACTGGCGCTGCTTTTTTATTTTAGATAAAAACGTAGCACTTGCCAACAGCGAGGACAACAACAACAAAAACAATAAGAGCCATAACAAACCGAACAACAACAACTGCCACTAAACTGCTAAAAAATGCAAGCGTAAATATTTGTTTCTTGCTTTGTTTGTTTGCTTGTTTGTAAAACTAATGAAATTTTTGCAATATTAGCCAACCGGCTGCTGACCCCAAAAGACAACAAGAAACCACAGAGAAGTTGACCCCGCAATGACAACAACAGCAAAAATTAAAAGAAACTACAACAAAAGGCGGCGAAGAAAATTAACGCCACCTTTGATGCCAACCCCACCAAAAGAATACAAATGGATATATATATATAAAAAATATGTGTCTATATACATGGACAGCAAAAGCAGAAGCCAAAGGACAAAGCCAGCGGCTGCACTCAGAGAGCCAGTCAGAGATTATTATTATGTCAAGTCACGTTTATGAGCGTAATTTCGACAAGGCGCCCGGCCACAAAGCAGCTGTAGCTCTCTGTGTATGTGTATGTTTGTGTGTGTGTGTGTGTGTGTGTGTGTGTGTACGTATACAAGACCCAGCTAACTGTGTCCGGATGCTGCTTGTTAGGGCGACATTGCAGCAGTTAAGTCACAGCCCGCGGCCAGTCAATAAACCGTTAAAAACAAAAAACAACTTGAACGACAGTAAGGATATCTATATTTGGGCAGCCATTGCTAATATACTTTATAATATATGACATTAACTGTATACACCGACCAGTACCTACATTTCAACATCATACTATATGGAAACCTCAACAATTAAGAATTACAACTATAAAATGAAGCTTCAGATACTTCATAGTTTATATTTTTTATGTGTAGAGCCTGCTAAGAAATAATTCCGAAGACATAATCATATAAATTTCTGGGATACGTCATTGAATGTCAGGCTAATACAAAAATTATAATATTTTAGCAAATACAAATTTCCATCTATACATCGTTAAATATATTATACTATGACATACCCTGTAACCAGTTTCAACTTAGAAAGCATACATTCAAACTTTTATAAGTACAAACACCTTGGGCAGTTTCTGTGCTGCTTCTTCAAACTGCTCCACAATGTGGTTAATATATTCTTAAATAAGTTTGTCCGACTTTGGTAATACTTTTAATGAAACTTGTTTCATGAAACAATGTCACACGATTCACAGGATTGATTGAGAGTAAGTCATTCTTGCATGATACATTTTGAATGTAAGAACTGGGTTCAGGGTATATCCTAGTCGGGCCCTTTCGACTAGAGCACTCTTACTTGTTATACCCTGTTACATGCTTTTGTACAAAACCATTATATCCCATTTTTAATGGGTTCAGTTCAGGATTAGAATAATTCCAAAACATAAATTTTCTGAATTTAATTTTTTTACAATTAATTTGCTCATGCTTATTCCCATATGCATTGCTAAAGGAATTAGTTTGGACCCCTTTCTGGTTAAGAATCTTTCGGCACAGGAAATTCATTATTATTTAACATACAGAGTAGTATAAAATTGGGTCAACATATATGTTATGTATCGTTAAAAAGTCAATATGGTTATATTTTACAATCGATTGATCAGACAGATGGACAGACATACAGTTACAAGTTTGTTAGTTCATGGTGACTAAAAGATAATTGGGAATCAGATATTATATTTAAAGGTGGCACAACCTAACACGACTTCATTATACTTTTTAAAATGTGTTTGGTATAAATGACCAATTAATTTCTTGGTAAGGCATAAAACCCCATGCTTTAATCACTGAATAAAACGAACTCATGTTAATTCTTAATAACTTAGTTTATTCAATATTCTAATAGCAAATTCGATCAATTAACGTTATTATATATAATCAATCTAACATTAGAAAAAACCATTTGTTATTCGCAATCTTATCAATTGACGATTACTGATTGATTACTGAATGGTTCCCACGCTGCCGGTTTATGTTTTCGGACCAATACCTCGTATTTAGCGATCTGTCTCAGAGGCAAATTCTCGTACCGGATAATGCATGCCTGTTTTGCCATATACAGGGTGCCAATCATGATGCCTCCATCAGTTCTGACGCGGCAGACGTAAACGCGTTCGTTCAGAGAGCTGGTACCCACAGAGACCATGTTCTTTTCCCTGTAGCCATCGAAACTGCGTATCCAGTCATAGCTGACAGTCTCATTGGCAACCAACAATTCGTAGTAAGTTGCCGAATTAGCGACAGATTCGGTGTTATAAGTAGCATATCCTGTTTCGGATCTAACACGTGCGGGCAGGATTGAGCTGCTATAAAATACGCGTCCCACGAAGTTATCGTAGCCGTACGGATCGTATCCGCCCAGAACAGCGTTGTCGGGGAAATTCTGCGTCTTGTCCGATACGATCCAGCGATCTGTATAATCGTAAACTCCACAATGAATTGCGCCCAAGAGCTGAGCAATAATCAGCGCAAGCGTCGTTAGTTTATCGGGAGAATACATTGTATAAACTGTTCGGTAACTGATTGAAGACTGTTATGTGAATTGTGGCTAGTTTGGTGTTTATATATACTTCTGCTTAGTGTTGTAGGGAATTGGTGATAAGCGTCAGTATCGTAAATCTTATTTAATGGGAGCCCCCTCCCATTTACAAAATATTGATTAGATATGCCTAAATTAGTGTCTGACTTCGTCACATTTAAAATGATATTAAATTGAAGAAATTTTAAAATGATTACTTTTCACAGAATTGATAAGAATAAGTCATATATTAAGTCATGTATGATTAAAAATCAATCAGAATGAGAATTAGTCCTTTAAATGTCCGATGAATGTCAAATATTTAACTATTTGTGTTTTTTAAAATCTAATAGCCCAAACAATGTATTGCAAATAATATGAGCCATTTAGCAATAATTAATTGCGAAGTCAATTGGTTCTCAAACGATTTATATATATAAAAAATATATACTTGTAACACCCGATTGATATTTGATCATAGCTACATCGAAAAGAACAGTTTTCATAAGTTAATGAATGGTATGTTTATACCTCTTAGTAGTACCAGAATCAATTTAAACACCTTTGCGATTGACAATATATATTGACATTTAACGATTTTGGTGTTCTATTTGATAATAAGCTAAGCTTTATTTTCCATAAGTCCATTAATGTTACTTGGGTTCATTAAACGTTGGTCGTAAGATTTTGACGACCCTTTTAACACAAAGCTTCTTTAAGTTTCTATAGTTCGTCCTATCCTCGAATACTTCACATTCATTTGGTGCTCTCAATATCAAAACAATCGACTGACCTTAGTCCACATTAATAAAATAAAATAAAATGAAGCTTATACAATAATTTTTTTATTAGGCGGGCAGTAGAGCAACTAAGTTATAAAATTTAACTGCTTGAGTAAATTCTGTGTTCAATGAATTTGCTATAATTGAAGGTAAGCAGTTTTCTATGTGCAATGTTTTCATATTCGATGTTCTATATTCCATGTTTTATGTTCTATGTTCCATGTTATATGTATTATGTTCTATGTTTGAGATGCTACGTTTTATTTTTGCGTGTTCTATGTTTTAATGCTCGATGTTTTCGTGTTCTATGTAGCATCTTCTTTGTACTGCTTGCAATTTGCACTGCTTAAAAGGCTTCTGAGCTGTGAGCTTTGCTAAGTTTAGTTAAAGCTTTAGGGAAGCTTTTGCGACTCCTTTTTTCAAACCCGCGTGCTGAACATATAAAGACTTACAGCAAATAAAAATGCTGCCCCAGAGAATACAATGAAAGAACAAAAGACTTTTGGCAACAAATGCTTTGCATATGTCAAGCCAAGTCCATGTCCAAGACGAGGTCCAGGTCCAGAGCTCTACAGTATGCACCAGACCATGAACGGCATACAATAAACAACAACAAAATGCATAGCATGCTTACGAGAGCCAAACGGCATTTTTATTGGATTAACAAGCTTAACAAAGTCACCTCGGCCCAAAGCGCGACCAGCAAAAACGGGGCACATCGACCAGAGCAAAGTAGCAAACCTCCAGGAGACTAATAATGGAACAGCCTAAGCAGAGCTGGCAAATAGCGCCAAAGGAAACTGAAAGACAAATAAATATAGTATTTAAAAAAGAAAATGAGACAAATTAATCGTTAATTAATTGTTGAACATCAATGCATTGCCTGGCGGGTAAAAGCCAAAAGCAAGGCGAAATTGTATTATTTTATTTTATTTATAATTTATATAAAAAATAGTGCTCTAATTAAAGTTTATAATCGACGAATCACAGAGACATGAGCTATCTCCTCTCATAGGTCTTTCAACTTACTAAAAAATTACAATAGACAAGTAAGAGTGCTCTTGTCGAGAGTGCCCGACGAGGAGATACCCTCAACCCAAATGGGCTTGTTACGTGCTCAAATCCCTATAAATGCCCTTCCAAGACTTCAAATTCCCATAACTTTGCCAAAACTGAACCGGTTCACAAGTTCGAGGTCATTTTAGGCATGGTTTGTCTTCTTCTTTAATTGTAGATTTAAAATTTATGCATATTTAAAGTTTATATATTTTTTTTTTTTCTTTTTTTTTTTAAATATTTTAAGGGTCCCCTTAGAATTTTGTGGAAATTTTTCTTTTTCAAAAAATATAATTTAGAATAATTTTTTTCTATTGATTAGAGATGTCATAATAAGTGTACAAAAGGATGGGCAAAGTGATTATGGGGTGGTTCATTTTTTGTCAAAAATTATGTTAAAAGTACGAGAACTTATATTTCAAGTATGAAGTCTCTAGCTCTTGTAGACTCTGAGATCAGCGCGGTCATACAGACAGACGGACAGGCAGACAGAGGACAGACCGATCGGCTAACGATAGTGATCAAGAATATACATATATACTTTATGGGGTCGGAGATGCTTCCTTATGCCTGTTATATAATTTTGATAATTTTGCACAATTTCATGATACCATTTTTCCTATTTTTAATGGGTTCAGGGTATAAAAACTGAAAATGAACGACGGCATACGAATAAGCAAGTTTGCAATTAAGTTTCACATTTATATAACAAAGATCGAGAGAAAAAACACCTACCAATCAAGTCCAGAAAGCTATATATCAAGTTAGTCCTGTAGACCAAAATAACGTTTTTTGTGTAGTAGATATTTAGCAAGATGGAACGGTTAGTCCTACGAATGGATCCATTGGCACCGTTATTGCCGTCATTGAGACTCCAAGGACGTAGAACACTTTTACGCACATCTTTTATCAGGGTTAGCGACTTGCAGTTCAGGGGGCAATCGCAGAGGAGTCCCGTTTCGTTTTGGGCCACAAAAGGATGCTCGCCAGGCTGCTCGAAATTCTGCATCAGATGATTGTGTGCCGCCAGGCAGAGCAGATCCTTCAGCCGGCAGGCGACATGATCGGAGGGCGGATAAAATAGATCCAAAGTACAGTTGCAAAAGCGCAGCATGTAAAGCTGCTGGCATTCAGCCAGACAGTTCTCCAACATATACTTCAAGCCCTTCAGCGTCTGGTAGTCATCAATCTCGTGCTCGTAGTCCAGCAGGCACTGCCTTTGCTGGCTGTTCAGCGCATAGGTGGCCTCGTCGTAGAAGTGATAGATGGCCCTGATGCCAATGTCGGTGTCCGTGTCAGGCACTAGGCCAATGGGAAAACCGGTCCAAACATTTGGCTCTACAATATCGAGCTAAATTGATGTCATTTAACACATGTTAGAAAGTCGATTTTCGGCAGAGCCACAAAAAGATAATTTATGTATAAATTATTATTAAAAATTATAATTAATAATTAATTAGTAATATATGAAATGTGATGCAAGAATCTAGATTTCAGAAGTTATTAACGTAGTCTTCCGATAAGTGTACATGGATCAAAAATATATTATTTATTGCTATTAAATGTTTATATAGTCCGAAAAATAAACCCAGAATTTCTATGTGAAACAATTTAATCAGGCAAGAAGAAGCACAGCCACTGCCTGAAGGATATATCCTAGTCAGGACATCTCGACAAGAGAATTCTTTTTAATATATCTAATCACTCTTTACAGGAATTATGGATACATACATGGATAAATATGACCATTAATACGCACCACAAAACCCTTGGGATCCCGATTGCCAGGTGCATGCCGCTCCTCATTCAGGAGCAGGCGTACAATCATGCCCGTACCCCTGTCCGTCTCTGAACTGGCACGTTGCTCCACCTCGTTAAAGGCGAGACAGGGGCCCTGGGGCAGTCGACGTGGTCGAAAGAGTTCACAGCAATTACGAGACTGCGTCCGCCAGATGCATTCTCCGAGCAGTTCATCACAGCGCCAGGTCAACTCGGTCACGATCTGCGTGAAATTGAGGTGATTGAGCGTATCCAATGGCTGGCCATGCAGCGTCTCAAAGACATCGAATCGTGTAGCGGTGAGTGCATCATAGCCGGTGAGCACCCGCTCCAGCAGGGGCTGCTGAGCAGTGCTGATGTTGTAGCGCAAGATTATGTCGGGCAGCCGGGACCAGTTCAAGCGGTTCTTGTTGCACACTAGGAGAACAGGAAAGGCAATGTTCTGAATGGGCCAATGCGAGTTCGAAATGATTGTGTGGAAATGCTTGCGCTGATGTCGCTCCCCCAGCAGATAGGTAATGTAGATGAGCACCGTGAAGGCACAGACTAGCGCCAAGGTCCAGAGTAAACTATTGACGGAATCAGGGCAGATCAGTTGGTCAGATCAGATCAGGTAATGTTATTCCTTTCACGTTTCACTCACCGCATGCGACGTCGCATTGTAGGCCAAA
Source organism: Drosophila maculinotata (assembly GCA_035045305.1). Taxonomy (NCBI): domain Eukaryota; kingdom Metazoa; phylum Arthropoda; class Insecta; order Diptera; family Drosophilidae; genus Drosophila; species Drosophila maculinotata. The sequence continues at coordinate 4,162,400 of JAWNPD010000377.1, read as the reverse complement.
ATAGCTGATAGAATCCATGTATGTGTGATCCGGCCGTATAGCGGATGAGCAAGTGCATCCAGGCGGCTTCAGTGCTCGGCCGCTGGTGCTCCTGCCATGCTCCAAGTGGCTGTCGCATCCGTTTCACTTTTCTCACTTGGCGTATATGCATTTTGTGCTCACAGTGTTAGTAGGTCAAGCCTTTTATATCGTACTTCGCGGTTTAATTATTTTATACCCTTTCCAGAGAAAGTTCTTAAACAATGTGAAGGCGTTTAAAAATACAAAACTCTGAACTACTTTCAAGCTACGCATGCTCGTTGTATTGCGTTCTGAATTAAGTAAATTTAAACTGTAATTTCTTTTATGAGGTTTTTTTGAGAAAACTTCTAGAGAGTTGAGAACAAATTCGTAAAAATGTTGTTTCATTTTATTACATAGTATTATCAAAAAGCTCTTATAATTTTATAGAATCAACTTCATAAATAAGTTAACATATATCAACCGAAAATATAAAAACTATTCGATTTGGATTTTTTTAAGCCATACTTAAATAATGTTAGAAGATATTTGCAATATTTAATTGACGACTCTTTTAATGTCTTAAATTATTAAATAAAAACAATTATAACAATGAACTTAATATTAATATAGTGATGAATAAAATAATACAATATTAATAATAATGAGTTATTATCATACCTTTATTCCGGGAATACGATATTTTGTAGACTCACGAAGCAAGCTCAATTTCTATACTTTATTTATTTCTCTTAATTTCCCAAAGGTCAAGTATGATTATTAAAAGTGGGCTGAAAATTTAGGTATTGCAGAAAACCACAATTGCGATGCTGTAGTGACCCGTTAAAAGGCAGAAGCGAATGTCTTCAGTTTTGAGGTCCTTAATCTGCAAAATTATTAAAAGTGCTTGGAGAGAGCATGCAGAAATGCATATGATTTGAATTTAAAATATTTTGTTTCTCTAATCTCTGTTTGCAAATCATTTGGCATTGATCGCATTCAATTGAATTGACAAACAGTTTGTCCAATTAGCTTGACATATATAGATACATATGGGCACATAGAGCACAAATCACTAATGCAAATCATGTCAGGTCAAGTCCCATGGGCGGACGACGAACGCTTTGTCATCGATTGGATGACGGACTTGGCCTTTGTGGTCGAGTTGTCGCCAACGAGTTTAATAGGCGTTAAGCACGTTAGCGCCCACAACAAGGCTAAGTATCTATCTAATTATCACAGAAACACTCCAGCACGCAGAGCCGGAGTATAAAACACCGCCAATGGACTTGCAACTGATTCAGTTGTTGGCCAGCCATGACGCTGGCCTATTATCCGCCGGCGCGTTCACAGCACCTGCAGTCCCGCAAGTCCTTGCCACGCCACTATGCTCAGTTGCTCCTGCGCCAGTTGGGTGAGGCTGCCTGGCAGCTGGCTCTGCGCTTTGGCAAGCGGACGTCGATCCACGGGCTGGACAAGCTGCTGGCTGCACGGGCCAGTCGCTGGGAACGCTTCGTCTGGCTGTGCACGTTTGTGTGCGCCTTCTTGGGTGCGGTTTATGTGTGTTTAATACTGTCGCAGCGCTATACCGATGGCAACTTTCAGACGGTGGTGGATAGCACACGCTTTCCGGTTTATCGCATTCCATTTCCGGTCATTACAATTTGCAATCGCAATCGCCTCAACTGGCAGCGTTTGGACCTGGCCAAGCGTCGTTTTATGGCCAATGTGAGCGATGCCGTGCAAATAAAGCTGTTTGAGCGTATCGTCAGCAGCTATGACGACATGTCCTTTGGGCGCTTTGAGAGTTTTAAGCAGTTGCGCAATGAGCCAACACAGCAACTGAGCCACATCAATTTCAGTCTAGTCGTTGACTTTATGACCTGGACCTGTGATGAGCTGCTGACCGATTGCAAGTGGCGCCATTTTCCACATAATTGCTGTGAGATCTTCTCGAAGCGACGCAGCAAGAATGGCTTATGTTGGGCCTTCAATTCCCTGGAAACCGTCGAGGGCAAACGCATGCAGCTCCTGGATTCAATGTGGCCCTGGCGCACCGGTTCCGCCGGTCCTATGAGTGCGCTTTATGTCCGGGTTCTGATACAGCCGGATAAACACTGGCCGGAGCGGCACAACGAGAAGGGCATCGATGTGATGGTCACGGAACCGTACGTCTGGCACAAGGATCCGTTTAGCATACCCGCCAACACGCAAACCACTCTCGAAATCGAACCCACAATTTACTTTTACGATAACGAAACACGTTCCGTGAGCTCTGATCAGCGTCAGTGTGTATTTGATGTTAGTTATCATTGAATTTCTTCATATTTCTAAAAAAAAAATTGCACCTTTTATATCCATATTAGGCTCAGTTCGGTCACGAAAAGGTCAACTTAATCATTAGTTCTCGTTTTTTTTCACAATCATTTCATAAAAATCTTTTGTTTATTGCATTTTGGCACATGTATTTATGCAAAAACTCATTTTCGTTGCCGTTTACCCATTAAATAATTTCAAAAAAATAAAAACAAGTCAGAACCTTGTAGTAGGACATAAACGACTGTGCGATACTCTGATCCTAGTGTAATATGAGCGTAAAAGAATAGATTTTTAGATACGGTAAGAGATTAAGTTTGTGCAAACCTTAAATAAATGATATTATAATATGCTAGCCCCTATCAAGAATATATTTAATTTGTAGGTACTCGTATAGCTCACACAGATAAAGTATTATTCATTTTATTAAGCTTCTCAAAAATCAGTTTCGACTTTCTCAACCTGCACTTGATCAACCACATAGTCTTTATATATAAATATATTTTTTTTTCTTAACGTTTTCTTATGGTATATTTAAACTCTTAATAATTTCATAATTATTTGTTTCTATTGTAATTGTAAATTGCATATTTAATTACGCTTCCTGATCTGCTTAAAGGACGAGCGCAATAGCCGCGACTTCAAGTCATTGATGGGCTACATTTACATGATTGAGAATTGCCAAGCTGAGTGCCATCAGGAGTACTTGGTGCGCTACTGCAATTGCACAATGGACCTGCTTTTTCCGCCGGGTAAGCACGTTCCGTTCAACCGCACTGCAGACTTGAAATTCTGCTCCTGCTCTTGCTCTCGCTCTTGCTCTCGCTCTTGCTCTCGCTCTTACTCTTGCTCTTGCAGGACAGTATCGTTCGTGCCGCGCTCAGGACTTGAACTGCCTGGCGGAAAACAATGGTGCGTAGCGAATATGAGTGACTCTAACCCAGTGGCCAGGACCACTACTAAATGCATACTCACAGATAGGTTGCTCTATTCCCATCAGCCGGGCGAGGAGCGTTTTGTGCGCAACAACTATGAGGGAATGGCCTGCAAATGCTTTCGCAACTGTTACTCGCTCAACTACATCAACGATGTGCGTCCATCTTTTCTGCCGCCGGAAGTGGTTGGCAATTCATCATATGTGGACTTGGATGTGCATTACCGCTTTGAGTCCATGATGGTCTATCGCACCAGTTTGGTATTTGGCTGGGTCGATTTAATGGGTTAGTAGATGGCAAATAGATCAAGCAGTATAACCGAAAGACTGTGACTGAATGATTTACACATTTTTAATTTAAATTTTTGGATCACGGTTTAATTTACAGTTACAGTTTTTATGCCCTGTGATTTTGGTTTACAAAGTAAGCTGCACTAAATAATACTCGTCCCATTTCAATATAAAGCAATGCCCTACTGTTCAGTTTATCCTGACAGGCTCAATTTCTAGCCTTATGAATTCAAATTAATTTATTTTAGCTTAACTTACTTCTATTGAATAAATCTATAATTTTTTGTTAGTTCTCTATCACATTTTTAATTTCTGTATCCGGCTCACTATTTAGTAACTAAATAATTTTCTTCTTTTGTATTTGAATTTAATTTATTAAGTATAGTTTTTTTAACATTTATTTATTTATTTAATGTTTTGCTTCAATTCAAATAAATGTAATTTTAGTTGAATTGCTCTTTTTCCTATTTTACTTTACTAGTGATTGAAATACTTTTTTGTAAACTTCCAATTCATGTTCATCTAATTCATAGTTGATTAACAGCTTTTTACTGGTATCTCCTATTATTTATGGTTATTACTATTTTTTCTTTTGACAGTTAGTTTTGGTGGCATTGCCGGACTCTTTCTGGGATGCTCACTCATTAGCGGCATGGAGCTGGCCTATTTTCTGTGCATCGAAGTGCCCGCCTTTGGGATGCGGGGACTGCGTCAGCGTTTACGGGCCAAGTTCCGCATGGATACGACAGCAAATACGCCCACATTGAATCTGCGAAGGAATGTGCCCAGTCAGCTGGAGCATTACATAATGCAGCTGAAGGCGGAGCAGGCGCCGCCAAAGACAACGGCCCAATTTCAAAAGTGGCAACGTCAAACGTTCGCCCATAAACATGTTATTAGCAAATGAATAATGTGCACAAATAAAATATATATTTGCGTACAATTGGTGCGAGGTTGAGGTCGAAACAAGTGGCTGCCACAGCCAGCAGCCACAGCCGCAGCTGGCAAGCCAACAAACAAATTGTGCTCATTTTTCAGGCTCGCAGAGACACGACAGCCCCAGGACGACCTGGCTGACTCTCTTGCCGTCGCCCTGAGGGACTCCTGGGGGAGGTTTGAGGTTGGTTGGTTCTGGCCGCACGTTGACAGCTTCATTGCCAGACATTGTTAATCAAAATTGAGGTTAAGTCGTGCTGCCTGGCCAACTTTTGCAGTTTATTGAGACATTTACTTGACTTGCTGAGAGCCCCAGAACCCCTTTGCAATTAAGCATAGTTTGTTTGTTGTTGTTTGTGGCTGTTGTACTTGTTGTACTTGTTGTCTGCGGTGCTTGTGGTAGGTCAGGCTGTCATGAGAGCCAGTCCCATAGCGGGCCTTTTGCGGAACCGCTTGGCTCTGCTTTAAGTTCACATTATTTACTATGTGATATGTCTGCGGGGGCGTATGCGTGATTTTATTTACACAACAAAGGCAACAGCGCGCACTTTAAATGCATACACCACGTGAATTGTGAATTGTGAATTGTGCGACCAAAAAAGGCACAGCAGGCAATCATTTTTCATTTGAATGTCGCGACAGCATTATTATTATATGCCACAGCAGCAGTTTGAGTTTGAGTTTGGTTGCATGTGGCAGCGTATGTGGCTTGTTTGACACATACCTGCTACAAACCGAGCTGCAGACAGACGACAACAACGAGAGGGCTGTATGTTGCTTATAAGCGAATTACAAAAGAATAACGAAATCGTTTATAACATGATCAATGGAAAACAGCTTTTATTTTCTTTATCGATTACAATAAGGCAAACGGTACACACACAATTTCGATAAAAAACAGTTCAGTGGCAGGCACACATCATTTTCTCAGTTCGATCAAGCAAAAAATGATGCTTATTGAAATTCAATGTCTGTGCGTGTGAAAATAACTGTAATTGATTACCGAATTAGTTGCACACGAGCAGTCAAAAATCAAGAAAAAAATATAGCCAACGACTCCTGAATATGTACTATAAAATATTATCACAATTGATTTATGTGAAGCGAGCAAAATGTACTCAATGCCAACAAACGGAAAATAACTGAGTTAGCTGCAAGACAGGTAAGACAGGTAAGCCATGAGTCAGTCGTCAGCTAGTCAGGTAGTCAGCTAGTTCAGTTGGCGAGGTAAGTCGAAGTTGTTAAAATATTTGCGCTGTCAGTCGTTATTTGGCGTAGTTACGCTCAACTTGTCAAATTGTGTTGCCTGCAATTGAGGGGCATGCAACGCGGTAACGCGACAGCGCAGCGAACAAGTTTGCCAAAGGCCGCCTAATAAATGTCAAAAGAGACTACAAGTTGGCTCAACGCCAACGGCGGCTGTCAAAATAGCAACCGTTTAACATATTCATGACATAATCCGACAGGGTGGCAACACATGTGCCGCAAACCATGCCACAGCTGTTGACTGCGACAACTTTTGACACTTTACCCATGACGAATGGTCTTAATTTGAAAGAAATGTGCGCTAATGTTTTGCAAGTTAAAGTAATTAAAATATGAAATGTAATATGCAAATGATGCACAGTCAAGGGGCCAGTCAAGAGTTGGTAAGCTGGTAAGTTGCTAATTTATGCCAAGTACAGTTGCCTGAAAACACATTTACGCCTAATTGATTTACGGCAAGCAGAATGACAGAATGGGGCCCACAGCTGTCATTATGCACATGCGTTCGACTAAGGTAATGCCGCTCTGGACTTGGCCGCCCATAATTGCAAGCACTTGTTAGTTAATTAAAAATGCAAATAAGCCTGGCCAGGCCTGTTCTGTCCTGTCCATTGAAAGTTTTGCTGCCACTGGATCATATGTGTCCCCGCCTCAACGTTAATCGAGCGCGTCACATTTCGCAATTTAAACTTTACCCATTGCCAGACAACATGAAAATCTCAACGCGAACACCCAAAATGCAAAAGCAAAACAAACCATTTTATGTTGCATACAATCAGGCGCATGCTCTGAACACTATAGAAGGCTTCAAGCTCTGGTATATGAATCAACTTTTCAATGAATAGAGAAAAAACTTCAGATTTCGATTCAAAGAGGATAGTCAAAATGGTAGTATACCCTTCCAGTCGCTTATTATGTTAAAGTTGTCACGCTGAACAATAAAGCACTATTGCTTGTACAAAAATGTATCTTCAAGAGAATGTAAATGTTACCTTTAAAAATTAATTTTCTTATTTAAATCAATATTTCAGACCGATTGTTCCTATGGCAGCTATAAGATATAGTCGTCTGATTTTAATGAAATTTTTAAACGTGCTCAGACAATGCTTAAGCTCATAATTGGTAAGTTTGGTCGAGTTATCTCATTAAATTATAATTTGCGACAGGTAGTTCCTAGAATAATTTTATAAACCTATATTTTAATTTTAATAGGAGTTGTCAGAGCTTGTGGCAAATTGTACTTGCTATGAATTTGTAATAAATTCTGTTCAAAAACAACAATTTAAATTTCGACAGTTGGAAATATAACTTTTTATTGCAACAGACATTTGTCTGTAAAAGACACACACATTAGTAAAGGGCTACTCGATATTATATTTAATAAACTGTAAATAATGATTGTATATAAAATATGTTTTATATTTCACGGAATCTTTAATTAATAATATTAATTGCATATACAATGAAAAGGATTAACTTTTAAACAAAGCGCTATATTTTAGCACCTGCTGTTCCTTGTTGACCACAACATTGAAAAATGGCCACCTAACGGTCCTTTGTTGGCCTGGCAGCCATTTTGGAAAATCAGAGCTCGCAAAACGTTGACCGAAAGTTGTCAGCCAACTCGTTGAGGCGCACCAGGTCGATGTTAACGGTGTCTATTTTGTAGCAGATAGATGAGAGTTAATTACCTCGGAGCAGAGAGTTAAGGTTTATAGCAGGAGCAGACGAGTAAAGGAAAGTAAAAGACAAAGCGGACAAAAGGTATCAGCTTATGTTAAGGCTGACTCATGGACGGGCAACTTATAATGCCAGAATCTTGTTGAATCTTTTAGCCAAGTCATCTGCAGGAAACTTTTAATTAAAAATGTCCCCAAAATACATATTATGTATGTTAGATGATACATTTGCCATTTCCCCTGAGGTATTGACGAACCAAAATCAATAGCATAAAGCCACGCTAACAAGACGCTATTGGCCAGAGCATTGAGTCTCTCGAACTGCGACTAATAAGCAAAACACACAGCCATGCGACGAGTATTTGACCTTATGACAGAGTCTATAAGTCCTACTCCTTACCTGGCAACCATGGCCCAATTATTTTGCTTCAGTGGAGCTGAAAATACGACACACGCACAGCCACAGGATTTAATAAGCCACATGACACCAGAGTCTGGGCGTATCTATGGGAACGGACAAGTCGTGTGTCATGTCACGAGTGTCATGAATAATTATGCAACCAGAAAGATGGAATATACTATATATACATTTTCTAAAAATAAACGAAATAATATACCCCTCAAAGCCACTAATACGTTGACAAGATTCTGTTTGCAGCAGACAAAAAATACATTAAATTAAAATTGGTTTATTTTGTAACTTGAATATAAAGCCATAGAAATATATTAATTATGTATTGACACTTTTTAAAGGTATATAATCGAAATAAATTGTTAATTACATGTTCAATGACAAATTTTTGGAATTTAATTGTTTTTTTAGTAAAAACTGTACACCAAGTTCAGCAAAAATATAGTTCTAAGAATATAACAAAGTATTTGTTTTTACAAAAAATACATACAAATGATAACTAGTAGTTTAACCGTAAAATTAAATTAAATTAATTTCTTTTCTTAGTTAACATGTAGTATTAAATTTATAAAAATGTAAGAAAATTTGTAAAGAAGTATAAAATAAAATAATGAAATATATTTACAAAAAAATTGTTAACAATATTAAAACTGAGATCAACACTTGTAGTATTCTCAGTCATATCAAGATTGATGCAACAGCTAATCTACCCGTTGACAACAATATCATGCCAAGCACACATGATTTATGATATGTAAGCTGTACGAAAACAACTTCACTTATGCTTATGTACTTTTCTAGCCATCCATCAAAACGTATCCTACTGTAAGAGAACCTGGGCACAAAAGCAACCACCGACCGCAAAGTAGAAGAGCAAAAAAAAAAAATGTGCCTTTTGTTGTTTTTATTAAAATATTATTAAAAGCAAGAAGGGTGCGCTTTCGCGTTGACAATTCGATTGTAACAATATTATTGCATACTTTGTGGCATATTTGGGCTTATGAGCAGGCTATTTAGCTTGCTTTATCGGCTTTGTACTGTTGGATTTACTTGATAAAGCTGGCTGCACTTGGATGTCGCACAAAAGAAAATTGCAGCCGAATCTAAAGCAGACAGCATTTGCCTTTGAAATATCGCAAGCAATGCTGCCACCAAATGAAATATCAAGGACATCTGTTACAGAGAAGCAAGAGATGCTGGCGACTCAGCATCGTATGTGTGGGTGTGTCTAAGTGTGTGTGTGTGTGTTTGTTCCCAGTGGACGCAAGATTAACTCTTATTTCATGCAGACACACTCAAAGGCAAGAAAGTGGCAGAGACTGCTAAGAGGATGAGAGGAAGAGAGGCAGCTAGGAAATTGCACAATAAGCCAAAGAGCGGAAAGTTGGCGTTGTAATGCCCGGCATTCAACAATAAAATGCAAATGTCACTTTGAATGTTTCTTATAGCATATAAATACAGGGCACTCATTTGCCATTTGGGACCTAAAAATATATAAATTCAATCTTGGTATCAAATACAAAATCTTATACATATAGTTTGTGTGAGGACAACAAGGCAATCCTTGAAAATATTGTAGATCGACCGATATAAATTGCAGATTATTCGGTTTCAAATAAGTCAAGTCTTGTTTTGTATAACCTTTATCATTTTACGAAATTTGTCACATGGCTTTTCAATAATAATTTTAAAACCATTATTCGAATTAATTAAAGCTTTAGCTCAATTAATTATTAATATCATTAATATTCTTAAAAGTTAAAATTAAAACCATTTGAACACACTTCATTTCCAGTTGCATCACCCTGTACGATGTAAATGTAAAGCATAAAGAAAACTGTTCGCCAGCAATTTCCTGCAACAATTTTTCTCAACTTTTTAGCCGGACAGCGATTAAAGGCTTAGAGCACTTCAATGCCAAGGCAAAATGATAAAATTCAAATACGATTGCCTTCGCATAAATCACACACCTACATCAGCAAAAGTTTTTACTACTACTATGTGTGCCCGTTGCCCTTGACATTTCTGCTAAATGATGATGATGTAGAAATTGCGAGTTTGGCCAGCAACCCTGTCGAAGACAGTCGCCGACATTCTGAGCGTGCCTGGCAGCCAGACAAACTTTGATCCACTCCGAAGTTGAAGGACTCGAATGCAACAGCTATTAATTTTGCATTGCTGCATTCGTGCGGATTTTGTGGCATTTGTGACAGCCATGCAATGAAGTTATGCGCTGGCTGCACCTGTTCCCTGCTCCCAGTAAGCCTGTTCCACTGTTGCCACCTTTCACTCCAGTATCAAATGTCAGCTAGATGTGTACTTTGTCTAGACAATGTCTGGCTGGCATTATCAACACATTTATATGAAATTTAATCTAATAAAATTGTCAAATATGCACGCACAGTCTTCCCTCCGATGTGGCTTGTCTTAAAGCCCAATGTGGTCGCCAATATTGACCTTAAACTTGAGCGCGCTCAAAAGTATGCTAAGCTTTTGAATAATGCACAAATATATTCCACAAAAAAAAATTAAACAAAAAATGTCGACGTCACCACCGACATTAATATTTAATAAAATTTATGATTTTTATAGCTGGCGCACTGAGATTTCGCCTACCTCACGTCAGCTCTTCCACCCCTCCCATCATCACAACGGGCAGGCCTGTCAACTTAACGCGTGTGTTGACAGTTTCTTCTTGGCTTTCTCTCTTTTTTTGTCAGCCCCTTTCTGTTTGCTTTTGGCACCTTAAAAGCAAAAACCGTAACCACAACCAAAACCAAAACCAACGTTGCACGCTTTCAACTTTCAATGTGCTTTGCATTTCTAAATAGTTGACGCCAGTCCAGGTAATACAGCAACAAAAAAATCACAACTAAGAAATTCACTGTCGAAATCGCCTGACTTCAAAATACACTGTTCTAAGGCTAAGGTTAAGCAACGGGTGTAAAATGTCATACTTGATACAGGGGTCGGCATAATTTTTGGTTAAATCTTTTAAACAGTTGTAATTAATCATATTAATCAAATTTGATTGAAATTCGATGTATTTCTTAATATAAGATTTAAAAAGAAGATTATCTGATATATAATAAAGATCTGTATATAATAAATTTATGACCTTTTGAGACTCTAGCAAAAATATAAGGTTCATACGGACAAACGAGCGTAAATTGCCTAAAACAAATACACTCTTTTCCTTAGGGAAACAGTGTATTAAAAAACGGCTCGCTGAGTTGGTTTTTTGGTCTAGTCGGTGAGGGATACACACCGGGCCGGCACGTGGAGCACGACTGTCGCCGGAAAGTTAATTTCGCGTTGTATTTATTATTTATGTGCATTACTTGGGCGCTCTTAAAAGATTTTCACTTAGCGCCACCGGCTGTGGCAGCTTTTAGAGCAGCAAATGATTTATGGTTGGTTCTGAATAGATTTTAAAATAAAGATTAGCTACAGAATGAAATGTCTTGAATAGTATATGCAATCAAAATAATTGAAAAGAATTTTATACTTTTTGACGGGATCACCAAAATTTAAATAAAACACGTGTTTTTGGATGTATCATATTCACACATTTAAATACCATCTTTATGTCCTACAAATTTCATTAGAATATGTTATTATTAACATGTGATATAAAATGAAGCGATAAGTACTTTAATGTGTTATATCTCTGTTAGTTAAGCCAATAAATAAGGCACCTTTTGTTGGCACATTGAAAATCTTTGTCGTTCCTAATACGCAATTAAAATCAAATTTAATTAAAGCTATTTGCAGGCACACTCGAATTTCAATTTGCCACTGTGCGGCTTAAAATTTTGTTTAACGTCTTTGCCTAATTGGATTTGCACCTTAAATGGGTTAATGATGTCTGCGAGGCAGTCGAAGTTCTGAAGCCTCGTTCGATTGTCTGCTGCTTAAAATCGCATTAATTAACACTCATTTGGCTGCTGAGCGAAGCGCTTTCCAATCAAAGACAATGGCAATGGCACTGGCAATGGCAAAGTCTACGTTGCTCATACGCCCCATCGGATCGCAGTGCTAGCCGTTTGTGAGCTTAATCATTTGGCAAATTTGTGCGTCTGTCGCATGGAGTGTGGCCTGCAGTCGGAATACGGAGTACGGAGTACGAGTATGCTTAAATTTGCTTTTAATTAGTGCTCAAGTCGTGAGAGGAGTGAAACAGCAGCAGCAGCAGCTTCAGCAGGAAACAGAAGCAGCAGCAGTTGGCACAGCTTGTGCTTCCATCCGTTCCGCTGGCTTGCTGTAGAACAATGCGTCAAAGTGTTGTATGCAAATAAGCAGCCGGTCGGCAGTTGTGAATGCAACGTGGCGTCGTCTACTGCGTCTTGAGAACCAGCTGTATTCTCAGCAGCCACAAAAGCCCACCACCCACAGCGAATGTTGCAAAATGGCGCGCGCTTTGCGGACATGTTTGATTGCAAGTGCATGTTGTGCATGCATCACAGCGAGTGACCGGCCACAAAAGCAGCTGGAGCTGGGAGCTGAGAGCTGTAGCTGAAGCAGGAGTCCTGGCGAAGCCTGTCAGAACATGTGCTGCATATTAAATGTGCATATTCACAAATGAGTAAAGGGTGGCCAAGGCAAATGCAACTCAAGTGCAGAAGTGCAGCTCAAAGTGCGGTCAGAATGCGCAAATGTTGAAGATTTGCTTAATGTCTGCCACAGGCTCGAATATAAAACGAAATATAATGCTACCTCACATGGCATCGACAAGAACTATTTAAATGCATTCAAAACTTAGCTATTATAGAGAATATGCGCCAAATCTAGATTGATTACACGTTGATATGATCATATTTAATAAACACTTATCACATTTTGTATAGGCAAATACAAATGTAATAATTCATATTTAATGATCCGTCGCTTCAAATGAATGTATGCACTTATCACATATTAATTCTGTAAGCCACATCCCTGACTCAGATATATTTTTGGCCTTTAAAGGTTGATATATTTATTTAAAATTTCAACTGCAATCAATCGACATTCATTCACTCATTCGCAACATTAATCCCCATACAAGGCACATTTATGCCATCACATTGGGGGCCTGTCTTACCCCAAAGACCAACGTCATTTAATGTCGTCCATTTACAATGACATTCAAAGGCAAGTTAAAATGTTTAAAAACTGTAATTAAACTGCAATTTTGCGCTGACGACTCCGTTGGCATTCAACTAAAATGAACTCCCAAATGAGACAGTGTAGTTTACGTTGACGTTGACGTCTGCGTCGACCTTAACAGCGGCAAAGTCAGAAGTACCGAGTGTGGTTTCACCGAGGTGAAACTTCCCTAAAGTTTGGTTATTTTAAGAGACAATTACTTCAAGTATAATTGGCAATGAAAAATAGAATTTGAAAACTTAGCTCAGGCAATCGTAAAGAATATTAAAGATTAAAATATTACGGTATTTATTTTGAACAGAGACTCTTTTAAAATTAAGCAATTTGTGGCCCGTAATCAAATATTTCATGAACGTATTGCTTGAGTTGTTAATAATTTTCTAATAAATATCACTCATGAGATTTTAAAGTTAAGCCTATTTAGTGAGCAAAAAAAAAACCCAATAAGAAACTTCACTCTCTTGCTACTTATTGTACTTCTGTATTTAATCAGTGAAAAGAGAATAACGCTGAGCAACAAGCAAGGTAATTGGATAATAGATTTCCTGGCAAAAAACTTGAATCGCGAAAAAAACCCAGATCCTCTGTTACTTTCTTAATAAAAAATCGTATATAGCATGTGTGTAAAGAGCATAACGGATGGAAGGCAAGCGCGTGCGCTTGTATTTTCATTAAAATCAAAAGTATAATTAAATTCTTGGAGCTCAACAAAGCTGACCGAGCGAATGTCCGCCCCCGGGTCATGCCCCGCCGAGGCGGACGGCAACGCTGCACACATGCTGGGAATTTGTTTGTTATGACAGCACAAAAACTGTAAATGGGAAACGTTTTTCTCTGCACTGCGCACATGTCAAGGGACATGGGTCATGGGGCATGGGGCATGTGGGATGGGGCACGACACAAGGGACGGAGCGATGGGAAGCTCAGTGACTCTGGCCATTAGACAAGTACATGGCATATGTATTTTATTTTTTAAATTACTGCCAAAAGTTATTTGCTTTAGTGCATGTTGTTGCTGCTTTTAATGAAGTGCACTGATTAATGTAGATAAAACGGACACCAGAGGCAAACGGAAATGAGAACTTCCGCTTGGGTTAGTGCAAACTGAATGTGCTTGAATTGTGGCCAAGTTTCACAATAATCAATAATTTAAGTAAGAACAATAAGAGCACCACATATGTATACAGTACACACACACACACACACATACATATATACACACATATATATATATAGAGCGGCAGTCAGTCAAAAACACTCGTATAGATTTATGAGCCAAGTCAACAGCAGAAATAGCAGCAATAGCAGCCGCAGCAGCAGCAGGCAGAGACCAGAATTTTGTTCAGTCAATAACATTGTTTAAACTTCACTAACGGCATTTTTTATCTTCGCACACTTATGTTGCAGAATCAAACAATTCAAATACATACATATATGTAAGTATATACTATGTACGACACATAAAAAATACATTGTGCTGTTAATAATTTCTAGTGGGTAGCAAGCAAAATTACAAAACGGTACTTTTTCATAAATGTTTAAATAATTGAAAAAAATATTTAAAATCTTACCTGGAAGTCCTTCAATCATTTAATGTAACACAGTATATATTTTAACAGAAATAGTTTAAGTCACATAAATAAAAAGCTAGAAATAAAAGAGAAATTCAACTTTTTAAATACAAAATCAAGCAAGAAAATGATCTTAAAGTTTGCTAGAAAATTATCTATATTTTATATACATATATATATATATATATATATAATTTTATTAATATGAACTTAAATTGTATTAGAGAAAATCTAAGCACTTTTGAAAGTTGGTTTTATTTTTTGGTAACATTAAATTTAAGTTAATCGGATAATTATTCGACTTTGTTACGTTAGCTATAGCTTATAATTAAAAAATATATATAATAAATTTAAAATAATATATTAATATCTATCTATAAACATAAAATAGGAACTTTTAGAGATGAACTCGAATATGACTCATTCAATACTATTACTACTTTACAAAGTTCTCAGCCCACCCTCGCTTATCGGACAGCTATTGATAATTGTATGTGTGTGTGTGTGTGTGCTCGCTCTGCTCTGGCATTGTTTTATTTGTACTTCAAATGTTAAAAAACAGACACACTTAATATTGTTTGCCAAATGTGGCACTGGTACTACCACTGGCCCGCTGCCCCCTTGTCAGACTGCCTGCCAGTCTTTGTTGCACTTTAGCAGCCGTTTAAGTTGAGTTGATGTCCTGTGCAGCAACAGCAACAGCAACAGCCACAGCAATAGCAGCCGCATGTCCTGCAGCCAATTGCTAGGACCATTGTATTGTACTAACTGTATTGGGCTTATCTGTAGCCTAACCTAAGCCCCACCCAAAACGGACAAGATTTATTTACTGTTGCTGCCGAGCAGTGCTACTGTATATTAGAAAACAGCATGCCCATCTATTTATACATAGTATACACAAAAATACATATAGAAGAAATGTTGTCAGAAGAGAGATGCCAACGAAAAAAGGCGATTGGAAGGGGATGCTGCCAACTAATGTCTGCCAAGTTAAATTTGAATATATTGCCACAATAACCACAAATAATTCGCTCAAGCATTTCATTTCATTGCATTTTCATTGTCATTGTCAGTTGTATTTAGTTTCGATAGAATTTCATACGCTGGGCAATTATGGGAAATTGTAAATCTCAACTGGGCAAATAAATCAGCTTTATTACTGGGCACGCCATATTTACAGCTGAGCAGCGCATTTCATTTGACTTATTGTTGACAAGCTTTTAAATAAATTGAATTTACCGACAGGAGCGTAGCAACAAACCTGCCTGCCAGTGAGAGCTGGCAACATGGCCAGGACAGGTCCTGCCAGTCCTGCCAGGACTTGAGCGCTCGAACTTGGCAAACATTTGCCGAGGATTTACGACTGTGGCCTGCCCGACCGCCACTTGGCGCTTGCTGCTCCACTCACCTGGTCTCTTAATGCCAACAAACTGCAAATTGCTACAAAATCACTTAACTGTAAATTTTTATAGCATCTTTTTCACCATGTTCAGAGTGCAAGGGAAAACAATGCCGTTGAGCAAAAGAAAAAAATTACGTAATGTGAAAAACGCTTTATTTCTCAGAGATAAAAACAAGAAATTTCTATGTATAGAATTTTAAATGCTATATACAAAACAGATTGAGCTTATTTATTTATAGTAAATTATTCGAATTTCAAGTTTTGGTTTTCAAAATATTTACAAAAGGGACAATTTCACAGTTGTTAATAATGTGCTCAAAGCTACAGGTAAAAATAGCATCTAGAATGTGCTTGAACAAAATGACTTCCTCACTTTGTCGCTCTCGCACCCGCTCTCCCTTCCCTTACACTTCTCTCTCTCTCTGTAGGGCAAGCGGAAACAATTGTCGGGGCTATCGTCACTCAGCGCAGCCATTTTGTTGGTGGCAGTTAAGAGCTCCATTGCGTTTTATGATATTGTGAGCATTGCAAAGCGTTTGTTTGAATGTTTCGTTGTTTCGCTGCTTACCAGACTTGGCCGACTGTCTTTTTTGTGGCTTTACGGCTATTTTGCATTAAATTGCAAATGAAATGCGAAATGCGAAAAGGGAAAAGGGAGGGCCAACCAAATATGGATGGCAGAATGGCTGTCATCTCCATTGTGCATTGTTACGCTGGCATTTTAATTGAAGTTTTAACACACACACGTGCATTGAGAAAGGGGTGTGCGTATGTGTGTGTGTGTGCGTGTTCATGTGCACAGTGTTTGCTTGGCTGTATGGTACATTAAAGTGTTAAATGGCATTTGCCTGCCGGTTTGTTTGCTTTAGGTTTCTTTTTTTTGTTTCTCGTTTTCTGGTCGTCGTGCTATGCATATCAAATGAATGAGGCCACCCTCTCATTTGATGGTCGGTTTTGTGAGTCTACATCATTACATCTGCAATATGACACCTGAGATTGCACGAAATGAGCTGGGCAAATAATGGGAAAGCAAGCAAATGGACTAACGTAATATAATGTGGCTTTAATGGCAAACACACGCAGATGTTTGTGGGTAGGTTATTGTGAGTTGTCTGGTTGAGGCTGATTGCCAAGGAGATCTGTGGGCTTACTTTGCAAACAATTTGAAATAATTTTAACTCATATGATAAGTCAGAATGTTGACAATCAAAACAGTCCAATCCAATATTAGCATCTGCAACCAATTTATATATTTATACTCATCATTGTTAACTTTATTTAACTCTTCATTATTATTAATAAATAAATAAATAAAATAATTAATTCTAACAGACAGCTGTACGAATGTTTATACTCATTCATTTATACAAATTCTATTTTTTTTTTATTTGTTGCATTTTGATTTAAACCAATAACTTAATATACATGACTAATATGTATTGACTAAAACAATGTGTTAATTAATGTTCACTTTCATCGAAGCATTTTATTTCGCAATCTTATCAATTGACGATTACTGATTGATTACTGAATGGTTCCCACGCTGCCGGTTTATGTTTTCGGACCAATACCTCGTATTTAGCGATCTGTCTCAAAGGCAAACTCTCGTAGCGGATAATGCATGCCTGTTTTGCCATATACAGGGTGCCAATCATGATGCCTCCATCAGTTCTGGCGCGGCAGACGTAAACGCGTTCGTTCAGAGAGCTGGTACCCACAGAGACCATGTTCTTTTCCCTGTAGCCATCGAAACTGCGAATCCAGTCATAGCTGACGGTCTCATTGGCAACCAACAATTCGTAGTAAGTTGCCGAATTAGCGGTAGATTCGGTGTTAAAAGTAGCATATCCTGTTTCGGATCTAACACGTGCCGGCAGGATTGAGCTGCTATAAAATACGCGTCCCACGAAGTTATCGTAGCCGTACGGATCGTATCCGCCCAGAACAGCGTTGTCGGGAAAATTCTTCGTCTTGTCCGATACGATCCAGCGATCTGTATAATCGTACACTCCACAATGAATTGTGCCCAAGAGCTGAGCAAGAATCAGCGCAAGCGCCGTTAGTTTCTCGGGAGAATACATTGTATAAACTGTTCGGTAACTGATTGAAGACTGTTATGTGAATTGTGAATTGTGTTTGGTGTTTATATATACTTCTGTCTAAGGTTGAAGAGAATCACTTGGTAATAAGCGCCAGTATCGTAAATCTTAGTTTAATGGGAGCCCCCTCAAATTAACTAAATATTGATTAGATATGCCAAAATTAGTATTTCATTTCGTCACATTTAAAATGATAATAGCACGTTTTTCTGAATGTCCACTTTTCACAGAATTGATAAGAATGAATCATTTATATATGATTGATTCCAAGTGTTGTCAACAAAAGCTGACTGATTACCGTTTGAACTTCCGATAAAGGCGAAACAATGCTATGGAAAATTTGTAATTTAGTAATTGCAATGGGTCAAGGTCAATGGGTTATCCAAATATACAATTGTGTGCAACAAAATAGCAGTGTCAGTGGTCACAGCATTAAAAACAAAGTTTTTTAGTGATTTTCCTAATTACGCATTGAGCCCGTGCTCACATTTTAAAGGTCCCGTTTTAGCGTCCCGTAAGGGACATATAAAACTGGTCAGCAATACAAATATTCTCTTGAAAATTAAACTATTTTTAAAACTACTTTTGAAACTTTTATTAAAATTCTGGTATTTATTTTAATAGTACACTGTGTAAAATATAAAATTGATTAACGTACCTACTTCGATTATCAAACTTATTTAACGAGCAGGATTATTTATTCTAATGCTCGTTAAGACTTTATTAAGGTGTCGGCCAGTATTGCAACCCCAAAAACCTTTATTAATCTCCTCTATCGTAGTCATAAGCTTTGGTTGAAACCAGAAGCTTACTACACGTCCAGGTGCCACAAATGCCCGCTTCATAAATAAACAATTAGGAGGAACATTTGTCTGAGTTCACAGGCAGCTATTAGGAGCCACTAACTGCTCCTTGCTCGAAACCTTTCGCTAATCGTCAAAACTTGTAAAGTTCTTTGAGCCCTTTTTTCGATGTGTCTAAGCTTTTTATTATGCTCTTTTGCACGGTGAACCTTTGCCACCTGCCCACATAATAAGCGTTTAATAACCACATTGAACTGAGAACTGTCTGTCTACCTACCTATTTAGGACTTAGTTCATCTCTCCCTCTGACCGTCTGTCTGTTCTTAATGCATGCTTAACTTACATATCAAATTTGCCAATGTACAAAACAGTTTCCGCTTCCGGCCATTTTGTCTCTGTTCGCTCGCGCTCGAACCGAATGCGTAACGTTTGCAACTTTTGTTTAGTCCAAAAACTTATGTGTTATTGTTGCTGGCTGCCAACTTGGCCTTAACCCTTGTCTGCCACTCACTGTCTCCCTCTCTCCCTCTATCTATCTTTGTCTCTATGTGTGTGTGTGTGTGTGTGTGTGTCAAAGCCCGCGGGCGCGTTTGTCTGCAAAGTTTGGCTTGCAAATATCATTGCCTACCTAGCGGCGCTGAGGCAGCTTAATCAAATATGCATGCAATGGCGTTTCTTTTTGTTTACCACCGCACAGCTGCTTCAGTAATAAGTGTCATAGGTTTTGCTTATCCGGAGCCACCGACTTGCCCCGTGGCAGCAACCACTTCAAATGTCAGTTAATAAATTGCAAAACGTTTTTCTGCGAATCGACAACCCAACAAACCCAGCAACCCACCAACTGCACTTAATGTCACTGACACACACATACGCCCCCCCATCTACCCCCAACCCCAAACCACACAGCTGAGCCGCTGAGTAGGGAGCACGAGCCCAGGGCAGACAATGAAGTTGCCGCTGTTGACATGAAGCGTGACGAGAACAAGTACTGCGACCCCAGCAACTCGATCCTGTGCCGCACGACAGACATTTACAAATAAACAGCGCTAAATTATAGGTGCCTTGTGGGCGAATCCCTCCCAGCTGCTCCCACCACTTGTAAGTAATATGGCAGGCTACACCTGCAGACGACGTCGTCGCCATCGTCTAACTTTTAACTACAACAACAATAGTCACTCGCATACCAATTACAGCAGCAACAACCAGTCGCAAAAACTAACTTTATAACATCGAAACTTGTATGATCTATTACAGCTACGAGTTTAGATTGGACAGATAAGGAATTATAAGCTCAGATGAAAATCATAATTTTTATCAATTTTCATAATATTCAGAGTCCGTAAAGCACTGAAAGTAACCCAACAATTAAATATTCCCTAATTTCTTATGAGTTCATAAATAATGAGTCTTAAAGCTGTAATATTAAAAACCTAGCTTATCCCCGACTTAAAATGTTCATGACACAAAAACACAAATTGGTCTTTTGTTCATCTGATTTGTTAATAAAATCCAGCTTAGACTTACAGCCTGTTCGCTTGGTAGCATAACACATGGCCAAGTCAGAAGTTACAGTCCCGAGGAGGAGTCTGCCAACAAAGTTCCAAGCACGTTACAAAACACAAAGTTCAAGTTGACGACGCTGAATTGCACTTTGGCAGGAAGCACAGGTAAAGTTATCCAGGTGCAACTACAGCTCCAGCTCCAGCTGCCGTTAGCAACAGTTCGCAGGTTGCAAACTATTAGGCTGACATTGTTGCAATTTTTATTGATGATGCAACAGCCAAGGCCAACAACAAGGCAATGTACGAGCACAGCTACAACTAACGGTAATTACAATACACGAACATTGCAAACCCATCGCAATTCGATCTTTGGAAAAAGTTTTTCAATTAAATTTATGCTGCAATCAAAGCCGAAGCCGTAAATACTTTGAAGATGCGTTGACAATTAATTGCATTGCATTCATTTCAGTCACATAATGAGTGGGCGTACCATTGTGGGCTTGGAGGCGTGGCATCGTAACTGAAACGTGTTCAAAGTTCTTTTCGCCAAGTTCTCTTTGCCTTGTCACGTTGTTGCCCAGCGCGAAAACTTTCCACAAAAACTTGTTTCTCTTTATGCTTAGCTGCGAAATTATCTCTTTGTATTTGGTTTCTCGGTTTTGGATGCGTCCCGCTTCCTCGCGCTTAGATCAGGTCAGTTTCCCTCTGGCAGTGTTAGCACAGAGTGCTATAAATTTAAACTTTACCGACAAGGTGTTGTTCCTCTTTACCTTTGCTTTTTGTCTGTGGAAGAAAATACAATACCCCGACGAGTTTTTAGTGCGAAACAATAAACTTCCTCTAAGGTATATGATTGTAAAGTTATGTTGATAGAGCTTAAATGGGATTTGTGTAAACAGCTATAATTGTAAATATGCATAAATAAAACGTATAAGCGGGAGATAAAAAGGGATTTTGTATACCCTGAATCCATTAAAAAGGGGTTAATGAGTGGGTTAAAGGTATCCCAAGTTTAAATGCTACAATACATATATTTGGAATATAAGTATACAAATTCAACCATTATCGATTTCCGAACAGCGATTTTATATTTTTTAATTTGGGTACCCTCCAGTTCTCAACAAAATGGGGAAAACCCTATTTTTAGGCGGTATTACCTTTTTGGAAAAATAAAAAAAAATTTTAAATATAAAAGCGAAACTTGTAAAACATATGCCATTTCAAAGGATCAAAACAATATAATCAAATTCAAAAATAAGCAACATTAAATAAAGGGTAAATCACAATTTCAAACAAACTGTGCTCACTTCTTGTTGTAACATATTTAATATTTAACTTGCTAACACAAATTTGTTCAACATGTTTTGGTTTCGAGCTTAGACTCGAGGATTTGCTCTTGACCAGTTCTAGTGGTAGCTGCCGATGCAGCTTCAACTTGGCCTTCCTTCAGGCATTGCGACGTTGCATGTCACGATGCCAGTGGCAGCTGGAATCGCATGCGTCTGGACCAAAATCCCTGATTTAATGGCGTGGAAAATTAGAAAACGTTTGCATTGGCCTCATGGCCTGTCCTGGACTGGCTAGGGTGTAATCGTCTGGCAGCTGTCAAACCGACTGGCCTCGATTTTCTCGGGTCGCAGTCGCAGTCGTTGTTAAAATGCTTGGCATTGGGACAATTGCAGCAATGTTGAACGGCTGCCAAATTGCCTGCTTGGGAAGCGTCTGCTCAGGTGCTCGAAAATTGCATCTAATGACTAAATAAATTAAAGCCAGCCTTGCGCACACATGCTTAAGTTGGGTGTGTATGCGTATGTGTGTATTTGGTTGCCGTAACTTTATTCAAATGAAGTTGGAGGCTTTTTAGCTGCTTCCGTGTGCATTTTTAATGAAGTTTGCCGCTGCGGTTTTTTGTTTCTACACGTCCACAGACGCGCCCACATCCTTAGCGGTCGGCATTTGCCAAAAGGCTCAACTTTCGCAGCTCGCCCGCTTTACAAAAGACTTCGCAGCTGCGTCTCACTAATAAATGTGTCTGCCGGCAAGTCTACAAAGTGCTTTTAATTAGTTGTGTTGGCTTTCTGCAAAAAAAGAACAGAACCAAGATATGAACAAAAAAACGGAAGCTCCGTTTCCTGTTGCTATTGTTTAACAAGTTGGGTGTTAATTTTTATTGAAAGTTTACTCGCTGCTCTCTTTCTTCATAAATGTTTCACAAATTAAAAGAGCTTAAGCTTAATTAACAGAAATTGAGCGTCATCTCAAGTTGCCGACAACCTGCCTAGTTAATAAATATATATTAGCAAAATCTTTAACATGTTGTCTGCTAGCTACAAATCCGAAACTAATTTGAGTAAATCATAGTCTTGCAGACGGTTGTAATATTTTGTCTGAAAATATTTATATATATTCAATTTCCGACGCTAACTTTCAGCTTAGATCCTTTGTTAAAGAGTAGATTTAGAATACAACTTAATTATAAAGGTTTGTCGATCTTTGCAAACTTAAATTACATTTATTTACTTTAACAAAATCGTGTAAAAAGTTGAAAAGCCAAAATAAGGTAAGCTGATCTCTTAGAAAAAAAAATGAATTTATTTGAAATCAATTATCGAACGCATAATGATTTCGTCGAGAATGCTGGTCTCAAGGACCAAAAGAGCGAAATTCCTTGTGTTAATTCTAACAGTCAGACAATGTGAGATACGAATGTATAGAAGAAATGTTTATGGGTCTCTACTGAAAAACTTGAACTTTTTTTCAAGTATGTATTTACATCTCCATTTATATGCATTTTTATTTATATTTTGATTTTAGCCAACAATATAATCTATGATTAAAACAATGAGTTAATTCATGTTCACTTCCATCGAAGCATTTTATTTCGCAATCTTATCAATTGACGATTACTGATTGATTACTGAATGGTTCCCACGCTGCCGGTTTATGTTTTCGGACCAATACCTCGTATTTAGCGATCTGTCTCAAAGGCAAACTCTCGTAGCGGATAATGCATGCCTGTTTTGCCATATACAGGGTGCCAATCATGATGCCTCCATCAGTTCTGGCGCGGCAGACGTAAACGCGTTCGTTCAGAGAGCTGGTACCCACAGAGACCATGCTCTTTTCCCTGTAGCCATCGAAACTGCGAATCCAGTCATAGCTGACGGTCTCATTGGCAACCAACAATTCGTAGGAAGTTGCCGAATTAGCGACAGATTCGGTGTTATAAGTAGCATATCCTGTTTCGGATCTAACACGTGCCGGCAGGATTGAGCTGCTATAAACGACGCGTCCCACGAAGTTATCGTAGCCGTAAGGATCGTAACCGCCTAGAACAGCGTTATCGGGGAAATTCTGCGTCTTGTCCGATACGACCCAGCGATCTGTATAATCGTACACTCCACAATGAATTGCGCCCAAGAGCTGAGCAAGAATCAGCGCAAGCGCCGTTAGTTTCTCGGGAGAATACATTGTATAAACTGTTCGGTAGCTGATTGAAGACTGTTATGTGAATTGTGAATTGTGTTTGGTGTTTATATATACTTCTGTTTAGTGTTGTAGGGAATCACTTGGTGATAAGCGCCTGTATTGTAAATCTTTGTATGGTGGGAGGGGGTTAACCCTTTGAATTAAATATTGATTAGATATGCCAAAAATTAGTGTTTGATTTGGTAATGACACTTGACTAGGCTTTTCTTGAGAATGTGTCACGTTTCGTTAAATTGATAAACATATTATGTAATGATTGCATGATAAGTTTTAAGTATTGTCATGAAAAACTTAATTCACAATCGAATCAAACGATAGCATACTAAAGTAAATAAATATATATATATATTTAAAAATATAATGATTGGAATGATTGATTGGTTATCAAACCTTTAGGAGTAGGAATCTGAATTTGTTAGATTAGTTTATTTTGACTGGGCTTTGACTTATTACACTTATGAGGAAGTTTTCCATCATATCTGTATCAAATCGATTTGTAATGCAAAAATATAAATATTTTTGATCCAATCTTGAAGACCATCATGTTCGCAAAATAAAGTTAGAGGGAAAAATATCTAGTGTAGTGCCATATCAATTCCAGCGAACTATATGAATTATATTAATATCAATTCCAGCGAACTATATGAATTATATTAATACATACATTATGCATTAAAAAGGACCCATTTAACTTTAGCAATGACTCTTAACTATCCAGAAACCTACCCTCCTAACCGATGAGCTCATAGCCGCCCATAAATGGTAGGTGTCATACGAACATTTCTCGTTTTGTACTCAAGAGCTATTAACTTCGTTATTTGTTAATCAATTATGTATATATTATTTTTGTATTAATTAAGTTTCATAATATGCTTTAAACTTAATTACTATATAGAAGTAAATATCACTGTAGCGTACTCTTGCAACCATCAATGTGCAACAATTTGTTGCATATGTAATCATTCAAATATAAACGCATAAAATATAATAATTGGACATCACTACAGAACATTCATTTATTAGAAGCAATGAAATGAAAATTACTAATAATAATAATGAATATTCATTGAAGCTGGTTAGAAAGCGGATCGCTTAAGGACCTCAAACCCTTTGCAACAAAGCTCTTTGTGCGTGCCTAACCGCATGTGTTAAATGTGTCATAAACATTTGTTGTATGTGCTGCGATGCATGCCGAAAATGGCTCAAAAACTCACACAGAACAGGTGCCAGGTGCCAGGTGCAAGCTGCCAGGTGAGCCACGTGGACAACGTTGCAGCCGGTAACTGTCAAGCTAAAGTCAAAACCATAAGTCAAACCATAACACATGGCTCAATGTGGTTGCATCTCTGTCTCTCCATGTCTCTCTTTCTAACATTCTGTTGGTTTTTGTGGCTTGCAAGCCACATAAATATGCCATAAAGGTTCTAAACCATTTCAATCACGACAACTTTAAGCTGCCTTGAAGTATGCCAGACATTTTTTGTCTTAGTTAGATTAGGCTGACTGAAGTCTGGACCATTTTGTGTAGGCAAAACAAGAGCACTGCAAAACATGGCCAAATGCTGCCATTGCCTTTGATCTTATGGCCTAAACTAAGTGAGGGTGGCGCTGCCAATGAGGAAGAGCCGGATTAGCTGCCCTGGCTAGACTATAGGCTATAGGCTATAAGCGCTATCAGCATCCAGTTTGCGCTCAAGTTTGGCGACATTTTTATATACCTATAGGTATATATATACATTTTTGTATCACGCCTCATATAACACTTCAAAATCAGGTCTTACAATACGCACGCACTCGTCACGCCGGAAACGGAAATGACAAGTAGCAGACGGAAGTGTTTCTCTCTGTGTTTGCTTGTATTTGTTTGTTCTTTTCATGAGCCCAGAATTCAATTTAAAAGCCACCCAGTGTGAATTTAAAGCCAGTTTACTGCCTAACTGTCCTAACCAGATTTGTGGAAATCGCATGAGCCTGGTTAATTATAACGCTCTCCACCCCTCCTTTTTCGACACACAACGTCAACGTTGTCGTCGCTTATCGGCACTGTCAAAATCTATATCAGAGATATTGTTAAATTTACGGCTTGTCTAAGCAAATGGGGTTCTCTAACCGGGACTCACAAATCCGCTGTGGAAGACTGCGACGTACCAAAATATGACTTTAGTGTAACACAGCTAAACAATACTCTAATAACTTAATTTTCTACCGATTGTTTCCTTCATTATTAAACACCGTTGTTTTTCTGAATTTCACAAAAAATGTTCTAGTATAATATTTTGATCAACGACATCTGATCTAAATAACCTTTGAAAGAATTCGAATTAATAATGAAATATCTATTGCTAGATCTAAGTTTAATTCATGTTTAGTATCAAAAATTCATTTAAATTGATTTTCGATTAAAACAAATTCTAAATATCAAACTAACGAAAATAAAGCACATTATTCTTCTTTGCAGTTATTATACACTGATCCCATTAAAAATGGGGCAAAAGGGTATAATGGTTTCGTGCAAAATTATGTAACAGGCATAAGGAAGCATCTCCCATAAAGTATATATATTCTTGATCAGTATCAATAGCCGAGTCGATATAGCCATGTTCGTCTGAGCGTCTGTATGAATGCGCATTTCTCAGAGACTACAAAAGCTAGAGACTTCATATTTAAAATTTAAGTTTTCGTAGTGGCGGAACAGATCAAGTTAAATTTTGTTTTCAATATCTTTTCCCGGTCAAAAGTTATCGATAAATTTCGATTCCAGACCAGTGTTTTTTGGGCATAGCTTGAAAGTCATAAAAGCTTGAGAGTAAATATTTGTAATTGAATTTGTCGTGTTACCGGCTTAATACAATCCTATCTTTCTTTTTCCAATATCTTAACTTGTTCAAAAGCTATCGATAAATTAGGATTCCACATAAGTGATTTTTAGGTGTAGCTCAAAAGTTATATGAGGTAGATGCACTAAATTTGATATGTATATTCTCCAATCAAATACTAAAGTAAAATCTATTTCACTTTTTGGATTCCTCCCCCCGATCTCCCAGAAATCGAAAAATATGTATTTTTAGAGGTATGACCTTCGGATTTTGCATAGTCTCACATTTATGGGCCATGTTAATGTACTAGAATAAAACAAGATGCCAAATTACAATCAAAATGGCTTCGGGATTGACAATCGGTTCAGATTTGACAAAAATGTGGCAGTTTGAACTCTGGTATTGTCATTTATATGGAATTTTTCGTTGTTTAGGCACTTTACAAGCCAATTTTTTTGTCACTTTTTTAACAGAAAAACTAATTTTTGACAGAAAAATGAAACACCACAAAATCACTTTTCGTATAGTTTTTCATACTAGTTGAGACACTCACAATCAATTCAACGTAAAATTTCGAGATTCTATTTTTTGAAAAATCAAAATTGGTAAGGGTCCCCCCTTATGCTTTTTTCTCCAAAAAAACCAAAATTTAATTTTTTCAAAAATTCATAAATTTTAGATGTGGAATTAAAGACAATGCCAAACACTGATCAAAATGACCTCGGAAGTGACAATCGGTTCAGATTTGAGAAAGTTATGGGAGTTTGAAATCTCAGAAGGTCATTTATAAGGAACTATTCGTTGTTTGTGCACTTTACAAGTCACTTTTTTTGTCACTTTTGGCGTGATTTTTGACAGAAAAATGAAACACCACAAAATCACTTTTCGTAAAGTTTTTTATACTAATTGAGACACCTACTGTCAATTAAACGTAAAATTTCAAGATTCTATTTTTTGAAAAATCGTAATTGGTAAGGGTCCCCCCTTATGCTTTTTTCTCCAAAAAAAACCAAAATTTTATTTTTTCAAAAATTCATAATTTTTAGATGTGGAATTAAAGACAATGCCAAACACTGACCAAAATGACCTCGGAAGTGAAAATCGGTTCAGATTTGAGAAAGTTATGGGAGTTTGAAATCTCAGAAGGTCATTTATAAGGAACTATTCGGTGTTTGGGCACTTTACAAGTCACTTTTTTTGTCAATTTTGGCGTGATTTTTGACAGAAAAATGAAACACCATAAAATCACTTTTCGTAAAGTTTTTTATACTAATTGAGACACCCACTGTCAATAAAACGTAAAATTTCAAGATTCTATTTTTTTAAAAATCGAAATTTGTAAGGGTCCCCCCTTATGTTTTTTTCTGCAAAAAAAACCAAAATTTTATTTTTTCAAAATTTCATAAATTTTTAGATGTGGAATTAAAGACAATGCCAAACACTGACCAAAATGACCTCGGAAGTGAAAATCGGTTCAGATTTGAGAAAGTTATGGGAGTTTGAAATCTCAGAAGGTCATTTATAAGGAACTATTCGTTGTTTGGGCACTTTACAAGTCACTTTTTTTGTCAATTTTGGCGTGATTTTTGACAGAAAAATGAAACACCACAAAATCATTTTTCGTAAAGTTTTTTATACTAATTGAGACACCCACTGTCAATAAAACGTAAAATTTCAAGATTCTATTTTTTGAAAAATCGTAATTGGTAAGGGTCCCCCCTTATGCTTTTTTCTCCAAAAAAAACCAAAATTTTATTTTTTCAAAAATTTATAATTTTTAGATGTGGAATTAAAGCCAAACACTGACCAAAATGACCTCGGAAGTGAAAATCGGTTCAGATTTGAGAAAGTTATGGGAGTTTGAAATCTCAGAAGGTCATTTATAAGGAACTATTCGGTGTTCGGGCACTTTACAAGTCACTTTTTTTGTCAATTTTGGCGTGATTTTTGACAGAAAAATGAAACACCATAAAATCACTTTTCGTAAAGTTTTTTATACTAATTGAGACACCCACTGGCAATAAAACGTAAAATTTCAAGATTCTATTTTTTGAAAAATCGAAATTTGTAAGGGTCCCCCCTTATGTTTTTTTCTGCAAAAAAAACCAAAATTTTATTTTTTCAAAAATTCATAAATTTTTAGATGTGGAATTAAAGACAATGCCAAACACTGACCAAAATGACCTTGGAAGTGACAATCGGTTCAGATTTGAGAAAGTTATGGGAGTTTGAAATCTCAAAATGTCATTTATAAGGAACTATTCGTTGTTTGGGCACTTTACAAGTCACTTTTTTTGTCACTTTTGGCGTGATTTTTGACAGAAAAATGAAACACCACAAAATCACTTTTCGTAAAGTTTTTTATACTAATTGAGACACCTACTGTCAATTAAACGTAAAATATCAAGATTCTATTTTTTGAAAAATCTAAATTCGTAAGGGTCCCCCCTTATGCTTTTTTCTCCAAAAAAACCAAAATTTTATTTTTTCAAAAATTCATAAATTTTAGATGTGGATTTAAAGACAATGCCAAACACTGACCAAAATGACCTCGGAAGTGACAATCGGTTCAGATTTGAGAAAGTTATTGGAGTTTGAAATCTCAGAAGGAAATTTTTAAGGAGCTATTCGTTGTTTGGGCACTTTACAAGTCATTTTTTTTGTCACTTTTGGCGTGATTTTTGACAGAAAAATGAAACACCACAAAATCACTTTTCGTAAAGTTTTTTATACTAATTGAGACACCCACTGTCAATTAAACGTAAAATTTCAAGATTCTATTTTTTGAAAAATCGGAATTAGTAAGGGTTCCCCCTTATGCTTTTTTCTCAAAAAAAAACAAAAATTTAATTTTTTCAAAAATTCATAAATTTTAGATGTGGAATTAAAGACAATGCCAAACACTGACCAAAATGACCTCGGAAGTGACAATCGGTTCAGATTTGAGAAAGTTATGGGAGTTTGAAATCTCAGAAGGTAATTTATAAGGAACTATTCGTTGTTTGGGCACTTTACAAGTCACTTTTTTTGTCACTTTTGGCGTGATTTTTGACAGAAAAATGAAACACCACAAAATCACTTTTCGTAAAGTTTTTTATACTAATTGAGACACCCACTGTCAATTAAACGTAAAATTTCAAGATTCTATTTTTTGAAAAATCGAAATTCGTAAGGGTCCCCCCTTATGCTTTTTTCTCCAAAAAAAAACAAAATTTTATTTTTTCAAAAATGCATAATTTTTAGATGTGGAATTAAAGACAATGCCAAACACTGACCAAAATGACCTCGGAAGTGACAATCGGTTCAGATTTGAGAAAGTTATGGGAGTTTGAAATCTCAGAAGGTCATTTATAAGGAACTATTCGTTGTTTGGGCACTTTACAAGTCACTTTTTTTGTCACTTTTGGCGTGGTTTTTGACAGAAAAATGAAACACCACAAAAACACTTTTCGTATAGTTTTTTATACTAATTGAGACACCCACTGTCAATAAAACGTAAAATTTCAAGATTCTATTTTTTGAAAAATCGTAATTGGTAAGGGTCCCCCCTTATGCTTTTTTCTCCAAAAAAAAACAAAATTTTATTTTTTCAAAAATTCATAATTTTTAGATGTGGAATTAAAGACAAACACTGACCAAAATGACCTCGGAAGTGAAAATCGGTTCAGATTTGAGAAAGTTATGGGAGTTTGAAATCTCAGAAGGTCATTTATAAGGAACTATTCGTTGTTTGGGCACTTTACAAGTCACTTTTTTTGTCACTTTTGGCGTGATTTTTGACAGAAAAATGAAACACCACAAAATCACTTTTCGTAAAGTTTTTTATACTAATTGAGACACCTACTGTCAATTAAACGTAAAATATCAAGATTCTATTTTTTGAAAAATCGAAATTTGTAAGGGTCTTCCCTTATGTTTTTTTCTGCAAAAAAAACCAAAATTTTATTTTTTCAAAAATTCATAAATTTTTAGATGTGGAATTAAAGACAATGCCAAACACTGACCAAAATGACCTTGGAAGTGACAATCGGTTCAGATTTGAGAAAGTTATGGGAGTTTGAAATCTCAAAATGTCATTTATAAGGAACTATTCGTTGTTTGGGCACTTTACAAGTCACTTTTTTTGTCACTTTTGGCGTGATTTTTGACAGAAAAATGAAACACCACAAAATCACTTTTCGTAAAGTTTTTTATACTAATTGAGACACCTACTGTCAATTAAACGTAAAATATCAAGATTCTATTTTTTGAAAAATCGAAATTTGTAAGGGTCCCCCCTTATGCTTTTTTCTCCAAAAAAACCAAAATTTTATTTTTTCAAAAATTCATAAATTTTAGATGTGGATTTAAAGACAATGCCAAACACTGACCAAAATGACCTCGGAAGTGACAATCGGTTCAGATTTGAGAAAGTTATTGGAGTTTGAAATCTCAGAAGGTAATTTATAAGGAGCTATTCGTTGTTTGGGCACTTTACAAGTCATTTTTTTTGTCACTTTTGGCGTGATTTTTGACAGAAAAATGAAACACCACAAAATCACTTTTCGTAAAGTTTTTTATACTAATTGAGACACCCACTGTCAATTAAACGTAAAATTTCAAGATTCTATTTTTTGAAAAATCTGAATTAGTAAGGGTTCCCCCTTATGCTTTTTTCTCAAAAAAAACCAAAATTTTATTTTTTCAAAAATTCATAAATTTTAGATGTGGAATTAAAGACAATGCCAAACACTGGCCAAAATGACCTCGGAAGTGACAATCGGTTCAGATTTGAGAAAGTTATGGGAGTTTGAAATCTCAGAAGGTAATTTATAAGGAACTATTCGTTGTTTGGGCACTTTACAAGTCACTTTTTTTGTCACTTTTGGCGTGATTTTTGACAGAAAAATGAAACACCACAAAATCACTTTTCGTAAAGTTTTTTATACTAATTGAGACACCCACTGTCAATTAAACGTAAAATTTCAAGATTCTATTTTTTGAAAAATCTAAATTCGTAAGGGTCCCCCCTTATGCTTTTTTCTCCAAAAAAAAACAAAATTTTATTTTTTCAAAAATGCATAATTTTTAGATGTGGAATTAAAGACAATGCCAAACACTGACCAAAATGACCTCGGAAGTGACAATCGGTTCAGATTTGAGAAAGTTATGGGAGTTTGAAATCTCAGAAGGTCATTTATAAGGAACTATTCGTTGTTTGGGCACTTTACAAGTCACTTTTTTTGTCACTTTTGGCGTGGTTTTTGACAGAAAAATGAAACACCACAAAA
Source organism: Drosophila maculinotata (assembly GCA_035045305.1). NCBI lineage: Eukaryota > Metazoa > Arthropoda > Insecta > Diptera > Drosophilidae > Drosophila > Drosophila maculinotata. The sequence goes on along the minus strand of JAWNPD010000377.1, from coordinate 4,130,466 downwards.
ACACTTTTCGTATAGTTTTTTATACTAGTTGATCAATCAATAAAACGTAATATTTGAAAATTCAAAAATAGGGGTATCATAAAGTTGTGCAAAAGTATGTAACTGGCATAAGGAAGCATGGCCGACGCCATAGGCTCTATGGCATAGAGTATATATATTCTTGATCAGTATCAATGACCGAGTCCGTCTGTTTACCTGTCTCAGAAAAAAAAGAGCTACACACTTTATATTTGGAATATAACGTGATCCATTTTACCTGCCCCAATCGGAGTTCTGTGCGTCGTTCGCCAAGTCGTCGTCGTCGTCAATGTTATCTTCGTTTGCGGTGGATTATAACAAGTAGTTTCAGCTTAAAGCATGAACAGTAAAACAAGGCTCCATGTCAGGATTACTTTTTTTGATCGCTCTACCGAAACAAAACTGATATCTGTGAATCGCAATTAGTACCTTTTATATTCTATGCACGTCAAGGTATTTAAGATTAAATTGATTCGCAATGTTTCGAGTTTTTTGCTAGCTGTCCCTATAACCAGAACTAACGTATCCAAAATTGCTGAACTTATATAAACCTACGGGCAAACATAGATATGAATGTTAATGTGGTTCATGGTGATAAGATTTGTGTGGTGAAAAATATGACTAGATGAGTATTAAATGCATACCTAAAACTTGGATAACTTGCAACAACTACCATCTGTAAATAGACTACAGTCAGAGTTTAAGCAAGCTGCGTCATTAATATTGTCATCACTGAAACAAACGCCAATTTTGGGTGAAGGCAAATCTAATCATTTTAATAATCATCATAATAATACGGTTTCTTTTTCTTTATCTTTGTCCTTCTCTTTTTCTTTTTCTATTTCTCCTTCTTGCAGCTGTTCGGAATTTTCATGTTATATAGTTTCTTTTCGCTCGTTAGTTGCAGTCAAGGCCTTCTTGAGCATGTCCAATATTTTCATCCGTAATACTTTGGCCTTGGTGCTGCAATCAATCGATCAATTTTTTCATTTAGAAGACGATTATGGTATTCTAAAAGGTCAAACTGTGTCGTTGTCGTCCACGGTGTCGTCGTCCTCGGCGTCGTCGTCGTCGTCGTCCTCCTTGGCGTCGTCGTCCTCGGTGTCGTCGTCTTCGTCGTCGTCGTCAATATAGTCGTCGTTGTCATCGTTGTCGTCGTCGTCGGCGTTGTTGTCGGCAATGTCATCGTCGTTATCGGTGGATTATAACAATCAGTTTCATCTAAAAGCATGAACACTAAAACAAGGCTCCAAGTCCGGATCATTATTTTTGTTCACTTAACACAATACCGAAACAAAACTGATGACTGTGTATCCAAATTGGTTCCTTTTATATTCCCGTTGTATATGCTATACATAAGATTAAATTGATTCGCAATGTACAGCGTCTTTAATTTCGCCCTTATTAACAGTCATACACCAAACAATGTGCGGATTTATGACACCTTCAAATGCAAATGGCTTAGTGCATGTTAATTACATTTTGGACCCATCCGGGACACACACGCCACGTGAAGCAATAACACGGGGCAGAAAAAATCTAGTAAGAGTGCTTTAGATTAGAGTCTTTTAGTCTTTGAGATAAGCGCGTTCATACAGACGGACGGACGGACAGACAGACAGACCGACAGACAGACGGACATGGCTAAATCGACTCGAATATTGATAGTGATCAAGAATATATATACTTTGTGGAGGCGGAGATGCTTCCTTATGCCTGTCCTGTTACATACTTTTGCACAAAACCATTATACCCTTTTTCCCATTTGTAATGGGATCAGGGTATAAAAACGTATCTAAAACTGAGTTAGCCTATACAAATGTATTACTTATATATTTATTTTTATCATTATTATTAATTTTAATATTATTATTATTTTATTGTACGATTACCTAACGTTCACCCGCCAACGTTTAACTGAAGAATGAAAGCTAAAACAAGACTTGAAAGAGACGCTTCATATTTATATTTATTTGTTATTGTTTTAAAAGTCAATCAATCTACTGTGGTGTAGGCAAATCGAATTGTTATTATTCTAATTATTGTTATAATAATAACCAGAACTACCACCATATTCCTCGTTCGTTTTCTCGCTCGTTCTCTCATACGGTTCCTCTTCCGATCCCTCTTCCGTTTCCCATTGCTAATTGCAGTCCTTAGAATTTGCTCTTAATATTGCTAGTTTTTCCTGGTTACTTGCCCTAATGCCCTTTTTTAGCACTTTCAATTAATTCTTATAATATTCATGACATTTGTTTCCGTTATCATACTTCACAGTGTTAATATGCTCTATTCGACGCTTGATTTTTCATTCAAGATTTAATCGTTCTGAATCGTATGTAATAAACTCCTTTTCGACTGCCAACGCAGCAAGTGTGTCATGATAATTTGATATTCCCAATTGTCATACAAATCTGCACTTTGAGCGTCATGCAGCAAAACAAGAATTCAATTGTGGATCTATAAATGAAACCTTTCTCCAAAATTCTGCACTTATACGTGATCAGTTCAACATTTTATAGTCCTCCGACAAATCCACCACCACGGTTTCGGTGGAAGCCACCACGGTCTTATTGGCCTCGGCCTTCTCGTCGTGCTCCAATACCATCTCGTCGTCGTCCTTGTAGTCGGCCTTCTCGTCGTCGTTGTCGTTGTCGTTGTCGTGCTAGACGGTTTCATGGTCGGCATTGTCATCGTCGTTATCGGTGGTCTATAACAATCTGTTTCACACAAAAGCATGAACAGTAAAACAAGGCTCCAAGTCCAGATCATTATTTTATTGTACTATACACAGTCCCGAAACAAAACTGATATCTGTGAATCGCAATTGGTTCCTTTTATATTCCCGTCGTATATGCAATGCACGTCAAGGTATTTAAGATTAAATTGATTCGCAATGTTTCGAGTTGTTTGCTTGCTGTCCCTGTAACCAGAACTAACTTATCCAAAATTGCTGAACTTATATAAACCTACGGGCAAACAGAGATATTATTTTTTTTTTTTTTTTTAACGTCAAAACGGATTTTTATTTAAAATCTGCCCGGTTTTTTGGGCAATAATTAAATTATTTTGTTTAACATTAACATTAGATTTATTTCATGTGTCGTATTTGGTGGTTGGGTGGGCTAGGTTTATAAAGAGTGGGGAAGGGGGGGGGGGGGAGGTTAGGTTTCTTAATCCAGCGGGAGGTCAAGTGGGTGCTTCCTTTGAAGCCGTCTTAGAGTTGAGCTGTTGTCGAGCAGATTTAGGGCAAGAGTGTTTGGGTGGTTTGAGAGACGAGAGGTATATCGCTCGCTTAAAACAGAGATATGAGACTCCTACTAACCACACGCACCCATACTACATAATAAACTAGTAAGAGTGCTCTAGTCGAGAGTGCCCGACTAGGATATACCCTGAACCAAGGTCTTACATTCATTCATAATTATTTATCTGTATTCATACATAGAAACACACGCACACACACACACACACATACAAACACAAGCTACTAGCTTAGCGCTTCATTCAATTGCTTTGCTTCTTCTTCTTTCATTGCACTATGGGGCCAACGACTGGCCGAAATTAATAACTCAGGAACGAAGAATCCTTTTTTTTTTTTTTTTCATTGGGCTTATAATATTAATAGGAAGTGATTTTGAAAAAAAGTGGGCAGGGCAAAATTGATTTTTTTTTTATTTTTCCTGTTAAGTAGTCTTTTCTGTTTTTTGTGAGTAGGTTGTTAGTAGGTGTGGTACGAAATGCGCCTAAGGCCGTTTTAATTGCAAAGTTTTGTATTATATTAATTTTATTGTTTAAGGTGGAGGAGTTGATATTGTATTTAAAAGATGAAATGTGTTTTTAATGTCGTTCAGTGTTAAGCCTAAAATGTTTAGCGTGTTTTTGTTGGTATTATGAATTGTCCTGTGCGTATTTGCAAGATCATTTGTGTTTTTGGCATATGTAAAGGTGTTTTCATTTTTCGATGGAGAGGGATGTGCCAGAAAAGGAGCACCATTGGTTTATATTGTTGAACAGGGGCTGCAGGTTTGAAGTGGGGTTTTTTTATGTTTTTTATGTTCAATTATTAAATTAAATCATCTGCGTTAGTGAGTTATACTATTAGGAAAAGGATGACTGATATTGGGAAACCTTGTGGGATACCATTATGGAGAGCGAAAGGTTTCTCCATTTTTAACTATAATCTTTCTCCTTTTCATGAAATTAGATACAAATTTCAGAATTTTTGGTCCTATCAGAAGTGAGTGGAAGCCTATTCTGTCGAATGCCTTAGTGAATTATTAGCGAAAGTGCTCTTGTTGCTAGATGGTCCATATAGAGTTAATTAAATAAAAATATAAAAATATTAGTTTATCTATTGATGCTGATTAAGAATATACTTAATTCTGTCGAATATATCTCCTTCTGATTGCCTCATACATTTCAGATCTTTGCAATACCATTTTTTTGTTATTTTTACAGGTACAGGGTACAGGGTACACAACGGTCAGCGCAAATTGCCGCAAGCTATGCAACTGAATGTTGCATCTACCGCCCTCATATAGAGTTACACAATAATATTGGCTTGTCAAAACTATTAGCCGTAAGAAACTAGAAGCAAGCTAACATACGCTGCTCTCTCCCTTTGTCTCTCTCTCGCTCACTCTCCATCTCTGTTTCTCTCGTGCCGGCCACAGAAACCACATGCAATATACTCGCTGCCAAAAAGGCAGGCATCAGGACAAGCTGTAATGCAACACCGCCAGGCAATCAACTGGTGTTTCAGTTTCCATTATGCCACACACAACTCTCCGCATTACCCATTCCTCACACACACACACACACACACACTCGCATTCTGACACTCGCACGCTCAAAAACACACACACACACACACACGCACACGCACACACCTGACAACGTCTCGAGTTTAGTGATAACCAGAAGCAAGAGAAAAACTCTATAGGCTGGCAAACTCCACAGAATTTGCCGCCAAAGCGCAACAAAAAATATCCCAAAACAAATGGAAAACATTTGCGAGAGCAAAGAGAGTCGCTCACTGGAAATGCGAGTGGAATGCCTGGAATACGAAGCAAATGTAAACACCCCTCAAATGTATGTCGTCATTTGGTACATTTCTACTACCCCTTTTGTTGCAAATGGGGGTTGGTCTGCGTACCACACATACTTTGGCTTAATTGCCTTCTGACATTTATTGCCGTCCAGCGTGTCATTTCAGGCACAGCATCATGCACTCCTTGTCAGGATTCCTGGCAGCCAATGTCCGCGCATATATCACGCTCATCAAACGGTGAGTTTGTAGTCCAGCAGCAAACGAATCTGTCCCGATAACTTGCGTGTCGCTGGCAGTAGATGTAAATTGAGATTGAAAGGCTAGAAAGATTGGTGGGGCAGGACACAGAAGTTGAGAAAGTCATGGGTCCGTTATTTATATCTATAGCGCCATTTATGTATTAAAAGTCTAAATTTTAGACAGACGGATGGCAAATCACATAAATCTCGATATACCTCGAAGCACAATTCGAATAAATGTTTATATATCCCATAATTTAAAATCTGGAGTCACCAAATATGTAATATATATTACTGGTTACCTCCCCCAAAGATTGTTCCCTACGTTTCCCGGCCCCAACCACTCTCGCCAATCAATTTCATATTTGGAACATGGATAACCTCCCGAACTAAATAATCCAAAGTTGCTGCTCTAATACAAACCGATGGGTATAATGGGATGAGTTCCATTTATCTTGCCCCAATCGTCGTTCTCTGCGTCATCGTTGTTTTCAATGTTTTCTTCGCTTGCGGTGGATTATAACAATAATTTGCAGCTAAAAGCAAGATCTGAAAAGCAAGCCTCCAAGTATAGATTATTATTTTGAATCACTTTACACAATACCGAAACAAAATTAATGACTGTGAATCGCAATTGGTCCCTTATATATTCCCGTCATAAATGCTCAAGGTATTTAAATTTAAATTGATTCGCAATGTTAAGCGTCTTAAATTTGCTTAAAGTGTGTCTTAAATTTAAAAAGTTCTTTTACGATTGAAATAAAATTTGTAAATTTGTGAACGTGCAACCATTATAGAATATGATATAACCAAACTGTCAAGAACCGATTTATATTAGACTCTCTCTCTCTCTCCCTCTGTATCTTTCTATCTCTCATAGTTTTTAACCGAATGGTCGCTAGGAAGCCATATCATTTTGTAGTCTCATGTACATAAGCATTCCAGTTTCGGCGGCGTAAATGCAGATACAAATTCTGCAACTATTATTTTGTTTCTGATTCACCATTATAATTGTTGAATTTATGACATTTTGGACTAAATTGTAGCAATGGAAAATATTAATCTGCTATACTTTTGACAAATAATTTAGATTGAAAAGCTATTATATTAAAGAGTTATTATAAACGGATTACCCCATAAACCATTAACATTCTATTGAACCTTTGAACCATATATTACTTTCATATTTTTAAATAAAAATGCTTTAATTTTGAAGGATGGACGTTATGATATTTAAAAAAAAAAGGTTTCGCAAGTTTCAGGAGGATCAACAAATTAAACGCAAATGAGACTTGAACTGATGAACAAGAAATACTATATTTGTTATCAAAATTATACTAATTTAAGATTGTGGTAGGGTCAAATTGTAAGCCTGCACTGTACTATACTCTACCGGAGTCATAGATATCAGTCTAAATCATGGAATTAAGTACTCGCTAGTGAAGTGAAATCTGTAATTTAGTTGAAGAAATTAGCGTGACAACAGCTTTCTCACAAAGCTGTCGGCAATCAGGTATTGTCAAATAGACTGTTAACTAAAGTAGATAACATTAACATTTTAGAGGGCAAAAAAACACAACAGTTAGATACAAATATATTCACAGCAATTACAATTCAAACAGACAGCATAAGTAGCACTAAAAACACATTGCAAGGAGCTACCATTTACATTTTAAACATTTATACATACACATATACATATGTACATCTACATATGTATATAACATATATGCATGTTTATATATAGGGAAAATAAGCTGCGATTGAATTGGCTGTGAGCGACCAAAAACATTAGCCATAAATGAGCAAAATGTTGTGGGCTCGAGTTAAGCCAGAACGTGAGAGCCATGGCAACGTAATGCGTTGGCCGGGATTAAAGCCGAACACGCGACCAGCCAAAACATATGCCAATAAAATGTGTGGATGCGGGGTAGGCGGAGTAGCGAAGGATCAGCGACAGTAGCACGCAAATGGTATGAACAAAATAAACTGATAAGCGACAGGCTGAAAAAACAATAGCCTTTGGTAAGGCGAGGAGGAAGGGGAAGGGGAAGGGGCAGGAGAAGGGGGCCCTCTATGGACACTGGCGAATTATGCAACCGGCGAGTGAAAATATGTTGCATGCGACGACAGCGACAAACAAATAAACAACCAAATACCAAACAAACAGACAAACAAAGAGACAAATAAACTGACGCTCATTTTTAAGTCGGGGGAAACAACTGACAAATGAATGCGAGACGTCAACAGTGTGAGAATATCGGTGAGACAGAGTGAGACAAAAGCTCAAAGCCAAAGAGTGAGTGAGTGAGGCGACACAGCCAACATTCAGGCAATGGAAATCAATTATTCATGTGCTTGGCCACGCAGCTGAAAAGTATGCTAGGCATGCGACTATCCAATGTTGCCGCCCAGCGGTATGCAACAGTTTCTGCAACAGCCAACAGCCAACAGCCAACATACAAATGAAAGGCAACGCCAAACCATCGAACCTCCCCTCCCCCCTCCCCGATAGCCCACCAATATACTCAGATACGCACCACACCGCACCCACTGCCTACGATGATGGCATTTGTTTGTGTTTGATTTGCGCCAACTGTGATTAAAGGGCAGCTGCAACCCACGCGCTACGTGCAAATGAAGTTTAATTTAACAGTAGCCAAACAACATGTACATCTTAACGAGTTCTCATAGATCGAAAACTGAATGCCCTTCAAAGCTCCAATTATAAAATATTGTAATGAAACAGAGAAGCATTGAAAGTCAAATTCAACATACAACTCATTGCAGCTTGACAAGTGTCAAAATGTTTTCAAGTCAGCTTAATTAATAGACTTCAGACAGATTTATGTAGTTTAAAGCTTACATGTGTCAGAATACTCAGTAGTTGCAGCAGTTAAATGTGTTATTCAACAGTGCTGAAACAAATTTGTAGTCTTTATTTATACAAATTACTTTTATCAACACTAGCTTTTCCCCATGTCTTTGCTCCTGGTTCAGAGTACCAACGGAACAAAATGTTACTTAAAATTGAAAGAGCAACAATTAAGATGGCATAACATCACATGTTATTTATGTTATTATTATTATTAAATAGTAAAGGATATAAATTGAAACTGTCAATCTAAATTTTAAATTACATTGGCTACTAAGGCTTTTGTATTTTTATTTTATTTATTGATTATTATATTCCTAGTGCTACAGGGATTACCATAAATTAAAGCACAGTGACTTGATAATTTCATTAGATAAAAAAAAAAACAGTTTTAAAATAACAGATCAACCTACATATGTAAAACTTGTGCCTAGCTAGGGAACTCTGAGAGGGTACTTATTAAATTTACCCACCGGACGGAGAATCAGTTCTTCAATAAATCAGGATAACAGATCAGAGGTTGCAAGCTGTATAACAAAGCTAAAACACCCTATGGAAAATTAGTGCCCAGCTAGGGGACTCTATTGGAGGGTACTAATTAAATTTAGCCACCGGCGACGGCTACTTTGATGCACCCAGATAGGGCGACCGAATCTAAAACCAGCCGCACCGAGCTTAGACAGCTGTAGCCGCTTTCTTCAACGGCAAGAGAATGACATGCCTGGTATGCTTTCAGGCGTAAAGTGTTTGATTATGGTCATTTATTCAGTACTGTCTGCATCCCAATTTGGCTGTGTCGTTGTCTACTAGCCAAAGCACGGCACCCATTATTATCTTTTGTCCCGTCATGGGGTTGCCATGGATTTTGGTTTTTGGGCATTTGGGCATTTGGGGCTCGCATCATGTTTGTGTCTGAGCGTACGATTAAAATCGCATACATCAGCGCTGCTCAAAGGACGGCCGGGGGGGGAAGGTATGAGCGGTGGTGTTTGGCAGGCTCCTGTGGTTGGTTTTGCAACGGGTTAAGTTGAGGATGGGAGCGGTGCGGCGTGGCCAGACAACCGTGGCTTCGTCACTAATTTGTGTGCAATCGCGCATTTAAACGTTGTTGTTGTTTATTAATGCATTTCGTTAAACGTGTAATGCAAAATTGATGCTGCTGAAAAACTAACGAAAACACCGACGCGTCGCAGCCCTGGGAAAATCTCGGGAGCATCAAACGAGCACCAAAAAAAAAATTCAAAAAATAAAATAAAAAAGAAAAACTAACATGCGAGTTAATTAAGCCGTCATGAACTGCAAAAACACGTGACATGCACAGTTTTCTCTCTCTCTCTCTTTATCTCTGTCTTTCTCTTTCACTCTGTGTTTGCCCGTGGGCAACTCAAAGGCAAAGCGCCAAACATGGCAAACATGGCGAACTGGCCTTTCATGAACCTCCCCAATCCATCCCTGCTAACCCGCCGGACTGGCTGACTGACTGGCTGGCTGGATTCCGAGGCAAAAAAGCAACTGGTGATGCGTATCATAAGGCGGACCAGCAAAAAAATGCAATGCTCGAGAGATGGGGCAACCCTCAGAGCTTGTTTATGTTGCTGTTGTTGTTAATGTTCGATGCTGTGTTATCATTTTTCCAAAAGCACCGCAAATGCGTTTAATATGACGCCACGAGCATCTCGATAAATGCAAGCATACACACACATACACACACACACACACATTTACACACAGACACAAACACGCGCAGGAGCAATCGGTTAGGAAATTGCAGGATATTCAAACAAAAATGTGGTTTAAAATAATATTTGTATAAAAGAGGTAAAAATCGTTTTGAAAATCTTTAAAATTATGTTCTATTGGTTTTCTGCTTAAAATGTGGTGTGATCTATCCATGCATGTAACTTGCTGGTAACATTGTAAATATCAGCTAAAATTAATTTATCGATTGATTATTTACACTCTACACTCAATGGGCTTTGACTTATTTTAAAGTGCGTTGATCAAAAATAATTCAGATAGCACTAGTACATTTATGAATAGAATATATAATTATAAAAAGTGAAGATAAATATTTATACACTAAAATAAAATTATGACTATGAATGTAGAGTATTTTTTTTATGTAACATCTGTTTGAAATAAATATGTTGACTTCAACTTCTTTGAGGCGGTATATTTGGAACTTGAACCAAGTTGAGTGGCAATAACGTATAGACAAAACACTATTTAATTTTCTTTTTATAAAAATGACTCCATTTCCATGACTTGAATTTCTATATGAGGTGAACATAATGTTGCTACTTCAGAAGGAAACTTCCACATTAAAATGCGGACTAACATAATTTTCTGTATACAAAAATTCGTAATTGCTGTGGTAAATCAGTAATCTAAGTTTCAAATAAGATGACTCTAGCTTGAAAGCTTGAGCATAGAAAATAATTGGTTGGCCAAATTTAAACGTAAAATTTAAAACACAATAAAATGTTTTTTTTTGCAAAAAAAAACTATTTGCTCTTAACCTTTCTCAACAGAGTAACTACTAATTTTGATTTAAACGAACGCAGAAAATTTAAATTATAAAAGTGCGAAAAAATCATAATGTCTCACAAAAAACACCCAAAAACTCAGAAAATATTAAAATTTATACACAGTTTTTGCAGTTAAAAATGTTGTCTTACCAAAAAAGAAAAAAAAAAATTTGTAAAATCGGAAATTCAATAAAAGTGGACTGAAAAAATGTAGTTTAATTCCCTAGCTAAATGGGATTTCCTGACCGTCCTGTGGACGTGTCTCAACTTATTTATTTTAATCACGCAGCACAGACATACACCTTATTCTGTTTTAGGTAGACAAATTCGAAAGACCCGTTTTCGGCTTTTGGTATAATTTTATTCCAACCGTTTTCGCTGATTTCACATTTCCCTTTGTAAAACAAACCATTGTATATTTCCCGGTTTTTATACACACAAATATTAACTAATCGTTTTTACCTATTTTGGTCGAAAATGTACTCCGCTTTCTGCCCAAATACTAAACTCCGAAAGTAACGTAAATAAGGGTTTCACTGATTTGGGAATCAGCTGGCAAGTTAAGGGTAAATTTCAGCAGAAAACAGCACCCGAAATTAACACCAAACACAAAGACAGGAAATACAAATAAAAGCAGGGTGTGTCTCTAACCTCGAGCTGCTCAGTTAGCATGCGCAATAATTGGTTGAGAACCAGTGTTGACGAAAGTATAATTTCAGAATAGTTATTTTGCGTAGTGAATAAATATAATTATACTTGTAGACATATGGTAAATATACCATATAACATTTCAGCCATATAATAAGTTAACTACCTATTTTTGTTATGTTGAGCAAAAAAGTTTAACTGACACGCACATATTTACTGCATGCAGCAAAAAGAGCTTCTAAAAGAAAATGAATAATAATTATAATAACTTTAAATATGGCTCTTTGAATGTCTTATACATATTAAGAAATTAATATAATACGCTCTACAAGAATAACATTTGATTCATTCAGAATTATTCTATTTGAAACTTAAGTTTCTCGAATTCTGGTTTACTCCACCGATCGAATCTCTGTTGAGGGTACTTGTAAACAAATTGCGCACAATGACAACATTAATCAAGCACAAAATTATCTCGATCACTATATACCAAATAGTACACAAATAAGAATTTGTTTTCTCACCGAGATAACGTGATAAGAAATTAAAGATATGCAATATACATATGTAGGAACTATTTGAGCTTTAACACGCTTAAGACATAAAATTATCTCATTCTACACCCTTTTCTTTTGTTTTTCGATACACACCTCGAACTTATTTTTGTTGTCTAAAGCTTTTTTCTAGTGTCTAAAGCTCCCGTCATAGCAAACTAAAATAAAATAATAATTTATACGCAGTATGCATATAACATAAACATATATATATAAGAGTATATTCTTATACATACACTCGGACAGAGAATAGTAAATATCGCGTATCTGCTAATTATTTATTTGATGACCCATTGACAGTCAGTCGAATTTCATGAAGTTTTGTTTTAGTTTCACAGTATATCTCAGTATATCATAGTATATCTCGAACTACTATATACTGAACTAAGGTACTTCCCTAATTAAATTGTATCAAGAAATCTTTAAAACTAAGAAATTGACTAGATATTACTGAGTCATACTGATTAATAGTTTATACATATAATTAAGTGAAACCTCACTTTATGTATAGCGATTTAATTATAGTCGCCAAAGTACTCTTGCTGAAAGCACAATGACTACACAAAAATCTAAACTGATAATACACTTAAGCAGACGGAGAAGCTTCCTAACCAGTTTATGACGTCATTAGATGAACAGTGGTTTAAAACTAAAAGAAATAGAACGAAAACTGTAACAATACCCACATGCCTAAATTTGGTACCATATCAGAATATTATATTTATATTATTTTATAATTTGTTTCCTTGTTCGATATGTTTTTTACAGTTTCCCTACAATTATTATTCAACTCTCCATAAGCCTATTTGATATTCAACAAAACATATTTATAATACACTTGTTCCACTATGCACTTCTATCACACATTATTCATGATAGCTGCGCAGTCGGAGAGAGCCAAATTGTCGTCATAGCGCGACTAAACTAAATGTCATGTTTCTAGCACCATGAAACTAGTCGTCATCCGAAAGTTGAAACGTCGCGTCGCGAATCTTCCAAAAAAGAATTGACAAAATGGTGATAATAAAGAATGTGGAAAATATATCCGTGCCCGACTATCTGAATGAGGCCTTCTTTTTGGATACATTGGAGGAAGGCTTGCGCGAAACTAAAATAAAGCTATACGAGATCAATTTCGAATGGGGTAGCAATCCGGGTGATAATTACTGTTCGGCAATCTATCGAGTGCTCTTGACATTTACGCGTTGGGCAGATGGCAGCGAATCAGAGAAAAAAGAGAAACTTTCACTTATAGTGAAAACAATTCCCATCACAGAGGAAACGAAGTTCTTAGATGATGTCAGGGTATTCATCAAGGAGAAACAGACCTACACAGATGTGTTACCTCGCTTGGATGTTCTCAGCAAGGGCGACAAATTTGGTGCAAAGTGAGTTTTCAAAAAGAGAGAAAGAGAGAGAGAGACTGATAATTAGAAACTTCTTGCAGATATTATCATTCCGTGAAGGCACCCGTGCAGACAATTGTCTTTAATGATCTTAAAGTCGATGGTTTTAAACTGGCCTCACGCCAGACTGGCTTGGATTGGGCACATGCCTCACTAATACTAGAGCAGCTGGGAAAGCTCCATGCTGCTTCCATGGTGCTGGCCAAGAAGGTAATAGGTGTACAAATATATACATATATATACTCAACGACATTCCTTACTCCTCGCAGGATCCCGAAATTGTTAAGCAATACCAACGCGGCATGTTGAGCGAAGAAACTTTGATTAAATCTGATACTTTTGAGAATATGTTTGGAGGTTTTCTCATCGGTCTCATCAAGAGTTCATCCCAATGGCCTGGCTACGAGAAGATTACCAAGCATCTGCAACGTTTCTCTGACAACTTCAGATCGGTTTGCGTAGCGGCAGCAAAGCCCAGATCTGATGATCGCTATATGGTACTTAATCATGGGGATCTGTGGACTAATAACTTTATGTATGCCTATGATAATGTGGATCAGCCTGAGGAGCCCACTCGCGCCATTTTTGTGGACTTTCAATTAAGTTTTTATGGTAGTCCCGCCTGCGATTTGAACTTTTTTTTGAACAGCAGCGTCAAACTGGAGCTACTGCAGCAGCGTCGAGAGGAACTGGTTAAGGTCTACTACGAAGCATTTAGGAACGCCTTGGAGTATGCACGCTTTGACCAAATACCCAGCTTTGAGGATTTACTTTGGGAGCTGCGCAGTCGTGAGATTTACGGAGTGTTTGGGTTATTCGCGTTTTTGCCCATAATCACCATGCCCAAAGAGCTGTCTGACAACAATAGCATTGAGAACATGCAGGATGAGAACTTTAAGCAGAAGCAAATGGATGCCATCTTCTCACAAAAGTTTCTCAATGACTATCACAAATGGGGTCTGAAGCGCGCCGAGGAACTGGGTGTCTTTGGCGATTATTAAACGAAAGCTCTACTTGGGACTATGGGTTCATCAACCTTTATGACAAATTCAGACGGCTACAAGAGGCACACACAAACTCACAGATGGGCAGCTATCTAGCTGCATGTAGAAAGCTAATTCCTATGTCGTACTTGATTTAGCTTTTTATAGACATGAGTTCAATTAAAATGATCTAACGTAGATGTGTTTCTTGAATGAATCTAATGGACTTTTAATTGATTGGCGTATTGCTAGCGACTAGTTGAAGCAGTCGATAAAAGATAACCGACTGTGTTATACTCTGATCCCAATGAAAACAGGTGAAAAGGTGAACAAGTGCTTATGATCTAAAAATATAATTCGGAGCGCCGAAGGCAGCCTTTCTTTCTCGTTTTTATTTTATCCCCACAAACACATAAAAAATCAATCTTGATACTGGTTTTTAACCCTAATTTAAGCTTAATTTAAGAATGCCGGGATTGAAAAAAGAGTACTTGAATCATGTGTTTCGTACTCGATTTAAGAACATCCTAGATCACCGAACTTTTGACACTGTTTGGGATTAAATTTGTTTCGGAATCCTGAACTTTTTTTACTGTGTACACAAATTATTATTAAAATATGTTTTTTATCAGATTTTGGATAACGGGCTATTTGTGACGAAACGTGTTTCTTTCCTGTTGACAAATTTACAAATTTTATTTGAATCGTGAATTGAATTTATCACACTTTAAGCAAATTTGAGACGCTTAACATTGCGAATCAATTAAATCTTAAATACCCTGACGTGCATAGCATATACATCGGGAATATAAAAGGGACCAATTGCGATTCACAGTCATCAGTTTTTTTCGGTATTGTGTAAAGTGAAGAAAATAATGATCCGGTTTTGGAGCCTTGTTTTAGTGTTCATGCTTTTAGCTGAAACTTATTGTTCTAATCCACCGAATACGAAGATGACATTGCCGACGACGACGACGACGACGACGACGACGACGACGACAACGACAACGACAACGACGACGCCGACGACGCCGACGACGCCGACGACGCCTAGGACGACGACGACGACGACGACGCCGAGAACGACGACTCTGGAAAGTAAAATTGATCTCGTTATAAATGCAGTAATTTGAAGAAAGGTTTCATTCACAGGCGTCCGAATTTATAAGAATCCGTGATAGAATTCTTCGATATCTCAACTATCAAAAGTCGAATATCAATGAAGAATTTAGAGATTATCGCCTCAAGGTGATAAGTATTCTTGATATGCATAATATAGCTGCAGCGTTGGCAGTCGAAAGTGAGTTAACAGCTTACAATACACGTCGATTATATCTTGATGACAAAATTCAGAGTCGAATAGATCAGGTTTATCTCGAGCGCTTTAGACAAATAGCATGTATTAAACATTACTTGAGACAAATATTAAACCTTGAGAAGGCCTTGGATTCAAGTAACAAAAAAAAAGAAACTATATTATTGGCAAATTCTCAGGACTGCGAGGAGGTGATAAACAAAAAGAAAGGGAGAAAGAAGAAGAAGAAAACCAAAAAGAAAGGGAGAAGGAAAAAGAAAAAACTGAACTTTGATTCTAATTATTATGATTATATTTATGATAATTTATAAAACAATTAGATTTGCCTTAATTAACCACAGTAAATTGATTTATTTTAAAATGGTAACAAGAAATAAAATTGTGAAGCGTCCAGCAATAAGAATAATACTTTAAAGTATTAATTTCTTTCAATCTTCAACGTTGCCAAAAATATGTATTAATGGCAAGCTCTCCAATGAATTATACACAATAAACGTTTTATTTCTCAACATTATCTCCATTTAGCTCAATAGAATTAGTCCAGCGTTTTTGAAATTTGTTTATTCCTTCCAAACAATAGGTTGGCTGGAGGCTCCCAAAATGTGTGATTTTGTCAGTGACCGCCCAACTGGAGAATATGCAGTATGAGGTAGCAAATCGTTGTCCAATTTATAGATATTTCTCATGGTGACTACACACGAATGCACCCGTCCATTGTCTGGAAGGAACAGCACTTTTTTCTTCAGCAAATTGGGTCGTTTCTGCTTCAAATCAATATCAAATCTGTCCAAAAGCTCTGAAGCTCTGTCAAGCACAAAGTAAATGACGCAACTTGATCAAACTAAGACTCCAGAGGGTAAGTTAAGGTTAAAGTAACTGAACGGAAAATTCGAAAAGTCACTGGCTCACCCAAGTTTCAGGTATGCATTCAATACTTATCTAGGCATATGTTTGACCCCACAAATCTTATCACCATGAACAACGCTAACATTCATATCTATGTTTGCCCGTAGGCTATATTAGTTCAGCAACTTTGGATACGTTAGTTCGGGTTACAGGGACAGCAAGCATTGCGAATCAATTTAATCTTAAATGCCTTGACGTGCATAGCATATACGACGGGAATATAAAAGGAACCAATTGCGATTTACAGTTGTCAGTTTAGTTTCGGTACTGGGTAGAGTAAACTTAAATAATGATCTGGGCCTGGAGTCTTGTTTTACTGTTCATGCTTTTAGCTGAATCTGATTGTTATAGACCACATCAAACGACGATGACATTGCCGACTAAATGGACCACGAAACCGTGGACCACGAAACCGTGGACAACGAAACCGTGGACCACGAAACCGTGGACCACGAAACCGTGGACCACGAAACCGTGGACCACAAGACCGTGGAGCACGACAACTACAAGGAGAACGACGACGTATACGTGGAATCCGTGGCCGACGAAATCGTGGACGACGACGACTCGGAGAACGACGACTGAGGAAAGTAAAATTGTTCACTTATAGATGCAAAATGTTAAGAAAGGTTTCATTTACAGATTTACGACTTTACTTATGTCCGCGATAGAATTCTGGATTTGCTGCATAACGCTGAAAGTGCACATTTTTATGACAATCGGGAATATCAATATTATCACAATAAGGTGTTACAAACTCTTAAAAAGCATGACTTACGTGCAGCGTTGGCAGTCGAAAAGGAGTTTATAGCTTACGATTCAGAACGAGTAAATCTTGAAAGGCAAATGAAGCGTCGGATTGCGTATATTAACTCTGTAAAACAGAGCAACGGAACCAAATGTTATGAATATTATTTAAAACAATTGAAAGCGCTCGAAAGGGGCATTAAGGCAAGTAACAAGGAAAAAGAAAATATATTAGAAGCAAATTCTGAGGACTGCAGTGGAACGAACGAGCAAACGAGCGAGGAAACGAGCGACGATAATACGAACGAGGAAGATAGTTTTGATAAATATTATTAAAATAATTAGAATTATAACAATTAGATTTGTCTACACCACAGTAAATTAATTGACTTTTAAAACTCAACAAATAAATATAAATATGAAGCGTCTCTTTCAAGTCTTGTTTCAGCTTTCATTCTTCAGTTAAACGTTAAAATCATAATAATAACAATAGTTATAATATTAAAATTAATAATGATGATTTTGCTGATGATTTTGTTTCCATTGTTTGTGACTAGTGCAGTAAATTAAAAGTGAAAGCTTTAAGCGCTAGGAAGACTGATCTTTAGTAGCATATGTTCCCAAATTGTGGGAGATATAATCATTTTATTGGCAAACGATATATTATCTGAATAATAACTATGATAATATCTATTAATGAATGTAAGGCCTCGGTGCAGGGTACCTCCTAGTCGGGCACTACCGACTATGGCACTCTCACTAAAAAACATTTCTAATCACCCCCTACTAAAGCATCTGGGTCTGTGTTCAATATTTATACTATTAAGTTATGGCTATACAAGTGAACAAGAGAAAGAGAAGCAATAATGCAAGAATGCAATAATAAATAAATAATATGACTAGAATTGTTGGAAAATAATAAAAGAAAAAACACTATATATTTTGTTAAAATCATATATGAATTCTAAAAAGTGTTAAAGTAAAGAGCTAAAGAGTACACTATATTTTATATCAACAGTCCTGTTTACATTTCTTAAGACCCCTACCAAATAAAATATTTATAAAACTTGTTTCTGTATTGATTGCTTTAAAATAAATTTAAAATAGCCCAACACAAATTAATTTATTATATTGAGTATCTATGATAAGTCGAAGCAGTCGATATCGAAAAGATCATACGTTAAGCAGATATCATTATAATATAAGAGCACGAGTATCTCAATCAAGAATTCATTGTTAATACATTGGAGGAAGGTCTGCGCGAAAAAAAAAGCTCATGTTAGAGTATAGCTGTTGAGTACCGAATAGGTTGGATAGCTCAGTGGGAAAGCACAAGCTTTGCAAACAGAGGAAGGGTCCCCGGGTCCGGGTTCTAGTCCCGGCGAGGTCAACTCGCAACATACAATGATGCAAATTGATATGAGGTAGATAAGTTTTCTAAATATGGTGAAAATGTAAGATGATTGTGCGTAACAGCAAAAACTATATCACTAAAAATACTATACTAACTATAAAAAAGAAAACAATTGCGTTTATATGCTCGGATTTAATTTCAAATGAAATACTTTTTTTGTATTTACTACCCCAAATATTAATCACGTTATCATTTTATGTCAAGCCCGAATATGCTTACACTCAGGCTAAAAACAAGCTTAATTTAAGAATTCCGGGATTGAAAAAACCGTACTTGAATCAAGTATATTGTACTAGGTCCCGCCTGCGATTTGAACTTTTTTTTGAACACCAGCGTCAAACTGCAGCTACTGAAGCAGCGTCGAGAGGACGCCTTGGAGTATGCACGCTTTGTCCAAATACCCAGCTTTGAGGATTTACTTTGGGAGCTGCGCAGTCGTGAGATTTACGGAGAGTTTGGGTTATTCGCGTTTTTGCCCATAATCACCATGCCCAAAGAGAACATGCAGGATGAGATCTTTAAGCAGAAGCAAATGGATGCCATCTTCTCACAAAAGTTTCTCAATGACTATCACAAATGGGGTCTGAAGCGCGCCGAGGAACTGGGTGTCTTTGGCGATTATTAAACGAAAGCTCTACTTGGGGCTATGGGTTCATCAACCTTTAAGACAAATTCAGACGGCTACAAGAGGCACACACATACTCACAGATGGGCAGCTATCTAGCTGCATGTAGAAAGCTAATTCCTATGTCGTACTTGATTTAGCTTTTTAAAGACATGAGTTCAATTAAAATGATCTAACGTAGATGTGTTTCTTGAATGAATCTAATGGACTTTTAATTGATTGGCGTATTGCTAGCGACTAGTTGAAGCAGTCGATAAAAGATAACCGACTGTGTTATACTCTGATCCCAATGAAAACAGGTGAAAAGGTGAACAGGTGCTTATGATCTAAAAATATAATTCGGAGCGCCGAAGGCAGCCTTTCTTTCTCGTTTTTATTTTATCCCCCCAAATACATAAAAAATCAATCTTGATACTGGTTTTTAACCTTAATTTAAGCTTAATTTGAGAATGCCGGGATTGAAAAAAGAGTACTTGAATCATGTGTTTCGTACTCGATTTAAGAACATCCTAGATCACCGAACTTTTGATACTGTTTGGGATTAAATTTATTTCGGAATCACACACAAATGTACACAAAAAAACGTGTTTCTTTCCTGCTGACAATATTGTAAATTTTATTTGAATCGTGAATTGAATTTATTTGATTTAAGACACACTTTAAGCAAATTTGAGACGCTTAACATTTCGAATCAATTTAATCTTAAATACCCTGACGTGCATAGCATAAACATCGGGAATATAAAAGGGACCAATTGCGATTCACAGTCATCAGTTTTTTTCGGTATTGTGTAAAGTGAAGAAAATAATGATCCGGTTTTGGAGCCTTGTTTTAGTGTTCATGCTTTTAGCTGAAACTTATTGTTATAATCCACCGAATACGAAGATGACATTGCCGACGACGACGCCGATGACGACGACGACGACGACGACGACGCCGACGACGACGAGGACGACGACAACGAAGAGGACGACGACAACGACGACGCCGAGGACGACGACGACGACGACGCCGAGAACGACGACTCTGGAAAGTAAAATTGATCTCGTTATAAATGCAGTAATTTGAAGAAAGGTTTCATTCACAGGCGTCCGAATTTATAAGAATCCGTGATAAAATTCTTCGATATCTCAACAATGAAAACTCGAATATCAATGAAGAATTTAGAGATTATCGCCTCAAGGTGATAAGTATTCTTGATATGCATAATATAGCTGCAGCGTTGGCAGTCGAAAGTGAATTTACAGCTTACAATACACGTCGATTATATCTTGATGACAAAATTCAGAGTCGATTAGATCACGTTATTCGCGAGCGCTTTAGACCAACTGCATGTGTTCAACATTATACAATCCAAATTTTTAACCTTAAGAAGGCCTTGGATGCAAGTAACAAAAGAAAAGAAACTATATTACAGGCAAATTCTCAGGACTGCGAAGAAGTGAAAAAAAAAAGAAAAGGAAAAAGAAAAAACCGAACTATGATTCTTATTATTATGATTATTATGATTATTATGATGATAATTATTAAAATCATTAGATTTGCCTTAATTAACCACAGTAATTTGATTTACTTTAAAATGGTAATAAGAAATAAAATTGTGAAGCGTCCAACAATAAGAATAATACTTTAAAGTCTTATTTTCTTTCATTTTTACACCCTGATCTAATTAAAAATGCGAAAAAGGGTATTATGGTTTTGTGCAAAAGTATGTAACAGGAAAAAGGAAGCATCTCCTACTATTATTGATCACTATCAACAGCCAAGTCGATCAAGCCATGTCCGTCTGTCTATCCGAACGCGCTGATCTCAGAGAATACAAGAGCTACAGTTTTCATATTTGTAATTTAAGTTTTCGTATTGCCGGCTAAATACAAGCTCATAATTTTTTTTCGTTCCCGTTCAAATGTTATTGATAAATTTAGATTCCAGATAAGTGTTTTATAGGTATAGCTTAAAAGTTATAAGAGGTATACAGAAAAAAAATCCAAGTTTAAAATACTTGATTTATCCGACAGCGTTCTTGAAACTTTTAAGTGTGTATTCAGGATATAATTCTTAAATTAAGTCTTTATCAGGATTAAATCACAATGACTCAGCATAAAAAAGTCCAACCAAGCATAAAAATAAAAAATTAAATGCAGTATATAATACTAAAACTAGTACAATATTTCGAGTACTAACAACTTGGTCATCTACGCAATTAAATGCAATTATTCTGTCGGCTCATGTTAGAGTTTAGCTGTTAAGTACCGAATAGTTTCGATAGCTCAGTGGGAAAACACAAGCTTTGCAAACAGAGGAGGGTCCCCCGGGTCCGGGTTCTAGTCCCGGCGAGGCCGGCCAACTCGCAACATACTATGATGCAAATTGATATGAGGTAGATAAGTTTTCTAGATATGGTGAAAATGTAAGATGATTGTGCTTAACAGCAAAAACTATATCACTAAAAATACTATACTAACTATAAAAAAGAGAGGCACCAAATTTGGTATGTATCTCGTATAGCATACAAAAGTAAAATATATTTCACTTTTTAAATACTTCCCCCCGATCTCCTAGAAATACGTATTTTTAGAGGTATGACATAGATTATACATAGTCTCACATTTACGTGCCATCTTTATGTCCTAAAAATTTCATTACGATCGGGCAATAAACAAAGAAGCTATTTACGATTCAAAATATGTTTCCATGTATGAATACAGATAAGTAATTATGAATGAATGTAAGACCTTGGATCAGGGTATATCCTAGTCGGGCACACTCGACTAGAACACTCTTATTTATTCTGTTAAACCTTGCCAAAAATATGTATTAATGGCAAGCTCTCCAATGAATTATACACAATAAACGTTTTATTTCTCAACATTATCTCCATTTAGCTCAATAGAATTAGTCCAGCGTTTTTGAAATTTGTTTATTCCTTCCAAACAATAGGTTGGCTGGAGGCTCCCAAAATGTGTGATTTTGTCAGTGACCGCCCAACTGGAGAATATGCAGTATGAGGTAGCAAATCGTTGTCCAATTTATAGATATTTCTCATGGTGACTACACACGAATGCACCCGTCCATTGTCTGGAAGGAACAGCACTTTTTTCTTCAGCAAATTGGGTCGTTTCTGCTTCAAATCAATATCAAATCTGTCCAAAAGCTCTGAAGCTCTGTCAAGCACAAAGTAAATGACGCAACTTGATCAAACTAAGACTCCAGAGGGTAAGTTAAGGTTAAAGTAACTGAACGGAAAATTCAAAAAGTCACTGGCTCACCCAAGTTTCAGGTATGCATTCAATACTTATCTAGGCATATGTTTGACCCCACAAATCTTATCACCATGAACAACGCTAACATTCATATCTATGTTTGCCCGTAGGCTATATTAGTTCAGCAACTTTGGATACGTTAGTTCGGGTTACAGGGACAGCAAGCATTGCGAATCAATTTAATCTTAAATGCCTTGACGTGCATAGCATATACGACGGGAATATAAAAGGAACCAATTGCGATTTACAGTTATCAGTTTAGTTTCGGTACTGGGTAGAGTAAACTTAAATAATGATCTGGGCCTGGAGTCTTGTTTTACTGTTCATGCTTTTAGCTGAATCTGATTGTTATAGACCACATCAAACGACGATGACATTGCCGACTAAATGGACCTCGAAACCGTGGAGCACGAGACCGTGGACCACAGAACCGTGGACCACGAGACCGTGGACCACGAGACCGTGGAGCACGAGACCGTGGAGCACGACAACTACAAGGAGCACGAGAACTACAAGGAGAACGACGACGTATACGGCGAGACCGTGGCCGACGAAATCGTATACGACGACGACTCGGAGAACGACGACTGAGGAAAGTAAAATTGATCACTTATAGATGCAGAAATGTGAAGAAAGGTTTCATTTACAGATATCCGACTTTATGTATGTCCGCGATAGAATTCTTGATTTGCTGCACAACGCTGAAAGTGAACATTTTTATAACAATCGGGAATATCAATATTATCACAATAAGGTGTTAAATACACTTAAAAGGCATGACTTACTTGCAGCGTTGGCTGTCGAAAAGGAGTTTATAGCTTACGATTCAGAACGAGCTAATCTTGAAAGGGAAATTAAGCATCGAATAGCGTATATTAACTCTGTAAAACAGAGCAGCGGACACAAATGCTATGAATATTATTCAAAACAATTGAAAGCGCTCGAAAGGGGCATTAAGGCAAGTAACAAGGAAAAAGAAGATATATTAGAAGCAAATTCTAAGGACTGCAGTGGAAAGGTACAGCAAACGAGCGAGGAATCGAGCGAGGAATCGAGCGACGATAGTACGGACGAGGATTATAGTTTTTTTAGTTTTTTTTAAAATCAATACAATTATAACAATTAGATTTGCCAACACCACAGTAAATTAATTGACTTTTAAAACTTAACAAATAAATATAAATATGAAGCGTCTCTTTCAAGTCTTGTTTTAGCTTTCATTCTTCAGTTAAACGTTAAATTCATAATAATAACAATAGTTATAATATTAAAATTAATAATGATGATTTTGTTTCCATTGTTTGTGACTAGTGCAGTAAATTAAAAGTGAAAGCTTTAAGCGCTAGGAAGACTGATCTTTAGTAGCATATGTTCCCAAATTGTGGGAGATATAATCATTTTATTGGCAAACGAATCTGAACAGCTTGTATGAATACATACATATATTATTTGAATAATAACTATGATAATATCTATGAATGAATGTAAGGCCTCGGGTGCAGGGTACCTCCTAGTCGGGCACTACCGACTATGGCACTCTCACTAAAAAACATTTCTAATCACCCCCTACTAAAGCATCTTGGTCTATGTTCAATATTTGTACTATTAAGTTATGGCTATACAAGTGAACAAGAGAATGAGAAGCAATAAAGCAAGAATGCAATAATAAATAAATAATATTACTCGAATTGTTGAAAAATAGTAAAAGAAAAAACACTATATATTTTGTTAAAATCATATATGGATTCTAAAATGTGTTAAAGTATAGAGTACACTATATTTTATATCAACAGTCCTGTTTACATTTCTTAAGACCCTTAAGCAACCAAAATAGCTTTTATGATATTATTACCAAATAAAATATTTATAAAACTTGTTTCTGTATTGATTGGTTTAAAATAAATTTAAAATAGCCCAACAGAAATTAATTTATTATATTGAGTATCTATGATAAGTCGAAGCAATCGATATCGAAAAGATCATACGTTAAGCAGACATCATTATAATATAGGGGCACGAGTATCTCAATCAAGAATTCATTGTTAATACATTGGAGGAAGGTCTGCGTGAAAGAAAACTAACATTAGACGAGATCAATTTTCGAATGAGGCTGCAATCCGGGTGATTACATTTTCACGATAAGCCGACAAAAAAGGGGACAAACTTTAAATGAGAGGATGCCAGAGTTTTCAACAAAAAGAAACAAACCTACCAAATGTTTATCTAATCAAATCTAAATTTCATGTAATTTTCAAAAATAAATTCCATAGAATTGTGGACATGTACTTAAACATAAGTATACCAGTAATATGTTTTGTTGTAATGAATTGATCCTAAAATAGAATATTTGTTGGCTGATCATTTAAAACAAATACAAATTTCTGCAAGAGAGTGAATCAAAGGAAGCCACCGCTAATCCAGCGTGGAGACATGGAATTCATTTTCATCAAGCCAATCAAGTCGCTAACAGATGCATCCAAAGAGGTTCCATTGGGGTCAATTGAAGTCCAACTAGCGATCACTCTGATTTTGCATATAAAGCGCTCATTGATGCCGTCAAACTGATTCATAGCCAAACATTATGTCGACCACAACGGAGGCGCTGCCGCTTTACTTTACGCCGCAGTTCTTTAGGCGCACCCTGGAGCACGGCCTGCAGCAGCAGGATCTCAAAGTGCTGGACGTACAGCTAACAGATCTGACTCGAGGCGGCGAGAACTACTGCAGTAACATCTATCGGGCCCATATCAAGTACCAGACAGCGGGACGCCACCTGACCGAAACCTCGCTCATAGTAAAGTGTATGCCCGCCGAGAAGCAGGCTATACTTGCGCGTCTCCATATCTACAACAAGGAGAGCATATTCTATATGCACATCAAGCCAAAGCTGGAGGCGCTCATGTGGCGTGCGAATGCAGGCAAGGAACTCTGGACACTGGGCGCTCGGTAAGCGAGTATTTATCTACATTAGGGGGTCAAATGTTGTACGGAGAATTCTTCGATACTTTGAAACCAAGCCCCCTACTTTTAGAGAGATGTTTTAGATTGCAATATATGATTGAACTAGGGTCAAATGTTGGAGATTTTCGGAAGGAATCTTCATCAAATTTCCTTATCTGATGTAATTTTTCAAACAATTTCATATTTTTTGAAAACTCGAGAGATAATATTTTTTAAAACTAGCGAAAACCACGCAATTAATATGTTTTCCCCGCCCCAATCTACATACATATATACGATTTGTTGTTACTTAGGGACTGACGGACGGAATTGTAAGTTAGTTAACTAAATTTTCCGACAATTTCATAGAATACTGGAGAATATACTGATGGAATATATATTAGAAACAAGCTTCTAATACTTAGTTTCCGTAGTTGCAAACCAGTTCATATTTAAAGGAATAAATTATTATAAAAAAATTTAAAATAAAATCCTATGTCGGTAAGCGATTTACCTTCTTAGAAACCAATTGTAATTTGATCAATATAGAATATTTATGATTTAACTTGTTTGGCAAATCAGGTCCCAAAGTCGGAAAATGGATTTTTAGGACGCGTTTTACATTTATAAGAAAAGGAGGAGTCCCAAATTGCATCCAACATAGATTGGGGCCACATGAGGCTGAGCAAAGACTTATCAGACACATACATATATAATGCTAATTGGATCAACATGTTGCATGAAAATTCAAAACGGAATTCGTTATACTTTTCTTTTTCCGGTGTAGACACTATTACTCAACCACGCAGCCGGAACAGACGATTGTCTTTGAGGACCTGTGCTGTGAGGGATATCAGCTGAAATGTAGACAGCTGGGCCTGGATGCTGCCCATGCGACGCTGGTGATGCGCAAGTTGGCCGAGTATCATGCTCTGACCATGGTGATGGCTGAGCATGAGCCCCAAACGATAATAGACCGTTATCCGTTTGGACTGCTCCACATGGACGCAATCAAATCGCAGCCTTTTACGCTGCTCTTCGGCACCCAACTGCTAAAGCTGGCTGCATTGATTAGTGACTGCGAAGGATTTGGTTCAATAACAAGAAAACTGTACCGCTATCATGAGCATTTTACGGAGCGTGTTCTTAAGTCGGTTTATCCGCTGCGTGGAGCGTATAATGTGCTAAACCAGGGAGATCTGTGGGTTAACAATATATTCTTCAAGTACGACGAGCAGCACAAAGTGCAGCAGGTGAAGATTGTAAGTCAATGGGATTTGGGGTTTATTGAATTGGTGGCTTCTTAAAGTTGCTATCTCTCTCAGATTGACTTTCAGCTGTGCTTCTATGGCAGCCTGGGCTTCGATGTCAACTACTTTCTCAATACCAGCCTGGAGCTGGATGTGCTCAGCAGTCAACGGCAGCAGCTTATTGATGACTACTACGATGCACTGGTTGGCTGCCTGAAGCAGCTGCCCTGGAGCAACCCACTGCCCACATATGATGAGATTATGGACGAGATTCGCTCTCGGGAAGCATACGGATTTTTTGTGGCCTTTGGTTTCTTTCCGCTGATGAGCATGATTGGCACTGACTCGGAGGATAACTCGCTGAAGAACTTTCATGATGAGGAGTTTGCCAGACAGAAGGTGCAGCTCATGTTCGATGGCAATACACGTACTCTCGAAAGTCTCAAGTTCACATTGAAGCGTTTGGATGACTTGCAAATTTTCGATTGAATGCACTGGGAAACTGGGAAAAATCGCATATTGTTATGCAAACGGTACTCTGTATTTGCAAGTCAAATGAAATAAAAATTGCATCACTTTGATTGCACCCATTTAATCAACTGTTATTATATCATTTTGTCATTTCATCACTTTGGGGCCTGAGAAAAATAAATGCAAGTTCTTTTTATTATATTTGGTATTGCATGACTGAATGTCATTGTCATGAAGACTGAAGAAGCCTGAGCTTGTAATCTAGAATTATGATAATTACATATAAGCAAGGAAAGTCAATTAATGCAACCATATAGAAATATGTAATAATAACTATTAGATGATTGAGGGCTTTTAACTCCATTTACCCAACATCCTGCATACAACATGTAGTTGGATAGACGACTTTGATATATTCTGTAATTTCTACCAGACGCATATAGTATTCTAATTAAATTATTTTCAAGTTGTTTCAATATAACATAATTTAACTGAAAGCTCATAAAATATATTAAGATTGACATGATGAAACTCAACCTTATGAAAACTCTTGTTATGAAAAACCAAGATAAATCATATTGGAACTATTTAGTAAAGATTAGGACAATATTTATTTTACCCACTCTTATATGTACTTTAACATTGTAAGCCACTGATTATTGTCGGAGTCAGAGACAATTTCAGCTGTATTCTGGCTAAATAATATCAAATTGCACATTTTAACTTTATAATTGAACGATAAAATAACAAAATTAAAATAATAAAAAGTGATTGAAGTATATAATTTAAATGTACATATCAAGTGACAAAATGAATTGAAAAATTAATCTGTCAGTTGGGCTACTCACAAATGGTATAAATTAATTTATACTAATTAGAAATAATTAGAATAGCAAATTTTGATGATTACGACAGCATTCAATTATACACAAAGAAACGAAACCGAAACTTATATAATCAACAAATAATTTAAATAAGCAACAACAAATATAAACTAGACATGGAGACATATTATATGATGAGATTAGTTTTATTATTTTGCACACTCATCATTAACGTGTCGAATACAAAACAAGTCGGAGTGCTCTTGTCGAGAGTGCCCGATTAGCAGATACCCTGTGCTTCTTTAAATAACTTCTTTGTTTTTTTTTCGATCGTCATAAAATTTGTAGGACATAAAGATGGCACATCAATGTGCGAGTAAGCCAAATCGGAAGGTCAAATCTATTATAAAACGTGTTTTTTATTTTTTAGGGGTTCGCCAAGAGGTATCTAAAATATTCAAAAATGTTTTTGATATTTATGTACTTTACAAAAATAAACATACCAAATTTATGCCTCTAATTTTCAAGTTATGGCCAAAAACCACAGGTCTGAAATCTAAATATATCGATTACTTTAACGGGACGAGCTATCGATTAACTTCATGATAACCTTTTTCTTATGTTTGAAGGTTTTAGGGTATAATAACAAACTGGCAGCAAAGCGAACACAGAGAGAGAGAGAGAGAGACGGTTGGATGGAAAAGAAATAAAAGATTTAAGCCAGAGTCGCCCACAAAGAGAGCGGCCGGAAATGCGCATGTATTGGAGTGCTCGATCACTGAGAGAAATGGGGAGTCGAAAAATGATATTCTTGGCATGCCTGATTTAAGCATTTTCGTGATGGGCATGGCACATACTATACATACTTTGTGAGCCGAGAGCTGGGGTTGAATGGCAGATAGGCCAGAGACAGGCGGTTGCGTAATCGTAGAATGGTTGGGGGGCTTTGATAAGATAATTTCCGAGAGTCGGGCTGTCCGTCAGGCAAACGAGTCGATGCGACGCCATAAATAGAGGAACTATGAGCAAAATAAACTCAAGTAAATTAAATAACTTGTTTAATGAAATTTGTTAGTGTTTTGTTGGTGAGAGAAGAGAAGATTACTGCTGTGTAAAAAAGTTTTAAAAAGGTCGCGTGTTTGTCAATATTGTAAAATTAGACAACTAGCCGCTGTTGTCGCCTATTAAGTGAAATTATATATATATACATATATGTTTGTATGTGTGTGTGTGTGTGTGTGTGTGTGTGTGTGTGTATAGTTATATACATTATTAATTACGCTCTTAATGGAAATCAAAAACAATGCCCGCTTTGTAGCGCACATATGTATAAAATGCGGAACACGTCCGCCAAACTTTGCAAATCATTTGAGATCACAAGATGTGCAGCATTGTGTACGATCAGGAGCTGCAAGCATCGCCACCCCGGCATCTGGATGTGCCCTTCTTCGAGGAGGTGCTGGAGACGGCGCTGCGCACGGCTCGTGTCCAGCTCCTGGGGATTCACTGCAGCATGGGCAGCAGCACCGGCGAGAACTACTGCAGTCAAATCTATCGCGTCCGTTTGAATTACAAGCGGAACAGTGGTAAAAGTGCACAGAAGGAGCAGCAAATGGCGGTCATTGTGAAGAGCATTCCGCGCATTGACTCTGTGGAGTTCATTGTGGATTTGCAGGTGTACTTGAAGGAGAAGGTCACCTACTATGAGGTGCTGCCACGCCTGGAAATGCTCATGAAGTGTAAACGACGCTTTGGACCCAAGTGAGAGACAGACCGTAGGGGAAATGCAAAGGAATTGCTTTAAAGATCTAATTTCAGATTATATCAGTGCTTGAAGCAACCGGAGAACACACTGGTCTTTGAGGACCTGGGCCAGCTGGGCTATGTGATGGGCTCACGCGAGACAGGTCTGGATGAGGCCCATTGTCGTTTGGTTATGGAACGCTTGGCGGAATTCCATGCGTGCTCCATGGTGCTAGCATTGCTGGTAAGTTACAAATGTGAAAAGAAAATAGGTGAAATGAAGTCTTGAGATTAGAATTTTATTAGAATTTGGTTATGAAATATATTTTTTCTGTGATATGGTATGTATATATTCTTGATCGACATCAAAATAAGTCTGATTTCGAAATTATGTCGGAGTCGAGTAAATCGATCTATTATATCAGATAACATAAATAGGAAAAATCGGTCGAAAGTTGAGTTCTTGTATGAAAAACTTATTTGTTTTCCAAGATATCCCGATAAAACTCACCAGTTAAAAGTCAGACTACCATATCATATAACTGTCATAGGAACAATTATTCTGTTTTTTAAAATAATAATACAATTTAGAGGTGAGCAGGTCTACAAGGGTATGCAATCTTCGGAGTACCAAACATAGCTGTTCTTTCTTTTTTTTACTATATATTATTAATTTGAATCAATTTGAACTTCTTAAAATATATATATTTCTATTGAAATATTCGATAAATCTATATTGATCATAGGTATTTTTCGAAGATACAACAAGGTTAAAACTTTGTTCATTTATTGTAGGATCCCGAAATCGTTGACGCATATGGCGATGGCATGCTATCGCCCCAAGGATTGGCCAACGACGACGGCCTGCTGATGCGCTTCTTTGGCGGCAATGGACAACAGCTGCACAAGCTGGTCAGCAGCTGGCCGGGCTACGAGCGCATTGCGGGTAAGATTGGCAAATATATGGAGCAGCAGCGGGCGCATTTGGTGCGTGCCCAGGCGCCAGTGGATAAGGAGATCAAAGTGCTGAATCATGGTGATCTATGGGTGAACAACATGCTCTTCAAATACGATGGGGCACAGCAGCTGCACGATGTGATCTTCATAGACTTTCAGCTAAGCGTTTGGGGCAGTCCCGGCATCGATCTTAACTACTTTTTCTACACCAGCCTCAGCTTGGATGTGCTCAAGCACAAGCGCCCCCAACTGCTGAAAGTCTATCACAATCGCCTGGCCGACACGCTGCTCAATTTGGATATGGGCGTGCCGGTTCCCAGCTACGAGCAGCTGCTGGCCGATGTGCATCGCCGCGAGGGCTACGGCTTCTTTGCCAACTACGGCATTCTGCCCACTGTTAGCCAGGACAAGACCCAAACCGCGGACAACAATCTCGAGAACTTCTCCGACGCCGACTTTGCCAAGCAGAAGACAGAACAAATGTTCACATCCCGCCGCTTGGCCGAAACTCTCCGCTTTACTCTGCCGCATTTTGAGCGCGCAGGTGTCTTGGATTGAATTCAATTAAATAATAACAAATATTCTGATTGGCGCTCACCTGGCGATGTGTTGCGAACTTAGTTAATTATTATTATTGCACATATATACATAGTTTATATAATAGCATTGTTTCTAGTTAATTAATAATTACAATTTTTACAGAATTACGCGCACTTTTCACACACTTCTTTTATTTGCTTTGCCTTGCCGAGTATTAACCGTTGCATGCTGAACTGCAGCGTTGCCAGACTTTGCATCATGGCAGTTCTTATTGGGAATGTATCTTTTAAGCTCTGCTTACGTACATTTTATTTTATACTAATTACACTATTTTGCAGTCAAAACGCAATATGGTTAATGCCAATATTTGTAGATGTATTTAAGACGTCATTACTCAAAAATCATACTAATATGGTTAGACTTTTTTATCAAAAATATTTGAAGGTTTGCAGTATTTTTTTTAAGCCTTTTTTCGTGTTTGTTTATATATTGGGCCACAACTTGCATGCTAATTAAGGCAAAACGGGAAAACAAAGCCAATACATAGGCATGAATAGTGAATAGCTTAGCACCTGGGTCGTTTGGACACATTAATTTGACGTCAAGCAAGGTATCATTTGTCAAAATCTATGTATTGAAGGCAAAGCTATTAAGCTTACAGCTAACTTACTCTTCGAATTCACGGCTTTTCCATATTAAACGTAGGGTACATGGTGCAGCTGTAAACTTTGAGCTAAAGTTTTACTTAATATTGGTTGTACTCATATTAAATGTTTATGCTTAATGAAAAAAGTTTCAATGAGCATATTATACGCTTATTTGTTGCAGTGTTCCCACTTTGAAGTACCACATAGTACTAATTGCTTGTATCAGGCAATATGTGAGAACATTAATAATATATTATTTGTTTTAATTTAGTTAACCTTCATATAAGGAAATGACGAAAAAATAATACCTTCTTAAAATACTCCAGTGTACAATATAAATATAAATTGTAAAATTCCTTAAGCCAAATTGCAACCCGCATTAATAAATCCAATACTTTTAGTAAAATTTGTTAACATTTATTTCTCGTTTATGTTTGGAAAAAAATACAATTTTGTATTGTTTAAAATTGCACAAATTATTTCATTTCTTTTTATGAAATCACCAAAGGATAGGTACACAAGTTAAATTTCCAATAAATTGCATACATAAAAAGCTACTTACATTAATTACAATCATAATTTTCATAATTAACATCAATCATCAATTAAAAGTCGGCATATTATTTATATAATCAATCAATTTAACACTAGATTTAGGCATAGACGTTACTAAAACGCTGTTTGTTGAACCGCAGCTGAAGTTCCCAAACCGATTAATATAATTAATTTATATAGCTTAATTAACTAAAACGACTTTACGCTTATGTAAATGGCTTCTAGTTTTCTTCTTCCTTTTTTTCATTGCTTTCTTTGTTCCGCGACTGTGACTCATGCAGAGATAGAGGAGAGGGGGATGACACAAATGTGCAGCTGCGATTAGCTCCAGACATCGGCTGAGTAGCGTTTCTGGGCCTCCATCTTTTTCAGATACTGCACGGCATCCGCCTCACTCATGTTGCCCTTGGTGGACAGAATTTTCGTTAGAATGTTTCGGACATCCACGGCCATGTTCTTAGCATCGCTGTGGTCAAAGAGAGATAAAGGATAACGTATAAGAGGTGGGAAATGGGATAATGTGCAAAGTGGAAACTCACCCGCATATGTAAAAGTGTCCCTTCTTCTCGCCAATCACATCCCATATCAGGTCCGCATCCTGCTCAAGCATATGCTGCACATAAATCTTCTTATTCTGGTCACGCGAGAAGGCCGCCTTGAGGGTTAGCGTGCCCTTCTTGGCCCACTCCTCCAGCTCAGCCTCGTAGATGTAATCCTCACTGCGCTTACGGCAGCCAAAGTAAAGCACCGACTCGCCCACCGTTTTGCCCTCATCGCGCAAGTACTGACGCTCCTGGATGAAGCCACGGAACGGTGCCAGACCGGTGCCGGGACCCACCATAATAATGGGCGTCTCTGGCTTGGTTGGCAGCCGGAATTGGGACTTGCGTATAAAGACCGGCACCTTGACCTCCTCGCCGCCATCCTTGGGCTGCTTGTTCTTCAAAAAGGTGGTGGCCACACCCTTATTTACACGACCTGTGGGCGTCTTGTACTCAACCAGCACAGCGGTGACATGCACATCCGTGGGATGCAGCTTGGCCGACGATGAAATAGAATAGTAACGCGGCTGCAGACGCGGCAACAGCTCACAAACATGATCCAGAGGCGGCTTACAGGACTTGATGTCCTCCAATATGTGCACAACGTTGCGACACGCATCCTGTATCCAGCTCTGATATTTCTCTTTACCCTCCGGCGTCAGCGAAGCCATGCTGCGCAGCAGCTGCTTATCCGACTCATCCGTGCAGTATTCGGCCAACTCCTTGAGGATGTGCGTGCGCGGAATGGCAGTGATCTCCAAATAGTGCGTCAACGCAGTGCGATAGGTGGTTGGGCAAGGGAACGGATGCTTCTTGCTGCTATCCGTATCGGTGTTGATCAACGAGAAGACCGTATCCAAATCCGCATTACACAACTGGCCTAGCTTCTGCACCAGCGACTTGTCATTAATCGGATACATGGCCACATGATCGCCGGCATCGTAGCGCATCTTGGAGCCATCAATGTTCAGCTCGATGTGCATGCAGGAGCGGCCGCCGCCCTTGTGCAGCTCACGGTTAACGCGTATGGGCGCCAGGAATGGATTTTTGGCATCAAACGGTGGTCGCTGGTTCTGCATCGAATGCAGACGAGCAATCTCGCCCGTGTAGATGCGATCCGGCTGCACATCGGGCTGTTCGAGCAAACGGTATTGACGAATCAGCACCTCCTCGCCGCTACCCTCAATGCCAAAGTGATCACAGACGGCGGGCCAGAAGCGATCCTTCCATGTGATAAAGTCATCCTCAATGCTACAGAGAAAATAATTTTGGCATTAGTACAATTTTGCCAACAGTCCGCTTGCAACGCATAGAAGAAAACATTTCCGACCCCATAAAATATATATATTCTTGATCAGGACGACAAGACGAGTCGATATACCTTTGTCCGGCTGTCCGTCTGTCCATCTGTTTCTACGCAAACTAGTCTCTCAATTTTAAAGCTATCTTGATGAAACTTGGTACAGATATGTCGGAATCAGCTGAATCAGACCACTATAGCATATAGCTGCCATAGGAACAATCTGTTGAAAAGTGAGTCCTTGTATGAACAACATTTTTGTTGCTGAAACTATCTCTGCCAAACTCAGTACTCTACCTCTTGTCCCCATGTACAAATGTATATACTCACTTGGCATCGTCGTCGCCGAGGCCCATCTCGAAGACGCGATTGGCGCCGAGTTCCTCGAGACGTTTGTCAACATAGATGGCAACTTTGTTGTAGTGCTCGTAGGTTTTGTTGCCCAGTCCGAATACCTGCAAAGTAAATAATAATTATAATAATAATATCATATTAAATAATATCTGCGAAATAAGTAAACAAATAAAAACAATAACAAAAACCATGATTACAAAGAGACATAATAATTAGCCACATAATGATATATTACCACATGCCGCTGGGTTTGTCTGTCTGTCTGTTTGCGTGCGGTTGCTTTATTACATAAATTATTTAACAGCCAGATCAAAGTGCGCCCCATCAACTGGCCGCGACGCGTGCCAAGGTTAGCAGCGCTGCCAGGCGCGCCGGCGAACGTGTTTAACATTACTGCCGCCCAGTTTTGTGTTTTGTGTTCCGCAGCAGCCAGCAGCAATCGAGTTTGCTTCACATGGCAAAACTTTTCATTCACCAAATGCGACTTCTTGTAATTACAGACCGTAAACAATATTGCGCAACAGTTGTGCCAGCACGTTTCAATAACAGCTGTTACGCGGTGTGACCAGTGTGACCAAACACAAAAACTTAATAGAACATTCTACAGCCCTAACAGAATGGTAATGCTAGATAAAATCGACTTAACAGCAACTAAAAGTGTTTGACGTCACAAAATCAATTGCGTATTACCAGCGGGTCAAATTTAAATTCTGTTTGCTATAATTAATTTTAAAAATTATACAAAAAATTATCTACACTGGGATCAAAACGTTTCTGTATAATAAATTACATATATGTATAGTACTTGATATTAGAGACATTTTTAGAATATCAATATCATAGGAAATTGTTAAATAATAATGATATACATATGAATAATTTTTAAGTTTTAAACACGTGTAGCACTTTTTAAATTGTTTTGAATTTTCTAACAATATTTTTTGTTAAACACACAGTTGAAAATATTAGGGAAAAGTGTTAAAATCACTGATGAATACTTATGATCGAAGTTATAAATTAATTGAAATTTTCGAATTCTGATAAATTCTGTTTAATTCTTGTATTCAATGTCTCTTACTTGGTTTTAAAATATTTTCAATTATTTTTCACTTTTATAAAAATTTAATATATTATGCATATTCAATAAAAATAATAAAAAATAGTATAAGAAATTGTTTTAAAATAAATATATAAGTATATTTGCATATAATTATTAGTTAATATTCAAATTTGTCTAATTTCCTCTCACTCTCTCTATTTCTATATTATAGAATCTATAACTATAATCTATAATTGATGCCCTCGACGCTTCAATAAACAGATTTATTACGGTTGACTGACTTTTTTCATTTCCCGCTAGAATTCGAAAAATCAATTCAGCTATCAATTCAACAACAGAGCTAACAGTACTCATATATTTTACTATTAAATATATTATATAGATAATTTCTGTGTTGTTTATAAAATGCTCAACCGCAAAGAGGTTTACGCTAATTACACAGTCCGTACAAGACTACACTACTTATATATATACACACATTTATATATATATACACACATATGTAGATAAGCCGCCTTATCTGAAATGACATTGCTTGATAAGAGCTACACCCGCCAATTTTCGAAGGCTAGATGAGATTCGTGTAATCGGTCGGTGCTTCGATAGGAGCAGACATAGACCTGCCTTATCAGCATTTGTTTGGACTAGGTAGGAACTTACCGCATAGTTAAGTCCCGATAGGTCGACATCGCCATTGGTTATCCACTCGTAGAACTCCATGGCATTATCGGTGGGATCGCCCTCGCCGTAGGTGGCCAAACAGAAGACGGCCAATGAGTTCTCAATGTCCTTCAGCTGCAGCAGTTCCTCCATATCGCATTCCTCAGGATCGGCCACCATGCCCTTGAGCCGATACCGAATACCCTCCTTGGCCAGACGGCCGGCGAATTCCTCGCCGGTGCCCGTCTGTGAGCCATAAAACACAACCAAACTGCGACCGGAGGCCTTCAGTTTCTTGATAAACGAGTTATCCGTCGCTGTCGTCGTGCATACTGTGGTGGGTCTAAAGGGAGATGAGGGGGGGTTAAGAGTGTACATGAACGACAGGAGAGCAACCCGATTACTTACTGTATGGAATAGCTGCGCACGGGTTCCTCCTCCTTCTTGCGGCTGCGCAGAAAGTAAAATGCTGCGCCGCCGATCAGCACCGCCAGCAGTGCCACATCCAAGAGCCCCAGAAAGGGCTCATCCCCAGCAGCTGCTGCTGCTGCCGCTGCTGCTCCAGCTCCAGCTCCATCCATTGGTGGCTGCTCACTGGCCATGGTTTAAAGTCTGACTGCAAAGGGGAAGCAAATAGAAAAGCGAAATGTTGCGTGTTTTATTTTCAAGTTTTGCATACACTTTACACCGGCCCGAGTATCTATCGAGGGATGAGGAATGGGATGGGTAGCTAAAGTGATGGGAAGGGGGGAAGGGGGTAAGGGGCATCTTTAGATTTACATATCGCACTTTGAGCACGCACTTAATGTATGCCACGTAAGCCACACACACAAAAAATGGGTAAAGAAAACTTGTCCAGAATACCCGACTAACAGATACCCAGTAATCACAATAATCCCAATATATATATATATTAAAATAATAATAATCGTAATAATAATCAAACTGATTATATGCATTAGTAATAATTTAAATTTCGAATTGATTAGGTTAAGTAGGTAAAGCTATTGAATTCTTTTTTTTTGTAAGGAAATCCCTGTAGCAAGTCATATATTATGAAAGATTTCAAAATAAAAATATAAAATTATATGAAATAATTTTAGAGCTCCTATAGAGATAAGTAAATAAATAATTTTGTTGTTGTAAAATAAATGATTTAAAGAAAAAACCTAGTAAATAAAAAATGAGCTAAACGAATCTAGGTAATAATTCTAAAAATATATAATCTTACAATCTGCGAAATATGCTCACAAAAACTAGGAATGAAAATAGATATTTATCGGTTATGGAAAAATTATACAAACAAATTTAGGTTGTTTTTATTGGAATATTCCTAATTTCAAGTCTCTTGCTTCTATAGTTTCCGATATCTTAGACAGATCATACCTTTAACGATTTAATATAAACACATACACTTTAAAACTTAGAGTTTGGAGAGTTTAAGAAGTCTCCTGTATGATACTCTTTTTTTTACACATCAATAAATATGTACAGGGTATTAAAATGGAACTCTCTAATGCGAGTACAGTCTGGTGACTATTTTGCATTTAACGGCAAACGCGCTTCCGCACTTGTTCTAACGGTACAAGTACGATTGCGTTCTAACTCTCTCTCTCTCTCTCGCTCTCTCTCTCTCGGACTTACACACGCGATCGCATTGACATTGACCCTATACATATATGTACATACATACATATGTATAATATACATTGTAAATTATTGCGCTTTAAATTGTTTTTGTCCCGTCTATTATGACACACACTTGAGCATTTGCTGTAATTAATAATTTTATTGTGCATTTATTTATTTTTACACCATTGACACGAGCCGACTAACGGCTGGCTCAATACGAAATTCCCGCTCACCTTCGTCTGTTTGCCTTAACAGCGCGCTGTTAACTAACAGCCCAGGCCATTAACGGCAACAGTTTTATGCCGAAACGCATCGCTTATCAAACAAAACCAGCTGCGATTATTTGCGAGCAATCGCAAAACTGCACAGCAACAAAACAAAAATGAGGCTCAGTCTGATAGTATAACAAGATTCGAGAGCGAATTCATGCGAAATGATGAAAGCACCAAACGATTTTAGCAATCACCAAAGCTGAGCGTAAACAAAATAAGATTTCTACACCACGTGAATTCTATTTCAAAATGTCGAGTTCTATTTACGCTATTGCTTGCATTGCTTGCTGTCTCTCTCCCTCTCTCTCTCTCTCTCTCTCTCTCTGTTTATGACTGTAGTGTTTTCATTGCGTCATATAATATCAAATATATGTAGGTACATATGCACGTAAGTCGAATTCTTAAAGGAAATGTACATACAGACATACATACATATGTAGCCTATAACCTGTTCCACAGCTCAATCACCTTAGATTTTCTGTTATTATTTTTACACGCGCTCGATGCACTATTCTAACGGAACATTTAAGATAGATGTTTAAGTGTTATTTATAATTATCTAATCAATCCGTAATTTCCATAACAACGGTAATTATTAGCCCGCTAGTTGTAGCATTCAAAGTTGATCTACTCAAGCTTATTTTGTTGTAAGTAGTTATTAATACTTCAAGTAAATCTACTTCAAAAAAAGTATGAATTTAAACATTTTAATATATTGCGATATAATTTGAGTATTCTATAAAATAACAACAATTATTCGTTTTTTTTTTATTACCAGAAAATAAAAATTGCTGCTCCTTACAAACATATTTATAAATTTATTTTACAGGAACTGAACAACATGGCCTAGCCTCAAAATTAAAAGGTTCTAAAAGCCTAGCTACAAATTTAATTATATTTATTAACTATAAAGAAAGTTGTTTTTTAAATATAAATATTTAATTATATACTCTGTTCTTCATTTTAAAAACTCAAAATACATTTGTTTATGCATTTGTTTTGGGTTTGGTAAACTAATTAAAGTTTTTTCCATAATAATGAATGAAAATGTTTAGCTCATTTTACGGCATTTCGATTCACGACAATCAAGGTCCTTAACCTATGTATAGGTGTCAATAGTATATCAAACTATTTCGAATTTAATACGAAAAATAAACTTCAATACAGTAAAAGTTTATGCGAATAAATAAGTATAAATTTAGTATCTCAGTAAATTAGTAAAAACTGTTAAAAATATTTTTTACTTTACTGTTTAATTGGTCAAAAATGTAAAGCGCTTAGAGTTCAAGTTTAACAACATTAAAACCATTTTGAACTCTAAATTAATGTTGTACATTTCTTTAAAAATTTGTAATATTTTATATGAACTTTGTATGAGACTATTCAATGATGTCATTTAGAATAAATTGCTAAAATGTTTCTTTAATGTAACAAAAGATTTCTGTTCCTAGATTATAATCACCTGAACTGTTGATCTTTGCTTCACACATTTTTTGTGTAAAAATATATGTATCTATGTGTAGTATATAAATACATATGTAAGAAAAGGGAACTAGCAGACAATCACGTTGATGTTGCACCTTGAATTCCGAGCAGGTTTCCTAATGTCTAATGTGTTTCGACTACGTGCGTTCGTATTTTTTGCATCGAAAATGCCCGTGCAAAATATTTAGTTCTTGTTGCTGTGGTCAACAAATGGCAAAAAAATAAATATTAAACATTTGACAGCGTCTACAAAAACAGCAGAGACAACAGCGACAGCGACGCATATGCAAATTAAAGACAGTGCCGTAATGCCGTAATGCTTCCACGGGCTAGCATTAGGAAAGGTGCTCTATGGTCAATCGAGTGAGGTACAAATAATGCGAATTCGATTGGAGACATGACCGACCAACCAGCAACTGACAAGTGTCAACGGCGGAAAAACTGTTCTGCTTTTGTAGGTCAGAATTAAAATTGGAATGATGTGTGACGCAATCGGGTTCAGAATTTGGAGCTATATATAAAGGAATGTGGTAAATCGAGTTAAATTGGGTGGGATGAATTTAAGCAGGCTATATTATTAAAACACAAGTGAAAGTGACTCTCGAAATATATGTATATAACTAGCATTTGTGGGTGTGCTGTGACACGCCCCGTTTTATAAAAGTTAAGTTTTATATTGCCATTATAATATCTGATTTCCACAACACCATAGAGGGAGACAAAAATTGGCGCGTTTGTTTTTAAAGCGGTTTCCAGCTTTGCCCAAGTTAAATAAATTTGAAAAAAATCAAATGACATGCAAACAGTTTAAGATTTTGCCAAAGTTTGAAGTCTTGTTGTTAATATTTTATTCTGTAAAGCTATAAAAAACAATATGCAGATAATCGGAGGAAAATTTAATTTTCATCCATACAACCTTGACCCAGGGGGGTGAATTTTACACAAAATTGGAATACAATTCATAATGAAGTTTTATAATTATCTTTGAAAATAAGTTTCAGCCAGATGGGATGAAAAATTAAAAAAGTTTCATACAACGGGTTTTCCTCATATCTCGAGCTTTGGTATAGAATTTTCCAAAATCGCTTCTTAGACTTAGAGGAAACTACTGTGAAAATTTCAGATCTCTAGCTATTATAGATTAAGCCCTGCGTTGATCATCAATCGCCAATCCCCAATCAGGACAAACTGTTTTATATATATAGATAGATAGATAAATATAAGTTCACAACTATTCTTTATTTACTTTATTTTGCTTTGTCTTCTGTTTACCTAGTCTAATTTATATTCTATTGTTTGCATGTCCGACATAAGTACTTAGCATATTTCATTAGCGCATTAACTTTTGTACTCAAGATCACCTTTATCCAACCATAATAAACTTATAATGCACAAAGAAAACTATTATAATTCCATACATAAAATGATAAGATTGGAACAGAAATAACACGCCCATCAAAAGATGTCTAAAATATTCGTTCTCTTCGTAACGTAATATTTTTAATATTGAAAATCCTAATGCAGTGATTGCTTGAAAATGAAAACACGTCGGTTCCGGTGTAAATCCTAACTTCAAGAAAACTAGCCTTTCTAAAAATTAATTACATATATGTAAATTTGGAATTTACTATGTTTTGGATTGAATTAATAATTTTTTGAAACCTATTTAAATTGGAAATAATAAAACAAACATTCTGAAGCACTTAAAAAACATTATTTACATTTTTTTTAAATCGAGATTGATAATGTGAAAACTTCCAGGTTACAACTAATATAATATTTGGTAAACTTGGAATTACTTATATACTGCGAATTTGTATTTTACATTTTCTAATTTGTTTCCTTCCACTTTGACAACTTTGTCTTTTTCACTTTCTAATGATGATTTTTAGTAAACGTCGACCTGAATTTAGACACAATCTTAACTCTAGTCAAAATAAAACCACGGTAATTGTCTGTATATATGTATATATACATATGTGTATATACAAATGATTACAAGTGGTTAAGAACACTTTTATTGTGCACACGAATGCTGAATAGTTGAATTTGAAAGAGGGTTGCTCCTAGACTTGTAGACCCTACCTCTTAGTTAGTAAAGAACCAATAGCTATATGTATACGTGCCTAGTTAGCAAGTCAGTAAACCAAATAGTAAGCATGAATGAGCATTTTTTTTTGTGTGTTGTGCTTGTATTTTGTTATCACGGTGACAAGACGTTGTTGCTTTAAGGCTTCAAGACTTGACGGTGGGCAAATTGAAAAGTTGTTGCTACTGTTAAATTTGGGGATGCCAAGTTTAAAGACAACCTCTCTGCGAATAAAATAATACAAGTTAAACCCAATCAGCAGTCGCTTTTATTTGGTTCAATGTCAAAGTTAGCGAAATTATTTTTTTTTTTGGTTTTTTGGTTTTGTCAATAACACAAAACGTGCAAAGTTTAAGCGTCGAATGCGCACACATATAATTAAGTAACAAACTTGTTGAAAAGTCAAGAAACTTTTGAAATATTCAAATTGTATATGCATATAAAATTCACATTCAAACTCAGTTAAGGAGCTAACTAATGTAGTTTTAGTTCGTAAATTAATGAGTGGGTCTAATTTTTGGTCTCACATTATACTGTTAATTTTAATAGTATGAAAGTGTAACATTATTAGAGTACAAATTTAATTGTTTGGTAATTTTTACATATATGCACATTTCAATAACTACTCGAAAGGAAATCTTTAATAGATTTTCAAGTAAGTTTAGAATTTTGCATAATATAATCAAATTTTCTAGATTTAATTTCTGTAAGACATACTTAATTTTCTACCTTAACATATAAAAACTTTAATCGCAGAAAATGTATTTCATATATTCTTTATATATATGTTGATAATGCAAATTAATAACAAATAAACTTCTATTATTAGTAGAAACTTGGTTATTAATTACATATAATTAATTGAACAAGTAATTTTATGGCTGATAATAAAGTTGTTGGCCGCTATCGAAACTCAGCTGTCTCAATTGATAACAAAAACAAAAGCGGCTGACACAAGCGTGCTTTTTTTTGTATGATAATTGAAGAT
Source organism: Drosophila maculinotata (assembly GCA_035045305.1). NCBI lineage: Eukaryota > Metazoa > Arthropoda > Insecta > Diptera > Drosophilidae > Drosophila > Drosophila maculinotata. The sequence continues at coordinate 4,087,583 of JAWNPD010000377.1, read as the reverse complement.
CAGACAGCTTTGTATCAGATAAAATTAATAAAATATTTGGATTTTTTTGGGGTGCGCCTAGCGCACAAATTTCGCAATAAAAAAAAAGAAGAGAAAATTTATTGAATTAAATTGCAGAATTGTTAGCAGCGTGTGAGTGCAAGCGAGACAGACTGATCAAATGTAACCTCAAATTGAGTGAGCATGCAACCTGTTTAAAAAAAACACACAGTCACACTCAAACAAACAAACTAACAGCAGCAGCAGTAACAGGAGAAGCAACAGGTAATGAACTTTACACTCCGCCAGTAACATTTGTTTGTCTCGCTCGCACACACACGTTCAGATACACAACCAGTGTGTACGCGTTTGAGTGAGTTATTTATTGATCTCTTCTGGTAACTGTAACCTTGACCATCAAATGCCGCTAACGAAATCAGATAATAATTTGTGTATCTATAATGCGTACAACTTACACTGTTAAACGATCTTTTTTTCTATTTACAGGTTTCCCTCTTGTTTTTTCTTTTCGTTGTGCGAGCGCTTAATTTGTTTTATTTAGTTAAAGTGGAAGCCACGACGACGACTGCAGCAACAACAACAACAACAAAGACGACGAAGCGCACCTATACATGCATTTGCTCATGCATGTGTATGTGTATTTAGATTTATATATGTATGCGCGTGTATATCTTCGTCCAGCTGTTGCTGTTGCTCGTTTGTATGTATGTATGTATATATTTATAATAACCGACCCGTCTCGGTGTGTAGTTAGAGTTACACTGATCTATAGTCGAGTCAATTGATAAATAATTTGAGCTTGTTTCGCGTGCAATTAGAAGGCGAAAACCCACGTCCGATCAGCAGCTTTAACAAAGTTGTACTGTTGTTATTATTACTCAAGTGGCTCTGCTGCTGCTGCTGCTATTCAACTCTGGACTGTCGTCAAATGAGTAAACTTAACGAAACTTAAGCTTGGTATGCACATCACAAAGGAGCGAGCAAAATCTGTTATTTACTTATTCACATAAAATTTAATAATTGTATAACTTGTAATATTTCATAAATTCCAATTGCTTGCCAAGTTGATTTCTTATACTCTATATTATAAATACTATAAGAAATTTAAGTTTCTTTAGTTTACAAATTCAACATGCAATGTTAACAGCTAATCGACTATCGATAATATTGTGTCATCTCTAGCAGTTAGCCATTGTACTCACTCGCTTATTCGATACCACGACCAAAACTACTCTTTCGTTTTAGTTTTTTTTTGTTAACTCTTTTATTTATTATTTGCAACGACTTTAAATTAGCTATAATTATTCAATTTTATTGCTAAACGTGTACACAACTGTGTTCTATTCAAAGTGCCTTATAAACTGTAAAATACCCAACAACAACAAAGAACTCAGAAAACCAATTGTGTAATTTACATGTAAATGTTGTTGGTACCTGCTGGCCAACAACAACAACTACGGCAACAGCCAAATTGAACAGCAACAACAACAGTAGCAGCATACGGAGCGTATACAATATGCCACTGAAACTGTTTAAAAAATGTCGACAATATAATGTGACGTCCAAAAGTTTATTTGTTATATCTGTGCATCATTTGCTAGGTGAGTTTGTTTGTGTGTGTGAGTGAGTGCGGGGGGTGGGGGTGTGTGCGTGGGCGTATCAGCCTGGCACCAACAACAGCAATAGCAACGAAATGAAAGAGAAGAAGAAGATAACATATACAATAGTGAAACAATAACATCATATATCAATAACAGCGGTTCGATTTTCACGAGTCTATGAGTCGCTGTTAGCAGAAACAACAACTAAAGCAGTTTTTTTTACACTCATTTGCACCGTTTTTAATTAGAAAATCATAATTGGGTATTGTTGTTGCTATTTTTTGATGTATATGGGCAACAACAATAGATAAGCAGTGCGTTTATCTCGGCTATATGGCTTGTGGCTATCGTTATGACCAGTTTTCTGGAATTCGCTTTTGCCAAAACATATCAGCAACAACAACAACAAATGCGACATTTTTGTCTTCTTTTATTTGACTTGTTGCGTCTCTGTTAAGCACTTAACAGGCGACGGCTATTAACAGGCGCTGTGAGAGCAATGTTGCTTTATGGTTCGGATGACACTAGCTTAAAGTAAAATCCTGAAAATTATATAAAAAATAAGAGTACATTAAAATTTGAACAAAATGATGGATCTGTTTGCATTGAAGCATTTACAAATCAAACAATTTCATTATACATTTTTGAAATATGATTTATAGAGTTAAATTTTATATTAACTACATTTTTTTTAACAAAACGACAACGCTTTTAGTTGAAACATTTACAAATTTACCGACTTTATTATCACCGATCCGATAAAAATATTTGAAAATGATCAATGTAATAATAGTAAAAAAACATTTTAGTTTAAATTAATATAGAAAAAAATAAAATAGAAAAAGACTAATAATGTCTGAACGGTTTGAGTTTATACAATGATTAAATTGAAACGAATTTTTATTTTCAAATACTATACAAAAAAAATTTTTATTTATTATTTCGTTTGCCAAAAAGTATTCGGAATTAAACGTGATTTACAAATTTCCACTTAATGAACACACTTTAGGGCTGCTAAGTATTAAAATTCCCATGTCCAATTGTTTTGTCAAATTAATCTGGTGCTTTAATCCTTACTTTAAGCCAGTGTCACCAAAAAAGTTAACTAACAGCGAGCTCGCCCAAAGTAACATGCAGAACCCAACGATTTCCGTTGGCCTATAGTGTTGTTATAGCTGTGGCTCAATAAAACGTAAAAGGCAATCCAAAAAAACGATTAGAGAACAACAAAATGCATGTGTATATGTATATCTGCTGCGTGTTACCAAGCGTTATTGTTGTTGTTGAGTTTTATCTGCGCACGTATTTATCTAGACATGTGTGTTTAATATGTTTGTATCTATATACTTGACAGATTCGAGCACCGTCGACTGCACCATAAGCTCGGAGAGCAAGGGCCAGGAGTGCCTGGATAATGTGTGCCAGCGTCTGCTCATCCAGCATCCGGAGTTCTTTGGCCTGCGCTATCTGGTCAAGGACAAGGAGGACGAATACAAATGGATCGATCTGGAGCGTTCACTCAGTCGCCAGCGGGACAAATATGCGGCCGCCCCAAAAATGTATCTACGCGTGCGCCACTACGTGACAACTGGTGTGCGGCATTTGAACGATGAGGCGACGCGTTTCTACTATTTTCTGCAGCTGAAGAGCGACATATACGAGGGTCGCATTGCATGCGATATACGGACAGCGATTCTGCTGGCGCTGTACTGCCGCCAGGCGGAGTATGATAGCTATCAGGGCGATAAGCAGTCGAAGGATTATCTAAAGAAATCGCTAGTGCTGCCACGTAATATGCAGGGACTGGCCAACGATGACAGCATGCTGGATGGCCTGATAATGGAGGTGCTGCAGCAGCATGCGGGCATTGCGCATCTGCCTCAGAGCCAGGCGGAGGAGATGTACATACAGTGCTGCCAGCAGCTGGATGGATATGGTGAGGAGCGCTTCGCTGCCAAGGATACGCTCGGCAATGATCTGCTCCTCGGTCTGGCCATCAATGGCATGGTTGTCAATGCCGACAATGGCAGACAGTACTTTCCCTGGAAGGAATTCCACACGGTGACCATTGACAAGCGCACCATCAAGATCGAGCAGAACAAACTCGATGGCGATGGCAGCATTGTCGGCAGTTTCATCTTCAGCGAGGCGGACACTGCCCGCTACTTCTGGAAGCTGTGCATCATGCAACACAAGTTCTTCAAGCGTTATATTGACACCGATACGCCCTCCAGTTTGGGCAGCAGCGTCGGTGCCGATATGGAGAGCAATAATGGACACACTTTGGGCGCCGATAGCGGTGGCTATGTGGACTATGATTATGCGGCGGCAGCTGAGCAACAGCATCAGCAATTGCAGCAACAGCAGCAGCAACAGTTGCAGCTGCAGCAACAGCAACAACTGCAGCAGCAACAATTGCTCTCCTCTAACATTTCGCTGGCCACCAGTCATAGTCAGCTTTTGGGGCAGAGTAGCAGCTGTTTGGACTTGAGCAACAACAATTTGCACAGCAGCAACAGCATGCTGCATCACAACAACAACAGCAACAACATTAGCAACAACAACGGCAGCAGCAACATCAACATCAATGCAGACACCCATGAACGGGAGCGCCTTAAGGCCATGTTGCCCACATATCGACCCGCTCCGGACTATGAAACAGCCGTGCAGCTCAAATATCGCACGCCATCCGCGGAAATGCATAATGTGGCCCTGGCGCTAGCCACGCCCGGCAATGCTGCCGCCTACTATGCCGGCTCGCAGCCGGATGTGCATAATCCCGCCGTCTATGGGGAGAGTTTGTTTTTAGGTCATCATCTCACAGCCGCGCATCGGTATCCGGATGTGGCGCAACCCGCCGCTGCTCTGCACGCGCATCATCATCATCTCAATCTCTACCAGACACAGCAGCAACAACAACAGCAGCAGCAGCCGGCTGCCTACTTGGAGCTGTCGCAGCGCATGCACATGATGCGTCACAAGGCGCCGCCACCGTATCCTGTCAATCGGTTGAGCTCCTCCTCCACGCCGGATCTGGCTGTGGCCACGCCACGCCCACTGCAGGGCTTTCGCAATTATGTGTCGGGCTCCTCGCCAGATCTGGTATCGAATCGCAATCTGCTCAATGGCGGCCAGTTTGTCGCCTTGGCCACCGCCGGTGGTGTTCATGGCGGCAATATGCCCACTTCATCGGGTGCCACAATGTTGCACCAGTATCCGTACATTAGCCACATGGGCCACTCGCAGCCCTATCTGCCGCCCCACGGAACCTTCGAGAACCTCAACATGATCGAGGAACAGCCGTCCATTATGTCCCAGCTGCGCCAATCGGCGATGAGTCAAGCGGCCGCCGCAGCTGCAGCTGTCCAGAGGTGAGCAATAATAATAATGAATAACAAGCTATCAGCTTACACAGAACTTCATTCAGTCGAGTCGCTTTCTAGTTGTATAAGCTGGTATCACCTGGGTTTACTAGTGAATTTCTTTAATTTCATCTATTATGGCAGTGGATTATTGCTAAATCAGTTTGATTAATTCTGTAAGGGAAAGGGAGTTAAAAGTTGAGTGGAAATTCACGTGTACCACTTAGAAGAATAAACTATCCAAAATTGGTTACAATTACAATTAAACTTTAAAGCATTGGCTTTTTTCGGCTTTAAATAAATTGTGAAAATATTAGTCAAGAGATAAAGTTAAATTTTCTTCCATTTTCAAAGCGTAGTTTTAAAATAAAGTTGAGAATTTAAGACTTTTTTTAAAAGGTTATTTTTGTAGCACTAGGATATACGAAATAAAATAAATATATCATATTTGAATCTAATGATATCTGTGTAGCCCTATATCGAAGATATTTTCAAAAGTTTTTAAAAACACTACTTTAAATGAGCGTAGAAAATTACATACAAACTTTAAAGTTTATTTTTGTCCGTCAAAAGCCAAAAGTATATTGTAATTGAATCTTATTTGTATATTCTGATACTGAAGAGAACCATTTTCGACGCTATTGAAACTATAAAGACTTGAAACTTGGAAAACATCAGACAGATCTCTAAAATTGGTTTGTCTCTATAATTGTAGATTCTTCTTGACTAACCAATTCACTGTACCTACTCTCATGATTTACACTGTTCTAATCCATTTAACTTATCTTATTTGAATTAATCTTTCAGTTCACCAACTCTTCCGCCCAGTGGCTATCGCAGTTCAGCTCCACCGCCGGCGAGCAGTCCACAGCCACCAGCAACGACGCCGACACCATTGCAGCGTAGTGCAATGAATGGCTCCATTGAGCCGATCTACGAGAATGTGCCACTGCCACAGCGGGCGAGCGGCGGCAGCAGCGGCAATTCCAATGTGGATGCCATGCGACAGCGCGCCTCCTCCATACAGTCAGCGCCACCTGGCGTGGCGCCAGTGCCCGCTGCACGGCATGCCAGCAACAACATCAGCAGCAATAACAATGTTGTTACGCTGACTGTAAATGCGCAGCCGGATGATGAGATTACCAGAAATATTAAGAAATACGGCGCCGATCGTGCAGCCAGCACAGAGCTGCAGTTCCTGGAGCCGCAGGCACCGTTGCGAGCAGCTCGCGCTGCCAGTGCGGCGCCAGCAATTGGAGCCACAGCGCCGCCGCGTCAACATCGGTCTTCGGCGAGCCTGAACAAGTCCACGGTGGATGTTATTTCGCCGGCGGGCGACTCGTTGCATCAGCAATTCAGTGCCATGAATCTGTCTGCCAATACATCTGCGTCCACGTCTTCCATGTTCAACTCCACGCTGGACACCACCGGCTCCTCGTCGGCCAGCAAGGAGGTGAAGCGTCGTCGGCGGTGGAACATTTTGTCGCGCAGCAAAACGCCCGATAAACAAAAGTCGGCCACGCTAGGCAGAGAGAAGGCCAGCTCCTCGGCCGCTCAGCATGCCAAGCTGGCTACCAAAATGAAGCTGGCCCAGGACGATCTCAATCTGCCGCATCGTTGGTCGACGGGACTGAGCAAGCCGCAGCCCATATCGGGGCAGTATTCCAAGGATAAATTGGTAAGCCTGATATAACAAGTATTTCTACACGAGCAAATGTTAAATTGAAATCTTTGTTGCTACCATCTTCCAGTGCCAGATATTAAATGATAAGCTGCAGGATGCACAGCTCTTTATGGAGTTTGAACGCATACCTAAAAGACGCGAGCATGCGCAATACGATTGTGCACTGCTTGAAGAGAACGAGCTGAAGAATCATGATCCCAATTTTCTGCCATACGATGATAATCGCGTGCGTCTAACGCCATCCATGGATAATCGACATGGCTATGTGAATGCCTCATACATATCGGTGGGTTAACATAATCTCAAAATCACGACTTGCAATTGATTGCTTTTATTTTGTAGGCCACTGTCGGCACCAAGCAACGATTTTATATTGTCGCCCAATCACCTCAGGAGTCGCAAACAATGCGCATCTTCTGGCAATGCGTGTGGGAGGCGGATGTTTACTTGGTGGTACAGCTGACGGAGGATATGCGGTACATACCGCTCAGCAGTCAACAGCACATGGAGTTTGGACATGTTAGTAGACAACAACGGATTGTTTAAGTATTCATGTATTAATCATTTCTCTCACAGTTCCAGGTATACCAGGAATTCTCTCAAACCACAGATCGCTGCACAACCAGCAAACTACGTTTATATCACGCACCATCGCGTCGCTATCGCTCCGTGTGGCATCTGCAATACGCCGACTGGGCGGAACAGAATTGTCCACGTGATGTCAATCATTTTCTAGACTTTCTCGAGGAACTCAATTCGGTTAGATTGGCATCAACGCACGAGGTACCGCCGGGACACAATACCAATCCGCCCGTGCTCATACACTGCCTGGAGGGTGGCGGTCGTTCGGGTGTCACACTAACAGCGGATCTGTTGCTCTATACACTGGACCACAATGAGGTAGGGTCTTGTTCTATTCTATATAAAAAGTGCATATTTAAACTCTGTTCTATCTCTGGCAGGACTTGGACATACCGCGCGTCATTGGGCAGCTGCGGCATCAGCGGGACAGTATTATACCATCGCTAGCGCAGTATAAGTATATCTATAATCTGCTCATCACCTATCTGAAACGCACGAGGTTAATCTAAAGCATACAAACTGTTTCACAACATTGGCTCACTAACAACTGTTTTGCATCCACAACTTTAAGACGTGGTTTCATATTCTCCATATAATAATAAGTATCATGACTGTTCTTCCATTGGGGCAGCTATAGACCACCAGCCACCATACGATCATTTTGTGATCCCAATTGTTTATACTTAAGTTCCGAATTTGTTACCAAAATTTAAGCGCTCTACCCAATACAAAAACTAATTTTGTGTTAATCATAGTAGTTAGATTTAAAGCCAAATTATTTATAAATTTTTTTAATGAACCAATTGATATGCATTACGCAACGCAAAGCAATAAAAATTAAACTTTTTCAATAAAATTCCGAAGTTTTCTTTTTAATTATCAACAAGTAAAAGTGATCTAGTCGACTGGGAGATACCCAGAGGCCGGTCCCTTACATCCTTTATAGATAATCTGTATAAATATACAAAATAGCTTTTGAGCGGGACGAGATATTGATAAATCTGATCTGACCCGGCAATACGATAACTCGCTCTAGCTCTTATAGTCTCTGAGATCAGACAGACGGACAGGCATGGCTAGATCGACCTGGCTGTTGATTGTGATCAATAATATATATGCTCTATATCGGAGATGATTTCATAATACCTTTTAAGCCCATTTGAAATGGGTTCTGGGTATAATTAACACAATTTAGTTTAGTTTTGATGTATTGTATGTATTTTGTTTTTTCCAAAGTAATTTGCAATACATATATATACATATTATATATGCCGTATACACATTCATATAGACGCTTAAATGAATTACATAATTGAAGTTTTTAATTAAAATGATTTGTAAATATTTTATTTAAGTGTCAAGCAAGTTAAAGTTACATTGTTTTTGTTCTTATAAGGGCATTATTATTTTCGGTTTCATCAGGCTGGAATTTTTGTCTAAAGTTGAATTTCAGCAAAAGCTTAGTGTGACAGAAAATATTTCTGGATTTAAATGAGTTCTTAAAAATAAGAAGTAAATTCTTTGAAACATTGCTCAAATAGTTTTAATCTGGTTTTATGCGATTCTTTAAGCATTAATTTAAGAGATAAATAACTTTCTTATTGGCTCTCACAACTTTAGAAAAGAGCATAAAAATTCGCGTTTTAGCCGCTGCAACATTAAGAGATTTTTAATTTAATTTAAGATTAATTCGAGCGAAAAAGCACATATATTTGTTTTTTTTTTACACTTAATTTACTTGTTAGCCATAAAAAGCAATGAATTCCGTTATCTTAACTTAAACATAAAAGAGCACAAGTAGACATTAAACATTTAGCATTTTGTTTGATTTGTTTTTTTGTTTCGTATAGGCAAAACACATATTTAGATTTTGCATACAAATTAAGCTAGTTGGGCTGCACTTTGTTCAGGTTTGTATATAGGCAATATATATATATATATCAATGATATATATGTAGAGATTTCTTGTATAGTCGTATGTATATATTTATATAATGTATATTTATGTATATATAACAGGCAATCGCATATATACACACACAAAAATATTGGAGTCCGTAACGTGTGAGAAAAATATGTTTACAAAACTGATTAATATTATTATTATATTTGTTGATGTTCAAGTCTCAGGTTTGTTTGTTTGTTATCTGGTTGTTTCTGGTTGGTTTCGATTTGCTTGTACTTTCATTTTTCTTGTTGTCTAGGCTTGTATTTTCTTGTTTGTTTTTTTTTTTGTTTTTTACATAAATTGCGTTTGTCTTTCATGTGTAAAGTAAATGATAATACAACGTATGGAAAAATTGAAAAATCTCTCATCTTACAAACTAAATATTTGGAATTGGAGCGAAGGTTTTATCATACTTTACTTTGCATATGTATATGTATGTGTATGTATAGATAAAACTAACTTGTATAAATGTATATGTATAGCTAAAGTATACATAAATGGAATACAATAGATTGAGTAAGTCGGCCTCGTCTCTTTCATATCATTATTATAATTGTTGTGCTGGGCGAAATATTTTAATTTCATTTTTTTGATTTTTTTTTGTCTTATTTTTTTAAATGCCGACTGAAAGTCTTCAAAAGAGTTTTTGCTTGCAAATTTTTTTGATTGGGTCTGCGGTTTGGTCTGCCTGCAGACGTTTTTCTTTATGCATGTGAGAAGGCAACAACTTTGTGGATCATTCTTTTTTTTTTGAGTTTTTTTGTGGAAAATGTTTACAAAGAATTGTGCTAAATTAAAATAAATTCTAAGCCACTTAAAAAAATATAGCAAAACTAATCTTTATGCGCTTAATCTAAGAATACGTGACAATGGGATTTCGAACGTGGACGCTGATAAATGATAAATGGGATATGAACATGTGTGTGTGTGGGGGCAACATCTTTTGAATTTGTGTGCCACAATAGTATATATGTTTGTATATATATATATATATATATATATATAAGTGTGTTTGTTTGCTGGTGAAATGGAAACCACAACCATTAACAAATTTTGGCATCTATATATGCTGTAAGGTAAGAGAGAGATGCATAAGTATTTGTTTGCAATTAATTTGTTAGGTTTCTGTACTCACAACTAATTAAATTAACATTTAGTAGTTAAACAGCACAGATTGATTTATTGATTCATCGGTGGCATGGGACATAGGGTACACTTGGTGCTATCCATAAAATTTGGCGGGCCACCTGCTTGATGAAAATAGAAAAAGAAATTATTAGTGATTTGGTTGAATTCAATTATGTCTTATACATTTTGCTTATAAGTATGTATAGCTGAGTATCACTATTGAATACATAATACTATTTTATAATTTAAGAATATAACTTAATATAATTTAATTTAATTGAATATGCCTGTTTCTTTTCACACACTTACAAGTACATTACAATATATGTGAAATATTTGGGTATCTTCAAGTAATGATAATATGGAGCTGTTAAAATTGGTATGCTACCTTAACTTAAGCCATTATAAGCAATTGTATTAACGTTAATAATAAATATAATATGAGGAAAATTATGCAGATCGCTTCATATCCGAATTACTCATATTAAAACAGTGTTTAGAGCTATTCAATTTTTCATGAATAAATAAAGTCTCCTGTTTATTTTTATAGTTAACAGATAATATATAAGATACAGCTGTATATCCTTGGCGAATGCCCTATCTACAACCTCAAAGAATAGAAACTTTTCCTTAGCTATAAACCAAATCTAATTTACGTTAACAACGCAAAAGTACTATATATATATATATTATACCTTTTATTTTTGATGATTTTGAGTACTACATATTTGTATCTGTAGATTCAAACTTGTAATACAAATTAAAGTAAACGTACACGACTCTCGAATAAAGCAAGAATATTGTTGTTAATCAAAAATCAAAATAGTTTTGCGAGTATTATATAGATTATATAAGGAAATCTCTACTTGTACGATTTGAAGTCAATATCATTCTGAGCAACAGCTTAAGAACTAGTCCTAAAACTCATTCCCCGTAGCTCTTGCGCTGCAATTGGTGTCTGCTGTTTTGGTGGCTCTATCGTCTCCCGTCTCTGCTGCTCTCGACTTACCATGCATGTGGTTAAGATGCCTGCTTGCTGCATTGCTATGATGATTGTACAGGCTGCTGGTGTAGACCGGTGGCGGAGGTGGTGGCATTGCCAATTGTTGTTGTATCTGCTGCAGTTGCTGGTGACTGCGCATATGCAAATAAGGCGCTGGCGGTGCAGGAAGCTGTGGTGGCTGTATGGATGCTGGTGGTGGTTGTAGTGTCTGTTGTTGTTGTAGTGGTGGTGGTGGTGGTGTGGGTGTGCTGGGTGGAGTGCTGGTGCTCTGGCAGGGACTATTCAAATTCCGTGTGACGGCATTGTTCGATATCTGCTGCAATAGGCGGCAATCAGCGGCCGTATAAACGGGCGGCGATGGTTCATTGTGTGCTTGTTGTTGCTGTTGTTGTTGTTGGTATGTCAAGTGGTGCTGCTGATGATGCGAATGTTGCTGTTGTTGTTGTTGCTGCTGTTGCTGCTGGGCGTAGGAGCCATGCCCGCTGTCACACGATGAAACTGAACCTGTTGGGTGTTTGTTTTTTTGTGGCAATGAGAGTAGAGTAAAAGTAGCGTAAGGTGTGTCACAGTATGTGTGTGTGTGTGTGTGAATGTGTGATTTGTAAATGCGTGTATGCTTGTGTGAGAGACCAACAACCAAATGCCAAGACAGCGATAACCAACCACCAAAATATTGAATCAGCCAAAATGCAAGCGAGGGGAGCGGGGTATACATACGCATATACATATACATATAGTATATACTAAAGCGCAACTAAGCTAGCAATTGGCTAGAGGCCAAACTAAAGTAAAGCTACAATTATGCACTATTATTAACTATGATCTAAATTGGAGCTTAGGTTTTAGTAGGCGGCGCGAAGCGTTTAGTTTATGACGGGATCGAGATTGTAGCCAACATATATTTAGCACTTACCGGAAGTCACAGATTTCCTTAGCGGTAAATCACGAAATGTCGTCACACTGCTGCTCTCCAACGACAGATCCACGGAAGGCAAGGGCGGTGGCGGGGCGGGCGTATCCGAATGGGAACGCTCATGTATCGCACGAGTTGGCAAAATGTTGCCTGAAAGCAAAGAACTCAAATATTTTAATAATTATTTTCTAAAGAGTTGTTATCCTATTACATTTGCGGTATCTTCTCTAATATCAATAGATATACAAAATTAATGGGGCTATCGTTGTTAGGATTTTGAGCTGTTGCTAATAATATTTATATATAATTATTTCAACTTCGTTGGGATTTGCGCATATGTATATTAAAATCAATAACAATTTGATTAAAGTCAATGATGAAAAAGTCAAAAGTTTCATATAACAACTTTTGTTTAGCTTTGTGTGCATAAATAATGAAATAAACGACGACAACTTTACTTTTGATATACTTATGTGTTACACAATTATCCTCCTTTTCATAAGATGTGCTAATCTACTACTAAGGATCACTATTTGCATTATCTAGTGCTTAGGTGGTATGTAATATATTCTGTAATCTATTCCCAAAACGGATAATAAATCTCGTTTTATTAATATTGTTTTAAACTGGAATACCATCTGTTGAAAATATATTACTTTTCAGTTTTCGATCTGGACACAATTCTGATCATTTAATCTGCGTGAAATGTTTAAATCCTATTTGTCCAAATTTTAAGCAAAGCTCAAAAATAAACCACTAGTGGATTTCCTAAGTCTACAATATATTTAAGAATTTCACAAACGATTATGGTTGTGTAATCACCCCATAAGCGAGAAGAACGTTCGCAGAATCGCTAATTCGCGGATTAGTATGTATGTATGTATGTATGCAATCAGCAGTTTGCTCACCTCCAGATGCCAAACGTCGATGTGCACACGGACTGGGACTGGGCGTACACTGTGCATTGGCCACGCTCGCCGGGACAGCAGCAACAGCTGCCACTCCTCCGGCAGCAGGGGTGCTAAATCCGTGTGCGGCATGCAAATGATGCAGTGGTGGAATTACTCCGGGCAGCGCCGAATTGTGACGCGGCACAAATGGCTGATGTGGGCGAACTTTCGAGGATTCGGATAGCGAGAGCATTTTCTTGACTGCTTGTGGCGAAGCTGTGCCAAATTTGGGGCCATTGTTCTGCAGCTGCTGGCGACGCTGATGATCGCTGGTGGAGCTCGTCGAGCTGGTGGTGGAGAGGGTGGGTGAGCTGGGATGTCGCTTGCGCAGCGACAGCGATGAGTTTGGCGCCGAACTGGAGCTGGTATGCGAGTAAATGCTGAGCTGATCCCCGCCAGCATTGATGCTGCCGGTGCCAGTGTTGCCAGCATTAATGCTGCCGCTGCCGGCGCTCCGATGCGAGCTGTTGCCATGCGAAATGCTGCCGGAGTAGGTGGAGCCATGCGGCGGTTCGCATTCGAGTGACAGCTTGTGCAACAGATCCTCATCGTTGAGTATTTTGAGACTGTTCAGATAAGCCTTGACGCGACGCACCATTTGTGCCTCCTCAAACATTTTCTTGGGATTGGGCGCCGCCGTGGACTTCTTGCGCCGTTTGATCGTAGCCTGTCCAGCGTTCGCCGCAATCACAGTGCCAGCGGCAGCGTTGCTCTGCGAGGCGGACATTTGATTGAGCGAGAAGAGTGCGTTTGATGGTGTTTGTCCCTTTAGCTCCAATATGGCCAGCAGATCATACGGCGAACTGCACATGTGTGTCAGCAGGCGCACCTCCTTCGAGAGCATGCGCAGTTTCTCGAAATTAATCAAACCATCGACGCGCGTATCATTGCCCAGATGTATAAATGTCAAATCCTTTTTGACAATGGGATAGAATGGTATGATGGGATGCTGGGCAAGCAGCTCGGCGGATACCAGTTGTCTGTACTTGGACATATTGCGCGATGGATCCATCAGGTCTTGTAGGTCATTAAACAAACGCTGATACTTCGAGGGCAACTTCTCCCAGGTCAAACGGAGTCGCGAGACGGCGCCATGTCCGAGGCCCGAAATGATGGCAAACATGGAGTTGAAATTGCGGCACTCCTTGCAGTGGCGCGCTATCTTGATGAACTGCTTCACGATCTTCATGCGTCGCACAATGTTATGCTCTACACATATTTCGCTGACGACCCAAAACATTTCGCGATTGACCAGCTCCGAGAATTTGCTCAGCATGGGCACACCGTACTTGGACTGCAGCTCAAAGAGCTCATCAATATATTCCGTGGACTCGATCTGACGAAAGTTGGCAAAATCCTGTAACGTCAGCTGTATGGCCAACTCGTACGCATTGAGCTGCAGGAAATGCACGCCAGATTCACGCACCAACTCAAGAGCCAGCTCATCCGGCACCAGTGGCTCGGTGCTGTCGTTTAGCTTGAGATAATAGCGTGCGGCGAAGCTAATGCGTTCCGCTAGATTCTGCAGCTGATCGGGCAGACGGCGCTGCTTCACCATGCCGCCCTCGCCGACGCTCACCTCACACAGTGAGAAATTCGAGCTGGGATCATGTATGCCAAATTCCTGTAGAGTCAACATGACAACCTCATGTGCTGTCGTTTCCTTATAGATGAGCACATACTTGCACGTCTGATCCGATTTGTATACCTTGAGCACATGCTCCGGGTAGTCTGGCGGGAGCATGGAGCTGGTCGTCAATGTGCTGGCGGCGGAGGGACGATGTATATGCGCCTGCAAATAGTTGACTTGCAGCGTGGCGCTTGGCTCGCTGTTGTTGTCATAGTTGAGACTGCTCAGATCCGGATTTGATTGCGATTGATACAGGCGTCCAGCCGCGTTGCAGTTACCATTTGCGGAATTGCAGCTGCTGCTGCCGGAGCTGGCAGCGGATAGCTTCGGCTTGGAGTGCGGCTCATTCAGCAGCGTATCAGAGCTGTCGTTGAGGCTGCCTACATGCGGCTGATGTTGCTGCTTGTTGAGTAGATTCATTTTGGCCAGGGCTTTCTGTAGACGTCGCTTCGGCGCCAGCGTCATGAAGCCGCCGGGTTTGGAGTCCTCGGCGCTGCACTTTTTCGCTGAATTCGAATTAACGCTTTGCAGCAGCTGTTGCATAAAGTTGGAGGCCATGCTGCCACCACCGCCACTCACTGGCGGCGTGTGGGGCGGCGCACAGTCGGGCTGATCCAGGAGCATATCAACCGAACTGAGTCGCACCATGTGAGCACGATTGGTTAGCTCCTCGGTGGTGCTGTCGCTGCGTCCATGCAGCTTGGCAATATCATTGGCGCAAATGCGACGCGGACTCCGCAGACTTTTGAAGCTGCCATTGCCGCTGGAGCTTATGCCTCCGCCCCCGCCGGCTGAGCTGCCGCTGCCATGCTCCAGAGCCTGCATAATCTCCTTAAAGCCCAACAGATTGCTCTTCACATGTATGCTCAAGTGAGTGGTGCCCGTAAGCAGCTCCAGCGCACGTTTGCTGGTCACATGATCCAGCGATTGGCCGTTCACCTCGTGGATTTGATCCCCACGCTTGAGGCCCACATCCTGCGCCTTTGAGCAGGGCTCCACATGCGATATGTAAATGCCCACGGAGGCATTCCCTGTGGCAGCGGCCACGCCACGCAGCTCATAGCCGCCAATGATTTGAAAATTCAGTGGTTCGTCTCGTGAGGAACGCGTCAAAGTGCAGCTACGCGTGCGCGCCTTGGCGGCACACGCAATATGCAGCAGACGCAGCTGACTGAGCAGTTTTTTGCGTTCCAGGCCAGCCTCAAAGATCTCCAGAAACTCCATCATCTCGTGATCCGCTTCAAAATCGGTAAAATGATTGTTCACCCAGAGCAAAACGACTCGCGTGACACGATCGCGCAGCTCCTGCGTTTTGTGCGTGTCCATCTGCTCCAGATCGAACCAATGCAAGAGCTTTCTGGTCACCTCTTGCTGATTATGTATGAAAATGCGATGTGTCAGCAGGAAATCCTCCACATACGTCGGATCCGTCATCGAGTTCTCCTCGACAAGCTGCTGCAGCAGTCGCTCTGGTGTGCCTCTAATGACCACATGACCACGCTTTGTATTTAAATGGGCTGTGGCTGCTGAACCGCTGCCAGTGGTGGTTGCGCTCTCTGCGCCGCTGCCGCCAATGGAGCGTAGCTCGGTAACCATCACAATCCGTCCCATTTCATCCTCATGCCGGCGCGTATTCTCCTCGCCCTGATGTTGTATGCGATAGTAATCGGTCTGTGTGATGCACACAAATTGACAATCGTCGCATTTTGTGCGCATCACGCCTCGATGGTACAATTTATCCATGGTGGGCAATATGCCAAAGGAGTCGCCCATTTGCAGCTCCTCACGTGAACCATTGGCATGCTCGATCTCGACGGCACCATTAATTAGCACCGACCAAGAGTCTAGCTCCTCGCCGTCGGACATGACAACAGTGCCGGCCTTGTCCACCACAGCAAAGACCATCACAGAGCAGAGAGCGCGTCGCACCGCTAGCGTTATGTTTGTGAATGCTTTGAGGCCCTGCGTGAACTCCAGCAGGATTTCAACATCGTCTTCGCTGCGCTCCGACGGATCCTTCTCGAGGCAATCGCGCACCGCATCGCGCACGTTGAGGCTCTGTCGAGATAGGATAAGTTATCAGATATATATATATAAACTATAAATTACGATTTTACAGGGGTCGCTTGAAAATTATAGAGCTTCGATATTATAAGCGATTTTAAATTGCAATAAATTTAAATTTTTGAAAGATGTATTTTTTGCTCTATTTTATCAATTTATAAAAGCATTATTTTCAATTTAATTTTAAATGTAGGAACAATTTAAGAATATATGTCTATTAACTTTGAAATCTCATTATTTTATGATTTATGTACTTTGTGCTTGGTTTTAATTTTTTAGCAATTACTGTATTTAAATCGTTTTTTATCTATATATTTCAATTGGCAGCCAAATATGTATATTCAGGCTTTTTTGGTTCGATATGACCAACTCACATCCATGCTCTCGGCGAGATCCTCCTCATCGGAGTCAACAACAGACTCGACGAGGCCGGAGAGATCAATCTCCTCGGCCTCCAGCGATGATCCGTAGACAGAGGCCATTGTATCGCTGCCGCTGTACGCTGAACTTGTGTCACTCGAGTGCGAGCCACGATTGCATTTTTGATGCAATTCTGGTCGATTGATTGTGCTGGTGGTGCCGCTGCCAACCACTGTTGAGCCGGCTGTGTTAGTGGGTGGATACTGCAAGGGAAGGAGGAAAGAATGTGATCAAAAGAAGTTTCATAATGAGTTCACAATAGGTGATTGAGGATGATGCTCACATGATGTCTGATATGATGATATGGATCCATTAAGGCGCTGCTAATGCTGCTGCTGCTTCTGCTACTGCAGCTGAGGCATGCCAATCAGTTGGGTGATATGTGCTGAACTTTAGACCTTGTGATTAAGCTGCAAGACAACAAAATAAACAATCATATTATAAACGGTAGTACACTTTTAAGTTTGTTTCATTAATATTAGTTTGGTTTTATGGCAAAAGGATGCGGGTGCGCAGCATAGCAGCTTTGAGTGAAAATTTTAAAAAGTTTTTCAAAACTAAAATATTTACAGATGTGTGGCCATATGGAATTACTATTCAATATAGGTATGTATATATGTTTGATATTTAATGATTTTTTTAGACTATACTGATTTCTTAAATTGTATATGCAAAAGCTATTCAAAACATAAGACACAATGCTTTAAGTCTGAATTTTAGAGATAGTTCTACTAAAATAAAACTTGAATTTTTAAAAATATTTCTTAACATAATTTTTGTGTTGCTGTTTAGATAATCTTAGACTATGTGTACATTGTATCTTAATTACAAACTCAATTCCTTTTGCTTTAAAAAATACCCTAAATAAAATAAACATTAGGCTTCTTCTAATTATGTGACCACTACTTTTTATTCATATATTTTAAATCAACTTGTATCTAAATATTATATATTTGAAAATGGAATAATGATATATAAATTAATATGTGCATTACAAATATTACAACATATATAAAATCATAAAAATCATATTACTTTAAATTTTAAACAGCTTAAATCTATAATTTTTATTTTTTTTAACTTTTAGAAATGTGTATTTTTTTTTTAAATATGTTTACTTTAAATTGATTAATATTAAAATCAATTTTTTATGTTGACGGTCTTTTCACGACATTAAACAATGAAAACCATTTTTAAGAGTAGCCCCTATATTTTTAATAAACCTCAAAATATGTGTTTATTTATTTTAAGACTCTCAACGTATAATAATTTCTGCTCAACAGAAGTCACTTAATTAAGCTGAAGAAAAAAAATAAAATCTCTTAAATCTCCCGTAAAAAAAGAAAAAAAATTGCTGTGAGATTTTATTGGTCAATTTTGTTTGTTTGTTTTTTGCTTTTGTTTCGCTGGGCGCACAATTTGCATTACATACATACATGCATACATATATGTGTGTATACATACTAACACACTTTCATTTTCAGCAGGCGCAGCAGCAGCAGCGCGACAACGACAACAATGCTGCCAATAAATTAAGTCAACGCTGCTCGGCGACGACATCAAAACAAAAAGTAAAACAAAAACACAAGAGATATTAAAAAAAATTCTCATGCAATTGAGTCTGCGCTGCTGACGCGGACAGCGACGCCGACGTTAACCGCGACAGCGACGGCAACACTGGTGGCTGAAGCGTGTGGGTATTTGTATGTATGTGTTGGTCTGCTTGATTGTTTGCTATGCATGTGTGTGTGGGGGCAGCGTAAAATAATAAAATAAAAAAAGAGAAAAAAAAACGAAAATTGTAGGCGACGACTTCCGTTCCCATTACAACAACAACAAGAGCAGCTTATTGCAAAATCAAAGTGTAATAAATAAACACAGTCACACACACACACACTCGCACATGCACATACAGCAAATATGGGCGTGTTTGTACAGTTCAATGATTTGATGTAGGCTGCTTTTAATATACACATAATGTATATACACATATATGTACATATGTATGCATGTATGCCTGTTGTTGCACTTGCTAATAATACGCACTTTTTTTATAGCAGCCAAGTAATTATAATTTTCCCTGGCTTTATCTACCTCTTCTTTTTTGTTGCGTACGCTTTGCATAAAGAAATTTCAGCCAGCTCGCTCCCTGCGCATTGTTGGAATTTCACTCACAGACACGCACACACACACACAGGCACACGCGCATAAAAGCTGCTACGTTGTTGCTTTTAAAGCGCAGATTTTTTTAATTTAATTAATGAGCAGCATACCTGCATGCAAATTTGTATACCGTGTTGCACTTTATTTATTAAATTTGTTGGCTTGGAAATGCCATTTTAATTTAGAAAAAAAAATGCACAATGGGTCCCACCGCGCCAGTGTTGCTCTAGCCGATAAATACGTATGTATGTCCAGAGAGATTCGCTGTGGTGGCCACGCGATATCCCAGTATTTATCGATTTACAGGGGACATTGCTGCACACAGTCTGGCAGCTCGTATGTTAAGAGACTCGTTCTTGCGTTAACAGTCTCCCAAATGCGCTAGCACTGTTAAGCAGAGCGGCAAATATTTTGAATTCAAATTTACAGTACCGCAGCAAAGTTCAACCCCAAGCAGCCTTTTACGAGCCCGTCTATTTCTATTAGCAAAAAGGTTAAATCCACCTCATCTGCTACCCACACACACACACACAAACACACAAAAAAAGCAACTGTCCACAATGTACAAACAAATATTTATTGAAAGTAGTGAGTCCCAAGAGAGAGATCTACTCTCCCCCTCTTCTCTCACTCTCTATCTCTCACTCTGTCGCTTTCAGTTATAGTAAAAAAGGGAGCAATGAAAAAAAAGGGCTCAGGCTGTGTACCAATTTCAATAAGCCGCTTCGTCTTAATGCAAAGCAAGCGACTTAAATGCATGTTTGCGCCATTATTGATGACCTTAGACAGGGGGTCACATCCCCGTCCCCACCTCCAACCCCTAACCCCCTGGATCAAGTATTGTAGTAGGCCACATAAAAAAACGCAACTTGTTTCCTGCTTTGCGGCTTGCTTACGCATTTCTCAAGGACCAAGAGAGGGCAGGGGCAGAGTCAGGGACAGGGGTTGGGCTCACAGGGGTGTGAAACTAGCGCGTCGAATTGGCCAAGGGTGCCAGCCACGTGCACGGCACAAACACAGTCCGTGCTGGGTTGGGAAAGGGGAAGGGGGCAAAGAAAATAATAAACATAAAAAGCAAATCCTTAAGGTGCAGTGGGCTATTTTTTCTGATCAGCACGGCAGGGTCAGCCGGTGTGGGTACCAAGGATGGGTGCGGGGGGTAGTTGATGACTTCATGTCCCCAAGGCAGGCAGGAGCCAGTGCAGCGGCTTTACCGTTACCCACTGACATCGTCTGCACTTTTATGGCCTGCACTGTGCGCCAGCTTTATGGCTTATACATAATATTAAATTTTGTATTTTATTTATGTCAAGACTGGAAAACAATCATCAATATTACTCTTTAAGCTTAGAATATTATGTAGGTTAACTTTCTTTTTGTGCTTAACTTTATGTTTATAGTCTAGAAATCAAACAAAATGGAACATTTTTTTTTTTTTTTTTTATTATTTATTGGCTCAACATTTTGCATTGATTTCAACTACGATTACCAAAATAGAACACGAATCATCCTTAAAAAAAGAAGACTTCTGCCAATTTGACAGAATTAAGACTTTTTACCTAGAAAGTAAACTAAAAGTATTAAAACTAAAGTAATTGCAATCTAACGAAAATTTTCGAGTTTGGTTTACGGCTCGAACCCATGTCTCAGCTTTCGGTTCGGTTCGTGAACCCAGTTTTTCACATCCCTGAGCCCAGGATGTTGATCATCACATTTTTTAAAATTTTAAAAGAACCCAACTAGAACTCTAATACTAATAAAGAATTTGCCAAAGTACGCACTTTCAGACTAAGAGGAAACTACTGTGAAAATTTCAGCTCTCTAGCTCTTATGGTTTAAGCCCTGCGTTGAACACCAATATCCCATAGCCAATCGCCAATCAGGATAAACTATTATATAAAACTATATAAATTAAACAAAATTTTGTATATTCACACATTTAAATGTCATCTTTATGTGCTACAAATTTTATTAAGATCGGACAATAAACCAAGAAGTTATTTAAGATTCAATTTACCATTGCATGGGGCTCAGGGAAGCTGAAGAAATAGCATAAAGCCAAAACTAACAACAGGGTATCTTAATCTCTAATATGCCTTTGTCTCATAGTTACTTAAATCTTTATATCAGACATAGTATGCCATGACATGTGTGAAAAATTTGAGGCGACAATTTTGTAACCCCTTGCCGAGAATTTATAAACTCTTCAGTTTATTTTCGGGCGTCTAAGCGAGTAGACCTATTTATTTACAATATTTATTTATTCTCTCAAATTTTAAAAACGTTTTCTTTCGCTTTTCATTTTTTTTATTTATGTGTTCAAAAATTTGTGTGAAATAAGTTTTATTAAGAACTTTTCAGTTTGCTGACCGGGCAGCAGTCGCTTCATCGGTTTAATTAAAGGACCCAATAGCTTTGCTCAACTGCATTTTTATCGGGAACAGTACCTGCACTAGGCACTAGAAGACAGTTCCAGAACAGATCGTACAAGTCCATCATGCCTGAGGGAAGAGCTTTTTATGGGAACGGTACTTCTCGCCGCAAATGCCACTGCGGTCAAGGTTATTGTGCCAGGAACCACCGGAGTGCAAGATGTAAAGTAAGTATATAGAATAATCCTTGAATGGGTTTTTGTGTATTTACTAATTCATCCCTCCCTCCCTCAGTCCCACTGCAAGGAGTGCGCCGAGATGCAGTCTGCAACCAACACAGAAGAAGACTCGCTCCAATCAAATTTAGTTACGCTGGGCTCGTTTTGATTTCCTCGATGGTTTTTATTCATGTATTGTGATTAACACACTCCCCAATCGAAAAATATTTCGGCCTGCAAAGATTAAGTGTTGATCACCAGCCAAATATATTTTTAATGGAATATATAATTTTATAAAATTTAATTATAATATTTTTTTGCAAAATTGTACCCTTAACAAAAGACTTTTCTATTTAGAAAAATAAAAGTAGAGAATCGAGAAAATAAACATGTATTGTATATTACTAAGACTCTTTATACTTAACTTGTCCGCCCTATTCTTGAGTATGGGTCTTGTATATGGTGTCCCCAAAACAAGGTTCATCAGGATAGAATAAAATCTGTACAAAAACAATTTCTACTCTTGGCGTTTGGGCGGGAGGTGGGTTGCATGTTGCCTGGGTCCGCTGGCTTGATATCGTTAGTACATCAACGTCCAAAAATAGATATACATATGAATAATATAATTCTGGAATATTAATGTTTAATAAATATATAAATTTATTTAATCGGCTGACGATTTTCGATGCTTATGTCTTTTCAATATTTAAATATAATTATACACATGCATTAAATTACATTAAAAATTAACCATAAATGTTTTTAGTTTATAGACTAAGAGATACCATGAACACAGACATTAAATTCTTTTATATTTATCACAAAAACAGATACAAACATATATAATGTGATGAATTTTCTCGATTCTCTCTACTTTTATTTTTCTAAATAGAAAAGTCTTGAAAAATGTTGAGGGTACAATTTCGCGAATTATAATTGCTATAATTATATTTTAATTAAATTATATTATATATTCCATTAAAATATATTTGGTTGGTGATCAACACTTAATCTTTGCAGGCCGAAATACCTTTCGATTGGGAAGTGTGTTAATCACAATCCATGAATAAAAACCATCGAGGAAATCAAAACGAGCCCAGCGTAACTAAATTTGATTGGAGCCAGTCTTCTGTGTTGGTTGCAGACTGCATCTCGGCACACTCCTTGCAGGGGGACTGAGGGAGGGAGGGATGAATTAGTAAATACACAAAAACCCATTCAAGGATTATTCTATATACTTACTTTACATCTTGCACTCTGGTGGTTCCTGGCACAATAACCTTGACCGCAGTGTCATTTGCGGCGAGAAGTACCGTTCCCATAAAAAGCTCTTTCCTCAGGCATGATGGACTGTACGATCTGTTCTGGAACTGTCTTCTAGTGCCTAGTGCAGGTACTGTTCCCGATAAAAATGCAGTTGAGCAGTAGCTATTGGGTCCTTTAATTAAACCGATGAAGCGACTGCTGCCCGGTCAGCAAACTGAAAAGTTCTTAATAAAACTTATTTCTCACATAAATAAAATAAACAAACACCGACAAATAAACATTTTTTAAAATTTGAGAGAATAAATAAATATTGTAAATAAATAGGTCTACTCGCTTAGACGCCCGAAAATAAACTGAAGAGTTTATAAATTCTCGGCAAGGGGTTACAAAATTGTCGACTCAAATTTTTCACACATGTCATGGCATACTATGTCTGATATAAAGATTTAAGTAACTATGAAACAAAGGCATATTAGAGATTAAGATACCCTGTTGTTAGTTTTGGCTTTATGCTATTTCTTCAGCTTCCCTGAGCCCCATGCAATGGTAAATTGAATCTTAAATAACTTATTGTTTTATTGTCCGATCTTAATGAAATTTGTAGCACATAAAGATGACATTTAAATGTGTGAATATACAATATTTTATTGAATTTATCTTATACTAGCATTGCCTGGAGTGCCTTGCTACTAAATATTTCTCCATTGCGCTTTTTGTCCACCTTTTCATTTTCCTTACGTCTCGATCATGTTGAAAAAAATTTTGGAGCTGATCAAATAAAAAATACAAAAAGTTGCATACAGCATTTATACTCCGATTTTCCAATTTTATTGATTGAATTTTCAATAATTTTCAAGTAATGTTCTTAACTTTTATACCCTGAACCCATTATAAATGGGAAAAAGGGTATAATGGTTTTGTGCAAAAGTATGTAGGGAAGCATCTCCGATTCCATAAAGTATATATATATATATATACCATATACATGGTACATACTACTTATTTATACACATACCACATAAACATATACTTGTAAAAACTCACATATGCTTGAATGCTTATCTATATTTGAAATGCTTTACGCACTTTGGCAATTTGCAATGACGTGCTGGAGTGGTGGAGGGGGGGCTGGGAGGGAGGGTTTTCAAACACTTTCGCTTCTGTGGCTTTCCCCCCTTTTTTTTCGTGCTCCTTGCGGCATTTGGCTTGCTGTTGTTTTCGTTGTTGCTTTTGTTTTTCTAACCTAACCAAAATCTCTGAGCACATTTGTTGCTGCCGGCGTTCTTTGCTGTTTGTTCTTTTTGCGTTTGCTTACAATAAAATCAAAGATTGCGTCTGGGATTTTGTTTTCGCAAACCTTGAAAGAAAAGCAAGTCACACGAGCGGAGTCCCAATTCCAGATCCAGTCTCTTTGCTCTCCCCAGTCCCATTCCCGCGGGAGAAGTCAGCAAAAGTGAGTTGGGCCCGAGGCCTTCGAATAATAACTTATTGATTTCGATTGCACAGTTAATGTTACTCCAAAATTAAAGTAGCATCGGCTAGTTGTAAAGGCGCTGCAAAACCGCACAAATAATTACGTATACGTTGCCTTTGCCTGCCAAGCGCAGTTTGGGGTGGGGAGAGGTGAAAACACAATCACACAGCAAACAAAACAAAAACAAAAAAACAATGCCCGAGCTTTGTTCAAGAATCTAAAAAGCAAAAAGTGTGGCACAAAATCTGTAACTGAGGATTAGTGTGTGGAAGATAGAGATGAACCCTGATTGGGAACCATAATTGTTTAAAGTAAGTAGTTTAAATATATATATTTTTCACAAATGCTAAAATATTTTTTAAAATAATAAAAAAGTCTAGAGTTTTGATTAGTATGTTTTGACTTTATAAAATATTTTATTGCTCGAATTTTTAACGGCATTGGTTTTTATTATTTCAATCTCTTTTTTCAGGATTTTTAGGCAATCAGTTTGCATATTCATTCGATCTGATTTTATATACATTAAAGCAATGTTCAACAACTATCTCTATGCATTATTTGTCCAGAAATGCACAAAAAAATTGTATATCTATTTATTAAAATTAAAATCAGTTAAAAAAACCCCAACAATACACTTCTGATACTTTAACTAATATTTTAATCGTTCAAGTCTTTGTATATTATTTGAATAGATATCTTTTCTGCTGGCCATTACCTGTAACATGCAAAAATATATATAATATAATAATAATAATAACCTTTAGGTAGCTTTGATGTTAACATCTCACAGGCAACTGCTCAGGAGAGCTTCCTTTATGCTGGCCTGTTGGATTATTGTTGTTTTAGGTAAAGTATTGGGGAGCTTGTCTATTTACTCTTATGTGTATTATGAAATAAAATTAGAGTAATTTTTCCGATGAGCTCTTCACTAGCGAATATAGCTGCAAATTATTAGATAATGTATTTGATGTAAGTTTTTAATGAATATTGAAGTTTTTACATTTTTTTAATATACATGTAGTATAAATTATATTTTAATTTGTTTACTTACGTTGACAGCATTTGTTACGACTAGATAAATGTATAAATATTTTCGGGTATAAAATTGTTTAAAAATATTTCTAATAAAAAATAAAATTTAGAATTCTGTAGCTTAAGCTAAACTAAATAAATGGTCGTGATTCGCGTGATTAAATGGGACTCACGTACCCATCCCTAGCTTATGCCTGTACACATCCAATTTGCAACAGAAACACCAGGGGCGTTGGGCGTGGCGGACAGGAAAAGCTGTTTGTAATTGAGCTCGAGAGTCACAGATGTTTTGAGGATTTAACAATGCGACAATGATGAGCCAGCCGCTAGGTTCTGGGGGGGCAAGTCCTGGGCAGGACACTGCTGGCTGCGTACAATCCAGCAATTTGAATTAATAAGTTTATTATTTTCTAGTTGGCCTTCGGATTTGTAGCGGATTTGTATTTTATGTTATTTAATTTGCCCAGGACGAAGCCAGTAGCTGGCAGCAGCAGTGGGCCCAAGGACTTGCAGGACTCAGCTGTTTGTCTGAACGCAGCAGCTCAAAGTCTCATTTAGTTTTGCCTTAGCTTTGTATGCTCCAATTTTCCACCCTTGCAACAATGAAATGCGCCCCAAAATGTTCTCTCAAGGAATTTTTATTTGTATTTCATTTTATTTTTGCATTAGTGTACTTAGGATTTTAAAATGATTTTTTTTTTGTTTTCAGCTGCAGTTTTGCTTAAGCTTCATATTTATTATTTCTTTTTCATTTAATTTCTTTCTATGCCCTTGCAGAGGGTATTATCATTTTGTCACAAAATATGTATCATACTAAGGGAGACCCGACCCCATAAACTATATGATCAGCATCAGCAGCATAGCAGATATTATATTAAGGAAACTATCGGATTACTATATGCCATTGGATATAGTTAGTTAGTTTAATTGATTTATCAAATTATTTTATAAATGAGCAGGTGGATTCCGGTCTGCAAGGGTATGTAATCTTCGGCGTGCCGAAGTTCAGTTTTCATCTCTTTGTTTTTTAATAAGTAATTGCCATTTTCAATGCTCTTAATTTTTAAAACTTTTATTCAACATGATTGTGCTCAACGTTTTCTTTGTTATCTAAATGTTTTAATGATAAATTATGATAAATTTGGTATTATGTCTTGAAAATGATTTAATGAATATCATTTTCCATAATTTGATTCGTTGCAATTGAAACTTGAATTTTGTTTTCGACAGCATTTTCCAAATAATTGTGTAAGTGTTTATTTAATATATGTTTAATAATAGTTTTAATTGCATTTATGTAAATCTACAATGTAAAATCAGCATTTATGATTGGAATATTCTACGAAACAAGTTTTAATTAAATTAATTGCACAATTACATAAGTTATCAAAATGTGCTTTCCAAGCTAGCGATATTTTGTTCGAAATTCTGGAATATTTTGTCATTTGGAAAGACATTTAAGTTCGGTCTGCCGAACTTGATATCATTTTTGATCTATGGTTTTAAGTATATATTTTCAAGTATTTTGTTGCTACAGCGAAACCTCTTTAAAGCTTATTCATAAAACACAAACTGCCAAATTTGCAATTAATTTCGATTCCATATAATTGGAGGAAAATGAAATGAAGCGCGGAAAAGGCACAGGAAACGGTTTTTATTGATTCCGAAACAAAGGATATGATAGATATGATATAATATTAAAGCCTGAACTAAAGAAATATTTTGATATGCGTCTAATTGACTTTGTCATGAGTTGAAGGTCGAGCTTTGGCTTGAAAACAAAGTGTTATCTTTCTTAGCTGTGACTATTTACGCTTAGCATACGAGTTTTATATAGAACACTTCTCTAGTAGACAGTTCTAGAAGCACTTTGCATAAATTGAAATTCTAATTTTCAGTTGCTCAAACATTTATTGTCAAAATTATACGCAGGTTTTTGGATTTTCTTCATCATTTGCATCCATCAAAATTCAATTTTGAATTGTAGTCGATAGAGTTAATTTTAGAATTGAGGGGGGAGTTTGCATAGAGCTACGTTTATATATAAATATATAGAGTTCTTCGTATATATGTATATATTTGTAGGCATAGGTATGTACATACATTTAAAGCAAAATTATCAGATAGAGAGCGTTCAGGTGGAGGAGCGATAGGTACACACATATGTCAATGTTTACAATGTTATTTTAGATTCTATTTCATAGAATACGCGTACATTACAACAAATACTTATTCCTATCATATGTCGAAATCAATTGTGTATAGTCTGCTGAAATACATATACATATCTATATATATATATATTTACAATTCGATTTTAATTATGTTGAATGCAAAACTTAAGCTATTGACTTGAAATTGAACTTAATGCTAAGCTATTACTATTGATAAGCATCTCATGTGTTTGACCAAAAAATCACCTATATCTATTATAGTATTATTACGTGCATGGTGCCCTAACCAAAAGTTATTATAATCATGCCAGTTCGGCATTTGAATCGACTTCTACTCAAACTATTATTTATTTATTAAAGTGTGATACTTGAAATAGCTTGGAATGGAATCGGAAAAAAAACCCGGAGCGGACTGTACATTTTTCAAAAGTACAAAGATCTATGAAAGTTCTTAGAAAGAATAATTGATCTGTTGTATAATAAATTTTAGAATAAACGCTGTTACAGTAAATCATATATTTCAGAACAGTTTTGGAATGATTTCTGTTCTAAAGAATACTTAAGTAATACGAAAAGCAATAGGTATATTATAGTAAAGCTTTTGCTAATGATACAAAATTGGAATTGCAAGCATTAAAGAACATTTACGAACTTTCAACTAACATATGAAAGTTCCACTATTGATACGTAATCAGAATACAAAACACTACCAAGTATTTTAGCTAAACTTTAAAATTTGCAATAGTTTGCTTCTGGTTAGGACATTTTCAACTACGACAAGCCGAAGTTTGCTTATAAATCATTTAATTTTAAATGCATTTTTTTTACTTTAAATGCATAAAATTCGCATTGTGTTTTCTGTTTTCGGTTTTCTGTATTTTCGTTTTAAATTTGCCATATAATATTTGATATATATTTCAAATGTGTGCTAAAATCGCGTGTACTTTTTGTTTGTTTTTCCTGTTTTGTTGTGTGTTGTTTTTCTCTACAATTTCATTCAATACATCAGCGTTTGGGTGTTGGGCTTAAAACCTAAATTCTTGCGCTGCAGAAACAAATGTATCTCCCGGAAGTTGGGACGACTTGATTCGTTGCGTTGCCAGCACTCACACATTAGATCGTAAATTTCCCGCGGACAGTTGAGTGGCATTGGCAAGAGTTCCTGCAAATATATATATATATATATATATGTATATTATAAATACTACTAGTGCTACAACAACATACTGCTGCTTGCTACTTACATGCATTTTGTCGTCCTGATAGATATGTCCGATGTTTTCAATAACATTCGCATCTGTCATGTGCTCGTAGGGCTGCTCCCGGGCGAATGTCAATATCTCCCAGAGGGCAACGGCAAAGGACCAAACATCCGATTTGGTGCTAAATTTGGCCTACAATTAAATCGAGTTTTTTTTTCTTTATTAATACAAAACTTGTGTATGACCGGCAAAAAAGGGATTTCGCTTATGTTTGTTTGCACGGCTTTTGGCTTAAGGATTTTGCGGTTGTTGCTGTTGCTGTTGTTGTTGTTGTTGCGCTCCGGCACAAAAGCTATTCATGTGCACATACACATACGTATATACTTTAAGGCAACTTTTGCGCTTTTTAATATGTATGTATAAATAGCAAAGAGCATCTGAGCAACCCCTTTGCCACCCCTTTTGCCCTTTGCCACAGTTGACGTTCGTTTGCCCCAAAGGCAAACTAAAAGCAGCTTGTACAACGTTGTCTAAAACACACACAAACAACAACAATAATCATAACAACAACAACAGCAACAACGCAGCATATATCTAGTGCTATATGCGTGGGCTTATCCATGGGGTTTATCCAGCCCCTTTTCCCCCTCCTCCCCATCGTCCAGAAAACTTCATACATGTCCTTTTGTCTGTGCGGCTGTTTTGTGTTGTCTGCGCCGTTTTTCATGTAGTTAATTAATTTATTTAGTGCGGTTTTTCGCTCGGGGATTTATAAAATATTTTGCTCCGTTTCGGTTCTATTTTTTGTACTTTTGTAATTTTTATTTGTTTTTCTTTTTTGGTTTTTTTTGTTGCTTTGCTTCCTTTTAGTCTGTAATAAAAATCGTGCTCTATGCCATTTTCAGCGCAAATTAAAGTGCTCTGTTGGCATTTCAGATGAGCGTGTAACTCTGATATGCCAGAGTTGTTGCACTCCAAACATATGCAAGTTAATTGGATTGTTCAATCCCTGAGGCAAATAAATGCATATTGAGTAAAATCTTGTAGTATGCCAAAGTACATGTGTACATGCTACGACTAATACCAATTCAAAAGTGCCTTTTTATTAATTCTGATCCGATTTTAACTTGTAAATTACATATATAAAGATTCCGATTAGGATTTATTTTTATTTTTATACCCTGAACAGGCATAAGGATGCATCTCCGACCCCATAAAGTATATATATATTATTGATCACTATCAACAGCCGAGTCAATCTAGCCATAACCGTCTGTCTGTCCGTCTGCCTGTCCATCTGTCTGTCTGTCTGTCTGTCCGTCTGTCCGCCTGTATGAACGCGCTGATCTCATTTTTTTTCCAATATCCTAACTTGTTCAAAAGTTATCGGTAAATTAGGATTCCACATTAGTGTTTTTTAGGTGAAGCTTAAAAGTTATATGAGGTAGAGGCACTAAATTTGATATGTATGTTCTCCAATCAAATACAAAAGTAAAATCTATTTCACTTTTTGGATACCTCCTTCGATCTCCCAGAAATCGAAAAATATGTATTTTCAGAGGCACGACCTTCGGATTTTGCATAGTCTCACATTTTTGAGCCATCTTTATGCACAAGAATAAAACTAGCTGCCAAATTATGATCAAAATGGCCTCGGGATTGACACCCACAATCAATTAAACGTAAAATTTCAAGATTCTATTTTTTGAAAAATCAAAATTTGTAAGGGTCCCCCCTTATGCTTTTTTCGCCAAAAAAATCCAAAATTGAATTTTTTCAAAAATTCATAAATTTTAGATGTGGAATTAAAGGCAATGACAAACTATGATCAAAATGGCCTCGGGATTGACAATCGGTTTAGATTTGACAGAGTTGTGGCAGTTTGAAGTCTGGGAAGGTCATTTATAAGGAACTTTTCGTAGTTTGGGCACTTTACAAACCAATTTTTTTGTCACTTTTTGGGTGATTTTTGACAGAAAAATGAAACACCACAAAATCACTTTTTGTGTAGTTTTTTATACTAGTTGAGACACCCATAATCAATTAAACGTAAAATTTCAAGATTCTATTTTTTGAAAAATCAAAATTGGTAAGGGTCCCCCCTTATGCTTTTTTCGCCAAATAAATCCAAAATTTTTTTGTTTCAAAAATGCACAAACTTGTGATATAGAATACAACTAGATGCCAAATTATGATCAAAATGGCCTCGGGATTGACAATCGGTTCAGATTTGACAAAGTTGTGGCTGTTTGAAGTCTGGGAAGGTCATTTATAAGGAACTTTTCGTAGTTTGGGCACTTTACAAGTCAATTTTTTTGTCTTTTTTGGCGTGATTTTTGACAGAAAAATGAAAGACCCCAAAATCACTTTTCGTATAGTTTTTTATACTAGTTGAGACACACACAATCAATTAAACGTAAAATTTCAAGATTCTATTTTTTGAAAAATCAAAATTGGTAAGGGTCCCCCCTTATGTATTTTTCTCCAAAAAAAATCGAAATATAATATTTTCAGAAAAATTAAATACCACAAAATTACTTTTCGTATAGTTTTTTTTATACTACTATACTCGACTAGAGCACTCTTACTTGTTTTATTTATATGATTTTATATATTTAGCTGAATTTTATATTTATATGAATATGCTGTCAACATAATAACTAATATTAATCCAAGTCCAGCCTTTTTCCGAATCGATTTAATAAAGTAGATTAAATATATTAACAGCGCTGTTGCTTCATATCAAAACTATCAACCATCTTCCTTATTGCAGTTGTACTTCAAACTAGCAATTCTTTATAATATTATTAGTTCCCAAGCTTAGTAAAAAATGAAAATGTTTGCTAAATATTCACGCTTTTTGCTTATTCAAGTTGTCCTAATAGACTTATCATAACGTGAAGTCCGACCGGAAAAGGTAACTGACATAAATCGCCAGCTTAAAGAGGCAGCAGAAAAAGCAAATTAAAAATAATTAACACAATTACAACTCATTTTGCAGTCAAGCTGCCTTGAAGGATCTACTGCCCCACTCTGATAACCAACTTCACTGGCTTCTTGGAAAACCCCAGTGGGAATAAGAGTGGTCGGGTGTGTGTTCGGACAAGGTAGTGGTAAACAGACAGAGAGAGAGAGAGAGAGAGAGAGAGAGGACAGAGAATGAACACTGTTCATTAATTTATAATTATAAACTTGTGCCTCGGCGCACAACTCATGCAACAAATGAGCAAAACAAAAAAAATAAAAATAAAATAAAAAATATATATATATAATAAAAATGTGAACAAGGTGCATTTGTTGGACTTGGACTTGGATAAGAGGAGTGCTCGAGCGGGAATAGACTTACCAGCAGGACACTCTCCCAGGCCATCCAGCGTATGGGCATTGGCTGCGTCTGTCGTCCCGTGGTGCCCTCCAGCTGGCAATAGTCCGACGCATAGGCCGAACGGTTTATCACAGTGCCAATGGAGCAGACTTTGACGCTAAGCTCGGGTCCAATGATGCAACTTCTGCAATGGGAGAGATTAAGTCGAGATTTTGCATCAGAAATCTGTGGCAGCATTGAAAATTCAATTAAAAATACCAGAAATTAAATAAACAAACACTTCCGCAGGCCAAAAAGCCAAACGAGAGTCAGCTTCAGTTTCAGCATCATCTCCAGCTCCAGCGTCAGCCAGGATATGCTCCTTGCTGTCACGAGTTGATTGCTTCGTCGTCGTACCCCATTTTCGTGCCACATAACCATTCTCATCCTTGTCGTCGCATGCATTTCAAATGAGCGTCGCTGTCAAACAAACCCTGGCCCCCCCTCCCCACATCAACTCTCTTTTCCCCTGCCATTGCCTGCTGTGTGCTTTACTTGAGGGGGTTGCATGTGTAGTTGTTGTTGTTGTTCTTGCTTCTGTCATTTAAGAAGGCATTTGCAACTTGATGAAGGGGTTTGCAACAGTTTAGCTTAGTGGTATATATCTGGCTAAACATTACTCCGATTTACATGAAATGGAAGATTTCTTAGTCACTTAAATTTCTTCTAATATAAATAAAATATGTGATTAAAAAAAGTATATTCAAGCTTCCAATCAGCTTAAAGATGTCGCTTTACATTTGAGTTGTACAAAGCTAATATTCGTAAATAAAAATATTATTCCTTATGGAAAAATTTGGTATTGCTAGAAAATACTCTAGAGTTAGGCACTATATTCTGATGAACAGGTTTACTCTGACTTTCGTTTTTTGTATGCTTTTAATTGAAATAAAATCATTATCTAGACATTTTCGCTCCGATTGAATTCAAGTTTTAAATATTGTAATTCGAAAATAAAATCTTAATTTAATAGCTCAAAATATATACAAGGTAAACAGGAAATTAACATTGTTGAAAGTGATATGGATACATTTTCTATACATTATAAGAATAATGTATCTTATGTGAATCCATGGGCTTCATTGCTTTCGACTCATAATTAAATGATTTAAACTTTGAAAATATTGCTAAGAAATTTTCAAAACATTTAAAAAGATTTCATATTGAAGAGTTATTTTTTATAAATTTTAATTACAACGTAAAATTGAAAAATTAGTTTTGTAATATAATATTCTATTGATTTTTATGACATTGGCAACATATATATAATCTTTAGAAAAAGGAAGAAAAAGCTTATAATCTGTACTTAACTCCAATCAAAAATAAATAAGGTTTGCCAAGAGTCTTAAGGGTATCCAAAATTCAGGTTTGTAAATAGCCATTGTTGTTTCCTGCTTAAGGGCATTGCCGGTGCAAAACAGATTTTACGTTACGTTTGGAAGCTGGCAAGTGGTCAGTCCGCTGAGAGCTGAGTACTGAGCGCCCCGAGGTCAGCAGTAGCAGCAGCAGCAGTTGGAAGCTTTATATTTTTGTATTATTGTTTCAGTTGCAACCCCATCTACCCGGGCAGGAAGCAAAGAGATGAGTCTGAGGCGGCAGAACAACAAAAACTGGGGGATCAACAAATGTTGAAGCATGACTGAAAATGACAACTTAAGCGGAGTGGAAAGGAAGACTGAGAAATATATGTATATATATATTGGGTTGTTTCGGCTTGCATTGGGGGAGTGCCGTAAATGAAACCATGAAATGGTAAACACAATCAACATTTGATATTGAGCAAAGCGGAGTGTGCCAAAGTTAAGTAAATACGGCGACAGTTTGAGGTTATGACTGATGACATACCTTAGAGGACCATTGAGAATTTGAAAATATGCGAATTTAGAAAGAGAGTGGATGCAAAAATCTGCAAAAATGCGACAAATGCTCAACTGGAAATGACAGAATAATATAAAGAATGTAGAAAATGTTGATAAAGAGATTTTTAATGAGAAAAGCAATTTAGCTTTTTTACATTTTCTTTCTATCAGATGGAATAAGAGAATAGCTATTACATAGAATGCAACCGAATAATACATAATGAAGAAACTATATTACAAACAATAGTAAAAATGCAACAAAATAACAATAAAAGTTAAGAAATCTATATTTTGAATGGGAATAACAGAAATAAAATTTGTATGGAAATAAATAAATTATATGTGTATGAATGTTAAGTGATAGAATCTCTTATTTAAACATAAATACATATTTAAGTTGTTATAAGACTTCAAAAATATATACGCAAAATGTTTTAAACTGGAATAAAATAAATGAAAAGAAAATATATATTCACACTAGTAGTAATATATGAAAATTTATGCAAATTTTGAATACAATTTACATCCTCAATAAATTCAAAAATGTATGTATAAGAATAGATTCAAAAATAAATTCTTAAACACCAAACGTTAAAATTATAGCAAAAAAAGATATTAGGTTGTCTGATACTGACAGCAAAGTTTATTTCCAAAAACATTTTTCCTTTTTTTTTACCCTGATCCCATTAAAAATGGGAAAAAAGGGTATATTGGTTTTGTGCAAAAGTATGTAACAGGCATAAGGAAGCATCTCCGACCCCATAAAGTATATATATTATTGATCGCTATCAATAGTCGAGTCGATCTAGCCATGTCCGTCTGGCTGTCCGTCTGTCCATCTGACCGTCTGTCCGTCTGTCCGTCTGTATGAACGCGCTGTTCTCGGAGACTACAAAAGCTAGAGACTTCATATTTGAAATATTTTTTCGATATCTCAACCCGTTCAAAAGTTATCGATAAATTTCGATTCCAGACCAGTGTTTTTAAGGCATAACTTGAAAGTCATAAAAACTAGAAACTTTATATTTCTGTTCAAGTTACTGTATTGCCGGTTCGACACAAACTCATCATTTTCTGTTCGATATCTGAATCCTTTCAAAAGTTATCGATAAATTAAGATTCCAGAACAGAGTTTTTAAGGTATAGATTAGAAGTTATAAGAGGTAGAGTCACCAAATTTGGTACATATATTCTCCTATAGCATACAAAGGTAAAATACATTTCACTTTTTGGATACCCCTCTCCAATCTCACAGAAATTGAAAAATACGTAATTTTAAAGGTATGACCTTCGGATTTTACAAAGTTGCACATTTATATGCCAGCTTTGTGTCCTACAAATTTCATTTTGATCAGACAATAAACAAAGAAGTTATAAACGATTCAATGTACCATAGTTTAAAGCCAAAGGAAGAAGAATTAATGCAAATGTATGACGCGCGTAGCCAGCTTGAGTTTGTATATGTGTGTGTGTTTCTATGTATGAATGCAGATAAATAACTTCAATGAATGTAAGACCTTGGATCAGGGTATATCCTAGTCGGGCACTCTCGACTAGTTTATACTATATTTGACACCCACAATCGATTAATAAAAGAATTTCAAGAATCTATTTTTTGAAAAACCAATTTTTGTAATATGCTTATGCTTTTTTCGCAAAAATATTTGAAAAAATTTAACTTTCAATAATGAATATATTTGAAATGTAGAATTGATGAATAGGACAAACCATGAACAAAATGGCCCCAAGCTTTACAATCGGTTCAGTTTTGACCAAGTTATGGGAGTTCAAAGTCTAGGAAGGGCATTTATATGGACTTTTTGCGTTTACAAGTAAATTTTTTATGTCATTTTGGCATGATTTTTGACAGAAAAATGAAACACCTCAGAATCTTTTTTCTTATAGTTTTTTATACTATATTTGACACCCACAATCGATTAATAAAAGAACTTCAAGAATCTATTTTTTGAAAAACCAATTTATGCTTTTTTCGCAAAAATATTTGAAAAAATTTAACTTTCAATAATGAATATATTTGAAATGTAGAATTGATATATAGGACAAACCATGAACAAAATGGCCCCAAGCTTTACAATCGGTTCAGTTTTGACCAAGTTATGGGAGTTCAAAGTCTAGGAAGGGCATTTATATGGACTTTTTGCGTTTACAAGTCAATTTTTTATGTCATTTTGGCATGATTTTTGACAGAAAAATGAAACACCTCAGAATCTTTTTTCTTATAGTTTTTTATACTATATTTGACACCCACAATCGATTAATAAAAGAATTTCAAGAATCTATTTTTTGAAAAATCAATTTTTGTAAGGGTCCCCCCTTATGCTTTTTTCGCAAAAATATTTGAAAAAATGTAACTTTCAATAATGAATAAATTTGAAATGTAGAATTGATATATAGGACAAACCATGAACAAAATGACCTCAAGCTTGACAATCGGTTCAGTTTTGACCAAGTTATGGGAGTTCAAAGTCTAGGAAGGGCATTTATATGGACTTTTTGCGTTTACAAGTCAATTTTTTTTGTCATTTTGGCATGATTTTTGACAGAAAAATGAAACACCTCAGAATCTTTTTTCTTATAGTTTTTTATACTATATTTGACACCCACAATCGATTAATAAAAGAATTTCAAGAATCTATTTTTTGAAAAATCAATTTTTGTAAGGGTCCCCCCTTATGCTTTTTTCGCAAAAATATTTGAAAAAATGTAACTTTCAATAATGAATAAATTTGAAATGTAGAATTATTATATATAAGAAACCATGAACAAAATGGCCTCAAGCTTGACAATCGGTTCAGTTTTGACCAAGTTATGGGAGTTCAAAGTCTAGGAAGGGCATTTATATGGACTTTTTGCGTTTACAAGTCAATTTTTTTTGTCATTTTGGCATGATTTTTGACTGAAAAATGAAACACCTCAGAATCTTTTTTCTTATAGTTTTTTATGCTATATTTGACACCCACAATCGATTAACAAAAGAACTTCAAGAATCTATTTTTTGAAAAATCAATTTTTGTAAGGGTCCCCCCTTATGCTTTTTTCGCAAAAATATTTGAAAAAATTTAACTTTTAATAATGAATATATTTGAAATGTAGAATTGATATATAGGACAAACCATGAACAAAATGGCCTCAAGCTTGACAATCGGTTCAGTTTTGACCAAGTTATGGGAGTTCAAAGTCTAGGAAGGGCATTTATATGGACTTTTTGCGTTTACAAGTCAATTTTTTTTGTCATTTTGGCATGATTTTTGACAGAAAAATGAAACACCTCAGAATCTTTTTTCTTATAGTTTTTTATACTATATTTGACACCCACAATCGATTAATAAAAGAATTTCAAGAATCTATTTTTTGAAATATCAATTTTTGTAAGGGTCCCCCCTTATGCTTTTTTCGCAAAAATATTTGAAAAAATGTAACTTTCAATAATGAATAAATTTGAAATGTAGAATTGATATATAGGACAAACCATGAACAAAATGGCCTCAAGCTTGACAATCGGTTCAGTTTTGACCAAGTTATGGGAGTTCAAAGTCTAGGAAGGGCATTTATATGGACTTTTTGCGTTTACAAGTCAATTTTTTTTGTCATTTTGGCATGATTTTTGACAGAAAAATGAAACACCTCAGAATCTTTTTTCTTATAGTTTTTTATACTATATTTGACACCCACAATCGATTAATAAAAGAACTTCAAGAATCTATTTTTTGAAAAATAAATTTTTGTATGGGTCCCCCCTTATGCTTTTTTCGCAAAAATATTTTAAAAAATTTAACTTTCAATAATGAATAAATTTGAAATGTAGAATTGATATATAGGACAAACCATGAACAAAATGGCCTCAAGCTTGACAATCGGTTCAGTTTTGACCAAGTTATGGGAGTTCAAAGTCTAGGAAGGGCATTTATATGGACTTTTTGCGTTTACAAGTCAATTTTTTTTGTCATTTTGGCATGATTTTTGACAGAAAAATGAAACACATCAGAATCTTTTTTCTTATAGTTTTTTATACTATATTTGACACCCACAATCGATTAATAAAAGAATTTCAAGAATCTATTTTTTGAAAAATCAATTTTTGTAAGGGTCCCCCCTTATGCTTTTTTCGCAAAAATATTTGAAAAAATGTAACTTTCAATAATGAATAAATTTGAAATGTAGAATTGATATATAGGACAAACCATGAACAAAATGGCCTCAAGCTTGACAATCGGTTCAGTTTTGACCAAGTTATGGGAGTTCAAAGTCTAGGAAGGGCATTTATATGGACTTTTTGCGTTTACAAGTCAATTTTTTATGTCATTTTGGCATGATTTTTGACAGAAAAATGAAACACCTCAGAATCTTTTTTCTTATAGTTTTTTATACTATATTTGACACCCACAATCGATTAATAAAAGAACTTCAAGAATCTATTTTTTGAAAAATCAATTTTTGTAAGGGTCCCCCCTTATGCTTTTTTCGCAAAAATATTTGAAAAAATGTAACTTTCAATAATGAATATATTTGAAATGTAGAATTGATATATAGGACAAACCATGAACAAAATGGCCTCAAGCTTGACAATCGGTTCAGTTTTGACCAAGTTATGGGAGTTCAAAGTCTAGGAAGGGCATTTATATGGACTTTTTGCGTTTACAAGTCAATTTTTTTTGTCATTTTGGCATGATTTTTGACAGAAAAATGAAACACATCAGAATCTTTTTTCTTATAGTTTTTTATACTATATTTGACACCCACAATCGATTAATAAAAGAATTTCAAGAATCTATTTTTTGAAAAATCAATTTTTGTAAGGGTCCCCCCTTATGCTTTTTTCGCAAAAATATTTTAAAAAATTTAACTTTCAATAATGAATAAATTTGAAATGTAGAATTGATATATAGGACAAACCATGAACAAAATGGCCTCAAGCTTGACAATCGGTTCAGTTTTGACCAAGTTATGGGAGTTCAAAGTCTAGGAAGGGCATTTATATGGACTTTTTGCGTTTACAAGTCAATTTTTTTTGTCATTTTGGCATGATTTTTGACAGAAAAATGAAACACCTCAGAATCTTTTTTCTTATAGTTTTTTATACTATATTTGACACCCACAATCGATTAATAAAAGAACTTCAAGAATCTATTTTTTGAAAAATCAATTTTTGTAAGGGTCCCCCCTTATGCTTTTTTCGCAAAAATATTTGAAAAAATGTAACTTTCAATAATGAATAAATTTGAAATGTAGAATTGATATATAGGACAAACCATGAACAAAATGGCCTCAAGCTTGACAATCGGATCAGTTTTGACCAAGTTATGGGAGTTCAAAGTCTAGGAAGGGCATTTATATGGACTTTTTGCGTTTACAAGTCAATTTTTTTTGTCATTTTGGCATGATTTTTGACAGAAAAATGAAACACCTCAGAATCTTTTTTTCTTATAGTTTTTTATACTATATTTGACACCCACAATCGATTAATAAAAGAATTTCAAGAATCTATTTTTTGAAAAATCAATTTTTGTAAGGGTCCCCCCTTATGCTTTTTTCGCAAAAATATTTGAAAAAATGTAACTTTCAATAATGAATAAATTTGAAATGTAGAATTGATATATAGGACAAACCATGAACAAAATGGCCTCAAGCTTGACAATCGGATCAGTTTTGACCAAGTTATGGGAGTTCAAAGTCTAGGAAGGGCATTTATATGGACTTTTTGCGTTTACAAGTCAATTTTTTTTGTCATTTTGGCATGATTTTTGACAGAAAAATGAAACACCTCAGAATCTTTTTTCTTATAGTTTTTTATACTATATTTGACACCCACAATCGATTAATAAAAGAATTTCAAGAATCTATTTTTTGAAAAATCAATTTTTGTAAGGGTCCCCCCTTATGCTTTTTTCGCAAAAATATTTGAAAAAATTTAACTTTCAATAATGAATAAATTTGAAATGTAGAATTGATATATAGGACAAACCATGAACAAAATGGCCTCAAGCTTGACAATCGGTTCAGTTTTGACCAAGTTATGGGAGTTCAAAGTCTAGGAAGGGCATTTATATGGACTTTTTGCGTTTACAAGTCAATTTTTTTTGTCATTTTGGCATGATTTTTGACAGAAAAATGAAACACCTCAGAATCTTTTTTCTTATAGTTTTTTATACTATATTTGACACCCACAATCGATTAATAAAAGAATTTCAAGAATCTATTTTTTGAAAAACCAATTTTTGTAAGGGTCCCCCCTTATGCTTTTTTCACAAAAATATTTTAAAAAATTTAACTTTCAATAATGAATAAATTTGAAATGTAGAATTAATATATATAAGAAACCATGAACAAAATGGCCTCAAGCTTGACAATCGGTTCAGTTTTGACCAAGTTATGGGAGTTCAAAGTCTAGGAAGGGCATTTATATGGACTTTTTTTGGACAGAAAAATGAAACACCTCAGAATCTTTTTATACCCTGATCTCATTAAAAATGGGAAAAGGGGTATAATGGTTTTGTGCAAAAGTATGTTACAGGCATAAGGAAGCATCTCCGACCCCATAAAGTATATATATTATTGATCGCTATCAATAGTCGAGTCGATCTAGCCATGTCCGTCTGGCTGTCCGTCTGTCCGTCTGTATGAACGCGCTGTTCTCGGAGACTACAAAAGCTAGAGACTTCATATTTGGAATATAGTGTTCTCCTAGTGCCGGGTCAATACAAGTTCAACTTTTTTTTTCTATATCTCATCCCGTTCAAAAGTTATCGATAAATATCGATTTTAGACAAGTGTTTTTCGGGCATAACTTGAAAGTCGTAAAAGCGAGAAACTTTATATTTAAGTTTAAGTTACTGTATTGCTGGCTCTAAACAAACTTATCATTTTTTTTTCAATATCTCAATCGTTGCAAAAGTTATCGATAAATTAAGTTTCCAAAACAGTGTTTTTAAGGTATGGCTTAAAAGTTATAAGACGTAGAGTCACCAAATTTGGTACATATACTCTCCAATAGCATACAGAGGTTAAATGCATTTCACTTTTTGGATACCCCTCCCCAATTTCCAAGAAATCGAAAAATACGTATTTTAAAAGGTATGACCTTCGGATTTTACATAGTCTCACATTTTTATGCCATCTATGTGTCCTACAAATTTCATTACGATCGGACAATAAACAAAGAAGTTATTAACGATTCAATGTACCATAGTTTAAAGCCAAAGGAAGAAGAAGAAGCAAAGCAAATGTATGACGCGCGTAGCCAGCTTGTGTTTGTATATGTGTGTGTGTTTCTATGTATGAATGCAGATAAATAACTTCAATGAATGTAAGACCTTGGATCAGGGTATATCCTAGTCGGGCACTCTCGACTAGAGCACTCTTACTTGTTTTTATATAAATTCCGTTACAATGAACCTTTTGATAATGTGAGAAAATAATTATGGCAATTAAAATATTCAAAAGCTGATATGCGAATCAAGTTCATTTAAGCGATTACATTTTCTATAAGTTTTTTTCAAAATGAACTGAACTGAACTGAAATTATAGTCAGTTACCGTTATCTGACCCATCGCACATCTGTTTCATCAAGAACAACAATTCATTAACGGAAATGCAATCAAGTATGCAAGGACCGGGCAAAAACTGACAAACATGACGGGGGGTTAACCAAATAACTGACGAAGGGCCAGCGGGCAAAAAAGAACTCCCTCCCCCTGTCATAGTCCATATACTGATTACTGGGCATGGGCATTACACATAAGCAGACAGGTCTGACGTGCATAATTTCCTGTTGTTCGCCTGCCTCTAAATATCATTGAAAAAGGATATGAAGTGCTGTCATATTACAAATAAAATGTCTGCCTCAAGTGCGCCATCGTCAAGCTCGTCATGTGTAATGTGTAATGTGCTTAGCCCAAATCTCAAACCACACCGCATACCGCTCAGTTGGCTCGTCTGGGCTAGGTTGGGCTGGGGATAGAGCCACCCCCAATGGCGGACAGTTTCTGATTTCGTGCGTTATAGATTTCGATATCGAAGACGCGCGCTTTGGCAAAAACCAACAACAATTGAATTTGAGTTGAGTGAAAGGTTTAATTTTCAACTGACATGCGATGTGTGTGGAGGAGGGGGAGAAGTGCTATGCTATATGGCGCAGTTGCAACATGGATCGAGTGTCGCTTGTTGAGTGAGTAGTTAAGTAGGCTTGTCTAGGCAGTTTACGGACGGGCTAGGATTTCCATTTCTATGCTCTTGACATCTATTGACAGCGACACTGACACGTGTCGAGGTTTTGTCGAGGGTTGAAACAGAGCCATCTTTACCCTCCTTCCACCTTCCACCTTCCACCTCCCATCACCCACCTCACATATATTCACATATGAGAAGTATCTGCTTGCTGTCTTCAAAATTGGCCGACTGATGCGTGTTTAGCTATTAGCTATCTTTATTTTAAACTGGATTGTGGCAACTCGATAAGCTTGTACTTTTGTTCTCAAAATGATTCAAATCGAAACATTTATTTAAAGAAATTCAAGAGCCAGCACTATTAACCCAATTAATTTGCTTTACACACACACACTAGCAAAACTCGACCATAAATTTGGCTAAGAAATATATTCCGTGAAATAAAACGCTGCCATATGCCATGTGGACACTGGCCCAGAATCAGCGTCAATTAAAACGCGCCATAAAAATTTGTAAGCTGACCAACAAATTAAAGCGGCCAAATGGTGGAAGCGTTGCCAAAACAAAACAACACAAAACTAAGAGCTTTTTTTGCAGTACTGCGACACATACAATATACTCTGTAAAAGTATTAGTAGTAAATTTAGTTTATTGCTTTTATACACTTTTATAAAAACTTAAACTTTTTTATTTACATATCATAAAAGGGTTCAAAATGCCGAATTATTGAAAAGTTAATTATTTTTGCTTGCTTTCATTTAAAAATATATAATTCAAAATTAAAATAATCAATGGAACATGTCAATTACATAAAATTAATCCAAATTCGACTGAAGAAGTATTACCCATTTTATGACATTTTTTGTGAATTCAAATTTCCTGAGTGCAACTTTCATTTAATTCTTTAACGATTCTAAGAGATTGCTATACAGAAACTTTTCGGTTGAGAGGATTTCAAGGTTCAACGGGTATTTAAAAGTACAAAATTTATCTAGATTAAATAAGTATTAAATTTATTAAATAAATCAACAAATTTAAATTTGAATATAATTAAACTTATAACTTATTATTTTGTTTAATGTTTAAAACATTTTGATATTGCAAAATTAAAAATTATTGAATAAATTGCCTTAATTTATATTTTAATAGGTAGGTGTTACACAATATAAATTGAGTTTATT
Organism: Drosophila maculinotata; assembly: GCA_035045305.1. NCBI lineage: Eukaryota > Metazoa > Arthropoda > Insecta > Diptera > Drosophilidae > Drosophila > Drosophila maculinotata. Next base: position 4,043,809 of record JAWNPD010000377.1, on the reverse strand, counting down.
AAGTCTTTTAACTATTATATTTTATTAATTTTAACTTTAAATATGTGTCTACATAAATTGAATGCAAACTCTGCCAAATGCCACATCAAATGGGATATTACCCATTTTGGTAAGTATATTATAGTATTTTTATAATAACAGGGCAGCAAATGGACAAAAGAGTCGCTAGTTTGGGTAGCTGTTTTCGCAACTTTCACTAACAAGCTGTGTGCCAGAAACAGCAACAGCAGCAACAGCAGCAGCAGCAGCAGCAGCAACAGCAAACAACACAAACAATCAACAACAAAACCATACATTGTTCCAGTTTTTGGCGCTGTTTTTTTTTTAGCTGGCAATTACAAGCATATTAGGTTAACACAAATGCACAACAAAATGTCCTTGGATTTGCGACAAAAAAAAGAGACAAATAGAGAGAGAGAGGGAGAAAGTAGGTTGGAGAGAGAGAGAGTAAAAGTGGGGAAAATAACAGCAGTGAAAAAAAGAAAAACGAGTAGAAAAGGCAATAACAATAAATTGCATGCGACTTGCGGCGCACTTTTAAAATGTGTCAGAAAAACATATAGTTATGGGTTTTTAGTTGCTAAGAACCTGAGAAAAACACACCCACCCGCACCCCACCAAGCAGCGTACTAGCCTGTATTTTTCACAAGACGCGATGCGAGCAAAATAAATAAAATGGCTGGCAGCAAGGACAAATAAACGACTTTGGGATTTGCTATGGCGATGGACGCGTCTTGCCAGTTGGTTATAAATTAGAAAGGACCATGTGCTGCTCACTGGGCTTAAAGCGAGTTAATTAAAGCCCCAGACAAAATGATGGCCATTAAAAACACGCGATGGACATTAAGTGCATCAGCTGAAGTGGCCACTGTCCACGGCCCACTGCCCACTGGTCAGTTGTCAGTTGTCAGTCGAATGTCGAGCGTCTGCCGTAGTTCAATAAACTAAGAAAACAAACAATTAAACTCAAGTCTGATGAGTAGCTTGAGGTCAAAGGGTGTCCTGAGTGAGGACGAGCGAAAGGTTCGATAACAACCACCAATAAAGTCAAATGCCGCTAGGCGTTGTCTCAAAGGATATTGAAGAACTGGGGGAGCTGAGCTATAGAAATGGGATCAGGCTTATATAGGTCATACATACTCTTAGGACATTTAGTCTAGTTCACACTGTGGTCAGTTTAAATCATGATTTTCGTTTAAAACAGCTTTAAGCATACAATTTTTTAGTTGTTCTGCACAACTTGCAGTTAAGGTATTATTTTGTACAAGTGTTTATGAAGATTATTTTTTCATATATTTTTTATATACACTTATTTTAATACATTTATACATTTTTGAATTGCATTTGTATAGCCTAAGCATGGGTTTGGTGTAGCTTAAACTAGAATAGCATTGCCTTCTAATAATAATAATAATATTGAGAATAAACTGATATGTGGTATAGTACCTAATTTTATTATTCACTTAAAAAGTAGTGTGCCACAGTCTTGATCAAAATCAAACTTAACATATTCGAGCAACCATATTATTATAAATATTTAAAATGCCTTTGTAGCTTGTATCGCCAATATTTGAATGTTGCCGAGCTAGATTTAAGCAAATTGGGAATAATAATTGCTTTTTCTTATTCTAATAAATCGATTAAGAGTAAATTTAAAAAATATATAATAATAAGACTTTTGGAAATATAATTATGAAATCGAAAGTAGTATCTGAGAAATGCGCGTACATTCAGACAGACAGACGGACATGGCTATATCGACTCGACTTTTGATAGACCAAGAATATAAATACTTTATGGAGTCGGAGATGCTTCCATATGCCTGTTACACACTTTTGCACAAAACCATTATACCCTTTTCTGATTTTTAATGAGTTCAGTGTATAAAAACAGTTTTCGATTTTAAAATTCTTAGTTGCTTGTAACTACTTTATTTCTGCCAAATATTATAGCAAACTAATCTTTATGTATACAAGTAGCCACAAAACAGCATTTAAATTACTTATCTAAACGAGACATTGACACATTTATTCGCTGCCTGCTCATTCCTTGTTAAGTATACAACTAGAAGCAGAACAAATCCCAAAAGAAACTACAATCAGTTTGAAAACCAAAACCAAAGCTACCGCTCTCGACTATCCTTGATATGAATGACAAGCGCCAAACGCCAAACTCTGGACATTACCATTACTGGTCGCAGCAGTCAAGGCCAGGGCATATTGTCAAAGGACATCATCAACATAATAGACATGCTGTAGCCACAAAAACGGATGTTAAATTGAAAAAAACCGAAGAGAACAGAACAGAAGACGAAACGATACCTAAAACGAAACGATGAGAAGGAAATACATGGTTTGGGGCCATCCAGCTTATAAGCTTATGAAGAACCGGTATAGGGTTCCGGACTGGACCGCGCAGCCTTAGCTTTCCACTCAATTGAAACGCTTGAATGACTGAACCGATGAATGAATGGAAGGACGCCAGCGAAACAACAACAATGCCCCACACAACACATGAGCTGAACTGAGATTTTTTATCACTTGGACAACATCAGTCGAGGGTTCCGATTCTGCTTCTCATCCTGCTGGCGAGCCAACCAACTATTATCATTTGCTGTGGACACACACACACACACACACACACACACACACACACACGCACAGTTACTGCTGGACAGAGACCCAGAGACACACAGAGGAGCACGAACGCTGGCCGGAGGACCTTTCCTATGGATAACAGCAGAAAAAAAAAACAACAAAAAAGAAAGAAGAAAAGTGAGTTAGGAAGCCAGTGGAGCAACCAGCTACAAGCACATAATAGGCCATTTGGACAGCACTTGAGGGTCAAGCCGTAATGTATGCTAATGATAACGATGAAGAAGAGTTGTGCCCCAGCATCAATGGCCAAAGGTTATGACTGGGGCCTCATAATGCCATTTATGATTTTCATTTTGCCATTTATGATTGATTTTTCTTTTGCAGTCATAACTTTGATTTTAGTATGCTGAGTGGCTTAAAGCTAAAACTAAGCTGACACGTGTGACAAAATTTATACAACTTTTAAATATAAAGTAAGAGAGACTTGTAAGAGAATATAAATTTGTATCTCTTACTCTTTTAGTTCTGGGATTGTAAGAAAGACGGACATGGGTACATTGAATGATAGAGTATACCCAGTTTCAGCTTGAGAGAATCTTTAGTTTGCTGAGAAACAGATCTGCAGATGAATATATAAAGCTATAGTTATCGACACAACTGTGCGTTCTCATGAGAAATAATTATTGGTGATAAGCATTCCAAAACAACATTTAATCCGACCATTTCATTTTTAATAATTTGTTTTATTATTTAAATAAGCATTCTAGACTATAAAAACACAGTAATCAGTTTTTCAGTCAGCCTCAAATTAAAGCAAACACTTGTCGATTGTTGTTTGGCAGCTGTATTTATATGGAAAATGGCAGCCTTTTAACCTATTTGCATGCAGTTGACATATGGCCATTAATTAAAACATCAACACTATGGCCCCCCTTAAAGAGGGTTACTACAGCAACAGCAACAAGACAAGTAGAAACAGCAGCAAAGCATCGCCTGGAGACTTGCGCAACAATTTCACATGTCAGCGCATGCAAAAATTGTGACGGCAGCGGCAAAAACGAAAGAGGGGTGTTCGGTGAAGGGGTGGGGCGGGGCGGGGGAAGGGTGACGGGTGACGGGGAGGAGATAGGGCTACAAACTACGTTGCGTCCGTGTGAAATGCGATCAGGTGGAAGCAAATGACAGCGATTTCCAATAAAGGTCACATAGGGGTTGGGATTGGGGTTGAGGTTATATGCATTTAACCCTTGACAACGCGATGCGTGCAAATAAAATAGGTATGGAGTTGTTATTGGAGTTGCAGCGGCTGAAGCTGGAGTTGCTGCTGACGTTGTCAGGGCACTGGCGAGCACTTGGGGAGAGACTGACTGACGTTGCTGTTGCTCTGTTGCCGGGGACTGTTGCCTCCGGCAGGAAGTAATGTGCAGCCAGGCGGAAGTAGTTGCTATATCCGAGCGCATTGATTGACTTTAAATGAATGCAACACGATGGCCGCTGAGTGGGGGCCATAGCTGGAATCAAAGTTTGCCGACAAATGTCAAAAACTTTTGATTTGACTTGCAAGGCTAATGAGTTGAGTGAGTGTAAAATTGGATAAGGATGAAAGATGAAAGGGACCAAAAGTATTCCGATACAAATAGGACTTTTGATTGGTAGATTGTATTATTAGATTATATTATTATACACTTCTAGAACCTTAATACAAAATCATATTCTTGACCACTTTAAATGCAATTTTTTATGGCAGAAAAATTTAAGGCAAAATATTAAGGACCTGTGAGGAAATTTATTGTTTCTGAACATTTCTAAACTAAGCCCACTATTGAAAAGTGTTTTATATGTTTCTATAATTTTAGTACTTTTGTTTTTTATTGTAAAGAAAATAAACAATAGCTACTCTCATTTTTCCATACGGCTAAGTATGCCATGACATGTTTGAAAATTTGAGGCGACAATTTTGTAAGCCCTTGCCGAGAATTTATAAAGTCTTCAGTTTATTTTCGGGCTTCCAAGCGAGTAGATCTATCTATTTTTTCTTTCAATATTTTAAAACCTTTTTTTTTTTTGCTTCTGGTTTATTTTATTATTGTGTGCAAACATTTGTGAGAAATACGTTTTATTAAGAACTTTTCAGTTTACTGAGCGGCAGCAGTCGCTTCATCGGTCGAATAAGAGGACCCAATATCTTTGCTCAGTAGTAGTGGTAGTAGACAGTTCTAAAACAGAGATGGGCGGACAAGTCCATCATGCCTGAGGAAAGAGTGAAGATCCGTGCGGCGATGAACGAGCTTTTTATGGGAACGGTACTTCTCGCCGGAATAGCCACTGCGGCTCTCAGTTTTGGCAAGCTTAATGTGCCAGGAACCACCAGAGTGCAAGATGTAAAGTATGTATGGAATAATTCTTGAATGGGTTTGAGTATTTACTAATTCTTGCCTCCCCCAGTCCTGCTGAAAGGAGTGCGCCGAGAGCATGCAGAATGATAGTCTGCAACCATAAACTGACGGTTTTGATGCAAATTCATTGATTAATTAATATTTAGCAAAATCGAGTGAATAAAATTTTGAAATATCTAAATCTATTGTTATCATCTTTATTCTCTAAAAATTTAAAGAGCAACGAATTTTTTTAATGTGTTTATTCCAATATACCATATGGGGCTCGTGTAAGAAGCACAGAAGTTTCCTAAAGCGCTCAGCTGGTAAATCAATCTTATTTTAATGTAAAAGAGTTGGCATAATTTTGTTCTATTTTATTTTGGAATTATTTTATATTAAAAAAAAAACCTCTTTGGTTTTTCTGTTTGCTTATATTCCTTATATTTACATTTAGCCTCTTTAAATCATTGCGTTGATAGGAACGGCGCTTTATGAAATCGTTGCACGCTGCTTAACTGCAACGCCCTCTTTTTTTCTACCTAGCTGCCACGCCCCTTTTGTTGCTTCATTAGTGCGTCGACTCATTTTGAGTGATGTGCCTGTGTTCTTGACTAGCTATAAATTTGCATTTATGCAAATCGCGTGCATTTGAGGGCTTTCACTTTAACTACTTTCACTGCCATGCCTGAGGCTCGGGTGACTGCATCTAAGCTAAGTGCCACCTCTTCCCAACCCCACCCCACACCTTTCGCCTTCACCATCACCTGCTATAAAACTAACTAACTACCGTAAACTCCAGTACTGAGCAGCGTTGCACTTGGCAACATTTTATGTTTAATTTATGCGCATTTTTCTATTATTTTTCTTTTGGATCCTGACTCGAAATTTATTGCAGTTCTCTGCGCGCGCAGCAATTTTTCGTTCTTTAATTTTATTTTTCCAAATTTAGTGACTTTCACTTTTCCACCTTCGATAGCAATTTTTGCATGTTGCCCGGCAATTTTTTGGTTGCCATTGTTTCGAGCTGATTTTTAATTAAAATTTCGCTCGGGCTGACTTTTATTTTGCTGTGGTCTGAGGACGCCGCCGTTTTAATGCTGATTTTATGCAAATGACAATTGATTGAAATTTGCAGCTGTACGTGTATGCGTGTGTGTGTGTGTGTGTGTTTATATGTGCTGCTTTTCGTGTGTGTTGATTGAAGGCATATTAAAATAAATGAAGGCATGCACCATAATGGCCATAATATGCCATAAACAATTACCATTTAATAAATTATTGCTTGCAAATATGCAGCCATTGAATGCAACGCCAAATACACACACTCACACTGACACACCCACACACACACATTTACATGCGCTTGTGTACACACATCAATATATATATATGTATATGTGTGTATAGGTATATTGCATATTTATAGTTATGCATTTATAAACAATTATCTCGCTTACAAAAGCACACACCCACAAAAATGCAAGATAAACATGGAAATTATCTGTGCGGTAAAGGGCTAATAATTTAAAAGGGGTGAGAGCCATTTAGTTGCAATTGCGGAGATTGATAAGAAAATGCATTGATTAACATAAAATTACTTATATTTTTTTATCATATAAATAAAATAAAGTGGAATGCAAAAGAGTTTATCACAAAATAATATTCATAAATCTATTAACTTAAGTATATTGATATTTAGAAAAGTGAGAGCTAAGAATGTGTTTTGGAAAACTCCACCCATAAGGTTGGGAAAGTGTTGTGCTTAACTTGTTTGAGTCTTATTATAAAATAACTGATTTAAGATGATGTTTATCAAATTCAGCAATAAATCTTAGGTTAAATAAATGAATGTATATTTACAGCACAACTAAATTTTCATAATTTCCATAACTTTGTTTACGCAGCATAAAAAATAAATAGTTCTATCTATCTTAGAAATGTATACACTCTTTACTTTATAAATATTTAATACGTTTAATACACTTTTGTAAAGCCCCCCTCCAACCACCACCATGTTGATAAAGCGCATTAATCTTTGTCATTGCTTGATTAAATCAATTAAATTTTCCAATACAACACAGCTTGGCACGGAATACACAACGGCTCTCAAAGACACACGCCCAAATGTATATAGTATTTATATATGTATTGAGCCACCCACCACCCAGCACCCAACTATAATTATGCTTGGCCATAATTGCGTTGGTCATTTAAGCACAAATCCCGTGGAGTTGGCCCCCACCTAAATGTCAGGCAACATTTGGCCCTTTACGCTTTTTGTCAATTGCAAATCGATCCAATTGAAATTTCAAGCTGCCTTCATGTAGCTGCTATTGTTGTTGTTGTTGCTGTTGTTGTTGTTGTTGTTCTTGCTGTGGTGTCGCCTGGCAGCCTTTGAATTGAATTTCCCTGTCATTGATTTGCAATTATTACTAAGAGCGCCTGCCAGGCAAACCGAACCCAACTGTTCAGCTAATCTACACAAATCTGACGCACAGCTGACCACGGCCTGTAGGTGTAGCTGTAGCTGTAGCTGTAGTGGTTACCATGGCAGTCCCAACCAGCTCCAGCTATATAGCTCCAACAGTGACCACCCAACAATAACCCGGCAGACTTTGGTCGAAGGGGGTTTAACTTGTCGCGCGACATGAAACGATTAAGGCTGAAATGCTTTTAGCCATGCCATTGGCTTCTGGCTTTGACTCTAAGGTGTTTGCCGGAGTCGCTACGCCGGACTGGTCATTATGCAGGAGTCACGGGGTGGACGACGCCAAGAGCGTCAACAAGGGGCTGCATTTATACATCGTGTGATTGATCACAATTCTCGAAAGTAATTAGAGGAGCATGTGGCCAAGGCAGACCTTACGGGCGGACGACCGGACAGACATTGGAATAGAGAAAAAAGCATTAGACGTAATTACTCTGTAAATAATTCGATGCTTTCAATGTCCAAAAGTGGCAGCTTTCTAACAGTATACATATATAAGGTAGAACGATAGAAAAATGCTTTAATAGCCAATCAAAATGTTGACTTTCATGCAGATAAGCTGCATGATTTGACAGTAAAATATAATTTAAAAAATAATAGTTAAAATTTTAGCTTTATGGCTGTTCATAATTAGAAAACTAAAATAGTTTTTTTTCGAGCTATATAAATTAGTCTTTGATTATCGAAAATGTATTATGCATGACGTACTTTAGGAAAATTATTTATGCTGTATATATTTATAATCAATTTAATGTTACCCAATAGAGTTAAAGAAATTTACAAGTATTTATTCAGTTATTAATGATTTTTATCAAGAATTGACGAAAGTTACAACATTTATTTGCCTACAAAATATTATTTATATTTATTTTTATATGTGCTACAGATTAAATTGGTTAGTAATTTACTTCCTATGAGATATTCCAACCTATCTAATGGGATATATCTAAATGTTGTACATGCATTTTAATATTTAAAAATGTGTCTTTAAATTTTGTTTTATTTTTTTCACTTCATATTAATTTATATACAAGTTGAATAATATAAAAAGTAAAATCACCAGAGGAGAAAAACAATTTATATTTTTATTTTTCGTGGATTGAATTTTTTTTATTTTAATTTTTTGATTCAATATATAGCACCTTTTTTATATCCTTCACTAGTATGACTTGTTTTACATTAATCAACTGAAGCTGGAGCATTTTTTGAGTTTTGTATTTTCAATTGCACAAATTTCAGCAGTTATTTAATTATAAGCTCACATTTCGACATGTTATCCCAAGACACAGCTTCTATATTTCAACATTTATTCGTATATAATTTTCGGCTATAAATCAAGTCTGCCTAGACTCAGTGTGCATCAAACGCAATCATGTCCATTATGAGTTTGATACACACATTAAAATTCAACATTGAATTTAATTAACCTTTCAAATGTTTTGGATCTGTGAACCCTCTTGACACGTTGCCAGCAACGATGCGTTGTCGTGTGGCAAGTAATCAGTTTTCTTTCTGTGGGGTCGTCTGTAATTTCAATGGCTAATGCCGCCCGAGCTGGCAACCCCAAAGGCGTTGCCAGCTATTATAAACCACAAGCGCACACGAGCCGCAGCTTCGAAGCTGGCAAAGATTGCCGGCGTCGTCGCCTTGGTTGTTGGGTGCCAATAATGACAGCCAACATATGCACGGGCGGCGGGAAACAATAAGCAGTCCAAACTTAACGACAACTAAATCCAATTATAAGCACAGAGCGCAACAGGAGCTGCAGTAGCCGACAGGACCAATGGAACACGTGTGCGCAACGAATTTTCGACAGATACACTCGTCTATACACACACACACACACACACACACACATACATTCATATTTGTGTATGTGTTTGGCTTTGGGGGGTTGCTTCGGGGGGTTGGCTTTGGATGCGGTTGTGCTTCTGGTTTTGGTCTGCTCTGCATTGCATTGCATCCCGCAGTGTTGCATTAAGGTTTACTTTTCATTTATGCGCCAGACAAAGCAACAAAGCAGCAACCCTTACAACTGCATTGCACAAAGGAGGTCCTGCACGTACATATGTATGTAGCTCTCCTGTTTTTGTGTGGTGTGCGTGAGTTGTTGCTGCTGACCCACCCACCCATCCACCCATCCACCACCACCGAAAAATTGTAATTAAACTTAATCCGCTCAATTTGATACGCACGCCAAGCCAAAAGTGCCTCGCTCAATGTTCTTATTTTGCCCTGCATTGAATATTATTTAAATACCCTGTAACTATAGGCGAGCAGAGCTTATACACATCAGCAGATGCGATCTCTTTAAAAGTAACTCGGAGTATTTTGCAGTAGCACGATAAGACTGTATCATGATTATAAATATATAGCAAAGATGTAATTATTATTGTGTTATTGTTTTCAAATATTTTTAAATACTGACACAATGTATGTTATGTCACTATAATATATTTATATTTATAATAATAAAATAGACGATATATTCAATATCCATTTTCAAGAATATAGTTTTTAAAGTATTAACAAAGCTACGGCTTATAATTTATTTTAATCCCTTTCCCTCCACTGCATTGCTTCCTATTTTTGTTAACCTTGTATAGTGTGAAAGTAAGTTAATTTATACAAAACACGTTATCTGAATATTATGTATCAAAAAAAAGAAGAAGTATTCACTCAATAATAATTTTAATAATAAAATCTATTATATTAATATTTAGTTTATTTTTTATTTATATTTAAGCAGTTAAAATCAGAAGCTAATACTTTTTAATTCTGATTCGAAACCGAAGCCTGTGTTTTTAAAATATTGTTTGGATTAAAGCAAATTTTTTGCGATATTCAAAGTACTTTATTTTCAATTAAATAATATATACACCTATATATATTTTAATGTGTAAGGAAATTGATGTGCAAACCGAAGTTTCCGAACCAAAACTAAAGGTGATACATTGCATTCGAACCGACCGTAATATTGACAATTTACTTGAGGTGTGCAGTCTTAAGAACTTAAAATACTAGTCAGTTTTGTTGTACTACCTAATTTCTTGATAATTTAATCAATTCAATTCGAATAGAAAATTAATTTATACACATGCTACAACAGGGTATTTACGGATATAACCCTCAGCAGTGCAATGTTTTTACTTAATTTTAATTAAAAGTGTCAGAAAAAGGATTCGAGAATCCTTGCAGTTGCCCAAATGCGTTCATGTGTTAAAAAATGTGCATAAATTATTGAATTAGTGCGTTTGCAACAAATTTCTCACTCTCTCACTTTCGCTTGCTTTCTCTCTCTCTCTGTCCTTTTGAGGCTTCACTTTTATATCTGGCATTGCTAGCCAATTTTCATGCTGTGCGTTATTAATATAAAATTTAAAAGCATAAATTAAGGCGCCATCGCCACACTTGCTTATAATTTATGCATGACGTTGACTTTGGTTCGGTTCGGTTCGGTTTGGTTTTCATTTATTTATTTATAACACTCGCTGCCAACTGCCAAAGGGCTGCGGCAATTAGTTCCAAGCTCCTTGGGGATGTTTTAATTATCGTATTGTATATCTTTTTTTGTGTTATTTCATTATTGTATTTGTTGCTGCTGCTCTGCGATTTATGCGAACGATTTAATAATGCAAATTAATTCAAGCGGTTTCGTTTTGTTCTTTTTTTTTTTTTTTTTGTTTTTTTGTGGACTTATCATTTGGGCGGCAATTTTTGTATTTCTTTTATTGTTGGGTTAAGTGTATGGATGTGATTTGATTTATATTTTCGAGGTGGGCGTCGCGAAGCAACGCCTACTCAATTGATTTATGTGAGAGATGCACAAGCTGGCAATCATTAAAGAGGGTGAAGAGGAGGCGTTAAATAACTTAAAAGCCAGTTGATACACTAATTTTGTAAATGGCATGAATGTTTCAACGCAGATAGCAGATATATCATGGTTTTTATGTTACCGATTCGTTTTGATTTGACCTATTGTCAAAGTATGTATTTTTTGTCCAACCTGAGAGCTTATTATATTTGTTCATTACGAGGTGATAGTATTCTATAAATAAAATTTGAAAATAAATTATTAAGCAATAGAGATCAAATTCTAAATATGTTTACCTTTAAAATTGTATCTATTCTTAACCAGGATTACTAATCTGTGACTGGACTGGCTAAAGAGTATTGCTTTTTGTTCAGAACGACTTGCTTAAAGTGAATTTATTGAGATTGGCATAAAGCAGAACTTATTCAACTTGCGCATGAAATCGGGAGCACGGAATTGAGGGGAACATTACAATATTTCTGTCTAGATTTACTTTCTTAGCGCTGCACATATAAATGAAAAATAAATGTTGTGTTAAAGTAACGCTTTCAGCTAGTTTCATTGTATCTTTGATATTACCCATGCCACCTACTGCTTCTATATATATGTATGTATGTATGTACGTGTATTTCTTTCACAATTCGTTTACTCCTTATAAATATTTTAAATGTGTTACAAATTGCCACAACAAACGCTGCGAATTTCCCTCGACTTGCTGTCTTCAATTGCCTGCGATGCACTTTACACGTCCCGCAGCAGCAGCAACAACAACAACAACAACAACAATAACAACAACAACAATAATAAACTAACTAGAGTCGTAAGTCTCGGGCCCCCAGTCAACATTCCTGGCGGATACTCTCCGGACTGGTTTGGTCTGGTCGGGTTCTGGTCCTGGTTCTGGTTCTGGTCCTGGCTCTGGTTCGTTTTGTAGCACAAGTGTTTTGTAGTTTTGCAGTGATTTCATTAAAATTTTACTGTCATAGTAAAAGTTTTATTATGAGCACGAGTTGATTTTGTTGCTGTTGTTTTTGTTGCTGTTGCAAACGTGAGTCAAAAACAATTCCCGGCACATGCCAAAAATAATACAAACACAACAGAAAGAGACGGTGACTGAGAGAGGCAGACAGAGACAGAGACAGGAACAGAGACAGAGACACACAGTCAAAAGTCAGCCAAGCTCGTTCAGTTTATATAGTAATTATGCTTGCTGTTGTTGTTGCTGTTATTGTTACTGTTGTGCTGTCCAGACCTTACGCATTACGCCTAGGCATGCATATGCAACAAGCTGCAGCAACAGCAACAGCAGCAGCAGTGGCAGTTACATAAAAAACTGCTGCATGCACTGGGGCATGTCTTTGTTTTTATACTCTTTACTCATTAAAAATTGCTGGAATGGGTGTAATAAAGTTCTGCATATATATGTAACAATCGGAAGAATAAATCTCCAAGTCCATAAAGTATATATATACATGATCAGGCCAACTGAGTTTCTCTCTCAGTTTAGAAGAAATCTTGATGTTACTGGAAAAATGTAATCAGGCAATATGTCGAAAAGTTCGAATCACTATATTTTCAAAAATAAAGTTATTGTATAACAAACTTTTTAATTTAAAATATCTTATTGACACTGCCTTCATTTTGGCAAATACTTATCAATATCGAACCACCATATCATAGAACCAGTGCCATAAGAAAGATCTATAATGCTTCCCAAAAGTATATTATTTCTGGCTTAAGAATGGGATTAATCTGATAAACTACGAGCTTTTTTATGCTTCATGCGTTTTATGAAAAGCTAAAAACTATCGGATCACTCTACTATGTAGATCCAGTGGTAAAAATCGGTCAAAAACTGTGTTTCAATATAAAGAACTTTTCGGTTTTCAAACATATTTCGACATCGAAAACTATTGACTTTGGAAATTGCTAAACGACTATATTCATCTGCTATATACATATATTCAGCAAGGGTATTAATCATTGTCACACCAAAGATAACAATTCTTGGCAGTGTTTTATTTCTTTGCTCAGTCCAACACCTTCTGCTCCTGCTGCTGGCGGAGTTTGCACAGTTTCTGTTGCCTGCTTTTAGGCTAATGTGCTCATTTTATGCAAGCGTTGTGTGCAAAGTGTGCAAAGATATTTTTATGCGAGCGGCAAACGCCACCCGTAACCCCACCACCTCAGCTTCACCCCGCCCGCTTCACCGCTCACCCGGCGGCAACTTTTCATTGTTTATTGTTGTTGTTGCTGTTGCTGTTGCTGCTGTGGCTCACTGCCAAATGCAACAGCTTGTGTTTATAATTGAAATAATTGCAGAAAGCAGACATAATTATATTCTTATTCCTATTGTTGTTTTTCTTTTTGTTGCTGTTGCCTGCATTCTCTTGTAATTTTTCATACTCCTTCTTTATTTCACTCGTCATCATCATTGTCGTCGTCTGGTAATGAGACTAGGGCGGAGAGGAGCATCAGCCTCAAGCTGTAAGTTTATACAGCATAGTTTTTATGCCATAAATTCCACTCCTGCCATAATAAAGCTGGGCATTTTGGCTATGGGAAAAGCAATGTGACATTTCGAGGCAGGTGTTGTTCAAAGTTTAGATTTTCATAATTAAAAAGCGATAACCGAAATCAAGTGACGTTTTAAATTTCGAGGCACCTATTGTATATACTTAATGTCGTTCTTTTCAATGTTTTCGCACCTTTTGTATATTTTTTATGTATTTTTATAATTCCCAACCAACCAAAGTCAGCTTAAGTTCTATACTTATTTTAAATTGAGTGTTCTTCAAAAATCGACTGCTGCTGATTGTTGGCACATTTAGTGAATTGTCTGTGATAGGGCATTTTGAGGTCGCTCACACCTTTTATCTATGTGTTTCTTTTATGTAGCCTACTTTAAGGCTTTCCATTTTAATTGCACAGCATGTACATCAAAACCTGGGCTCATTTCCAAGCAATTACTTTAAAGCCTTAATCGCTAAGCCGCCCTTGGGCGCATTAGCCGCAACAATTTCGTTGCCTAATAATCAACCCTTCTGCAGCAAAGCAAATATGTTTTCCTAGCGGGCACCTAAATGCATTGAAGACACACTTGGCTCAGGTAGCGTTGATAGGTGGGTGTTTGGGAGGGGCGGGGGGTTATTCGGCCCGGCAAGGACAACTTGCCAACGGAGCAGATAAACTTCAAAAAGCGCCTTGAAAAGCGGCTTAAAACTTCTTCAGGCAGGAAACGGTCCGTTGGCCAACGAAACTCTATGACAACATTGACAAAGGCAGTTGTGGTGCGGGGGGAGCTGTGCGAAGCGAGGAGCTACAGCACAAATTAAGCATTACCATGGAGGCGCTGACTATGTGAGATGATTGATTGAGCTTTTAGTTAAATTGCGCAAGCGGCCAGCCGAAACGCATAGAAGTACAAGCATCTTAGTGAAAAGTTCCATCCGACCCTCTCCCCTCGGCATCCTGACCCACCCCATAATATCCCTATTGCCCCCGTACTCCGTCTAAACTTCCAAGTCGTTGGCAAAGCAACAGCTTCGGGCTTAAGTCTGGCGTGTACCGAAAATTATTTATACGTCAGCTGCGCTGGGACTTCATTTCCCATCCGATTTCTCTTCTATCTACCGTAAATATACCCTTGCCTTGGGTGTTATAGCTAACTCATTAGGAGGCTAATCCCGTTGAGCTAAGTGATATCTGAATCAATTCTACAATTAGGTAATTAGTTAGTCAGCAGTTAGTAGAATCAATTTATCTTTGGTAAACATCTTTAACCAGACCACACTCCGAATTTTTTAAAAACTCTACAATAACAAATTCATATCTTTTTGAAAAAACTTATATATATATATTTCAGCATTTAATAATATATACTTTTTTCAATACTTTTGTAAATAAGCTTTAAGTAATTGATTTAATAAAATAACTAGAAAAAAGATGACTACTTTATATGTAGGAGGGTCATGAAACAAATAATAATTTTCAGATTTTTAAAGTTTTTAGAAAAGCCAAATCTCTTTCTCGATTTAGAAATCGATTTATAACTGAGAAATTAAAATATGTTTTGATTGAGTTATTTAAAAAAATATAATTTCCCAAAAATATTTTTGTAGGTACTTAATAATTTAAATTCATTTTAAGTCTTGTTATATGTAAGTTAAGAGTGATTTGCTTTTAATTTGTTTTTAGAAAATGTCAGTAATATTTGAATAATATAGCGTCAATTAGGTTTGAAATATGACTACTTCCAGACTATTAAGTGTATATGAGCGTCTGGGCTTTGCAAAGATAATCATTCCTTTGTGTGTTGTTACCTTTCCCATCTACTGAAATTTTGTTGCTACTTTTTGTTAGTTTTGGCATCGTACCGCGCTAAAAGTTAAACTTTGTCTGGGCTAAAAATAATAAGCGGGCGTAAAATGCGACTAATATTTATCTTGATAGGCCGCAGAGCCTCCAAGCCACCTCCTCTTCTCTCTCTCTCTTTCTATTCTCTATGTCTCTAACGTCAGCTGTGTTTGTCTCAAGTTTTATGTGCTCGGGCTGCCAGTAATAAGCAAAAGTTTTGCTTGCCTGCCTCACGTATGGTATTTTGAGGTTAGCTATACTCTTGCTTTATGATATTCCAATATTTTGTAGACAAATCTATTAGTGATTACACAGAAGCAACAGCCACAATACAGGCTAAATGCAAGCATTGGCATTTCATTCGCTGCTCAGCAACTTTATCAACTGCTGCTTAATCCAGCAAATTTTTTAGCACTTAAATTTGGACATGACCTGAAACTTTTTTTCTGTTTGTTTGCCGTTGCCTACTTCGGGACAGCTAATCCCTAAACTGTCGCAAAACTTTTGTGGGAGCAGCAACCAACAAAATGAAAAAAAAAAACAAAATAAAAAAAAAAAGAGGCAGGGAAAAAAGGCCAACAAAAGTTTTGCAACAGATAAAAGTGCAAAGTTTGAGGAAAAGCAGGACAACAAAGAGAAGAGCCAGGCGAAAATTACAAACATTTTCAATTATCAAGCCAAACAAGGACGCTGACGTATTGTCTGGGCTCTCATTATGCCATTACCCTCATATAATTACAGCCTGATTATTGTTTATTAAGTTAAAATGGTGCCGCGGCACGTTGATAAATTGCTCGGCTCGGTTCGGGTCGGCTTTTGTGGGGACTGTACCGGTATGGCATGCCCATCAAAAATGGCGACCGCTGCTCACCTGGTGTCAGTTATCAAAGGGTTACCCCGCCCCCCCACAAAGCACAATAAACCTGAGCGGGCTCCTCATTTTGCATTCATTTTTCAAAGCGCCTTGCGGTAGGCAATTTGAAAATTTCCTTAGTTTTTCTTTTGTATACTTCTTTTTGTCATCACATTTTTCAAGTGTCAGTGTCAACGTCTCTTATGAAAGGTTTTCGTTTGATTGAAGGCAATTAGAGCAACTGGCCTGAAATGTTTTGCTGTAGCTTTTAAATAACATTGGGTGACAAAGATGATATCTCCGTAGTGTTCTCTGGGGACTTTAAATTAATTAATCACATTAAATGCTTTGCGGGTTGGCCCCAAAAGTAAAAACATTGTGCCATGCTAAATTGTCAAAGCAAACTATTAAGATCAAAGATAATGCGCAAAAATAATGATGCTAAATGTTGGCACAATTATGCCTCGCTGCCCCACTAATGGATGACTAAGACTCGAGTGGGGGCAAAAAACTCCTAAGCAGTGTGCCCGAGTTTTGGCCGTGGGGATAGTCTGCCAAGACGCATTTCAATTAATTAAATATGCTTCCATTTATAATGTTGTCGCTGGTACATATGATGCTAATTATGCTATTGTAAGGCTAACTTCAAGAGTTTTGAGGAATACCCTAACAAAATAAGTCTGCTTGTCGTATTTAATATTCGTTAATAATCATTATTTATTGAATATTTGCTTTGTCCACTTAGGAACGGCTTTCAAAATGCTTTTAAGATTATGTGTTTATTTAATCTATCTATAATTTTAATAATACTATGTCTCCAGATGGGTGTTATTTGAAGCATAACAATAACTGGATATTTTTATATATATCTTATATTATATATTAAATACATTGTTGTATCCTGGATTAATTGAAAATGGGACACAAAGGGAATCACTAAGCTGTGGAAAAGTATGCAACTGTGTATATATATGTATATATATTCTTGATCAGCATCAACTTGATCCGTAACAGGATCTCAGACACTATAAAATCAAAAGAGATACAATTTGTAATTTAAGATCTCGAATATCCTTTTCAGATTATTCTTTACACAGAACTTTATTAAAATACAGATTTGCTATTTTCTATATACTGGGTACTGGGTACTAGTCGGGCATTCTCGGCTAGAGCACTCTTACTTATTTTATGTTGAATTATTATTGAAATTTTGTAAGCCAACCACACAAAATTATTTCGCTATTTATTTAAATAAATGCCGCATTGCCTGTCATAGGCCTAAATAAATCAGTGTAGTCGTGCAGAATTTTCTTTTGAAAAACAACAAAATTTCAACAAAAAACGAAATGAATTCAAAACTTTATCCCATTGAGTTAGAGCCCGCTGTCAAGTTTTATGAAGCAACTGAAAAGTACAAGAAGAAAAATAAATTGCCACAAAGAAAATGCATTCGAGTGTTAATAAACTTGAATAGAATGTTGTGTTTTCTACCCTTTTTTCTAGGCAGCCGCTTGGCCAAGTTATCATTGGTTCATTTCAGCCATGATTTGATATCAATTGTGGACTGGGGGAACTGGGGAGCTGGGGATTGGGGACTGAAGTGCAATATGGTGAGATGGCGCTTTTATCTGAAGCCATTGGGCATTACCTTCAGCCTTGTCTTCAATTAGCAATAATAATATAAATGATACGAATGAGTTTTTCACATTTAACTTTTTGACAGCTTGATGCGGGTACGCTGTTTCAGCCAATTGCTAATTGACAGTGCGATTGGCCTCAGGACAGTCGGCCAGGCAGGGTGGAAGTCAGGCAGGCTGGCATTCTGACTGTCAGGCAGGCAGATAGGTCGACAGCACTGGCAATCGAGCTTTTGCTTCGTTTGTGTTTTATTTAATGGCTTCGCTTGTTTTTAAAAACCGCAATCCCAAAACTGTCAAATTCGCAAGAAAGACCAACAACAACAGTAGACTAAACAAAAAAACATTTTCAGCCAAGTAAATTGTTGTCAATTCAAACAAAAACTAAATACCCTGGTACCGCAAGGAAATAAATATATTGACAAATGGCATGGCATTGTGATTATGATTTTCGTATAACAAGTTACTCCCAAAAGTTCAAAATAACATACATTCTGAAGGGATATTGCAAAGTAATGATAACAGCAAAAAACGATTACTTTTAAAAACTAAAAATACAAAATACCTTTCATAAAAAGATCTTAAAATGAAAAGACAGAAATTTTATAAATAAATGAATTATTTAAAATATTTTTTTTTATTTTATAATTTTTTTTAGGCTTAGCTTTGTCTGTTTTTGATCAAGTTTTCTTTTTCATTAGTGTTGGCTATCGGTGATGGACTCTCCAGCTATTCATTGATTTTGTCATATTTTACAATATATCTTTTGAATAAAGTATATTAAGTTTTGTCATTATATTTTGAAAAAATCAAACTCGATAAATTATTTTAAAATGTCAAAATATTTGCAAGAGAAAGATTGACTTGTAGTATTAATTGTGTAGGTTTTCAGCATATAATTTACATTTTTGTGTCACTGTGCTAACTCGACTTAAAATGAAAACTAAACACAATTAAAACTAACGAACCTGGCAAAATTTGCACAAAATAAATTTTGTTTTAAATGTTATGAGGCTCATATTGAGCGTTTTTCTCTGTGTGTGTACGTGTGTGTGTGTGTGTGTGTGAGGGAAGGTCATTTGTTGGGTCGAGCCGAGTTCGTTGCTGACGCTGCTGCATTTTCCTGTTGGTTCTAGTTGATTTAATTAAATGCATTTGAATGCAAATGCCTGGCAATGCGTAGCGCCGGCTCTCAAAACCATCAGCATATGCGGTTAACATACTCCTACACAAATGTTTTGATATATGTGCTACCATATGCACAGCAGAATCATATACACATGTATATTTTACATATACATACATGCATACATACATACTGATGCAGTAAGTTGTAACTAAAACAAAAACGGAAATGCTGGGCTTATGCTACTGACAGCAGCGCCCTCTGGTGTTATTTTATGGCAAAATATATTTAGACAGCCAACTCACGGCACAATGGCATCATGCCACACATGGTGGAGGGGGGTGAGGGGACTGCCACATTTTCATAATACGTTCTACTCAGTGCGTATATCTATTGAGTGGGCAACTTTGCTCATATGTCGGTTATTCTATAAATTCGCTGCGGGCCACTTTTAATCAAAAATTGCAATGCTATCAACTACAATGCGTAGCTATAGCCTCAAGCAGATCTTTAAAGTGTAGCATCAATTTTCTTTTTAGCTTGCCTAAAATATTGTCTTATTTAAACTTAAATTTCAAGGAAATTTTCCATATTTTTTGGTCTGAGCACTTGACGTCTTTGGCATTTTGATTGCCTGTAGAAATAAATTATATTTATGTTATATATTTTGAAAAATATTATTTTTTTCTCTGTTTATTGAAATAAAATGAATCTCCTGAATATTACTTTTGTTTTCATTAAATATTTACCAATAATATTTATTTTCATTTAAAGGGGCTTTATATAAGTTTAAGTTTACTAAACATGAGAATGATTGATTATTAAGCAATTTTCTAATAAATAATACAACCATTTTTATTTGTCACTTTATTTTATACAATGCTTTGTTTTTTATTTGCGACACACAATAATGTTTTTGGCTTACAGTTTACGATTGACAATTAAACATCAATTTGAATTCTACCGAGAACAAAAACCTATTGACACATAATAAAAAAATAAAAATAAATAAATATTTTCAATTCATCCTTTATTCAATTATCATGGCTTGGAAAAGAACAGTCTAATTTGTTGATGCTTTAAAGGTTACTCATTAAATTATTAAAAAAAAAATTGATTTTAAATATCATTCACTTGCATATCATATCAATCAATGCAGTGACCGTCCTAAGACGGTATTTGGGAAAATTCGATGACCAAACTTTAAACCTAGAAAGCACCGCTATAGAATTTTCTTTTTTGCTTTTTATCTGATTGGGCTTAGGCGCATTTTTATTGGAAAAGTCACCTTTGTGTAATAATATTGCATAAGCGAAAGATTCATTTTCGTGTAATTAGCTAAAAATTAATTTTCAAAGCGGTACGCGTTTACTAATAAAAAACATTCACCTAACCGAAAGCATAATGGGCCCGTGCGAAGCCACAAAATATATTTTGGGTATAAATATATGCTGGTCATTGATGATGAAGGAATCCTACAGAATTAATAGGAATTTCACAAATATTTATTAGCTGGAAATTTGCATATGAGCTGTAAAATAGCATCAAAGTTTGATTGACTATTCTGCAAATAGCTGTCTCTTTCATTGCACTCGCTCCGTCTCAGTGCATCTGTGGCTAGCACTGCAAACAATGTTGTCGATTCGTGCAGTCTGGCATAACTAATTGAATACATAATTTACAATTAAGTACGTAAGCTACTTTAATATTTATGTCTATAAATGGATAGACACACACACACACACAGACACACAAACACAGAGAGAAATTGTCAGATGGCACGCCCCCTTTCAAGTGGGCGTATGGCTGTCCATTATCGACCATCACTTGTGCCAACTGCAATAAATGTCAATTATTCATGAATTTTCAATAACTTTAGCGAAGGCAAAATAGAAAAGTTTTCTGCTCGTCGTTGTCGTCGTCTGAGCTTGAAAAACTTTTTAATAATATGTAAATATGGCCAATAGAGAGACTCACAGAGCAAGAGAGAGTGGGCGAGAGAGCGATAGAGAGATAGAGAGAATGAGACAAGTCGAACAGGCGTTAACTAAGAAGCACATAAAATATGATGCCAAAAATATGAAAAGAGAATTTACTTGAGCGGCAAAGTACATAGAGAAATAAAGGAGAAGAGGGGGTGATGGGGGGGGGGGGGGTTTGTAGCACCGACGTAGCCAGACGACAACGCAAACAAGAACGTGCTCTCAAGCATAGTTATAATGGTGAATAATTAACAGTTATTAATAATGACAAAAGCAGCTGCCACCGACGGCAGCACACAAAACTGTAGCATACTTTTTTTTTTGGGAGGGGTCGGGGGTGGGTCGGGCCAGTCGTAATTTTGGGCAGCAACATTTGTGCGCTTTTTGATTTAAAATTCACCGCCAATAATAATAAAAATAAATCATTCGCATAGCACAAGGCCGGGGTCCAGCATTACGTATACGCAATGTACGCGTAACTTTTTTGACTCTTGCTTAATAATTTGCTATAATTTATGAGCCTCAAGCGTCACCGTCGTCGGCTTTGGCTTTATTATTGGATTTTCGTAGCCAGTCCCATGTCCACAGACAATTTAAACTTTATGCCAAAACGTTTTTGAATGCTTAATTAGTTCTTGGGAAACATCAGACGCACACAAAGCAGGCGGCATTTTCTGTTTATGTTTTGGGTTTTGTAAAGTTTCTGGGGCTAACGATTTAATTTGTTTGCCCATTCGGCGTAGGAGTTGGCTTACAAAACATATTTCATTTAATTGGCATTATTAAACTTAATGTTTAGTTTCAGTTCATTATAAGTTGGCAAGGGAGTAGAGAAGTCTTAAAGGACTTTTTGAAAGTAATAAAAACTACATATGATTTATAAAAGTTAAAAACTTTATGAACAGAGGTTTAAAGATCGATCCTTTATAAACGCAGATAAATATTAACTTATTTTAATTTAAATGTATAAATAGGCAAACTTCTTAAATATATTTTTTTTACTTCTCAAAAGCTTCTTATTACATGAGAAATTACGAAGGAGTATATATATATTACAAAAAAATATATTCTTTTAAGTTTCTGGATATTTAAAGCTAAGAACATATAAAAACAACTTTTGAACTAGTCTTAAATATACTATTCACGATCATTTCTTTGAGCAATTATATTTTGTTTGAAAAATGTATCTAAATAGGTTTTAAATATATATTCTTGTATGTGACCATAGGAATTAGTTACAATTTAATATTCCAATGACTCAAAAACGCTGATACATTTTATGAACCGTGCTTGTGGCATCTCCGAACATCATCCATCCCTGTTCAAGCCGAATAAATACTGAGCCAGTGCGTTCAGTCAGGCATAACAAAGCGCCAATGGGCCACCAGTTCCCATCCTTCAACCTGCCTGCACAGCTCTTAGCCCCTCTGCAGCGGCCCCAGCCTTTCACCTTTGTAAGGCGCTGGCAACAACTGCGCCCACATTAAACTCAATAAAATAAATGTGCAGCCATAAATTACACAAAGTGCGTCAGTTACACACACCGAATGGCATAGAACCCCAATCTCCACCCCCATCTTACTTGATATCTGCAACCCCTCTCCACCAGCTCTTGTCGCACAGCTGCTGCTGCTGCTGCGCCCAAAAGCCGACTATGCAAAATCGACAAGTGCCACAATTTTTTATGCAAAATAATCCTTTGCCTTGGTCCATTGATGAATTATAGCAAATTAATTTTACACTAAAAAGCGACAAAGTCAGGCACAATGACGACAGCCTAGCTCCCCCTACCCCCTACCCTACCTCATGGTACTCTTATCAAACCATTTGCATGGCTGGCGTTGCCTAGGCAAACAGTTTAACCATATCAAATTCAAATTCGCATAAATTTTGTAAGCATCGCAGTTTGGGGAAATGTATAAAAATCGATTTCTAGCAGGAAGTGCCAGAGTTGCTCCATTTTTTTTTGTATATATATATTTTTATTTTGGGGCGTCCGCGATGAATTGTGGGCTTTTTAAGCAAAACAGAAAAAAACTCAAACCAAAGTCAAATCGATTATTATTTTATCGTCTGGCGGGGAGGCAGTTGAGCGACACACGTTTGCTGGAGGGTTGTTAAAATAAATTTAAATGCACCAGTCAAATGTATCAAAATTGAATATTTTGCACAGTCGATTTCACTATGTAAAACATAGTATGTCGCATTTGGTACGTGACTGTTCAGTGTTAGAGCAGTTGCTTTTATTGAGTGCAAATTCATAAAGTTTTCCCGCTAGTTAAGTTGTTGATACATTTACAAATACTAAGATGAATTGAATGGATAATCGCACTCTTTAATGGTTACATGTATTTTCCCTTATTAAATGTTTGAAAAACATTTTGCAAGCAATAGACGTTAATTAACAATATTTTAATAGTGCGTGAAGAAATAAGTTCCCAACCCTTCCTCATTGCAGGCCGGCAAATCTTTCGATTGGGGAGTGTGTTAATCAGAATCCATTAATCAAAACCGTCTAGGAAGTCAAAACGAGCCCAATCAAACTAATTTTGCTTGAAGTCTTCTTCTTCTTCTTCTTCTCATCATCCTGCACGCTCTCAGCGCACTCCTTTCAGCCAGATTATTATACACAAACTTTGCATCTTGCACTCAGGTGGACCGCTGAAGCAACGCTCTGCCATTTGTCAGTCTGCAGCGTGAAGGGAAGATTTAGCTAATACACAAACCCATTCAAGAATTATTCAATACATACTTTACATCTCTGTTTTGGAACTGTCTACTACTGCCTAGTGGACGTACTCTGCACGAAGAAGTTGTATTTGCAAAGCTATTGGGTCTTAGACCGATGAAGCGACTGCTGCCGGTCAGCAAATGATTTTTTCACAAAGTTTTTGGTCACAAAAAATAAAGTAAACGAAAAACCGAACCAAAATGTTTTTAAAATTTTAAACAAAAAATAAATATTGTAAATAAATAGGTCTTATCGCTTGGAAGCCCGAAAATAAACTAAAGAATTTCTTAACTCTCGGCAAAGGGTTAAAAAATTGTCGCCTGAAATTTTAGAAGCAATTCATGGCATACTTTGCTTTATGAAAAAACGAAAGTAATATATATGTAATTAATTGAATGAAGTGGAAGGTACTACCCAGCTTTACCCGGGCAAATTTCTATCCTGAAATTTTAGGTATCATTTGCTGGCAATTGTACCTTACACCTGGCACAAAACCGCAGGTAAAAAAAAAAATAAATCAATATATACATTTCTAATTTAATAAATAAATGTTTTTTCTTTTCATTTTTTAATCCAACTCAAATGCACATCCAATTGATTAGATTCTCTCACTTGTGTGTCACACATTCATTAAGTATACGACCCGTTGAAACGGTGTATTGGACAAATGAAAGAGCAGTTACGATGACCGTCAAGAAATAGTCAAAGGCAAATTCGCGATCACAGGTGGTGTCCAAAATGATGACATTGAGTAATGGCTCCAGCTTCTGGTGCACAATCAAGGAAGTATGCTAAAAGCAATCCAAAAGATAAAATAATGCTCAACTGAACTCCTCAACTCACCTCATTGTTGAGCACCTTCAGTGTATGATCGTGTGGATACGCTTTACGGACATACAAAACATTTACGAGTACAATTTGCTGCTGTAGAGTCAACTCCTCGGTGCGTAATCGATCCGTGCACAACCCAATAATAAACACATTGAATATTGGTATTAATGCCGGGCCTAAACAACCGTCCGACATCACATACACTTTGTTCTCGATCTCATCCACTGCATAGACGATGCACTCAAGCAACAAAGTCATGTTGAAAATGCTCGTGAATATTGCCAAATAGATCGCTGAGGGCAGCCAGGCGACATTTTTCTTAAAGCATCGATGTAGATTATTGATACGCAAATGGATTTTAAAAATCCACAACAGGCGGCGATGATAGCGACCAGATATAAAGCCTTTACTCTGATGATACTCGATAAAACGTTGCAGGAAGTAGCCAAAATTGCGATACCAATTAAGCAAAATTAGTTGATAGATGAAGTACGCAAAGCAACAGTACTCTAGGAGAATCCAATAAAGAAAGTTCATCCAGAGAAAGTAGGGCTTGTGCCACATCGAGTCCAGCATTACATATACCAAATGCAGCTTGAAGAAGTAAACGCACAACAGAAACAGTTCACAGTGATAAATCATCCCAAACTTGCTCTCCATGGTGCGTGTAATGTAGAATATCTCGTTGACCATATGCATAATCAATTTGCGATCGTCCTGTGAATGCAAAAATATCGATATTCGACGCATCACATACATAGTAAGGCACTGCATCAGAAGACCGATTAGAAAGTTCTGTCCACCGCTGTCCTCAACACGAAATAAATGTATCCATACGACAAACCCGAGCACTATATAACCCACTGAATCGCTTAGAAAAATAAGAAACTTAAGCGTCACAACTAGCTTGGCAACAATGGGATGATATTGCATCAGCTCCATTCGCTTATGTTGTGAATTGTAGCGCAGCTTGAAAAAATGACAGCCCCGTGCGATTATATAAAGCAGCCAGGCACTACACTGGAAAAATCGGCGATAGATAGCCTGGGCAGGACCACTACGCAGCAATCGAATGTCCTCTGTATTCCACATGACGGCAAATGAATGAAATGAAATAAAAGCAAGCGATAAGTTGTTTCTGGTCAGTTTGTATGAGTTTTTGTTATTTATGTGCTGGCCATTAGCAAGCGAATTAATCGAAATGACCTGGGCAATTGGCACTGAATGTTTGTCTATATAAACACAACATTCAGTGAAGGTCAATGGAAGAAATCAATACTTTATAGGAAATATTTTCAGGAGTTGAAAAGAGAACAATATATAAAAGAGTTATAACTCCAAGCTTGGCCAATACAACGAAATTTTATTGCATCGCTTGCTCTCTTATAACTCAAATAATAATTTATTACTTTAAAATAATTTTTGGTCTGTAGAATAATATTTCGCATGCACCTTTAACAATGGTTTAAGGACTTCTGTATTACATTTAAAATGTATTTATTTATTTAAAATGTCTCTCAAATTTTAGGCCGTGCCACTTTATCTGAAGCAGATATCTACTAGTAAATATTCCGATTCTCTAACTTCAAACAGTTGCATCGATATCAGAGTATGTACAGTATGCCATATAAATTTCTGTTGCATACTAAATCTATATTTGCATCATTAGTTTCCTAAAAGTATTTCGTTTTATTATTTCAAAAAATCTAAGAATGTCAAGAGAATTATTATGCACATTACGCAGACAAAACAATTCTTGATTGAATATAATTCGTAATAATATAAAATTTTTTTTCAATTTTGGTATTCCTTTATTTTGTTGTAAAAGAGTACTCTTTAAATGTGCTCTTAAGCCCTCAACCTCTCAAAATCATTATGGCTTGCTTTTTTAACTAAAAATAAATTTCTTTCTACATGGCAAAAATGCCTCATATTACACACACAGTTTGCTCCAAAAAATATTCCCCCAAAAGAAAAGTCTCATGGCAAGTGAACCGCATACACAGACAAACATAAGTGAGAGAAGGTTCAATGTACCAAAGCTAGAGGCAGCGCACAAGCCGACAGACATACAGACAGACAGACTGAGAGACGAGCATCCCAGCAGTGTAAAATTCTTGCCAGTGCTATTTCCCCATTGGAAATACGAGTGCCGGAAAATGCAACTCTGACGTTGCCGCGTTGTTGGTAAATATAAAAAAGTGCGCTGAGCCGTTGCCTAGACAACAACAAAATACACACACACACACACACACACACACACACAGATAGAAGCAAAACCCACTCGAACCAATGCAATCCCATACCTATGTCTATGTCTCCTGCCTCATTACGCACGGAACGGGAAAAATCGTAAATATATAAAATATATGCATGTACTTGTTTCTATGACGTCGCATTCGTATTCATATGTGAAAAATGCTCATGTTTCAATGAAATGAAAACCTTAATGAATCCACAACCCGCATACTTCATCCCGCAAAGGATTAGAGTGTTTTGCTGTCTGGTCGCGGCCTGGCTCTTTAATACCCTGTAGTTTATTTACAGTTCAGCGACACACTTTTGCTGGAGTGTTAAACTAAATTTAAATGTACCAGTCAAATGTATCAAATGTATCAAAATTGAATATTTTGCATAGTGATTTCACTCTATAAAACATGGAACGTGACTGTTGAATTTTACAGCTATTGCTTTTATTGAGTGACAATTCATGAAGATTTCCCGCTAGTTAAGTTGTTGATACATTTACAAATACTAAGATAAATTGGGATCATATTAAATGGATATTCCAAAACCCGATTTTCTCGATTCGCACTTTTTATAGATTTTCCCATATTAATTGTTTGAAAAACATTTTGCAAGAAATTGACGAGAATTTCGAATTTTCATATATATTTTTTCGTTAATTAATATTTTAATAGTGCGTGAAGAAATTAGTTCCCAACCCTTCTTCATTGCCGGCCGGCAAATCTTTCGATTGGGGAGTGTGTTAATCAGAATCCATTAATCAAAACCGTCTAGGAAGTCAAAACGAGCCCAATCGAACTAATTTGGCTTGAAGTCTTCTTCTTCTTCTTCTTCCTGCATCATCCTGCACGTTCTCAGTGCACTCCTTTCAGCCGGGTTATTGTACACAAACTTTGCATCTGGCACTCAGGTGGACCGATGAAGCAACGCTCTGCCATTTGTCAGTCTGCAGCGTGAAAGGAAGATTTAGCAAATACACAAACCCATTCAAGAATTATTCTATACATACTTTACATCTCTGTTTTGGAACTGTATACTACTGCCTAGTGGACGTACTCTGCACGAAGAAGTTGTATTTGCAAAGCTATTGGGTCTTAGACCGATTAAGCGACTGCTGCCGGTCAGCAAATGATTTTTTCACAAAGTTTTTGGTCACAAAAAATAAAGTAAACGGAAACCGAACCAAAATGTTTTTAAAATTTTAAACAAAAAATAATTATTGTAAATAAATAGGTCTTATCGCTTGGAAGCCCGAAAATAAACTGAAGAATTACTAAACTCTCGTCAAGGGGTTACAAAATTGTAGCCTGAAATTTAAAAAGCAATTCATGGCATACTTTGCTTTATGAAAAAACGAAAGTGGATATTAATATACCCTGTAGCACTTCAATACCCTGTAGTTTGTTTACAAGAGGTGTTTTGTGTTTTTAAAGATTGGCATAAAGTTGCATTTGTTTTCAAGTAAATATTTGGTCGAAATTGGATAAGTATTAATCAGTTTTGTATACCTGTTGAATATTTCTAAAATTGACTGAAATTCAAAAATAACAGGATATGAAACATTTATGCATTTTGAATATGCATAAAAGTATGACTTATGTAAAATATATTAATTTTTCCAAACAACTCAAATTTGCTGAGTTTTTTAGTCTCTTGTTTCACTCGCACCTAGCTCTAGATCAAATACTACTACGAGACTTTGTCAGTAAATTATACTTATAATCGGAAATATAAAAATCAATCTTTAATCAAGATAATTTAATTGGAA
The DNA here is from genome assembly GCA_035045305.1 of Drosophila maculinotata. NCBI lineage: Eukaryota > Metazoa > Arthropoda > Insecta > Diptera > Drosophilidae > Drosophila > Drosophila maculinotata. The sequence continues at coordinate 4,015,001 of JAWNPD010000377.1, read as the reverse complement.
AAAGTATTCAGAAAAATATTTTCTAATATCAAAGTTACCCCAAATAGCCAAAAAGGTATTTTGTAGTCGAGCAATCTCAATCGTCACAGTCTTTCTTGGTTATTTATGTATCAATTAAAGCAAATTTCCATTCGCCCAGCCTGCGAATGTGCATGGCAAGATTTTTGGGTGTTGCATTTTGCAAATTCGCGACGGTGACAGCTGTTTTGTGTCTCGTGTACGACGACGACGAGGACGAGAACGACAACGGCGAGATTGCAGTTATGACACCCACCCTAAGCGCATTTGGATGGCAAGCAACCCCCTTGTAGAGGGGAAGGGAACACCGTGAGGCTTAAGCTTTGCATTCAACGTCAAATGAATTACGCGGGTTTGAGGGGGGTTGCGTTGGGTGATTAAATGCTTTGGAACCACCCACCTCTTTGTCAGGAAATTCATTCGGTTTCAGATCCTCTTTCATTCTTACCGCAATATGGCTGCCCCTCCCAGTTCATTGTAACATTTTTGCAATTATAACTCGCTTTCCCAAATTGGGGTTGTCGTAGTCGCAGCACTTAGCTCTCAGCTCTCAGTCGCTCTCTTAGGCTTCACTATGCTGCTGCAAAGTCTGTTTCTGAAATGTAAGAATTCCTCAAGAGCTCGCATAGACAATGGTCTTTAAATAACAATAGAATATGCGACGTTGCCAAATTGTTGAAAGTAGGCTAATAACTGCGGGTAGAGCAATGAATATAAAGCGAACTCTTATAGATGCGGACGGTACTTTTTGGGCAGGCAAACCAGTTAATGATTTTTATAGAATTTAGAGCAGCGTTTCTGAGGAAAAGTATTAATACTCAACGTCTTATAATCAATAATTGTTTTTTTGGTTGCTTTGAAAAAATATCATCAAATATATACTATTAATAAATAATATTAATCTTATGCTTAATACTAAATGGTCAAAAAAGCATTAATTAATTTTTTGGAAATTTAAAAATATCTCAAATTGATTATTTCTGAATAATTTTCATCCCCCCTATTTTAAAAAGAATTATATTTTATAAATTATCGAAATCGATTTTTTACTTCTGGGGGACAAAATATAAAAATTTATAAAATCTCACAGTACATGAAGCTTATGGCATATATATATTCATAAGGCATATATATATATTATCTTAAATTATGTTCACTACCCTATTTGTGGGCTTTAATTATTGGCCATTTTATCAAGCGATTAGTATTCTTGAATTGGTTTTTAGACGATTGGAATAAGTTGATCTCTTAGCTTGAGTTTGATTTTTCTGAGTTTCCTGTAAAGAAATTAACGTTTAAGTAAGCAATTCATAAAGTGCAACCTTTCAAAATCCATTGGCAACAACCAATCACTGGAAAAGACAAAATGAGCTTCAAGGCTAATTTCAAATCAAGTCATGACCTTCATTACCCGAAAAGCAGCCACGGCAAGAGAGGGCCAATATATTATATAGAATTTGTGAAAAAATTGCTGGCGGCTATTTCTGGAAAATCAACAGCAGCCAACACACAGACCAACGAAAACAAGAATTTTATAAAATTTAGCACAAAATGGAGAGGAGGCAAAAATAAAAGATATGGTTTATTAAATATTTCGAGCCTGCGGCAATGTTCAAAGCAAACACACATGCCAAGAGTGTAGCAGCTTTCATGTGGCTTGTGCTCCTCTGCTACGTGGCGTATGAGTAATTGAATTTAAAGCGCTGCAATATTGATGAAAAATAAATCTGCTAATGACTTTGCGGCAGTCAGTTACGAAATAGCTGCTACAGTATCGACTTCAAATCGCCTGCCACTTGAGACAGTCTAAGAGCAATTTGAGCGTATTTCAAGGCATTTGATGTTGTTCGCGCCTTTAACTTCATCGCACACTCAATAGATCAACGACAGGCGATTTTAATCCTCCCAGTGCTGTTGCCTTGCCAATAAAGTAGATAAAGGTCTTTGTAACTGCATGTTATACCCAATATCCGTATCCAAATTCGAATCCAAATCGAGATCATCATCCTGATAATTGTAGAAAGCCACAGGCACAACATGCAGCCATTTGGCTAACTTATAAATCATCCAAGTCATGAGTCCCATTAGCCAGCCACAGAGTGCTCCAAAGGCTATGCAAGTTGCCGCCTTGATCAGCAGTCCATAATCGGAGTGTAAATGATAATTGAATATGGTCATTTGCTTGTGCAAATACTCTTGAAACTCCATGATAATACAGAAAATTTTTATTCGAATTTGTATTTGTTGTGAAGTGAAAAACGTACAAAATGATTTTGAGTGAAATGTAATGGCATAGAATTTCATGTCATATTTATCAGTTAAGGATATCTGACGTTATCCAATATTATATTTGAAAATTCACAACACAACTGTATCAAAATGATGTTAAATCCAATTGAAATCGTTTGTTTCTACGTGGTCCAACCCATTTTAGATTATTTGGCATATCTGTTGAATGATGTACACTATCTGCTGTTTCTAGCTGCAATTTGTGCAATTGGAGTAATCTTTGGTCTTGTCATGGGCATCGTTTCCGTCATGTGGTACAAGTACGGACGTGGAGAGGATTTGAAGAAGGAAGCACAAGTGAAGCCGGAATATGAAGGCAACTTGGCAAATGACAAGAAGAAGACTGAATAAACTGCTTTTACGGAAGAGTTCAATAAACTTCAATGTAAATTTAAATAAATATTTCAAAAGTTACGTTGACATGCATAGCCGCTCACACCCTTAACGTTTTTGTCAATATTTCATCAAGGCTTCTCCTTCATGGAATCAATGAACTCTTTAGGTACTTCATTAGTATTGCCACGTCTAACAAATCACATAGACGGCAATCGTTTGATAATTTTCTCTTTCGCTTGCCTGTCCTGTACTTGTGTGCATTTGAACAACATTATGTCCGGAAAATGGCCAAAGTTATTGAAATTATATTTGAAGTGCACAAATAGAGACCATACAAAAGTAAGAATGCTCTAGTCGAAGGTGCCCGACTAGGACATACCCTGATCCAAGGTATTACATTCATTCATAATTATTTATCTGTATTCTTACATGGAAAAGCACTCTGCGCGCGTCATGCAATTGCTTTGCTTCTTCTTCCATTGGCCTCAAAGTTTGTTGCATTAAATCCTAAATAACTTCTTTGTTTATTGCCCGATCGAAAGATGACACATAAATGTAAGACTATGTATAATCCGAAGGTCATACCTCTAAAAATACGTATTTCTGGGAGTGACAAAAAAATTGGCTTGTAAAGTGCCCAAACAACGAAAAGTTCCTTATAAATGACCTTCCCAGACTTCAAACTGCCACAACTTTGTCAAATCTGAACCGATTGTCAATCCCGAGGCCATTTTGATCATTTTTTGGCATCTAGTTTAACTCTACATCTCAAGTTTATGAATTTTTGAAAAAATCCAATTTTGGATTTTTTTGGCGAAAAAAGCATAAGGGGGGACCCTTACCAATTTTGATTTTTCAAAAAATAGAATCTTGAAATTTTACGTTTAATTGATTGAGGGTGTCTCAACTAGTATATAAAACTTTACGAAAAGTGATTTTGTGGTGTTTAATTTTTCTGTCAAAAATCACCCCAAAAGTGACAAAAAAATTGACTTGTAAAGTGCCCAAACAACGAAAAGTTCCTTATAAAGGACCTTCCCAGACTTCAAACTGCCACAACTTTCTCAAATCTGAACCGATTGTCAATCCCGAGGCCATTTTGATCATTTTTTGGCATCTAGTTTAACTCTACATCTCAAGTTTATGAATTTTTGAAAAAATTCAATTTTGGATTTTTTTGGCGAAAAAAGCATAAGGGGGGACCCTTACAAATTTTGATTTTTCAAAAAATAGAATCTTGAAATTTTACGTTTAATTGATTGAGGGTGTCTCAACTAGTATATAAAACTTTACGAAAAGTGATTTTGTGGTGTTTAATTTTTCTGTCAAAAATCACCCCAAAAGTGACAAAAAAATTGACTTGTAAAGTGCCCAAACAACGAAAAGTTCCTTATAAAGGACCTTCCCAGACTTCAAACTGCCACAACTTTCTCAAATCTGAACCGATTGTCAATCCCGAGGCCATTTTGATCATTTTTTGGCATCTAGTTTAACTCTACATCTCAAGTTTATGAATTTTTGAAAAAATTCAATTTTGGATTTTTTTGGCGAAAAAAGCATAAGGGGGGACCCTTACCAATTTTGATTTTTAAAAAAATAGAATCTTGAAATTTTACGTTTAATTGATTGAGGGTGTCCCAACTAGTATATAAAACTAATAGAAAAGTGATTTTGTGGTGTTTCATTTTTCTGTCAAAAATCACCCCAAAAGTGACAAAAAAATTGACTTGTAAAGTGCCCAAACAACGAAAAGTTCCTTATAAAGGACCTTCCCAGACTTCAAACTGCCACAACTTTCTCAAATCTGAACCGATTGTCAATCCCGAGGCCATTTTGATCATTTTTTGGCATCTAGTTTAACTCTACATCTCAAGTTTATGAATTTTTGAAAAAATTCAATTTTGGATTTTTTTGTCGAAAAAAGCATAAGGGGGGACCCTTACCAATTTTGATTTTTCAAAAAATAGAATCTTGAAATTTTACGTTTAATTGATTGTGGGTGTCTCAACTAGTATAAAAAACTAATAGAAATGTGATTTTGTGGTGTTTCATTTTTCTGTCAAAAATCACCCCAAAAGTGACAAAAAAATTGACTTGTAAAGTGCCCAAACAACGAAAAGTTCCTTATAAATGACCTTCCCAGACTTCAAACTGCCACAACTTTGTCAAATCTGAACCGATTGTCAATCCCGAGGCCAGTTTGATCATTATTTGGCATCTTGTTTAATTGTAGATCTTAAATTTATAAATTTTTAAGAAATTAAATTTTGGATTTTTTTCTCGAAAAAACCATAACCAAATAAGGGTCCCCCCTTACAAATTTACACTTTTCATAATATATAATATTGAAATATTACGTTTTATTGATTGTGGGTGTCTCATTTAGGTTAGAGTCCCGACAAGGAGGTATCCTGAACCCAGCTTTCGTGTTTAATAAACACATTAATAATTTTGTGTTTTTTGATACCTTTTAATAATTTGCACAAATGGTTAATAATAATAACACCTCTGAATTGTTTTTGTATGTTACAACGAAGGTATGTATGTTTGGCCTCGGTATGAAATAGTTAGGATTTCTCAACTAGAGCGCTTTACTTATTTATTTTTATCTTAGGAAAATAGGCTGTTGAGTGAAAACCGATAGTTTTGCAGCACTCTTTAAATTAAACAACCTTTGTGAACCTATGTTACCGGGCATACAAGCGCAGTAGTTAAATGTACTCAAATTATTCGCTAAGCACATTTTAATTTCCCTCAGGATACCACGGCTAAGTATGCAGTCAGACGACCAAAGGAGCCCCGAAAAGACAAAACTAAATGTAAGTAAAAACTTCAATGCTCTGTTCGCTCACCCAAAGGATGTCATTTTGCCAAATCGCAAAATATTTGCCAAAAAAAAAAGAAGAGTCAAAAACGAAAATGAAGGAAAGTAAAACAGCGAGCAGGCTGGGTCAAAGGACAACGTCTAAGTGGCATGCAGTTGGCCCCTGGCATAAAGACAATTTAAGGGCGAGCAGTTCATAAACAGGACGCTCGATGAAATGAAAAACGACGCCGTGAAACCAAAAACCAAGTGAAATAAAATTTATTTTGGTAACAAAATTGCGTGACACAGAGCATGGGACGCTGTAAATGGTAAATGGCAGTGAGCCAATGGCATCCACAAGTATATTAAAATGTTGCCCTCTTAGTAAGACATCCGCTGAGAGATAGTTAAGAAGGAGTCGTCCTCGTCCTCGTCGTCGTCGTCGTCGTCGTAGTCGTAGTCGTCGGCGGGCGATGGTCGGAGAATATAGGAAATGATTGGTTTTGGGCGACATTTTCGTTGATGTCGTCTGGCCCAGCGAAGCAACAAATAGCCTCGTTCTGGAAATTGTTGCAAAAACAACAAATGGCTAAAGTTTTAGCGACTCGCAAACTTTGCACTGCAATGCAAAAACGCAAGTCCACAACAACAACAACAACAACAACATCAACATACACCAACGACAACAACAGTGGGGAAAATTAAGTTTCTGCGCCGCTGCGTTGGCAAAGGAAAGGACGCCAAAGTCGCCGTCATCGCCATCGCTGCCGACAGACGCAGTCAAATTAAAAGCGCATTGCAAACAGACTAAGCAAATAATGATAGACTCTCAAAATACCCTACACTTCTACAATAGCTGCATGTTTTTGATAAATAATCACAAATTTGATATATATATACCGGCAGACTAAGCATAATTTACTGAAAATCTCATTATTGATATTATTTTTCTATATTTTTTGTAACATTTGCAATCGTTTTTAGTTATGTGGCACCATGTAGAGCTGGATGTTGTCGCTACATCTAAGCAATTTGAATTGTTTGCATATAGACTAAATATTTCAAATAATTGGTGTTTAAGGTTGAGTCAAGAGAATCTGCAAATTAAACTTGATGTTTATAGAACATTTTAAAAGCGGACTTTGCAAATTTTAACTGTAAAATTTGCATATATTTTTGGCGAATTTATTGTTTAAATTATTTGATTATATTTATTTTTTATTCAGTTATTTTATTGAAAAATGCGCACAAAGTTGCCCTCTACAAAGTTCGGTATACCCATGACATTCCAGCTGTATAGAGCATCAAAAGAAACGAAGCCAGATCCTTTTTGCAGGACTAATGCAAAGCGGCGACGACGCAATGTCGATGACGATAGCGGCTGCCTTTTTATTGCATACTTTTAGGCCGCAGGTGCAACCCAGGCTGAACTGGTCCTTGGTACTTGGTACTTGGTCCTTGTCGCGGCTGTGGCAGTATTTGCTCTATTTGTTGACATCGTCTATAGTCGTAAAGCGTGGTACTCGTCCAGCTCGATGTCGTCAATGTTGCCAACTTGACGGTTTTTATTGCTTTTCCCCCACTCGCTTATCTCGGCGTCCGTCATTCACTGCGTATGCGTGTTTTTCCATAGATATTTATTTGTGTATACACGTCTTTGCATTAATTTTCAAATATTTTCGCCGTTTGTTGCCTTTTGTGGATTGCTTTTGACTTGGCGATGGCAAATTTATTTATAGGTTTCGATAGGCATCTCTTTGTTGTTCCTTGTCGCTATAATTGTTGTTGTTGTTAGTGTTGTTGTGCCGTGCAAATGCACCGGGGTTGTTTCTGCTCATAAAGGGCTTTGTATGAAACCACCCATAAAGGCAGTGTAAATAAAACGAATTGTAGTCTAATGTACGCTGACTGAGTAAAGTACCCACTTGTAGTATATCGAAAGCAATCGTTTGATTATTCAAACTGTGCTCTTACTTATAAGAATACTATAACTTAATACATAAGCCACATTTATATATACTCTTTGAGGGTGTAGAGCATTTAATAGACTTAAATTTGGGTACAGACAACAAGAGACATTTTTTTTATATTTATAAAATATAATAATAAACTATGCCTATACGCCAACTACTTGCAAATACTGAACTGTTCATACACTGTCTTATTAGGAATAAATTAATTGTGCTGCCCTATAGTTTAAATTTCTTAGCTTTTTGCTAGCAAATAAATTACTAAATCATACTATTAAGTAATTAAATTGACAAATTCTAAAGTCGTTTAAAAGCAATAATTGCATAAGATTTAACCAAATATTGTTTTTGTGCTTCACAATTAACAAAATGAACTCAACATAAAATTTAACAACAAAAATATTTGTATTTGAAAAAAATTGGCCTTACATATATGATATTTATATTATTTTTTAAAAATTGAGCTGATAAGTATTATATTTTTACATGATAAAACTTTGTTTATTATGTAAATATTATTTAATGTATAACATCTAACCTCATCTTTCACGCTAGCACTAATTTATTTATTACTCCTAGCATAATCCTACAGATATATTCCACGCAATATTAGTTCGATCAATACAACCTGTCTCTCTTTATTGGAACCTCCTCTGAATGTTGTGAATATAGTAAACATTCAGTGCCAATTGCCCAGGTCATTTCGATTAATTCGCTTGCTAATGGCCAGCACATAAATAACAAAAACACAGACAAACTGACCAGAAACAACTTATCGCTTGCTTTTATTTTATTTCATTCATTTGCAGTCATGTGGAATACAGAGGACATTCGATTGCTGCGAAGAGGTCCTGCCCAGTTTATCTATCGCCGATTTTTCCAGTGTAGTGCCTGGCTGCTTTATATAATCGCACGGGGCTGTCATTTTTTCAAGCTGCGCTACAATTCCCAGCAAAAGCGATTGGAGCTGATGGAATATCATCGCATTATCTCCAAGTTGGTCATGATAATTAAGTGTCTGTTTTTTCTACGCGATTCGGTGGATTTTATGGTTCTCATCCTTGCTGTGTGGATATGTGTATTTCGCGTTCAGAACAGTGGCGGACAAAACTTTCTAATCAGCGTTTGCAGACATGGTATCACCATTTACGCACTTCGTCGCCTATTGATATTTTTGCATTCATTGGAGGATCGCAAATTGATTATGCATTTGGTCAACGAGATCTTCTACATTACACGCACCATGGAGAGCAAGTTTGGGATGATTTATCACTGCGAACTGTTTCTGTTGTGCGTTTACTTCTTCAAGCTGTTTTTGGTATATATATATGTGGAATCCATGTGGCACAAGCTTTACTTTCTCTGGATGAACTTTTTCTATTGGGTACTCTTAGAGTACTGTTGCTTTGCGTACTTCATCTATCAACTAATTTTGCTTAATTGGTATCGCAATTTTGGCTTCTTCCTGCAACGTTTTATCGAGTATCATCAGAGTAAAGGCTTTATATCTGGTCGCTATCATCGCCGCCTGTTGTGGATTTTTAAACTCTATTTGCGTATCAATAATCTTCATCAATGTATCAAAAAGAATGTCGCCTGGCTGCCTTCAGCGATCTACTTGACAATATTCAGCAGCATTTTCAACATGAGTTTATTGCTTGAATGCATTATTTACGCTGAAGATGAGATCGAGAACAAAGTGTATATTATAGCGAATGGATGTTTGGGTCCAGCCCTTGTACCAATCCTCAATGTGTTTATTATGGGTATGTTCACGGATCGATTACATATTGAAGTTTTGACACTACAACAGCAAATTGTGATCTTACATATTATATATGTCCGTAAGTCCTATCCACACGATCATACATTGAAGGTGCTCAACAATGAGGTGGGTTATAGAATGACATTTGAAAGCATTAAAGCAAATAACTGATATTTTCAATCTTATTTAGCATTCTTCATGGATTGTGCATCAGAAATTGGGTCCATTGCAAAATGTGATCATTTTGGATACAACCTGTGATCGCGAATTTGCCTTTGACTACTTCTTGACAGTCATCGTAACTGCGCTTTCTTTTGTCCAATATACCGCTTCATCCGGTGAAATACTTAAGGAGTGTGTGATGCATAAATGAAAAGCAACCGAATCTAATCAGACAATTATGTGTATAAGCTAAGTATTGCTGAAGAAATTAATCAGAAAATGAAGTTTAACAGTAATCTTTGTTGTATTTTGTATTTAATTTATTTATTTATTTAATGTTGACTAGAAACAGTCAGCAGCAGAAAATTTAAATTTAAAATTATATGAAATGAAATGTAAATGTAAAAAAAAAAATTTTAATATAAAATTATATAAATAACATTAAAATATATTAAAAGATAAAATCCCTCAGACAAATATCTCATTTGATAACGCCAAAGTTTCTATTACTAAACATGAACGAAGATCGCTCAGTTAATATTATAATTGGAAAATAAAACAAATCTGCTATAAACTATATTTTTTCATGAAATAAATTCAACTTATTATTGTGTATGTATTTCATTTCTTTTTCTTATCTTAAAGCTTGCACTTCTTCAGAATTCATATATTGCTCTTCAAAATATACTATATATCTCTCTTTAGAAAAAGGATTTGCGTTCATAAGAATATGGACCTATTGATTCTTGCCAGTTGTGTAATTTCTTTCTTATCAATTATTAAAAGCTATCCACTATTATTTCTCTTTTCTTTACTAGTATTGTTATAAATTTCTTTCTCTTTCGTGTAGAGTCAAAAATGACAGTCAGTCAACAACATGGCCGTCGTTGTCGTTGTCGCCGCATTGCTGCCACTACCAACACAATCCATCTCAATCACAAAGCCAACGCGACCAGACAGAGGCACATACACTCAATCACACACACATACACACATATAAACACTCAGGAACTCAAACATATAGAGTCATTCAGGCAGTCAGTCAGTCGTCAGTCAGTCCGTTCGGCTGAATGACATTCAGCAATAATACCGCAAACCGAAAATACCTCAACTTCAATGCAAGCAGGCAGCGATCTCCACAGTCGAGCAGTCCAGACCCAGGAACAGACCCATACCCATGCCCAGCAACAGAAACAGAAGCAGAACCAGAAGCAGGCCCCAGACGTCGGCTTACCAACCACATTTGTCATTTAAGCTCAACCGAATGTAATATGAAAATCGGCATGAGTGAAAATGTCAACGTGCATTGTGGCAGCCAGAGTTTTGGAGGCGCTGCACTCACTGGTGGGTGGTGCTGGGTGCTGCTGGGTGGTCTTGGTGTGGTTTCGCGGCCTCGTCGCAATGTTGTGGAATTTCCTGTCAAGCTAATTTCCTTTGGGTGCAACACTGGCTGCCATTTGGTTGGTTGACTGAATACCAGTTTGGCTTGTTGTTGGTTCGTTCGCTCTTTCGCTCTTTCGCTCTTTCGTTCGTTCACTCTGTCGCTCTTTCGTTCGTTGGCAGCTCGTTGAATCAATTCACCTGCATGCATAAAATATTTTCGTTGAAAAAATATTCAAACATTGCATATTTTATAGTTTATTGACTGCTGCTGTGTGGGTGCATGGGTGTGTGTTTGAGATGTTGCTGTTGTTGCTCTTTTATCCCCATTCCAACTTTGTAACTTGTCAACGCGCGTACTTTGTTGTTGCCTCATGTTGTTGCTGTTGTTCTTGGCTGCCCTTTTGGCAATTTACGTTGCGCAGTTGACACAAAATGAGCGCCATGTAGGTCGTCCCAGTTGGATACACCCCCACCAAGCCCCACCAACCAACCCCTCACGACAGCCCCTCTACCAACTTCTCTGTGTTCCATTTGCTATTTACCACCTTGACTTGTTTGCCAATTGCAGCAGTAGCAGCAGCGTTTTTCAGCGCTACGTGTCGCTACATTTGGGAATTGTTTTGTGTGTTGTGCACATGCATAAAAGTACACACACACACACACACTCATATATAAATATATGTATAAATATATATATATATATATATATATATATATATATATATAATGTGGGCATGTGAGCGTATCGTGTGGGTGCAATTTACATGCACTGCGTTTCTGGAATGTGTTATTAAAATTTATGTGCGAAAAAGGTGTCGAAATGCGGGCCAGCAACAGCAGCGGACATGGGACCCAAATCCCGAACTCCAAAACGACAACAAATACCACACGGCCAACGGAATATTTTTACCACACACACACACACACACACAGACACACACATAATTTATTTTTTATTTTTAACAATGTGTTGAATATGTTTTTGCAGAAATTGAAGAACATGCAGGTTGTTTATGTGAAATGTCCAGGGAAACGGTAAATACCCAGATGTACCGCAAAACAAAAAATATATATATTATGCTCTGTAGAAGCTCTTATGAAATAAATAGTCTTGAACTGTATGTACATATTTTAAAATTAAATATCGGTTTAATTAACAATAAAATGCCATTGATATTATAGCTTCAATTAAATATTTCATTTTATTATTTTTATTATAATTTTATTTTCAATAATTTAAGTATTATATAAATGTATGTTTTTTGTGCAGTAATTGCATATATAAGACAAACAAGGATACATTTCTCCGGAGCTTAAACTTCTACAAAAATTTAAGCCAGCTATGATTCAATTTTGAGAAACTATATTAATTAAATTTCTACCACGTGCATACACATATTGTAAGCCACTATTTGGACACGCCACGCAAAGTAAGTAGAAAATAAATATAGTTTGCGTGGTAGCCAAATATTGCGCATACGCCGAGTTTTCCAAGGCTTTATGTCATACAACGTGTGCCCAGAAGCGCTGAATTCTGAAATACCAAAGCTGAAGCAACGCAGTTGTTTATGTAACTGAAAATAAATTGTTGTCGTTGGGACTGTTTGCTTTGACGTGAAGCCTGGGATGCATATAAACAAGAAAATACCCTTTCCTTAAGATCGTAGATAATAATTTTCAATGATTAAAATGCATATATTTAGCATATTAAAGAAGAACTTGGAAATTTCTCTTCAGTGCATTCCACTTCTTCTAAGCAACGCGAGGCAACCCCTGTAAGTTTAAGCTGCTTCGGCTTACCCCTCGCTTCAGCTCGAAGCACCTCGGGGGGTGCGGCTATTTGCGTGTCTGCAATTTTGTTGGGCACTGCTGCACTTTCGAGCCATTTTTTGAGTGGTGTAATTAAGAAAGCAAAAAGCGAAAGCTCGAGGGGCTGCAACGAGCCAAGGAAACGTCACTTAAGCCAAGTCAAACAGAAAACAGAAAACTGTGAGCTGAAAAGACCTCCCCCAGCCCCCGCTGAGTTTTAAATAAAAATATCATTAGCTGACAGATTCAAAGATGCATACTTGAATCTGTGGCTGGGTCGGCTCCTGAGCTCGTTCTACTACTCGCTTATCAGCTGTACAACAGCAAGCGGCAGTTGCTGCTCTACGTTGGCCAAAAGTTAAACTTGGCTTAGCGAACTTACACACACACACACACAGACAAGCAAACACTAAGTGTGTGTGTGTGTGTGTTTGTGTCTGTGCGTGCGAGATTTACACCTGCTGCATATTGTTGAAGTGCCACATCAGTTGGCTGTTTTGAAATTATAAACCTTTTGACGCCGACTGGTCGTAGCAGCATTTAGCTCTCTTCTGTCGTCTCTCGGCTCTGCCCGCAGGATCAACCTATTCATGCTGCTGCTGCCTCTCTATCTCTCTGCCACTTGGCTGCTACTTTTTAGCAAAGCTGTCAGTGTCAAAGTGACTGTCAACATGCCATTCAAAATGAAAATTAATAACAATATGCAAACAGCAGCAACATCAACAGCAGCAGCAGCAGCAGCTACGGCAATCGGATAGCCACAGACAGCCACGCCCACAAAGTATATATCTATGTATATATATATATATATATATATATATATATATATATATATAATAATAAACGTGTGCGTTGTAAACTTAGCAAATGCAGGTGCAGCTTTTAGTGAGTATACTTTTGAATAGCTGACAGTTTAAGTTTTTAATACAAAGTTGTCAAGTTCAACAGTCGATGGAATCGATGGATGGGAAACCACATTTCATAATGGAAATAGCGCTTTTTGTGGATGCCATAATGACATTTTTTTTATACACTTACAAAGAATGAGAAAAGTTTAAATCAGATCATGGGACGAAGGTATTAATTTAGAGTCATGTACAAATTTCTTGAAATTCGAACAGTTTCAATAAAAAAAGTTTCTGCAACATTTTTTTTTAAAATAAATAAATGTTGTACCATTTAATTAAAGGCTTTGCTGAATGAAAAAAAAATATTTAAAACAGACAAAAAATATATAAAAATATTATCTGAAATGCCATTCAAATTTGATAATATATGTAGTTCCATTTCGCTATTGTAATTAAAGTATTGCATCTAAATATGTGTTAATATATATCTATGCGATATATATATTATTGTTAAATTTTCTGCAGCATTTTTGTTATGCAACCCAAGCTTGAAACTGACCTTGCTCACGTCTTTTGCTATCACTTTACAGCCACAAGCCCATTGCGGTGGCTTTTCCTTAGCCCAATTGAGCCTGCGACCTATTACAACATTCTCAGCAATCTTGCGGCCCCGTGCAATATCACTTGCACCCACTCCCCGCAAAAGTATTTGAGAGCACACAAAATGCTTGGTTAGCACAAAACGTAAAACGTAAAACCGACAACTGTTCAACTAATTTCAAATTAAACTCAACGATGGCGATGGCGATGGCGAGGACGTTCAGCGCTATGTTGCCCCTCTCCTCACCTCCCCGCTATTCTCCGCACGTCCGTCGTTGTCCTGCCAAGGACTATCACGAACAATTTTTCAGCATTTAAACACTCAAGTGCCAAGCTAATAAACGATATTAGTGCCAAAGCTCATTTCAACAAATATTCTATGTGTGTGTGTGTGCCAACTAGTGTGTGTATATGTATGTGTGAGAGTGTGTTGCTAGCAGTAGACTGCTGCTGCTACTACTGCTGCTGCTGCTGGTGTGCAAACATTTTCCAAACAGTTACCAAATAAAAATGATTAGGAACGTGACTAAGAGTGCGAAAAATGTTATTTACTTAGCTGATGTGCGCTATGGGGCCAGACACAACGACAACGACAACGATGGGTTATGCACACACACACACACACAAGCATTCACATATATACGACATACAAACGCACACACACACACACACACACGTATTTCTGCGTTGTGTGGGTGAATGACAAAAGTTTGCTGCATTGCGGATGCAACAAGGAGCATGAGAAATAAGTAAGAATATTTCATTTCAGGTGATATAACTTTGAGATACCCCTTAATGCAAGCAGCAATAAAATTAACCATTAATTATAATTCAATTAATTACAAATTTAATGAACCTTAAATGAAATGTTTATTAATGAAAATAATATTAATAAAGTTTGCAAAGAAAATTGTGATATATTAATATTCATTTAAAATGTCAAAACATTGAATCAAATGTTATTTTCACATTTAAATTACATTAAATATTTAATAAAAAATTATAAAATTAAATTTAAAGTTGAATTACTCATCAATTTTATCTGCCGTAGAACCACTGAAATATCTTAAATTTCAACATTAATTGTATGTGAAAAAGTTTGTTTTGATTTTAGATTTGATGCGACGATTTCAGTTATGTTATGACAAATCACGATGTACCCTACTTACATTATGAATATACATATGTCTAGGGTATACCAAGAAGTTTGGGGGGTAGTTGCAGAGACTGCACAGTTTTTGGGTGTTGAAAAAATACTTGAAAATTACATGAAAACTACGCACAGCAATGGCAATAAATGACAACACAGGCAGGGCACGCCCACTTGGTGCGCCCTCCACTCAACACTCGGCGCAAAATTTCATATCTTTGGGGCTTCTGCTCGAGTGTGTATGTATGAGTGTATGTGTGTGTGTGTGTGTGAGGGTATATTTTTTCATCATCTTCTTCACCACTTGCAAACTATTTTTAAACAATTTCTGGGTGCACGCAATGCCACGCCCGGTCCACATGACGCCCACTCTTGGCCAAAAGGGAAATGGCGCTGATAAGAGTTTTGTAGCAGCGGCAAAAGCGAAAAAAAATGCGTCGTTATACAATATGCACCAGTCGAGTGGGGTAAAAGGAAATGGATGGGTGCCTCTATGAGTGTGTTTGTATATATATATAAATATATATATATATATATGTGTGTGTGTGTGTGTGTGTGTTCTGCATATTTGCACAGTGTAAACTTTCAGCAGGGCAAGCGAGCGAGAGCGAGTGAAAAAGGCTGCATTGTTTTTGCTGCTGCAGCTGCAGCTGCTTTGCCGCTGGAAAGTAGGCAAAACTATTTAAAGGCCGAAACTGAAATGCATTGCCATTTTGGCCAAGGATTCTGTTGCATGCTGCTGAAGCAGAAGCAGAGCCAAAAGCAGAAGCAGAAGCAGTCGCAGCAGCTGCTTGTTTTATTTTCATATCCTGTGGTTCTCAACTTCCTTCACATGCGTTCTCGCCTTGCTGGCAGGAAATGTTGATAAAAGTGTTGCCATAACGACAACGTCGTTCCATTTAAATCATTTATAGTTTACGAGTATAGCAGCCACATCGGCCTATTACAAAGCAGCTAATAAAATACTTGCAAATACTTCAAGATCAATTGTGTAAACGGAGTACGAAAATCGAGTGGAATTAAGAAATACCTCAAAGAAATGTTACAAGGGATAATAAACAAAAGAGTTAAAGAGAACATAAAATTGGGTAGGTTATATGAGTTGTATAAAGTGTTTAAGACAATTTAAAAAAAATGTTATCAAGAATTTAAATGTATCTTACAAATGTATGTTTCTAGACGATATAAATAGTGACTGTCGTTGGCTTTTAATAATTTTCTGTTCTCTATAGCCTCTCGTTTTGTTAGTATTACAAATCGAACTCTCGACTAGAGTTGTACTACTATTAATTGAAATTAAACAAAAGTAGCCTGAGCAAACATTAATCCAATACAATATTATAAAACCTGTATAAGTGCATCACTTATAGTAACCACAATAGTTTAAGCTTACAAAAAAATATTAAATAAAAAAATCAAAAAAAAAAAAAAACTTATTTGTAATATTTGATTTGCTTGTAAAATATTTGAAATATTTTGCTGCTTCACATTGCTAACCGCATTCAGCTTTTCTGCAACACCTCACTTCGATGCTTCAATTTGACAGTATACAGTTGAAAGACACCCAACTGAAGTTGCGGTTCACAGCAAGCACTTAAATTATAAAACACATCCCAGCTATAAAACCCAATCTCAGCAATGTTTGAACAAAAACTTTGAAATCAATGATACATGGCTACTCTGGCTACTCTGGCAACTCTGGCTAGTCGCCGTCAGACCAAACTAACCGCAGAAGCTGAGAGGATTTTAGCATTTAGCCGACATCAACTGAAATTCAGGCTGAGCTGGACTGGCTGAAATAAAATATTTTTTTGTTTTTTTTTTTGTGCACAAAAAACATTTTGTAATATTTACAACAGCAATAAACTCATTTCTATCGGGCCGTGGGCGTGGGCATGGTCAGAAGAGGAAGCAAAGTAACTGCAAAGGCACAGATCCAAAGACAATTCCGCATCCTGTTGACTAAACACATGTACGCCTGTATGTGTAAGCTGTGTGTAACTGTGTACACTTATTTACTGAATTTCCTCTTTTGTGGTACTTGCGAGAATTTTCTCTATGTGCTCTGCTGCTTACGTCAGCTGTTTGCCTTCGGAATCCGACCAGAAGTAAAATCCCAACCAACAGCACATTAGTTAAGTATAAAATTTTAATGGTGGCCGTGGCACGAGTCCGACTCTCAACATTGCCCAGCAATTTGTCTCCCCATGCTGTGACAACTCCCTACCACCGCCCCCCCCCCCTGGCCAAAGGGACACATGGCAAGCGGGGGTGGCTGCCAAATTTGTGCAAATTTGGCTTGTGGCCAGAACTACTTTACAGTTGTGCGGGCAGGCGGCTGAAAATGTTGTGAAATTTTAACTAATATCAGACACAGTGGCTGGAGACGGTTTGTTGTGGCAGTTGGAAAGTGCTTTAGACTTTTTCCCTAAAGTCTGGCAGCAGTACGAACTCAGCTCTAAATCAAAATAATGCTATGAGTTAATATTCTTAAATTACTTCATATATAAAATGTGTACAATCTTTAACCTGATGGTAATCAGCTTTATGATAAATGATAATACTTTTATGAATTTATCAAAATATTTAAAATTTAACTTTAAGTTAATACTATGCATGGCAACTAAGCTGCTACACAAGTCCTTTATCTTAAATCTAGTCCCTTAGTTCGCTCTGCAAACATCATTCAGCAGTTTTTCCATCACTTGCCATTCGGTGCGGTTTTTGCAGCTAATATTTGCTGCTGTTTCCTGAGTCGTTGTCTGTGCTCAAGGTAAAATGGCAAATCAAACAATGCCAGAAATACATTCCTTCATTCCTTCTCTCTGTTTGTGTGTGTGTGTGTGTGTGTGTATTTGTGCTTGGGCCCTTTGTTTGCCTGGGCAAATGTAGCAGAAATCTTATTTAAGTGAATTCAGGCTGAAATCTTAGTTAATTTTTATGGCAAATATGTTAAGCTAACCAAAAGCAACGAACATTGTGAGCTGCTTGTAAGTGCTTCAGTTGATGCCCTTACTGACAGGCCTAAGCTCTCTGGCTTTGACATACTAATTGAAGCTATAAGTAACTCAAATTGCCTGACAACGGGTCAGTTAACATGTCTGTGATTCTAAAGCAGTTCTAAAAAATGGTTATTGCAGCTAGACAGCTCATTTAATCGAGCTGATGTTAAGCATTTAATGTGTCTTTAGATGTGTTTTGCACTCGTGTAAAATCATAAATATCCCAATGACTTGCGACCGTGTCGTGCATACGCAATATTTGTGGTCTCGTTGCGCATACGCCGCATTGTCATGTCCAAAAATTTATAGCCAGCAATTCATATGGCGTTGCTGAGAAACAAATTTTGCACATGGCCAAAACGAAAAAATAGATAACTCATTGGCCCACGTTGGGCGCCACGGCCAATTGCTGTCAAATGATATGTTGCTTACCTATCTACCATATTCTCGTTCTATTTTTTTATTATTATTGGATTGCATTGTTATGCAATGGATGTCATTTGTGTTGCGGCGCGGGTTGGGCGTGACATACGATTGTGTTTGACAATTGCGTGCCCAAAAATGGCAAAATTCCTTATTGGATTTCAAAGACATTCAAGAAATATGCTCATGCCATGCCTTACAAGTCTATTGATTTGTTATGACGACGAAGGCGGTAGCTTGGCGATGGAAAGGGCACCGCTGCTATAACAACAATGTCTATCATTCATTTATATAAGCTGAAGGCAAAAAAAAAGAGAAAAAAATATTCGCCCATAAGCGACAGGATCGTCGTCAAGTGTTGCTATGGCCATTGTTGAAACTCCTGTTATTGTTGCTGTCATGTTTGTTGCAGTTGCCGTTGCCGTTGCTCTTGCTGCCCTCCTTGTTGACATTTTCATTAGCAAATTAATTTTAATTGATTACATTTTATGCGCAAATGTGCAGACAACAGCAGCAGCAGCAGCGTTCGGTCTCTTCGATGTATTGAATTACCATTTTGTTTATAACTTGACTGGAATTTTCTGCTGTTTCTACTACTCGCCGGCAATTTGCTTTGTCATAATGTGATATTATTAGATGATTTTATTTGTAGGGGGAGGGAAGACAATTTCATTAAAGTAACTCGAGACCGCACCTGAAATTGGCAATGCAAAGTCTTCCCAGAACCAATTTGCTTTCAGTTTCCTCAGGTGCTCATTTTCTAATAAAAGTATCCATGATAAAAGTAGAGAATAACATTTTTGTATTTTACGTGTAACTAGAAATTCACGAGAAGAGCTTCATGAATAACAGTTACATTATTGAAGCTTTAAAATTTGTATTATTCCAAAAAATACTTTGCCACCTTTCTAGTACAAATAAAGGGCATGCAATTTGTCAAACAAGTTTAGTTTGTTTCTCATCCGAAGTTAGCAGAAAATATTTTATCAGTGCATAGTTGAGTTAAAAGTTTTGTAAATAAAGATGAGTTATTCAAAAGTTTATATTATTTTCAAATCTGATGAATATTCACTTGTATATATATTAAAAAGTTTAATAAATTCACTAACATTATAATTTTCCACTTTTCTACAACTGCAAAGTTAAAATTTAAACGCATGTAATTTTCGAAACACCTTTTCTTATTTTCGATTGCCTCTCAACCGCAAGTTGAAAAACTTTTTGAGCACGCACCACAAAAAAAAAAAAAAAAAAGTGAGTAGAAAAACTTTTGAACATGTTAACTTTAAGTTCAATTTGCTGCAATGATGCGACAAAAATGCAAAGAGAGGGGCAGCAGGCAGTGCTTGCTGTAAGGTGTTCTTATCTCAAGTACTTACCTTGTTGCCAGATCCCGATGTACGAAATTCATTTGCTCCAAATGCTTCATGCCCGATGCAATTTGTGTGGCAATGTAGACTAAGCAGCCATAGCTACAAGCAGTTGTTGGGTGGGGGTCACGAAACGGATGCCGGCGGAGGATGCCAACGTCAAATGAGAATTTCAAAAGTTTTCGCGTGTGGCAAGGACGAAAACGACAACGTCGACGACGACGACGACGACGATAGCAGCGGCAGCAGCGGCAGCAAAGTTAACGAAGTTTTTACATCCGTTTGCGCATGTTGTTGGTGGTTGTTCGTTGGTGGATCGGCGTAATCATTGAACACGAGACCGGAAGTGTAGCGTCGGCAAATGGCGTCGGTACAGGAAACATGATAAAAACGCACGCAAAAACGCAGCCAGTAACCGAAAGAGACAACACATTAGAGAGGTGTTCAACAAAAAGGGCAAAACGCAAACCTCTCCCTTCTCTTTTTTGATTCAGTTTCCACCTACCTTAGACTTTTGTTGGCCATCAGTCCGCTTGTTTCAGCCACATGCTCCTGCAGAAATTGATTCAAGTCACCCAGACAATTCGAATAGTCCTGCACAATACATATGGGCTCATCCCGCAGGCAGGCGCCCACCAAACGTGCCACATTCGGATCGCTGAGACGCGCCAGCTGCTTGGCCTTGCTGCGAAACTCCTTTCTCAGATGATCACCCGCACCAGGACGAAGGGTGGCAACAGCAACGAGAGTGGCGCTATACGAAATAAGAGAGATGATAAAAGAGATTGAATAAATTAATCGAAATATGATTAAGGATTAACTTGAATTGAT
Organism: Drosophila maculinotata; assembly: GCA_035045305.1. Classification (NCBI taxonomy): domain Eukaryota; kingdom Metazoa; phylum Arthropoda; class Insecta; order Diptera; family Drosophilidae; genus Drosophila; species Drosophila maculinotata. The sequence continues at coordinate 3,994,239 of JAWNPD010000377.1, read as the reverse complement.
TTTGATAAAAAACAAACTTGAAATTAGATTATCGCCTGAAAATAAGACTATAAGTTTATATATATGATATCCTTAAAAATATTTCTGTTTGGCCTGACTTACTGAGCAACGCATAGCAGAGAACGCAATAGTTATAAAGCCAAAATTACAAGAGTAGCTTCCTCTGAGGACGAATGGACCTTTCGAAAATTCGACCCGAAAGTGGTTAGCATGGGGTCTGACACATTTTCATTTTACATATCTTAAAACGAGATCATATGTATGAAAGAGATTACAGAAAACAGAAACATAAAAAAGTTTATTAAACAAACTAGCAACTATTGATACATAAGTAAAGTCTTCAAGCTATGTCTTGGTTTTCATGATTACTAATAACTAATTGAATAGTGAGAGAAAATCAAATATCTAAAATGAAGAGACCCAATGCTACTTAGATTTTAAGTCTTAGAGTAATTCGAGTCACGTAAGTCCAAATGACATGTAATACATAAAGTATCTGATAGTTAAATTGAATGATTTAGAAAAGAGACAATGAAGAACGAGAAAAGTGGTCAATTTATTTAGGTATCGAGCCTGACAGTTGACTTGAGCTATTGAACTATAACTGTTTCCTCTTGTAGCTTACTTATGCGTACGCCGCAGATTACTCTACAATTCAGCCACAACTGCCGTTGTTCTGCTCCACTTTCTTCCACCCAAGCAATACCACGAGCAGTTTCAATCTATATCAATTGATATATGCATGCCCATGACAATTGGTCTCTAGCGCAAAAATCAATTAAAGCAGCTCAACAGTGTCCTGTTCGGTGTCCTGGCGCTGCTGCTGTCAGTGGTTGCCCTGGCAATTTTGATACGTTCTGTTACAATTCGATTTGCCTGCTTGCTTTAATAGTTTTGCGGTTAGAAAGCCACAAAACGTATTACGTATACGTAATATTGCACTGCAGTGGTAGAAAAAGCAGCAGTAGCAGCAGCAAGGAAGACCCCTGGCTGCAGGATATGGGCAGCTGTATGCAAAATAATTAACACACACACACGCACACACTAACACACATGCGAAAGGCTCAGAGGGTCTGCCTGGGCTAAAACTTCAAGTGGCCGACACCGAACGAGGTCGTATGTCTGTCTGCTTGCCTGCCTGCCTGCCTGACTGCCTCTCGTGAGGGGCGTGGCCGTCTGATAAAATATTAATAGACAGCTGGATAGACAGTTATCAGACAACAGATGGACTTTATTGTGCTAGACCACAGATGAAAATTATAATAGACATGCAAGTGGAAAATCAAACGCACGCACACACACGTTACGCATACGCCGTGCTGTCTGCGAAAATGAAAACATTTTGCTGCAGCATGTAACAAATTGTAGCCAATGCATGGCCACGCCCTTGCTCATATATGTATAATGTGCAATAAAAAGCTTCAATTAAACGGCAAAAATGAAATCAAAGGTAGCAGCGGACACAAACACCACCCCCACTCCCCACTCCCATACCCATTAACTCATGCCCCATACACGAATACAATGGCAGTTTCCAGCTCTCTCAACTTGACTCGCCTGTGTCTGGTTGCTGGTCCTGTTACAGCTCCTGGTTCTGGCTCTGGCTCTGACTGTTGACATTGCTGTTGCCTGCTGCCTTTTTGGTTAAAGTTTTCATAATGGAATTTCTGATAAGCTTTTTTGTGGCCAGCATCTGCTTCTGTTGTTATTATTGTTGCTACTGCTGTTGTCGTTGTTGTTGTTGTTACCGCAGACGTGGCATTATATCCCGCAAACCTGCAACTACCTGCATCAGCCCGAGACGAGCCATCGCACAGCCTCATATCGGTTTCATTTTGCTTTATGCCTTTTCATCTAACCATTTGATGTACTCTATCTACGAATTTATGCGTCTGTATGTGTGTGTGTGTGTGTGTGTGTTTGGGTCTGTGGCATTAAAGTATTGCGGTTTTTCTCATTGTCAACTATTGTTATACGTATTTTTGATTTTTCTTTCTACCTGTCTAACGTTAGCGACATATTCACTATATCTGTATCCTTTTATGCATTGGGTAATCTGTTTTTTCTCTCTTTGTGGTGCAGTCTAGAATGCAATTTGGCAATATGTCGAAATATATGTTGCATTTGATAGAAACGTTTCAAAAGCTTCGTTTAATAACAATTGATTTCTTGGGTTTCTTTGCAATCCATAAACTTACTGTATATATACAAGTTTCAAGTATATGCAATACATTTTCACTTTTAATTACAGCATGAATTTAATTTTTCATAATTGACGTATTTGATAATATGTGTTATTATGAATGTGCACATATGAAATAACTAAAACATGTTTCAAATAATATAGATAATATTAAATAATATAGATCTTCGCGATTTATTGTTTCTGTTAAGTTATTTAGGTCTTAAGGAGTAGGTCTTTAAATTTGTATATTTTATTGAAATTTTTTAAATATTTAATGTGAATTTAAAGCAAATGCTCTTGGTTATTCATTTTGATTTAACTCTACCTACTACTTAAAAGTCACCTTAAGTATACATATATATATAAACAACACTTTTGGGCAAAAGTTTCTGCGGCTTAAACGGCAGCTCTACAAAAAGCTGCTGCATTCGAGTAGTTAAGCCAAATGCATTGAAGTAGGGCTCTTCAAACAGGCAGAGTAGTCGGAAAATAGACCGTAAACCTAGTGCAGCTCATTTTGGGTAGTTGTGTATTTAAGTTGCATTTGCCGAATGTTTTTTGCCCGCTTGCAGCAGACACAATACAACATGGTTAAGTGCATTGGGTGGGTTGCAAAAGAGAAGGGGGGGAGTGCTACTTACTTCAGCACATTTGTTTCGCACAAATGCAGTTCACCAAATACGCCGGAGCCGAGCTTCTCGACGATGACCAGCGACTGGCGCGGAAACTCCTGCACTTGGCAATTGGCCTGCTCCTCGTTGATGTCGGCGAAATTAGCGCTCATATCCAAATTGTAATGATGTGGTTTGCCGCCCGTTGGCGTGGGCGTGGTCGCTGCCGTGTTGGAGGAGCTCAAACTCAACGAGCCACTGCTCTGAGAGCCCGGCGGCCCCGTCGCTGCTTTGCTGCAAATTGGCGTTGCTGCGTAATATTTCTCTGGTGGCGGTGGCACCGGTGGTACTGCCCCACCTGCCATCCCTCCTATCCCTGCTGCCCCAGCAGCTGCTGCTACCGAAACAACTGGAGCCGCAACGATGGATGCATTTAGTGAGCTGCGGGCGGTGGCGGTGCCAGCGGCATTAGGCAGCAGCTGCTGCATGTGAGGCACCGCATAGTCCTGGCACACAATGTCCGGCACATCTGTGCAGAGAGAAAAAAAAGAAAGTGGAGGGGGATGCTTTAGAGTTCAGAGAGTGTTAATTTTTGGCCATAAAACTGGACGGCAAAACTGCACCTCAGCAAAACAATAAACTTTTAAGCGCCGTTTTACGTGCCAAGCCAAAGTTTTGTCGGGCTAACGAATTCTGCAAAAGATGCCACACAATTTAACGCGAATTCAAGTGAAATTCACACTCCACTACACAGTACGCAAATAAATGTGTGATGCAAGTTACTAGTTTGCAGGTTGCTCCTAAATTCATGGAGTTCAAACTTGACAGAGCGAAATTCTTGAGTGTTGCAAATGTTAGGAATTAATATAAGATATAGATAATAATATAAAATATTTATATTTTGTAAACAAAACTTAAATAAATCTAACAAATAAAGCAAATTTTAAAACCTTTTATTGTCTGTATAAAAAAGTTTTGGTTATCCGGTAAAGAGAATATTATAATACTATAATAATAATAATAATATTATTATAATAACATTTTTAAAATTGTATTAAAACACTGATAAATTTAGTATTTACAGATTAAGATCGCATGACAATTGTGTTTATAAGAATAGTCTTCTGTACCTAAACACATTATAATAGGTTTACTTAGTTATTGCATTTTTGATTTATGAAAAATAAATAATCGATAAATATTTGTTAATTTTGAAAGTTGTTCTCAACATTTTGGCCACCTTTAAAAGTACTTAATAAGAGCTAAAAACAAATTTAAAAAATATGTGTGAGAAAATTGAGTGTTGCTAGAGAAATTCAACATTTATTCAGCACTTCTTCTGTTGCCCAATGTATAAGCGTATGTAGAAGCTAAACGGACCCTGGGCCACTCATAAATTGAAACTATGAATGCAACTCTGCATTGAGCAGTTTGTCTGCTGCCTTTGCGGGCACAGTCCACAGTGCCGTGCATCTGGCATCTCGCTCTGGCAGCTGGGCGCTTTTGTCTCTCGTTTTCATTTGTCTTGTCCAGGACTTTTGTGCCTTCAACTTCAAACTTTTCCCATTTAGTCAACTCTCATTGCACATAGAAAGAAGAAGTGGGAAGTGGGTAGTGGGTAGTGGGAGAAGAGGGCCCCGAGGAGGAGAAAATGGCGTGTGGCAAAAAACTAAATGAAATTAATTGCAACTTGGCGTTGTGCTGTCTCGCTCGCACTCGCACTAGCACTCGATCTCGCTCTCGACCCAGCGGCAAGACAAGTTTTAATTTTATTGTTGTTGTAATAACATTATTTAGTTTGTGTGCGGCTCATTGTCTGTCTGTTTTTCGGCCTCTCTGTTGCCTGTCATTTTTGCATTCGTTGTGCCAAAAAGTAGTGGAAAACATAAAATAACAGACAGTGCGAGAGAGACAGCTAAAATAGACAGTAAGACAGACAGACGAACGGACGGACAGACGGACAGTCAGCCAACGAGCGTTAATGACAAAACTTTTCGACGACTGTGCAAAATTCGTATGCAAGTTTCCCGAATGTGCATGTGTGTGTGTGTGTGTCTGTGTATAAGTCCTTATGTCTATCTATGTGTTTGAGCAATCAGTGCCTTAGTTTTGAAGTTACACTGAAGTTTTGTGGCCTTACGTTTTCAACTTGAAATTGCACAAATTTCAAATACCCTACACCAATTAAAGCATGTTCATATATACAATGAATATGTTGCTTAGTAAATAGAAACAAAAACGATAGTTTAAGTAAACAATTTTGAAACTTTATATATTATTTTGTTTATTTATTTTCATTTAATTGTAGCAATCTTCAAAAAACATAGATTTAAAGACTTTAAAAGCGAAAAAACGATTTTCATCTACTCTTAAAAACTTATTTTAATTATAGTTTTGGGGAAATTCACCTAAAATATATGGACAGGCTATTTATCTGCGCGGTAAAAACTTGAATTTCAATACTATTTCATCTCCAAGTACAATTAAAATAAAAAAGTCTTTTATTTCCATTCATTTTCAGACGATCCCAAAAGTATGCTATATAAATTTCTATGCAATTGATTTGAATGTCAAAAATATATGATTTCTTTTGAGAAAATCATAAATATTTAAAATTATTTATCAATTAAATTTTTAAGAATGTTTACTCCAATTGTCTATCTTATTTCCATGTGCAATTATATAATGTGTGAGTAAATTATTCTGTTTCAACGATCCTATTCAAATCAAATTTGAATTTTTAATGATTTGGATGTGTATAATGAAATTAATACAAAATAATTTAAATAAAAATAGACAAAAGAACCCTTTTAAATTTGAGAACTGAAAAGTGTTATTTAAGATTTTAAGAAAATTGTGAGTTATTTGAAACTTTGAAATCCATCAATACACTATTCACTAATACCATAAATGAGGTATTTGATTGTCTGTCTCATGTGTAGCTGAGCAAATTGCGACCTGCTTAAAACGAGTTTCGTGCTTGGGCTCACGCTTATTGCCATGTTTATTTGCATGCAATGTTATTATGTGGAGTTTTTCGCAGTGATTTTGTCGAGGGGGAGCTTCGTCAGTGCAAATTGGCAGTTGAATCCAAAAATGGACTTTAATTTGAGTGTGTGGAGTAGTAGTAGTAGTAGTGCGAGAGCTGTGTGGCAGCCAGAACTTTTCCAACGAAGTTTGAAGCACTCAATTTGAAGCGTGCGGTACGCGCGAGACTGTGACGAGTGCTGGGAGGCGGGGGTGAGATTGGGAGTGGAAATTGGTTGGGAGCATGGTAGAGTTCCATGGCTAAAGTTATAATTTATTTGAGCTAAATTAAATTATTATGGCAACGGACAGACAAAGACACAAACGGAATGGAGCTGAACCTGAGCATAGTGGTGGGTGGTAGGCGGTGGGTGGTGGGAGCCGGGTGGGTGGCTGGTGGGACTATGACAAATATTTGCTGCCCAGTTATAAAATGCACCCAAAGGCAACATCACAAAACTTTTTGGCAAATGACTCGAGTGCATGAAAGGCGTGCCATAAACGTTGATGATGACGATGACAATGGCGATGATGACAACGATGATAATGATGATGATGATAATGATGATGATGATGGCCCAGGAATGTGTGGCAAACAATGTGACTGTTCTGTCCAGCAAGTTGTCGATTTTATGTGCCATGCTTCGCTTGGTCTCTCTCACAGTCTCTGCCAGATAAACGCAAGAGCCGCAAAAAATGTGTAGCACGCCTTTAGGCGGCGGACACAAGACATTAGAATTCATTACAAATTATGTAGCTAAGGTCGTAACCCCTAACCGAATGCCACATTTTCATGTGGCAATTAAACGCTGCACATGTTACTCCTCGTCAAATACATACATGAAAAGGAACTTACGATATATGCTGTACACAGACATTTATTTACTCTTCTCAAGGCACTGACGTGCATTACGTAGTACTCTTTTCCTTTTTTAAGCCCTTAACTAGGCAGCTAAAGGTACGTTAGTTACTATTTGAAAGGATTCAGTCTTATATTGGCTGTTTGTCTGGGTTTCAGGTTGTTATAAAGCACAAGCTGGTAAGCGGATTAAAACAAATACGTATACATTTTATCAATATGTATGTGAATGTCTTTTGACTAATATATTATTTTGGACATAAGCAAGAAGATCCTTTTGGTTCTATCCTCGAGTAGTTTTCTTGGCATGGTATTTCATTTGAATGTCTAGCCCTTATATTTAATATTTATATATATTTTTTGTACTAAATATATAGCAATACATTTTGAGAATCCAAAATATACCAATAGAAATTGGGATACAAATAATTAACAAAAATGTGTTAACAATATATAAACAACAACACATATTTAAAAAAATAATAATAAGTAATAACTTTAAAAAAATAAAAAATCATTTTATATTTATGTACCTTTAAAATTTAATTAAATATTGTTAGCCGAACTCAACAAAATTTGTATCAGCCTGCTTTGCTTACAATACATTAAAATATATTATTATGTATATTTAATGCATCAAAATTTTATATTTTATTATGTAATATCTAATACAGAGGAAAACGATACTTATACCAAATATTATCTGATTGATAATAATACAATAATCCAATTAAATTCGAGATTTGAAAACTAAAGTGTTGTAAAGTTCATAAGCCTCTTGACATACCCTTTCTGGCAGTTTGCCAGTCTGGCGACTAAGCAATTCAAAATTATGTCCTGCGGCGCGAACAACGCGTTCATTTCTTTTTTATTATATTTTTTGATTGCTGCTGCTGCTGCTCTTGTTTCTGCTGCTTCTTCAGTGCCGCTGGCAAAGTCCATCACACTGGACTTTCATGTTGTGCGCTAAATTAAGCATTGCTTCGTACTAGCATTTCTCTAGCATTTTTTTTTGTTTTTGTTTTTGCCTGCAACGTTGCAGAAACATTTGCATGTCCTGTCACAGGCAGGACGGAAAACATCAAACTCATCAGCTGCGACACCAGCAGCACCAGCAGCAGCTGGACTAGGAGTAGGGGCCGGAGTAGGAGCCAAAGCTTGAGCCATGCTGTGAGCCCTGTTTATGGCCCCTGGCAGCAGGAGCAGGAGCAGAAGCAGGAGCAGTAGCAGCAGCCCATCATCATAGAGCAACTCACCTGTGTAGTCCGGAGTAACATGCTGACGCTGCAGGTCATTCATGGAGCAGGCACTGGCCGCGCTCGTGTACATGTTCACATTGAAGGGCTCATGGTACAGACTGTTCTTGTCAATGGACGACTCATTGTCATCCATTGTTGTGACCACCTGAGGGCGAGAGGTGAAAGAATGAACAAAAAATGTACACACATGTGTGGCAGTGTAAAAAAATTGACGCCTAGTTCTTTTTGTTGTGCTTGGCTTGGGCATCCAGCCACTACAGTACACTAGAGTTTTTAATCATGATTTCTGCATATGGAGCCGAGGCCGGTCTCTATCGTCAAAAACCTTTGTGCGTTAGCTGCAGCAATTTTCTTTTTTTTCTCCAATTTTTTGTGATGTTTGACATGCATTTTGGGTGGTGACTGCCCACAATGCGACAACAGCTTATGCACTTTTTCTGTCAGCCGGTTAGTGGCCAAATTAGACATCAGACTGCGCAGTATTGAAGTATCCATTTTGCTTACCTTTAAGACGCCATTGGCAGTGCCATTCAGTCGCTTATCAACTCCGCCGAGCGTGTCCGGATTGAAATTATGCTGAAATGCATCCAAAACATTGCCACGTCCGCGTCCGCGTTTATTGCGAGCTATTATCAAAAGTATAATGGCGACGAGGAAGAGAATAATTGTTGCCAGCACTGTGATTATGACGCCAACGAAACTTGTTTCCGGCTCCTGATGGTCAATGGGCTTCGGCGAGATAACTGCGAAAAACCAGAGCAAAAGGGAACTATGTGTATGCTGTGATATCAAACAACGAGCTGGCTGTGCAACTGTTAAACTGTTAAACTCGATGGCAAGCAACTGAAAAAGTAATGAGAAAAAAGTGCAACGCTTTGCAAAACAAAGTATTTAATGAAAAAGTTTTTGTGCATTTTCTTGCGGCGAACGGAAAAGTATATTTACGACGAGCTCCTACAAATATATCCAAAGCATAGCTTATTGTTGTGCATTCAATTGCCAACACGCTTTTGTTTGTTAACTCATTGTTAATGATGGGACTGAGTAATTCCAGAAATATACTGTTGCTATTTTGCTGGCAGTGAGTTTTAATAAGTTTGATGGCAGCTAATTTGAAATGTTTTTGATAAAGTACATAGTTTGAAACTATTTCTCGTATTTGTTATTTAAACTAATTTTGTTGACTGCTAGAAATTTATATATCACTATTTATAAATCAGAAAATCGAACGATAAATGAAGAACTGGACTATCGGTTATAGTCGCATGTATCGATAAGTCGCTAGAGCCATTATTAATATTAACATAATTTATATATTTATGATGCAGATTATTTATTATTTACTACACATAACTGAGTTTCTTCGGTTAAGTAAAAATCATAAATATTATTTAATTTTATTAATTTTGAAACAAATATTTAAATGAATTTTCGAAATAGCTAATTACATTAGCTGAAAGTCTTGGCGACTTGAATACTTTGTTGCACAAAAGTTCTAGTGAGACAGCAAATTCGACAGCCAGCAATTTGCGAACATTCTTCTTTAATCTGTCGCATCGCACTTACCTTGGGTGTTATGTTGACTCCTCTCGCCTCCGCTGCTGACTGCTCGACCCACCTCATCGCGTTGCAGCGGATATTCCGATGTGTTTGGCACAGCGGCGCCATTTGAAGGCGGCACATTGAGCAGCTCCTCATCTGTGAAATTGCCCACCACGGGTACTGCAAACAGAGAGATAGAGACAGAGAGAGAGAGAGAGAGAGAGAGAGACAAAGTGAGAAAATGTGGGCTAGAATGCATTGAGAATTTTGCTCATTTGCAAGCTAAATAGGCTGCATAAAGATTGCAGCAAACTGGGCGACTAGGCGACTAGGAGACTTGGGAAAACAGTTGGCTGACAGCTGCCCGTCTTGATAAACCAACCCGGCTAATGGGTCTCAGTGAACAATTAGGGGAGAGTGCGAGTGAGAGAGAAAGAAAGATGGAGGAGAATCGCGATTATTATGATAAATGAGTTACTCTTCATCGGTGGATGTCAACGCTGCAGCTGGGAAGAACGTTCCGTTGAGTGCCAATTAGTGTTGCATACTTTTAGGTGTTACCACGCCCACAACACTGGGCTAGGCGTTGAAGCGTGTGCATTGTTTGCTGTTGACCTTTCGCAGCCAGACAATAAACAGAAGCGACGAAATACGCCATCATCCCACCCAGGAACAGACCCAGACCCAGACAGTCGTCAATAACAACAGAAAGCCCCTCGCACCCTCGCCCCCTTGCACCCACGCTCTTGACACGCCCCTCTTCGGACGGCACTGTTTACCCAGCGGACTGCGGACTGCGGGCTGCGGGCTGCGGACTTTGTTTTGTTAGCCAGGATGGTTATCCTGGTTCGGAGCACAATTTCCAAATGCATTTCCGCCTCGAGCGTTTGTTGAACTTCGCTGGATATTTAAAAACAAAAATGAGAGCATTTCGCAGAAAATTTCGAAAAACAGCACAAAAACCGTTGAGGGAAATGCAAATTTTTACAGCTCTTGGCATTGATTTTGAACTTGTTTGCTTGCTGTTATTGTTGTTATTGTTGTTGCCACCGTGTGTCGTTTATTTTCTTTGGCGTCAACTTTTTTGTTGGCACAAAAGTTTTTTGTTTACTTTCGTGTGTTTGAATTTGCCATGCAAATAGCGACGGCAACAAAATTTTGCCACTCTGTCCTTGGGTTGGGCGACGCTTGTGGCATCAAAGTTTGTCCGCCGCAGTTGAAAGTAGCGCCGGGAATTTGGTAGTCGGACTCCCAAATGCCGCGTCATATGTTCTGTGAACCTAACCGAACCTAAAATATGTTAATTTGTAGCTGCTGCCAGAGACAACATGTTAATAGCACCACTTGAAATTTCGAGTGGTGAAAAGCATCGATAGAGATTTGATATAAACACATAGATCGATGAGATGACAGTGAAAAGGATTTACTTTTGCAGCAGTCTCGATGGCAGATGGTTGAGTGTCTGACATTTTTATTGTACTCCTGACATTATCAAAATTCTTAAAGGCGCAAACTTGAAACTAAATAGTTGTTGTATTAAATTTGTATACTCTTTTGCCGACGGAAGAATATATTCTCGCAGCTATATGTTTCGATAAAGTGACAAGTTTGAAGAATATATAAATATCATTTTTGTATACCATAAAATATATGTAAATTGAGTTTCTGTTTGAGTTTTTTCTGCTTAAATTTCTGTCAATTTTATAAATGTATTTTATTCATATACGAATTCTATAAAAGTAAATTAGTTTGTATTCATGGAGTGATTGGTGGATCTCCCAATGGGACACTCTCGATAAGACCACTGTTACTTGTTTTAAATAAAACATTTGCATACCTTAATATAATTAATTAGAGATAATTTAATAACCTTTCCAAAAAGTATAAGCTTCTATGTGAAATTATTACCTAGAGATAAATCGAAAGAAGCCTTTAAACCACCAATTTATAGTGGTTAGATCTCGTGAGCAAGAAATTAATTTGGCTGATAAAGTAACTTTTCTTGTTTCAAATTTGAATACAACTGTTTGCATACAAACACAATTTTGCTGCAGATTTATGTTTAATTTCCTGCTGCGTAAATCCAAATTAAGCTTTCAAATGCTTCCATATTCATAGCTAAATGTATGAACATATGCATGTATATATTTGTATCGTACATAGTATATGTTAATCATTCGCAATGCACGTGACCTCCATTAATATCGCATTGTTTGCTTGTCTCAGTTTGCTTCCTTTTCTACCGTTGCATTGATTGCATTATGCACTCGTCAATTTAATGCTTTCAATATCAATGCACTTTGGCTGGCACTTCAGCTCAACCATTAAGCAAATTACGAGCCGAATTCCAAATGCAAAATGAAGCACATTGTTGCAATTTACTCGAATGCTCAAGGCCAGGAGGAGGCTACAATGCAGCAAATCAACTGCATCATATGCTGATGCAATTCACGAAGCATCAACTGCACACACAGTTATCCGCATTATCATCTACAATATATCCACGCACACACACAGCACCAACATACAAACATACAACACACACACACACACACTCAAAAAGCACTCTCAGATCTCGAATACAAAACGATTTTCAATTAGAAAGGATTAAGCGAGCGAAATTGCAGAAGGATTTAAAGCGCAGCAGCAGCGAAGTTATTGAAATGAATTTGTATGCAGCGAATGCTTGACTGACTCACTGACTAACTGTCTGAGCGAATGAATGAATGACTGACTGACTGACTGAATGAATGACTGAATGACTGCCTGAACCGAATGCATCAAAATCCAAGCGCACAAACAGCAAAAACAAAGTGGAGGGTAAAACAAATCTGGGGAACGGGGCGCCAACATGCAAAAATATATTGCAATGTTATTGATTTATAAAGCAAAGCACTTGCCAAGCTTAAATACGCTCCGGGTAAAAAAGAAACCCAAAAACAAAAATGCAGGGATAAAGCTACAAAAAGGGACAACAAAAAAGCAAATCTGTAAGCAAGACGAAACTAAGACAGAGCCAGTGCCAATGGCAAAGGCAACAAAAGAGAATCACAAATGAGGCAAGTCGATGATGAAATTCCCTTTCCAATAAGGGCGCCAATAAGAAAGTTTGTTATCTAAGTAGAAAGTGTAAGGAAAGGTCTGCTATGGATTATATTTACGTATAAAATAAAGAATGTAGCAATATTTTTGATGAACAATTTTGTCTTAAATTGCTTTTACAAAGCTGCAGAAAAATTAAATCATTTTGTTTAAACATTTTTTATTTATACATATTTTAAAATATTATTCAATGACTCGATCATTATTATAGAAAAATAGTTCTGAAACATTTTGAAACTTAAATACCATATAGAAAAATTGTATCAATTTAATAAGTTTAATAAATATAATCAAATATATTTTTAATCAAATGAGCATAAAATATTTTACCATGCCAATCATTTGAGTTTGTCGACTACTTATGTTTCTACCCGTAGCTTCATCTGTGTTTTTCCAAACTTCACTGCATAGTTCCCATACCTTTTCCGGCATAGAGCATTAAAAAGCAGTGCGGCGCTTTATTATGCAACGTGTAAAAAGAGGAAACTAGAGACAGGAAAGCACGATGTTGCCGTTGCCGTTACCATTGCCATCGAGTCGCTCTCTCCCTGGGCACCCTTGGCTCGAATGGCTCGAATGGCTCAGTGCTCTGTGTGCTCATTGAGTTGCAAATTTCAAATGCACAAAAGTAATGCAACTCATTTAATTTTCACAATATCCTTGTGCTTTGCTTCTGGTTGTAGTCGAGCATATGCCGTTGCCGTTGCCGTTGCAGCCCCTCTGCCTTAGCTAAAGCATATATCGCTCTCCCTCTCTCTCTCTCTCTCTCTCTCTGTCTCTGTCTATCTGTTGCGCTGTCTTTGGCTGTGTATGTGTGCTTCCGTTCCCTATGCTTGTTACAATGGCTGACTCTGTACCCAGTTCGTTTCCCTCGCCTCGTCCACTCTCAGTCCTCAGTCAGCCAGCCTGCTTTGTATCACTCTATGCACAATTGCACCCAGCACACACACAACACACACACACAACACACACACACACACACACACACTCATACATACAAAAACAAAGCTCCCAGTTGGCTTAGCAGCGATGTGAGTTAAGTAAAAATTGGTTCATAGCCCTGCCTCTCAGTTTGTAATATATTTTGCACCATCGACACACAGTCGAGGCGAGTCGACTCGAGTGGAGTGGAGTGGAGTGGAGTCGTTCCAGTTCGAGTCGTTTGCCAGGGGTTTTAATGAAATGCGCAACGAATTTTTAGTGTCAGTGGAATTTTCAATTGCTCAAAGTTGCTGTTGTTGTTGTTGTTGTTGTTACTGCTTTTAGACGTTGCCGTTGCCGTTCCCATTGCCGGTTGCCATTGCCATTGCAGGTTGCAGGTTGCAGTTTATGTTTGAAGAGCCGCTACCGTTAGGCGCACTGAGTTTTCTAGTTTGCCTGGGTAAATTATGTTTACTGTTTGGGTTATACGTTGTATGTTATAGCACTTGCTCTAAACAAGCCGTGTGAGCATTTAAGAGAGTTTCTCCTCATTTCCCCCACCTACACACAAATTTCCTTTTCACCTAGGTGCAGCAAATGAAATTTCAACAGTTGCCCAGGTAAATAGTAAATAGTAGCAATAATGTTTTGCTGTTTAAGCCATAAGAGTGCAGACCCTGTATAGTTGAATGAAAATCTGCTAGAAATGTGCAAGAATTCGATTTGTTTTCTCTTCAATATTTTCATTTCAAATAGTTGTTTCTATATATATACATATATGATTACAAAATATATACGTCAAATACTGAAAATTGTAGATAACTTTATACATTTCTGACACATTTGGTAGAATTGTTGATGAGATCTAGAAGATTTTTAGTAAAACTTCTTTATTCGAAATGAATTTGTTTAAAACTATGTTAAACAACAATAATATTTGCAGAACTGACTTCAATTTGGTATATCCACTATAAGGTATTAGGTGTTATGTCTTTATGCTTTAATATGTAATAGGTATAGAACTGCATTTTTAATAAATTAATTATTTATGAGATCCATAATATATATACCATATAGTACTTCTACAGTGATAAACTGTTTTTCTAATCTTATTTTAATCATATAGAGAAAAACCTTTGCAGTCTAATCATTTTATGAAATTAAAGTCTGATTTTACTGTATAGTTTTTACAATCGCCTCCCTTTCTTAATTGCTCATAAGAGTTATGTTATATAACGCCAATTGCCTGATTTGAATTCCATGCAACCAACTTACTTGGGCTCTTCATGCAACCAGTCGCTTTATCAACGTTTTAAATCCACTAACAAGTCAACAGGAACGAGCATAAAAAATTAATTTAAACTACAAACAACAGAGGCACATCAACTACGAGTATGCTCCTGTCGCTCCACCCTTCCCTACCTGCCCCACTCTCCGGAATGGCGTTGACAACGAATGCATTCGCATTTATTGCAAGTGGCGCACCATGTGGCCAACAAGGAAGGAAGGAAGGAAGGAGGGAGGGTGGCAACCCAGTTAACCCTTTCTCGCAACTTGTACCTTTTGCGTGCTCGTGTTACATTTTTTAATAAAATAATTTGTACTGCAAGAGTTTTTTGGCCCAGCGGGCGCCTCGCTGCCTCGCTGCCTCGGTCTCGGTCTCTCTCACCTGATATAAATGTAATCTCGCTGAGCATCATCCAGCGGGCGGCGAAATACAAATGCAACTGCAGATAACGCCCCAGGCGATGATGTAATTTGATTGTCACGTCGCGTGCATGATCCAGCACTTGGTCGGGCATGTAGGAGAACTGAACTGGCTCCCCGGTAAACTGGCGTCCGCCAATGCTGAAGAAAACTTTGGCGTGCACAAACACCTGCAACAGACAGGAGGGGGGGATAAACAGAGATGAGTAACAGTTGGACACCGATTACTTTGTTTCTGTATCTGTGTGTGTGTGTGCGTGTGCGTGTGTGTGTGTGTGAGTGGCATAATAATTAAAGTAATCACATTTATTTTCTGTTTTACGACACGTTTGTTCTCTTATTTTGTGTACGCGCGCGAATTGTATTCTCATATTTGTTAGCCCGGCTGACAGTTTTGGTCAAGCGAGCGTCGCGTCGCCGATGGTGCAAGGTTCAGTTATGGACGCGCCACGGAAGTGCCTCGTAATAAAAGAAAGAAAAAACACAAACACAAACAAACAAACAAGAAAAGTATAAACATAAGTATATATATATTTATATTTATACACATTTACTTTTGGCCAGGCCGTCCGTCGGAAACTTTTTGGTGCCAGCCGGATGTGTAAGTGTTGTCTTTGCCATTGCCAATTGGGCTGATCATGGCTAATGAGTTGTCGTTGACGTTAAGAGGTGTTGTTTGGACTTTGTATGCTTACTGAATGCATTGAATATCAATTGAAAGCTTCAGTTTTCCACTTGATGAGTCTTGGTCAAATCTATCAACTTGCTACTTAAAAAGTCTTGGTCAAATCTATCAACTAATTCACTGTTATTGATATGCAAATAAGTTGATAGATAAATAAATACAAATGGAATTTATTTGGAATATTTTAAATATTGTATAAAAAGAGAAACCATTCAAAAAGGTTTTTATCTGATAGTGATAATCTAGTAATTAAATAATTATATTTAGATGTAAGCAAGTGGTATGTAATCTTGGGCGTGCTGAAGAAAGATGTTAATTTTTGGTTTAATATGTGTCTAAGTTATAGACAAACATCAACTCAGCTGCTGAAGCTGATTAAAAATATTATTATGCCATTTGTATTAATATACAAACTTTACTTTACTCTTTTTGACCCTAAAAAAAAAACATTGAGATTGTTCAGATTAAGTTAAAGCTACTCAAGTGGACTTAAATATGATTTATATAGTTATTAAGTTAATTCGAATTAATTAGTTTCTTTCATTCCGATTTTTATACATTTATAAGCGACAAACGATAATAACTAAAACCTGAAGTTTGTAGAAAGTTTGTTGCCACATAAGTCCTTTTTGGAAACGCACCTGTCAAAGTGTTTGCCAACAAACTTTCCCAGCCCGGCCCCACACAGCTGCAGCTAACGGAAGTCAGCCACTTATAGAGACAAACAATCTGAGGAGACTAAGCCGCAGCACACACACTAATTAATAGGACCACACGTAGAAGTTGACCCCCACGACAATGTCTTAATCGGGACTATAAATCTGGGCACGCATTTTAAAGAGTACACAACGAGTTGTGAGGGGGTGAGAGGAGTGCGAGGAGTAAGAGGGGAACTGCTCATTAGAAATGCTAAAGACAAAGTCAAACAAGCAGACGCTAACCGACAACACAAGAGCTCAAGAGGCTTATCGAAAATCTGACATGTAATGACTTGGACTTGGACTTGCTCTTGGTCTGGGAGCGGGATTTGAACCTGGAGTGGGTTTGTCGAGGTGAGGCACAGGTGAGGCGCAGGTGCGGTGAAAGGTGCAGCAGCCACACGCGTGTCATAATTAAAACACAATTAGCATAATTTTCGGCTTATCAATGCATCACAAATGGCAGTGTGAGTATTTATTGCACGACCGCCAAGACCAAGTCAAGTGTCTCATGGCAAAGGAGCGTTGTGTTTGGGTCCGGAGATGCTCTAAGTAATTTTATGACTTATGGGGCATTCCGAATGGCGCTGGCCAAGCAAATGGTAATGAAAAATCATAAAAATGAGAATTATAGCGATTGAGAGACGACGACGACAGAGACGACAGCGACGACGTCGTCGTTGATTCTGTGTAAGTTATGGCAACCATAAAGCGAATGGTCAATACACAGTGGTCGGAAACCGATTTGCTGGCATTAAATCGAGATGACGTAGCTACAGAGCACAAATAAAAATAAAAAAATAAAATTTCTGGAAACAACCTCCCATACAAAGATGATTATCTCATCTTTATAGTATACATTTAATTTTATCAGTTTAACACAGTTTAGAAAATTCAATTCCAGCATTGTTATCAAGTTTATTCAATGTAAATTTTAATCGCAAGGTAAAAACATTGTATTTTCTTCAGCAAATCGGTATTTTTGACCACTGTGCCAATGGCCAGGTCGAAACAGACCAGGTAGGCCAGACTGCCGCCACCCCAGAGACTCTTGACTCTCGACTGCAGCCCCAGTTCAGTTCACGTACAAATGGCGGCAACAAATCAAAGCCCAGGAAAATTTGTGGTAATTGAAATTTTATGTGCCGCTTGAAGCTGCTGCCAATTGGCTGCATACTTTGTGGTTAATTACGTCAGCAGAATTGAGGAGAAGCACACAAATTCCTTAAGTCGCTATTCCTTACTACGCAATCGTGAGTGACGATCTCTATCGACTGATTAGACCAAACCAACTAAGACTGAAAAGCATGTGGAAATAACTCGTGTGCTGAAAAAGCATCATAAATTTGAGCGTAAGCATAGAAATCAGGAATCATCATTAAAGCCACTCAGCGGTTTTGAAAGAGAGTAGAGAAGAAACAATTATTGCCAAATAGATAAGTAATTAAAGATCAGCATTCGTTAACTCTTGATTAGGGATTAAGCTATAGATGCTTATTAGTAATAATTAATGGCTTGAAAAATGTTTGAATTGATTGATCGGACGAACTTCTGAATAATTTGAACATTTATGTTTCATTCACATATATTAATATTTTGGTTTTTTACCTTACTGTACTTTTGTTGGAATGCAGCCTTAATTTTGATTTTTGATGACATTTTTGTGACATATCTTAAAATTGTTTACGTCATTCAGGAGGTTTCTTTTATATTTTTTTGGTATTCTATATCTAAATCATGTTATCGTATTATATGTATTACATTATTTGCTTCAGGATTGTTTTTTGAAAAGATTAACAAAGGAACGATTTCGTTTAAAAGTTAACTTAACACACAAAGTAATTCCATTTTGCTCAGGGTCTTTTTAACAAAAATGTAAAATAGGTCATTGTAAAAACGACGAATGATGACTTTAGTAAAAAAATAATAATATCTACATTGAATATGTTCAGAAATATAGAAATACAAATTCCTTTAAATATTGTAGCTAATGGAGAGGATAAAAAGCTATGCACTACCAACTGTTTTACTACAAATAGATAAATTTGCTATGCTATGACCCCGATTATTAACCCCATGATATAGTTATGAAAAACTTTATGCACCCATCGGCTTTGTCCCTTAGATGTATTCAATTACTGAAAACGTGTTAAGCCTATCACTAATGAAAGGTACAAATTAAATGCATATTTGTAACAATATGCCAGGTGACTACGTTAAACGTTCAACTATAGCTATCTGTCTGCCCAGTCCTAAACAAAAGTTTGAGATTAATTTGACACAAATTTGACAAGCATATGGAACGAACGGCATAGGGTTATAGTGCTACGACAAATATATGTACATAACTAACATTGATAAGATCAAACAGGGCGCATATCAAAATTATTAAGCTGTCGTACGATACTCGAAGCTGTCAGCCAAAGAAATTTTCAAGAAATTTATGACGAACAGTTTGGTGGGAGAAAATGCAATCATATTGAGTTCTACCAAGGCAGGCTTTAATTAAAGATAGTGCTGCCCAGCTGCCGAGCTACCTTAAAATGTGCTGTAGCTAAACAATTTGGAAATTCTTCTTATCAGTCAACAAGCTGATTTGTATCTCAATCTACCATTTAACACATTGCCACAATAATTTGGGTCAATGGACTTGAACATATTCTGTTATGTTCTGCTCTGCTCTGTTTTATGGCCAGATTATGGCGGCCAGCTATCAGCGGGCCGGGGGAGAGGGGCAAGAAAAAGCAAACAGCGCCCAATCATTATATGATTGCATTCGTATGTACTCGCATTGTTTACTTTCGATAAAGACCACAACGAGTAAGAAAATTGACTCTATAATGGTTCACCATACTTGTGTGTGTGTGTGTGCATAAATACTATATGTATACATATATATATATATATATATATATATATATATTGAGTAGTACCAGTATCCGCCAGCGGATTTCAAGTGCCACCTGAGTCAGATCAGATCGTTGTGCTCGTATCAATTGCGGTTTGTTTAGGTTCGATTTCGTGTTTGGTTTGTTTATAAAAATCATTCGTATTTTCTCTCTCTCTCTCTCTCTCTCTCTCTCTCACTCTGACGATTTTATTTTATTGCTGTGGTTGTTGGAGCTGTTTAGCATTTATTTGCTCAGTTTGCCGCCGCCAGCTTGTCTGGCCGGGAACTGTGACTGTGTGGGGGGAAAGGGGGCTGGGAGACCGGACCTCGCGGCGGCTGTTGATTTTTTACGATTTCCAAACAAAAGGCGCAGCGCATTTTGTTTATACAATTTGCTTAATGTTGTTGAAGTTGCTGGCTTTTATTTTTAAAGAGCCAATTTATCTGTCCGCAAATGACAGTATCATGGGGTCTTATGTGCAGTTGGAGCATTCAATAAATATGTGTTGAAATGTAGTTGCTGTTGACAGTTATGGTGTTTTTAAGTCTTTAAGTGTAGGGTTTGGGCTATGCACTTTGTTGCATCTGATTGACTTACCTGCACATCCTTGGAGAACATGTTGTTCGTGTGTATAATGACAGCACTGAAATTACGTACGGTTTCGAATTCAAAAGTTATTTCCACTGGACGTCCAAATAAAGTATCATTACGCCAGCCAACCCATTCATAACCTGAAAATTCAAATTCGGTTGACATTTATAGAACAGTTTATTTGTCAGTCGAAATGCTTCAAAACGTTTCAAGTATTGCTAAAGAAGCTTTATTATATATGTCTTCTCATTCTTCCTTATTTTTCTTTTTCCCCAATAAATGTACTCTGCTTGCTGGAAAACAGTCTACAGATATACCAGACTTTGCAAAAGTACTAAGTTTTATTCAGAGTAAACCACACATTTTCTAAGAATACCACTTGAGGAAAATCAATTTCGAATCGAAGAAGATTTTATTTTGAATTTTAAATATACTTTGACTTGTGTAAATATTTTCTTTAATTAAAAGAAACATGAATATAATTTTTGGAAGTGATTTTTGAAATTGTATTAAAAGCCATTTTTTTTTTTATTTTCATGGTTTACTAAGCTCAAGAAAATCTGTCTTCTTTTTATGAAGTATTTAGAAGTATTATTTTATTATAGAAAAGCTAGATTACATTTCCTATAAGCCAATTTTGTATAATAGTCTCTCTTTGAAAAATAGTCTCCTGTAAATGAATCCTGGTATTCAGTGACATTTTCTACCGTCTCACATTTATTTTAAATTTGTGTGCTTGATTACTTAAATAATTCAAAGTAAATATATATTCAATCTTGCAAAAAAATAAAAAAAAAATTTAGTTATGAGAATCTTTTCACATGCGAATGTTTATCTCGACTGCCAAGTCTTCCTCTCCTCTACTGAACCACATAATATATTACCGATAAAAAGTACTATAACCTCCCACTATATATGATATCAAACGACTGACGGCCTGGCTTAGCACAATTTTATATGACATTTATGTGCAGCTACAATATGTAAAGCAGTGCACGGACTAAAACCGTCTAGACTCAAATATTTTATGTGACAAGTAGTACATTTAGTACCATAAAACAGTTAATGCAGCAATCTACTTTTGAACTAAGCCGTCTTTACTCTTTAAGAGCCAGTCAAACATTTGTTACCTTTACCAAAGCCATTGATATCCATACGAAAGTTATCCTTGCCTCGCTGACCATCCACCAGCTGGCCGAGTCCATTCACGAAGCGATCGCCCTCCTCGTGTCCGTCATAGGTCTTGTCGGATAGATCGATTTCCATGCCACGTTGAACGCCCTTCGGAATGCTGTAGGCTACAATGCCCTCTGCAAAAGACCAGATAGTCCACAAATTGTTAGTTAGTGAAAGGCAAGAGGGTATCAAATCTGCCATTTAAGGCGATTTGTGGCGTCGTACTTTGAGTTTTGAGCAGTGCGCAGCTACTCGTAATTATAATTCTATTTTATGTCTACACACTGAATCATGTTCAAATTACATAAAAGTACCCAAATTGTTGGTCTCAGGAAGCGATAAATTTTATTAAAAACTGTGAATTATGTATGTGGCATGCAGCTGGCTCACAGCAGCTGGCTAAACCACAACAAAACCTTTGATAAAACAATAAAAGAAACTAGCTAACTTTTAGTTTGGGCTCGCTTGCAAATTCAAAACAAAGTCATCAAAACCAGTCGCTTGCTTGATTGCATGATTGCAGATACCTTGTAAACTCGAACGGAATCAGGGGTCCTATCACTTTATTTAAAAAATGTAAAAAAATGTATTCTAGTAAACTAGAAATAACTAAAATAATAATAGAAATAATGCGTTTCATATGTTGAATCTGTTGAGAAATGTTTTTAAAATGGGGGAAAATTCAATACATAAAATAATATTTAAAATACAGATACTATATTGATTTATATTTCTTTCACTTGAAAGCTGTATACCAGGTGTAATCAGATTTTAAATTAGATTTTATTCAACATCAACTATTTTCATCAATATTTAATGAATATTATATACAAAACAAAAAATAAAGTTAAAAAAAAATTGGTTTCTGGCGGATAATAAAATACTAAGGTATAATTTATATAAAATTGCTGTACTCATATTTTTACCCATTTTTTCTTTATAGGTAGAATTATCTGATAGATTGCTAAACTATACTGATTTTCCGTGCGGTGCGGTAATAAAATGGTTTTCAATATTTGTTTGTGTATATTAGATGTAAGCAAAAAAAAAATCAAAAATATATTATTTATACGGCAAGTGCGCTGGAAATCTTTACTAGGGTATGACAGCTTCGATTTGTCTTAAGATTACTTAACTCTTCGACTGCAGCAGCTAAAAGATACTTTAGCTGTTTGCCAGCCGCTGGGCATGAACAAGTGCGACTGTGACGTCGGGGCAAGGGGTGACGAGGGACAATGGCTATGGGATGGCAATGGACCACTTACCTTCCCAGGCACAGCCAACGATCTCGGCGCGCAGGCAAACGGTGCGATCGTATTGACTGTAGGGATAGATGCGCACCTTGGACGCAAAGATGCTGGGCTGCAGCACGTTCTCCACCTCGCTGTAGGTGTTTATATTGCCAGGAAGTATCTGCAAGAGCAAAGCAAAACAAAACAAAACAACAAAAATTAACTTTATTAATGTCCCAGCTGGTGTGCGAGCGTGTAGGTGGGGGAATCCGAGCTTTTTGGCCGAAGAAAAAAACAAAAGCGTTCAAATTGATTTTCTTAGCCTGCACACAATAAATCGATGGAACGGGCTCGAGCTGCAGGCTGGGCCTGCCTGCACAATCGAGCGACACCTACGCAGTTCTCGCTCACCTCGCGATAATTCGCACGTAAATTGTGCAGCCTAAAGATGTAGATACATTTTGTATCTGTTCGTGGCTCGCGGGTCATTGCGATGCTTATCGCCGCCCGGCCCGTTCGTGATTAATGTGTGAATGCAGAAAAATACACAGAGAGAGAGACAGAGAGGGAGAGTAAGGTTGGGGACTGCAGCTAGCTCACCTCTTTGCCCTGGATGGTCTTCCAGCGCAGCCATTTCTCAAAGCCCGGCCTCCAGTACTCGAGCACATAGGCCTCGGTATATTCCTGGCCCTGACCTTTGCCAAAGCGACCCTGGGTGCGAATGGCGCTCACCAAATGCACCTGCAGCAGATCAATTTGCAGATATTCCTTGAGACCCCGTGAGACCATATGCTTGGGACACCAGGCTCCTCCATTGTTGTCCACCTTGAGTCTGAAATCAAAAGATATAAGCAGGTGAGCAAATTTTCGAATTCTATAATTAATTTAAGAACTATTACGATTGCTTGAATTATTTAAATACTATATGAAAGTACATACTTTAACTTTACTTATACTTAGTTTTAACTTATTTTATAATGAACTTTTTGTTTGAAATATATTTGAATGCTTTATAAAATAATTTCACAAAGATACTTAACAAATTTTTTTTTACTTTTTATGATGTTTATATTAATTATTATTAATTAACCGAAACGCGAATTCATTCAATTAAATTGTATATTTTTTTATTTTATGTATTTTGAACAGTTCACTTTACAAAGATAAGTTTTTATACCCTTAACCCAATAAAATTGGGCAGAAGAAGGAGCACAGAAATTGTCTTGAGCGCGCAGCTTGCAGTGTGATCGCTTGTTTCTGTAAATACGTATATTTGTCTGAATACAGATAATTAACTACGATTGTCTGTTAGGGCTGTGTACAGGGTATTATTATATTTTAAAATACATTTCAGCTTAACAAATGGTTTTTAAAATTTTAAAAAAAGCTCAAGTACATATATCATGTCTGCTTAATTTTTAATTATTTATATTTTTTCAGCATTGCAATTGTAAGTTTCATGGACTAAATATTAATTGTAATTTACACAAGTCTCCTCACTTTTGCTGGGCTCAATGTTACGGCTTTTTGTTGATTTTTACCCTTAGTGATCAATAATTAATTTGAATTTACATTGATTGACTCCACGCAGGACGACGCCTACTTGGCTTGTCACGCCCAATGCATGTTTATAGTCAGCCATTTCTTTTCGCTATTCTTTTTTTTTGTGCTGCATTTTATTTTCACATATGCATCATGGCCATGCTTTTTACAGCCATTTGCAATGGCGTTAATTATTTAATTTAATATAAAATTGTCGTTTTTTTTTGTCGAATGTGCGTGTAATTGAGCTGCAGTCGAGTACATGTGCTGCTTGTAATTAAATGTCGTTAACTGTGCGTGGACACAAATAAGTATGATCCTTTTGTGAAAAACACACTGATTGGCAATTGTGTGCAAAGCTTTTATGTTGCGTCCACTTCAAAGTGCGGCTTAAAAGGGTCTACATGTTTACGAGTTGAAAATTATTTGAACGGCTAATAGTTAAGTGAGGCTACAATTGAAAATTTCCTGTGGAAATAGATGAATCGGTAGATGAATGTGTAATTTGAAGTATTCCAGGTCAACATTCAAATTAAATTCCACTCACAATAATTGACAACGAGTCGAACTACTTTTCAAACTTTATAATTTTTAAATAAAATCGGTGAAAATCTGATTTGTCACATTTTATGACAAATATTAATCAATATTTTGAGCAATACATTTAATTGCTTATTATGCTATACAGTTATGAAATATGTATAAATAGTAGCATTAATAAAATTTGCACTCTATAATTAATTGAAATGATGTGCCAATATTTATTATTCAATACAATTTTTGTTATGTGTCAAGGCGCAAATTCGCATACTTAATCATCATTTGGGCTTCGAATGAGTTCACA
Source organism: Drosophila maculinotata (assembly GCA_035045305.1). Taxonomy (NCBI): domain Eukaryota; kingdom Metazoa; phylum Arthropoda; class Insecta; order Diptera; family Drosophilidae; genus Drosophila; species Drosophila maculinotata. The sequence continues at coordinate 3,969,367 of JAWNPD010000377.1, read as the reverse complement.
ACTTTTTATTTTGCCGCAACATTCGCGCTCAATTTATGAATTATTTCCACAACAGCTGCCGCAGTTTGTCAGTTTGTCAGTTTTCACTTTCAATTTTCCAACTGGCGTAAGCAGCCGAAAAACAAAAAAGTTAGCCACATGCTGCGCTGCTGTACAAACTTTTAGTCCTGTGAAAATGGTAAACTCAACTCAACTCAACTCGACTCGAAACTCAAACACCAACTTTTGCGCCAAACTCAAAAACTGCAACTGCATTGCGACAATTTCTTTATACACAAACTCACACACACAAACACACAGCCAGAGAGGGAAAGTGTGCGTGTGTGGCATACGTTATATGTCCATATTCATATTTTATCTAGTTTGTAGTCGGTTTGTATTAGAATAGCGCACTCGGCGAGGGGATTGCAAAGTGTAGTAAATCATGCAAGTTATTGACTCATGCAAAGTCATTTAAACAATTTGCACAGTTTTCTATAGACTGCAGAATAAAGTCATAAACATAGACAGTTATCTAGCGGGGCAAAATGTTCATGGGATTGTTTCATGAATATTTGTTTATGCAACATGTTGCATGCATGTGTGTTTTTTGTTGCCCCAGTTTAAGTTGTTGTTGGGAGTATATTAATATCCTCAAGAAAATTGTATTTGAAAAGCACACATAATAATAATTTGCAAGGGTTAAATCACCAAAAGAATTGTGAATTAATTAATAATAATATTCCTTCTTAGTTATTATTTGTTGTTTGTCTCGGTCAGTATTAAATTGCAAATTAAATAACATATTTTTCTATTGAAAAAAAAATGTTGATAAACTTGTATTGAGCCGGCAATACGAAAACTTAAATTACAAATATAAAGTCTGTAGCTCTTGTATTCTCTAAGATCAGCGCGTTCATACAGACGGAGGACAGACAGACAGTCAGACAGACGGACATGGCTTTATCGACTCGGCTATCAAGAATATATATACTTTCTGGGGTCGGAGATGCTTCCTTTTGCCTGTTTCATACTTTTGCACAAAAGAATTATACCCGTTTTCCCATTTTTAATGGGTTCAAGGTATAAAAAAAAAATAATAATAATAAATTTATTTCATAAAAAATTATTAAGATCTCTGCACCTACATTTCTTAATCGAAAAACAAAATTGTTCTTTTAAATTCTTGATTATTAAATTAAATGTATGCATACAAATATACTTGTATTTAGTAAATAAACTTTTACATACCATGTACTTTTAATTCAATATTAATTTAGCAAATACGTTATGTAATTTTACTGTTCTGTTTCAATAAGCAAAATGTGGCATTTGAGTTGTTTGCTTTGATTGCTTTAAAGTCTCTATTGAGTTGTGGTATTTGATGAGTATTGGGAATTATAAAGTAAACTCATATCTGTTAATTTGCCCTATATTTACATTATCTTTTTGCTTTCTCATAACCGCAACAGCCACATCAGTCGCTTACCTAATCGGCAATCTAATAAAAAAACTTCAACTGCTAATTAACTGCAGCAGCAGCAACAGCAGCAACAGCAACAACAACAGCAACAACAACTGCAACATCAGCAGCAACAGTGGCCGCATCAGCAGTTGCCTCGTTCTCTGAAAATTGCTACAAATTTTCCGCATGGCAGACGCCATACAAACATATGAACACTTTATCCTGACGCATAGCGTGGCCAAGTGGTGATTGAGGGGGGTGAGTTGGCTGCTGGAGGGATTTGCAGAGAGGGTATCTCCACTGGAGTAAACTCGCACATATCCCGCCATGACCTACATTATGTTCTGGCTTTGGCTCTGGCTTTGGGTCTGGCTCTGCTTTTGCTTCTCTGGCGGCTTCAGTTTTTTCCTGCTGCCAGTTTTTTACACCCATGTGTGTATGTGTCTGTGTGTGTGCGCCTGTCTATCTGTGCCATATTTTTTTGCAGCCACTGTGCGCCATTTTTTCCGCTATTTACGTTAATCGCGGTTTACAACACGCTGGGACAGCAGGCTGTGGGCTGTGAGCTGTGGGCCAAGGGAACCGAACTCATATGCAAAATAGGCAGAGGAAGCCAAGTTGACTGCCTGCCAAGCTACCATATGCCATATTGCTGCCTGTCCCCTCACCCTGCACCCCCACTGCCAACCAATTCCGTGGTTGGCCCATTTTGCAAGTGTGCACCGACTTTTCTACATTAATATCAATTTTGTTGTCATAAATCCAATGAGATGTGGTCTGCGCTCTGCGGCTATGGGGGAACTTGATGTTTGCAGTTGACTTTTATTTTTTGTTGCCAACTCGAATTCGAAATCGACAAGAGGGTACCTTGAAATTGTCATTCAACTTGAGTATTATTTATCTAGGCTATATTCGCGAAGGTCTGTGAAATTATACAGACGCACTGTAAATGTGACTATTGTAAGTAAAATATTAAAATTAACAGCAATATTATATTAAGGTGGATTTTATCGAATCATATATGTGAATATCGTTTGAAGAATATAGTCAAACGGTTTATATCAAATTGCTGGCAGTAAAAAAAAATCTAATATAATTTATATTTATAAGTAATAAGTTCAGATGCTTAAAATAATGTATCTATCTCTTTAATATGTATTTATGATCAATAATGATAGTAATATTATTATGTTAAAGATCTGAACAAAATATAAATTAAAAATAATAATAATATCCTGGATATATTATTATTTGTTTATTAATTCCTTAGAAAAAGCTAAAATAAACAGATTGATTGATTGAATTATAGTGATTAGGTCAACCATTGCATGGACTTCTATTTTTTCGGTTTATAAATTTCGCTGATATGCTTTTTCTCGTAATATGTCCAATCCCAATCCAAGCTACAGGGTATTTATTATTCATGAAGTCAGAGATGATACAGCACTGTGTACCCTTTCGTATCAGTATCTCACGTCTGTAGCTGTTTATTACCGTTAACATATGGGTCACCTGGGATGGCACTTTAGCATCATTTGCATGACAAGGCTGCAAATGTTTTCTCAATGCGCATTCAAAATTGGGCAAATAATGGGCATAGAGGAGAGGCCTGGAAAGTGTTGTTTGCCGAATGCCGAATGCCGAATGCTGAATGCTGAATGGTGAGTGCTGAATGCTGAATGCCTAAAAGCGTCTTCTGCTCCACTTACATAATGCAGCCCCTAAAGTTGTGCTTGTTATGCAGCCCCGATAAGCATGCTAGATACTCGTTGTTGAGGCAGCATCTTTTTGCATCGCTTTCATCGCTAAAGGCTTTCATTAGCTTCGTTTTCAGCGTTGTTAAGACACGATGCGACGCCTTCACATTTTGCACTAACGAGCCAGATACTTGCATACTTATATATACATATATACGACACCCGACAACTTTTTCACTTATTTTTCACCCATTAAAGAATGCAATGCCAACGAGTCCGAAATATGCCGTGCTCAAAATTTGATGTTGGCACACAAATATTTTCACTCTCTTCCTCCTTGGCAGCGCCTTTTACTGCAGCTGAGGTTTCGTTTTTACAACAAATTGTTGCATTCTTTGCGGCGTATCGCCGCGTGTGTTTGCTATCCGGCTATCCTGTGCATAGTTTCCGCTGCATAGTTTGGCAGTATGGCGCATTATGGTCAGCAGCAGGAAATGGCACCTAGAGCCACCTAGCTTTTATTTAGGCAAAGCTACTAAAATATGCCATAAAGGGCTGCAGCTATCGCACAACTGCAGCCACACATAGAACGCTGCAAGGTGCTCGACCACGAAAGCAACACAACTAAGTGGCCGTAATGTTGCATTTGCACACACACACTCACACACACACACACACATACGCAAGGCACATTTAGTTGGCAGGCAACTCTAACTAGGTCTTGTGTTACTTTATGCGCCCAAGCCATGCCAGGAATGGCTGCAAACGTGGCTGAAATTAGAGTCAACCAACAGATACAAGAACACACACACACACACTCATGTACAACAAGTATCTCACAGATACATTTATGGGGTACTGGGTCCCGGTCTGTGGCAAAGTTCTGCTCGTTTTTAATATAAATTCATGTCGCTTTCACTTGTGTTTTGTGTTTTGTGTTGTGGCCTTACATACATTTATTTAGATAATTATGAAAATATATGCATGAATATGTGGCTTGATGGCGGCGTCATGTGGCACGTAACAGTGGTGCATTGACTCTGCGGTGGGTGGTGCGAGTTGGGTGGGTGTAATGCAAAAACCAAACCAGCTGCTGTTAAATTGTTAGAAAATGTTGATAACATTTGCAAAAGTCAACAAAACTTTACAATTCATATAGGCTAATATAGATAAAAATGCTTTGTACAAATTATAAAACATTTCCATTGCAAGTTGCAAACATAAGATAAAAGTATCAGGAAGTAATAGTGACATACTCACATATGAATATGTATCAAACTAGGTCGCATGCAATTATAATTAAAATTATGTGTACTTATAAGTATAAAAACAGTATGCTACCAAATAATTAAATTCTTAGTCTTGAAATTACATAGCAAATAATTTAAAGCTGATAGCTTTAATTGAAAGCGTAATGTACAGTAATTGAATTAAAAACTGTATCGCTAAAAGAGTGAAATTAATTGAATATTCATCTTAACTAATTGATTTTTTTAATTAAAAAAGTTTTTTTTTACTATATATAATGTAATTTCTGTCAAATAAATTAACTATCTAATTGCAAACGTGGCAAATTTGTATTAAACATTTTATTTTTATTTACTCTTTAAATTAATACATTTGTACACATAAATGAACGGAAGCTTTTATTCAAAATATATAATAAATTGTATATATATTATATATTTTTATATAATTTTATAAGGTCGGTTATGTTTAAGTACAGTTCACCCTGAAATATTGACTTTATACCTGAGTATTTTTAAGGAATCTGCTTTTCAAGCCCAATATATTTTAAAGTCGATATGTTTTCATACGAACTTTAAAAGAGCGCTGGATAATTTGTCCATTGACTTCATTACAATGCACTAAACATTTGGGTCCATTATTTATTTAAATGTTCGTATACAATACATTTGCAGTCCTTTGGCATATTTATTGTGCGCTTTGCTCTATGCAAAATCGAATTAGCATATGTTTTAGCCATGCTTTTCAAGGAGAAAGTACCCTCTAGCTTAGGTGCCCAATTGGTTCGTTGTGCTAAGCACAATGCAAACTTTAATAGACTAAGGCGACCCTTTTTCAGACAAGACTTTGCCCCTAGGCTGATATGTGTGTATTTTTCCTTTTTTATTCTGTATTCCTCCTTTGCGTATCCTTTTCTTGGCGTGGAAGGGGGGTTGGGGGGGTGGGGGTATGCATATGAAGCAGAGTCTTTATCAAGTTTCGTTTGCAGCTTGTTTGCTAGCTGTTTTCCTATTTTTAATGAGGTTGTCTAGATTTCTGTTGGGTTTTGAGGGGTTGGCCAGTCGTTAAGGATGCTCACACATAAGAAAGGCTTCAAAATATGCTACAGTTTATGGCGCAAAAAGTTAAGCTGATTTGCACTGAATGAAGTTCGTTTGGTTTGGTTTGGTTTGCTTTGGTTAGGCAACTTAACTTTTGCCTTGTGGGGGGGTCCGAGACAAAACTTAAGCGGCTTACTATTCCGAGTATATATAGCCACATATGTTCGAGTGTTCCCAGCATGCTGAGGGCTGTCTAATAAGTAGCACAACAGAAGGGTTGCTCTCTCTCTCTCTCCCTCTCTTTTTCTATCTCTTTCTGTCTCACTTTCATTCCGTGACAATCTCATTGCACGTGTGCAAATTGTGAGAAGTGTAAGAAAAACACAGGTGACGGCCAAATATTTGCGTTTTCAATTTCACGTGTGTGTGTGTGTGTGTGTGTGTGTGTGTGTGTGTGCTGCTTAAGGGTTGCCTTTGCTTCAGCTTATTCGCCTGCTCTCTCTTTTCCCTCTCCCACACATATTTATTTTTCATTTAATTTCCAATTTTTCTTTCAACGTTTTTAATGGCACTTGATGCAATTAAAATGCCAAGGCAACGAACGGGCTCTACTCTACTGCCTCCTGCCAGCGGCTTGTAAGCTACTAAAAATTATTTTTTACGATTGTCATAAAGACGTCGCCGTCGCCCTTTCCCTTTCTGTTTCCCCCTCCCCCCAGCCCGCCAACAATAGAAAAACAATGGCTGCTGCCTTTGTTTCAATCGCACAGCTCGGCTCAGAGCACATCAGCGCCTCCTAGCGCCTGGCAGCGGCACCAGCAGCAGCGTCAGTTCGCCGAGTTTTTAATTAATTTCTTCTTTTTTTTTGGCACGCTTTACCAAAATATTTTGCTAAGCTCGAAGAGTTTGACGCTTGTTGTGGTGGCAAGACTTAAGCCAGTCCTGTCAAGCAATCCTTTAACAAATTAATTTTTGCCTCAACATGAGCGTCAGATGTCTTTAATTGGCTGTTGCCACGTACCTAAGCACAGATCCTGGATATTGTTATAGCACCTAAATAGATTGACATTGAAGCTGAGTTGAAAGTCACTTGGGAACAGGAGAGGCATTAAGAAAAACTGTGGCTTATCATAGAATATATACATGGACAGGAAATTAACTTTTTATGATATCTCCTTTGAATCAGTAGCTCAAAAGTTAGTTGTGGCATGAAATAGAGCTTAATAAATATTATTTTTAATGTTCAAGTCCTTTTTGAAAGACAGAAAATATCTTTTTGTAAAAAATTAGCATTTATGAATATATTAATATATGTTTTTAAACAGAATATTTTGTATATTTTTCTAAGCTGTGAAAATCAATTGATTAATTATATCGCAGAAATAGCAGAGCCAACTTAAATCTTTTGTATACATCATTTTGATTAGCGAAAAGGCTCAGCTATAATTATATCTTTATATAAGCTAAGCTTAAAAACCTAGTAAAAGCAAAGTTGAATCAAGCATAAAATCAAATAGTTACATGACATACATTCCGAAAAGGATCTATAGCAATTTCCGACTGACATATTTAAGAAAATGCCACCCACTTTTTGTATTGCTAGCTTAAACATGTAATCTCAGCATTTTAAGCTCACAACAGAGGACAATACAAATTCAATCTGCATCTCGTGTTTCAAGGTTTAGTAAGCAAGACTTTAAAAGTGCATGTGCTAAAGGTAACACGTTTCCTCTCCCCCCCTCTCTTTCTCTCACTCTCTCTCTCTCTCACTCTCACACACTGTTTTCCTCTGACGCTGTCGCAGTCTGCCTGGCTGAGCACACGTCTAACCCACATTAGAGGCTGCTTTAGTCATATTCTTTGGCCTTTGAATGGGCTGGGCTGGGCTGGGCATATAGTATAATGGCTTTTGTGTTATGCTTTTATGATTACAGTAAAAACAAAAAGGCAGCCTCTGACTCAGGGACCCAGGCTGAGGCTGGCGTTAACCCTTGTACAGCGTAAATTGCACACGAAGCCAACGGACAACAGAAGCAACAACAACGACAACAACGACAATAACAACATTAATAACAACAAACACATGTGCCTCGTTTATCGATTTCTTGGGATGTGCCATAAAACGCTAATGGCCGCCAGCTCTCACGTCTCAGACGTCTCTGAAGCTGCTGTCGCCATTTTGCTTTTCATATTTTCCATTGAACTTTAAGCCGTTGACGTTGCTGTTGCTGCTGCTGTTATTGTTGCTGTTCTTTCGCCTAAGCCTTAGCCGCCATTTTTATTGTCATCTTTTCCGTTGTCATCGCTCTGGCGTGTTTGCTATTTTTCTAGGTTTTCGCCATCGCCGTCGCCATCGTCGGCGTTGTCGTCGTCGTCTCTGTCCAATTTCCACTTGACACAATAGCACACAAAATGCAAAACTCTTTTGCAGTTTTCCCACTTTTTCTTTGCATTTCCCTCCTCCCCGCCTCCCTACCCCCTTTCGATTGCTGTCGTGTTGTCTGCTTGGCTTCTGTAAAGTGTTGCCGGCATTTGGATTGTATGCTTTTATATCTATATCTCTATTATCTATCTATTATATCACGTTCGCTCGCATTAGCAAACAGACGTGTTTTTTTATTGCGCTTCGAGATTAATTCTGTCTCTTCGTTCTATTCAATCGTGAATTTGCGTTTTTACGTTTAATAAATTTCTTGTGGCTTGTGAATTACATTCGGTTGTGTGAAACACATAGTTGGACAATAATTCTTAGCTAATTAACATATTTACAAATTGTGTTTAAATACAACAACAAACAGTAGCCCAAGCATACTGGTTTGTCTTGTGCAGTTGCATTGCTGTTGCTAACACTTTGTTATTGTATTTATACCGTTTTGGTTATTTTCGCGCTCGTGCTTGCTCTCGCTCTCCCGCGCTCTCGTTTAATTTTGTGGTTAGCGGTGGCCGCGCTCTTCTGTTTCTGTTTGTGCTAATTTCGGTCGTCGCGCTCGCGCCGTTCTGTTTTTCGTTTTCGTTATTGTCATAAATAGAAATTGTCAATTTTGAAACTAGCTTGTTTTATATATATATATTTATTGTTATATATATATATATTATATTTGTTTGCTTTGTAGTGTATTTTGTGTACTATTTTGCAGTGTTCTTTTTTTATTAATATTTTTTGTTGGAATTAACATATTCTTTTTTTTAAACAAAATACAATGTATGTCTGTTACTCAAAAAATTGCCAGGTGCGTGCAAATGTGAAAATGGGTTTCGTTTGTTGCTGGCTGTGCGATAATGTTGCGCACGAAAAATGCGCTGGCCTCAACGGCCGTATTATAGACCTCATCGAGTCCAAGTCAGGCTTAAAGTGGACTTGTGAGACCTGTAGGGATGTCGAAAGGGATATGATGGGTTTCATGAGGCAGACCAAGAAAGGCTTTGGAGATATTTTCGGTCGGTTCAAAAAACTGTTCGAAGGTTTCTCGGCGTTGGATGACGAGTTCAAAGGTATGAAACTTTTGAACGAGTCTCCTAAGCGCAAAAAGGCCAATCATAGGCTGTCAATTGGCCCTAATGAGCTTTCGGTCCCAACGGTCCCAGTTGCTTCATCTGCTCCATCACTGATGGATTTTACATCCCCACGTCCTCAGATAGTAGTCAGTAGTGAGGAAATCAACGTCTTACCCATGGATGTTGTTACTGCTGACCCAGTAGAAATTTCTGTTTTGGCGAATGCAGGCAGTGTTGTTGCAAGTCAGCATACTCTTGCTGATATGTCTGCCAAATCAAATGCTCTTTCAATTAAGGCTATAGCTCCTCCTGGAGTTACAGCTGCGGTTGATGGTAATACCCTTGTAGGTGTCCCACCAAAAAAACAAATTTTTGTTTCCAGGCTTGCCCCTGATACTACATCTGATGATGTCAAGGCCTTTATTCAGGCTAAATCTGAAGCCAATATTACGGTGGAAAAATTTAAATTTACGTATCTTCGTGAAATTTCCTCATTTAAAATAAGTGTTCCTGCCGATCATTTCAACAAAATTTGTTGTAAAGAATTTTGGCCTGAACACTTAATCATAAAAGAATACACTGCAAAAAAGAAAAATCGGACTCCGGCAGCACCTATAGTCTCTGATAGCACAAAAAACTAAAATCCTCCCTCTCACTGGGCTATCAGAATGTAAGAGGTATTTGTAGTAAACTTAGTAATCTTTACCTAAATAGCATGTCCTTTACTTTTGATGTCGTTGCCTTTTCTGAAACATGGTTAAGGCCCGACATTTTAAATTCTGAAATTTTTTTTTAACAAATTTTCCATTTATAGAAAAGATCGCACTCCTCGTCGTGGTGGGGGTGTACTTATTGCTGTTGATGTCGATTTATCTTCAGAAATAGTAATAATAGATAGTTCTATAGATATTGAATTTGTTGCTGTCAAAGTGAACCTTCGTGGTGTTAGCCTTTTTATTACTTGTTCTTATATCCCCCCTTCTGCAGACAATTCTGTATATTCTTTGCATTTTTCTGCAATACTTTCTGTATCATCTATGCTTTCTGATCGTGATTTTCTTGTTGTTCTTGGTGATTTCAATATTGCTGGGACTGTTTGGATTTCTAATGTAGACTCCAATGTATTGACTCCCACGACCCAACATGATTTTCTTGATAATTTATTTGGGATGTCATTGTGTCAAATCAATGCTATCCCAAATTCTCAGAATAAGATGCTTGATCTTATTTTCGCTTTGGATCCCTCCCTCGTATCTGTCTCCCGTATTGAACCTATTTCCCTTCCTGAAGATCATTATCACCCAACTTTGGAAGTGTTGATAGATTTACCTATCCGGGGGATGTGCCCACGTAATCTACCTCCAGAGCGAGTTCGTCAATTTCGGAACACCGATTTTATTAAACTTACTCAACTCTTATCCCAGACTGACTGGTCCCAGCTTTACAGGTGTAGGGACATGGACAGTGCAATCACGATTTTTTACTCAACCTTAAATTCATTACTTGATTTATGTGTCCCGGTTCGTAATGCACGTAGTTCTAACAAACCACTTTGGTTTACACGGGAATTAACTAGCATGAAAAATAGAAAGTCAAAATTGTACAAAAAGTTCAAGGAAACTGGCTCTTTCTTGGATTTCTCTAAATACTTGATTGCTCGATCCAATTTCTCTGTCCTGAATAACCAATGCTACCAGGATTACCTTAGAAGTTGCAGGTTACAGTTTCAGCGGGATCCTAAACAGTTTTATAACTTCGTTAATGCGAAACGTAAATCATCAACACTTCCATCAACCGTATTTTTTGAAAAAACGACAGCTAACACAGATCAGGCCATCGCCGATTTATTTGCTGCGTTTTTTCAAACAACTTATAGCTCATCAAATGTTCAATTGGTTTCGCCATATCCTTACAATGTAAATGTCTCTAATTGCATATTTGGACCTTTAATAACGGAAAGCTCGCTATTAAATGATCTTAAGGCTATTAAGCCAGTATTCTCACCGGGACCTGATGGAGTACCAGGCTGCGTGCTTAGGTACTGTGCTGAAGGTCTTTTGAGGCCATTATATAAGCTTTTTAATCTGTCCATCGAGCTGTGCTCTTTTCCCGTTATGTGGAAAGAATCATTTATTATTCCTCTCCATAAAAAAGGAAACAAGTCAAACGTTCAAAACTATAGAGGTATTTCTAAATTGTCTGCTATTCCTAAGATTTTTGAGAAATTAATAACTTCTCAACTACAACATCTTTGTAGATCTATAATTTCACCCTGCCAGCACGGGTTTGTGAAAAATAGATCTACTACCACTAACTTACTTGAATTCACTTCTTTTGTTATGAAGGGGTTTCAAAACAAAATGCAAACAGATGTTATTTACACCGATTTCAGTAAGGCTTTTGATTCCGTTAATCATTCTCTTTTACTTCATAAACTTCATCTTCTGGGATTTCCAAAAAACTTAATTCTTTGGATCGCCAATTATCTAAGTTTAAGATCCCAAAAAGTCTTTTTTAAAGGACTTGTCTCTAAGTCTGTTCAGGTCACGTCCGGAGTACCACAAGGTAGTCACCTTGGTCCCTTGTTATTTACATTGTTCATTAATGACCTTCCTTCCGTGATAGCACACTCTCTGGTGCTGATGTATGCCGATGATGTTAAACTTTGTTTTTCGTCTACAGACTTTCTATCTGGTAAAAGGTTGCAAACTGATTTAGAGAGCTTTCAAACCTGGTGTCGGGTAAATTTATTAAATTTAAATTGTGGTAAATGCAACGTTATGTCTTTTTATAGGCGAATGCCCTTTTTAAATAATTATGTTCTTAATGGAAAACCACTTGAACGAATTGAGTCAGTTAATGATTTGGGTATCCTTTTGGATCCTAAGCTTAAGTTTGACAAGCATATTTCTTCTGCTGCTAATCGAGCCTTTGGTGTATTGGGTTTCATTAAGCGTTGGTCGAAAGAATTTGACGATCCCTACGTTACTAAGACTCTTTATACTTCACTTGTTCGCCCCATTCTTGAGTATGGGTCTTGTATATGGTGTCCACAATATAAGGTTCATCAGGATAGAATAGAATCTGTGCAAAAACAATTTCTACTCTTTGCCCTCCGGTGTCTTCACTGGAATCCTAATACTCGCTTGCCTCCTTACCGTAGTAGACTTCTACTAATAAATCTTCCCTCTCTTTCTGATCGTAGAACCATGCTTGGTGTAATCTTTTTACACAAACTAATTAACGGTGAAATTGATTCATCAGAATTAATTAGCCAAATTAGTTTTGCTGTTCCGATCAGAAGTACTAGGAACTTTTTCCCGATTTCCCTGCAAGCCTGTAATACTAACTATGCAGTTCATAACCCTTTTCGGATCTTATGCTCTAGTTATAATAACCTTTTCCCGATAATAAGTAATGCTACTTCTGTCCCTACTCTCAGAACTGTACTATTACAACATCTGTCTAACATTTAAATAGTCTATGTTCATTTGTTGTATTTATATTGTATGTTCTATTCTTAGTTCGCGATCTTCGTAGCCGCACGTTATGCGGCGCGCCCCTCGGTCGGTTGGGCGGGAGGTGGGTTGCATGTTGCCTGGGTCCGCGCGTTAACAAGCCCTGGCTTGGTATCGTTGGGCCACTTGAATGTACTGTTCGTTAGTACATCAACGTCCATAGAATATTTTTGCGGCCGGCTGGCAAACGAACCCACAAGCAAAACTTGTCCTCCGCATGTCATTTTCCATTTCCCATTTTCCATTTACTTTTCTTTTGGCAGCTGTTTTTCTGTTTCGCTCATGCCACTGTCGCTAGTTGCAAGTCGGCTTTAGCTTTTCTTTGCCTGCACTTTTTCTTTTGCTGCGGTCTGTCATGTTTGTTATTGCTGCAGCTTTCTCGAGTCATTATTGCCAAGGCACAATAACTGTGACAAAGTCATCTTTTGTGGGACGTGCCCTCCGCAGTTCCGTTCCCCACTGCGCTGCCACCCTTCTTAGAGGTCATGCCCGACTTTTGTCTAAATGGTTTGTCATATTCCACATGATGACAGCCCCAGTGGCAAAAGCATTTTAGACAACTAAATGCATTGAGTATGCAGTATTCATGCTCAATGAACTAAATGGTTGCTGGCACATAAGGTCGGAATACCATTGGACTCAAAGTATCAAACATAAAATAGGGTATATTGTTCCCATTGTTCTTAAGCGATATAAGTCTTCATGGGAAATGAAGCACGAAAATATCCATAGTTATTCAATGAAATGTAGGTTAGCATTTGAAATAATACTTCAAATCACTTGAAATCTTTGGTTAATCAGAATGACTTTTCAAGAACATAGTTTTGGAAATTAATTAAATTAAGTTTAAGCGGTTTGTTAATATGTCTAAGAACAGATTTTCAATTAGATTGTTGACTAGGACTTTAATTTAATTTTTTTAGTTTCTAAAGATATTTTTTGTTTATTGCTAGACTTCAGTTTTGCTTGATCTACCATTACAATTACAATTAACCTTCCCAAATAATGTAAGTCACTGCCTTGCCGTTATTGGTTAGTAATAAGTGATCATAAAGAAAAGGTCATGTAGAGTATTTTGCAATAAATAATTCTTCTTATATCCCGCAATTGAAAAATAACTTTATTCAAATTCTATGCAATTTGTAAATAAATATGTTCTAAGCCTCCCAACTGCATTTGAATATACTAACAAAAAAGTTTTACCTTCGCAGAAAATGCTCTTCACATGATTAAAAGGCTTGACTTAACCTTGTTAACCCTTCCGGCCTGCTTTTCCCAACTGCACCCAAGCACTTGATTTAGCCCCACCCCAGCATTAAATGACGAGTATGGGAGTTTCTACCAACTGTTGCTGTTGTTGTATTCGCATGGCTTTTCTAATCTTGCATTCTACACTTACCGTATTTAAACTACTGAATACCGCTACAGCTGCCCAAATATGCATATGTATATGTACATGTAGCTAACCCCAACCCAACTACTCGACTACCCGACTATCGTCACTCTTGATCAAACATAAATAGACAAGAAGCTGTAACTGTGTGTCTTTTTTTTCTCTTTTGCCTTCTTTGCCTTCTCTCAATGTAGCAGTTGCAGTTGTCGGAGTGAAAACGTTTTAAGCAAATAGCCTACTCAAACTAAAGCTATAGCTATAGCTATGTGTAGGCAAATAGCCTCGGGGCCAGGCCAGACCTTACTCGATTGAGTTGTCCCGGGTCGCCTCGGTCGCATTGTTGTCGGCTACACATGCGCAGTCTTCTGGTCTTCTGGCCACTTGTCAACTTGTTGTCGGCATTGCCTCGTATTTGTCTTTCAATTACCGCCGCAAACATTTTCACGGTATTTGCTCGGCGTATTTAAATTTAACTGCCTCTGCCGATGCTCCCAGCAATGCTGCTGCCGCTGCTGCTTCTGCTGCTGCTTCTGCGTCTGCTGCTGTTGCTGCCGCTTCTGGTTACGCATGCGCGCCGCACAATTTGCTGCCTGAAAGCGTCTCAATTGTGTTGACCTGTTGATGGTTGGAGGGTATAGCCAAGGGGCTCTGGGGCCCGGCTGTTTAGTTGTTTCGCATTGCTATTTGTTGTGCAAACTTTGATAGAGCATTGTGAAAGAGCAGACAGTCACAGACACAGAAATTGAGCCCAGGAATTACACATCTCAAAGTCTTATTATTATCTCAATTATATACAGAATTCTAATATTCCAAGTGCCTGACAAGCGCAGATCATCTTAACTTAAATTAGTAGCATAAAGATAGATGTGTGTGTGCATACATAAATTAATAAATATAACGCAAATGTAATAAATTATTGCATTATTGGTTGTATAAATGAAAATAGTTTAAATAAAAAAAAACCCTGAATAATATATTTTACTAGATGGTATATTCTAGCGTAAAAAAGTAAAACACGTACCGCTTTTAAAATGAGTTTTCCGAAAAAAAGGCATGCGGTTTTCAATGAATTTTTACATTGATCTTTGTACTTTTTCTTTAGTGAGAACATTTGCAAAATCAAGCCTCAGTGGTCTTAAGACTTGATTGTAGTCGCCAATTAGGTCAAACTTTTTTATATCGTTCACATTTTTAAATTGCCCAAAAAAAATTAATTTGTTTGCACCATAATAAATTTTATATTATTTTTTCAACAAAAATTAGTGAACTGTCAGATTTAAAGTAAATAAACTTACAAAGATTTTAATAATTTTAATATAAATTTAATGCCCAATATCTAAACACAATATAATTATTATTTATGAAATGTATTTTAAATGAATTAATGGACTTATAAAAAAATGTAACCAAATTATTTACAGCAGATAATTTTAATATCATTTTTTTTTTAAATTTGTATCTAAGAAACTTGATTTTTATTATGTATTTGTTTTATTTCTGTTTATTTGCATAAGTGAATTGATTCTCTTAGACCTCGTAAGCCTAAGGAAATTTAATACAAAACACTTTCGAATAATTTATAAGTATATTTGTGTTATGCTTAAAGCTTTGCGATAGCTTTCAGTCACTACCTATCCAGCTATGAGAGCTCCTCAGCTCACACCTTTCGCAGCACTTAGGTTGACGTTGTAATTTTCTTGGAATTTTCCGGTACACGCCCAAGCTGCAAGTATTTGTTTGCCCAAGTGTATGAACGCCGGCATTCCAAGCAGCACGACGCAGCTTGACAAAATCTAATGAAGATAACCTACGGTGTGTATTTTTAATAAATGAAATTAATAAAACATGTTTTCCCCGTCATGTCACGGAATTTCCCAAGCGCACGCGGTTGCCTTGGATATGCGTTAACTTTAGTTGCTCGAAGCGATTTTTGTACAGCAAGTTTGCTTCAATTAGTTGAGTTGAGGCAGACAGAAAATGGTTTTCAGTTGCAGCAAGCCTATAAATTTGTTGAGGCCTGTAACCCAAATCAAATGCCGAAGTTGCGAGAAATAATGCGTGGCAGTGAAGAAATTCAATAAAATGTTATAAATAATTCAATAAGCAAGCAAATTTATTCTTTTGACAGGGTCGCAAAGGCCACCATTTTTGGGGGTAATCAATGTAAGAAAAATGCCAAACCGTTATCAAAATTGGAATTGGACGAAGGCGCTGGGTAACATTAAATCATAAAAATTGACTCATTTGTAACATAAAAAGCACATTAACACATTACGCAGCATGTGAAGTGCGTGGGTGGACGGAGGGGGCCAGATGTGGAGAGAAGGGCGTGGCGTGGCGTGGCCGTGGCACCAGTTTGATACTGCTGACAGCTGAAGCGAAACGAAGCCAAAGACGAAACTGGCAATGAAATCGAAATTCAGTGCGCACAAGTGCCAAAGAACTAACAGCCAAGAACAACACACACACACACACACACTAAGATACAGCAGCATAAGATACGGATACACAGCAATCAATTCAATCGGACCGACGCGGCGCGTGGATGGCAACAGGGGGAATGGTTAAAGCAAAACCAAATCAAACATTAATGCAATAAAATGGAAAACGCGTTAACAACAATTGCCTCAGTGGCCAAAAACTGGCAGCTGGCTGCCGTAATCAGTGCCGGAGTCGGAGTCAGCCGATTCCGGCCGCGTGACGTGCCATGCGCCTAAAAGTAGACTGCGCTAAAAGCGAAAATCAATGCCACAGACAGAAAGACAGACAGACAGACTGTCGGACCGACAGGCAACGATTAAGTGAGCGACAGCCGCAGACAAACCCAGAAAGTGTGAGCAACGTGAGCAACAATGGAGCTGAATTGGAGCCAAAGCCAAAGAACAGGTTGTCAGTTGTAGATGTTGTAGGTCTGAAAGGGTATCATGAGTAGAGTATCATCTCTGACCTCATTAAATATATTCATATATATATTCTTAATCAACATACAAAAATATCGACAAAATTAAAACATAAATTATTTTTTAACGCTTCGATTATTGCATTTAATCATATTATATAATTTTTAAGCTGTACAATTTAGTTGACGATCGGAAAAATGCACAGAAGTTATTCAAGCACACCTATTATATATATAGGAGAGAATAAATGGGCACAGGGTTTCTCGAAGTCGAGTACTCACGACTCGAGTACAATAGCTATCATTGTTGTTGTTGTTGTTGTTGTTGTTGTTGTTGTAGCATAATGTGGCGTAACAAGGAATCAGACTTTAACACAAGCAAGCAAATGCAGCGTCTAATGCGGCAATTAAGGGATGAAGCGGGGCTGCAGACTGTAGACCTAGACTGTAGAATGCATAATGTTCGTAATGTGAAATGCGAGCTCTAAGCGGTTTCCAATTTGTGGCCAACATATTCAGATTACAGGCACGAGAGCACGCACGTAACTAACAATGCTGCCTGCTTTTGGCTTAACAGGTATACAATGTTGGTTATATGTATTCATAACGCTGTTCGTAATTAACAACGAGCTGAAATGCAACAGCTCGAATGCTTGAATTGTAACTGTAGAATCCCGAAAGTATGTTATGTTGAAATTTGCAAATGACTGACAGCAATATCAGCAAGCAGCGAATACGTGGCAGACGCTTTCTGATACGGAACTGAGGAGCAGATGTTCACTGTAGTTTCATTGTATGCCAAATTATTTGCACAGCTCCCAATTAGGAATTCCCATTTCGACGGAATTCTGTAAGGGTCTTGTATTATATAACTTGCAAGGCTTTATGCCATTTATTCATTGCAACTTAATCTGTATGGAAATGTGGATCGAGTATGTGAGTAGTTTAATATATCATTTAGTTTTAAATAATGAGGAGT
Organism: Drosophila maculinotata; assembly: GCA_035045305.1. NCBI lineage: Eukaryota > Metazoa > Arthropoda > Insecta > Diptera > Drosophilidae > Drosophila > Drosophila maculinotata. The sequence continues at coordinate 3,951,654 of JAWNPD010000377.1, read as the reverse complement.
TATTTAGCCTTGATAAATTGGTATATTTTATAGAGATAGCATTTTCACATACGTTTAACACTGATTAGGACTGAGAAAGCTGATTGAATAATCTTAATTTGGCTGCCTGCAGCATATGAGCACACCGGAAATGGTCAAGTCCGGTCATTTTATATAAATCGAATAATAATTTAGAATAGCTTGACGCAACAATGACGTTAGTTTTCAAACTTAAGCTAAGAAAAATAAAGTTATGTGAACAGTTTAAGATATAATGCTGAAATCTTTAAATAAATATCTGATTTATTTATAACAATTTTACTTTGATAACGACTTGATATCGGTAATTTTTGTATGTATGTATTTAATTATTATCTCTCTAATGACAACTTCTGGGAATATATAAATATTGTTAAGAGTACAAGGACAACTTTTGGTATTTTAATTAAAATGCATTTAATTTCTATAAAATATGCATGTCCCTGTAGAATTATGCGCCCAACAATTAATTATTCTCAGTAATACAAAGCTTTGTCCACCATTAGGATTAAACAGTTTTCTGTTACCAGCATACATATTTTATTAGCTCCTGGGCAGCGTTGAAGTTGACCTTAAAGTTCAATTCACCAACACATGAAATGGAACTTTATCAACTAGACATTCTGACCAGACAAAAAAAAGAACTAAATGTTGCCAGTCAGTGTTACTCATACGACGCGTTGGCCGCCCTGTGACAGTTCCGTTTTACTGCCAGAGAAAGAGAGATAGAGAGAGAGAGAGAGAGAGGGGAAAGACTGTTGCAGGCATTATCTTGAGCCGATATTGACATTTGGTCACATTCACATTCACATTGACTTTGACATTACCCCATAACGTAAGGGCTTCGACCCTGGACCCCCATGTCCCCCACCCTCTGCGCCCCATACGCACAGACGCTGTCTAACCACAATCGAAGTTTCATTGATTGCAAAACGTTGTAAGTTTTGTGCAGAAAAGTTGTTCCTTGTGGTTTTGTGCGTTGGGGCATATGAAATGCAGCTTTCAGTTCTCAGTGCCACCAACGAGGACAGCTTCAATTGAAACTGCGTTGATTTTGATTCGATGCTGTCAATATAATGTGAAAACAATACGAATCAGGCTCTCGCCTTTGCATTCGGCATGTGATGGCATTCAGAGTTGGGCAGAGTTGGTGGGGGTTGGGGTCGATTGCCCGCCCTTTGTTTCCAGTACATAAACCAAATGGGTCAATTGATTTCTGCTTATTGCATGCTAAGCTGCCATAAGATTTTACGTAGTTCACTTCATGCTTTTTTCTCTTTCTCTCTTTCTCTTTTCCTCTTTTTTTTCCATTTTGCCAACTCGATTGTTTAGCTGCCCTTTGGCTGTGTATTGGAAAATGTTTGCAATTGTTTCCCGTTCTGGTTCCTCGTCGTTTGTTATGTTATGTGTAAGTATTTCCATCAGCTGCAGACGTGAAAAGTTTTTCGGGTTTGTTTGTTTTTTTTTTTTTCATTGCCTTGGCTCGCTAATTTCTTTGGCATTTTTACTTTACGCAAGAATGAAGAAGTTTGCTTAATGGACTTATAAGTCATTTAACTTTATTAATCAGTGCCGCTTGAATGCTGCCTGGGAATAATCAACGGAGCGACAGTTTTGAGTTCAAGGAACAATAATACATGAAATCTTTCTCTGCTCGCTCTAGCGCTGATTTGTTGTTGCTTTTCATCATTGTGCATATTGATTATAGATTTCATTTCAATATCGATAACACACATCGATAGCTAAGATTTTATGATAACTATAACTTACACTACAATCTGTTAAAATCGAGACCAGCAAAATCAATTACCCATCAAAAAGAATTATTTTAGACAATAATAATCAGAATTAAATGTGAATATCCCTAATATATCCATTAATTAAAATGGCACTAGCTAAAAAGATTTTATGTTGGCATTTGCATGTTGGGGCTGTTGTCGTAATAAATAAATATTTTTTTAAAAATTTCTAAAACCTTTCAACGCCTTTAAGATTACTAATATGTAAATTCTTTCCAACTTATAAATGCTTTAAGTAAATTTTAAATTCTCACGATAACTTTTGTAAGGCCTTTTGTGCCTCTCTATGCAATTCTCAATTTCTGACACAGTTTTTGAACATGCCAACCCTCCATCCATATTTCAGGGCATATGACTACATTGGAGCTGGCTTAGACCATTTCTTAAATTGCTTCAATTATCAAGGCAACTGCCACAATAGCCAAAACATCAAAAGGAACGAAGAAAATTTATGTGTAGCCTACATTTTGGCAACGCAAACGTGAGCCAAACGTATAATGAATGGGAGGAGGGGGTTGGCAGCGTTGGGGGGGGGGAGGACATCGAGTCCCACGGTAGGCAGTCGAAAATAACTCAACTGTCAAAAATTTATGCCAGACACATACGACCCAAAGCGCTCTAGAGCGTTAAACAGATAGAAAGTGTATATGCGAGATATATATATTGACAAAGAGAGAGAGAGAGAGAGAGAGAGTGTGAGAGGGGGGGAGGGAGGGAAGGAGAGAGGAAGAAGCGGGCAACAGAAGCGTGGCATATTTTCATTAGGAGACATCCATCAAAATTCACGCATGAATATGGACTTTTCATGTTGCTGACACGAGGCGCTCACATTGTCATTTTCCCAGCCGAAAAACTCACAGTTCCCAAATCAAGTCAATTTCTTCATTGCCTTTTGCCAGGTGCGCAAAGTGAAAAACTATGCAGCTAAAGTTTATTAGCTCGAAGCACCTGAAAATGCTGCACGACTGAAATAGGCAAAGAGTTTCTGGTCACGTAAGGCTCATAAAGAATGCTTCAATGGCATCATTTGCAGTGTGCCCGACTTTTGTTTTATTTTTTATTTGCTCGCTTCCACTTGGGTTGAAACTAGGCTACGCTAATAAGTTGCCTTCTTGTATCCTTGTTGTATCCTTGGCTAAGTGGGCCAAATGCAGGCCGTAAATCTTGCAACTTCGCTTCTAAAAAACACTGGAAATTGTTGCTTTAACTTAACCCTTCAATAAGCAGCGCGCTTTCATTTATCATAAGTTGAGTGTTTTCTTGTGGCTCTCTCTTTCTCTCTCTCTGTGTCTCTCTCTATCTCTGTCTCGCACGTTGCCTGGCAACCTTTTCGTTTGTAATAAAATTCATATGACTTTGGCGCATGTTTAACGTAAAACTGTCCGCTACCCGCCTGTCCCCCTTCCCCGCATCCCGCTCCGACCATGGGCATCATTAGGCCTGGGCACGCACATTCCAGAGTCAGCTACGTTTCCGCGTCGCAATCTGCTCCCCTTGCAGGGGGGCGGGCGCCACATGCAAAACGCCAGTGTGACATTTTTACTACCAAACATTTGTTGGCGCACCGTAGACCCTCTGTCTCTATCTCTCTCTCTCTCTCTCTCTCTGTCGCACTTCTTTGGGCATGGGTACAGCTGGAAGCTCACAGTCAACACGTACCAGGGCACCGTCACCATCATCCTCATCCTCATCCTCTTCCACATCAACATCCTCAATGTTGTTGGCTTCGTCGTCGCCTGTCGCTGCTCGTTTTTCTGTTGACTTTGCATAATTTTATTGCTTTTCTTTTATTTTTATGCGCTTTGCCTCGGCGCTCGACTTGCCTGCTGTTCCACTTTTACAGTCCCCCCCCAATATTCCCCTCTTACCGCTTTACCCTCTCCACACTCACCAATATAGGCGACATTGACATTATAATCAATATTTTTGTTACTTCACTCATACATTTTGTTTCTCTTGTTTTGGCTATGTCGCATTTGTAGCATTTGTTGGCTTGTCTTTCTCTGCCCCTCAGCCCCTCTGCCCAGTGGATTCTCACCATAACTGACTGACCTTTGGGGTCATTTATATGCGATGCCAAACTTTTACTATGGAGCATGCATCTGTGCATGCTCGACTTATAATGATCTGTTTAATGATTTACGAGGGCTGCAAAGGAGGAATATGTCAGCCAATTATACTGCTCTATTTTATATGTATAATATCATTTCATATTAAGGTATTTAAACTTATTAAGTTAAACTAAATATTCTTACTATAAATAAAAATGTCACCTAACAAGATATAAAAGTGGATTCACATTTGTTTTTAATAATAATATTAATATTGTATTGTTTATAAATTATCTTAATTAATAAAAAAATTGTATTGCGTTTTGCTCATATCTTTAAAAAATGTTTCTCGTTTATTGTTATGAATAAAATTATAAATTGTCTTTTATTCTTGAATCTATTATACTGATGCCCTTATTTCCTTATAGTGTCATATTGTTTACTATTTACAAATATTACATAATTTTATATTCTATGTACAATACATTTAATACACTGATATATGTTTATTTTATAACGATTATTATTATCACTTCCTTTTAAAAGACATCCATCTAAAATAGACACCCCAAACTTCAGATTTTTGCTTACAGTTTTCTATCGATGTAACTACAAAGTTCCATTTTATAGCTTGTTTTCTTTCCGGCAGGGAAAAACTTCACCAAGTAATGTTGGTTAACATTTTGTGGGCTTGTTTGGGACTTTATTCTGTGGTGTCCATCCAAAGTTGTTTGTTTTGGAGGCACATTGTGCAAATGATTTTAGTGCGTCATAAAATTGTTTATTCTTATGTGTGGGTGGGCTTATTACATTATGTATTATGTATTCATGATCTCAGAGGAGCTTGGGGTCAGCTTGGGGCATTCGAAATAATTACGAGAGAATTTATTTTTATTTTAGCGATCGCGAATTTGTCATGTGTGCCAAGCAGATAAATCAGCAAATGCCAGCATTTGGCCAACTTCACAACAGGCAAATAAATGTCAGCAAAATATAAAGCGCTCATAAGTTGTATCATTATTCTCCGTAATTTACATAAGTATGTGCGTTGGTGTTGGTGTGTATGTGTGTGTGTCTTTCTGTTCGTATTTTAATTTATGTCATTTGTGTGTTTGCCTTGTTTTTGGCAGAAATGACATAAAGGCATTTAAACACGCCATAAAATAATTCATAATAATTTTCATGTACACAGGATACAGAAATATTCCTCACTTGCCATTTGGAAACTCCCGACCCCCCTAGCTCTCGCTCTCTCTCTATCTCTCCGCCCTCCGCTCATCAATGTAACCGTTTTTATGTGGCAGATTTTAATGCATGTTTCTTGTTTATCATTTTGAGTTTACATAAATAACATGTTTGTTGTTGTTGCCTCTGTCATTATTCTCATGTTTGTTGCTTGCCTAAATAATGTTTTGCCTTACAGCAAGGACAAACGTAATACAAACTCATGTTGTGGTCTGTAGTTATTGAAATCCTTTTTGCCATTCACTTCAAGATGAATATCAGTTACAGCATATGTGACATGTAGTTTAAGATTTAATATTATTAGTTTACACCTCGCATTCTTCCTCAAAAAAAAACAGATGTTACACAAAATATAATACTTTCGTACTCGTAGATACCCTTGAAACTTAACATGTACGCCTTTGAACACAAATTTTCATTGCATATCCAGATTCATATAAATGGGTAAAGTACTTATTTAATACTATAATAATAAAGGTTCCTCCTGCTTGCTTATCATGTGTCACGGCTTTCAGAATAATGCATATTTTCAATGGTGATATTTAATAATTCTGTTTAATATATGATCTTGTATATTTTAATCTATCTTTAAAGCCATTAAAATACGACAAAAACAAAGCAAGCACATTAAAATATGGTTAAACTTTATTTTGTGCTTAATATAAGCAACGTCACAATTATTATTAAAAAATAAAATTATTCCACGTTTATATAAAAATGCAAAAATAAAACTTAAGCTCTTTTTTTGCATATTCATAGATGAGATAAAATCAAATTATATTTATGTTACAAACTAAATTGCCAACTTTAGCACTAAAAGTTGTACGTACTAATTAATAAGAAAAATCTCAGCGATACACAACTGTTACGTGGCATATTTATATAAAATATTGATGTTTTTAAATCAGTAATTAGGGTATTACATTAACTGTCCAGTCTAAATACCAAACTTATATAATTCACTCGCAAATCTCTCTGATTTCACATGATTATATTTTATTGTTTTTATTTATAATTGGACTTACCTGGCATGCTGTGGGCCCACATTGCCCATATCATGTGCCGAACTAGCTGTAATCTGAAAGTCCGCAATGGCGCCAGATTCCATGCCCAAAGCCTGTTTGCAGGTGCCTGAAAATGATGTTGATGTTGGATATCAGTTGGATGTGGTTGAGCAATGGTAGCTACATTAATTTAGTGATCTCTCACCCTCCCTCTCTCCCCCCTTACTTATGCTAATTAATAATGTGATGCGTTTTGGCCTGCAGCTCGTTGCATAACGAGCGAGGCTAAAATTTCCACGCCAACACGCCCACAAAATTCAGGCAACTGACACTTGAAAAATGGCACGTAATTAAAATGAAATATGTGGAAATATTATACAAAATAAGCATATATTGTATGTTAGAAGAGAGGGTCGAGAGAAAAGCTTAATTCAGAAATCAAATTAAAACAAATCAAAAATGCTATGCAACAGAATTTCTCACCTGTCAGACAAGCGCATAAATTAATTAAAGCCGAAACAAAGCAAAATCAAATTAGTGCCCAAAAGACGCCCAAAGAGAAAGAAGATACAATCCGGCAGACTCAATTTCCATTTGCCATCAATCTGTGAGAATGCATGAAAAGCGCAATTATCATTTGGACATCACTTGTCCAATGGAGCACCAGCTGACGCCTCAAATGAAATTCCACTCAAGCGGTCGGCGGCCCCCAAAGAGACCGCGAAAGGGTCATGAATAGGTCGTTGAGACGCCGTCATCAGCATCATCAACTAGCTCCAAGCTGCCGCTGCTGCTGCTGCTGCTGCTGCTGTTGTTGTTCTTACCAGCTCCAGTCAGCTCCAGCCAGGCAGACAGAAATATCAACAATATTATCATTCAGTGAATAATTAGATGCAATCAGTCAACGCTTAAGCACCATAAGTCAAAGCCAGCTGAGTCGAAAGCAGGAAACTAGACAAAGGTCAAACCGGGAGACTATTCTCCAAGCACTCCAGCGCTCATCCACTGAGCATTCAGTGAGCATCCAGTGAGCTTCGCTGCTCTCATACCCGTACCCGTACCCATACACATAACCACTTGACAACCCTATCGCGCCATCTGCAGCTATAGATACTTTAACATCTTGTCGCAGTTTTATTTTACTTGCAACACTGCAAAGCAGCGCTCTTAGCTTTTGGTCGTGCCTTTGTTCCATTTTTGGTTCAGGTCTTGGTCTTTCACTCGGTGCTGCCAGTTTCCAAGTGCTTTCAATCTTTTGGGTTGTCCGTGATATTTGTTGTAAGTTAACTCTGGTTAGATTGCCTTTGTCTTACTCAATATATGAAAATAACTATATGATAAATATGCATTTAATTTGTTACAAGTTCATCGATTGTCAGACATGTTTTGTACCATCTGAGAACTATCTTAAAAATACGTGTATCTTAAGATATACTTTTACATTTAACAAAACTTACTGGAAATCGGAATGACAATTCGAATCAAATTTGTTTTCAAATAACTTTAAGTAAAACTAAAATTTCTTGTTCTAATAATTTCTTATAAATTATTTCAATTGTCAAAATTAAATTAATATCGTAAACAAGTTCGACTTCTTATTCATTATATGTAAATTAATGAATCTTTTCCTATTTTCAATCGAGTTATTCGAATTTTTCCTCATTATTTCACCGATTCCCAATCCAAATGTGACCTATTTATATTTTCATTTACTTTATACTATAAATCCATGTCTTTTGATTTTCCAATTCCAATATCTGTTAAGAAATTAACAATTTCATATGAAACAATTTTAAAAATACATTTTTATTCCCACTTCTTTTGATATTTTGAAGAATCTACCTACATAGGTACTTCAGTAGTGCTTATATATTACAAAACTTCTCGAGCTACCCCTCCGGTTATATCTACACTGAAAATACTTATGTGCCCGCTGGTTCTTGAATATGCTTTGCCTCATACCCCGCCCATCATCGCAGTGCACTGAAAACTCATTTAGCCAAAGCGCAATTGCTTAATTATCTACAGACAGCAAAACTTTGCCAGTGCCAGTGCCCGTAAATTGCTGCAATCATTCAAGAGACCCCCTAAGAACCGCCTAGCCTAGCAGAAGAGGCCGCAACTTACAGTTGGTAATATTTACATTGCTGCCTGACAGATTGCTGGTCATCAATTATTTGTAATTATTGAAAACTAAGTTTAAGAAAAAAAACTATGTTCAGAGAACTGTTGCTTTTTCTAGCTTTTCAATATAATTGTGTGGGTAATCAATTATGACAGAGGATCTTCCCCTCGCCCTCACCCTCGATCTCCCCACGAAACTGATGATGATTACAAAGATGTGGAAACTATGCCAAATCAATGGCAATTGGCTAAAAATGGAGAAACGTTTTATTTACTGCACAAACATGGCATTTTATGCCATCGAATTCAACGAGTAAATGCGCTGCCCCCACTGCCCTACTCCCCCACTCCCCGCTCCAGATGAGGACGCGGCATGTGGAAAACTATTTCGCAAAACTCTGACGGCAAAATGCAAAACTACAAAGTGAAAAGTAAACAACGCACGGCGCAAACAACAGTTGTTGTTGTTGTTGTTGTTGTTATAGTTGTTGTTGTTGCTGGTAAAGTTTTGCGCAAAATAAATTGCACAAAATTTAATTAACTGCACTTGAGTGCGTGGCCGGGTTTGTCCGCTGCAGTGCGTCCAAGCTGGCATCCGCACGCTCCAGCTTCGAGAGTGTGTGTGTGTATGTGTATGTGTGTGTTTTTGCGATAATCATAATTCAAAGTTCTTTTGGGACCGGGCGTAAAACAACACAAACAAACACCGCGCAACTTTATGAAATTGAAAATTGCACAAATTTTACAGTTCAATGCAAGCCAAAGTAAGGCGCAAGTGGTTATGTTCACGTTGGACGGGGGGGTACGGTATTGCGGGGGTTGCCGGCGTTGCAAGATTGGTTGGGTCGTAAAATCGCTTTTCTGCAGGCGTAATCCATGGCAAATTATAAGCAAACATTTTAAATACACTTGAGAGCACAAGAGATATAGACAGAGACAGCGACAGCGACAGAGAGAGAGAGAAGGTGGTGTTAATATATTATGTGGTTGCCAGAAAAGATAGAAAGAGTTCAAGACTAGGATATCTAGTCATCACAAAGACTTTGCTTGTATCGATCGGAATTTCGTGGAAACTTCGTGAGTAATCTCTAGAGACGACTACTATGTAAATGCTTGATTCAGAAATAATTAAATATAAATCACAGTAAAAACACTTATCGAAGAATAAAAACAGCTATCACTTTTCAAACAGTATGTGTTAACTATAACGGGAACAATAAAGCAATCGATACTTTATAGTATATCCAGCGAAAATATCAATTTTCATCAAAACAGATCAGTGAGCGGCTCAAAACAATCGCTTGGACTTGATAACTCGATTGTTGTGTATAATGTTATATTATAACAAGAAAGCAAATATCAGCTATGTGGAAAGTTGTTTGAATATAATATATGGGTACACCAAATGTTTATGTGAAAGTAAATAAAAAATCAATTTATATATGTTTGGATACTCATTTGAGATTTAGTTATCCATTCACGATAGAGATTTTCGGGGGATTGATTGGAGGTATCCTGAAATTCTTTACTTCCGTATGCTATACGAGAATCAAATTTGGTGCCTCTAAGTAAGTAAGAGTGCTCTAGTCGAGAGTGACTGACTAAGAGATACACTGAAACCATTTATGCCTCTAGCTCTTATAACTTTCGAGTTATGCCCAAAAAACACTGGTCTAAAATCGAAATGAAGTGAAGTTCTTATTTTTGGTGAATATAGAGTTCCGACGAGAATACGTGAGAGCTGATGTTTTAGTCATAACAAAGGACACGAAATGCATTAATTAACTAATTAATAAAAGTCCTATTGGTAATTATACTATCTTATAGGAATATGGCTACTAAAAGTATGCAATCGAAAAAACTCCCTTTGCATCAATCAGCAAACACGGAAACTTAACGCAACACAAAATTTTTACAATTGGAGACACTTACAATTCTCAAACGGTTTAAGCGCAGACTGGGTCACATGCCTGCCTGCAGCTTCATTTAACCAGCAGAGCTCCAAAGGAGTTTCTCCTTGTTGCTCTGCTTATATTGTTTTAAATTATTTATTTTATTATTGCTAAGATCTGCTAATTTTTTTGTCTGATACGTTCGTTATATCTTTTAATGGAATTTGCGTTGAGTCTGCCGCTGAGACTGCTGTTGTCATCTACGAAGGCGGCAAAAAGTTTGACAAGCTGGCAGAAGTAAAAAGAAAGTGAAAACAGCGAGCAAACGGCGTAGAAACCGCGCTTGAAACGCGTTCAATGACGCGTGTCTGCTGCCGGCGCACATAAACAGCAAAAGCAACAAGGCGTGCTTTATGAGCAACAAGCAGCCCCAAACACCAGCCCCAGCCACAGCTCCAAACCGTAGCCACTCAAAACTTTTGGCTATGCTTGGTTAGGGCTGAAAGCGAGCGAGAGATTCGTGTAAACCAATTTACGCACGCGTTTTAATTGGGTTTCAATAAGCAAATGTATCTGACGGATGCAACGGAAGTTGCAGTCATTAACTAAAGGCCCGACTCTCGTAGGCAATGTGCTGATTAATTGTAAGTAGCCAAAAAAAAACACCCAAAACAAAGTAACAACAATACAAAACGAGCTGTGGAAATGGAAATGGACGTGACAAACATCCAACACGCAACATTAAACAGCAAACAGCCAGCGATAGATACATACATATACAATTTGTACATGTGTATGTATATGTATGTAAAACATTTTGTTCAGAGCAAGCGAGATATGGCTATAAATTAACATAATTTATAAGCAAAGTATCTTAAATGCATGTCACCACCACATTTCGAACATTCACTTTTACGCTCTATCGCAGCGTACATAAATCGCAGACGAAAACAAAAAACAGAAAAAACAAATCCAAGAAGTAAGAAAAATGATACTATAAGGAAAACATGTTCCATGTCGCGGTGCTTGTCTCCTAATCGTCGCCAAGTTATCAGCGAGCTTGCACAGCCTTTTAATTTATCGACTGACCATGCAAAATCTGTTGCATTTGTTGGTGTTGTGGGTGCCGGGGCCAGATCGGGCCAGATCGGGCTCCAAGCGCCGTTACTGCTTGCTGGGTGCTATTAATTGTTATTTAATTTTTTTTTGTCCACGGACATGCCTGTCAATTGTTGGTCGGGGCTTCTTATCGCCGCTCAGCAATCAGCTGGCGGCGTGCAGCTGCAGGTCTCTAACCTGGAATATACACTGCATATACACTATGCCTATAGGCCTGCAAGAGCTGTCAAAAAATCTATATCGCTAAATCTATTTACGTAAAATAAAATCTATCTCGAAAGGCTGTCATATTTTTTTTAATTTTTTATAATACTCTGACTAACGTTTTTATTTTTCAAAATATAAACTCAACTAATTCAAGAGTTTTTTTGATCATATGCGATTCACAAAATGAGGCAATCTACTTGGATTTTGTATATATTCATAGAGCAACATAATTGAAATAACTACAAATCTAAAACCAATATTTTTGAAAATATTTAAAAGCTTTAAGTGTCTGATTTTAAATTGAAACGCTTCGCTATGTTTGTACTAAGACTTAATAGTTCACTTTGAACAAGCGAGTTAGAACTTATAATAAAAGTTCACATTCAAATACATTCGATTTTGTCGGCCATATATATATATATATGTATATATATTTTCTCTTTAACTTCCGCTGTATGCCTCATAAGTTGGTTGCTGCAAGTGCCGCATTTTAGCCCCAGTCTTTATTGGCAATTCCTCCTTATACTCCGTTGCGGCTTAGTGTTGCATTTAGTTTTGATTGCCACCGTCGCGGTTACTGGTGGCTGCCGTTCGGTGGCTGGCTGCAGTTTATATACATACATAAATATTTTTGTATTGCCTGCCAGCTGGCGGCCAGTGGGGCAAATTACATGCATTTCAGCATTTGCCGCTTGGCGTTTAGTTTATCGCGTTTGGCCACTGTTTGAGGCCGTTGTATCGCTGCCAGAGATGCCAAGAGACAACCGACTAGCGACAGCCGCCAACTGACAACATCTAAGACCTAAGACCAATCCATATCAGGTTTTTTATGTTTTTGTATCTGTGTTGAAAGTGGTTTTTAAGAGATTCCGCTGCGGCGTGTGTGGGATTTGCCGAGTGTGGTGCTATTGCTATTGCTATTAAGTGCAAGTCGCCCATCTGAGGCTAGAAAGTAAAAGTGTAGATTGTGTACATGGGCTATGGGGCTAGCCAAGCAATTAATTCGGAAATTGCTTTCGAGAGCTTAAAGCAGCCAAATTGTCTGTTCACTGGGTGCGTTTTTAGTTCACCAAATTGTTGGGCATATGTGTGAGATATGTGAACTGAACGTGAGTGGGCTAAGATTGAGGTTAGACAAGTGACAGACAGTTAAATCGATATTAGCTATTAACTGCTCATACATATTTGAGTAACTATCATTTAAATTGCTCGAATAATTATAATAATCTGATTATTGCTGTATGGGCTGCACTGCAGTGCATAATTGATATATCTTCAATAAAATAATATAGAAGTTGTCTTACTTCGTCTTAATATTGTTGATATTATTCCATTACTTTCAAATTATTTTTGAGAGTATATCGTTTTTTTTTATAAACATATATTTGTTTGTGTTTACATTTTTGGGATTCTAACTTTCGATTGCAAAGGTTCATCTTCTTATTCAATTATTTATATGTTCAGAAGGCTCTGCACTTATTTGGTCAGTAACCGATGAACTTGTTCATTCAGATTTGAGTAACTACAGTTGCAAATGACTATAATAATCTGATTATTGCTATATGCTAAATAAATAGTTCTCGTCAAAATGTATGTACTTTAATATTACATATAAAGTTCCGTTATTTGCACAGCTCTATTTAAGAAAAGATTTTTTTTTCTTGTTTTTTCAATTGGTTTTTTTTCGTTGGTAACCCATTTTTGAATTCATCCTGTTGGGTTTGATTGTTCTGCATCTACTTGTTTCTTTTTCGATTGCAAATGTTCATCATTTTCTGGTTGACCTTGGCTGACGTCATACAGAATTGAATAACTATAATTTAAATTGAACTAATAATTGTAAAAATAGGTTACTTGCTTTATGGCCTGCATGGATAAAATCGTCTTATTATAATCGATATTATTCCAATATTTTCATAGGTCTGTTTGAAAGAAGATCGTTTTATATTATACTTCTTGGCGGCCTTCATCTTTTTCTTTGATTTTGGCTTACAGACTGCATGCTCTCGGTGCACTCCTTGCAACAGCAATGATGGAAGGCAGAATTAGCAAACATAAAAACCCATTAAGCCGCCTACAGCTGCTCAGTACACATTCTATTGCCAGAACAGATCCGAATGAACAGGGTCCAGTTTCCTTGCAAATAGCAGACAATACTTTAACAGTTTTAGACTGGTATGGCAAAGCTTTACGCAAAGTTATTGGACTCTCTTATTGGACCAATGAAGCCACTTTAATTGGCCATCACGTAAACGTGATTAATAAAGTAATTATAAAATTGTTGCCTCACACTTATCCACAATTTCATGGCATACTTTGGCGTATGAAAAACTTAAATTAACTGTAGGACAGCGGATTTATTATTTAATAGTACCCTGAGGCCAACTCTGTGATGAAACCTATCTGGACTTTCGGATCTACACTATGGGGCAACGCAAGCAGAAGCAACATCGATATTATCCAGCAAGCAGAGTCTAAAACCTGAGAACCATCACTGGAGCACCGTGATACCTTCGGAACGAGAACATTCACAGCGACCTGTACAGCAAATCCTCCTGCAAGATCTCCAATCCGAGCTAGCAGTTACAGCCGACTGCAGCGCAACAATCAGAAACAGCTCAGCGACAAATTTAATTTTTAGGGTCGCCTAATATAAATAAAATCCAATTGTAATATATACTTTTATTAGATTTGATTAATTATTGTTAGTCCCTTAAGAAAAAACTGGCGATGCAATAAATAAGTGTAATGTAATAAAAAACAAAGAAAGATGGAAAAATTTGTTGATTTTTATAAATGGACGGGACCTTTGATTAATCTAAGTAAACTTCATCTGCGTATGGTATACGAGAACTTATGTTCCAAAATAGTCTGCGAGATACGCGAGTTCATACAGATGGACGGGACTTCCTGTCGGATGAACAGCCAGACAGACGGCCATCGCTAAATCTACACGGCACAATGGGTCGGAGATGCACAACTTCATGATACCCTTTTTACAATGAAATGGCTTAAGGGCTAACTGGTTAAATACTAAAAAAAAACTTCAAGAATAAATTATAAAATTTGATTACAAAATTATTGTATGTTAAAGACAGTTTTGAAAGTACACTTTAAAAGTGTGTAAATTCTTGCGTTTAAAACACACACAATCTATAGACAATAAACTATCACTCGACCTCGAATTGTTGACTGGCGCACATATATCATTGGGGGCAGTCAATATCAAATGCATACACTGATAGAAAATCAAACCTAAAATGAAAAGTAACCAGAACACCAAAATACAACTGGAATGAACAGCCTTGATTCAAGGCCTCTTCTGACATTGATGTGGTAGCAATCTCAAAAAGAACGAAAGATATTTTATTACTTAAAATGTTTTCTTAATTCAATCGAATTGTCTTTAGAATGCATTTTTTTTCTCTGTGTGAAACAATTTCAGATGCGAGCACAATTTTTTGACCGGCCACTCGATTTCAATGCCAATTTATACAAGCATTTAAAAAGGCAACGGCAACGACTTTAACATTATCAATTTAAATATATGCATGTATATATGTATTTTATATAGACGCTGTTCATATGCTGTGGTCATTTTTTATTTGCTCGCCACGAAGCAATTCGAGCAACATTTCAACGCGCCTACGGTCAAATGAAATATGTCAGACATGCAGATATTTACGCATTTAAATAAATACTCGCTGCAGATACAGCCGGCCGATTCGTAATCGAGCAAAACAGACCAAGTAAACCGAACAACCGAACAACCAAGAAACCAACCGACAACATGATTTTCATTCAGATTCATTCATTTCCTGCTACTGACCTGGCCTGGTTTATACTCTTTCATCGGCTACATCAGCTTTATGTAAATTTAAATTCAAGCTATTAGTTTAAGCGTTTTAAAATGGTAATCTCTTTGGACTAGCTCAACTTTTGAGTTTCTAATAAATAAATAACTTTTTTTTTTTTCGAAGCATAAAATTCGTATAGAATAAGCATTGAAATATTTGCACCAGAAATTAATATTTGTAAATTAAATGTTAAATGAATATATTATTTTTATAAGATGGAGAGCCAAAGGCTGAAGATGGCTTCAAAATATAATAAAGACAAAAAAATAAAAAAAAAAGTTTTAAGATTTAATTTAATTGACAAAAAAGGTTTGAAAAAAATCGTAAGTATGACGGAAATTTGTCGAAAAAATTTAAACATTTTAAGAAATTGATGATAGAAAATAAGCAGAACTTAAGAGTAGTAGAGGCTGAACACAAGTAATAAAAGTAAGAGAGTTTATAAAGTAAAAGCTATTGAACGACTTTAAAATATAAAAGGAAAATATAGCTAAAGACACACAACTCTTTAAATTTGCATCCATATGACAAAGTTAATGTTTAGAAATGAAAGCAAATTCTCGATCCAGTCCAAACGTATGTCAAAGTTTTCGAGTGTATATTAACTTCGATGATCCTTAATTGGTGATATCTTTGGCTTTGGCAAACAAGTTGCTCGCTAACGAGCCAGGGGCCCACAACAAGATAATTTGTTATGCTCAGCAGACGAATGGCACAGAAAGCTACAGCAACAACAACAAGAGCAGCAGCAGCAGGTGGGGATAGGGGAAAAGAAACAAAGCCAAAACTACGCCAGCTGTGATGGACGCGACCACACACGTGAGCATTGGGAGCCACCGCCACGACGGAGCCAATCAGCAATGGTAATGAGCAGCGTCCAAGTTTAAGACCAAGACGCAGGCCGACAGAGGCAGAGGCAGAGGCACAGGTAGAGGCAGAGGAGGTAGAGGCTGAGGCCAGTCATGAGGCAGTCATCTATCAAAAGCACCGCTGCGGCTTCGATTTGCTCGGCCATCTCAGCACCTAGCTATACACCAACCCACCCGGGTACTCATCATTTTTGCACCGTCTTTACCCTGGCATAGACCTACTAGGCTCATGTTTATTAATGACGTCGTCGTCGTCGTTGTTGTTGGCGCATCCTGGCGCTTTGCGTAAATTTCTGTAATTGGTTGTGGTTGAGTGCGTGCCTGGGTAGAAAGCGGGTGCGGATGCGGGCTCTGCTCCTGCTTAACAGTTATTAGTTACGGTTTGCGTTATTGGGAAACACTTGAGCGTCAGGATGTTTAGTTTCTGTTCTGTTTCTCTGCTGTCCCCTTTGCGGTTGATTGATTTCCATGTTGATTGCTGAATGCAAATGCAAATTTGTGGACTCTGGCTCAAGTTGCCCCCACCTCGACCATTGGGTATTTAGTGCAATGGTAAATTTAATGCCAGTCCTCCATTTCGACTGTCCTGAGCTGTTGCAGCCCATGTGCATCCCAGTGAAGCCGAACGAGGGAAGCATTGTAAATAGGGTCCCGATTGCTGTTGGCTTTTAGAGGCTGCAAGTCAATCAGAGGGATTTTCTCAAGCTCGACTTTGGCAAAGTCAACTCAAGCTATATATATTTACAGTGTATGTTTAAATATAGGTATTACTATTTTTGTTGCTGATATTTTGAACCGTCCAACTAAGTAGGGCAACAAATTCGTTTACAATTGGCTTTGTTATTTTGCTTTGTACCTTTTCAGTACCTTTTTATACCCTGATCCCATTAAAAATAGGAAAAAAGGGTATATTGGTTTTGTGCAAAAGTATGTAACAGGCATAAGGAAGCATCTCCGACCCCATAAAGTATATATATTATTGATCGCTATCAATAGTCGAGTCGATCTAGCCATGTCCGTCTGGCTGTCCGCCTGTCCGTCTGACCGTCTGTCCGTCTGTATGAACGCGCTGTTCTCGGAGACTAAAAATTTTAAATTTTCTCCCCCGTCCTACAATTCAACTTTTTTTTTCGATATCTCAACCCGTTCAAAAGTTATCGATAAATTTCGATTCCAGACCAGTGTTTTTAAGGCATAACTTGAAAGTCATAAAAGCGAGAAACTTTATATTTGAGTTCAAGTTACTGTATTGCCGGTTCGACACAAACTCATCATTTTCTGTTCGATATCTTAATCCTTTAAAAAGTAATCGATAAATTAAGATTCCAGAACAGAGTTTTTAAGGTATAGCTTAGAAGTTATAAGAGGTAGAGTCACCAAATTTGGTACATATATTCTCCTATAGCATACAAAGGTAAAATACATTTCACTTTTTGGATACCCCTCTCCAATCTCACAGAAATTGAAAAATACGTAATTTTAAAGGTATGACCTTCGGATTTTACAAAGTTGCACAATTTATTTGCCAGCTTTGTGTCCTAGAAATTTCATTTTGATCAGACAATAAACAAAGAAGTTATAAACGATTCAATGTACCATAGTTTAAAGCCAAAGGAAGAAGAATTAATGCAAATGTATGACGCGCGTAGCCAGCTTGTGTTTGTATATGTGTGTGTGTTTCTATGTATGAATGCAGATAAATAACTTCAATGAATGTAAGACCTTGGATCAGGGTATATCCTAGTCGGGCACTCTCGACTAGTTTATACTATATTTGACACCCCCAATCGATAAATAAAAGAAGTTCAAAAATCAATTTTTTGAAAAATCAATTTTTTTAAGGGTGAAAAAATGTAACTTTCAATAATGAAAATATTGAAATGGAATTGATGATGCGTTAGTAGTCGGAGGAGAAAGAAAACTGAACTTATGTTTTTATACTTTTTGACACCCACAATCGATTAATAAAAGAATCAAGAATCTATTTTTTGAAAAATCAATTTTGTAAGGGTCCCCCCTTATGCTTTTATCGCTAAAATATTTGAAAAAATGTAACTTTCAATAATGAATAAATTTGAAATGTAGAATTAATATATATAAGAAACCATGAACAAAATGGCCTCAAGCTTGACAATCGGTTCAGTTTTGACCAAGTTATGGGAGTTCAAAGTCTAGGAAGGGCATTTATATGGACTTTTTGCGTTTACAAGTCAATTTTTTTTGTCATTTTGGCATGATTTTTGACAGAAAAATGAAACACCTCAGAATCTTTTTTCTTATAGTTTTTTATACTATATTTGACACCCACAATCGATTAATAAAAGAATTTCAAGAATCTATTTTTTGAAAAATCAATTTTTGTAAGGGTCCCCCCTTATGCTTTTTTCGCAAAAATATTTGAAAAAATGTAACTTTCAATAATGAATAAATTTGAAATGTAGAATTAATATATATAAGAAACCATGAACAAAATGGCCTCAAGCTTGACAATCGGTTCAGTTTTGACCAAGTTATGGGAGTTCAAAGTCTAGGAAGGGCATTTATATGGACTTTTTGCGTTTACAAGTCAATTTTTTTTGTCATTTTGGCATGATTTTTGACAGAAAAATGAAACACCTCAGAATCTTTTTTCTTATAGTTTTTTATACTATATTTGACACCCACAATCGATTAATAAAAGAATTTCAAGAATCTATTTTTTGAAAAATCAATTTTTGTAAGGGTCCCCCCTTATGCTTTTTTCGCAAAAATATTTGAAAAAATTTAACTTTCAATAATGAATAAATTTGAAATGTAGAATTGATATATAGGACAAACCATGAACAAAATGGCCTCAAGCTTGACAATCGGTTCAGTTTTGACCAAGTTATGGGAGTTCAAAGTCTAGGAAGGGCATTTATATGGACTTTTTGCGTTTACAAGTCAATTTTTTTTGTCATTTTGGATGATTTTTGACAGAAAAATGAAACACCTCAGAATCTTTTTTCTTATAGTTTTTTATACTATATTTGACACCCACAATCGATTAATAAAAGAATTTCAAGAATCTATTTTTTGAAAAATCAATTTTTGTAAGGGTCCCCCCTTATGCTTTTTTCGCAAAAATATTTGAAAAAATTTAACTTTCAATAATGAATAAATTTGAAATGTAGAATTGATATATAGGACAAACCATGAACAAAATGGCCTCAAGCTTGACAATCGGTTCAGTTTTGACCAAGTTATGGGAGTTCAAAGTCTAGGAAGGGCATTTATATGGACTTTTTGCGTTTACAAGTCAATTTTTTTTGTCATTTTGGCATGATTTTTGACAGAAAAATGAAACACCTCAGAATATTTTTTCTTATAGTTTTTTATACTATATTTGACACCCACAATCGATTAATAAAAGAATTTCAAGAATCTATTTTTTGAAAAATCAATTTTTGTAAGGGTCCCCCCTTATGCTTTTTTCGCAAAAATATTTGAAAAAATTTAACTTTCAATAATGAATAAATTTGAAATGTAGAATTGATATATAGGACAAACCATGAACAAAATGGCCTCAAGCTTGACAATCGGTTCAGTTTTGACCAAGTTATGGGAGTTCAAAGTCTAGGAAGGGCATTTATATGGACTTTTTGCGTTTACAAGTCAATTTTTTTTGTCATTTTGGCATGATTTTTGACAGAAAAATGAAACACCTCAGAATCTTTTTTTCTTATAGTTTTTTATACTATATTTGACACCCACAATCGATTAATAAAAGAATTTCAAGAATCTATTTTTTGAAAAATCAATTTTTGTAAGGGTCCCCCCTTATGCTTTTTTCGCAAAAATATTTGAAAAAATTTAACTTTCAATAATGATTAAATTTGAAATGTAGAATTGATATATAGGACAAACCATGAACAAAATGGCCTCAAGCTTGACAATCGGTTCAGTTTTGACCAAGTTATGGGAGTTCAAAGTCTAGGAAGGGCATTTATATGGACTTTTTGCGTTTACAAGTCAATTTTTTTTGTCATTTTGGCATGATTTTTGACAGAAAAATGAAACACCTCAGAATCTTTTTTCTTATAGTTTTTTATACTATATTTGACACCCACAATCGATTAATAAAAGAATTTCAAGAATCTATTTTTTGAAAAATCAATTTTTGTAAGGGTCCCCCCTTATGCTTTTTTCGCAAAAATATTTGAAAAAATTTAACTTTCAATAATGAATAAATTTGAAATGTAGAATTGATATATAGGACAAACCATGAACAAAATGGCCTCAAGCTTGACAATCGGTTCAGTTTTGACCAAGTTATGGGAGTTCAAAGTCTAGGAAGGGCATTTATATGGACTTTTTGCGTTTACAAGTCAATTTTTTATGTCATTTTGGCATGATTTTTGACAGAAAAATGAAACACCTCAGAATCTCTTTTCTTATAGTTTTTTATACTATATTTGACACCCACAATCGATTAATAAAAGAATTTCAAGAATCTATTTTTTGAAAAATCAATTTTTGTAAGGGTCCCCCCTTATGCTTTTTTCGCAAAAATATTTGAAAAAATTTAACTTTCAATAATGAATATATTTGAAATGTAGAATTGATATATAGGACAAACCATGAACAAAATGGCCTCAAGCTTTACAATCGGTTCGGTTTTGACCAAGTTATGGGATTTCAAAGTCTAGGAAGAGCATTTATATGGACTTTTTGCGTTTACAAGTCAATTTTTTATATAATTTTGGCATGATTTTTGACAGAAAAATGAAACACCTCAGAATCTTTTTTCTTATAGTTTTTTATACTATATTTGACACCCACAATCGATTAAAAAAAGAATTTCAAGAATCTATTTTTTGAAAAATCAATTTGTGTAAGGGTCCCCCCTTATGCTTTTTTCGCAAAAATATTTGAAAAAATTTAACTTTCAATAATGCTTAAATTTGAAATGTAGAATTGATATATAGGACAAACCATGAACAAAATGGCCTGGAGCTTGACAATCGGTTTAGTTTTGACCAAGTTATGGGAGTTTGAAGTCTAGGAAGGGTATTTGTATGGACATAAAAACCAATTTGGGCGTTTACAAGGCAATTTTTTTTGTCATTTTGGCATGATTTTTGACAGAAAAATGAAACACCTCAGAAACTTTTTTCGAATAGTTTTTTATACTAATTTTGAACCCCACAATCGATTAAAAAAAGAATTTCAAGAATCTATTTTTTGAAAAATCAATTTTGGTAAGGGTCCCCCCTTATGCTTTTTTCACAAAAATATTTGAAAAAATTTAAATTTCAATAATGAATAAATTTGAAATGTAGAATTAATATATATAAGAAACCATGAACAAAATGGCCTCAAGCTTGACAATCGGTTCAGTTTTGACCAAGTTATGGGAGTTCAAAGTCTAGGAAGGGCATTTATATGGACTTTTTGCGTTTAAAGTCAATTTTTTATGTCATTTTGGCATGATTTTTGACTGAAAAATGAAACACCTCAGAATCTTTTTATACCCTGATCTCATTAAAAATGGGAAAAAGGGGTATAATGGTTTTGTGCAAAAGTATGTAACAGGCATAAGGAAGCATCTCCGACCCCATAAAGTATATATATTATTGATCGCTATCAATAGTCGAGTCGATCTAGCCATGTCCGTCTGGCTGTCCGTCTGTCCGTCTGTATGAACGCGCTGTTCTCGGAGACTACAAAAGCTAGAGACTTCATATTTGGAATATAGTGTTCTCCTAGTGCCGGGTCAATACAAGTTCAACCTTGCTTTTCTATATCTCATCCCGTTCACAAGTTATCGATAAATATCGATTTTAGACAAGTGTTTTTCGGGCATAACTTGAAAGTCGTAAAAGCGAGAAACTTTATATTTGAGTTTAAGTTACTGTATTGCTGGCTCTAAACAAACTTATCATTTTTTTGTCAATATCTCAATCCTTTCAAAAGTTATCGATAAATTGAGTTTCCAAAACAGTGTTTTTAAGGTATAGCTTTAAAGTTATAAGACGTAGAGTCACCAAATTTGGTACATATACTCTCCAATAGCATACAGAGGTTAAATGCATTTCACTTTTTGGATACCCCTCCCCAATCTCCAAGATTTTAAAAGGTATGACCTTCGGATTTTACATAGTCTCACATTTATATGCCATCTTTGTGTCCTACAAATTTCATTACGATCGGACAATAAACAAAGAAGTTATTAACGATTCAATGTACCATAGTTTAAAGCCAAAGGAAGAAGAAGAAGCAAAGCAAATGTATGACGCGCGTGTTTCTATGTATGAATGCAGATAAATAACTTCAATGAATGTAAGACCTTGGATCAGGGTATATCCTAGTCGGGCACTCTCGACTAGAGCACTCTTACTTGTTTTGTCAGTGTGTATGTGTGTGTTATCGAAATAAAAATGCATAAATTTTATGTCATGGGAACTGAACAGACGGTATTTTTTGTTCAACGGCCATGCGAGAAGGTAGCCACGATGGAAAGCATTCTGTCTGCGGGAGGAGGGAGGGTTTAGGGCATCGGAGTCGGAATCGAAATCGGAATTGGTCAAAATGTTTAAATTGTGTATCAATGTGGAAGTTGCAGGCTGTGTATAAAAAATGCACACATGTGATGAATATTGAATACACACACAAATGCGAAATAAATCGTTTTAGATTGCATATATGTACATATGAAATAGGAAATGAGTGAAAAGTGAAGCCATTTTCATCACTTGATGTGTTGTGATGTGTTGGTCCTTGAGTGTAACTCCAAATCTATTACATTCAAATAGCATATAATTGCAAGTATTGCACCAATTTGCAATTTAAATCCACCAGATAAATCTAAAAATAATAATAATTGTAAATTTGAATTTCACTTTAAATCTATATATGTAAATAAACATTTAGTATATAATATAATATTAGCCAAAATAAAGTTCACATAAAATATATAATATATAATATAAAGTTATAATGAAATTGCATACACTGGCAATGTAATTGGTATTCCACAGTGCCGCTCATCATTTACTTACCAATTTCCAATGCTGCCACGCCCACAGCTGAGCTCGCTGGGCTGCCAACTGGTGTTGATGCTTCGGCAGTGCCACTGCCACTGGATCCGCTCAATAAAATCAAAGTCAATGTCAGCCAGCATAAAGTTTTACTGTTATTAACACGCAGACGCTGAATGTGGCAATAACTTTTCAAATAATTTGTTGCAGAATGCCAGCAGCTGTTGTACTCGAGCCTTTGAGTTTTGCCGGGCCAATCAGTAGACAAAATTTGCTGTTGTTGTCTTGGCCTCCGTTCCAAATGGAGCGAATTCAATTTCTGTAATTTTATCGCAGACATTTTGACTTTTGTTTCGTTTTCGATTTGATTTTCACACGTTTAACGATATTATCCAAAGTTTGCGCATTTTACGCTGCAAAGATAGAAAATGCAAGGGAAAATGTTGAAAAATTAAGCATAATTGTCGAGACATTTTTGAAATTTGTGCAACTTAATTGGCGTGGCCTTAAGAATGTCAGACAGCAGGCTCACTGTTTGCCCCTCCTTTGTGCCCTCTAAATACATCATTGTCAGCAAATTAATGTGACGTGACCTTGCAAACTGTCGCGTTTTTGTCACATGACAGCAAGTCATGTGGCAGTTGCTGCCAGTTGCTGCAAGTTGCTGCCAGTTGCTGCCAGTTGCTGGCAACGTTGCGCAGTTCCTCGGCACGATTTTCTGAGCTCTGAGCAAGCAAAATGTATGTAAAATGTCAGACACACTGCACCTAAACCAGGCCCCCTTCCTCTCACTCTCTCTCTCTCTGCATCTGCCACCCAGCTCCGAGCTCAGCGACATGCCAAAACGTGTCAAAATACAAAAATATAAACAGCGAGAAAAACTGTACGAAAATGCTGGCCCAGACAAGGAACGGAGCGGCCTCAGTCTGATGTTTGCCCTTTAGGCAGCCGGAAATGCGACAACAACAACAACAACAACGACAACGACAATGACAACAACAGCTACGAATATTGCAACAACTAAACACAGTGCCGGGCTTTAAGCCACCATCATTTAAGTTGGCAAAAAACTACACGCGATAGTCAGATTTATGGCAGACACTGTCACAGTTGACAGTGGCAACCAGTGAGAGTTGGAGAAATCAAAGACCATTTCGAATCTTTACAAAGGGTAAATCAAATTTAAAATAATTGAATGAAAGGGCTGATTTTATTTTTACTCAACATTTTTTTCAATGTCAAAATTATTATAATTTTGAGAAGCTAACTATTCCTTGAAGTTGGACCCGCGCTGACCGCTTTACTATTCTTAAGGTCTCTTGATTTTATGTAAATAAATTTATTATAAAATATAAAATAAATAAAATTGTCTAAACTCATAACTAAAAATGATGTTGTAATATGCATATTTAAGTTCTGACTACTGTGAGATACAAAATGTTTCACGCTTTGGTTCGGTAAAGAAATGCATACATATATATTTTTTCTTTACCGTCCACATTAATTGAATCTGTGAATATAAAGCACATTTTAATTTCTACGATGATAGTTTCCATATTTGCCATTTTCAAAGTCTCAGCTAAAGTGTCTCGAAAAAGATCAAAAGCGAGAAAACACAAAGAAAATTCAGCAGGCAGGCGGCAAATGCCGACGCAAATTCACTCAAGCAATTAATAAAATGCAAAAAGAAAACCAAAGTAACTAAAAAAAAAATGAAATAAAAAAAAACTAAACGACAAACGTTGAGGCCGTTTTGCGGCTGTGGCCTGGGATCTGTTATGGCAATGGGTATCTGGGGCTGTGAGAGACTGGAGGGAGGGCGAGGACAGGGGGCTGGCTGGCGCCCACACTTCCTTTCATATGCGAAATGAAAAATTTTACGCCAACTTGACAGTGGAAGTGGCAGCAAAGTTGCAAATGTGCCTTGTTGTTGTCGCACTCGTTGATGTTGCTGTTGTTGCTGTTGTTGCAGTTGCAGTTGTTGTCGGTGGCGGCACAGTCCCAAATAAAAGGAAGAAAATTTAGCAGCCGCCACTTGAACACAGCGAGTCGCATAGTTTTTATGGCCATGGGTCGGCCTTTTAATGCGCTCCATGTTCGCAGTAGTTGCAATTGCAATGAAACCGGCAGCTGGTCTCTTAGTAGACGGAGGAGAGTGGGGAGTGTAGATGGGGCACCACACTGAACTGAACTGAACTGCCGGACGGCTGCTTAGCTGTGGGCTGCCACTGGCACCGTTTCTTCGGTAGCTGCAGTCAAATGCAAATTTTTTATGTGACGAAAGCAAAAAACAGATGCGTGAAAAGCGTCCTCGCTTTTCGACTGACACGAACAATGGGCGTGGTTCCGCGGAGGCAGTGGAGGCGGACATTGGGTCAGACTAACAACACACACCAACAACATACATAGAGATCACAAAGGTCGAGACGCGTAGCTTGGAAGCCAGCCATGTGAGAGGGGATTGCTGTCGGATAGTGTTGATGGGGAAAGGGGAAACGGGAGGTGGCGCAAGGCAAGAATTGTAAATTGTGGGGAAGATTATGATGAGATATGAGCAGTTAAAGTGATTGTGCGCTACTTAAGAATATGAGGGGGAAAGATTTATATCACATATTATAAGTTGAAGTTGTTAAATGAAAGGCTCATTTGAGCTTTTAATGTTATATTCTAAGTTGTTTACATTTGGTTTATTCTAAGACAGAATAAGATAATGTAGGCGGTGAAGAAAATACAACTGATATCATTCATAATTTATATAATGTCTGAAATAAGGTAATTTTCAATGTCACAGCTTTTTAACCAATATGACTTATAATGCATGATTACTTACTTATGTATATGATATTATAATAATTATTAAATTAAGATTAAGAAAGTTCCTTAAATTTCGTATAAAAGTGCACCTTCTCAGTGATAAAACTTCGTTCATTATATAAAATAATTGTTGTATATTAAATACAATTTCCCCAAAGCGTTAATTTTAAAGATGTTTTGAGTTAACTATAAATGTGTTTAGAAGTTATTCATAATATAATTCCTAGTTACGAGTACTTAAATTATCGCACCAGTCACAAACTATAACTTCATATTAATATATAGTAAAATGTGAATACTCCTTAAATATTCCTTTATTTCATTAGAGTCTGTTTTTTTCTGCACTTTTATACTCTATTATATTCCATTCCTTTATTATTTTATTTTATATTCTACTTATCTCAATATTTTAAATAACTCTTAAGGGATCTGTTGTGATGTGATCAATTCAAATGAGTGTCGCACACAACTTGCTAAGGGTCCTCCGTTGAGTCAGTCTGCTAGCAAAAAAAACTCAAATGGGGGTACCACAATTTAGTATAGACTGCAACCGCAAGCAATTCGGGCAGCAAATGCTACCAAAACACTTTACAATATCCAGTGGAGCAGTTGGGCTGGACAACTGTCCGTCCACTGGCAATGTGGAGTGTCAACAGTAGCAGCAGCCGCCACATAGCCCACAGCCTGAGGCGATTGCAGCTCCACTGCACCACCATCTCCTGTCCAGCCTCCTCTGTCCTCCTGCTCTCTCCCCTCCGTTGATAACGCGCACCATTAACACCCGCAAACAATAACCAAGTCGAAAATTAATTGAAGCCAGCGCCGCAGACGGTTCCTGGCAGGCGTCGGACCGCAACTTGCCCAGCTCCCAGCTCCCAGTTCTCAGTTACCAGTTCCCCTCTCACCACTCGCCACTCTCCTCCTCTGGCCCCCTAGTCGCAGACAGACATTGCAGACGCCCTGGCATGTCATTCATTTAGTTTTCTATGCCTGGGCTCCCACTTCTCCCCATTCTCCTCTCCGCTACTCGGTCCGTCTAGCTCCCTCCTACCGTTGCCTGCGGCCTGCCCATATTATTTTCGCACTCTCCAAACTGCCGGCCGACTGCCGCCAACTGAGTCACTAAAAAGCGGCATTTTATTTGCACTCCAAGACGCGAAACTCTGCGCCAAAAATTATTACGCTCTCAACAGGCAGCAACATCAGCAGCCCCACGATGCAATCTATGTTGTTGTTGTTGTTGTTTTTACTGTTGCTGCATTTTGCTTTCTTTTTGCTGTTGCTGTGTTTGTTGTTGTTGTTGTGTGTAGCCTGGCATTTAATTGCCACATGCAACACATGTTGACGACGCCAACGCCAGAGCCAGCGCAAAAAAAAGGACAGCTTGGAAAATTAATAGAAAAATATTTTTTAACAATTTTTTTTTAATTTTGGGCTTTGTGGGCGGCAACAGCGACTGCAACATAAATACAAAAAATAGCACAACACAAGCAATGGCAATTTTCTCGCTCGTTGCAATCTTCTTTGGGTATACAATTTCATAGTAATTGTGGTTAATGTTATGGATATTTTATGTGGGAACTCAAGCGGGACTAAGTAGTTGCCTGAAGGAGGAGTTCGGGGAGAGAGCTGCTGGGAGAGAGCAAATTAATGTGGGTAAGTTGTGGACAAGATTGTGATAGTGATATTAAATTGTTATAGATATATTTTTAATATTTGTAATACAATAAATATGGAAATAATAATATACTCAAATATGATTATCGTTCCCTACTTGATGGAGGAATAGCTACCATAGTTCGATTATAATCAAACAGTTTTTAATAGCTTTTTAAGAATTCTTAACAAATAATAAAAACATAAAATTAATAAATTATGAAACTTATATGATCTAACAATTTCGTGTTCATTTATTATGATAAATAAAGAAAAGATCATATATAAATATTTGTTGTTTAAGGTGGTTAGTTTCAATAGGCCATTTTATCTAGATTTGATACTATTAAATCTAAATTTTAAATCCGAAAAAAAACGCTTCTTGCAGTCATAATAATAATCCCAGACAAGTTCCCACAAACACTTTTTAGTCGGGCACTTCTCAATGGAAAACACCTTGTGCAAGTCTCATTCTCAATGGGTTCAAGACACGCATCCTTTTCCATTTCCTAACCGGCTGAAATGACATCCCAGTAAAGTTCAATGCCATCTCCTGTCACCCCAAAAATATGCCATAATTTAGCCAAAGCGCATCGTCAGGGCCAAAAGCTGCCCTTGGCCAGGCCCTCCGCAGCTCAGGCCAACTCTACTGGAGCCTTGGCTCGCATACCATTCAATGTCGGGCATAAATTTTCTACCGTGCGCCTCTGTGCAGAGCTAAAAATGTAATAAACAATTTTTTGCCTGGCATTTTTTTTACTGCAGCAATGGCGCGACTGAAAAAATGCAGGCAGCGGCCACAGAACAATAGAAAAACCATTTTAGCAATTTTTAACATTTTCTTTAATATATTTTCAGTGCCAGGCGACGGCAAAAAACACTTTATCATTGCAATGCTGCAAAGTGACGACGACGAAGGAATGAGCGAAAATATTTTTGTATAATGTACGTATTTTTTGCCACATGAAAATAAAAAGGGAACAACTTGAAATAAAATCAACATGAATGCGCCGAATGCTGTAGGCTCTATTAAATTCATATTAGTGTAAATGCTAATTGAAAATAGGGTGATTTAGGCTGCCTGCCTTGTTTTAACTAAAAAGATACATTTCAATTGTAATTATAAAATAATATTAATTCCTTTTCAATTTCTGTTACTCACTTCAATAAAAAAAATGTATTCTACCACAAAATTTAAAAAAAATTGCTATTGAATTTTTTATGTTTTTATACAATTTTAAATTTTGTAAAATCGGGCTAGTTTTTATATTTATTGTTAAGGCTAAAACTACCCGAATATGTTTCTCAGATAAACTATATACTGCAGAATTGTTGTTAAAAGAGCATCTCCCAGTCAAAAGCAGCAGAAATAACTGACGACGACGACTTTGAGTCCAACGGAGAGTGCAAAATGTTGTACCCACAAATTTTAGCATTGTGTTTTTTGTTAATTGTATACAAAAGTCGCACAAGTCGCTTGGGTCGCCGAGGTCGTTTTAGGAAGTATAGAAAAAAGAAAGAAAAGCACAAAAACAAGAAAGGAAAGGAAATCGTCACATGCGAGTTTGGCTAACAATTCAACGCCTTTGGTTTAGACTGCTAATGTCTGCCGGACACATTGCACACTCCCCCAACCGTCTACGGACTGGCTGCAGTTTGTTGTCTCAGTTCTTAGCTAAGGTTAAGGCATAGAGAGCTTCATGGCCAGACGTTGAAATTAAATGCGCAAAAATTACGCTGCAATTATGCGGCGTCAGAGACGTTTTGGGAAAAATTATGGCTCTGGGAATTTTCGCTTTGCCAGCGAAAGTTTTCCATTTGCCGTCCTGCCGCCTGGCTTATATTTTATGGCCATGTAAATGGCAAAGCTGCAGCGGTGTATAATAATCGCCCTGTGCCTGGGAGTGTAAAGTGTTTGCTTTTTGCGTAGGTTGTCGGGCCGTGGAAATTGCAGTTGATGATTAGGCGTGAAATATGCGGCGACCATGCAAAAAACTGTTTGAAATGTGTTTGAGGGAGTGCTAATGTGACTTACTTGGTAGATGTGTATATTCAGCTGATTGGTCAAGGGAAATGTGAGAATGTGAACCTTAAAGTTCGGCATATACTTCAAGATAACTCTGTGCCACATTTAGCGACACAATTTTATGTTTAATAATTTCGGGGATTTTTTAAGTAATTTATGTGAAATATTCCGCAGACTACTATCATAGAAAAATTAACTATTTGCTAGAATGTTAAATAAGTTCTAAAATATTTCAGCAAAACTGAGATTGTTATAATATCAACATACGTTCTTGGTTATTAACCGAAATATTTCAAATATCGTAAAAAAAGGGAAGTAAATTTAAGTTTTCCTTTAAGCACAATATCTAAATATTATTGAAAGAATTTTGATAGAAATACTTGCATTGATTATTATACATATTATGTTAGAATTACAATTGCTTTATTCGGTCCAAAATAAATACTTCTACAATAGCCATATAATACTCAATTCTAACTATATTACTCCATCGAACTGTACATTTTCCAAAAATATCTTCAAGAACTTAGATTATCCACTTCAATAATAAAAAAAATGAATGATTTATAGTTAGAGATAAAGTTAAGATGGACAGATTGTAAAAGGATCTTTATGCACTAAGAAAATGCTTAAGTAAAGTTACCATTCACTGATATTTGTATATACTTATATAATTATAGATGCAGGCTACCTTTTTACGACTATTGAATCGTAACACTTACGAAAAATGTTAAGCAAAATATGACTGTCAGTTTGACTTGTTTTACTATCGTAAGCTGCTCAAGTAAGAGTCTCAGATTCTTTATACTTCACATATACTTACATATACTACATGGACATACAGACATACAGACATACATATGGAACATTTTCGTACCCATCTGCGAGCTGACTGTGCTTACTTTTAACAACCTGGGCTGGCATTACAATTCTTGTGCCATGTCGTTTGCTTTTTGCACAACAATTTCAGCACATAAAACGCAAAAACCTTTGGCCCTAACAGTCATAAATGTGAACGATTCACCGGACGACTGGCAGACAGACAGACAGACAGCCACACAGCGAATAGCTGTCAAAATGGCCCGAGGCTGAGAGTGGGGCTGGCCCCGGAGGCCAGGGGCAATATCACACGCCCCCACGCACATGCGGCAAGAAAGATGCCGCCTGTCTGCAGGCAGATGAGAGCGAGTCGATGGCACCTTATGTAGTGGAGTGGAGTGGAGTGCAATGGAGTGGAGTGGGTGGAGTCGCGAGACTAGTTAGAAGAGCCAAGTGCTGGGCGAAATTAAAATAAAAATGCATAAATATGAATGATGAAGACATAAAATGCATAAAAAGCCATGCAGTCGAGCATAGAGCACAAGAGCTAAAAATTATTTCAATTTCAAGTTGAATGAGTTTGCCGTGAAGTTATAACTTTAACAGTCGTCATAATATTTTGAAATCAAAACTGCACTATAAACTAAAATACTAAATGGAAGTTGAAGTTGCAACTTGCAACTTGCAGCTGGAGCTGGAGCTGAATCTGAAGTTGCGACCTGGGAACTGCAAACTGCAAGCTGGGAATTTGAAGTCGGGCCGCAGCTGGCGTTGACAGTGCCAACGAGGGGAAGGGATTGGATTGGAGCATTGCCTTGGCTATCCTGAATGCCTGGCTGCTTGCCTGCCTGGCTGGCTGGCTGCCTGGCTGCCTGTCGCTTTGCCAGGCCGTGTAATAGCTTTTCGGGGCAGAGTCGCACAAGAAACACACGAAACACGCCTACAAAGCCAGCCAAGAGTACTAGTTGCTGTTGTTGCTGTTATTGTTGTTGTTGGAAACGCCTACCTAATCATTTTGGCGTTGACACTTGACACTTGCAAAAGAAATGCGACAACAACGACGATGTCTTTGTCTTTGTCTTTGGGGTTTGGTCTTGGTCTTTCCTTTTGGCCTCCCCCATTCCGCATACGACATGTTGTACGAGATGTGTTTTAAAATTTCTTCGTTTATTTTTTCCACTTGCCAGATGCTATTGTAAATGTGAATGTGCGTGCTTGTCTTTGAAGATTGCGACTAACAAAGTAGCATCTGAATGGAGTTTACTGTTCTCTATGCAGAGTGGGTAGCTCAGTTTTATAGATAGGCTTGTAAATAGCAATAAGAGACTTAAATAGAATTTATGTTGGTATGGATACGTTTCTTATGATGTTGTAGGATGAATAACGAATGATTTTATTTTCAAAGATGTATCAAAGAGTTATGTTTTCTAAATTGATAATTAAATAGATTATATAGTATACATTGCTGAGCTAAAATGCTTATCTGTTTACGATCTCTCATAAAGGGTTACGTTCTAGCGGTGCTAGATCAGAACTAACTAAGTTTCAACTTCAAGTAAGTTATAAATGCAACAAATTTGTAATCGGCTTATTGATAAAAAAAAAGTCACATACTCGAGATATTTTATTTGATAAATGTTAATAACTTAAGTCTGAGGAGTATAGATAATTGCTGTTTTAAAGACAGTTATAATGATAAACAGAAATTGTTGATGATATTTAAAAGATTAAAGTTAAGGTAAGGACAATAATTATGCATAAAGTTCTTGCATATGACTTACGCTTAAATGATAATTACTATAATTATTTTTAAATATATGCGTTTCAAAGGCGAATAAAGGAAAAAATAGTATATTATAAAAAACCATTATGTATAAATAAATTTTAATAAATAATATAAGAAAATAATAAAAAAAAATAATATTAAAATTATATTAGTACGGTCTTTTAATAGATATACATGTTTGAGTAAGAAGATAAACTCTCAATGTTAAAAGTCAGGTCCACTAAAGAGGTCAATTTAATTTTCTAATTGAAATGATTATCTTGATTTAAAATACATTTTAAACAAAGCAAAGAGCATTACTACAAAATCTTTTTTTCATACTTTTTATCTTCTTTCTTCCACTTCGTTGATGTCTTTGTCACAGTTACCCTCCCACTCACCCACACATACACAGACTGCTTAAGTCATATGTTGAGCAAGTCTTTGACAGCGTCGTGTTGCCAGCCTCTCAAGTAATTGATTTGTTGTTTTATAAATGTATCTCCCATTGCGTTTAACTCTATAAATTATGCACTCAAGACTGTCTCGGTCTCAGTTTCCATCTCCATCTCCGAGTCCGTCTCCGTCTCTGCCTCCACTGAGGCGTGGCAATTTGTATGTTGCATGCAAAACGCTACCAGCCAAATGACGCATGAAAAACAAAATCAATAAGAAAAGCGAAAGAGGGAGGGGTGAAAAAGTTTTCAGAACTGCCAACTCAGAGCATTTTTGTGGTCGCTTCATTTCACAAGGTCTCCCCATCCATACAAAAATATAAAAACACGCTTATTTAAGCAATAATTTCTTGACGCTCTTTTCAGGTTGCCTTTTTCTTTTGCCTTTGCTTTATGTTTTTTTGTTCTTGTTTTTTGATTAATGGTCCCGCTCATAAAGTGACACATTGAAAATTGGAAAGCAAATCAAGCACAAAAAGCAGCCAAAAAGTCGCAAGGCAAACGCATGAAATCAGCTCAAAAATAAATAAATAAATAATAAAAGGCAAAGGCAGAGGCAAAAGGCGAACGCCAAGGAAATTGTTGCTAAAAGTGTAAAAAGTTGAGCCTCTGCCCAAAGGTCGTCAAAGTGAAAAATTCGATAAACGAAAATGGACATTGAGCGCCAGCGCCAGCAACAGCAGCAACTGCGACGCCGACAGCAACAGCAACAGCGACTGCGGCAGCGATGTGGAGAGCAACAATGGCGCAGCGCACGAATTGAAACGGAAATCCTTATTGAACTAGAGTGAGCCTGAGGGGGTGGGCTTGAGGCGCAGGAAGCAGAATTGGGAGCAGCGAGCAAGAATCGCAGCCCGCGCTGCTGCTGCTGCGTTGCCAAACCGGAAAAGCATGCTGCCGAAAATTTGTGCTGAGTGGCAGCTGAGAGCTGTTGTTGCTGCTGCTGCTGCTGCTTGGAGGCTCTCGGCCGGCGGAGTCCTGCTGCTGTCCAGTGGCGGATGCCTAATGGCAACGCGACACAGAACACAGACGCACACACGTAACACGCCGGAAATGGCTGGAAATGCCTTTTTCTAGAAGCAGCAAATGTCACTCAAGCAGCAGCAGCAGCAGCAGCTGCACAGGCACAAATGTGTCATGGCTGCTAGACGAAAAGATTTTAAAACATACACACTATATATATAAACTTATGGTCTCGTTATCAATGGCTTTCTAAACTTGGTTGTCATGAGCGTTTAATTTTAATCTAATCATTCCATCTTGCCCTAGAAGCGCATAAACCTTTTTAAACACTTCTATGATAAACTTTAACATGAAACTGTAGCTTCAAAATGACGAGTAACCATTTTATTAAATTGGCAAATTTACATATTTTGATTACGAATTTGTGAGATTGTTTCTGTATTGTATATTTTTATTAAAGCTGCAATGGAAGTAGTGGAATTAGGCTATTACTTATTTTAAATTATTTTTCTCAGTTAACATTTTAAAAAGCGCAGCTTATATTAAATACGGTCTTTATTAATATGCAAGGAATTACTAAATTAAATATGTATTTTATCTGTTCAATATAATACCTTTGAACTAAGCTTAAATTTGTGTTTACTTTTAATTCCTTACCTAATAAAAGCTAGTGCTTATAAGCTGAAGCCAAGGCTAAAAAACTGCACAATTTAAATTATTTATATTTAATTTACACATCTAAATATTGTTTTTTTTTTATACAATACAATTTCATATACTTTTATCAACCTATTCTGTACCACCCACACTAATATATGTTGCACTGAAAAATCTATTTTAATAAATAAAATATTTTAAATTCTTGATACCATTCAATATGCAAGTAACCCCAATTTCTTGCCCATACAGTACTTCTAGGTCATTGGCAGCCCCTGCTAAATCAACTTGCCCGTTGTATTGAGACTTATAACTGGGTCTTTATAGTTTTATCTCGCCTGAACCTGAGTAGTGTAGCAAACCTGCTTTGACCGCCTCCACTTTTCAGCAGATTAACACGTTCAATACTCAACGTAGCCACAGTAACTTTAATTAAGACCGAAACAGACACCGAGGCCGAAAGCACAGTTGGTAGTGCTGAGCCTCTACCACAAAAACACTTGTTAGCCAAGTTGCTGCTGCTGCTGATGCTGCTGCTGCTGCTGGCAAAACAAATGTAGATGGAGCCCAATTGAGCTGAGGTTCTCGAGAACACCCACTTGTCCTGTTCTGTCCTGTCCTGTCCTGTCGCTGTCCAGTCGTTGGCCAATCTGTCTTAACTGCCAATTTGTGTAAAAATGCTGGCACACACGCATTCAAAATAGGGCAGGCCGGAAACGAAGGCCTAGCCTGGCCATTGGGTCAGGTGCTCTATCTGCTGATTTTTCATTTAATATCGCAAAAAGGTAACCAGCTCCCTCTACTCCCGCTTGGTCCTCTGTGTGGATTGGCACCTCGAGAGGCAGCTTGGTCGCTTGGCGCCCGTAGTTTTAAGCATAACGAATTGGATTGTCATGCCAATCGATAAATATTTGCACATGGCCTGCTACAACGAGGCGCCTCTTAATGTGGGCTAAGTGGCTGGGCCGACATGAGGCATGAGGCAGCTGCAGCAGCAGCAACAAAGCTACGACTCTGCCACATGACGTGGCAAGCGTTTTAGGCCACACAGAACTGCCAAACAAGAGCAAAGAGACCAAAGTGAGTGAGCGAGAAAGCCTTTGGTCAATATTAAATGACAGTGCGGGCCACCCGAAAAGGATGTGCTCTCCCAATCCTCGTGACGTTTGCCAAATAGAATTTAAATCTGTTAAATCCTCGTACATGACAGTTTTTCTGTGTTGAATTTGTCTTTGCTTCAATTGTTGCTATCTTCTTTTTTCTTCTTATTTATTTTTGCTTATGGCTGCTGGAAGTCTGCCTGACAACGAGGGAGAGGAGAGCGAGGAGAGCAAGAGCTCCTCCAGCAACAGTCCTAGCATCCTCGAACCCACTCAGTCCTACATTTTGGTTTTGCTTTTACTTCCTGTGGATTTCATCTTTTAAGCTTTCGCTGGTGTATTGTAGTGTGGTCTCGAGGTGATTTTGATTGAGTGCGATTTGTACTTTGTGTTGCCTACGTGTTTTGGTTTTTTAAATAACATTTACCTCATGTGTCTGTACTTTGTGTGTATCTAGGATTTATTGTTGCCTCTGGTTTCTGATTGCACAGGATAACAGCAGCTCCGACCGTTGCTTACTTTCACTTTTATTACTCGTATGCCAACGGATATTGTTTGATATTATTTGCTGTTTGCCATTTACTTTTTAGTTTGTACGCTTTTTACATTGCCAGGCCATAAGTTGCTATTTACTCAGCCGTAAGAAAGGAAATGGATTTATTATAGGGATAACGTACGTTCGAGGAAATTGATATGAGACGCATCGGAGAAGCTTCTGATGATAGGCCAACTAATGATGGGCTTGCTAAAATGAATATAATACAACTGTGAAAGTAATGAAAGACATTTCTAAGAACGGTACATTGAAATGTAAATATACATACTCATGTATCATATAAGGATGTTTATTTTCATTTGAAATATCAGGAAGCAAAGTGAGAGAAATACATTATAAAACTAACGAGATATATCTAGGAAGCACTGGAAAAATGGAACAACCTGTAGCGTAAAAGTACTTACTAAATATTTAGAAAAGTAATAGTGCTCTAGTGGAGAGTGGCCGACTAAGACAAACCTTGAACCCAGCTCTTAAATTCAGTCATACATAATTATCGCAAATTATATATTAAGAAAACTTTCTATATTACTTATTTTTAGTATTTTTTTCCCCCCCCCCCCCCATCTCCTCCTCCACTCGCCCCCTCCCCTCCCCTTTCTCCCCCCCCCCCCCCCCATTTCCCCCTCTTTTCCCTTCCCCCCCCATCCCTTCCTCACCTCACCCTCAACCTTCTTTCCCCCCCTCCCCCCTTTTCCTTTTTTCATCTCCCCCTCAATCAATTCTCCAAATTTTTTATACAATTAACTCCCACTCCCCCCCCCCCCCCTTTTTTCCCCCCCCCCCCCCCACCAAAAACTTTTAGTCCCTTTCCCCCCTTCCTCTTTCCCCCTTCCCACCATCCTCATTCCCAACACAACCCCCCTTTTTTTTTTTTTTTTATACCCGCCTCCCCTTCTTTTTTGAAAAAACGATGGTATTTTATAAAAAATCCACATTTATTCAATGGATATTCCAAAATTAGATTCTTCATATGGGGTAAAGTATCCCATGCAATTTTTTAAAAATTGAATTTGACCCGGCAATGATTATGCCGATTCTTGCATCCCCCGAACTCATAGCTAGTAAGGTTTGGCGAAGGTAAACATCAATGCTGCAACATCGTCTTGTTTCAAGTCAAAATGTCCAAGCGGAATAAAGGGGCTTGCGGCAAGCCTTCTTCTTCTTCTTCGGTTTTCAATCTTCTCGCCGCAGGACTAAGGAGGGTAGAATTGGCAAATATAGAAACTAAATAAGTATTAATCTATACAAACTTTACATTTTGTACTCAAGTGGTTCTCGGCCGCAGTCATCTGGCTATAGCCTTTTCTTATAAATGCTCAATAAAGCTTATTTCTTACAAATTTTACGCACGCACAAAAAAAACGTTGATTGAAATTTCAAGAAGAAATATATTTTAAATAATTAGATCTACTCGCTTGGAAGCCCGAAAATAAACTGAAGAATTTCTAAACTCTCAACAAGGGGTCACAAAAACCTCGCCCCAAAATTTTTCAAAACATTTCATGGCCTACTTTACCTAGTTCATTTATATAAATGGAAAACTGAATGTAACTATGGTATAATGGCATATTATAGATTAAGATACCCTGTAATTATTTTGATATACGTTTAAGTATCTTATGAATTTGTTTGTTCTTGTATACCTTGTATAATTTATATGCAAACATAACCAAATTGTAATATTTAAACTTATGGACTCAAAGCACAATCGCAATGCAGGTTTTGTAAGATTCCAGTCATATAAACTGACTGTATTTCACCTAGTTTTCGAGTAGTAATATCCAGTACATAATTTTACCTACTCCATTCGATTTATCTCCCACAATGTCGATTTCACAATAATTGCTGGCATGCGATTGAATTGGATCACATGTGTGCCAAACTTAAGCACCTTTCTAAAATCCGTGATGAACCCAGAGCATCTCTCAAGTTCAATGTACCAGAGTCGTGGCAGAGGCAGAGGCAAAGGCAGAGGCAGAGGCAGAGGCCAATGGCCCTTGGGAGGTCTGCAAATTATCCATGCGGCCTACAAGTGCAGGCCATAAATATCTGATCTAGTCGTAAACTAAACAAATTAGCGCCCGCTACAGGCCCGGGGCAGACTCAGGTCTAGTATCAACTTAATGTTAAATCGATCATGAATGAGGGGCAAAGGCAAAGGCAAATGCAAAACATAAACATAAACATAAAGTCGGCTAAAGAGTAGCGCGCTAAAAGAATAAAACTATTGAGACAGTCCAGTTCCGAAACATTTAACGATTGCAATAAACAGAGAGCTGGGCAAACCGCCAGCCAACAGCATATAATAGCTTTGAATGTGATTTACGAGGCGATAATATTAACAAGCAGTCGACCCAATAGATCATCTATGAAATTAGCACTTGACGACAGGGTGAACTTACAGCGAAATGGCCCTAAAACTGCAAACACTTAGAAAGCAGGCAGAACATTGCTGGTAACCGTTACAGGTGCTATAAAAGCCACCTGTGATCGTCACTTGGAGCACAGTCATCAACTACTGAAGCTTCCAAGATGTTCAACAATTGTACTCCCCTCTTGCTGCTCTTAACTGCCGGTGTGGCCTTAAGCGCTTCAACCCAAGGCAAATCAGGAGACGCCTCCGGCCTTAGAGCGGGTGAGTCAAGGGATTCCAAAAGGAAACTTGCAAAGGATCAGAAAAAGTTGAAGCTTCAAGATCATAATTAGTTTACAATATATATTAAAGAATCTACTTGGGATTCGGCTTTCTTCTAAATGGATTAACAAATGAATAGTTTTCGATTACATTAAATTTTGACTATTCCCACTTCTATTCCTTATAGCACTAGCAGCGATCCAGCCACGCCTCCTTTGGAATAGACGCCCCGATAGCAACAGTCAGCAGCCCATCATTATTGTGCAGCAGCCGAATTCTGATGGCGACTCAGACAAACATCAACATCGTCGTCCCTACTGGGACTCCTATCCCTACCCAATTCCACAACAGACACCACAGCGTCCACCTTTCCAGATTCCCGGACTAAATGACTATCTGAGCGGTAGCGGCGCCTCGATCATCATTATTAATCCGAATAATGCACAGAATCTGACTTTCCCTGCGGCTGCTGGTACTGGCCGAAGCGGTCTTCGTAATCAGATTGCCATTGCTGATCTTCTGCAGGGTCTTGGCGGCCAGGGCAGCATTCTCGATGATGACTCGGATGTGATCCGTACGGCAGAGAATGAGTCGGAGGCAGCAGCAGCAGCAGCGGCAGCCGCGGCGGCACCAATGGCTCAATATGGCAGCGGGGAGCACGACGAGGACACGGCCGAGGATGAGCTGGCCCTGCTGGAGCGACAGGCTGCCCGTGGATTGAGCACCAAGCACTTGCTCTCATTCCTGATGCAGGACAAGCGACGCAGGCACTTCCAGGAGGCCGTAGCCGGCATCTACTTGAGGAACTACAATCAGAATCGAAAGTAAATTACTGTACGTGTATTCCGCTCTGTTCCACTGTTGAGAATCGAAGGCAAATAAATTGAAATTATCCAAGGCAAAAGCCAAGTTAAGCCAAGCCAACCAGCCAACAAGCAAAACCAAAACTCTCTTCTCTATTTGTCTTCATTATGCCGTTTGCCATGGTGCGCACTTTATCATAGTTCCCCGGAGAAATCTAAGCTGAGTTGTTTCACAGTTTCTCTGTTCCTCAGTCTCTCAGTTTCTCCTTGTCTCAGCAATTTGGCTTTGTTTGCTCCGTGCATCGTATACTATTTTATATAGTGGTTTTTTCCAGGTTTTTTCCTATTTTCGTTGGGCCAACATTTGGAGAATTCGCATTTTCAGTTTCCGAGCACTCGCAGCACTAAAATAATCTGCAACTGCAGTTGAAATATTTATTTGCAATTCCCCAAACAAACGTGTGTTTCTCGTGCTCTCCCCATCTCCCCATCTCTCTCACTCTCACTCTCTCTTTCTGTTTCTTTTTCTGCTGCAAAATGTAACCACACGGCAGCAGGTAGCCAAGGAATGGGAAGAGGACAGCATTGGGTTCTATTAGGTGGGTCCTGGAGAGAGACACAAAGTTTTCCTATTCGAGTTGTAGCTGCAAAAGCGAAGTGAGCTGTATAAATTGTTGCGCATAATTTGTTTGAAATGCGGGCTTGTATTTGTTTAATTTTGCTCCCTTTTTTCTAAGAGCCAACATAGGTCAATCAAAAATGCAACTCTGAGAGGTCATTTCAGTTTTTAATGTCAGCTTAATTTCAATTTGCAGCATCTAAATTAAGAAAAACATAAATATGATTCCCTGAAACTGGAGACTATGACCTAGACCTTGGAAATATTGATCTACAGCTTAAGGGCCATGAGCTAGAGATATATATATGTATATATACGAGTATATATATATATATATATATATATATACTCGTATATAATACAAGTTGTATAATGCATATTATACGCAAATGAAATTTATATATATTTAAACTTAATAATTGATTGAAATACTTCGATTAAAAACTAATATTAATATCAAAAATATTATTATCATTAATTATGTATATTAACAATATTATTATTTCAAATATTCCAATATTTTTAAAACTTTCATTGAATTGAAATATTTTGTTTAGGAAATGGTGCCGCATTACTTTATGCGTCCTATTTAATTTTGTACATACTTACAACATAATATTAGACACTTCTATCACTTTCCCATTTGCCCGACCGTTAGTCATAAAACTTTGTAGACTTTGTTAAAAAGCGTTAAAGCTGAGGCATATTTGCAGGCGGCATAAACTTTTAGCCAGACTATCCCGAGTTGGGGTAGTAGGAGTAAGTAGTAGTCAGTAGCCGATGCAGTAGCTCCCAAAGTATGCATGGCTCACATTCCTTTAGCTCAGTAGTTGCCCATTTCATTGTTGCTCTGCTTTGAACTGCTCTGCTCTCTTCTCTTCTCTTCTCTTCTCTTCTCTTCTCTTCTCTTCTTCTTCTTCTCTTCTCTTCTCTTCTTCTTCTCTTCTTCTTCTTCTCTTCTCTTCTTCTTCTTCTTCTTCTCTTCTCTTCTCTTCTTCTCTTCTCTCTCTTCTCTCTTCTTCTTCTCTTCTCTTCTCTTCTCTTCTCTTCTTTCTCTTCTTCTTCTTCTTCT
This sequence comes from Drosophila maculinotata, assembly GCA_035045305.1. Taxonomy (NCBI): domain Eukaryota; kingdom Metazoa; phylum Arthropoda; class Insecta; order Diptera; family Drosophilidae; genus Drosophila; species Drosophila maculinotata. Next base: position 3,910,528 of record JAWNPD010000377.1, on the reverse strand, counting down.
CTTCTTCTTCTTTCTCTTCTCTTCTTTCTCTTCTCTTCTCTTCTTTCTCTTCTTCTTCTTTCTTCTTCTCTTCTCTTCTCTCTTCTTCTTCTCTTCTTCTTCTCTTCTCTTCTCTTCTCTTCTCTTCTCTTCTCTTCTCTTCTCTTCTCTTCTCTTCTCTTCTCTTCTCTTCTCTTCTCTTCTCTTCTTCTCTTCTCTTCTCTTCTCTTCTCTTCTCTTCTCTTCTCTTCTCTTATCTTCTCTTCTCTTCTCTTCTCTTCTCTTCTCTTCTCTTCTCTTCTCTTCTCTTCTCTTCTCTTCTCTTCTCTTCTCTTCTCTTCTCTTCTCTTCTCTTCTCTTCTCTTCTCTTCTCTTCTCTTCTCTTCTCTTCTCTTCTCTTCTCTGTTCTGCTCTGCTCTGCCATGAAGTAAGACACAAGCAGAAAGCGCTTAAAACAACAACAACAACTACAGGAAAAAAACTGGCAGCTCACCTGCTGCCCTCTGGCCGCAAACCAGGTGTCTAGGATTCTAGAACAGTGTTGTCAGCTTTTGAGAACAATAAAACGGCTACTTTTGCGGCAAAATGAAGAAAACTTTCGTTTGTTTATTTCTGCTTAAATATTTATTTAATATATATTCAAAGAAATCTTTATTACCAAATCATATTTATATCGTTCGTTTTGCTTTTATGATATTCCGAATCATTAAGCTATAGCTTAACTTCATATAATTATTTTAAAAACAGGTGGGAAATAACATATATTTTCACTTTACCTTAGGTAAAATGTATTATGTTTTTAATTTTCAAACAATATTCAAAGAAATGCAGCTAATTTTCTTACTGCTTTAACTTAAAATGATCAAATTAACAAACATCAAAAACAGGATGAAGCTCAAAGAATGATGGTTCAAGGCTTAAGGATATCACGAGTAAGCGACCTCGCAACTTTAATAGCACTAGCTCTACAAATGCGGAATATTTCGATATATGAGATTTTCAGTTTGATATCCGAGTAGTTTTCAAATGTTGCCCGCTATCGCATTTTCAAGGAAGCCAGACTCTATGTGAAAAAAGCGGAATTTGCAACACTGGTGCAGGAACTGCTCTAACGGACTTTTTATGCAGCCTGAGCCACACGGATATGCAGCCCGGACTCCGGACCCGGTCGTTCGGTGCTGCCTGCCGTCGTTTGTTGCATGTCCTGCGGCAGCCGAACTTGTTTGAAATTTGACGTGTGTAGTTTGCTGTAATGGTGCTGGGAGCTGGTAGTAGCTGCTGGTAGCTGCCAGCCAGGAGCTGTAACTCCGGAGCCTGCACTTATTTTTGCAAATTTATATGCAAGCTGCAGCAGCAATGTTCGTTTCAATTTCGCTTTTTTGCTCGGCTTCGCTTAACAAATTGATGAATGTCTCGACGCTGTGCTTGGGCTGGAAAGGAACTGAGCTGAATCAGCTGAAAGAGCTGAAGGAGACGCCAGGAGCTAAAGTGGGCGGCTGGGTGGCTGGGCGGCTTTCGAGGGCATTGTTGGCCTCCTGACTGGCCAACTTTAGTAAGATGAATGTTTGCCCAGGCAAATGACAGGCAGCGAGTGCCGCCTTCCATCTTGATTTTTGAGTGCATAATGACAGGAGGAGACCGGCTGGCACTGGCACTGGCACTGGCCAGCCATGTAATTGGTTAGCACCGACGGAGCGGGCCACGTCGTCTAGCGCTCTTAAAGTGCTCCTCCTTGGAGAAGGGCTGACAGTGCCAGGCAAAAGAGCAGTACTGCACATATACCTATACCCCCCACCCCCTCCCAAAAACAACAGGAAAGAGGAGCAAAGAGGAGCATCAAAGGCAACCGGATAAGCGCTGCTGGTGGAGGCGGCGTCATCAGCATCTCGGTCGTTGTCGTGGTTTGTCTCGGTTTGCAATTTCACAAATGGATTTGTTGTAATTTCTTTTGCCACAGCACCTGATGCTCACACAGCGACAGATAGACAGACAGACGGACAAATAGACAGTCAGACAGAGCAAACAGAAATACACAGAACACAAACAATGTGAAAATAGGAAATAACAAAAAGGCCAACAGCGCGCTGCTAACGGTAGAAACTTTTACACTTTGCACATTTTCACATATGAAAATATTTTTTGCAAGTTTTTATCACTACTCCACAGACCCCTTACAGCACTGCAGCCCCAAACCCCAACCCCCAAACCCAAACCAATCCACCCCAGTGCTGGTGGGGGAACGCAAAACATTTATGGGATTTGTGTTTGCCAGACATGTTTGCATTTTGTATATGCGATATGTTTGAAAATCCCATTTCTGCCATTGCGAGTTGTGCGAATTTTGCGAGTTTTGCGAGGCTTTGGGATCGAATTAAGAGTTGGGGTACAGCTTCTCATTCAGGATATGCATAACATAGGGACTACAGTTTGGTAGTTTTATCCTCGTCTTGGATCAGTGCAAAATTTAAAGTGAACATAGGTTTGCAAGTTAACTCTTAGAAAATATGATTAGCATTACGAATTATCTTTTTGCAAGTCAATTTTTACCAAGATTATGATACGTTACTATGAAATCAACAATATATTCTTATCTAATTTTAAAGTTTTGATGAATATACATACAGGAAATATTTAACAGTACTTTGAGAAAAGCTACCAGCAAACTGCATTCTAAATTGAGAGACTGTATCCTTATAATTGTGTGCAATATACTTATTTTATCTACTTAAACTTCGTGGTCAATCGATGTATTATATAAAAATACTATCATTAGTCAACCCTTCGTCATTGAGGACCATCGGTACTAATTATATAGATAAACTATATTGTAGACTTAAGCTATTTCCTGTTACCAGCAATAGCTGAAAAGCGAAAACAAAACTGATCGTTACTGTATTATCTTTCTAATGGTCAACCCAATCATCATGATGATCCACTGTCTGCCTGATGAAAAATGTACAAATTGCGTGTCTCTTAATTTTCGCACATTTTCAATGGCTGCGTGCCTGTCGGGGACTCCAAATATGTATATATATTTATTATTAATATGGGAGCCCCAACTATTCGGCCATAATGACCACAACTGACCATAGCAAACACTTTTCCCCCAGTTGCTTTCCCAAAGTTGCTGTTGTTGTCTGTCGTCTGTCGTCTGTTTCGCTTTACAAATGGGTTTTGTTCACGTTAGCGTCGACGACGTCGCCAACTTAAGTCATAATTTTCCATCATAATTTTCTATTTTTCTATTTATTATGTCCAAGTTTTTGTTGTTCCACGTCCTTATTGTAGTTCAGCTTGATTAGTTTCTTTCGGTTTCTCTTGGTTTTCTCTCTCTCTCTCTCTCTCTTTCTCTCGCTCTCTCTGTCTGTCTGTCTGCACGTCGCCATATTATATTGTATTTAGCCTGCCAAGTTTATGCCACTATAAGCAAATTGAGGTTATGTTGACTCTGTTTAGTGCTTTCGCTTTATTGTTGTTCCTTTCGCTGTGATTTAGCTTCGTCCTTCGTTCCACTATTTGCTTGATTGATGCGCTCGATAGATTGTTGATTGAGTTCTGAATGTTACAGTTTTAGATATGAAATGTATTTATTTTACTTTATGAAGTTTGCCTTGCCATTTATAATAGCTGCGCTAATAATGAGCATAGCGAATACCTATTATAATTTAAGTGAGTATTATTTACAAAGTCAGTTGAAGAAATTCAATTGCAATTGCATAACGAAGCTAAATGAGAATCCATTTGGGACAACAATTTTTAAACTGATAAATCGAATTAACGACTAAGAATAAAAATCAAATTTAATAATATATACAAATATTTAAAAATACTAGGCACAATCAATGGTTTGTTTGTATATCAAAGTGAAATAACTTAAAAATGAATTCATTTAATTTTTTTATAATAAATTAGATTAGCAGAATATGGTTCATGTTTTGTTCAAGAGAACAATAGTAATCATATATCTGCGATTCTAGCTCATGGAAAAATAGAAACCGTATATTCATAGCTCAACTCGTTCATTTCGCAATACCATTACCATAAACCAGAAGAAAAACAAGTCCGAAAAAATAGAAAGAAACCATAACCGAATGCGCGCCCACACAAACGGCAATAAAATTATATAGAAATCACCGAGGGCGCACAATAAATTCCAAAATGAAATGAAATGTGCCGCCAACTGGCAACAACATTATGTCAAGTGTGCATGCAGCCGACACCTGCAACAAAAATCGGGAGGGAAATACTGAACCAAAAAATAAATAAAACAAGAAGTAGAGCATGTGACTTTGGCACATCGAATATTACATACTCTTCATAATGTTGTTTATTGAATTATGAATTAAAAACAATCAGGAATTCAATCAAGTATTTTTCTAATGTACTCATTTATCTAAATTAATATATATATATGTGTTATTATTTATGTGATATAAAAAGTCAAAAAAGCACTGGAAACTGGTGAGCTTAAAGATCTTAGCTACATACACTGATCCATGTATATTAATACTCCTTATGGGATATATCTTTTTCAATGCGTTGCCAAAATATCTTGGCTAAAGATGCTGATCAATTTATGAATATTCCTAATGTCATCGGATATATCTTTTTCAATGCGTTACACATTTCAAGACAAAGTTGTAATACCCTATGACGGGGGTATACAAATACATGGAATCGGCGCTCAACTGCGGAAGCAATGTATTTGGATAGACGTATGTTGGGTGGTTCCCGCGCTTTGTAGGCTGCTCCGGTTACAGGCAAAAAATATAAAAAAGCAAAAAAGAACTGTAAAGATCGAACAATGTTTGGCGCATTTTATACTTTGATGTGCCATAGCGCATTTTGTGTGCTATATTTAAACGTTTGCAGCGTTCGCACAGCAGGTGGCGTGAGTGTGCCGATGCCTGGGTCTGGGTCTCAGCTCTCGGGTCTCAGGCCTCAGGTCTATGAAGTACCGACCCAGGAACGTGACCAACTAGCCATGTTGACAAACGTTGAGGCGAACTCTGGCTGCGTCCACTTGAAACTGTCAATAAATCAAAGAACATTTGTCATGCACACGCCCCAAAGGTTGCCTCAAGATTTGCCAATCCACCCATACCCATACCCATACCCACACCCAAATACCCATATTCAGAGTATCGGTCAAGTGCTGAAAGACCATACCGTCTCTTTCTCTCTCTCTGTCTCTCTGTTGTCTTTTACCTGTTGCGCAGGCGCCGCTCTGCACTGTTTATGAGGGTGCTGTTGTTCTTGAAGTCAGCTCAATTGATTAGATTAACGGCCCGAGATAACAACGGGCAATGGGCAATGGGCAACGGGCCACGGGCAACTGACGGCTTGGCAGCAGCAACTGCTACAGTTTTGTTACTGACCACAGAGCAACTGCGGACCGGATAGTTCCCAGTTTCCAGTGTCCAGTTGCCAGTTGCCATTTGCCAGTTCCCAGAGTTCTCAGCCTCCATGTTGTCCACTGCAGACACATAAATCATTTTTGTTTATTAATATCGTTTGGTTTTGCCTGCGCGCCAGTCTTCATTCTTTTTTTCCTATTTTGGCAAGTTTGTTTTGTTAGTTTTCAAAATCGATTTACAAATTTATATGCAAGTAGTGGAGTTGGGGCTCTGCAGCGCTTTATATAGATGCCGAGCAGTTTTATTATCGTGGCTCTTGTTCTTGTCATTTCTCTTGTAGCACATAAAAATGTTTAAAATGAAAAGAGCAACATGCAGATATACATTTTTATGTGTGTTGTTGCTTGGGTTTCGATGTATAAACGAGTAAAGTTCGGCCTTATTTAAAATACATTTTTTAGCTTTATTTAAACTAAAAACATGTGAAAGTCACTTCTGCTTTAAGAAAAATAATACTCTTTTTTAATGTATCATATATCGTATTTATATTTTTGTATATAAAATAAAAAAACCAATTAAGCAACAGTTTTAAAAAACTTTTATATTTCACTTTATTATTACTCTCCCATTGCTACTTTAAATTTCCACATGTATATGTTTAGGGTAAGCATGAAGTGCTTGAAAAATTTGAGTCGACAATTTTGTAACCCCTTGCCGAGAGTGTAGAAATTATTCAGCAGCTAGTATCGTTTCGAGTTGAACAGACCAAGCAAGCGTTTGGATAAAAATGTATAAAAATTTTTAGAAAATAAATATGTTATACTCTTATATTACTATATATGTATATTACTAATTTCTAGCCGATGCCAGTGCTGTAAGTAGTAATAAGCTGTATTAATAAAGAACTTAATTACATAACTCATTTTTTTTTCTCCATCAAAGCCTCCCTAAAGCCTATAAAGCCTTTTGCTGCTCGCTGTGTTAAAAGTTATTATTCGATGATATACCTAAGCGGGTTTTGATTCCACCTCGACGTTTCACTTCGAACTGCAGACTGCAAGATCTTTAAAAAAATCCTTTTACTAAAGTTCTAAAATTTTCAAAATTTTCCAACTTTTTGTAGACTTTCAGTGCATCGTTGACTAAAATTATATGATTCTTTATTTAATTATGAAGCATTTGACATCGGCTGCCATTGTCAAATTATTATTGCCGGCCTGTGAAGATACACTTGAATTACTCATTATTAACAAAACAATCACAAATATTTTTAATTGAATAATATGTAAATAATTTCTAGAATTTCGGCAATGGTTTGCTCAATTGTCGACACATACATTTTTCAATTAAGATATATATAAGCTAATTAGGATAGTGAACTCCCATATCGATGTAATTTATATAATTTTGCAACGTTTTATGTTATTAATAAGCCACTTGATTCATTTTAAAATAATCTCTCAGAAATGCAAAGTATCTAAACAAACCGTGCCCCTACATCGCAGAAAGAAGAAAGAAAAATAAACGGACAATAAACATTAGAAATGCCCCACACAGACTCACAAGATATTTTGTTAAATAAATATTCATAGAAAAAAGAGAAGAAATAAGAAGACTGACCACTTGAAAAAGAATCAGATAAACGAATTGAATTGAATTTAGTAAGTCAGTCAGTAGGCATCTGAAATTATAATAATGCGTTACATATTGTGTAGGCAGAGCAGCATTCCCTCTGCATAGTATTTTTAATAAGTTTATTCGGGTTTTCTTTACTAATTAACGAAGCTCATATTGGCGGGAGCCCCTGTCTATTGTATATTTATGTATATGTATGGTATATATTGTGGTAAACAATAGAGCTAGTGAAAGATTTCGAAACTAGCATCATGTAGACCCGGGCACCCCCCGCGGTCTATGCGTCCAGAGTCGCATAAGAAAAATGTTTAATAAATTAATTACCTACGATATCATCGAAATCAAGTGGCACAAGTAGCAGTTGTTCGAGGAATTTTTCTATTTAAAAATTGTATATTTAGTTCCACTGGGTAAAGTTCAAAGTTGACGGCAGGTTTTCATTAGCTGGAACTGTGTTTTGTGTTCTCTTTTAATTTTGTTTCGTTTTGTGTACCACTCTTGGCAGGGTAATTCGGATCTTAGATGTGGTTTGTAGAGAATATAAAAAAAATGTTGGTACAGTGAAAGTACTATCAAAGAATATATAATAATATTACTTTTAAAAAGTGTGATATTATATCTATTAACTCTATTTAAAAAAAAACATAATTATTTTTGTTGCTGGTTGGTTTTTGATAACATTTTTGAACGTATATCTGATTTTTCTTATATAATAAAATAAACTCATAAGTCTCTTTTGACTTGTAGTGCATTCAGAATTCATCATTGCCTCATAGTTTATGGGGTGTATTGTCAATTTTATATCGCGCTAGAAATCTAAGTCAATGAAAATGATTTGGTTAAATTGTTTCTTTGATTCTGTGTGCCCAGCACACAAGGCTTTGTTGTCATCTTCATCAGAGCGTTGGTCAGTCAGTCAGTCAGTCAGTCAGTCAGTCAGTCAGTCTGTCGGTCTGTTGGGATCGGTTGTCGCTCTTGTCTTCGTTAGTGCGTCATCAAGAGCAGTGTTATTTTTGTAGTTTTCTTTTTATACTCTGTTGAATAGAGAACTAAAAGAGGCTGCTGAAGGCAGAGCATAGCACCGGGCAGCACTTGTTTTAAATTAATCTTCATTAGGGTCAGCAAGACAATAACACAAGTGGAGGGAGGGCTTTCGAGGTCGCTGTGCCACAGCTGGGCGGGCACATGTTGCAAGTTTCAGTATATCCAGCGCCTGCCCCCGCATGCCGCCCTGCTTATTACACACGATTCTGTTGACTCCCGCGAACTTTGATTGAATTTTCATTAATTTCTGCTGCGGTCGCAACTTTTGAGCAAACGTGCGCCATAAATCATAGGACTATGAAAAAAATGAGAATAAATAATAAAAAAATTATATAGAAATTTCAACTGGAGAATGTTGTCAACTTTTCACTTTTAATTAGTTAGCAACCGGAAAAATTTGGGTCACGTTGCACGGGGCATAAATCAAAAATTCACTTGTGCAAATATTTGTGCGAAAATTTTGCGTCGTGCATGCCACCTAAAAGTATGCAACAGTGCGCCGCAGCTGGGCGTGCCCGAGGTGGGCGTCGGTAGTTAGCTGTTGTACCATATCATATTTTGAACAGTGCCAAAAAAGTGTGTGGCATCATCCGCAGCAGCAGCAGAAGCTAATAAAAATTAATTTAAAAACCGCACACATAATTTATTTCAATCAGCGAAATGCAAATCTCTCAACATTAACTAAGCAAACGGGACAATTTTTGATTAACTTTGATAAACTTGTGCCCAGCAGTTTGAAGAGCTTCCACTTTAAAGTACCTGATTACGGTACGACGCGTTGGTGCAACACCAACACCAACACCAACAATCAACAAACAACAACAACAACAAGGAGAACAAATGTAACTAGTCTGGCATAACATGGCCAACAGACTGTTCAGACGGTTCAGACTGTTCAGACTGTCCAGACTGTCCGGACTGGTCCAGCTCCAGTCTGCCCCCCGCTTCTCGCTAACTTCTGCTCTGCTTCTTTCTCTCTGTCGAACTTATCCAGCAGACATGTAAATTATGTTGGTTTTTGGCCAGTTTGGGAATTTGCTGGCGTTCCAGCCAGCAGACAGCCCCACAGCCCACACCCCACCTCCCCCTATACTGTGCACAGTTCTCGGCTAACTGTTCCTCTGTTATTGTGGCTGCTTAAAGCGTGTTTAATTTTTGGGTTTTGTCGGCTAGCTGGGCAGACAGACAGAGACAAATACATTTATCTTATTACCGATTATAAATTGCACATAATGAGTTGAGTTTTTGAGAGGTTTATGACAATGCGTATAATCTAATAAAGTGTCACTTGACATCAAAACAATCTGCCCAAATATCATTTTTTTAAGATTGGGTTGTTTTTGTACCTCCTCGACAAAAATAGCGTTTATGTTTATTTGATTTGCATAAGGTTATCTATATCACATTTTCATAGCGATCGCTATATTAATACTCAAAGCCTCTCCGACCTCATGAATCAGTAGTAGTGGCCGAATTGATATAACTTTGCCTATCTTGGAAAGCCAATTTTAGAATTAATATTCTTCTAAAAAGTTTTAGGACTAAATATAAATTGATTCTCATTACTTAAAAATTTGTTTGCTTAAATTTAATTATTCGCAACAGTTGTTTATTTAATACGACAAAGAATCTATTAATTCTTAAATACAAATTATTTAACTAAATAAAAATTCACCATAATCATTTATTTCTAATATTACAATATATGCGGCAACTTTAATTATTTCTACAATAAAACAATATTTCAAATTTATCGAATTTTTTTTTTTAACTAATAATCTTTAAGTAAAGTTTAATTTTTCTCTTAAATTTTGGATAAAGTAATTATTTTGTTAATTTGTATATAATAAATTCCAAGACGCTATTAAATTTAAAAAAATTTGCTATTAATTTTGAGACACAATATTAAGTAATGTTTACTTAATTGTCGATTTGCCAATCACATTACATGAATGCCAATCACATAGGTATATTGTATACCATGTGGATCAAGTTTATATACATAAGTTAAAATGCATAAGACTAGATAATTATAACTCTTACATAATTTATAGATGTAACGACTCGTTACTGAGTATTGCGTGAAGGTATGTACTATTAATATATATTAAAACATAGTACATGCCATCTCTGCATTCGTAAAATGTGCGTACAGGGCATTTCCATAGTCCTCCAACTTGTTTTATTTAATTCGGAAGAAAATAATGACAAACTGACAACAGACGTGAACAATGAAAAAAACGCCTGACCAAATAATAAAATACCTCGTACAATTTAAGTTGGTTGACAGAGAAATGTAATGCCAGATTTATAATATAATTGTTGTACATAAGCAAAATTAATGAATGCAATATATTCCAATAGCAATTGATTGTAAATAAAGTAAATTAAATGTAATTATTTAATATTTCTTTAGTTATATATATATTGCAAAATTAATTAATAAATCACTTATTGAAACTCGAGTTAAATTAAAGTGCACGTCATTTCGAGTGCCGATTGTATTAGGCACTGATAAGACGGAAAACAAAACGAGAAAGAAAGGTTACCTTCGGCGATCCGAAGGTAATATACCCTTGCAGTTGCTTAATATAATGAAACGCTCTTGCTTATACAAATAGAGAATGACAATGATACTTTTAAAATGAACTATGTTATTTAAATCAATATTTCAGACCGATCGTTCCTATGACAGCGATAAGATATAGTCGTCCGAATTTGAACAAATTTGATCAATCTATATAAAGAGAAACAAAAAAGTTGTTCATACAACGCCTCATTTTTCAACAGATTGTTCCTATGGCAGCTATAAGATATAGAAGTCCGATTTGGATGAAATTTTAGCTTATGCTAAAACTTATATTTGGCGAGCTTCTGGCCAAAATTATAATACCCTCTGCAAGGGTATAAAAAGACGCAAACAAGGCAATCGTAATAATATAATGATAAGAAAATCTACTATATAAATTGTTGCACTCGGCTGAATGCAATATCATTTCTACATTGAATACTAAATACTCAACATGTCAACGGAACTGGGCTCTAAGGATGGCATCCTTGTTAGGATTATGACGGTGGCGGACTACAAGGAGGTTAAGATCTTTATGGGCGGCAATTTTTACAATGGAGAGCCACTGTGCGCCTCTTCTGGTGAGGATGTGCAGAAATGCCATGAGAAGGAGAACGATGAGTATCACATCTCCATGATTGAGCAAGGCACCTGCATTTTGGCCATCGACGAGAGCAAAGGTGGACGCATTGTGGGTTTGGTTCTCGCAGGTGCTCAGATCCCCAGCGATCTACAGAAGCATCGCACGGAGGCCGCAGCAATGGAGCCGAACACCTGGGGACGCATTGCGGTGTTCTTGTCCAAAATCGAAATCGAAATCAATATATTTAAACGCTATGGCATCTCCAAATTGCTCTACTCGCACATCACCAACGTGGATGCCTCAATGCGTGGCAAGGGGCTGGGCACACGCCTAGCTGCCGCTCTCATGGAAGTGGGTCGCAGCAAGGGCTTTCCCCTGATGGTAGCCTACTGCTCCAGCTTCTATTCGGCACGCCAGAAGGAAGCCATGGGCATGGAGTGCATCTACCAGGAGGCCTATGCGGACTACAAGGACGCCAGTGGTCAAGTGGTGTTCAAGCCGGCTGCCCCACACACCCACTTGCGTGTTATGGCTATCAAGCTGTAAACTGTTGGTATTGCTGAACATTTTTGATTATTCAATGGAAGTAGCAATAATATTTGTTATCTAGTTCTAAATGTATATTAGTGCCAGCTGTTGGTGGGGGTCTTTTATGTTATCATAATAAAAAAAACTGCACAGCTATGCGAGATACCACTTTTAAAGATAAGTTAACAAATCTAACACAAAAAGGGGCTAACAAAATAAATGTTAAAATTGCGCGAATTGTTCATACGACACAAACATTGTTCAACACTTATCAGCTTGGACTTATCAATTCTATAATTAATAAATAAGTATGAAATTAAATAATATATATTTAATAGGTTTTGCTGACTTGCTGACTAATTAGTGATAACAGGGCACTGAATGTTTTATGTCAATGATGGGGAGTTAGGTTCCACCCGAAAGCGTGAAAAATTGGAGAAAACTGTTTTGAACAGATTTCGAAGTATCCACGTTACCCAGCGAACACAATGAAAATATATGCTCAAGGTTATATATTAAAAAATTTGTCGATAATCAAAAAGAAATCCATACTTTTGTTTCCAATTTGTTGTTAATAATTATAGATAACAATTAAATATAAATAAGTTAATATTAAATAAATACATGTAAGCCAACAGCTTTAAATGACCAAGCACGTTTTATGGGCACGTGACAGCTGTTACGTAATTGTTGCCGCCAAGAGCAAAGTCAATGTCAGCGGACTTGTATCTTGTAGATACTTACTTGTGTTGCCTTACACATTGTATTGGATTACAAGCACAATAAAGGAACAGTTATTTTCAGTGCGACAAAGAAAAGCGACAACGATGGCAAAGTCGGTATTCATTTGTCTTGTAATTGAAACGGAAATGCACTGCAAAGGGTCAGGGAGAATGAAAGGAATAAAAATAAATTAACAAGTTGTTGGCTGCCTCTATGTGGAATTAAGTGGAATTTAAGTTTATTTATAGAGCTAATTAATATTGTAATATGACTCTTGGTTTGCAGAAAAATTAAAGGTCAACTGATAAAAAAACACAGGATCATTCTCTCCTGATAAGCTAACGCACGTATAATTTACGCACGATAAGCTTACGCACTAAAATCTACCTATATAAAGGCAAGAAGCACTCCCCGAACAGCCTTCAGTTAATTGCTAAAGTTGGCAACATGACAACCATAATACGAGAAATGAAATTGGATGACTTCGATGAGGCGAGCCTCTTTCTGCGGGACCATTTCTACAAGGATGAACCACTAATGCTGACACCCGGCGATCATCCGACAAACGACGATACTCCGAAGAGCAGAGCTCATCGCATATCGCTCATCGAGCAGGGCACTTCCTTGATTGCCGTCGACCCGAATGACGGAGAGCGCATTGTGGGAGTGGTATTCGGTGGAGTGAAGACTCCCAGCGATCTGGAGCAGGAATGGATCGAGGCCAATGCGCAGAAGAGAACACTGCTAACGGAACATATTCTCTACTTTCTCTGCAATATTAGAAGGAATGCCAAATTCTTCGAGCGTTACGGCGTATCAGATGCTCTGTATTTGCAAAATCTTGCCGTCGATTCCTCAATACGTCGTCAGGGCCTGGCGCGTCGTCTGATTATATCCTTAATAGATGTCGCTAAGGCCAAGGGATTTGCCCTGCTGGTAGCCACAGGCACAAACGCCTTCTCAACACGTCTGATGGTTTCCTTGGGCATGCAGGTTGTGCACTCGGAGGCCTATGCAGACTTTAAGGACGAGGAGGGTAATGAGCTCATAATACCGCCAGAACCACACAAAAAGGCTACTGTTTTAGCAATTAAATTGAAAGGAACTTTTGAAAATAATTGAAAAAAAGCACACATTTTCTTTGCTTTTGATAAACATATTTCCTATATATATTTTCGACCCATTTTAAAAATTGTAATTACATTTCAACACTTTCTTTAGTATATTCATAATAATTATAAAAACAAATAAAAATATATATGTATATGTTAATATAAGAAAATTCTACATATACATATACTAGAAGAATACAGGGTACACCCAAGTCAAGTACACTCCACTATTCGTTGTCTCATCAGTTATTTAATTATTTTAGGAAATGTATTAAGTTTGTTTTCACTCGTGTTTTCACTCGTGCTGTTCAGCTCGTTAATACGCATATAACCGTTAAAAGCTCTCCAACTGGTTTCAGTCAATCGTCAAAGCTCGCAACAGCATGACGAAGATCATCGTGCGCGGAATGAAGCTGAATGATATCGATGAAGCAAGACTCTTTTTACGTGAGCATTTCGAGAAACATGAGCCGATCTTGCAGACACCCGGAGAGCAACCGGAAGTTAAGCCCGATCCGAAGAGAAGAGAGCGTCACGAATCGGCTGTTCGGCAGGGCACTTCGTTGGTTGCTGTCGATCAGAGTGACGGTGATCGCATTGTGGGCATGGCCTATGTGGGAGTACTAAATTCCGGCCAACTGGAGCAGAATTGGATCGAATCGAACGGGAAGAAACGAACGCATTTAATGGAACAATGTCAATACTTTCTGTGCAACATTGAGAGGAATGCTCAACTATTCAAACATTACGGAGTATCGGATGTTCTTTATTTAAAAGCCCTGGCAGTGGATTCATCATTGCGTCGCCAAGGTCTGGGACGCCGTTTAATTACTGCTCTTATAGATGTAGGTCGAGCCAAGGGATTCCCTGTACTGGTGGCCACCTGCACTGGACTCTACTCAACGCGTCTTATGGAATCTCTGGGCATGAAGTGCGTGCACTCGGAGTCCTATGCGGACTTTAAGGATGAGCATGGTAATGTGGTGTTCAAACCACCAGCACCACACACAAAGGCCAGTGTAATGGCGATTAAATTGTAGGGGATTTAGCTCTTAAAATTTTAAATACATTTCGTCTCAAAATATCCTCAAGCTAAAAATTAATGTACATCTCCTTTAAGCCACTTCACAGTTAACTACAGGGTATCACAGTCGATCATTTCGGCCGTCTTACTTATAGTTGTTTTTCTTTACATGAGAGTTTGTGTAACTCAAGTTCCAGTTGAAGTATATGCCTGCAGCGATAAGCTCACTCGAGTAGAGTACCCACTAGGTGGACATCAGATCACATTGCATTGGGTTAGTCAGTCTGAGTAGCTTGCAACATGACGACGATAGTGCGCGAAATGAAGATAGAGGACATCGATGAGGCGAGTCAGTTTATTCGTGATCATTTTTATGGTCATGAGCCACTGATGCAGTCCCCTGGCGATCATCAAATAGTTCCTAACGATCCGAAGCGGAGAGAATATCGACTGGGGCTCGTTCGAGAGGGAACTTCATTAGTTGCCGTTGAGGGAGGTCGCATTGTAGGCGTGGCATTTGCTGGAGTAATGCATCCCAGCGATCTGGAGCAGAATTGGCTCGAAGTAAATGAACAGAATGCAAAGTGTCTAATCGAACATATTCATTACTTTCTGTGCAACATTAAGAGGCATGCTCAATTCTTCGAACATTACGGCGTATCGGATGCCCTTTATTTGAAAACTCTGGCTGTGGATTCTTCGATGCGTCGTCAAGGACTGGGACGCCGTCTAGTTGTTACCCTAATGGAACTAGGTCGAACCCGAGGATTTCCCCTGCTGGTGGCCACTTGCACTGGACTCTACTCGACATCTCTGATGGCATCTTTGGGTATGGAGTGCGTGCACTCGGAAGCCTATGCGGATTACAAGGACAAGGATGGGAATGTGGTGATTCAACCGCCGGCGCCACACACAGAGGCCAGTGTTATGGCGATAAAACTGCAGGAAATGCCCTCGTATAACCCGGGTTTTTATAAGACATTTTTCTAGTTATAACATACATATATTATAAAATTATCTTTTGAAAAATATTTCACAATAAAACGTAACAGCTGTAATAATGTGTTGTCTTATCAGCTGAGGCTCGTTATCTTTTACATTTCGCAATTCGTACACAGAAAATAGTTTTGGTATTATTTTAATAGTGATTGGTGCAAAAATAAAAAATACTAAGAAAATACATATAAAAAAGTTTCAAATAAATGTAATTTTTCGGTTAGTATTCTAGGATGTTGAAGATTTTAATTATTTGCGATTTTAATTATGTAAATTTTAGCAACTGTCTTTGAAGTTTCTGTTGCTTTTCTACTCTTTTGCTAAGCATATACAATTTTAAGAGAGACTTGGCATTTTGATACATTCATTGGTGTAGTTAAATTAAGATTATGAGATAGAGAGAGACATTTTTTTACTGTGTATATATTTGGCATCACGTACCACAAGCTCAAGTGCACATAGTTAAGCTTTTTGAGATAAGCTCATTCAAAAAGCTCATTCGACGCTCAACAACTTTCATGAGTTAGTTGCCGTAGCTTGCTTGCAACATGACGACGATCGACGTGCGGCAAATGAAACTGGATGATATCGATGAGGCCACCATCTTTCTACGTGATCATTTCTACGGACATGAGCCACTAATGCAGACGCCCGGCGATCACCAAGTAATCTTTGATGATCCGAAGCGGAGGGAATATCGACTAGGACTCATTCGAGAGGGAACTTCATTGGTTGCCATTCAAGGAGGTCGCTTTGTAGGCGTGGCATTTGCTGGAGTATTGCATCCCAGCGATCTGGAGCAGAATTGGCGAGAGGTCAACAAGCAGAAGCCAAAGTCCTTAGTTGAGCACACTCATTACTTTCTATCTGACCTTGAACATAAAGCTCGATGCTTTGAGCTTTACGGCGTATCAGATGCTTTATATTTGAGCAATCTGACTGTGGATGCATCTATGCGTCGTCAAGGATTGGGACGCCTTCTGGTTGCCACGTTGATGGATGTGGGTCGAGCCAAGGGACTTCCCCTGCTGATAACAACCTGCACCAGCCTATTCTCGAAGCGTGTGATGGCAACTTTTTCCATGGAGTGTGTGCGGTCCGAGAACTATGCGGATTACAAGGATGAGGATGGGAATGTGGTGATTCAACCGCCGGCGCCACACACAGAGGCCAGTGTAATGGCGATTAGATTGTAGATGGTTTAAATAAAGTATATTGTACTGTATTAAAATACTTGTAGATAAACAAAATGTTTTCAACTGTTATTGGTATCAATAAATCCTTTTGATTGGTTCTCTGGTTTTGCAAGGATAAATGCATATTTCAATATTGCATACATAATGAATGTGGATTCTTGATCTAGTCAAATTCATATGGTAATTTCTGTGAGTATTTGAAAGCTAGTTTCAAAGCTTCAAATTAAAAGCATCGTACTAAATCTCCATATACTTAAAGATTATGCTAGTTAGGATCAGTATTTATATAAATTCTGTGCTAAACATATGATATGACAGAATGATCGCCAAAGATAAAAGGTAACACCTACTGAGGGTTTATATGAATCATGTTGTAGTTAGATTGTTTTCATAAACAAGCGGATAATCTATTGGGTTGCAAGATTATATTTCTTATTATACAGATAACCTATAATCAGATTACTAAACATCATTTAATCTTTGGCATTACAAACTGCACAATCATTTTTATGAGTTCCGAAAGCACTGAATTTCACATGTTCTATATAAATCGGGTATAACTCCTAAGTTTCAGTACAAGTAATATTTTTTTGAGATAAGCCTACTGCCGTTTAACTTGAAAAGTATAATAACATATTCGTCATAGCTTTTATTCAGTCTGTGCGACCCACAACATAGGGGCTAGACTATTTTGGGTTGGTGTTTTCTTTCCTCCGCGATCGTTTTCTCCCTAACGTATCAGTGATAATCCGAATCGTTGAGGAGGTTTATAAAGTACAGTAAGAGTATTAATATGGTTTTATCGGTGGTAGTACTAGCAGCAAAAATGATTGTTACTAGCTTAACCTTCCTGGTTGCAAATAAAATCAATTATATTTGCATGTTTGATTATCCGTTGTCAGATAAAACAAGATAGGATCAATAATCGACAATCTTTAATTGTTAACGATATTATAAATGACAAGTCATTTATACCGAATTATAAAATGATTGGTAAATGTATTATAGATTATTTAAATAAATCAAATTTAAATAGTTTTTCGCCAATTGAAAATGGTTTTTATGCTAATGCCGGTTGGCATTCATAATTCACATGCTGTTTTCTCAGCACACCCCCACCCTCTGTCATACTGCACCCCTCTTAAGATATCACTTATGCAATGCCATTTAAAACGGGTCGCTGCAAAATGCAGTTCATTAGTGCAGCGATCCCGATTATCGACTCTCCCCACCGCCGCCCTGACTGACTCTACAACCCTTTCATGTCAGACGCACGCACTCATTAACCGTTTGACAATAACAAAGTGTAGTCATAGCTACCCCCACTCCCTACACCCCTGGCAATAAAAGTCTCCGCCTTGCCTTGACCGTAGACAACTTTGTAGTCTGTTTGTTTGTTTTTCCCATTCTGCCTTATCGAATTTTTTATGACCGATTTTAAAGTGCATAAATAAATTTATATTGATTTACTTTTATTTATTTAATTCTCAGAGCAGTTTTTCTTCATTTTTGATGGCAATTTAATTAGATTAAAAAGCCATAAAAATTCTTTAAAATTAATTTGTCCTTCGGATCTGTCTCTAAATGTTCTTTTTGTTTATTTACTTGGTAATTATTTTAAATTATTGACATTTCATTTCTTGCGTCATTTGCCGGTTCTTTACGGTTTACGTGTGAAGCGGCCTTTAAACTCGTCTCCCGGCGACAACAAAAAATTCAACTTTATTGAAATCGATTTGCGGGTCGTGGAGGAGGAGGTGTGGCAAAAGTTGTTGCCATTTTCAGTGAGTTTAATTTTCGATTTTTATTTTCGTGTTGATGACACACACACACAAACACACACACACACACACATATAAAACGTGGAACTTCCGTTCGGCCTGGGCAGCACTTTGGATGGCCAATGGGGTTGGTTAGTACGTGACCCGCTTAACAAATTGACGCGTGTGCGTCCCCAATTTAAGTACAACCCAATGCGAATCACTCCCACTCCCCATTACCAACCCCCACCACCAAGCCTAAGTCGCCTTCGCCTTCGCCTTCGCCTTCGCCTTCGTCGATCGCCAATTCCATTTTAAACTGCTCTTTATAGTTATTGCAGTTTTATCTCTTGACCATTTCAAAAGTCACTTTTGCTCTTTTTAATTAAAACCAAATGCATTTGCACTTCACGTGAGCTTTGGGCGTGTCGCTGGCCCGCTAGTCGCTGACCTTGCCACGCTTTTCTACCCCGTTATTCCCATGCAACCCGTTTAACTATTTCCAACTTTTAATATTCATAGCCAACTTTTTTTTTTTTCCTAGAAATTTTCATGCTCATTTGCTTGGGTCAACAGTTGCGGACAGCTGCCGTTTTAATATTTGTTTTTTTTTTGTTAATTTGCCGTCCATTCGATTTTGACGGCACAAATTTGTCAAAGTTTTTAAGCCGCCAATTACCATGATCCGAAGGTTGAACTAAGAAAACGATCGCCAGATGAAGTAACTGCTGAATAGAGCTCATTTGTTTTTACAAAAATGCTGTCAAAAGGTGTTCGGATTAGCTACAGCTAATAACTAATAAAACTAATCTTGAATGATTTTCTGTTCGATTGTCAGCGTGTGAAACACTGTTAATTAATTTACGATATTCCGAGGCAAGTTTATTTCGTTAAAATTATTTTCGTATACTTTTTGAAGCCATTAAAACTATTATACCTTGATAGAATCTGAACCTTCATTAATTTCCATATATATTTTGTAGCTTTTATTGCATAAAAATTCTATCGAGATTTGTAACCAAAATGGATATAAATATTAAATACTAGAGATTAGCCCTGTTTCAATCTGATATAAGTATTAATTAAAATCGTTTATGATAATTCAGTTAATTAATAAAATATTATTTTCTATTGAATTAATTTTAAATCTCTCAAATCTTTAATGTCATCTAACACATATAGATATTATATATAATATGCTTATCTTAAACTCCCCTATTTAGTTCAAATTAGTTGCGATTTTATTTGAGTTGTTATCTTAACATTTGCCTTACTTTTAAGCAGTTCCCAAAGACTGACTTTAAATTGACAATCCACAATAAAATAAAAAAATCAAGCGGTGGGAATAGTCTTCAGTCACGAGAGTTTTATTTTCACATGATTAAATTGACATTAGACATCGTTTAACTTATCTAATTCAGTTAAATGACCATAATAAACGTGCATTGTGGGTTGTGGGTTGTTGCGAGTTCATTTTTCTGTGTGGCAATTTCAAGGGCCCGTTCAAAATTGAATTAAGATAAAGTTTCCCAAGCTGCCGAAAAGCAGCTAAGTAAACAAGGGGGACAACAAAGGGGGACGAACGAAAGTGAAAAAAAAACGGAATTAAAAGCTCATTTTTAAGTTTGTTGTTTTTGTCAGGATAAGCTTACCTAGCAAAATGTTCCTTCAATTCGGCTGATTGTTATAGATCATTATATATGTACTATATATGTATATACTATATAGTAATGTGAGTAGAGTAGTTGAGATATATAGCGTGGAATATGTATTTTTCATAAATTTTTGGCTGCTCTGTCGGCGGCGCCCCACGCACACACATGCAACATGGGGCACACACACAAACACACACGCGCACACGCACACGAGACTGTTGCACAAATGTAACACACTAATTGGCAGACCCACTCACAGATACACACGCACACACACTGACTCGCACACACACACACACACAGAGACGAAAAGTCGCGAGTACGTGAATTTGAAGACGAACGGCAAACTGGACGACGAGGAAAAAGCCGCCAATTTCAATTGCGCGACACGTTACTCCAGCAAAAGTTTCGCAACGACTACCGTTAGCCGACAACTGGCGCTGCCCCAACGAGCGCCGCAATGTCATCCACAGAGACACACACACACACACACTTGCATGCCATGCATACAGTTACAGTTGCTCGCCCACATGCGAAAGCGAATGGACGTAGAACATTTTGCCATTTCCTTGCGACGTTTCCTGCTGAGCGAGAGCGAGAGAGAGAGAGAGAGAGAGTGAGCAGCAAAGAGCAGAAGAGGAGCTGAAGAAGAGCGGTTCCAAGTCATGTAACACAAGTGTGTGTGTGTGTGTGTGTGCTCAGGAGCCGAAGTCGCTTACGTGCACCTGTGTGCGACTCTTTTACCGTTTGGTTCGTTAAGCAGCGACGCGCAACTCAACGAAAGCCAACAGAGAGAGAGAGAGAGAGAGAGAGCGCTCAAAGAGCGCCAAAGTTGTTGCATGTGGAACGCATTCACATTGGGTGGGTGCCAAGTGCGATAGAGCAGTGCAGGTGCACAGGTAATTTTGACATTTGTTTATATTTATGAAAATGCATACAAAATATGTGTGACAAACAATATATTCGAAAATATTATTATATAGTTTAAATATTTAAATTTTTTAAAATAAATTATAATGGAACTTGGCTTTTAATATATTTTTCACATTTTGTATATTTTGCTACCTGCCACATTAAATATTTAATATTATTGATTACATTTGGCGCCCCCACACAAAAACAAACAACTTAACGTACATTGAATTAACTTCAAATTGAGTAAAACAGTCGCAAGAGCGAACAGTTTGTGCTCTTTGGAGTTGCTCATATTCTGCGCTCTTTCTACTCTTGCTATGCTGCCTTGTTTCATTGCCAAAACATTGCGTATAAGACGGAACGTTGTGGCAATGGCACATGTCTAGCGGCTGGTTTGGTTAACATTAAGAGAGCATTTGATAAGAGCGTCTGCTCACAACATATGGACCGCTAGCTAGCTGCCTGTTGATGAGCATTTAACGTACTTATAAGCATTTGTATCGGTCATATGTTGCTTGTAGGGGATGTTAATGTAAGTTTGCTCTGCACGCGTTAAGATCCATTTACAAATAAATATAATGCTTCATTTGTTTTGTTATTTTTCTACTAAAGAACCTTTTTTTTGGATATATATTAATTCAATGATTTCTTTGTTTTGTATTATTTATCTTAATAAGTCTGTACTTTGGTTTGTAATAATGTTTCATAATCAGTTTATTAAACTGAGAATAATATTTTTAAAATTCATGAAATTTTAAATTTTATATAGTTTGTATTTGGCTTTGCTGTTTGCAATTAGATATAGATACAAATCATATTTCGATTGTTTCATTTCATTTAGATACATTTGTTTATAACAATATATGGTAATATTTATTGTCATTTTTAATATTGTCAAATCAGCTAAGTTTCATTTTTAATTTAATTTTTCAAGTTCTTACATTTATTTCAATATGCATATTTTATTACAAATTAAATTCCTTCTTTAGAATTAATTCTCATTTATACACATCGATTTTAGCAAATGAAAAGGGATTCTTATTGATCAATTGTTGGTCACTTTAAAATCTCATTACTTGAAAGAAAATGTTACTAATAATTTGAGTAGTGAACAAATTGTGAATTACCGAATATTGAGTAACTCTTTACACCTGCTTCACTCTCTGCATATGTTATCGAAGACCTGTGCGAGCAATTAGGGCCAACTGAGGGGGTCTGTGTCCGGGTGTCTCGGTGTCTGGGTGTCTGGGTGCCCTCTTTGAGGACAGATAACTGTGAATAGCACACATTCGGGTAATCCCCGTTGCGACTTCGACGCTGCCGAACATTCAATCACAAACTGTCAAAAGTTGCAGCGCCAAGAGCTTAGCAACTCAAAATTCCAAGACAAACACAAAATATTTCAAATTGTTTTCAAAGCAAACATAAACAGAAAAAACAAAAACAAAAAGTGCATATCAATTTGTTGACTTAATAATAAGAACGAAATATTATCAATGAAAAACTGAAAATTGACGAAAAGTGGTGGGTTGGTGGCCCTCATCAGTGGGTGAGGGGCGGGGGCCTGTGAGTGCTGACAGTTGCTATTCTTGGCAATACTTGCCACAGCTTGAACCTCTTATTCTTATTGTGCCTCACTTATCTTTTCCCCACTTCTGCTTGTTCAATTGTTCAATGGGCAAACTTTGGATGAGTTTTGCGACAGATCTGTGGTTTTTAATTTTTTATTATCATATGTCAAAGGCCCTCGGATTGGTCTGTAAAGATTTTATTGATGCCATTTAAATGATTTCTTTAAGATTATTATTTTTGAAATCTCATGAAAATGATTATACATACTAAAACTAATATCAAATTAAAAAAAAAACACTACAATTAAATTGCGGTTTTATATAGATAAATATCAAATCATCTTAACGTTATATCCAAACTAACAACAGGGTATCTTAATCTTAACTATGCCACTATATAACAGTTACTCTCATATTTCCATAAGGCAAAGTAGGCCATGAAATGTTTGAAAAACTTGAGGCGACAATTTTGTAACCCCTTGTCGAGAGTTAAGAAATTCTTCAGTTTATTTTCGGGCTTCCAAGCGAGTAGACCTAAATATTTACAAAATTAATTTTTATTTTGGTTTTTGTGTGCTTAAAATTTGTAAGAAAAAGCTTAACTAAGAATTATATATGTCTGCACCTTCTACATGCCAATAACTTTGCGCAATGCTCTGCTGCAGCGGTCTAAAACTGTAAATGTATTGTGTCCGCTGGTTGCAAGTAAACTGGGGTCTGCTTATCCGTATCGCTCAATAGCATTATCTCTTTAGAGGATCTGCAAAATAGATGGTTTTTCAACGTGCGAGATGTAAGGTATGTATATACAAATATTTCAATGGTTTTATATTATTATTCGTGCTCTTCTCTTCCTCAGTCTGGCTGCAAGGATTGCCCCGAGGAAATACAGGATGATGCCAAAGGACCGAAAACAGTAACTGCATGGCTTTCTTTCATCGCTAGTCTATACCAGCAATGATTGCTGAGGGGCGGAAGAAGTTGCAATTATATTAGTACTTCAAAGCTGCAAGATGGTTGACTCATACTTGTAAATACTTTGTGTTCAAATCACTCAAAAGCAACAATTTCGAAAATATATTCTTTCGTATAGAAATTATGTTTTTTAAATAATATAAACTTATTCTTAAAATTTGGTGTTTTTGTATGTACAATGTTCAATTTACCGAATTTTATTTGAAGAATATATATTTATATATATTGTAACACATATATTTTTGAGGTATGTATTCTTATAATTATAATATATGGTCCCAATAAACTACAGAGCAAAAAGCTTTAACAAAATAAATCATCGAAATCTTACCATTTTCCATCAATTTTGTTTTCTCAAGGGATCCTAATTTATGTACATTATAAACATAGATTTGCATCAAGTTTTCGTTTGGCGTTAGCTTTAATGTCTCGTTACTAAGATTTCACAAGCCCACGAGCTTTGAATTTCATATAAGTTTCTTGCACAGTGATTAAACTGATTATTTATATTTACTTTATTTTTATCCTGTCTGTCTATGGACTGTCTGATGAGTTGCCAATGAGTTTGGTTGAGTTCAAAATAGAAAAGGAATCGCAAAAGTTGCGGGGCAAATGACCTTGGCCCCATCTGCCATAGCTGACCTTTAGTTCAAGGATTTTGAAATGTCTGGGCGCTGCATTTCGTATTTTTTTTGCGTCTCAAAACAATTAGTCGAAATGGTTTGTGAAACTGAGCAAGTCCCATGAAACTCAGTTGTGTCAGTAACACCTACAACGATCCCAAAAACCAAGGGCCTAAAAGCCGTGACTTGACAAAAATCTACCGCAGACAGAGCCACATCAAAGTGCCACATGTGACCAACAAAAAAAATAGAAATATGAAAAAAGAGAATCAAATTCTAAAGAGCTCATATCTGCCCATCTATCCGCATGTGTCTTTGTGTATGTGTGTGTGTGTGTGTTTTTGTGTTTGTGTGGGTTGGCAGTTTTAAAGTCAAGACATCAAAGTGTTTTCTGACATTTATGAAGAAATGCGCTGGGCGAAAAGTGTTGGAAAATCAATAAGAGCCGCAAAAATAAAAGAAACCAAAGCAAACTGAAAACGAAAAGAAAATAAGAAAATAGATAACAACGAAAACAAAAACAAAATATGCCGCTGCCTACTGACGTGGCAAACTATTCTACACCTGAGCTGTCACCCTGTCAAAGGCCTGAAAAATACAAAAAAAAGAAGACGGGAAAACAGAAAACAAATAGAAAAGCGCTTAAAGTCATGCAGGAGAACAAAGAGAACATTTCGTGGCTCTCCGTCTCCGAGGCAGGCAGCCTAATGAAGATATTAGGCACTGGTGGTGCGGGGCTGTAAAAAGGTTTCTAATAACCTGACAACCCTGACAGTTATAATAAGGCAAGCTGTCATAAGCTGTTCTCAGGCTCGATTGAGTGGGCCCCTCACTGCTGCTGCAGCTCTTCAAGTTTTCACCACATTGCACATGAGCCACATTCCACTTCGGTTTGTTTATCGGGCGGTGGTGCTGGTGGTGCCGGTGGGGCATGTCGACCTGCTAAACTTATCGCCAAACTATGCAAAAATTGCCGTCAATATTTCAATCAAAACTGACGCAGTCTCTACGCAGTGTGTGGAATTTGTATGTGCGCGTGTGCGTGTGTGTGTGTGTGTGTGTGTGGGAGAGGTTTGTAGACGGAAGTTAAACGGCAGCTGCCACACAGCCTGAAGACAGTAAGCATGTAGCGAGGGTATATCGAGAAGTAGCGTTTAAGATCTGCCAAGTGCTCAAGGATCTAAATATATTAGTATCTTAAATAATAAATATATATATAATAATATAAATAATAATAATAATATTAATATTTTATTTAAACAAAGTTCTTAAAAATTTAAAAGTATATTTTAGTAAATTCAGAAAATGTTTGCGGTCCATTTGAATTTGATAAATAATTTTTAAATTATATATAATGTAATCCAAATTATTAAAAGTGCTAATTAACGTTTAGTTTTCAACGACCAGCGACTTCCGACTGAGTACTTTTCCAGTTTATATTTGGCAGATACTGCAGCTGTTTTAAGAGTTGTGTTCTTATCATAATTACAGATTTTTGTTAACAGTTGATCATTAATATCTTGTGAAGTGCTGAGACAGAGTGGAAATATCGGAATTAAGAAGTAAACAAATGGTTTTATGCGATAGTTATTTTAAAATTAGATTTTCGTATCTTATTCCATTCTTTTATATTCATTTGAATAATATCATATCTGTTCTATTGCATTTAATTGTATGATGTTATATTTTACAATATTAATTTTTTTTATATTTATTTTATTTCACTTATGAATTTTCCATTTTATTTTCTATTTGACATTGTTATAATTCTGTATTTTATTCTATTTTATTTGTGCAAACACTTCACACATTTCTGTATTATTTTAAAAATGTTCCTGAACTTCACAGACCTTCTTCTTACGTTTACTTACCATAACTTTATATTCTCGACTCGCAGCATGGTTCGCCTTTAAATCCGAAAAGCCGCAACATGCCAGTTGCGCCCGAAAAAAAGTAGTTGGAAAACCCACCGTCAACAACAAAAACGTTTGGCAAGTTGTCAGCTGCCAGGTAGGCGCCAGGCACAGGGCTCAGTGCTCAGGGCTCAGGGCTGATGGCTCAGGTAACTACTTCAGCTCTCCGCCCACCGCCCACCGCCTGTCGCCATGTCAAACGCCTTGCCAATGGCATGTTGAGCAAAAAAGGTGCCGGGAAACGAAATTCAAAGCCTGCCAATTGCCAATTGAAGCCGTAAAGTATGCTAAGCAATTTGCCTCGCAACGTGTCTCTACGCGTGTGTGTGTGTGTGTGCGTGTGTGCGTGTGTGATATTGCACAACAGAGTGTATGTGTTCGATATTTATTGTTGTTTTTTTGAAAAAAGGTGGAAGGGGGTTGGGCTGGCAAGCTGTCTCGCCAGGAGCAGCGCCTGGCACCTGTCGCCCATGTGCAGGACTTGTGTCTACACCAGCTGCATATCGAGTGCCTTTCATAAGTCGAACAGTGTGTGATTTCGAAATTCGGCTATTAGGTTGCCACTGCCGGTGCATTAATACTTCCTTTAAATACCCTGGAATGGTGACTGTGAGATCCAATTATGTCTATAATTAAAAATTAATTAGACCCTACTAATTTTATTTATTGTAATACCATTAAACAATTTTTAAAATTAAATAATTATTTTTTAGTAATATCTTGCATAATTTTATTTAACGTTTTCATTCGAAATATGTGTTACATATATGTACATTAATAATTCAGCACTTTGAACTCATTTGATTTTTTAAATTAAGAGTTACTTTTACTATATAAAGATTTGATATACTACTGTTTATGTCCAACAAGTGCCTATTTATATGTTCATCATTTTAATAATTTTTCAAAATACATATATATTTAGTAAGTACTAGAAGTATTAAGTAAGTACTATCCGTCAGCATATCTTAAATGGTATAAGAGCACCTGCAAATAACTCAACAACTTTTAATTTTTTCTTATGTCAGAAGTTATTTTTGCATGAATTGTCCATGATCTGGGGTTTATGGAAGAAAAAACATATCTGCTATACATATAAGTTACTATTGATGTATGCTAGGACTGGGTGCAGGGTATTTTCTCGTTGGTCATGATCAAACTATCCCCAATTATATAATGAATATAAATAAATATTTAAAGCTTCAATGAATATGGTATTAGAATATTCATGTATAATACACATTTCAGATAAATAATTCATTTACGAGCTACTATGAAAATATTGCTAAAAAAACACAAGTTTACTATAAGCTTGATTCTTAACACCTAACTAAATGCGAAAGGATATCTGAAAGTCAAGTACTCAGAGCTTGGTTTCGATTTTTTCGTACTCCTGTATTGCCATTTCCGGCATATGTCCAGCCATAAAGCTAATCAAAATGTCCAGCACACACACTTCACATACACCACACACACACATACACACACACACACACACACACACTCAAGTTCAATGAGTTTCAAGTGCAAAGTTTGCTTCCGAGTAGCTTCTGATGGGCGTGGAGCAGGAGACAGGGCGCAAGAGGCAGGGGCAAGGGGCAGTCGTCGCCGAGTCGAGTTCTTTGTGTGTGTGTGTGTGTGTGTCAATGGCACTTCATTTTGGGGCCTGCTGGACTTTGGTCAAGCGGAAGTGCTGGCCGTCAGTCTCTTTTTTTGCCCATTATTATTAATATTTGATGGTGCGTTATTAGCGCCATTAGTCGATCCTCCCAAGCAGTGCTCCATTATGACACGTAGCTTTATGCAGCTTCCGGCAAGCTTCCGTTTCCGCCAGCGAAAAACATTTGATAAATTGCAAAACCAATGAAGGGGGATGGTAAGAGGGGGACGGTTGCAGCTGCCACTGCCACTACTGATGCTGCCACTGCCACTGCCACTGCTGCTGCTGCTGCTGCACATGCAGATAATGGAAAATGTGTTTGGATTTTTGGTAAAGTAAACAATATGTTAATAGCATAAACATGCAGCGCAGGCGAACGGGCTGTAAGTAAATTGCGGGCCGGGGCGGTGGGGGAGGGGTAACTGTTTTTTTAAAGATTACGGGCAAGATTTATGATAGAGTTTCGGCTGTGCTGGCTTAATGGCAGTTTTATGATTGCCTTTCCATCGCTTGATTGATAGATGAAACGATGCATGGCTCTGCAAGGTGTGAGTGGTTGCTTCTGTATATGTATGTGTGTGTGTATGTGTGTGTGTGTGTGTGGTTAGAACTTTGAGCAATTGGTCTCAGCTGTTGTCAAATTTGTCACAAGGCACTTGGAAAACTTAAGCGCAACTTACACATGTAATAGAATACAGGAAAACGAAAAACAACAAAACGACGTTGTTGCCTCCACTGCCCCTTAGTTACATGGCTGCAACTCTGAGCCAATCCATCAAGAGCTGCATGCATCATACAACTACTGCTACTCGAATTACCAACAATAACAATAACAACAACAGTCGCCCAGACAGGCAGATACATAGATACACACACACATGCAGCACGCACATCCCAATTTCAATCCCAATCCCACGCCCATTCCCACTCCCAATCTCAATCTCCACCCTCGAATCCGTAGCACATCCCTTTCGTTGCCTTGGCGTGTTTGGTGTTTCTATGAGATCCGCTGCAGATGTTTGCATTTATTTTGTAATTACTGTCACGCAATGTGACCATCAAATCAAATAAAACAAATTCCCGTTGAGTGAAAGTGAGGCAAACTCAAGTTTCCTTATGGTTTCCAAATGGTTTCAAGTTATTCCTCCGGTGGCTACGGAAAGTTTCTCTTTAGCAGCCACCCCTCTAATTAATGAGCATTACTTGGCTCTACTTTAAAGTTCAATGAATCCACTCAATGCAAAGCTTGAATAGGCCTACGTAATGAATAAACAATGCAGTAAATGCTTCAAATGAACCTGTGACCCAATTTTTGTGCACATTTTAAACATTTTAAATTTAAGGTTTTGATCACTTTTTGTGTACTCTTAAGGTAATTAGAATCATGAAATTAGTATGTATTGTAAACTGGGGTTTCTTGGAATAAATAGGGCTAAAAGTTGCAAAGTGAAATTTTTTATTATAATTGGATGGTTCAATTAATTCATTAAATTTGGGTCAAGCAAGTTATCATATGCAAAAATCCATTAATAAACGGCCAAGCTATAATAATTTATAGTTTGAAGTTTTAGGTGCCCGAATTACAGAAACAATTGGCTTTGACCATATTGCGTTTTGGCAATTGTCAAAGAAGATAAAACTGTATGCACCGAGAACAGAATAATTATAGCTGTATTTGTTAACACATCCGAAAAACGAAATAAAAAGTTTCTTTGTACATAAAATCAACAAAATCAAACTGAATGTTTTTTTTTCATGAATAATTTTAATAAATGATCTCAGTTTTGGCCAATGATTTCAGTGGTAGCTAAATAATATTTTCAGTTTATTATATTTGAATATTGATTTAAACTAAAAAGAAATCCCATTAGAATTACATACATGTAAATAAGTAAATAGATTCATTTGTATGCTTTGCAAATCGTAAACATTCAAATAATTAATTTTTTCGTTAGCCAGATTACATTTTATATTTTAACATTTAAATTTGTACTTTGAACATATTGTACATGAACTGCACATTTTTTCCAAAAATAATAAATATCCAAAGAGCAACAACTTTCTGCCCAGTTTTGTTGTGGAACTATTTGAATAGCAAATAAAAGAAATGAACATATATATGTACATATATGATATATATATATATAATATTAGATATTGTTTGCATTGTACGAAGTATGCAAACATATAAAATAAACATAGTTATTAATGTGAGTTCCTGGCCCAAGCTATGCAAACAATTCAACACTTTCTAAGAGCTAAAGCAACAAATTTAGAAATACGCTTAGCTTTCTGAAAGCACTCTTCTCTATAAGCCAGTCAGACGCACAAATCCCCTCCCAAAAAAAGAAAAATGAAAAAAAGCACAAAGTCTGCCATTTAAAACTAAACACGTCTGCCAATATTAATATATATTGTATTGCCAGCACTGCTGCAGAAAAACTTCC
Source organism: Drosophila maculinotata (assembly GCA_035045305.1). Lineage (NCBI taxonomy): Eukaryota > Metazoa > Arthropoda > Insecta > Diptera > Drosophilidae > Drosophila > Drosophila maculinotata. Next base: position 3,880,263 of record JAWNPD010000377.1, on the reverse strand, counting down.
ATTAATGTCAAAATGCACCAAAGCCGCGTCGATGCTCTTTACTCGTCAACCCAACCCAACCAAACCCAACCCAACCAAACCCAACCCAACCAAACTCAGCCCTCCCAACTCAACCCAAAAATGTAACGTTTTTTTTGCAACCTATTCGAAGGCAACTCCAACTGTGGCGCGGCAGTTTTTCAAAACTTTTGCCATGCTTCTCTCTCTCGGGGTGTAAAGTTCAATACGTTCGATGCTTTTTAGCCAACTATTTCAAATGCAACACAACGCGGCAAGGATATTTTTCACTTTGGAGGCGACAGGAGGCCACGTCGAAAATTATGTATGGAATTCACGGCCAGGGCCATTCGCCATTCTCCAGTCACCATTCGCTGTTCGCCATTTGCCGTCGCGTCGTCTGCCACTTGTTGTTTGGGTTGGACACCCAACCCCTCCAACCCCCTAGCCCCCTAAGCCAACCCAAGCCCCGTCCCTACACTGTTTCCCTTTGAGTGTTGCCAATGTTAATCGAAGTTGTGTGCACGGAAGGAAGAACCAAAAAAAAAGGAAAAAGGAACAAGGAACAAGAAGAAAAAAGAACTCAGCTCGTCGCGTTATCTCACGTATATGGGTAGACATAAAAACAAATTACATGTCGACGGAGGGGGAGTGTGGGGCCCCAAGCGGGGCACACAGAGTGCTGCTTAAGCGGCTTTATGTACAAAAATTGTAAATGGCATTTGTCTCTTGCTATATGTATATGTCTGTCTGTCTGTCCGTGTGTGTGTTGGTGTGTGTGTGTGTGTCTGCATGCAGCTATTTCCTGTGTTATGGCGGCCAGCGGAAGCGGCTGCCATTTGTTTTTCTACATCTACTTCGACTTCATTTTTGTTATTCTTTTTTCAGTTGCTGTCTTTTACTTTTTTTGCCAATGTGCAAAACTGCAGAAAAAGTTTATCAATATTGAAAAGTTTCGCGTGTATTTATTGTTGCTGGGCCCGTGCCCGGATCATAGTCATAACAATAAACTCGGTTCATAAATAAGTTATTAGTCAATGTCTTTCGGGTTTGTGTTCATGTTATGGCTTTGATGGCGCTCCAATTGCCGCTTATCGATGTCGACGAGTTGATCAAAATGTCTTTGCAGTTTCATGTTGTTGAGAACTTCTAATGAGCAATGTGCAAAACATTTGGGATTATCTGTGTCTGTTAGAAATTGAAGTTCATACCCACGGTTTTCATTTCAATCGACTCTTTAAAATATAGAGTAATTTTAAACGTATTTATTTCGTACCTTAAATATTATATATTTACAGAACAGTTATAGTTATAGAACAGCTGTGCTTGGAGACATTTGCCTCAACCATTTTTAGGGTTACACAGCAAAAAATGTTTAAAACTATCATATATACACGTTTTTCAATTTAGTAGACCAAAAAAAGAGTCAAACAAATTATTATTAAATGATAACTAAATTGAAAAGAAATATTCTTTCTTTAAGTTCATGATGAATGCAATAATTTATGTCCTACTTATGAGAAACTAAGCGTGAATATTAAGAGAGAAAATAAAATTGAAGAATTAATGATATATATTTTTGTTTTAGCTATTTTTAAGCTGAACACAATACAAAAAGTTGAGTGCCATTTCTTAACTTATTGTGGCATTAAATATAAGCAATTTTTAAGGTATGTAAATTTAATATATTTTAGTTTATTTTAAAATGATTTAGTTAGATAATTAAAAAGAAACCCTAGGTTCTTAGTGGGAAGTGACAACTGCTTAAATATTACAAATTGTCTCAAATATTTCAAAACGATTATCACATATTTGACCTGTAAATTTGACGAATTTAATTAACTGAATTATGTATAGAAATAAAATGAATTTGTTCTAATTGAATTATTTTAAGATATTAATTAATTGAGGAATATGTTTAATTATCTATGGACTATGCAAATGTTTAATTGGATCAATGATAATTTGAATACATTTTTTAAAGACTTTTTTGTGGCCGGGTAACAACTGAATAAACAAGCAAATTCATAACGTCATTACTTTAAAATATACAAATATACATTCTATGACGTCTTCCAAAACCGCTAACAATAATTATATATGACGCATTAAGGTCGACAACAGCTGTGTAGACTTACCAAAAATGTGGGTGTGTTGCCAAAGTTTGAGGAACTATAAAACTGAATCGATTTGGACGAAGTATATCATTCCCGAATTGATAACACTTCAGCTAAGATGAGAACCCAGACCGTCATTCTGAGCTGTGCTCTTCTGGCAATACTTGTTGCCTATCTTCCATCGGGAGAGGCAGTCACCTGTGCTGCAGACCCCACCAATGTGAGTTGCGTGGACTGTACATTATCTGCGAATGTAGATAATACCGAATGCGCAACCACCACAGTGGCAACCACCACAGTGGCAGCTTCCACGGAGGTAACGACCACGGTGGCAGCTACCACTGAGGCAACTACCACGGTTGCAACTACCACGGAGGTAACTACCACAGAGGCTGATGATGCAACAACCAGGAGAGGCTGCGGGGGTCGTCATGGTCATGGTCATGGTGGACGCGGTGGCGGTCGCCGTGGTGGACGCCGTGGTGGCGGCAGGCGTGGCGGCAGAGGAGGTCGTGGAGGCCGCTGATAGCAAAATGATTGCTGCAACACAATCGAGTAATATTATGAATAAATAAATAAGATCATTGAAATATTCGTAGTTTTTATTTTTAGGCTTAGCTGAACTTTAACATATATCATATGAGTTTTTTTTAAAACTTAATTATATGAGACTAGAGGTTATAAGAACTAGAGGTAACAAATTTTGTATGTACATTCTCGAATGAATGAGTTGTTGGATACCTCGCCTGATGCCCCCAAAGTGGGAAAGCTGATATTTTTAGGGACATGACATAGCGATTTGGTATTTTTACACGTTTAATTGCAATCATTATGACCTACAAATTGAAGGAAAATACGATTTTTTGTCTTACATCTAACATCCATAAAAGAAGAAGATGTACATCAATGTCTTAAATGGCACAGTTTGCTTTGTATCTATGCATGAATACAGATAATAAACTATGGGTTCAGGGTATCTCCTAGTCGAGAACTCTTGACAAGAGCACTCTTCATTCTTTTTATTATAGAGAAAATCGCATTTAAGCTCTAAAATGCTGATAAATTATATAAGGTATGCAACAACAAACAAATTCATACGACCTCTTTAGGTATTGCCAAAATAAATACAGGGTATCTTAATCTATAATATGCTATTATTCCATAGTTACTTTCAGTTTTCCATTTGCACAAATGAATACGGCAAAGTTGGCCATGAAATGTTTGAAAAACTTGAGGCGACAATTTTGTAACCCCTTGTCGAGAGTTAAGAAATTCTTCAGTTTATTTTCGGGCTTCCAAGCGAGTAGACCTAAATGTTTACAAAATTAATTTTGATTATTTTATTTTCTTCAATATTTCTTTTGGTTTTTGTGTGCTTAAAATTTGTAAGAAAAAGCTTAACTAAGAATTATATATGTCTGCACCTTCTACATGCCAATAACTTTGCGCAATGCTCTGCTGCAGCGGTCTAAAACTGTAAATGTATTGTGTCCGCTGGTTGCAAGTAAACTGGGGTCTGCTTATCCGTATCGCTCAATAGCATTATCTCTTTAGAGGATCTGCAGAATAGATCGTCTGGTTTTTCAACATGCGAGATGTAAGGTATGTATATACAAATATTTCAATGGTTTTATATTATTATTCTTGTTCTCTTCCTCAGTCTGGCTGCAAGAATTGCCCCGAGGAAATACAGGATGATGCCAAAGGACCGAAAACAGTAGCTGCATGGCTTTCTTTCATCGCTAGTCTATACCAGCAATGATTGCTGAGGGGCGGAAGAAGTTGCAATTATATTAGTACTTCAAAGCTGCAAGATGGTTGAATCATACTTGTATATACTTTTTGTTCAAATCACTCAAAAGCAACAATTTCGAAAATATATTCTTTCGTATAGAAATTATGTTTTTTAAATAATATAAACTTATTCTAAAAATTTTGTGTTTTTGTATGTACAATGTTCAATTTACCGAATTTTATTAATATATATTGTAACACATATATTTTTGAGAATAATATATGGTCCTAATAAACTACAGAGCAAGCAGCTTTGAAAAAAAAAGTCTTATCGAAATCTTACCATTTTCCATCAATTTTGTTTTCTCAAGCGATCTTAATTTATGTACATTATAGACATAGATTTGCATCAAGTTTTCGTTTGGCGTTAAGTTTAATGTCTCGTTACTAAGATTTTACAAGCCCACGAGCTTTGAATTTGATATTAGTTTTTTTTTACTTCTAAATTTGCTTTATAACAGTTATTTTCGGTCCCTGGATTTAAGTGATTATTTATATTTACTTTATTTTTATCCTGTGTCTGTCTGATGAGTTGCCAATGAGTTTGGTTGAGTTCAAAATAGAAAAGGAATCGCAAAAGTTGCGGGGCAAATGACCTTGGACCCATCTGCCATAGCTGACCTTTAGTTCAAGGATTTTGAAATGTCTGGGCGCTGCATTTCGTATTTTTTTTGCGTCTCAAAACAATTATTCGAAATGATTTAAGATGTTGCATTAAACTAGATGCCAAATAATTATCAAAATGGCCTCGGGACTAAAAATCGGTTCAGATTTGACAAAGTTGTGGCAGTTTGGAGTCTGGGAAGGTCATTTATAAGGAACTTTTCGTTATTTGGACACTTTACAAGCCAATTTTTTTTTCACACAGAATCACTTTTCATATATATATATTTGTATATTATTATTGTTTAAAATAATTTCAGGCTCTCAATTTAAATTTTCATTTATTTCGTAATTTTCACTTAATGTATTACTAGCATTTCCCGGCTTGCGTTGCTACGCCACTTTATTTAAAAACAAAAAAATGTATTTTAATATTACTTTTATATAAACGAAACATGCAAGATTTTATATATTTCTAAAATGTACCCTTGCATAATTGCCAATATCTGTGTTTGGAATAAGATAAAATTAAAGAGATTTCCAGAAACCAATTTTAAATTAGATTTATTTTTTAGCTCATAAGATTATAGACACATGTAAAGTTATTTGCATTTTCTTCCCTCCCTCAAACTTGCTGCAATGAGTAAATCATTATCGTTATTATCGTCGATATGATGAGTGCAATTCATAACATATCGGATCATTCGGAACGCTTCAACAGATAAGCGTTTCATGGTCGACTGCCAGAGGAATAACTTGCCGCATTGCGAGCAGCAAACACTTAAGGATCATCTGGCTATTTCCTAGTCCAGTACTAGCAGTCTGATTCGTTTTGACTTCCTAGAAGAATAACTTTCGGCATTCTGGGCAGCAAACGGTTTTATATCGTCGTTAGTCCTTTCCATCCATGAGTACTGGGGGATGGAAGCATTATAAATTATATTAGTCATTAAAGAATTCGACTCTTCTTCACTTACCTGATTTCGAGCACCCTAAAATATTAGAATATAGTAGAAATTAGCTTATAGGGCATACAACGAGTAAACACAATAATTTATAATATTTCTTATTTTTTTTTTCTTTGCAAATCTTTTGTACATTTTTATCCAAACGTTTATTTTTTAGGTCTGTTCGACTTGAAACGAGACTAGTTACTGAGTAATTTATAGACTCAAGGCAAGGGGCTACAAAATTGTCGCCTCAAATTTTGAAAAACATTTCATGACATGCTTTGCCCTAAACATATACATATGGAAAATTTAATTAACTATTGGAGAGTAAGAAGAATCGAAAATATTCCATTTCGGAATATCCACTGAATATATGTTTTATATATTTTATCATTTAAATACGTCATTACCTTAAAATGCCTTCTTTATTTAATAGGAATATTTGAATAGCGGTAATAACTATTTATGAATGTTCGGGGGGTGTCTCCTAGCCGTTCACTCTCTTTAAGGGCACTTTTGATTAACATCGACAGTCGAGTCGATATTTCCATGACCGTAAGTCTGTAAGTCTATCCGGCCGTAGATATGTTTTCATGCAAACTCACAATTTCTCAGGTTTAATGCTATTCTGATGAAACTCGTCATGGACTATTTTTTTTGCTGCACATAGTACATATGTCGATGTCCCCCGGATCAAACCATTATAGTGCTATTATGCTGCTTTTATATCTATATCATATAGCTCCTATACAAACCATCGGTCGAAGAATGAGTACTTTGTTGATATCCCGACCAAATTTATTAATTTCTACAATTATTTAAACAGCGATTTCTTAAATGTTTAGTTTGTTTTATCAGTACGACTTAGGCAAATTGTTGACGGTAATAATGCCAATAACAAAATCTAATATACTTATTTAAAATCCTATTTGTGAATTATTAACATCTGATTAAACAAGCAAATTCACAACATGACAACTTTAGGCTATCCAAAATTAAATCGCTAGCGAGTAATAATATTTGATGATTTAAAGTCAACAACATCTGTGTAGACTTATCAAAAATGTGGGGGTGTTGCCAAATTTTGGGAGCTATAAAACTGCATCGATTTGGACGAGGTATATCATTCCCGAATCAGCTAAGATGAGAACCCAGACCGTCATTCTGAGCTGTGCTCTTCTGGCAATACTTGTTGCCTATCTTCCATCGGGAGAGGCAGTCACCTGTGCTGCAGACCCCACCAATGTGAGTTGCGTGGACTGTACATTATCTGCGAATGTAGATAATACCGAATGCGCAACCACCACAGTGGCAACCACCACAGTGGCAGCTACCACGGAGGTAACGACCACGGTGGCAGCTACCACGGAGGTAACTACTACGGTGGCAACTACCACGGAGGTAACTACCACAGAGGCTGATGATGCAACAACCAGGAGAGGCTGCAGAGGTCGTCATGGTCATGGTGGACGCGGTGGCGGACGCCGTGGTGGACGCGGTGGTGACCGCGACGGTGGACGCCGTGAAGGTCGCGAAGGTGGACGTCGTGGAGGACGCGACGGTGGACGCCGTGGAGGACGCGGTGGTGGAGGTGGTGGTGGCAGACGTGGCGGCAGAGGAGGTCGTGGAGGCCGCTGATAGCAAAATCATTGGTGCAACACAATCGAGTAATATTATAAATAAATAAATGGGATCATTGTAATATTCGTATTTTTTTTCGTAGCTGTGAACTTCCTCTATTTTTTATGCAATTGCTTTTAATCAAGAGTCTGAATTATGTACATACTTTTTTAAAATTAAGGGTATGTAAAATGCAGAATGAAGCATCTTCGACCACATAGTATATATATTCTTAATCGTCATCATCAGTCGATCTAGCCATGTCCGTCTGTAAGGATATTTATGCGCGATCTTCGTAACCGCACGGTACATTATTTGAATGATTTCAGACTCTCAGCAAGGATATCAAATAAGTCGCTTTATTTTTTTCTGTCATTTTATATGGAGAAATGAAAGTGAGAATCGATAAAATCAAAAAAAGAATTTCAAGAATCTATTTTTTGAAAAATCAATTTTTGTAAGGGTCCCCCCTTATGCTTTTTTTGCAAAAATATTTGAAAAAATTTAACTTTCAATAATGAATATATTTGAAATGTAGAATTGATATATAGGACAAATCATGAACAAAATGGCCTCAAGCTTTACAATCGGTTCCGTTTTGACCAAGTTATGGGATTTCAAAGTCTAGTAAGGGCATTTATATGGACTTTTTTCGTTTACAAGTAAATTTTTTATGTCATTTTGGCATGATTTTTGACAGAAAAATGAAACACCTCAGAAACTTTTTTCGAATAGTTTTTTATCATAATTTTGACACCCACAATCGATTAAAAAAAAAATTTCAAGAATCTATTTTTTGAAAAATCAATTTGTGTAAGGGTCCCCCCTTATGCTTTTTTCGCGAAAATATTTGAAAAAATTTAACTTTCAATAATGCATAAACTTGAAATGTGGAATTGATATATAGGACAAACCATGAACAAAATGGCCTCAAGCTTGACAATCGGTTTAGTTTTGACCAAGTTATGGGAGTTTGAAGTCTAGGAAGGGTTTTTGTATGGACTTAAGAAATCAATTAGGGCGTTTACAAGCCAATTTTTTATGTTATTTTGGCATGATTTTTGACAGAAAAATGAAACACCTCAGAAACTGTTTTTCGAATAGTTTTTTATACTAATTTTGACACCCACAATCGATTAAAAAAAGAATTTCAAGAATCTATTTTTTGAAAAATCAATTTGTGTAAGGGTCCCCCCTTATGCTTTTTTCGCGAAAATATTTGAAAAAATTTAACTTTCAATAATGCATAAACTTGAAATGTGGAATTGATATATAGGACAAACCATGAACAAAATGGCCTCAAGCTTGACAATCGGTTTAGTTTTGACCAAGTTATGGGAGTTTGAAGTCTAGGAAGGGCATTTGTATGGACATAAAAACCAATTTGGGCGTTTACAAGCCAATTTTTTTTGTCATTTTGGCATGATTTTTGACAGAAAAATGAAACACCTCAGAAACTTTTTTCGAATAGTTTTTTATACTAATTTTGACCCCCACAATCGATTAAAAAAAGAATTTCAAGAATCTATTTTTTGAAAAATCAATTTTGGTAAGGGTCCCCCCTTATGCTTTTTTCGCAAAAATATTTGAAAAAATTTAACTTTCAATAATGCATAAACTTGAAATGTGGAATTGATATATAGGACAAACCATGAACAAAATGGCCTCAAGCTTGACAATCGGTTTAGTTTTGGCCAAGTTATGGGAGTTTGAAGTCTAGGAAGGCCATTTGTATGGACATAAAAACCAATTTGGGCGTTTACAAGCCAATTTTTTTTGTCATTTTGGCATGATTTTTGACAGAAAAATGAAACACCTCAGAAACTTTTTTCGAATAGTTTTTTATCATAATTTTGACGCCCACAATCGATTAAAAAAAGAATTTTAAGAATCTATTTTTTGAAAAATCAATTTTTGTAAGGGTCCCCCCTTATGCTTTTTTCGCAAAAATATTTCAAAAAATGTAACTTTCAATAATGCATAAACTTGAAATGTGGAATTGATATATAGGACAAACCATGAACAAAATGGCCTCAAGCTTGACAATCGGCTTAGTTTTGACCAAGTTATGGGAGTTTGAAGTCTAGGAAGGGCATTTGTATGGACATAAAAACCAATTTGGGCGTTTACAAGCCAATTTTTTTTGTCATTTTGGCATGATTTTTGACAGAAAAATGAAACACCTCAGAAACTTTTTTCGAATAGTTTTTTATACTAATTTTGACCCCCACAATCGATTAAAAAAAGAATTTCAAGAATCTATTTTTTGAAAAATCAATTTTGGTAAGGGTCCCCCCTTATGCTTTTTTCGCAAAAATATTTGAAAAAATTTAACTTTCAATAATGCATAAACTTGAAATGTGGAATTGATATATAGGACAAACCATGAACAAAATGGCCTCAAGCTTGACAATCGGTTTAGTTTTGGCCAAGTTATGGGAGTTTGAAGTCTAGGAAGGACATTTGTATGGACATAAAAACCAATTTGGGCGTTTACAAGCCAATTATTTTTGTCATTTTGGCATGATTTTTGACAGAAAAATGAAACACTTCAGAAACTTTTTTCGAATAGTTTTTTATACTAATTTTGACGCCCACAATCGATTAAAATAAGAATTTAAAGAATCTATTTTTTGAAAAATCAATTTTGGTAAGGGTCCCCCCTTATGCTTTTTTCCCAAAAATATTTCAAAAAATGTAACTTTCAATAATGCATAAACTTGAAATGTGGAATTGGTATATGGGACAAACCATGAACAAAATGGCCTCAAGCTTGACAATCGGTTTAGTTTTGACCAAGTTATGGGAGTTTGAAATCTAGGAGGGGCTTTTGTATGGACTTCAGAAATCAATTAGGGCGTTTACAAGCCAATTTTTTTTGTCAATTTGGCATGATTTTTGACAGAAAATAAAACACCTCAGAATAAATTTTTTTATAGTTTTTTATACTAATTTTGACACCCACAATCGATTAAATAAAGAATTTCAAGAATCAAATTTTTTAATTCTCGTAGTGCCGGGTCAATACAAGTTTATCATTTTTATCGATATCTCATCCCGTTCAAAAGTTATCGATAAATTTCGATTACAGACAAGTGTTTTTCGGGCATAACTTGAAAGTCATAAAAGCTAGAGACTTATATTTGAATTTAATATATCGTACTGCCGGCTCGATATAAACTCATAATTTTTTTATGCGTAGTTTATCTAAGTCTGAAAGTGCGTACTAGGTCTGGAAAATTCTATACAGAAGCTCGGGAAATGTGGAAAAACTGTTGTATGCAACTTTTTTGTTTTTCATGCAATCAGGTTCAAACTTATTTTCAAAGATCATTATAAGAAATGTATACAAATTTTTTTAAAAATTCACCTTTGTCGGTTGAAAATGGTGGGAGAAAATTAAATGATCGTCAAATTATCTTCAAAATGATTTTCAAAGTCGAGAGTGCCTGACTAGGATATACCCTGATCCAAGGTCATTCATAGTTTTTTATCTGTATTCATACATGGAAACACACACACGCATGCAAACACACGCTGCTTGGCTTCTTCTTCTTTCATTGGCCTTAAATTATGTTGCATTGAATCGTAAATAGCTTCCGCCCGATCGTAGTGAAATTTGTAGGACATAAAGATGGTACGTAAATGTGGGACTAGGTATAATCCAAAGGTCATACCTCCAAAGATACATATTTCTGAGAAATTGATGGAGGTATCTAAAATGTGAACTATTTTTAACTTTTGTTTGATAGAGGAGAATATTACTTTTAAGCTATACCTGAAAACACTAATCTGGAATCTAAATTTATCAATAACTTAAGAACGGGTAAAGATATTAAAAAAAAAATTATGAGCTTGTATTGAGCCGGCATTAGGAAAACTTAAATAACATATATAAAGTCTACAGCTTTTATGAATTTCAAACTATGCCAAAAAAAAACTGTTCTGGACTCGAAACCGGGAAGTGATATCGAATAAAAAACATAAACTTTTATTGTCCCGGCACTACGAGAACATATAATTGAAATATGAAGTCTCTAGCTCTTGTATTCTCTGAGATCAGCGCGTTCATACAGACGGACAGACAGAAACCAGGGCAGACAGACGTACATGGCTAGATCGACTCGGCTCTTGAAAGTGATCAATAATATATATACTTTATTTTGCCATTTTTAATGGGGTCAGGGTATAAAAAAAAAATTGTCAATCGCGAGGCCATTTTGATCATTATTTAGCATCTAGTTTAATCCTAGATCTCAAGTTTATGAAAAAAGCATAAGGGGACCCTTACCAATTTAGATAAGTCAAAATATAGAATATTACGTTTAATTGATTAATTAATCTCAATTTGTGTAAAAAACTATACGAAAAGTGATTTTTTGGTGTTTCATTATATATTTACTGGCTTGTTTTGTACACTTAGAATGTATTTTAAAATTTATAAACCGCTTTTAAAAGCTTCCGCTTGCAGGCCTGCCGCAATAACAATTCGATAACGGCTACGGATCTCAGTGCGGTAAGTGAAAAAAAGTCCTGTGCTTAAAGAACTAATAAAATTGATAATTCTTGATTGCAGAAATTCTTTTTCTTCGGCTTTGGCTTACAGACTTCATCATCCTGCATTTCTTCGGGCACTCTTTGCAGCCGGACTGAGGGAGGGAAGAATAAGTAAACATATAAACCCATTGAAATATTTGTATATACATACTTTACATCTTGCATGTTGATAAGCCAGAGGACCTATTCTGCAGCTCCTCTGAAGAGATAATGCTATTGAGCGATACGGATAAGCAGACCCCAGTTTACTTGCAACCAGCGGACACAATACATTTACAGTTTTAGACCGCTGCAGCAGAGCATTGCGCAAAGTTATTGGCATGTAGAAGGTGCAGACATATATAATTCTTAGTAAAGCTTTTTCTTACAAATTTTAAGCACACAAAAACCAAAATAAAAATTAATTTTGTAAATATTTAGGTCTACTCGCTTGGAAGCCCGAAAATAAACTGAAGAATTTCTAAACTCTCAACGAGGGGTTACAAAATTGTCGCCTCAAGTTTTTCAAACATTTCATGGCCTACTTTGCCTTATTTATTTATTCAAATGGAAAACTGAAAGTCACTATGGTACAATATCATATTTAAATTAAGATACCCAGTAATTATTTTGGTAATCCGTATAGATGTCGTATAAACTTGTTTGTTGTTGCATACTTTATATAATTTATAAGCATTTTAGAGCTTATATGCGTTTTTCTCTAAAATAAGTTTTAAGCTATACCTAAAAACACTTATCTGGAATCTAAATTTATGAATAACTTTTGAACGGGACGAGATAAAAAAAAAATATGATAAACTTGTATTGTCCCGCCACTACGAGAACTTATATTTCGAATATGAAAGCTTTTGTAGTCTCTGAGAAACGCGCGCTTATACAGACGGACAGACAGACCGACGGATATGGCTAGATCGAGTCGACTATTGATAGTGATTAACCTTCCTTATCTCTCTTGCATACCTTTGCACAAAACCATTATACCCTTTTTCCCATTTTTAATGGGATCAGTGTATAAAAAAACTGTACAGCTATACGAGATACCACTTTAAAAGATAAGTTAACAAATCTAAAATAAACAAGTAAGAGTGCTCTAGTCGATAGTGTCCGACTAGGATATACTCTGGACCCACTTCTTTCATTCATAATTCTTAATCTGCATTCATATATATAAACACTGCGAACGTCATGTAATTGCTTTTCTTCTTCTTCTTTCATTGGCCCAAAACTATATTACATTTAATCGTAAATAACTTCTTTGTTTATTGTCCGATCGTAATGAAATTTGTAGGACATAAAGATGGAAAAAAATATAAGAGTATGCTCAATCCGAAGATCGACCGATTGTTAAGATGGCAGCTATATATAGTGGTCCGATCCGGCTGACTCCAACATGCGTGCAGCAGAAATAAGCATCTGTACAAAGTTTCATCAAGATAGCTTTAAAATTGAGAGACTAGTTTGCGTAGCAACAGACGGACAAACGGACGGACGGACAGACGGACAAAGGTAAATTGATTCGTCTTGTCAGCCTGATAAAGATGTGTATACTTTCTTTGTATGCGTTGCAAACTTCTGGCCAAAATTATAATACCCTCTGCGAGGGTATAAAAAGACGCAAACAAGGCAATCGTAATAATATAATGATAAGAAAATCTACTATATAAATTGTTGCACTCGGCTGAATGCAATATCATTTCTACATTGAATACTAAATACTCAACATGTCAACGGAACTGGGCTCTAAGGATGGCATCCTTGTTAGGATTATGACGGTGGCGGACTACAAGGCGGTTAAGATCTTTATGGGCTGCAATTTTTACAATGAATCGCCACTCTGCGGCTCTTCTGGTGAGGATGTGCAGAAATGCCATGAGAAGGAGAACGATGAGTATCACATCTCCATGATTGAGCAAGGCACCTGCATTTTGGCCATCGACGAGAGCAAAGGTGGACGCATTGTGGGTTTGGTTCTCGCAGGTGCTCAGATCCCCAGCGATCTACAGAAGCATCGCAAGGAGGCCGCAGCAATGGAGCCGAACACCTGGGGACGCATTGCGGTGTTCTTGTCCAAAATCGAAATCGAAATCAATATATTTAAACGCTATGGCATCTCAAAATTGCTCTACTCGCACATCACCAACGTGAATGCCTCAATGCGTGGCAAGGGGCTGGGCACACGCCTAGCTGCCGCTCTCATGGAAGTGGGTCGCAGCAAGGGCTTTCCCCTGATGGTAGCCTACTGCTCCAGCTTCTATTCGGCACGCCAGAAGGAAGCCATGGGCATGGAGTGCATCTACCAGGAGGCCTATGCGGACTACAAGGACGCCAGTGGTCAAGTGGTGTTCAAGCCGGCTGCCCCACACACCCACTTGCGTGTTATGGCTATCAAGCTGTAAACTGTTGGTATTGCTGAACATTTTTGATTATTCAATGGAAGTAGCAATAATATTTGTTATCTAATTGTAAATGTATATTAGTGCCAGCTGTTGCTGGGGGTCTTTAATGTTATCATAATAAAACAAGTAAGAGTGCTCTAGTCGAGAGTGCCCGACTAGCAGATACCCTGAACCCAGTTCTTACATTCATTATTCTTTATCTGCATTCATACATAGAAACTCACACATACAAACACACGCTGCTAGATGCGCGCGTCATGCAAATGCTTTCCTTTTTTTTTCCTTCTTTAAATGCCATCTTTATATAATAGAAATATTAGAATAGATAATATTAATATTTATGAATGTCAGATCTTTGTTCAGGGGGTGTCAACTATCCGTGCACCCTCTTTTAGGGCACTATTGAATTAACATCGACTGCGATATATTCATGACCGTAAGTCGGTAAGTCTATCCGGCCGTAGATATGTTTTCATGCAAACTCTCAATTTGAATGCTTTTGTGATGAAACTCGTCATGGTCTCTTTTTATCTACATCTCTCTATATCTATATCATATAGCTCCTATACAAACCATCGGTCGAAGAATGAGTACTTTGTTGATATCCCGACCAAATTTATTAATTTCTACAATTATTTAAACAGCAATTTCTTAAATGTTTAGTTTGTTTTAGCAGTACGACTTAGGCAAATTGTTGTCGGTAATAATGCCAATAACAAAAGCTAATATACTTTTTTAAAATCCTATTTGTGAATTATTAACATCTGATTAAACAAGCAAATTCACAACATGACAACTTTAGGCTATCCAAAATTAAATCGCTAGCGAGTAATAATATTTGATGATTTAAAGTCAACAACATCTGTGTAGACTTATCAAAAATGTGGGGGTGTTGCCAAAGTTTGGGAGCTATAAAACTGCATCGATTTGGACGAGGTATATCATTCCCGAATCAGCTAAGATGAGAACCCAGACCGTCATTCTGAGCTGTGCTCTTCTGGCAATACTTGTTGCCTATCTTCCATCGGGAGAGGCAGTCACCTGTGCTGCAGACCCCACCAATGTGAGTTGCGTGGACTGTACATTATCTGCGAATGTAGATAATACCGAATGCGCAACCACCACAGTGGCAACCACCACAGTGGCGGCTACCACGGTTGCAGCTACCACGGAGGTTACCACCACAGTGGCAACTACCACGGTTGCAGGTGCCACGGTGGTAACTACCACCGTTGCTGACGATGATGATGATTCGTCCAGTGGATGTCGTCGTCGTCGTCGTCGTGGACATTGGCATGGATTTGGAGGAAGACGTCATCGTGGTCGTCGTGGCGGCAGGTTCGGTGGTAGACGTGGAGGCAGGTGGGGTGGCCGGCGAGGCAGAAGAGGAGGCCGTGAAGACCGCTGGTAGGAAAGTCTTTGCTTTACTCGGTCAAGTTACATTAAAAATATAAAATAAATGACATCAATGAGATATATTATATCGTTGAATTTCATTTAAACTACATTTATTTAAAATAGGCATCAATTGTAATATTAGCATGTTACTACGTCGTGGGGTTTTCAACTACTTGAATTATAGATATTCATGGATAATATGAACAGCCGAGTGGTCTGACTGTTTGTTTGTTTCTATGTGTTAATATTATTTTTGTCATTTAAAATATTTCCGTCAATTTTAGTAAGAGTGTCAGAATTCATTAGTTGCAACTGATTTCATACTTCTGAGAGTTTCACGGTATAAACATCGGTTTGCTATATTTTGAAGCTTCAATACGAAGATTTATGAAATTATTGGCTCACTGATGATTAAAGAAATAGTTAAACGAATACACGTATAAGTTCGGCATTTACTTGAAACTCTCTAGAGTCTAGAGTCGTGAAGTAAATGAAATGCATGCTTTAAGCATTCTCCACTCACAACCAGCAACCAATTGGCAAAATGGCCCAATCAGTCGTCAAATATCAGTCAAGAGGCAGTCGAAAAATGCAATCACAGTTCAAAGTCAAAAAAATTGACATAATTACGAGTGAATGGCGCTTCTGCATGCGATATATATTTCACGTTGCTGACTGAAATTAAAAAACAGCAAAGAAAACAACAAAAAAACGAGCCAAAATGAAGTGAAATTTTAATAAGCTAAATAAAGCGGCAAAAGAAAAGACGCCGCCAGGTGAAAGCAGGCGAAAGAAAACAGCACGCTAAAGAGAGCAGCTACCGGAGGACACCGTCGCATCGCATAATGCAAAGCCCCAGACAAATATGTGTGCCTCCTTCCATCCCCTTTCATACCCTGCAAGCCCCACACGGCCCTTGCGCTCTTATGCCGCACTATGCGGCTGCCAGGCGAGACAGCGCCGAGATGTGTGCTATGCTTTTCTTTATGCATATTTAAAAAGCCACCCACCCAATAAGTATGCTACAAATAATAAGCGTAGTGAAGCGGCGCGCATTATAAACCAGACTGGGTGCCCCACCCCCCTGGACACGTCCCCTATTGAAGCGTCATGCCTCAGACCATTTTGGCCCAAAGTCTACATGGAATTATGCGAAGCTTCTGCTGCCTGTTGTTGTTTTTCTTAATGGAGCAAAGCTGGCAGCGTTGTTGTTGTTGTTTTCTTGTTGTTGTTGTTGTCGTTGCTGTTGGTTTTGTTGTACTTTCTGTTGGTATTATCCTGCGACTGTGATTGTCTGCGCTGTTTGTAGTTAAAATGAGCACAACAACAACAGCAACAACAGCAACAACAGCCACAATGGAAGCAACAACCACCAAAATGAAGACAGGACACGGCACGCCATTAAATGCGCAGCAAAAGCTAAAGTAAAATCAGAAACAGAACAAAGAGAATATGCTAAACGTTTGACGAGACTCAAAAATATGCAGAACAAAAATGATGAGCTCAAAAAAAGAAAATACAATATATATATGTAAAAATATGAAGAAAAATAAAAAATCACGACACGTTATAAAGCATATCAAAAGTCATGCTCCCAATAGCTTGTAATGAATTCTTGGAAAAGGTGATTCCAAAGATTGGAGGCGCGGTATGGTAACCTACAAAAGACGAAAATGTTTGTCAGGTTAATAGACACTCAAGTGTATCATTGAAAAGCCAATAGCACAGTTATTTGAAGAATGATTACATGTCGCTGGCTTAGGCAAATTCGTTCATTTGAAATTTAAAAGATTCTTGAGGAGACAACAATAATTCAATTTCATTTACTTTCTTACTTGTTACATTCTTATCAAATGCCCAAAATATTTTGTAAATATATGTTAACTGTATCCAAAAGATGAACAAGTTTTACAATGTTTACTTACTCAATATGATTAATTAATTTATGACTATATTTAAAACTTTGAAACAACTTTGGATTGGAATTAAGATATTTTATATTTGATGTTTATGTATTCTTCTAGCATCACAATTTCTACATAATATATTTTCAACTTTATTAAAATTACCTACTTTTATAACATTTCAATATTTATATAATATATTTTCAACTTTATTCAAATAATCTATTTTAATTACTTTACGAAAGCTCAAACAGTTTATCACAAAGTATTTTTGCTGCCATTGATTTTTTATTTTGATGCCATTAAAATAAAAAAGGAAAATTCATTTCCCAAGCAACACAATCTGCAAATTAAAAATGCCCCAACCCTAGTATTTCATCTCCTCCCCTTTTCCCCCCAAAGTCTACAAAATCACCCGCAAAGTGTTGTCTAATGATGTGTTTCACCCTCTGTTTATACCCTGATCCCATTAAAAATGGGAAAAAGGGGTATAATGGTTTTGTGCAAAAGTATGTAACAGGCATAAGGAAGCATCTCCGACCCCATAAAGTATATATATTCTTGATCAGTATCAATAGCCGAGTCGATATAGCCATGTCCGTCTGTCCGTCTGTCCGTCTGTATGAACGCGTGTTTCTCAGAGACTACAAAAGCTAGAGACTTCATATTTAAAATATAAGTTCTCGTAGCGGCGGGACGATACAAGTTTATCATTTTTTTTCGATATCTCATCCCGTTCAAAAGTTATCGATAAATATCGATTTCAGACAAGTGTTTTTCTGGCATAACTTGAAAGTCGTAAAAGCTAGAAATATATATTTGAGTTTAAGTTACTGTATTGCTGCCTTTAAACAAACTTATCATTTTTTTTTCAATATCTCAATCCTTTCAAAAGTTATCGATAAATTAAGTTTCCAAAACAGTGTTTCTAAGGTATAGCTTAAAAGTTATAAGACGTAGAGTCACCAAATTTGGTACATATACTCTCCAATAGCATACAGAGGTTAAATCCAAGAAATCGAAAAATACGTAATTTTAGAGGTATGACCTTCGGATTTTACATAGTTGCACATTTATATGCCATATTTGTGTCCTACAAATTTTATTACGATCAAACAAAAAACAAAGAAGTTATTAACGATTCAATGTACCATAGTTTGTGGCCAAAGGAAGAAGAAGCAAAGCAATTGATGACGCGCGTAGCAAGCAGCTTGTGTTTGTATATGTGTGTGTGTGTTTCTATGTATGAATGCAGATAAATAACTTGAATGAACGTCAGAACTTGGATCAGGGTATATCCTAGTCGGGCACTCTCGACTAGAGCACTCTTACTTGTTTTTTAATGCTTCTTTGTTGTGCACAGCCCATGAAAGGTGTCAAAGAACAAAACGGCATAAAAAGCAAATGCCAAATTAAAGCTCTGTACTTCAGTTCAAGTGATTTGGCCAAAAGAAGTGAAAAAAAAAGAATTACAAAACACAGTCAAACATGACATAAAAAACTGAAACGATGAGCACTTTCAGCCCCTAATTTGAGATGCAACCGCTCTGGAAACAGATAGAGCACAGCGACCGGGCTGGGTTATTGAACTGCTAGCCCGGATTCGGTACTAAAAAGTCGTACCTTATCGAAATGACAAACAAATTTTAATCAACACACAACAAGCCACAGCTGCAACGCTTTCGCCTGCTGATGACATCCTTTTCGCCCAGTGGCAGGAGACGAGCCAAACATCACGTCGATTTTAAGCACATTGATTAGAAGTGCCCTGCCAAAGCTGAGAGCTGAGAACTGAGAACTGATAACTGAGCACTGTGGGCCGAGGGCTGAGGGCTGAGGGTGCGGAGACCGGATAATAATAGCTACTGCTCATGAGAGAGTCTCCACAGAGACGGGGCTGAAGCTGTGAATGAGGCAGGGACTGTTTGATGTTGATTATGACAAAGTTGCTGCCTGCCTGATAAGCCTCAAAACTCTCAAGCGGTGAGCGTGCAAATTTCTATAAAGCACGGAATATATTGTAAACAAAAACTACATACAATAAGCCGAAATCGTAATACACTTTCTTATATAATGAATTAAAACTTCTTTTCTTTCAAAAATTAAATTTGAACGTAAATAATACAAGAATTACTATCTTTAATATGAAGCATAAATATTCAATATTATTTTGTGTACTTTATTTAATCACACATTTTTGATTCCTTTAATTAAATATAACATAATAATATTTAGATTAACATTAATAAATTCCTTTTTTTATATACGAATATATAATATTTTACATACATTTATTACTATTCAAATAATGCTCAAATATTTGAAATTCTCTTTATTTCAACGAGCACCTTACAATTTCGTCCTCACATAAGCATTACAAAAGCCACCACAATGTTAAAGTCCCCTGATTAAAGTGTATTTCATACGCGATTCAGGAGGCGGATTCGGGAAAACAAAACAGGATGCGAGGCATGCCTCCTGCATGCGACGCACGTGTCGCCCTAAAAAGCCGATCTAATCAAATGGAAGTAAAATGTGTAAAAGGTGGAAAATTTACGCTGAGAAAAAAATAAGAACAGCAGCCGGAAAAATAGACAAAAAAACGTGAAAAAAACACTCAATGTGGAAAATGGAAAATCATAACTCGTCGACTTTTTCTATTTTCATACACACTAAAGCTCGTGCCACATGACTAGACATGAGTTCGCATCGACTTTAAGCTTAAAGTGTGCACTTTACGCTGGGTGGAATGGAGATGGGGCAGGCAGGAGCCATGAGCCATGAGCCAGGAGGCAGGATCAGGCACAGGCTGAGGACAAGCCCACAAAATGGGTATCATATGCTAATTTGCATATGGTCAACCCTTTTGGAGCAACGACCCAACATTAGAAATTTTAATAATTTTCACTGAAGTTTTTGCCTGGCTTCCAGTGCGATGCCTTTTGGGCTAATTGTATGCTAAACGTTTGGGGGGGGCTGATTTTGGGAAGGGTGGCACTTTTGGAGCGCGGCTGGGGCATTTCAAAGTTTTTGTGGCAGCTTAGAGTTGGGCCAACATTGGCGACATATACCACACATACACACACACACACATGCACATACACATACACAACAAGGGACATATGAGACATTGCCGGAGATTAGAGTTTCGCTCGTCGGCGGCTGCAAGCCGAACTATCAACATGATAGCCGGGTAATGAGTTTAATTGGTGGGGTAAGCACCCCCCCAAAGTTAATATCGTCTATGATGAAGCATCGTTTTTGTGTAATTTTCGTTTTCGTTTTCGTTGTTGCTGTTGTTGTTGTTGGGTTAATTTTAATGATTCCAGGGAAAGATGCAGCATGTTCGTTATAGAAAGTTATGTCAAACGGAACGTAGACAGAATGGAAAAGGGGGGAAAATAAGTAAATTTCGTTTAATATGTCTTATGTATTTACATAACAATAATTGGCAATAATTCGAACAGAGAGCAACTATATTTATTCGTAGTAGTTTATTTAAAGGTATATTTTTGTATCAAACAAATGTATATCTAAAGAAATATTAAACTTATTTTGTTGATAATTGATCAATTGGTAATATGTTTTAATTTTTAATTAGATAATTTAATAATTTCCACAATCTGAAATTACTACAACTAATTACTGCCAGCCTATTTGATTTATTTGAGCATTTTTGAGCCAAAATGTGTTTCAATGAAATTCAACATTGAGAACTGTATTTTGCTAGAATATATCATCATTATTATAAACCATGAAAAATATACATATTTGGTGGTACATCTCTATATTTTGTCTTTTTATAATAGTTTAGAAAGCCCTTCACCAAGTTTGCGACTTTCCTGCAAGACTCTAACAAAATCCTTTTAATCCCCATTTGTTCCTTAGATCCTGTGCTGGTAACTTTCCGAATTTTCGCACCAATGACATTACTAGAGATCCCCCATAAATCTTACACAAATTTGTTAAGCTCCAAAGAGCAAACTTTACACCCTCTCTCATTCCTCCGACCATCCTCCGAGAAACTTACTCAAGTGGCCGCGTGTCGACTGCTTTCGTATTTCGTATCAGCTCAACTGCAATGCGGAGCCGGGTCGAGGCCATTATTTTCACGGTTCAACGATGCGCTAATGCAAGGACAACGTTTGCACACTTTCTCCTGCCTGCCTGCTTTCTCTCTCTCTCTCTCTCGCTCTCTCTTACTGCCTCTCTCCTCCTTCTTTGCTCACAGTTGTGGCTCCCACGTGCTGCGCCATAATTAGGCGGACCGTGTCAAATCCAATAATTACCGAGCGTTAAAAAACTTTCAAGTGCGCCGTGCACACAACCGCAAAACACATGTCGAAGTGGTTGTGGGGGGGAGGGTGAAGGGTGTAGCGGAGGGTGTGGTGCGTAAGAGGATAGGAAACATGAAAAACAAATTGAAGAGCCAACATCCGGTTGACTGGCAGGCCGAGCTGCCGTTGCTTCACTTTCTGCTGCAGCTCCTCTCTCTTTCTCTCTCTCTCTCTCTCTGTGCTGCTTCTCCCTTTGCTGCTGCTGCTGCTGCTGCTGATGACGTCGCCTGCGTCGTTGTCAATGCAACAATGACGACAATCAAATGACGTTTGCATCAATGAGCAATTGGCAAACAGGCAGGCAGGCAGGCTGGCGGGCAGACGAACGGGCTGGATATGGACAAGACCGAGCAGCAGCAAAGTAGCAGAGTAGAAGCAGGACGAGGGCGATAAAAAAAGAGAAAGGCAGCGGGAAAATGATAGCGTGGATTAAACGATTTTTAATGAAAAGCCTTCAGACGGCCGCATGGAATGAATGACAGCGGCTGACATACGCACACACGAAGCTGCAGGAGGATACACAGGACAAGGGCAAGGCACACACACACACACACACACATGTGGCACGAGGACAATGAGGAAAACAGGAGCCTCAGCTGCAATTGCCAGGAAATGCAGGGCAAAAAATTGCATGATTGAAAATTGCACTTGAGGCCGATCGAGCGAGACAGCAGCAAAGGGAAAAGGAACAGAGAGAAAGCCAGAGAAAGAGGGAAAGAGAAAGGGGTTGGTCTGTGGGTACAGGCACACCACCATCGGCTGAGGACTGATACTGACGAGCTGTAGGAAAAATCGAGTGCTCAAAAGAAAACAGCGCTTCAATTGTTATGAAAACGGTTTTCTTAACTGTCCGAAAAACGCTGATATGATGGACGACTTTTCCTAACTCTTTGACCCATTGTCCTGGGTTTTTGTCAAGGGTTCCGCTGATTGGGTTGCACGCGCGTTGTTGTCCATCTTATCCATCTTCAAAGCGGCCTTTTGTTGTCAAGGTGCGGGTCTCTCAAAATAAAGTGGTAGCTGGTCAGCAGAAAAGTGCTCGGCGTTACTGTGAACGGGTGAGGCTTTGAAGTGGCCCATGTTGTGGCCAACTTAATGAAGTGGACATATCAGCCAAGAGTTGCACAAAAAGGAGCTACAACGCAGAAGGTCTGCCTGCCAATTGATAAACAGTCGAGGGTTAATAAAACAAGGCGATTGCTAACCGATAGGAAGTCAAAAGCAGAAGCTCATCAGCAAAGTTGTGGTTAAGAAAATGCCTTAAATGTTAACTTGTAGATAATATAACATGGGTAACTGCTAAAGGCAGGCAAATAAACAAATAGGAGTTATCTAACCAAAAGTGTCCCACTAGGAGATACGCTGTTCCCAGACCTTACATTAATTCATAGTTATTTATCTGTATTCATATACAAAAGCACTCATAGACACAAGCAAACACAAGCCACAAAAAGATGGTCATCCCTCTAAAAATATAGGGTTTTCCTAAAACTCAAATATGCGTTACCTCTGTTTGCTCTATTGCAACATACATACCAAATTGAGTATCTCTAGTTCATATAACTTTCCAGCTATACCCAGAAAACGCTAGTCGGAAATACGAATTTATCGATTAAAAATAAAAAAATTAACCAATAATCCCCTGATATCATACTACAAGTAAATAAATAACACAGTTAACTTGGCGACTTACAACAATGTTGTTAAGGACTAACTCCGGAAGTTCTGTACATATTTTTTAAAATAAACCAAAGCCAGATATTTAAAAAAAAAACAGGTGTTTTTTGAACGGAACGAGTTTTTGATACAGCAAAACAATAATTGATCTGCGTATTGTATACTAGAACTTTAATCGAGTCGGTTATTGGTGCTGATCAAGAATATTTATGTGTTTACTTTACATGGTCGGAGATGCTTCTTTTTGCCTGTTGCACACTTAATCACAACTTCATCCGAGAGAGGGAGTCCCTAAGAAGAGACGCCGAGTTTACTGTGCACCAAACACTGGATACTATCACATTAAAAATACACAATATACAAGAAAAAGAGACATAGTAGAGGAAAACAACTACAACTTTCGACTTATCGCGCAAAGTGACAGAAAGTGAAAGAGTATTTTCGGTATCTGGCGATCTATATCTACAACTACATCTGAATATATACATATGACAGACTATTGGTGCGCCTCGGCAGACATTAGTGTCATATTTGATCAACTTGAGCGCACATGTTGCTAGGCAAACACAGCTGATAAGCGACCCGAGTCCATTACCATTACCATTACCGTTACCAGCGGGACACACGCCATCCTTCAGAGTGGGCAACTTTTTTTGTCCTTTGGCATATCAGCGATGTGGAGGAGAATGTACAGCAATTTACCGCAGTGCGTGGCCCAATATAAATAACCCAAAATGTCGACAGCACATAGCACACACACACAAAGATAGGTTTTGGGGGGGGGGAGGGGGTCTAATTATGCAGCGTTGACAAAAACAAAGAGGACATAGGCGCCAGCACAATGTGAAACGACCCGCCGTGGGGGCCTTGAAAACTATTAAGAAAACATATATTTCTTTTTCAGAAAATGGCGCACGCGGCGCATTTAACACTAATCATTGTCATTATTATCGCTGTGCTGCTTGGCAGTGCGCCATGCGCAGGACTAAATGCCAGCCAGGCAGGACCTCGGGCGCTGTAACATTAAAAATTCATGATCTCAAGTGGTTTGCCGCCTGGTCTCCTCTGGTTTGCTAGTTCGGGTGCCATATTTCACATTAGCCGACAGTAGCGTCGCCTTCAAGTGGGCGATTCTATGGAACTGGCTTGACATATGGCAACGTTCCCGAGCCTCTGGCACAAATTGATCAAGGAATCAATAAAACGGCAATTAACAGCACCGCTCCGCAGCGTACCCCTTCTGTTCCAGAAACGAGTCATTCTTCAATTTGTCAATTTGTCAACTAATGTGAAAGGCAGTTGAACAATTAAAAAGTCTTCGTGGGTTCCAATTTAACAACAGCAACAGAGAGACCATGAAATATGAAACTATTGCTTTGTTTTGTCAGCTCCCTAAAGAAACAAAAATGAGAAATATAATTAAAATTTAATGCAGCTATTCGAATTTGAGCCGCGTTCGAGGTCCAAGCTACTTGAGGCTATCAATAAGTAACTAGACGGAGACATGTAAACTATTTAAACATTTGCCTTCTCGGTTTTTCCTAGGAAAATCATCTCCATGCATGCAATGCCCTCGTTTTCCCGCTCTCCCCTCTCCACTCCACCTCCTTATGCCTGCTCTCTATGCGTGTTTAGAGTCGAGCGCAATTAAACGACGTTTGCTAAGAAGGAGTCGGGAGTCGGAGGAGCAAAAACGTAGCCAAGGAATCATGTTTGATTTCCCCAAAGGGAATAACCACAAAGCAACGACAAAATGATTCATGGCGACCTTATGTAGCAGATGTGGACTATAATACTCCGAGTGCAGGGATCTTGTGTTTTGATATATATATTTTGACTTTGTCACTCAAAACAACCAAATATATCAGATTTCCCTTAGAAGATTATACAATTCGTCGGGCAACTTATTTAACAAAAGACCTTATTTAATCAATAATTAGTTGGTATATAATATATATATTATATATGGTAAATAATATATAATAAATGTTTGGAATAAGAACAAATTAAAGAGATTTCTAGAAACTGTTATACTTCTTGGGATTTTTAATTTTTTTATTTATTTTTTAGCTCGATAAGATTATAGAC
Organism: Drosophila maculinotata; assembly: GCA_035045305.1. Taxonomy (NCBI): domain Eukaryota; kingdom Metazoa; phylum Arthropoda; class Insecta; order Diptera; family Drosophilidae; genus Drosophila; species Drosophila maculinotata. The sequence continues at coordinate 3,854,825 of JAWNPD010000377.1, read as the reverse complement.
ACATTTAAAGTTATTTGAATTATCTTCACTCCCTCTAACTTGCTGCAATGAGTAAATCATTATCGTTATTATCGTCGATATGATGAGTGCCATTTCATACCATATCGGATCATTCGGAACGCTTCAAAAGATAAGCGTTTCATGGTCGACTGCCATAGGAATAACTTTCCGCATTGCGAACGGCAAACACTTAAGGATCATCTGGCTATTTCCTAGTCAAGTACTATCTTACTAGCAGTCTGATTCGTTTTGACTTCCTAGAAGAATAACTTTCGGCATTCTGGGCAGCAAACGGTTTTATATCGTCGTTAGTCCTTTCCATCCATGAGTACTGGGGGATGGAAGCATTATAAATTATATTAGTCATTAAAGAAATCGACTCTTCTTCACTTACCTGATTTCAAACACCCTAAAATATCTGTAGAAATTAGCTTATACGGCATAGAAATTAGCTTATACGGCATACAACGAGTAAACTCACTAATATATAATATTTCTTATTTTTTTACTCTCCAAATCTTTTGTACATTTTAATCCGAACGTTTTCATTTTTAGGTCTGTTTGACTTGAAACGAGACTAGTTACTGAGTATTTTATAGACTCAAGGCAAGGGGCTACAAAATTGTGGCTTCAAATTTTGAAAAACATTTCATGGCATACTTTACCCTAAACAAATATATATGAAAAATTAAAGTAACTATTGGAGAGTAAGAAGAATTGAAAATATTCCATTACGGAATATCCACTGAATAAATATTATATATGTTACCATGAAAATACATCATCACATTTAAATCTTTATTCCCTAAAAATTGATTGACTATCGGAAAATGAAACAAGTAAATTGCTCTAGTCGAGAGTGCCCAACTTCTTCTTCCATAGGCCCCATACTATGTTACATTGAATCGTAAAAAATTTCTTTGTTTATTGTCCGATCGTAATAAAATTTGTAGGACAGAAAGATCTGAGATCAGCGCGTTCATACAGACGGACGGCAGACAGACAGACAGACAGACAGACAGACAGACGGACAGACAGACGGACATGGCTAGACCGACTTGGGTTTTGATAGTGATCAAGAATATATATATATATATATATATATTTGATGGGGTCGGAGATGCTTCCTTATGCCAGTTGTGCACAAAACCATTATACCCTTTTTCCCATTTTGAATGGGTTCAGGGTATAAAAATGCGTTAATAAATATGTATCGGAACAAAATTCTCTTCTGTATGTGCCCAATGTGTTCACACTACTAATATAAAAATGGTATAGTAATTTTAATTTACCAAACAAACGAAAAATATATCCTATGAGATATCATTGCTAAGTAGCACTCAAGGTGGAAAAAGATCTGGTCATAAGGAATTATTGAACTTTGTGTGTGTCAATAATGTTGTATGCTAAAACTATGGCCCATTTCCGTTTAGTATTCAGATTATTTTAGCTTACCCAATGCACAGTGCACATTGCTGTCAATCATGCTCACAGGCAGCACTCAGAGAGAAAAAGCAATAGACATACGCATATATGTGTATGTATATGTATATGAATGACACTTATCCCACTTTGACAAGCAAAAGTCAAGAAAATTAAAAGTGCATTGCAATACAAGATACTCGCACTCACGACAAGGAAATGCCAGAGTCAGAGTCAGAGACAGAGGCAAAGCCAAAGCATAAATGACAGCCATGGGCCAAACACCTGCCTAATGTCAGGCTGAGGCTGAAACTGAGGCTGAGGTGAGCGACTGCTTAAATGGGGAGTGACATAAAATTCAAATTGGAAATTGAAAATCGAAAATCGAAACTACACAAAAGCAACTTGGGGCTCGCACATAAGTATTTCCGGCTTCAATAGTCCCAGAAAGTGCAGATAAGGCATGCCCCGAACGATGTCAACTTGAAAAGCTGGCAAACATTTGTGTGTGTCCCTTGCCAAGCCCAAAGGCAAACAAATTGCCGAGTGTGCCATGATAAAAAATAATGCGAAATCCGTAAACTGTAAACTGTAAACTGTAAGCCGTAAAGCGTTAACCGTATACACAATGCGGAATAATAAGTGTGGCTCCATTTTTCACTTAATTTATGGCAAATATGAGGCCAGTCGATAGACTATAGGGCGAAAAAAAACTCATTGAACGTGCATTTTTAATAGACTTTTAATAACCCACAGAGAGTTGGGGCAAATGTGGTGGCTAAACAGAAAGTGTAATGAACCGCAGCCGCACATCGTGCAGACATTTTCCAAATGAAAAGCCATTGAAAGGCGTTGCCAATGGGCAAACAATGGCGGCAACAACAAAAAAAAGTCAAAGCCGATGCCAAAGCCAAAGCCAGGACACAGCAGCAGGACGAGACGGTGGCAGACAAACAACAATAAAGATAGAAATCAACGCAGACGTGTGCATAAAATATTAATTATCAGCAGTTTACTGGCAGCAGCAGCAGCAGCAACACCAGCAGCAACACCAGCAGCAGCAACAGCAGCAGCAGCAGCTCGACATATTGGCAATGACTCTGAAAAGCCAGGCCAACAACTGACTTTGGCAGACGCGACACGCAATGGAAAATGGCAAAAGAGCTTGGCAATGGCATTGGCATTGGCATTGGCATTGGCTGCTTCTGATGTGGTGGCATGGGTGCGGGATGTTGCATCGAGTTTGGTGCTTAAAATTAGTAAGCTTGCCAGTTAGGATCAGGCTGGCAGCAGCAGTTGGCGCCATTGATTACTGACTCAATCTAGCAGGCAACATCGTCCTGTGGCTTTGTTTGGCTATTCTGGCTAGAAACCAGGCTGCCGTATGCGGCTAGACGAAAGTGCATTAAACGCAGATGTGTGCATGGGACGGGGAAAAAGGGAAACAGTAGGCGAAAAGGGTTGCCAGCAAAGGCAGCTGCACAAGAAAATCATTTGTTGGTATGTAGCGGTGTATGTATGATAAGATCCCAGGGCGTGTAACACTGCACATTGCACACTGCACTAATTGCTGACATTTCTATCAATCTAGCAGATATCATCGACGAAATCAGAGCTAGAAATTAATGAAAGACTAATCAGTCACTGGACTGCCATCTATCAGAGAGGAAACAATGTGTTACATTGAAAAGTGCATTTCATTATGTAGACTTTCGTTTGCTTGAATTTTTGAAAAAGCTAAAATGTTTTACACTCTGATAACATCAAAGATATTTATTTAACCTGCTTATCGCAGAGGTAGGCTAAATTATTCTTACGCGTATATCATAATTGGTATACTCTGATTAGACTGATTAATTGAATTGTATCCATTCCCTCTGACAATTTCTATTAGAATAACACACTCAGGTGATCAAACATGTAACTTTGAGTAACAAATGCATTAACACTCTCCAAATGTATTTAAAAATGTCCGACTCCAAAAAGTACATACATATGTATATTTGATCTAAATGGAATTATTTCAAAATCCTGCTCTTGTCATTTACCATTTTTCAGAACGTTTTTATTAAATAACTAAATTTATATGTCACCAGCTGGACTCCGGTCTATATGAATATGAACTCTTCGGCTTTGCGGAAGATAGATATTATATCTTCTACCAATGAAAACTGTCGGATCGGATCATTTTCTTATGTAGTTAGTATTGGAATATGAATAGAGAAATTGTAGTATTAGCATTTATAAAATTCAATCACACTACTTTATAAATAATTTCAATATAAGTGTTTGCTTTGGTTTCCATGGCCAAAAAGAAACCTTAAATCTTTCAGAAACCCCAATCTCATAACTCTAGAATGTTTCAAGTATACAGTAATATAAAATATGTTAATTACGTGTTCCTTAACTTTTGCGTAATCCGTAAATTCTTCGTTTAGCCCTGCTTCAATCCGTTTATGATGTTCAGTTTCTTTTGCAGGATACCTCCCAAGATGGTCCTTGGTCTGCGAATGGGTCTAACACCGCGTCCCCGCCTCCAGCCAGGTCGCCTGCCTCCTCTGCCATGACGACCCCTCCTCGTTGTGGTTTCCACATCAGTGACATCAGGTGCCAGTGTGGTTGTTGTTGCCTCCTCATCGTCATTGTCCTCAGCCACACATTCGGCGTCCTCCTCGTTAATGGGATCGGTACAGTCGACGCAATCTGCATTTTCAGGTTCCACGGCACAGGTGACTGCCTCTCCCATGGGCAGGTGAGCAACAAGTATTGCCAGAAAAGCACAGCTCAGAATGATGCCTTTGGTTCTCATCTTTAATATATCAAGTAGTTTCAATGACAATCTTTAAACAAGCTTATGGGTTTTTATAGCAGCTCAGTTGCCCAAAAATTTGCCAAGTTTGCACAGCTGTTTTCGAATTGTTTTTGCCAAATATTATCAGTGAACGATTAACGAAGACATTCTGAACAATATTAATATTTACATTGCATTGTTTACTGGTTGTTTGCATTTAAATATTTAAGCAGCTGTCGTTTGTTTGAGAAATTAAATGTTTTAGAAACGTGATTAATAATTTGGGGGAACTCTCAAAATGTTAATGGAGAGTGTTATATTTTGGGAAGCTTAACAAAATTATAGATGAAATTGACTTTTGAATGCAGTTTTGGGTGATTTAATCATTCTTATGCTATATTGTATAGAACTTTCTGTAGAATATTTCTTAAAGTTAGAAACTATCTCAGTTATTAGAGAAGAGAATATAAAGCTATGGCAAGTTTAGCAATTATTTTTATTTGGGAATACCTGGTATCACAATATATATATATATATATATATGTAATGACAATACTTATCAACACATTGTTTGCTCGAGAACGATTCTTCCCCCGAATCGTGTCCTTCAGTATTATTTGTATTCTGCCTACTTAAGCCTCGTTCTCAATCTCATAACAAGCTGCTTAATTAATTTTTCTACACTCTGCTGCTGGCGTTACTAAGCAGCAGCAGCAGCAGCCGTAGCATAAGGAGCTGGACCAGGACCCACCCACTGAAAGACCCGTCAAACAGTTCCAAATCATGCGTGAACATTAATTCGATTTGCGCAGATGTGTGCCAATCGGGGAAACCGTCAAACTATCTGCAGGATAGCGCAGGGCAGGACAATGAGACGGGCGTCGAGAGTCGCCGGCTTTCATTTCGCATATTGTTGACAACAACACAGAAACAGAACCCAGCAATGGTGTGACAGATATTCAATGGACTAACCCCTCACACACACACACACACACACACACATACACTGATAGAAAAACCTGAGGCAAATATTCGTACCTGACAGTCAGCGCTAAATGTAGTGAGTGTCCCCTGTAGCCAGGAATTGTCCACTTGGGTCTCGCTGTGTCACTAATTGTGCACAATATGAAGGATACCTGTGTGTGTCTCAGTGTGTGTGCGAATGTGTGTGTGTGTACTTGGAACTGAGAACCCGTCGTGCTGCCGCCCAGTGTCCGCTGTCCGCTGTCTGCTGTTGACTGGTGGTTGCTGTCGCTGTTGTCTGATGGTTTTGCTGGTTCTGCGGGTCCCGCCACTCCCACCCCCTGCTACCATGCTGTGGCTATGGTTGACCATTAGCTGCGGAGTTTTTTGCCTTTTGATCTACGTGTGTGTCTGTTTGCTGTGTGTAATGCAATTAATGTGATTTTTGGTTGCAAATTAAACGTATTTATCAGCGTTTATCAATTAATTTTAATTTTCATTTACGGTCGACCGATTCTCTGAGGCTTGACAAATTATCAAACAATGATTAAACATGGCACTTTTAATGTGTTCACATCGACTTTAATTAAATATAAGTAACTCAGTATGTGTGTGTGTGTGTGCGTGTGTGCTTGTAAACAGAAGCAGTCTCCAGGTCAAACATTGATCCATCTCGCAACTTCCTACAGCGCCAAAATCCCCAACCTTAACAATACATTTCATTTCTCTTCTCCTTCTCCGCGCCCCCTCCAAACCAAAATCTCTTTCTGTCCCGCTCTGTTCCTCCATTACTGCTCTGTCTCTATTTTACAATTTCTGTGGTCAATTGTATACTCTGTAAAATGTGTAACCATAAGAGATATACTGATTGTTATATACAAAATAAATCGCTTATTTCATGGAATTTCAAAAATTCAAAATATTCAATTGGTAGTACATAAAATTTCTATATAAATATTATTGGCTTCCCAATGATATATAAATATTATGAGTAACAAAAATTGGTTTGATTTATAATCACTTATATTTGGTTTATTTAATTTTAATTTATTTTAATTTTTAGTTTGTGTTTCAGACTTGATTGATGATTCCAATGTTTTTCGAGTTTAATTATCAAATGAAAAATAATATAATAAATTTAACAATTTTTGAATTGTTTGAAATATAACTTACTTCACCTTCAAGCTGAGCTAATAGTTTTATTACGCACAATATATTAACAAATAAATATATTTCTATAAAGTTGTTCTCTTCTTTATCACGGGAGCAGGGATGTTGCCCCAAATCGAACTGAGCAGAGCGAGAGCAATGCTGAACGGGATTGGAAAAAATGAAAAAATTATGGAAGATTGAGTGATTTTAAATAATGTCAAATGAGATATGAGTAATATACTAAAGACATGGATTTAGACTGGTAGTCCTCGGGCTCATATCCTATCGATCGTTTTTCTAGGGCATTTCACAGTTTGGCTACATGCCGAATTTGGCATCCGAACTTGTTTTTGATAATTTATTTGATTTGGACATGGCTGTTACCACGCCCCCCGATTGACACCGCCCATCGATCATCCCTTCTGGCTATGCTAATAATGTTTTGTAATTTATTTTCAACATGTTGACAGTCGACGCGCATTTCGAGCCGTAAATTTGTCGAATTTACCATTATTATTGCAGGCAGTTGTTGTCGATTCTGATGTTGTTATTGCTATTGTTGTTGTTGTTTTTGGTTTTGTTGTTGAAGCTGCCGTTACACATAATTGATTAAAGGAAATTATATAAAAGGTGCAAACTGCCGCAATTTGATGATGCATTTTGATGGCATTCAGAGGTTTTTCGGATATCCATTTCAGTTACGCATCACAGTACGAGGGGATAATGGGTAGTTGTTAAATTGCGTAGTTCTGCACATGGGTTTATGTGCACTTCAATTTAAGTTGATCGTTGGAAATTGATAATCAGATATCTCAACAGTTGCAAACGTTTTGGTTGTTGCGCGATTTGTTTGGGGCATGTCTTTGGAAGTGTTAACTGCATTTTTATAAATCTGTCAAATATTTAGGATTAATAAAAACAAATAATATAATAAATGATATGTGTCAACATTAAACTCAATTTACGATTGGGGCCCTTAAAAATCCGATACCGATGAATAGATATAATTTAATCATGTTAAAAATTTGGTTTATCTATACATATTTTTGAAGATTTACTTCTTTGATAATTAGCCTGAACCAAAGTGGATTAAAAGTTTATCACAGGCATTCCCGACCCATATATATTGTCGACTCAAATTTTTCTAATATTTCATGGCATACGTTACACCATACATGTACATATGGAAAATTGAAGGAGCCATAGGAGAGTGAGTATCGATAAAATCAAATTTCTGAATATATGCATATTAAATATGTTTGTGGTCGATTTCTTAGTGATAAAATGAAATTTAATAACACAAAGATCGAAAACAAGCTCGACCAAAATGACCAAAGTGCACAGAAAAATACCAGATTGAATTCCACGTGAATACCACAGCGAGGGAAACTATTCAATAAATGCAACCGCAGCAACAACAAAAGTGTCGAGCAAAATTTAAAGTATGCATACTTTCCCCGCACCCACTCCGGGTGCCGTTGCACCCGCCCCTAGGAACTCGCATGCCACACAGAAGCGAGGCAAACAGAAAAATTAAATTAAGTTTATTGACATATTGCTAATTAGACAGAACATGACAGCGTATCAAGATTTATAGCGCCCGATAAGCAACGGCAACGGCAACAGCAACAGCCCCAAACATTGGAAGCCGCTCTCAGTCCCCGTCCGAAGACGGATCAATGAACGCATTCATTTTAATTGGAGACATGGAAAATATGTCAAACAAAGAACATGAACGGCAACAAAAAATGCTCGCCTCTCTAGCAAAGGCATAGGAAAGTCGACGCTCTAATTAAATGCACTTGAGTATGCCACAGCAGCAACAGCAGCAACAACAACAACGAATGCAATCGTGTGCATGTATATATGTGTGTGTGTGTGTGCTACGGTTCACTGGAATTTATGTGCTGGCCCTCAACTGTCTCGTAAATCTCACAAAAATCTCAAAATCGTCGTCTGCGAAAAACTATGAAAAAAGCGCATAAAAATTGTTCAGTTGTCGAACATTTTTGGATTTGGTTTTTTATTGTTTGTTTGGGCAATATTTACCTTTTAATAATGCTCGGTGTCTAGTCGTCACCCCGCAATTCCAGATATCGCAGGCACCGATAAAGGGAGGAAGCCACGTTCCACGTTGCAGTTGTTGTTGTTGTTGTTGTTGTTGTCGCTGCAGTGCTGCCACGAGATAGCAACATATTTTTTGTAGCTCTTGTTGCTGTGTGTAGCACACAAATTGCTGGCGTGTGTCATAAATTTTGAGCATAGAACACCGGAAAAAACGATGGCAAAATAACTGAATATAACTGCCACTGCAAATGAAAATGAAAGAAAATTTTATATGAAGCCAAGTCGACTATTGCATGCTCTGTCTAAGTGGAACGAAAAGCTAAGATCAGTGAAAACCGTTTAGCATAGCCCGAATTATTTGAGATATATAGTTTTAAATACTATATTTTCAACATGTTTCTTATATATATGTGCGACATATGGTATTAACAATAAATAAATAATAAAAAACAAATAAGAAAGACATCATATAAATAAAAAAATAAAAAATTGAATTATAATATTTGATCTTTCATCACCTAGAAAAAATGTAATTAAATATTTATTTACTTAGTTTGTAGATATATTTTGAAAATATACTTTTCAGAATGATAATAATATTCTGCCTCAATATATTTTCAAAGAAATATAAATGGCCTACAATATATTTAAAATAAAGTGACACACGTGAGTATTATATGTTTGTACTAACACAATATATTTAAATAACAATTTACCACATTATATATATATATAACGTGAAGGAAACATCTTCCATATTTTTAACCAATTTATAGTTTTTTAATTACCATGAGCCAATTATTATTCAGGAACCAAATGTTGTTACTCATGCAGAGAGTTCACTTAAGATAAAAGTGGTTTTGATAAACTTTCGAAATTTCAAACTACTAACTTTTATGTTACTAATAAGACTTGATCAAGTCCCATTTACGTCTAGTGTATTATTATATTGAGGAAAGAATATTGCATGAAAATTGCGCAAGTTATTATATCTATGCGAATTCAAGACTTTCATATTCCAACCAGATATTGGATTTGAAATCTCAGCCAACTTCATGCCACGCTTAAAGTGCCACATGGTGCTCATAGGGAAACAAAAACCCTGAAGCGCATACATTGTCACATACTCGTAAAATGTACGACATTGGCCATTGTTTTGACATATTTTTCATTGTAATTTTTTTTGTATTTTGTAGAATCGCCCTATATGGTATTATTAGTATTTTGTGTTCACATTTCATTTGGCTGCATTTGGTTTGCTTTGTTAACTGCCAAATGAAATAAAGCACTGTAAAATTGTCTGGCATAAACTAAAATATGCATTACGAGTAAAATGGAATGACATCTACCTACATCGACATCGGACATGGAGCGGTATTACTTAATGCACTTTCCGTGTAGCCATCTGTATGACTTGCCTCCCTCCCTGATCCCCCCGATACCCCGGTCACCACTATTTCAACCTGTCGCACAATTAAAACAAGAAATTACATTGATTTATTTGCCTTTTGTTCGGCTAGCAGCGAGTTGTAAATTTTCTTAATGCTACATAAATATTTAACTGAATGCATTAATAAATAGACGCTTAGTTGCTATACTTACCATATTTTTCCCAAGCATAATCAGACTCTTTGTATTGATTTATGAACTTAACACTTTGCCTGCCCCTCACAATGGAAACAGACCACCAATAAATTATTGAAACAAGCTGCCTGAAGTGGAAGGGGATGGGGAAGGGAAAGGGGAAGGGGGCCATACATTGACTTCTTGGTCTGTTGTTGCTGTAGTTGCTTATAAAGCGCTTTTTAGTGTCTTAATTTGTGTGTTGAATTGTTAAAGCCTGTTGATGGAAGTGTTGATAAAATAGCCAATGAGGCAATGGCAATATACAATGGATAAGAAATAAAACGGCAGTTCATTAGGTCAGCCTTTAATCTGCGGAATTTCATCTAAGAGCTGCTATATGAACCGATCAGTTGATTAATTATTTCCTGAAATGCTCAAAGCTTTTTATTTAGTTATCTACTGAACTCATTACTTGATCAAATTCAAATTGTTGTGCTATTTATATTTATATGTATAATAAATTTAACGCTGGGTATTTCCCAAGTTTCGAGAAAGTGGTGAAAATGTGTCGAAATGAGTGATAAACACATCTTCAAACCTATGAAGCAGATGTATGAACTCAGATAAGTATTTATGTATGAATAGGCTGGTTCTAAGGTATCTCCTAGTTGGGCACTCTCGATTACTTGTTATTATGGCATACCGAATACTTCACCAAATTCAAATTTTTGTTTAATATATATAATATTTCAGATTATTTATTTTTATGACATAATATTAAAATGTTTTTAGACTGGAATTTGTGTGTGAAAATGCCTGCACTCATTATTATATTTTTTGTGAGCAGTAACAACCGACTTAATTGTATTTTACTGTTTCTGCAATAGACTACAGAATTACCTATTTTGATTGACTACCTACATATGTATTTAAGCGGACACATTGATTACTTAATAAGTGCAGCAAAGCAATTAGCAGTTATGACTTGCACTTACCAACCCCAAGGAGTGGCACCATTAACTGCCTGCTAATTACTATAAGACAATCGGGCCCCCGATTTGTGCACACTTTTAAAAATAGCCCTCGGTTGACTGTTGTAAAATAAAACGTTAACTGCAGGCAGTTCCCACAATCAAATTGCAATTAACCCTTTAAGGGCTTTGGCATGAAATGCATCGATTGACAATTCCACACTGTTGCCCACCGTGGGCGGTTTGGGCTGTCTGGGGGGCGGGGCAATCAAAGTTGCGAGTCAAAGAATCGACAAGTTGCACACAAAACTTGACAGCAAAATTGGCATATGCGTTGAAAAATTTCCGGCTCGCCGGCTATGCGAGGAGTGAAGGAGCGGTGGCAACCCTGGTAGGCAGACGGGCGGGCAGGCAAAGAGACCAGCAGGCAGCTGGGATAACTAATAAATGGGCAGGTCCTGTGAGTGCCATGTGTGCCTATGTGCCTATGTGCGTGTGTGCGTGTGTGCGTGTGTGCGTTTTGTAATCCTGCCAAAGTTGACACATTTTGCAACGTCAAACGGAAATTGGCTGCAGTCGCAGTCGGCGTTGGTTTCTTTATAGGATTTCCATGGTTTACATTTGCCATTGGCATGAGCAGCAGCCAAAAGGTACATCATCTCTTTCGTCCTGCTCTGCCCGCCTACTGTCTACATGCCAGCCGGGCCTAATTGGCTTGACTGCAGGATGGGTGCTAATTGCAAGTGATTTGCATTTAGCTGTTAAATCAGCTACGCTCCGGTTTTTCGGTAAATGCAAACGTCAAGCAGATTTACCATGTAAGCTGTGTAAGGAAGAATGCCCCTTAGAATTGGGATTACAAAAGCCCTGGAACTGAGCGGAGCACTGAAAGCGGATCAGCCTGCGAGTGAGATCTTCAAAAGATTACAACAGCAGCAAATGGAAATAATGCAGTCGTTGTTATTGCTTGACAAGATAATGTCAGAAACTGACGGGCTGTGATGCAGTTGGGATCAGCAAACGAGGGAAAGGTTTTCATGACATAGGTATCAAGTAAATCAGGCAGGAAAACTCAACTGCCTATATTGATAAACAATACATCAACTTAAAATCCCTTCTTTTGTTGTTTATTATGCATACAATTTTTATAAGGAAAACTTTACTTATATAAACTATAAACTATGCTACTAAGAAATATAAAAAGTACTGAGAACTAATCAAGTGGACTTTCCATACAAATATTTAGGCAGCAACCCACCATTTCAAATTGACAAATAAAGTTATATCTTTTAGCTTTTATGTCATTATCTTAGAATTTCAGCTTAGGATATCTTGTATATGTTTCTATACGTAATTACAATGGCAAAAGTTCATGCTTGTTACATAATGTTACAAATCAAATTGTGAAATAAGAAGACTTCAATAATAAATTACTTTATATCAAGAGTTTCAATGTTCATAAAATTTTAAGTAATTTTACCCCTTGTCAAAGTTTGATTGGAACCAATTCCAGCATATTATATATTTATACCCTTGGTAAAAAGGGTATCAAGAAGCTCTGCTAAAGTATATAAGAGACAGAAGAAAACATTAAAGTTTATATATTCTTGATCAGCATCAACTGCCTAGCCGATCTACGCAAGTCGGACAGTGTATATAAAGCCAAAAAAAGCCAATAACCCAGTTTTGGCTTTGCCAAGAACATAAAATAACTAATCAGCTGTACCTTTAGAGTGATAGGTACAACACGCATAAATGACATTCAAGTTATTCAAAACGGATCTCTGTTAAGCCTTATAAAGGGTTTGCATGAAGCTATACCCTCAAACCATGGCATCATTAGCATCTGCTGCCACACGCTTTTCAGGCAGCAAGTCAATCCCAGCTGTGCTCTAATTTCCACAAGCACTTCCCTCTGGCTGTTTTTGGCTCGGACTACTTGGAGTCCAACCCCAGGAAGGTAGCACAGCCAGAACAGGCATAACAAAAACTGATGCTCACCTTCCCCCCAGCGAGTGGCAGCCCTGCAACCCAACCCTAAAATCGCAGTCATGGTAATCATTTATCAAACAGCAAGCGGAAAATTCAATATTTTTTCAAGACGTCGCGCCGTTGAGTTGATGTAAAAAATTAATTAAATTATGAAATTTTATACCCCAAAGCAAATATTTAATTTAATAACATTATTATGCAGCTCGGGTGGTAAGTGGGCGTTGTGATGGGCGTGGACGCACGCACCAGCACGCGGCAAAAAGTTTAGGGGGTGTCGGGGGGGTTGTTGCAAGCAATATGCAATGCCAAAATATATTTACACGAATCCCTCAGGTGGCAGCCAGCCCAGGATAATAAACCACGCGCGTGTCCTGCAAACCAGGCAAACAGGAAAATATATTTTCTTTTGCCAGTCGCCTGGCCGCCTGCCTTGCTAATTGCCAAAAATCATTTTTCAAGCGTTCAGCTCTCCGTTATACTTTCAAAATACATATTTTTATTTTTCAAAAACATTTTACAGTCAGTTTCAGTAGGCCGGGTCACGTGGCTATGGCTGCCGCTCTCCGGCTGGTTCCGGGCTTCAGAGTGCCCCGTAAATTCGCGTAATCAAAAAATAAACAAACTTAATAAGCAGCGTGCGTGGCTCCGTGCCTCTGTATATGTATCTGCCTCGGCCTCGGCCTGTGTCTCTGCCCTTGCCACTGCCTCGCTGTGGTCGCTTTGATGCAGTGCCATGCCCCCCTGCCCCCCAGCCCCCTGCCCACTGACCAAATAAGCCCGACTTCACCGGTGCCCTCTTGTGGTCTCTGTTGCATGCAAAATGCCAAAAATTCAACAACAATGGAAACAACAACACGATGGCAACTCGCTTCCTCCCTTCGGCTTCAACTGTACTTTCCTCTCATAACTCCTCGAGTAGCCTCAAAAGTCATGTGACTCACATGCTTTACTTGCTCTACCTATGGGGACATTATCAGATATACAGATCACTCTTCTATGCGATTCTCATAAACTTGAATATCGCTGATTTAATTTATATATTATCTTTATCTCTCTCTCTCTATTCATTTAATAATTTTTTATATTTCTTAAAATGTATTTTTATGGCCTTCTCCCGACATATAGTATACATATATATATATTTATATTTTTTTGATCAGCTTTTTTGACATTGGCAAATGCAAAAATGTAAATATTATTCACCTCAGATCATTTTAGATCAGGTTCTGTCAGCACTGCTGATTTATACACTGGTAATACCAGCCTGGTATATAAGTCGTAATTGTGCGAATACAAGAGAGTAAGATTGCAAGTTTTATTCACCATGCAACGTCGATATCGATCGTGAATTCAGAAGTGCTCCTCTAGAATCTAGATGATCTTAAGCTTTTTGCACTTGTACTGTTTTTGGGTTCGTACTTTTTACGGTTGTTAAAATTGTGTGCAACATTTTAAAGAGCCAATCCCACGATTTTTTCCCAATAGTTCTTGACTATAAATCAAACTGCAGCTACAGACCCGCCGCGACTACATCCTTCCATCCTTCCATCCTTCTATATACACCCATTCAAAAACCAATACTTCACTAATTGCTAGGCTTAATAGGCATTAAAAGCAATGCCCAGCAGCGTCGCCCATGTCCAGGCCCTAACAATGCCCAGCTGGGCAGCTGCCGAGAGCACTGGTGTTGGGTAGTGTGGGTGAGTGGTGTGGTGTGGTGTGGTGGGGGAGAGTACAGCGCACGCACAGGATAATAAGCGCACGCCAGGATGCTTTTGTACAGTGCCTGGGCAAATAAAATTAGAAATTTTACGTTTTCAAAAGCGGCGCTGAATGGGAAGCGGGCTTCACTCTGCGCTTTAAATATGAATGCAAACTACCGAGGGGTGGAGGGAGTGGAACGGAGTGGGTGGGGTGGTGGATTGTGGTGGTGGTGGTGGTGCTGCTGCCGCTGGAGGATGAAATGTGAGCCACACAAAATTGCATAGAATGTTTAAAAGTTGCAGTTGCAGCTGCTGCCTGTCCCGTTTTGTGCCTAGTCTCAGTTCCATTTGAAATCCCCTGAATCTCACTGTCCCCCCACCACCCACAACCTGCTGCCCAAACAATTCCATGAAATTAGCTAAAAGTTCTTCTGCTGGGCTTCTAAAAGAGGAAGCCATTTTTAGGCTCAAGCCGCGAGCGATGAATGAGCACAAATTGTATAACAGATGAGCAGCAGCTGAAAAGGCGCAGGGAATAGAAATAAGAGCAAGAAGCAGAACAGAAGCAAAATAAAAAGAAAGAGACAGAGACAGAGAAAGCAAAAGGAAAAGAAGAGGAGAAGAACAAGAAGAAGAAGCAGTTGCTGCAAAGCTGTCAAGATTTCAAGAAGAAGCATGCGAAATGTAAAGCTCACAATTCTATGCCAATTTTAATTGAGTGCAAACGGGAAGCGCAGTGGAAGTTAATAAGCTGAAAAGAAGACTTAACGAAGAAGAAAGGAAGCGGTGAGTAGGGGAGTACGGGGGTACTTGAGGAACAGGCGAAAAGTGGACAGTTTAGAACAATTGTTGGCAATTAAAAGGTGTGGCAACTACGAAAACGAAAAACCTAAAAGCCTCGGTAAGTTTGTGGATTTACAATGGAAATCTTAAAAAAAAAATGGAATAGTAGCTTAAATGGTAACTATCAATTATTAATAAGAAAAATTCTATGAAAACTTTTGGAAAATATATATTAATCTACTTAAAGGTTGCTTTTGAAGTTTCCAATGAATTTTTAAAAATTAGTTTGGTCACCTGATAAAGATACGGATTGGATGTTATTATTATTAATTAAATGAAAGAAAAAAATAAGAAATCATTTTAGTAAGTAGCAATAGAAATGAGTAAAGTATCTCCGATAAAGTGATGACATGAAATGGGGATTTGTATAATGTATTAACAGAACAGAAATTTCCTTCTTAAGATTTTTTAATTATATATTGAAGACTTAAGAGAGAAAAGCATACAATTTAATAAAAATGTTATAATTTGTTGATACTTTCCGACACTTTCGTTTCTTAGAGGCATTCCATATTTAATATAAATAGTTGATTGCCATTCTTATGATCTATAAAACGCGGTTAAGCTTCGCGATTGGGCGATTGGGCAAATTGCTGTCCTCCTTCCATGAGCCCCATTTACTAAGGTAAATTTCATCTTAAATAACTTCTTTGATTATTGTCCGATCGTCAGGGGAATAAATATTTCATAAAAATGTGAAGATCGTGTATTTTCATTATAAAATATATAATATCTCAGTGGATATTCCGAAATTTCGATTCTCACTCTCCCATTCTTACTTTAATTTTCCATATGTATATGCTTAGGGTAAAGCATGCCATGAAGTGTTTAAAAAATTTAAAGCGACAATTTTGTAAACCCTTACTAAAAATGTAGAAATTATTCAGTAGCTAGTCTCGTTTCAAGTTGAACAGACCTAAAAAAATAAAGGGTTTCAATAAAAATGTACAAAAAATTATTAGTAAATATAGTGATATGCCAATGCGGTAAGTAGTAAAAAGTTGTATTAATAAAGAACTTGTGTAATTGTTAATTTTGTTCTCCCTCAAAGCCTTTTCCTGCTCGCTGTGCCAAAAGTTATTCTTTGAGGATATGCTAAATGGTCTAAGATTCCGCGTTTCACTTCGAACTGAAGACTATATATATGAGTGCCCGACTAAGAATTTAAGGAAGTCGGACAGCTTTTATTTCAAATTTTGGGTTTGCTTGCTTCAAAACTGAGGGAGAAAGAGAGAGTACCAAAATTGGAAATCACACATAAAAAAAAATCGACATTATGTGACCGATACGAATATAAAAAAATATATTATGTATACATATACACATTTTGAAATCAAAACTGATCATATTATATATTTACTTAATTTCTTTCTGTAATAGACTTGAACGATATAGCTTTTTGCTTGTTCACAATATTAAGAATGTTTATAAATATTATTTTACATTATTTTACCAAGTTTATTTAAAAAAGCATCTCATTTCACAGCGACTAGAACCCGGTACCACCCCCTCGTTTGGTCTAGCATACTATACATCTTGCACTCGTAACATCAGCATCCAATGCTTGAGGGCAGCAATATTCGTTAAATGTTGGCGACCAAGCCCTCCATCATAAAAACTCGTAAAAAACTGCAGGCACAAACAAAAGATCAATGGAACTGACTTTGAATGCTGTTTCTGTGTGGACTGATCCCAAAAGTGTTGTGGTTGCTGTGCCTTAATTAAAAAAGGAAAAAATAAGAAATCATTTTAGTAATTAGTAATAGATTGACATTCTAAATGTTCAAACAGTTTACAAACAGTTAGTTAATAAGAGCTAAATTGGTAGCTTTTGCATACTAGTCTCAAATTAATTTCATTTGAATTAAGTCGAAAGAGAGGCAAAAAAAAAACCGTTTGCCTCGCACCCAATTGAAAATCATTTGCAGAACGTGAAAGCAGCATGGAAATCTGTTAAAGCACCGCGGGTCACGCGATTTAAAAATGTCGCCGCGCGCGAAATTGAAATTGAAATGCAAATCTCAAAAATGCGCAGAGTATTTTTTTATGCTTTTCTGCCCGTGGCAGCGGATGAAGTGCGTCTGTCCGGGCAGCTGGCGAACTGAGCTTGCCTGCTAGTCGAAATGCCAGTCACGTCTGACGATTTGTAATCGAAACGAATCTTATGGTCATGACAGAAGTTTTGAAGTTTGCATAGCAGAGAATCGCCATTGAAATTAGTTGAAGTCTGAAGTTGACAGAGAAATGCAACAGTGTTGAAAGATTTAAGTGCGGAATTTCTGGTGCTGCTGGGCAGTCGAGTGGAAATTGAAGCTTGGCGTAAGATTACCAAACGAGCTATTTTAAGTTGACAATTTACAGATTTGAAATATTTAAAAGTCCTGAAAATTTAATTTAAGGCAACTCGATTTTTCTTATATCGATAATTATTATTTGCATAATATATCTTGAAGCAATTTAAAAGTCAAAACTATATATAAAATAAAAATTATACAAATAAACCAAATACTAAATACTATTTATAACATTTTTTGATTATTTGGATTATTAATTAAGCGTATTTTGCGTAAGCCAGCGAGAAAACGTCTTTAAGTATTCCAAACGGAATTGAGATTCTTTCTAATTACAATTTGCTTGGAAGTTTATGCAATGATTTCTAATTATGACTTTTTACTACAATCATTCCATTCATTTGGAAAGTTCAAGTTTTCAATTAGCTGGCGGGCCATTTTCTCCCCGAGTCCCTCCAAAACCCAACTTGACTTCCCCACCCCTTATTGTGCTATCTGCAGCAATGCACATTGAATTCTCGTTTCGATAACAATTAAAAGTTTCGCATTTGAGAAATTAATTTAAAACAATTACAGCGCACCGAACAAAAAGAAGACAGATATAGAGCGATAGAGAGAGAGAGAGAGAGAGCGATGGAGAGAGTGAGAAAGAGAACTGGTTGATTCTGCATTTGCTGTCATAGATGCGACTTGCAAGTTGCAAGTTGGCAACATGGCAAGCTGTAAAAGTTGCTGCCTGCCTCCCTTCACCTCCCCCAGTGGGCTTCGTTGGCTGCCCTTAGCTGCTGGGACGCTGGGACTCAGCTATGCATCCTTTTTCCTTTTGTGTGTCAAGTTTCATGGCGCTGACCCAATTTGCTGGCTGACTTTTCATTTTCACTCGATGCAATAACTCTCAGATCGCAGGGTTGGGTCCGTAAGCCCGGCGACCATAAAGCGACAACGATGCCATCGATGGTTCTGTTGCAAGTTTCCAACTGCAAGTTGCAAGTGTGGGCCTGGCATTGTCCCCTTTTGGATGCTGATGTGGCACGTTTATGAGCGCACACTGAAAAATCAGCGTTTTCTCTCGATTCAAAATCAAATCAATTATCGCCAAAATCAATTACGCCAGTGACAGAGATGGAGAGAGAGAGACAGAGATAGCGAAAGCGAAAGGGAGACAGCGTAGAGAAGTGCTGCACTCTTGACAGTGGTTTTCAGACAGCTTTTCTTCGAGGCTTGCTGCCAATTTCATTGCACACTCTTTGGGGTGGATAGGGGGGTTGGGGAGGTTGGGCAGGTGTTCATTCCCGGAGGCTTCTCTGTTCACTGTTCGTTATTTCATGCATTCATTTGGCAATGCCGCACGGCGGCTCCAGCTACACGAGAAATGCATCCATCACGTGACTTGTTATGCCTGACATTTGATTTTTGCATGTGGCGCCCCCAAGATGCAGTTGCCAGCTGCACTAGGAGCATTAGCCGGAGAGGGAGGATCGGACGGTGTCTGACTTAAGCCGCAAATCACCCAAACGAGCGTGTCCAAAATGTCCTCATTGCTCCTTGCTGTTGTTGCTATTTCTCTTGTTGCTTTTCTTGTTGTAGTGCATGATTTGCAAAAAGCTAGCAACTACTGATACACTTTAAAAAATATTATATATTCAATACAATCATTGAATTTGAATACCAAAAATGGGTACAAAATTGATTTGCGATCAAGTATACTAGGGAATTGATAGAACGTGTGATTTAATTAATTCGTAATTTAGCAATAAACAGCTAAACTTTGAGTATCTTTTTCAAATTTTTATATATTATTTTTGAATAGAGTCGTTCGTTCAGCTTTTATATTACCGGCAACTACATTTCTTCGTATAAGACACTGAGTATTTAATACTACATTTCTGATTTTTAATTAAAACAGGTAAAGAGAGGGAAAGAGATCGCTGTTAAGATGAACATTTACACTAAGTTAAACCACATCAATTCCGTGATGTATGAAATGTAATGTATTATTATGCAAAAATCAATATCGCAAGGAATTTAATTTCAGAAGCCTTTTTTTATTGTGTATGCTATTGAAAATTCAAGAATTCAAGAAGCTGCAAATTGATCAACTCCTGCGACTGCCACAAGGGATTGGCAGCTTGGACCTGAGAGCTGAGAGCTGGCAGCTGGGGCTAATTTACTGGCCGCTGTGCAATTGAGCTTGGGCGTAGGTGAAACACAGCCAGTTTCTTGTTACTTTTCGATACCTTGGCATTGTTTCGTGGCTTTTGTTTCTCGTTTTGGGATGCAATTTGGTCGACATGCAACGTTTTTCGTCAGACATCAGTAATTTATAAGCTAAAAGCTTGTGACAGCTTTTAAAATCAGTCCCCATGCATCCAGATAATTTGTGTGAATATTTAATATCCGTTACCATAATATCATTTAATTAATAATACATTTGTGATATGCAGAATTAATTATCAGTCCAATGTAGATAGAGTGTTAGTTATATTGTTTGTTACGAAATATGTAACGCATCTCCGATCCGTCTGTATGACGGAGCGTTTTCAAAGACTATAAGAGTTAAAGTGCTGACATGAAATGTGGATTTGTATAAAGCATTAACAGAACAGAAATTTCCTTCCTCAGGGAATAAATATTTAATACATATGTGAAGATCATTTATTTTCATTATAAAATATATAATATACATATATGAGTGGATATTCCGAAATTTCGATTCTCACTCTCCCATTCTTACTTTAATTTTCCATATGTATATGTTTAAGGTAAAGCATGCCATGAAGTGTTTGAAAAATTTGAGGCGACAATTTTGTAACCCCTTGCCGAGAGTGTAGAAATTATTCAGTAGCTAGTCTCGTTTCGAGTTAAACAGACCTAAAAAAATAAAGCGTATCAATAATACAAATTTAAAAAAAAAATTGAGAAAATAAATATGTTATACTGCAATATTATTTATTGTAACTAATTTATAAATATATTTTGAAGTTCAGCTGATGCCAGTGCGGTAAGTAGTAAAAAGTTGTATTAATAAAGAACTTGTGTAATTGCTAATTTTTTTCTCCCTCAAAGCCGCCTCCCTCAAAATCCTTTTGCTGCTCGCTGTGCCAAAAATTATTCTTTGAGGATATGCTAAATGGTCTGAGATTCTACGTTTCACTTCGAACTGAAGACTATATATGAGTGCCCGACTAAGAATTCAAGGAAGTCGGACAGCTTTTATTTCAAATTTTGGGTTTGCTTGCTTCAAAACTGAAGGAGGGACGAAATACCAAAATTGGAAATCCGACATAAAAAAAATCGGCATTAATGACCGATACGTATATAATAAAAAATATATTTAATGTATACATATGCACACTATTTGACATTAAAACCGATCATATTATATATGTACTTTCTGTAATTGACTAGAACAATATAGTTTATAAATATTATTTTACATCATTTCACCAAATTTAATTTATTAAAAAAAGCATCCCTCTTCACCGCGACTAGAACCCGGTACCCCCTCGTTTGGTCTAGCCTTCTACACATCTTGCACTCGTAACATCAGCATCCAATTCCTGAGGGCAGTGATATTCGTTAAATGTTAGCGACCAAGCCCTACATCATATATCAACGGCAGCCACAATTCTGGGCAGATGGCATCGTAAAAAACTCGAGGCACAAACAAAAGATCAATGGAACTGACTTTGAATGCTGTTTCTGTGTGGACTGATCCCAAAAGTGTTGTTGTTGCTGCGCCTTAATTAAAAACCAAAACAGAATTTGTTAAGGCCACGCCATAAAAATGAGAATCTCTTGAAATGCAGCCAAAGAGTTGTAGCTACTTGGAACGGTTTATGGCAAGCAAGCTGCATGTGTCCGAGATCTTTGTGGGATTCAGACAAATTTATTGGCTCATTAGGCATTTTGGTTGTGGTCATGTTAACAACTTGGCGTTTTAATGGCTGCCTCAACATTAATTCTCCGACTTATCTACTACTCAGCTGACCCAAACCCAAAAAAAAGCCAAATTCTGCTCAGTTTGCTGAAATCGCACTTTCACTTAACCCGAATTTGGCAAGAGCTTCGAGTTCTTAAACAATGCACAAAAAATGTAAATACAAAACTAGAAACTTTCGACTTCTACAAGTTGCCAAACAAATGAAGTACATTTTGCATTTTCGCGTCTTCTTTCTGTCCCTTTTTTCGTAGCACTCTCGAGGGTCTTACAAGTTACTCTTGAAGTTGGCAACAGCTGAGAATCTTTAGAGATTGTTAAGCTTTTAAATTTATTTACTGCTTATACTTGACATATCTGCGACTGAAATTAAAAGTTTTTGATGCTTTAAGTTTTTAAAATAATTTATCTCGATTAGTAATAAAATACATAGAAATATTAAAATGTATTTGATTGTGCTATAAGTTAAAATCATTGTACTTTTAGCTTTTTAAATTAATTAAAATAAATATAACATTATAAACAAAGAAATATATATTTTAAAACATATTTATTACAAATCAATTCACAATCACTTTGACGGCCTCTCAACTTTTATTCTTCAAAATATATATTTGTTTAATATATGTTCATCATTATGTTCAAGTACGATTTTAAGAGTATTTGCATTTCCGCATACAGCGGCCATAAATTGTTCTTATTTATTTCACT
The DNA here is from genome assembly GCA_035045305.1 of Drosophila maculinotata. Lineage (NCBI taxonomy): Eukaryota > Metazoa > Arthropoda > Insecta > Diptera > Drosophilidae > Drosophila > Drosophila maculinotata. The sequence continues at coordinate 3,832,413 of JAWNPD010000377.1, read as the reverse complement.
TCTGTTCTTTGGCTGCCTGCTTCATTAAAAGTTGCTCCTGTGCCGATTTCAATTAAGCCACAGAGCCTGAGGCAATGCAATGCATTGATTTCATTTCGGCTGGCCTAATTGCAAATTAGCTCACTGGAAAGTGCACTCTTGGTTACCCCTACTCCCCACTCCCCCACTCCCCCACCACTTTTTGGCTGCAGGTCGTCAACTTTGCGCTGAGTATTTTGACAGCTAGCGGAAATCGCTTGGCAAGCAATTAGAAGCTGTCAGAGAAAAGAGAATAAAATAAAAATAAAAAGTCGACTAAAGTGTTTAACCCCAGGAATGTTGCATACAAATTTCCATGTCAATTTGGTTGCCATCAATGTCAAGCGGATTTTGGGTAAATCGTCAGTCCGGCGGGGGTAGAAGAGTTAGGCGTTATTTGGACTCATTTGAATGTAACAAGAGTTGTTTCTACACGGGTCGAGGAGGGGTGGGGCGGAGGAGCTGCAGTTTCACCCTTGTCACTTGACAGCTTAGCGCATAATTAAATAACAGTTCAAGCAACAACGACAAAAATTACAACAACAACAACCACTTGCAGTACACACACACACACACACGCACACACCTTTTCATTGTTGTTTCGGTTGCTGTTGTTGTTGTCTTTTTGACATTTGTCGCTTTTGATTTAAATTTAAATGCCACAATGCGAGGCAACTGGCAAATGCAGCCGAAATGTGTTTTAAATCGATTTCATTCGGTTGCTGCTGTCAGGCAAAAAGTATCGACTTACAAGCAAGATGAGCGCACAGTTTTCAAATGCTAATGCCATTGACTTGGTTAGCTGAAAAAACAAGGGAATGAGATTAGATTGTTTGATGGCATAAAGATAACTATTACAGCAGTGACCTTTATAGTATTAAATGTTCTTGTATAGCTAGAAATAATTATTATATTATTCTTTCAGTAAATAATATTATTCATATATTGAATATTTTTGTTAACAAAACCAAAAATCAAAATGCTAAATATAATGTAAATTAAATTAAGCCTTTATTTTTGCGTATATTTGATAGGCTCAAGCAAACTTTTATATTGCAACAACTATTTCCGAAAATTCCTTATTTCCTATAATGCCATTTCTCTTTATTAAATAAAATATTTATAGTGTTAATTACACATACTTCATGTAATAAAAGATTTCAAACCGTTTAATACCACACCAAGGAATAACTTAAATTCCAAGTATACATTAGCATTCATCAGTGCAACCTTTTTCAATTATGTTTTCTGAATCCATTTACGTGTCAAGAGAGGGTTTTCGCCCTAGACACCTTGCTAACGACAAATGATATTATGAAATTCTCTTGCCACAATGAAAGCATCTGCTGATGCTACAGCACCATTATTATCAGAGCAGAGCAATGAACCATTAAATAATTACTAATGCGGCCCATATCAAAATTTATGATAACTGACACTTGACAAGAGCCAAGTCAGGAACTTTGCTATTTGCTAGGCTCCTCGGCGGCTGTTTATCAAAATGCCGCCAAAATGTCATAATCTGCGACATATGCCACGCACCCGAAAAGAAAAAGAAACAAAAGACAAACACAAAAAACAGCAATACATATATCAAGAACGAAAAAAAAAAAAGAAAAACCTGCGAAAGTTGCTAGGCCACAAATAACAAATGAAAACGGAAGCTGACAATTGACGGCATCACAACGTAGTAAATAAGTCCGGACTGTAAGGACAATGTCTTGAAAAATGACAGCCGTAGAATGCACGGCTGCCTCTCCTTCTCCTTCTTCTTCTTATTATTCCTTGCCTGCTGATGATGGCGCCCCCTGAGGCAGCAGCTACGTCCTAAGCCGAAAGTCAATTACATAATTACTTCAAAGCAATTTCTCAAGAAAAACTGCGTTGCGGCTACCTAAAGTCGCTGCCTTTTCCTTGTCCTTCCTCTTGTCCTTGTCCCTTTTCTTTGTCTCAGCCGCACATGTGACTTCTGACCGGTCCCGGTTCCCGTTCCCAATCGAACGTGGCATGTGTGTGGGCTCCTATCGGAGGTACTTGACTACCGAGTCGAGTCGAGTTGAGTCGGTGGCCGCACCTTAACCGCAATTCTCTCTCGGCTAATGATGCCTAATGTGACCTTTTCGGGCCTGGGTTCTTTCAATGGGAAAATTTATGCGACCCAAGGTATCGAAAATTTGTCTGTTTGGGCTCAAATTATGGACCAGGTTGGGTTTTTTCGTCGCCCATTTTATAGTTTCCACGGCGCCTTTGTAGCTGCGCTAACACTGAATGCTACCACAAGACCACAGGTGCTGTTTTTGTGTACTGCTGGTGACTTTAAAGAGCGTAACTTTTATATTTTGTTTTTATTATTAGCTATCAAGTTTGTCAGGGAAAAGTTCGGACAATCATTTCATATACTCAAACGTAGTTACGGGATAGTAGGCCTGGATAGTCAAGCATCTCTCGCCTACATTTAAAAGTAGAATTCAGTTTTTAAAAATCTATTTGAAGTAATGAATATCAGTTATATTTTTATTTATTTATTCAGTATGTAAAGAATATTAATGATAATAAAGCTTTTTGTTATTATTTATGTTATTAATAATACAAATTAAAAATTAGTTTCCAAAGATTTGACTTATCACCATAATAGAATTCAATTTATGATTCTAGCAAAGATAGATTTAAAATAATATTAACAAAACTGATGTCAGTTTGTAGCATTCGCAGTTATTGAATGTCTGCTTTGGCTTTAAGTGGAAATACGTTTTTTTTCGTTTCGTTGGATACCTTTTTATGGCCAGTTTTTATGTTCATTTTGTTTGGCCACAAACTTTTAACTTTTAGCGCCACAAGTTGTCACCATTTGGTTTTTGGAAAAGTCATAAAATCATTTAAATAAACAAACCATGGTCCGTCGCAGAGCTGGGGCTGTTGCCGTTCAAGCACCGGGATTTCGCGACCCTATCTCGTTGGGTCACTATTGTATTTATTTACGGCTTTTGTATTACTGACTGCGCAAAGTTGCTGGGCAGCCGGCCACGGACAGTGGCACGACCACGCCCACGCCCACATTGACTCCAGCTGCAGTTACGTGCTGCAACATATAAAATTTGCATTAAAATTACTTTGATTACAAATTGGTTGTCGCGTTCCAGCGACAATGCGCACGGCCAAGAGCGAGCCGGGAAAATTCCCCTCGTTTTTCATGTTGATCCTTTCTCCATATTTTTGCTGGGCAAACGTTTTTGTTGTAGCTGTTGCAGTTGTTGAATTTCGACGGGCAGCATATTAAAAAAACGGAAGCTATTTATGCGTAAAGTATTGTATTTTTAAGGATTATTGATTTTATTTGGTCAACACTTTTTACCTCGCGGATTTGTGCAGTTTTTATGATTTTGCGCTGTGGCCAACTATTTTGGGGAGGTGTTTTAAAACCGCTTTAAGGGGAATGGCGTTTTGAATAGTCACTCGCAACGTGTTGGGAAAATAATATAAAATACTCCTGTAATGTTTAATTATTCGTCTCTTGTCCAAATAAAGCTTAGCGAAGTGAATTTTAACAAATCAATTGAAACACATAAATTATCGACATTTAGTACATTTTTTGTTAGGCGTCCTTTGTTTCGGTTTTTTAAAAAAAATACAAATTGAACTTATTTTAATTTTATGAGAATTATATATAGAAATAATAATATATGCTCTAACTATAATTATTATTTGCTCCTTTAAAAAGTTCTTGTTGAGGTATGCACATTCGTTGCTTCAGTGATATATTTGAAGTTTCGATATTTGTATTGTTGTAGTAACTTTAATGTATCTTTGTAGTTTAAGCAGAGCTCAGATTCAATTTCGATAGCAAATAATCTTGTTAGCTGTAAGATTGTCAAAATTTACCCAGCAGCTTATCTACCAATTGGATAGTTTGCAAGAATGACAGTGTCACCAATATGTTTGTTATTTCAATTTAATTGTTACAATTGAATTATATATATCTCTCTTTATTTTATTAGAATTTTAATAAATACAAATATTAATAATAAATAAAAGAGAACGATTGCGACATCTTGTCATCTAAAATGAACTTTGCCTGCAGCATTGGGAAACTCAACGATAGCTTGATATACTTATAAAATTAAAAATGACTAAAATTTCTCACTACTACAGTTGTGCGAGTACTTGAAATACCTCCTGTCTATAATTGTTAAATAATCCCTTAAATACCAGGGCAAACTTTAGCATATCTTGCCCAAAATTTGGGCATATTTCCGTAATAAATAGTTACTGCGTGCGATGGCAACGGCCACAGCCAATAAAATGAATTTGCCTCATGCCCAAATAGCAAATTCATGAAATTTGCAATGCATAATTCATTTGCCAACAAATTGATTGGAATGTTTATGCGCTTTTGCAGCAATTCAATTTACGCAGCAACAAATTTAAATTACCTACAATCGCCACCCCCAACCCCTACCCCAACGCGAACCCACAAAGCAAAACAAATGAAATGCAATACTAGAGTGGGGCAGAGTTGCCAAACAATGCAAATCCAGAGTTGGCCGCTGCAGCTGGGGCACGCGTCGGTGTCGCCACCGCCGTCTCTTTGCCATAATTCACCACAGAGCACATGAAAGTAATTTAAAATTGGGAAATTCAGAGCCGTGGCAACGCCCACAATAACAGCGGCCAAATGATCTTTGGCGGAAAAAAGCCGAAACGAAATTTTTGACAGACAAACCGCAGCAAACGATTTTCCCACGCAACCTTCATGGGCATAATCGAAATTGAATTTGGGCAAAGTGCGCAAAAAAGTTTCGAAAGCGGCAACTGCAAATGCAGTTTCCCATCGTTAAAATGTTGAGGCAAATGTAATTGCATTGCACGGGCCACGTGCGGGGTGCAAATTGCTAGAGAAGTGCCTGAGAGGGGGGTGGGGGGAGGAGAATACTCCTGGCCTTGTCCTGATTGAGACATATCAGTTGCCATTGCCATTACCACTTGAGGTTGAGGTTGTAGGGTAGGTTACGCATATCATACGCATCATGAACTGCTGCCTGGGACAGGAGTAGGAATGGTATTGGGAATGAGAATGGGAACGGAAGAGGGAGAGGGATGGGAACTGTTTGTGGTACGGGGATCGTAGCATCCCCTGCGGCTTTATGAATTATGCGTCGACTACTGCGTAAAATGTTTTCATTTGACAATACCCATGACGCGGCAATTTTATTTTATTTTTTTCTCTATTCCACTCGACAGAGATTCCTGTTTTTTTTTTATCATTGTTGGATATGTAAAGCACTTGAAAAGGTATTCATTGGAAATGCGTTCTCTTCATGTTTATCGAAGGAACTCGGGATCGGTAGCATTTCTGGGCATTGTGTTGTTCCACATTTAATTAAACAAACTGCCAACAGCGACACATTAATGGGAACAGCTTTTGGGTAAACAGTAAACAGCATAGAAATTGTAAAACTAGTTTTTCAGGGGTTAGAAACAGGATTTCAAATCAAATTAGTTGAATAGAACTCACATGCATGAGGTGGTCCTCAGAAGCGCATTATGCAATTAAGTAAATTAAAGAAAAATAAATATTTACAATACATATGCATAAATTCGAATATTTTAGAGTCTCGAAATGGTCCATAAATATCAAAGACTGCAAAGGAAAAGCACTTGAGTGAAGAGAAATTTTCTCTTTGTCATTAAATAGATTAAATTTATATATTATACCCTTTTTACCCATTTATATTATGTTCAGGGTATTAAAATAAGTAAGCTATTTATTTTATCTTTAATTTTTTGACCTTACCTCTTTTTTCATTTTTAGCATTACCGTTAAGTTTTTTGTACAGGAACAACAAAATGAATTTACTTATCAATAGAATACAAATCAAGACACCTATTAGCAGTGCATAAACATCCAAGTTATTTGCTACTACAAAGCCCATGTGCACCAGAGGACTCTGTAAATGAGGTGCTCCATGATGTCGCAGAACATATTCAGTCCAATAGAGCACCGTCTGACGCGCAGTCATCGGGCGATCGCGGAAGAGCAAGGAGAACGATTTTACATTTTGGGTATATTGCGGGTTTTCGAGAACTTCAACAATATTATCATAAAACGGCTGTTCCTCCAGTGTCAACAAACTCAGACTGAGCCCAAACCCATCTCTGACCATCTTCTCAGCATTGCTAGGCTGATCACCGAACACAGGAAGAGAGAGCATGGGCTTTCCATGAAATGTAGATTCAGTGATGCCACCTCTTCCAGCATGATTTATAAAGAGCTTAATATTGGGATGGGCCAGGATATCATCCTGTGGCAGCCATTTGGAATAGAGTATATTATCCGATTTACCAGGTGTCTTATCTAGATTTTCCCATTTCCAAATGACTCTCTGCTTCAGTTTTGATATCACATTAAACATCTTTTGGACGGTATCTGGCTTTAAGTGAGCACCCTGTACATTGGAACCCAAGCTCAGGAGAATAGCGCCATTTGTAGAATTGTTTATAAAATCATCAATTTCTTTGGGCAATGGTTCGGGTGTGTCCTTAATCTGTATTCCTCCCACTTCTAAAGCCCCTGGAAAAGTGGGTCTAATGGGTCCTTCGCTAAGGGAATGCGAATTGAAGAATATAAGCGACACATTTTTGTTGAGTTGTTCATATTCTGGCATGCTGGGATCGTTTCCGTAGATCTCCCTGCAAAAAAAGAAAGGCGTTGTTAGTTTTCTTGGACATATTTTACTTGGCTTACTTACTGGTAAATCTCTGCATTGTCCTTCTCTATGTAATGCATAAATACTTTAAAGGCATTGAGTGAAATATAGTTGGACAATCGTTGAGCAAATGTCATTACTTGACCCTTTTCGAGCGAAACTGCCATTGTTGGCACATAGGCTTGTGTCCCGATCGCTCCTAACATGCCCTCATACAATTCCGATATAAATGTCGCAGTCGCTATTACCACAGGTACTTTCAGTTTCTGGGCTATAGCTATCTGAAAGTTGTTTAAGAAGTAACCGAGCATGACCAGATCGAACTTGTTATCCTTGTTCTCGTAAAGATCCTTAACTCTTTGGTCTTTCATTACATCACGGTTTTTATGAAGTATGAACAATAATTGAGCTTTCAAGTGAGACATTGATGTAATTATGTTTGAATTATCTCTATCAACCAAGCTGGCAACGCTAGCATCCCGAAATTGCTCTTCTTGCTTTGTGAGTGGAAAATATATAAATTTGAGATTTTTGTGAGTAACATGTGGTTTCATGGATGTGATCACCGTCACATTGTGTCCACTCTCGGCCAACACCTTGGCCATTGATATTTCCACTATCAAATGCGACGGAGCCGGGCAGCTAAACACGGCGAGAATATTTGCACCCTGAGAACTACTGATAAGAAGTGCTCCGAGGAACGACAAGAACAGAACGTGAGCTCGCATGTTAACGGTATGAATTTTGGGCAAAAACTAATCTCAGGTCGCATTTCAAATTTGGCAAATGGTAAACATGAATATGGCAACAATAACATTTTGGGTGGCTTTCAATATTGTTCAGTTAACGATGACTATCAAATTTGAATGCAGATTAACGCTGTTTGCTGATAAGAAAATTATTTTTTTGACCAGAAGCAAATATTTAGGATGGACGCCTGCATGATAAGTTTACACACTTGATAAGATAAGTGTAAGTGCTCGTATCACTATTATATTATTGAGTCATACTGACTTTGCGAGGCAATGCTGCAAAATACAATCAATAAAATTTGATTAAAAGTCAGATCGATTACTCACGACCTGCAAATCCAGTGCATTTTTTTTCTCGATCTAGTCGATTGAGTCATGATTGTCTGTCTGTCTGTCTGCCCGACTGTATGAAGATATTAAAGACTATAAGAGTAAGGGACTTCATATTCCATAGGCAGATCAAGTTTATTGATGTTCTATCAATAACTCGTCCCGTTCAAAAACTATCGAATACCTCTAAGATTATAAGAATAGATAGTAAATTTTGAATGAACATATGTTCTCGTATAATATTAAGAGCTAATGAATTTGGATAACTTATCCGATACGCCGAGAATTGGGTGTACACATAAACAAAAAGATAGCAATCCCTGACCATGGTCACTGCAAAACTTGTTAAATTGTTCTAGTTGCTAATTTCACCACCAGATAATGTTCTTACATTTGATCGTGTTATCAGTCAGGGACAAGGGATAAGCCTTATCACTGCCAATATAAAGCGCTGCGAGCTCTGCTTGGCAAACAGTGTTTGATTAAATATTGTGTCGCCACCATGGCATGCTCCACTTATAGAATTCTGTTACTCGCGATTGCTGGAGCCGTTCTTATCAGCGGCACCCAGAGCGCCAATATACTGGGAGTGTTCACGAGCCTGAGTCCATCGCATTTGATAATACAAATGTCGATGGCAAAGGTGCTGGCCGAGAATGGACACAACGTGACGGTGGTCACAGTTCTCAAGCCACATGTTACCCACAAGAATATCAATCTTGTGCAAGTGGCTCTCTCCGAGGAGGATAGTCAAATGATGAGCGCCACTATCGGCAAAATGGTGGCCAGTGATAACAGTAACATGATCATGTCAATGTTTCGTGTCATGGGTCAAATGCAGTTCATGTTTGACAAGATGAGAGATGTCATGATAGACCAGCGAGTGAAGGACTTGTACGAGAACAAAGACAATAAGTTCGATCTGGCTATGATTGGATTTTTCATGAACGATTATCAACTTGGCATTGCACACAAGTTGAAGGTGCCTGTGATAATGGTAGCCTCGATGCCACCGAATGATTTATTCAATAGCATGTTGGGTAATCCTCAACTGGTCTCACATGTCCCTTCTATGGACATGACCAGTGCAAAGGGTCAACCAATGACCTTCCCACAGCGTATCAAAAACTATATGTCAAGCTATGCCCTGGCACTTTTCATGTGGGTTATAGACAACAACAACGCAAAGTCATACAAGTAAGTATATATCCTCCATATTGTCCATATTGGCCAATCAATCAATACTCCACAAATCCAACAGGCAACTCTACGGCGACGATCCCAATATGCCCGATTATAAGGACCTTCACAAGAACGTATCTCTCGCATTCTTCAGTTCCCATGCCCTCAGCGAGGGTCCCATCCGACCTAATGTACCAGCCGTAATAGAGGTGGGTGGCATACAGATCAAGAGCAAGCCCGACCCGTTGCCCAAAACAATAGCCGACTTCCTAAATGGAGCTACAGATGGCGCGATTCTCTTGTGTTTGGGATCTAATGTACAGGGTGCTCATCTAAAGTCCGACACAGTTCAAAAGATGTTTAATGTGCTATCAAAACTGAAGCAGAGAGTCATTTGGAAATGGGAAGATCTAGATAAGACTCCTGGTAAATCTGAAAATATACTCTATTCCAAATGGCTGCCACAGGATGATATCCTGGCTCATCCCGGAATCAAGCTGTTCATAACTCACGCCGGCAAAGGCGGCATCACGGAATCTACGTTTCATGGAAAGCCGATGCTGGCACTTCCTGTTTTTGGTGATCAGCCCAGCAATGCTAAAAAGATGGTTTTGGATGGGTTCGGTCTCAGTTTGAGTTTATTAACACTTGAGGAACAGCCGTTCCATGACAACATTGTCGAACTCCTAAATAATCCCCAGTTCACACAGAAAGTAAAGGCCTTCTCCACTCTATACCGCGATCGACCAATGACAGCACAAAAAACTGTGCTCTATTGGACGGAATACGTCCTGCGTTTTAATGGAGCTTCGCATTTGCAGAGTCCTGTGGTTCATATGAATTTCATATCCGCCAATAATTTGGATGTTTACGCATTGCTATTAAGTATCTTATTGGTACTTCTGTACATAAGTAAAGTTGTATTGACTTTGGTATATAGAAAGCTGACAGGTAAAGCGCAGAAAAGTCAGAAAATTAAAAAATCCTAATAACATACAATTTATTATTTCATTAAGTACTTAGCTTTTTCATAATGTTAAAATATTTCTGTCTGACCCAAAACACTGTTCGTATCTATGGTAGTAGATACTTATAAAGACTGTTAAATTAATTGTCTTATCTTATTAATGTATATACATATATATATATATATATATATATTGTTCTGATTAAATAAAAAAAACTGATAATTATACATAATATTCTTTACCACTTACCACCGGAGAGTATTTAAACACTTTGCAATAATCTCCAAAAAAAAAAAATATTTAGCCAGATAAGCCACTATCCAATTCTTATGAAATATTTTGCATCAATAGCTATGAGTTCATCGGTAAGATGGCTAGACCTACTTCTAAAAATGTATTGATTTTGGAAATTATAGTCATTGCTTTAGTAAAATTGGCTCCTTAATCTCATAATAAAAAAAAGTAATAATGATTTTGTTTATTTTTCAGTTTTAGAGCTATTTCAAGTAGGAAATTTTTAGTGAATGTTGTGGATAAATTTGAGTGCTGCATGACGTAAAAATTCATTGAATTTGAACTAAATGATGTATGCATCTTGAGCTTAAAAAGTCGAGATTGATATATTATTAGATATTGCATGTAATAAAGGACTGAAACAAAAAACAAAATAAATAATTATAATAATTATAAATAAACATATAAGTTTCATAGCAAAAATAATCAAGCGCTGCTTGTGCATTGTATAACGGTATCTCTTCGACCTTACACTCCAGGAAATATCTGAATTTTTCACATAAAATGCCTAAAACCATTGGTGCTTAACTTTGCCATATATAAACTTATTGCTAATAGCTCTTGAATAGTTTCTGGCCAACTAGTTGAAACCAAAGTTCTTGTTCCCTTTCCCGTTCCCATTCCCGTTTGCACTGCATCTCTCACTTATGGAAATGGGGTTTCGTGCGGAAATACTTGGCAACTTTATTACATAAATTCACAAAATACTTTTGCACGTCGCAATGTTGTTGTCTAGGTTTATATTTCGCATACCCTTGAACGGTGCTGTTTGCAAAAAACTGGAAATTCTTCAAACTATCCAACGAGCGCACTGAAAACAAAATAACATTTTGCAATAAGCAAATTTCAATTGAAATAGCAAACGGAAAAGGCATGCTGAAAACGCCCAATTCCGAACTGGCTCCTCTAACCACACTCTTAACCCATGCACTACATGGTCGATGGAACGTCGACGGATTCAAATACTTTTTTTCACTTTGCTCCCAACGAAAAAAGCAGAATAAAACAAAAAAAAAAGGAAATAACATTGAAAAGTATCTCTGAAATCTGTGCAATTGCTTTATGTATGTATTTGTGTGAGCTTTTCTCTATGGAAATGCCAATTGAAGGCCAGGACACCAATGAAGTGCTACGAGTTGTAAACTTAGAGTATACTGAGATGGCAGACTCCGACCCTTATGTAACATTTGCAGACAGTATAGCGAAATGCGTCAAATATTTTGTAATTAATGCTGACAGTGTTTATTGAACCACTTTCATATCGCAAAAGTTTTATTTCCCACAAGCCCAATCATTTTTGTTAACTGACAGGTGATAAAGAGAAAATTGCATTAGAATTTTGTTAAAATTTCTAGAGTACACATGTGTTAAATATTATTAAATATGAAAATAACATGAGCACTCGCTTTTCACATTTAGTAGCAAAATACTCATAAAATATTTCTAAATAATAATGCTCTTTACACAATTTTGGGTTTTTTTATGGCTATCGGCAATTGACTGACATAGCTGGAAAAAGAAAATGTTCAGCTCCGTTGAATCAACCCGCAAGCTATTTCATATAATTCAATTTTTTTCATGTAAGTAATCTGAAGAAAAACCATTGTGCTCTAGTCGAGAGAACCGTACCAGGAGATACCCTGTTCACAGCGCATAAAAGGAAAACAAATGGCTTAACTAACAACACGGTATCTTAATATCTTATAATTCTTACTTACTTTCGTTTTTCCATAAGACAAAGTATGCTATGAATTTAAATTTGAGGCGACAATTTTGTTACACCTTGGCGAGAATTTATAAAGTCTTCAGTTTATTTTCGGCCTTCCGAGCGAGTAGAACTATTTATTTACAATTTTTTATTTTTCTTGAAAATTTTAATAACGTTTTTGTTCGTTTTTTGTTTGTTATATTATTTTTGTGCATAAAATGCGAGAAATCAGCTACATTAAGGACTTTTCAGTGTGCTGACCAGCAGCAGTCGCTTCATCGGTCTAATAAGAGGACCCAATAGCTTTGTCCAATTGGGATGTGGAAAACATGAAAATGCTTGCGGCGATTAACGATGAGCTTTTGGAACGGTACTTCTCGACGCATATGCCACTGTGGCTAAGCTTTTCACCAGTGTGACGGTACTCGGCTTTGGCAAGACTGTTCGGCTGTTGCTGCTTTATTGTCGAGCGATCCTTACGGCTGATTTGTTATGTGTGCGACACTGGAACCACCTGAATTGAAAGAAAGTGCAAGATCTAAAGTATGTATAGAATAATGCTTGAATGGGTTTGTGTGTTTGCTAATGCTTCCCTCTTTCAGTCCTGCTGAAAGGAGTGCACCGAGAGCATGTAGGAGAATGCAGTCTGCAACGATAGCCGAAGAAGACGACTTCCTCCAAACCCTCATTGGGCTCGTTTTGACTTCTTAGACGACGGTTTTGATGCACTGCTTTATAGGTGACTCCCTCCCTAATCGGACTGCCGTTACCGATTCCTTCGAATCATTTACTGATACAATTTGGATAAAGTATATTGCGGAGGAGAGAAAGACTATATATATTTTTTTTTTTATAATCTGCCTAATATAAAATAAATATATGTATAGTACATTTCATGATGAAAATGCATCAAAGATGAATGCCTTCTGTATGCATTTCAAATGGGAAAAAGGGTAGAATGGCTATGTGCAAAAGTTTGTTACGGGCATAGGGAAGCGTCTATTTGATCACTCAATAGCTGAGTCGAGTTTTTACATAGCTCGAAAATTAAAAGAGTTAGAAGCACCAAATTGAGGGTGTAGGTTTTCGATTACGTTACGGAAGTAACGATTCCCCAAAATAATTGTATTTTTGAAGGTATGTCCTTCCGATTTTAAATTTTCACACATTTAATTGTCATTTTTTGGTTCTACAAATTTTATCACGATCGACAATAAAAAAAGAAGTTATTTAAGATTCAATTTAACATGTTTGGGGGCCAATGGAAGAAGAAGCACAGCAATTGTGTGACGCTTACTACTTTCAGCGTGTCTTTGTAATTCTGTAATTATGAATGAATGTGATGTGTGGGATAGGTTCAAGGTATATCCTAGTCGGGCACTCTCGACTAGATCATTTTTACTTGTTTTAATATCAGTCATTATTTTTTTTAAAACAATCATAGAAAATTGGTACATAAGTAATTTATTTAGTCTTTAATTTGTTTACCTTAACATTTTTAGCATTGCTTGTACATTTTTTGTAGAGGAACAACAAAATGAATTTACTTATCAATAGAATACAAATCAAGACACCTATTAGCAGTGCATAAACATCCAAGTTATTTGCTGCTACAAAGCCCATGTGCACCAGAGGACTCTGTAAATGAGGTGCTCCATGATGTCGCAGAACATATTCAGTCCAATAGAGCACCGTCTGACGCGCAGTCATCGGGCGATCGCGGAAGAGCAAGGAGAACGATTTTACATTTTGGGTATATTGCGGGTTTTCGAGAACTTCAACAATATTATCATAAAACGGCTGTTCCTCCAGTGTCAACAAACTCATACTGAGCCCAAACCCATCTCTGACCATCTTCTCAGCATTGCTAGGCTGATCACCGAACACAGGAAGAGAGAGCATGGGCTTTCCATGAAACGTAGATTCAGTGATGCCACCTCTTCCAGCATGATTTATAAAGAGCTTAATATTGGGATGGGCCAGGATATCATCCTGTGGCAGCCATTTGGAATAGAGTATATTATCCGATTTACCAGGTGTCTTATCTAGATTTTCCCATTTCCAAATGACTCTCTGCTTCAGTTTTGATATCACATTAAACATCTTTTGGACGGTATCTGGCTTTAAGTGAGCACCCTGTACATTGGAACCCAAGCTCAGGAGAATAGCGCCATTTGTAGCATTGTTTATAAAATCATCGATTTCTTTGGGCAATGGTTCGGGTGTGTCCCTAATTTGTATTCCTCCCACCTCTATTACTGTTGGTAGATTGGCTGTAATGGGACCCTCGCTGATTGAATAGGAATTAAACAGTATGAGTGAAACATTCTTGTTGAGTTGTTCATATTCTGGCATGTTGGGATCGTTGCCGTAGAGATCTCTGCAAAAATAGATAATCACTTAATCATTAGCAATATACAAAGTTATAGGTCTTCTTACTTGTAAGCCTTTGCATTGTCTTTCTTGATAGCATACGCAAACATCCGAAAGGCACTGCTTAAAATAAAATTGTTCATACGCTCTGAAAACACCGTCGAGTGTTTTGTCGGGACATTCCCTAGCATGCTCTCAAAAATCTCCCATTGAAACATTGAGGTTGCTACCACCACAGGTACTTTCAGTTTCTGGGCTATTGCCATCTGAAAGTCGTTCATGAAGTAACCGAGCATAACCAGATCGAACTTGTTATCCTTGTTCTCGTAAAGATCCTCGACACGCCGCTCCTTCATCACATCAATGTTTTTATTATGGACAAACAGAATTTGATCCCGCAAGCGTAATAATGCTGTCACCATATTGGTATTATCCCTCTCAACCATGCTGGCAATGCTGGCATCCTGAGATTGCAGCTCCTCCTTAGTAAGTGGAACATATATAATGTTGAGATTTCTGTGAGTAACATGCGTTTTCAGGGATGTGATCACCGTCACATTGTGTCCATGTTCGGCCAGCACCTTGGCCATTGAAATTTCGACTATTAGGTGCGAAGGAAAGGCACAGGTGAAAACAGCGAGAATATTTGCACCCAGAGAACTACGGATAAGAAGTGCTCCGAACAACAACAAAAATACAGTTTTTGGATGCATGTTGACGGCTTGAATGTTAAGCAAAGACTGAAGAAATATATCGATGGTCCCTACTTCTTATACTTGAAATTGTGCCTCTGATAACACATGCAAACATACGGGTTGTCTTAAAAATGTCCACTCTCTTGAACTTAGTTTTTTGATAATGCGAGGAACTGTTGGTAATGATATCCAGAGAAACTATTGCATTTGAGATAAGTGTACTTATCATACTTATCTGTGTATTAGAAATCAAGTCAAATATAAGTACATATATGGGCTGTAAATAGCGAGCGAGCATGATTTATGGGTGAAAGGAATACCAGAAAGTACAATTACATAAAATGAAAATAATGAATGTATTTTGACAGTCTTGAAATAAAATATTGTTGACCATTAATATAGTATATTTCATTATTATGGTATTTGATGATTAATATATATTTATATATTATAATATTATAAGCAAATAAAGAAAAGAATTTGTATTATAATTATATAAACGGGAGTCTCACTGGAAGAAACAAGTAAGAGTGCTCTAGTCGAGAATGCCCGACTAGAAGATACCCTGAACCCAGCTCTAACGTTCATTTATAATTATTTATCTGCATGCATACATAGAAACACACATACACACACATATTGCTGTGCTGCTTCTTCTTCTTTAATTCGCCCCATACTATGTTGCATTAGCGTCTTTGGTTTTTGTCCGATCGTAATGAAATTTGTAGGACATAATGATTTCATATAAATGCCAAAAAAAATGTATGCCTCCACATATACGTATTATTCGAATTTGTATTTCCGAAAAATAACAACAAAAACTCAAACACTATACAACGACTCATTTTTCAACAGATTGTTCATATGGCAGCTATAAGATATAAAAGTCTGATTTTGATGAAATTTTTTAAGCGTACTTTAATAATGCTAAAACTTATAATTGGTACAAAAAAAACAAAAATTTTCGATCGATTTTTCTTATGGCTGATTACGACATATTATCTGCATGCAGCAAAAATAAGCATGTGTATCAAGTTTTTTTAATAAAGCTTCAAAATTGAGAGACAGATTAACAATCATAATATTGCATTGAATTGAGTCGAAATAAACAAAAATCGTATCAACTTAAAAATGCGCAAAATGCATTGTCATATAAAAAATTTCAAAAATTTTAATAAATATCGAGGGTTAAACTATTTCATGTGTTCCAGGAAAAAATTTAAAAAACAATACAAATCGTTTAAGAAACAATAAGGACATGTTAATTCGTAAGTTTATTCGCATTTGTTTTTGTTTTACTAACAGATTGAACTTGTTTGCTGGTTTATTTTATTGGTACTACATATTGTTCAATTATACATTAAACTTGATAATAATAAAATATAATATAATTTACATAGTATAAAATTTTTACTTTCATGTATATTTTATTTCTTTGCAATTCTTTTTTCTGTTTAAATAATTTGAATGTGTCGACGGCTTCTAGTCGATATTTAATAAATAAATAATCCAATAAAACCCGCTCTTTGATAGTGACAGGTTTCAGGCAGCCGATGACAGTACGGTAATTGAAGAGCAGTCCTTTCGGTAAAGGTCAAATATAATTGCTAACTCTTCCCTCCCTCAGCCCTCATTGGTAGTAGACGGAATAACTCCAATGTACTTTACTTGCTGCGGAGAAGTATTTTTCGAATGAAAAAACGCCAATGCGAAAAGTTATTCTTCGAGGAATTCAAAACGAGCAAATGCTGGCTTGGCACAAGCCTTCTTTGATTTGGGCTTCCAGACCGCATTATCCTGCATGCTCTCGGTCCACTCCTTGCAGAAAGACTGAGGGAGGGGGAAGAATAAGAATATATGCAAACCTTTTAAACTATTATACTTACATACTTTATATCTTTCAAGTAATTGTGTGGTGCTTGTGAAACCTCTTGAATATTTGTTATGAATCCGCTTACTGCTTGTTATTTAATATTACACCGATAAAGCGTCTGCTGTCGACCGGAAAACTTCTCAACAATTAAAAATTGTATGCACAAATCAAAATACCCAAAAAAAAAAAAAATATATATATGAAAATAAAGTTAGAAATTTTATTAAATAGGTCTACTCACTTCGACGCCCGGAAATAAACTAAAGCATTTCTTAACTTTCGACAAGGGCTCACAAAATTGTCGCCTCAAATTTTTCAAAAATGTCATGGCATACTTTGCTTAATGTAAACAGTGAAACTTATTTTGGTATAGTCGCAACGAAGATACCCTGTAGCTAGTTTTGGCTAAACGTTAAAATTCAAACATTCTTTACATCTATATGCTATACGACAATATATGTACATATACAATTTGGTACCTCAAGCTCTAATAAATTAGATTTATCAATGGTTTTTTAAAGGCAAGTTTAAAACGAAATAAAATTAGTTTGCATATAGTTTACGACAACTTATATTCCAAATGTGGCCAGATCTACTTGGCTGTTAATGTTGATCAAGAATATATATGTGGCCGGAGCTGCTACCTTCCGCCTGTTACATACATGTGCACAATATGACCTTTGCACATAATACCCTTTTGTAATAATTTTTATTGGGTACATGGTGTGTATGGTGTATTATAAATGTTATATGCAGAAGGAGATATCTCGGATGCGACAACGTATTTACATTCAATTGTACATAACCAGACTTGAAGAAAAACTCAATGCAATAATCAATTATGTTTGGTAAGACACCAATATTTTGGAATACAATTGGCTTTAAATCTCTCATGAACGAAAACAATTAATTTTCAAGCAAGGACCTTGACAAACCAACTAACATCAATTTACTTACCGGAAAAAGATTGAAACGTTAACATCCTTAAAATTTTTCCCAGAAAGACACGCACCGCTATATTCTCCCAAAAAAGTACTCAAGTCAACTTTAACATGTAAAACACTTAAAACTATTTTGTATCAAACATCCCACCTTGCACCCAGATAAACAAGCTCATTCTGTTAAACCATTTCAACACTTTTCAATCACTTTAAAAATAAAACGAAAAACAGAAATATCTATTTTTCATAATTAAAATATTTACACTAAACAACAACTTCAAGGAACATGTCACACAAGCGATTTATGTTTACATTGAAAATTATCGCAACTAAACAAGGATCGTAATTTAAGAAATCGATGGAGAGTCAATTTAGATACAATTTGGTTCAACTTAAAGATGACTTTGAGCTTAGGCCTATTTGTTTTATGTGTGACTTGCTGTTTGGTTTGGAATTCATGACATCTTTTGTATGTGATCTTTGGGCTCATCCCAGCAATAATTTGTTGCTTGACGCAAAGTCTACGATTTATGAATTTGTTGTACAGTTATGGTATCGAAGATTCGGCAACAGTGTGAACACGGCGATTTGTATTCGTTGCCGATTAAAGAGATTTCTCCAAATGAATCGCTGGCACTGGCGATTTTTATTTCGTTTGCGTGTTCCATTAATTCATTCGATTATCGCCACCAACCCTTGCCCCGGCCAGCAGAACTAATGGTCGTCCTCTGCGTGTCCAGCACATCGGTTGCGCTGGACGGTGAACAGAGGGGAGGGGCAGAGGAATGGGCGTCACATTTTCGTACACATTTAATCGTCTGCCAGCCTGCTGCAAATTCTTAATTAACACACACACAGATACAGACACACACACACACACGCACATGCAAGCACACACTGACACACATGCAAATAAATATTTATCGGCTTTCGTTAGCGCGTAACTCACATGGGCAGGTCCCGGCCTCGGGATCGCTGTCGGTCCCGGTCTCGGCCTCCACTTTACTCTGGTCTGGTCTGGTCTGGTCTGGTCTGGTCCTCCAGCCGGTCAGCGAGGACGCGTCGACGCGGCGACGCATCATTTCCAGTGCTACCAAACCCGCATTAAACATTTCCGCTTCCGTTTCTGTCTCTTTCATTTTCCTCGGTTCGTTTGGTTGCAAGCGTTTACACTTTAGTTCCCAATGGCATCTACAATTCGGACTATAAGGAACATTAATGAAGGTTGTTATGTTACGTTATCTAAATCAATACCCAAACAGCTGCAGAATTGACAGAGTATGTGCCCTTTTTCCTGTGAACAACATTCCGTTCATATAACTTTATGTATCTCACTCTAAAATTTTGTAATATTGATATTATATTATTGTATTATACATTGATAACAATTGCACTTTGTCGCCCCTAAAAAATTCTAACATACATGTATGTTTATTCGAAATGAAGACTTAAATTTTAATATTCTATATATATACATAAAAGATTTCAGCTCGACTGGCTGACTTGTGACTGAATACCAATTATTTCAAAAATGCAGATCCCTGAGTGGCGAATATCATTTTTATAGCGGATCTTATTTTACAGATCAAAAGCATCGGAACCGAGCGATGCCGTGAAGCTCTTTTTAGTATTATATAAATAACAATCAATCACTTTTAAGGAAGAATACTAACATCCTTATCCTGAAAAGATTAAGTTATATTCCAGATTGTATTAATGCGATTTACCTATAGTATTTTAATTGTGCGAAGGACTTTTTAAATTCCTGTTGGCTCAATCTCTGTTATTGTGCATATCGCATCATTTTTTACTGTTGCTGTTGTCATTGTTAATGTGGCTTTTGATGTTGCTTGTGTACGCTGGCTATTGGATTGCAATTGCAGTTGCAGTTGCAATGTTGAGCGATTTAATGAAATATTTTGCCACTTACTGCACTGCTGACTGCGCTGCTAACATTGAGGAGCGTTGATAATGAGTTTTACATTAGACAAGAACACTTCAGTGTCAGCGCCACCCAAAACAAATGTCAAATATTTGATTAGCCCCATTTAAGGGAGACCCCAAGCCAGCTCTGACCCACATGCAGGACCCATAAGGGTGGTTCGTACTCGTCGAACGTTCCGTCCAGGCAAAACTTCATTATAATTTCGCTCATTAACTCGTTTCGTGTGTTTTCTACATTTTTACTCATTTTCCTCGACGAGCAGAAGGAAAAAAACACTTTTCATAATTAAGCGTTGTAATTTTTGTTTGTTTCGGGTTACTTTTTTGTTGAGGGGGCTCCTTCGCGGTAAAGGCTTTATTCTTCCCGCTGCTTCTCAATTACATATTTTTTTTGCTTTTTTATGCTTTGTTATGTGGATGCAAAAGAAGTATTTGTCATAGAATTATTTTGTCTGATTCTGGAACTAACTAAAAATATTAATTTGAGTATAAATTAAAGTGCATTTATTTCAGCATTAATTTATTAGTTAAGAGTTATTCTAGCATTAAGTACAGGGTATCTTTAAGTCTTTACTTCAGCCATCTCTTTCATTCGGGTTCCTTTCGGTTTTGACAGACTCTGCGAAAAGTTTTGCTTGATGGACATATGATTGCTTTGGAGTGTGCGAAGGCGAGTTTGTCTATTCATATTTCAATATTTCATTAACTTGAACTCATTCATATTTACTGACGTGTGGGGGCGGTGGGAGGTGGGCGTGTGTGGCCATTAGAGGCACAAATATTGGGACCCAAAGGGGCGATTGCCATAATGGTGAAAATTCGTTCACACAACATCGATTGGCATTGTTGTGCTTGGGCTGCAAACAGCAATTCAGTCATGAAAATTGGCGAGAAACTTGCCAGCTGCTCGACAGCTTTAAGTTGACTTGAGGAATTTTCAATTAGTGGCTGAAAAATGTCAACTGGTTGCCGGAGAATTTTCATAATTATGCAGATGACTTGTCAAACGGTTTAATCCACATTCATTTTGCAGTAAATTTAATTGAAACACCCCTAGAACAGAGTCTCATGTCAAGCTGCCATAGAACTTTGGCATAGCTGGCAAATACTGTCATTAAACGGCTAAAAACTACACACAAGCCCCACAAGACCAAAATGTCTATAATTTCTGTACATGTCAGCGACAACAACAAACAACAAACAGCAACCAACAACCAACAACCAGCAACCAACAACCAACAACAGCAACTGCAACTGCTCTCTGAGCATTAGTTATTACTGCAAACTATAATTTAAAATAAATGCCAAAGTAGCCGTTGCTCTAAACCGCAGCCCAGAGCACTGCCAGAGTGGATAGAGTTGTGGCTGTGACGGGAGCCGGAGCGGGTAAATGCTAGCTATTAAGCCCATCCACCAGCCAAGAGTAGCTGCTTGCTCTCACTGCTGCCGCTGCTGCTGCTGCTGCTGCTGTTGGCTTTATAATAAATTTATAAATGAAAATATGAAAAATGGTCGCTGCGTGTTTTTGCCAAACTAAGCAAAATGTTCATAGCTTAAAGAAGAGCTACAAAAAATCCATCCTGGAGCTGCGGGTGAACTCGAGACTGGGACACGGGTTGGGTTTCGGTCATCAGTGCTCTGCGGTTAAGCTGTGAAGTTGGTTTCTCCAGCTTCCTCTTCCTAGTAGTAGACTTTAAAGCTTAAATGCTCAATGTTGATTTGTCTTTCTTTTTGAAATACAAACAAGATATTAATTCATCTTAAATTGCTTTTTTAATAAAAGATAATTTCAAAAGCCCTTCTCTCAAAGTATTTTGTTCTTAAATTTGTTATAATAAAAGTGGATATTAAAAATGTTTTTATTATGTTATTGGCATACCAGTTTACATATTTATTAAAAATTTGATTGATGTTAATTAATTTTGTGGGTAAATTATTCTTCATGCTGCATTCCAGAGCTAAAATTTGTCATCAGTGTTGTTTCTGATGACATTTGAATTTGAATGTCTAAAACACAGCACAAAACTCATCCTGTCATATTAAATGTATTTTTATTTTTTATAATATTTATATGAATCCGGTAAACACGAAATAAAAATAGATACACAAAAATGAAACATATGACCAAACTAGTGATAAATTTTAAACTTTTTGACTTGCAAAGAAATAGTAAAAAGCTAAACAAACTTTCACTCTGGGGCTATTTACAGGACATGTGCATATGTCAAGGAGCAAACGAGAAAAGCGCAAATGGCCGGCAGCATCCTGGCTGGAAAATGTGGGTGGTGGGGGAGGGTTGTTCTCCAGTCCCATGACAAGGTCCGTTTTGATTAGTTTTTCATGCGTTGTGCGTTCGGCTGTGGCAAGTTCTTGAAACAGGCAAAGAAAATGAAATCAAATGTAACTTTAGGCGTGTTGTTGCTCTTGTTGCTGTAGTTGTCCTTGGCCTCTTATCCACATTAGTTTGGTGTTCGTGTTGCGTGTCAGTGCCCGCTGGGCGGCTCCATGGAAATTAAAGTTGCAACTGGCAACTAACAGCTTGCAACTGGAAACTGGCAGCGCGATGGCGGATATAAAATACAAAAGCGCTGGAAAACTTTCACCATTTTCTTGGCCAACTTTCAGTTGCATTTGCGAAATGTCCTGCCAAGTACGCTTAGTATAGATACATAACTCAGGAGTGGCCCCAACACCTGCCGCCAGCAGCGCCCTTTGGCGGATGGGGCCACAGCTGCGCTCCACTCTGCCATTGTCGTAAGTTGAGCGTGAAAAAGCAACATTTGCATATCCTGTGACCCACTTATAATCATTTTTCATGAACGTGTAGGTAAAGGTAAGTAGCAGGCGAATGGCCAACAGCAACAGCAGCAGTAGCAGCAGGAACAACAGCGACATCTAGCGTACAATATTGAAGCTGGGCCCTGCAAAATGAGGTTATGTTTGCTCAACCCAGCATCATTTGCATAAAATGTGCAGCTGGAGATGGAGGTGTGCTTTAGTGGGGAAAGAGGGGAAAGAGGGGAGTGCTGGCTGGTGTTGCTTGGCCGCGCAATACAATTACGAATGCAGGAAATTCTTATAGACAGAAGCCAAATTATGAAAAAAATCTATTTCTGTGCTCATTAGCGCAGACCCAAAGTGTCAGCGTAATTAATAATCCAAAAAGGCCAGGCAGCAGAAATATATTTCAAATACAACCGAAAGAAAATAATAAGGAATGATCGACTTGCAGATTCCTTAGACACATGTTTAATGTAAACAGATAATATATATATATATATTTATGGAAAACACTTTTCAGATCTGTATTTTATTTTCCCTATGGTATCATTTTCGGGACACAGAATTGACACGCAAGCATTTGTGAACTACGTGTACAAATTTGAAATGATTAAACATAATTCTTACAACTGTAAAGATTCATAAAGATAAATAACTATTTTTAATAAATATTAACATACAACATAGCAACTGTATCACCAAATTTATGAATACAGGATATTACAAAATATACGCTAACACAGTGGTAAGTATTTTTATAATTTCCACACATGACACGTAAAGTGTGTAGAAGAGAGAGGAGACGAGGGGTGGAAATTTATTTGCCCGTAATTAATCAGTGCGGCCGAGAAACAGAGAGTGATGTTGTTGTTGTCGTTGTTGTTGCTGTTGGTCTTTAGCTTGTCAAGTGGCTGACTTGTAAATGGAGGGACAACATTTGCGCCCCTCCTTGCAGCTTTCATTAGAGCTGCGGCTTGTGGCGTTAAATTTTACAGCATTTAATTGACAACATGTCGCTGGAGTAAACAGCATCCCGGTGGAAGATCTTTGCACACAGTGTCAACTTTAGTGGTTTCGCAATAATTGTTTTGGGATGTGCGCAAATAGTTGTGAAATTAATCAAAATATGCAACTATGTCCAAAACCAATTCATTGCAATATTTTGTTTGCATTTTCGGCCAATCATTTGGCAGAATTGGGTCAAATATTTTACCGCCTGCCAATGCAAATAATCAGCTTATATCAAATCTAGTTTGACCAATAAAACATTGCAATTGCAACATGTTGAACTGTTTGTTGTTTTTGTTTTTGTTGTTGTTGATGCTGTTTATTTCCTGCACACGCATTTCTGCACATTTTTCATTAAAAATGCGTATGCGAATCTCGCCAAGCGTCAAAATGTATTCAAATAAACTGCCTGCATAGCCACAAAACGCAAATACGCATAAATATTTAGTAGCTGGTCAGTGATTATATAAATATTCCAACTCTTATTGAAAAACAAAAAACAAAAATATATACAGAATATTTATTAAAAGTTTAATTTTGCAATTTTCAGTTTTATTCAAAGTAAAATACAATAATTAAAATCGCTCGATTATATGTCAGCTTGAATAGCTGAAATTGGATACCTTACTTAATATATTGCCAAACTCGATTTATTATGAAAATATTATTATTATTCTGAAATTTCATTCTTTTATTTATTATTTCCATTATATGCGATTTTATTAATTTTTGGCGAGAATTTCGTAACCTTTTCCGAGTCTTTAAATTGTTTCTATCAAATATATTTTTTAGTGACTTTCCTATTGTGCATCTGGAACTTGAATACAATGTTTATATACAAAGTATATGGCAGGACAGTAATTCGATAACGATGAGCCAAGGGCAGTGCTGGTGCTGAGAGCTAGCGACGACAAAAAACCATGCAGCGTCTTCTGGAGACAAATCGAGCCTAAGCGGACTCGATCTGCTTGGAGAAAGCATTATCTTGGGCTTGGGCTTGAGCTTGGGCTTGTCGACTGCCTCATCCACCATTCTATCGGCGAACTTTTTGCGGCAGGACTGAGGGAGGGAACAATTAGCAATTACACAAACCCATTCAAGGATTATACTATACATACTTTAATCAGGTAGCTATGCTGCGTAGAGCAGATTCCGTTTTCAAGTCCTATTCCAGACAAGATGCAATTAAATTGCAACCAGCAGACACAATACACTGGTAATGAAAAAATAAGAAAACCGTTGAAAAGTAACTGACACGTTCTTATCGCTCAACAGTTCTTAACTTAATCATTTTTATTGTATAAAGATAAAAAAGTAAAGTTCTTACACATAAATCGGTATTACGTCAGGTCAGTTTTATGCATTTGACCTTTTTCGCAAACAATCGAATTGCCCTAAAATCCCATTAGCACCTTCATTAGCTGCCCAGACATGAGGACAGTAGTAATTCAGCAGGCAGCTCTCCCACTATTCGATATCGATATCGATATATGTATGTACTTAGCCAATGCGGCCCCAATCAACTCAATTTGCAAATTGTGGCCTGGCATGTGCCGCACTTGAAAGTATTTTAAAACCATTTATTTCAAATGACCCACACGATGAAGACGATGAGTTGGGCCGACAATTTTAAAACTCCAAACACGTAAAGGCAACCAAAGGAGCTTGGCAACCACGATTGCAACCTAGCCACGGCTACGGTCATAAAAAATTCATTTGACTTAAAAACTTTCAGAGACACAAAAACAAAAACCAAAGCAAAACTGAGGCAAAAACTGAGCAGCACTCGCTACTCGAAATTGATATTAAGTCAGGTGGCGCGTGTCCATTACACGCATTGCGGCCAGAAAGCGAAAGCCGCATAGAATCCAGGTGAAATATACAAATGCAGAGGGAGCTAGAAAGAAAGAGAGAGAGAGAGATAGAGGGAGATAGAGCATGAGCCTAAACTGACAGTTTTGAGGCACGCACATCCCGTGCATGGCATAAACAAAACAAGAACACTGATCTGAACGGGCAGCAAATTTGCTTAGCCAGCGCGGAAATCGTTGCCGGTTCTCTATTGTCTTATTGAACTCCGACCGAGAGTAGTTGTAGGAAACGGAAGCGCAACCCAGCCGAGCACCCCGCTCGCACCTCCTACTTCCCAACCACACCCTGCTACGGTCAGCGGTCGGCATTCTGTCAAAAGGCGCACGTGAACTATTAAAATCACTTAAGTGCAATTCATGTCACGTTCCGTTCCGTACTGTACGCGGGGAGGAGGGGGCACGGCCCAAAACTTACAAGCGATTGATATATGCGATATATATGTCAGTCGCTGTGGTATCTGTGTGTGTGAGATAAATGAACTGACAGAACGGCTAACGGCTGGCCAATTCTTAGCAAACTTGAGCGCTCAAGCAATTTGCATAAATCCTCTGAACATTTATGATGCTGTTCCGTTGGTCAAGGTCGTTTCCAACGGCGAACAAATTCGAATTAAATTGTATCTTTTAATAGTATGAAAATATTTGACTATGCATATGCATTCAAGATTTAACAGATTTTGATGCACTAGATATGATATATAATGGCGGCTGATATTCAAAGCAAAATCATAAATTGATAGATAACTGAAAACTATGCATTTACTTTCCGATATTGTCATATTGTTTATGTGCATAAATACAGGTAATAAACTGATGCATATAATGGTTCTCCTAGTTGTGCACTCTTCTTAATATATGTTTTTTTAATGGAACGATCAGAGATACATTTTTTTTCAGATGTCTCCACTAATTGGGATGAGTTTCCCAAATAAATGATTATGTTTCTCAAATATAGCACAGAGTCAAATTTGACAATTTGATAGGTCTTGCTTATATCAAACAATAATTAAATCAATTGAATAATTTTCAATTGCCCAACACTTGAATTGAATCCCTGTACGCATCTTTTGAACCAACAGTGTGCTAGGATGCGTTTGGACAGCTGCCTTTAATTTGTATGCAGACTGGACAATCTGTCTCCATTTATGCAAATGGGTATGAAATAGACAACCAAATATGATAAAGCAAAATGGTGCCGTCTACAGCCCCATTGGCAAATTGTTTATTTGAGAATAGAATTTTTCTAGTTTCCGTCAGATTTGATTGTGGTGACTTATTTGACTGTTCGTGACTTTGGTTCAGTTTTGTTGTCTCTAGCAATATGCCAATCACAGTCGGTTTTTGTCTTTCTCAGACTGGCAAAAGAAAAGTCATTAGGTCATTAGGCAATAAATAATTAAAAGCCATTGTTGGCAGGCCAGGCACGAACAATGGCACAGCGGGTAGCGGGTAGCGGGTAGCGGGTTGGCCAAAATGCTGCTATGGAAAACTGTTTGTGGGTTGCCGGGGAAAATGCGCTAATCATGCGCTTAACTTGGCGCACCACAGCTGAATTTATCACACTCACACAAATTTCAATTACTCGACGAAAAGCGAGGGAAACTGCGTCGCATTTTCCCCCAAGGAGCCGGCGACGTGTGGAAATTACACATGCGCGCCAAATCCTAAAAAATGATGGCGAATAGTGCGTGCTCGAAAAGCGATCAGTGTGATTAATGAAAGGGGCAATAGGAAAACAGCAGAAACCCCCTTAAAAAAAATATGATGAAACCAAAGCAAAGCAAGCGAAAGAACTGCCAACGAAAATTAGTATGAGAAATTAACAAGTGGCTGCCATTGGTCATGTCGGCTTAGCTCGAGAAGATTTCCTAGCTTAGCTGCAGGCATTAGGTACACTTTATAGGCGAAAAAACATATTCGGGAAATACCCAACTGGCCTGGGCAGGCAGCATATATGTACATATATACATATATATGTGTATATACAATTTCCGGCTAATGTGTGGAATTAATCCCAGGCAAGGGCGCCGAGGCTGCGCTGGCGACAGCGAAAGTCACTGAGGCGTGCCCAGGGCCACAGGGGCCACCCTCGAGGGCTCAGTTACAGGATTAGCATGGCGGTAGAAACAACAACAACAATGCTCCCGGCTCTTTGGGACAACAAAACGGAAGTGGTTAAGGCCAAAGTAGAACGACAACGCAGCGTTGGTCTAAAGTGACATTCACATTTTACAAGGTCGTTTTTTTGCTGTTCATTGTTGAATTCATGGGGGCGCACCACTTGCAGAATTGCAGAATGTTTGCTGGACAACTCCCCCTCAGTGTTTGCTCTTCATTTGTTGTCATTTGTTGTCATTTGTTGTTTGTTTCCGTCGCTGATGCAACTGCATGCTCTATAGACTCTTTCTTTTTTTCTTCATTCTTTTTTTGGGCTTCTACGGTTTCAGCTCTTAGCCACCGACTCTTTACCAAAATTTGATTCAATCCATTATATTTATTGTTGTTGTTGTCGCCCAACCCTCGCATTTCCACCAAGTCGCATATAAATACAATTTCAGTTCGCTTCGCTTTCCATTTCCATTTGAAGTCTCCCATTGTTTTGTTTTTCCTACAAAGAGTTTTTTTCTTCCTTTTTTTCAGAATGGCTCTTCACGCTTGCTCGCGAAACATCCCCGGGTGCAGTTCCTGGGTAGTCCCAGGTGTATTTGTTTGATATATTGCGCAGTTAATGCACACATATTTACAGCTATCCAACCCCATAACAGCCTAGCCACTGCACCACTGCATCGATCTGGGAATGCATCATGTGTGCGACGTATGTCCAAATTTCATGCGTTATTGTTGCCATTCCGAAATTACAGTAATGCAATTTAATTGAGTGTTCGATTACGCGAAAATTGAACGAGCTAGTCAGCCAGTGTTCCCATATGTGAACAGTTTCCTAGGATTTGCGCATCATTAGCTAAGCGAGCCATCGAAACAGCAGACATAATTCAAAGAAAGATATGTAAAACGTTTAAGGATGTAACACAAAGAAGAATTGCTGGAAAAGATTCATAATAAAGAGTAAGAACTAATACAAATCTGAAGTCATATGTTTACATTTCTAACTTATATCTGATCAATTAATTTATCCACATTAAACTAAGATTTAACTAACCGATTTCGAAATCTTAAGAGTGCAAATGTAACTAAGGTAAAAATGATTTAGTCGAGTGTCCTATTAGTATATACCACATACAAGCACTAGCTGCAAGTAGGGCTGTGCTGGAATTTTTATTTTTCAAACATTTTGCAAAAAAATAGTAATATATATTATATTGTACATTGTACCACATATATTTTTTTTAAATTAACAGTATTTAAACATTAAATGATTCAAAGAAATCGGTTCCCAACACTTCCTATTTGCAGGCCGGCAATAATGTCGATTGGGATGGGAGTCATGAATGATTCCAAGGAATCGGTAACGGCAGTCCGATTAGGGAGGGAGTCCTCTCTGAAGCAATGCATCAAAACCGTCGTCTCAAGAAGTCAAAACAAGGCCAATGAGACTAAATAGGTATGGATGAAGTCTTCTTCTTCTTCGGCTTTGGTTGCAGACTGCATCAATCCTTTGAGCAGGACTGAGGGAGGGAAGAATTAGCAAACACACAAACCCATTCAAGGATTATTCTATACATACTTTATATCAGCAACAACCGGAGAGTCACACCGGCGAATAGCTTGACCTGAGTATAATATGCTGAGAAAAGTAAGTAAAAAGCTCATCGTTCTTCGCCGCATGCATTCCAATCCCATTGAATTGGGCAAAGCTATTGGGTCCTCTTATTAGACCGATGAAGCGACTGCTGCCGGTCAGCAAACAAAATATAATAAACGAACAAAAACGTTATTGAAATTTTCAATAAAAATAAATATGGTAAATAAATAGGTCTACTCGCTTGAAAGACCGAAATTAAACTGAAGACTTTATAAATACTCGGCAAAGGGTTACAAAATTGACGCCTCAAATTTTACAAAAAATGCATGACATACTTTGTCTTGTGGAAAAACGAGAGTAACTATAGCATATTAGATATTAAGCTATCCTGTTGTTAGGCTTCTTTAGGCTATTTCTTCTTATTCTAAGAATGGTAAATTAAACCATAAATAACTTCTTGGTTTATTGTTCGATGGTAATGAAATTTGTAGGAAACAAAGATGGTATTAAAATGTGCTCCCTTATGCCTGTTGCATAGTTTTGCACAACTTCATGATACGCTTTTTTCCATTTTTTAATGGGTTCAGGGTAACCTTAGTTGCGAGTAATGATCGTCTTACTATATGTGTATTATTCCACTTCAGTCCCAGTCTGCCATCAGGTTTCTATCATAATAATCATTAGCAATCATATATTTCGATTCCTAATGGCGATTGCCTTTCGGTCCTTATAAATCGCCATCGTTGACTGACCGCGTGGAATTTTCAACATATGTCGCCTCTAGTGTGGGCAAATAAACTCACATTATTGATATATATAAATACATATATTTCGGTTTATTGTGTCGCCCTACAGTGTTTGCCGAAAATAAGGGAAAGAGACCCCAAAATATAATGTGTATATATGAAATTATTGGCAAATATGAAACACCTAAATGAAACACAGCTGAGGCAACCCAACCCCTAAGCCAAGAGCTGTGTGGCACGGCACTTGCCGCAAATCAAACCGAGTTGCAAAGTGACAGATCTAGGGACTCTGCTCTCGACTGTGGCAACAATTAAGTTTCCACATGAACAGCATTTAATGTGCAACTGATTTTCAACATCTGTTTTCATTTTTGGACTTCCTCGTGCGGCAGCTACCAAAAGGCAATGAAAAGGAAATGATGCAGACGACGCGTATGCGCTGCCAGCAGACGACTGCCATCTAAATTTGGACACGAAAAAGTGTCAGAAAACATAATTTTGATAGTCGGATACAGAAGCACGTGACGGAGCCGCCGCACTTGGCGTCTTTACAGCGGCGTTAATTAGCCGCAGCCACTTGATGTCTGGCGTCTGGCCGTAGAGCAGCTGTTACACTGTGACAAATTCTTGTTACAAACCACCAATTTTAAGAATAATGAGCAAAATATAGTTTTTCTTTTAATTATATTATTATTAATATATTTATTTCAGCATACCGCCAACTAAATTTTACTGTAATAAAGTGTCAGTTTATTACTATTATTGGTTAATTTAAATGGTGAGCATTTGTGAGATACTTTTTTTTCAATTCAATTATGTTTTTAAATCTGAAAATAATCTTTTTTAAACTTAAGCAAGTAAAGATACACCTTGTTGTATTTAATTTTAATAATGTACAAATTTAATTGAATTAAATTACAAGAAAGGCAGACAATAAATATTATTATTAATTGATTACAGTGTAGAAGGCATAGAGAGCATTTACGCCATAAAATTCCCAACATCAAATTGGCTGCCTAACAAGCTGCAAGGGTTAACCCTACCTATGCCCTATGGGACGTTTATGAGGCACGTTTCCAGCTGCTATTCGGTGGAAAAAGAGAATTGTTGAATGACAAGAACAAGAGCATCAGAGCGGCGGCTGGTCAGGGCTAATCCTTGATGCATGTCTGCTTAGTCTGACACTTTCTAGTGGCGACTGCGACGTCAACGTCGACGCCGGCGACAAGTCGCCAAAACACTTTGGCTGCTCATTAAAATTCATCCACGCAGATTATTAACATTTGCATCTAATTTGCATTTGTAAGATACATGGCCGACAATTATGTGGATGCCGCACATATCGAAGCTGGAGCGGGCGGTGGCAGCTAAAGGGGCAGTGCGGGTGGGGTGGAGGTGGGGGCAGGAGATGGCGCCGGCTTGGCTCCTACAATGTGGAACTTATTTATGCATGCGTTTCTACAAGCAAAATGTCGCCGGCAACACAAACACTAACACCAACACCAATGCCAAACACCAGCCGACACACACAAACACACACACACATTAGCAGTTGCATAAATTATGCTAGGGTCGGTTCAACGAGGTTAAGTGTAATTAAATTATCAAATTATTGCCAAGTCTTAGGTTGCAGTTTATAATCTGGCACATAAGCCCCTTCCGCACAACCCCATCCCCCTCTGCCGACACGCTCCGTCTCTAAATCAGCGTGTCTCAGTTTGCTTGTGCCATAAACAGGCATTGGGTAAAGTTTCAATTAGTTGGCGTTAAGTAGACTCTCCACCGTTTTGTAACTAGACTCCAATCAATGCATGCCAAACTTTACTTAAATAACTTTAAGGCAGCTCAGCTAACAGATAACAGATAGATAGCAACAAGAAGTGCGGTGGAGCCTAAAAAGTATCTTAGCTTTCTAAACCACTTGAGCTAACCACATGTCTGGTCAATTTTTTCGGCTATGCTACCCCAATGTGTATCCCAACTCAATCCCCACAGAAAAGTGGGCTATGCATTTAATAAGCTACATAAATTTTGCACAAAGTTATCGAAATACAAAAGGACATGAGGGAAATATTCGATAGAGCAATTAACTACAATTTGCATTAGTAAGTAACTTTTCAGACAGAAGCTATTATAAGTTAAGTTTCTTTGTATTGTATAGCATTGTTGTATATATACTCTTTATCAGTTACAATGGCCCAAGTCGGTTTAGCCAAGTCCGTTTGTTTAAGCCACTTTATTGCCAGCAATCGGACAAAAGTTGTGTTGAATAAAAGCATAGAAATATAAATATTTTATTGTACATCTGACATGTGCTTGAAATATAAAATTTAAAAATATTTTCGAGGAAAGTTTAATTTATTTTTTTAATATATAAATTTCAAATATATTACAACCATAATTTATTTATTTTAGGATATGTTGCTTTTCAGTTTTTATTAGCAATTTCCACCTGATGAAAACAATAAAAATGTTAAATAACATGATCAACGCATTATAAAAATAATAAAAATGGAATTTATATTTATGAGAGCCTAGTGCAAAGGTAAATAACAAAAAAGTTAAACAAATGAAGTGATTGAAACACATTACAAGTATTAACCAATCAATGAAGTTTCTTCAGCAGTTTTGCCAGTAACAAATTGTTAGCTCGAACTCGTCTAGGACAAACTGTCTTAAATGAGTCGATCATTACCCATTAAGTTGTTGCCATTTTAACCTTGCACATAATCAAGTCTAATCTCTTGAGTAACTTAAAATACTTGCAAATTAGTCCAGAGCCAACAACAACTGAGCAGAACTGAAATGAACAGTACTGAACTGAACTGGGAGCCAAAACTGTCGGCAAGCACATGATTTTTGCACATTTATCAGAGATGTGGATTGGAGCTAAATAATAGATTAGTAGACTAAAACTGCAATGGAAATGTTAACACTGTGCAATGTACGAAGGATGCAGGACACTGGCACTGGACTGGGAAGGAGGGAGGATGGGATTGGGAGACCAGCAATTAACACACTCGAATCTCGAGTTATGCAAGCAGCAAGCAGCACTTTGATAGTTAGATAAACAAATACACAAATACAAACACAGACACAGACACAGACAGACAAAGGAAGCCAGCAAGGACGTGCGGCAGGAAGCAGCAGTTGATAAGGACACACACAAACTAATAGTTGACCGGAGAGAGGGGAACTGGCGGGAAGACAGAATGCAATTCAATGCCAATACAAATGCAAGGTAACATGCAAATTGACAGAGAGGACATTCGCCAGGACATGACAAACACAAACACAAGCAAAAGCAAACAGGCAAAGACAGAAAAAGACAGACAGCGAGAGAGAGCGAGATGAAGACTGGACTGGAACAGTCAACACATGAATTGCATTAGTTGCAACGGCAACTTCAGCGGGGCGACAATTTGACATTTTACTCGTTGTCGGTTTTTAGGTAGAGTTGCTTTTGTGGGTGGGGGGGGGGGGGGGGGGGGGTTACGGGTTACGCTATGCAAATATTGCAGAGCCTCTGGCATTGTCTTTGACAATGAGTATGCGACGATGACTCAACGGTGAACTGTCAAATTGCTGCAATTTAACGCTTGATAAGCAACTGCAGGCAACTACTGGAAGGCAACTCTGAAGGTCCGAGCAGTTGACAACTCTGCCTTTCTGCTTGATGATGTGTTGGCCAGGTATAAAGTTAAGGGTATAGCCGCAGCTATTGTTCAACTGTCTCTATTGTTAATCCCCCCCCCACCGTTCGATCTCAAAGCAAAAGTCAAAAAGGGTTCGCTATATGTTATTTGTTCCATTGAAGGAGCGTTGCATGTTAAATGGGTTGGTTTTCATTTTCATTTTTCATTGAGGGATGTGTTTTGCGCTGTGCGATTTAAGCGATTTAAAACATTTCCATTTTCATTTCGTAGCGTTTGCTGACATTTGTAATTATGAGCAGCTCGCTGAGCTATTTAAGCGATTTGCTTTATTAAAATCCGTAAGCGGAAAAACAAACAAACATTTGCGAAAATCAGCAACCACCGCACCGCAGCGCCCAGCAGCAACCACTAAAAAATCTGCACAGGTCGCAACCTATCGTTGACTTCATCCGAAGGTTCTGACTGTCTGACTGTCTGACTGTTTGTCTGTCTGTCTGTCTATCATATTCAGTACCATAGTCTCTCATTTGCAGTGGCGCAAATCTGTTACACTGTCACATTCGCAGCTTGCCGAAAAATTCATTCATTCATTCATTCCATTACGTTTCATTTCGTTTCGTTTCGTTTATCCCTTTTATGGCTTGTTTGGGGATTTTCATTATTACAATGACGTCGTCATCATTCTCAGTACCCAGACGTAGTCGGGCATTGTTGTGCCTCTGCCTGTGCCTGTGCCTGTAGCTATTTTCTCCTTGTCCATGTTTATTTATAACTGGCAATTGTAATTAGGATTACTTTTTACTTATTTGCACAGTTGTTGGAGAGGCTCGCGAAACATATAAAAAACATATTTCTGCATTTTTATGTCCTGGACTTTGTGCTGCAGCATTAAAGTATTTGTCCAGACGGCTTAGTAGGGAGCCGTTGTATCTAGTTAATAGGATGGCCATCCTGATACACTGATATGGCATAAGCAGCTGATGCTCTTCTGCACAGAAGGACTTGAATGGATGGCAGTTGAGTTGCTGTTCTTGAATGGAGTGGAATATGATTTCAATGGAACACATGCGTATTAGGGAGAATTATCTAGATTCTAGAATTAGCTCTGTAATGCCTATATAAATCAATTGTAAAATATCAACATATATATTATGTTATTCTACTTCTTTATTTAATACATTCTGAATTTACTGCGTTTCATCGTCTTAATTAACTTTTTGTTGTGCAGTTAAACACAAGTTACCATTAATATTAATATAGATCAAAATGGTGTACAAGAACAATCACAGATAAGCAGGTACTTAATTCCAATCGGAAAGGTACCGAAAAACTCAACAATAAACATAACAAATTTGGTACCTATTCTTCTAATTTGAGAGTTCTATGATCTTTTTTGAACGTCATTGATATAAAACATAAACTTGATGCGTATGAAAATAATTTGAAACTGAGCAGATTGGTAATAATAAAAGTTTGGGCCAATGGTTTATGGTTTGTCATCAATCGCCATCGCCAATCCGTACAAACACTTTCATATATATAGATATGAAGTGTGTAATTCGTATAGTCTCTGATATCTGCGTGTGTTAACTTATCAGGCAGTCTGTCCATCTTCAATATTTGATTCATGGCAAAAAGTTACTTGTCTTATCAGCAAACAGCGTTAATCTGCATTCAAATTTGATAGTCATCGTTAATTCAACAATAGTGAAAACCACCCAAAATTTTATTTATGTTCAATATCTACCACATTTAATTGTGAAATTCAGCTAGCGGACGGTAGGAATATAAAACATAGCCAGTTGCGACCTGAGATCAGTTTTCGCCCGAAATTCAAACCGTTAACATGTCAGCTCACGTTCTGTTCTTGTCGTTCCTCGGAGCACTTCTTATCAATGGGTCTCAGGGTGCTAATATTCTCGCCGTGTTTAGCTGCTCGGCTCCGTCGCATTTGATAGTGGAAATATCAATGGCCAAGGTGTTGGCTGAGAATGGACACAATGTGACGGTGATCACATCCCTGAAACCGCATGTTACTCACGAAAACCTCAACGTTTTATATTTTCCACTCACAAAGGAAGAAGAGCAATTTCGGGATGCCGGCTTTTCCAGCATGGTTGATAGAGATAATTCAAACATAATTACATCAATGTCTCACTTGCGAAATCAATTATTGTTTATGCATCATAAAAACCGTGATATAATGAAAGATCAAAGAGTCAAGGATCTTTACGAGAACAAGGATAACAAGTTCGATCTGGTCATGCTCGGTTACTTCTTGAATAGTTTTCAGATGGCAATAGCCCAAAAGCTGAAAGTACCTGTGGTTGTAGCGACCTCAACATTTATAACGGAATTATATGACGTCATGTTAGGAGCGATCGGGAAACAAGCCTAAGTGCCAACAATGGCAGTTTCGCTCGAAAAGGGTCAAGTAATGACATTTGCTCAACGATTGTGCAACTATATTTCACTCAATGCCTTTAAAGTATTTATGCATAACATAGAGAAGGACAATGCAGAGCTATACCAGTAAGTAAGCCAAGTAAAATGTGTCCAAGAAAACTAACAACGCCTTTCTATTTTTGCAGAGAGATCTACGGAAACGATCCCAACATGCCAGAATATGAACAACTCAACAAAAATGTGTCGCTTATATTCTTCAATTCGCATACCCTTAGCGAAGGACCCATTAGACCCACTTTTCCAGGGGCTATAGAAGTGGGAGGAATACAGATTAAGGAGACACCCGAACCCTTGCCCAAAGAATTCGATGATTTTATAAACAATGCTACAAATGGCGCTATTCTCCTGAGCTTGGGTTCCAATGTACAGGGTGCTCACTTAAAGCAAGATACCGTCCAAAAGATGTTTAATGTGATATCAAAACTGAAGCAGAGAGTCATTTGGAAATGGGAAAATCTAGATAAGACACCTGGTAAATCGGATAATATACTCTATTCCAAATGGCTGCCACAGGATGATATCCTGGCCCATCCCAATATTAAGCTCTTTATAAATCATGCTGGAAGAGGTGGCATCACTGAATCTACGTTTCATGGAAAGCCCATGCTCTCTCTTCCTGTGTTCGGTGATCAGCCTAGCAATGCTGAGAAGATGGTCAGAGATGGGTTTGGGCTCAGTATGAGTTTGTTGACACTGGAGGAACAGCCGTTTTATGATAATATTGTTGAAGTTCTCGAAAACCCGCAATATACCCAAAATGTAAAATCGTTCTCCTTGCTCTTCCGCGATCGCCCGATGACTGCGCGTCAGACGGTGCTCTATTGGACTGAATATGTTCTGCGACATCATGGAGCACCTCATTTACAGAGTCCTCTGGTGCACATGGGCTTTGTAGCAGCAAATAACTTGGATGTTTATGCACTGCTAATAGGTGTCTTGATTTGTATTCTATTGATAAGTAAATTCATTTTGTTGTTCCTCTACAAAAAATGTACAAGCAATGCTAAAAATGAAAAAAAAGTTTGGGTCAACAAATTAAAGACTAAATAAGTTACTTATGTACCCATTTTCTATGCTTATCATTAAAAGCTAACTTACTAATGATTTTGATATTAAAACAAGTAAAAATTATGTAGTCGAGAGTGCCCGACTAGGATATACCTTGAACCCAGCTCATTAATTTTTCCCTTGGCCCCATAATATGTTACATTGATAAAATATATAATAAATATTGATTTTCTAATTATAATCATTATAATTTTTTGCAAAATAGTACCCTCAAATTTTTCAAGCTTTTTATATTTTGGAAAAATAAAAATGTCTAAGAATTGAAAAAGTAATTAGTATCGAAAAAAAACGTATTTTTGGTGGTACGACCTTCTGATTTGGCATATTCATACTCATACTCATTTAATTCGATCGGACAATAAACAAAGAAATTAATGCATGGTTCTCATGGAAGAAGAAGAAATGGCCTAAGGGCGGAGCATGTATGTATGCCATGAATTGTTTGTAAAATTTGAGACTACAATTTTAATAAGAGGACCCAAAAGCTTTGCCCAATTCAATGGGAAGAGCATATGTGTGGCTATGTATATAACAATCATTGAATAAAATTGTTATTTGCTAATTTTTCACTTCTTCAGTCCTGCTGAAAGGAGTCGCCCGAAAGTAATTGTGCCCGACTGGAGATACCAGAACCCAGTTCTTACATTCATAATTCTTTTTCTTTAATGGGTTTATTTTGTTCCTCCTTATGCTATTTTAGACATACATTCAAAATTTGGTACCTCAAACTCCAATATTATCAAAGCTTTCACAAATATTAAATATTCGATCATTTGTTATAAATGTGATGAATCAATTAACAATTTACAGATGATTTGAGCATGGAATCAACTAGAACCGATTTGTCACATAGTTTTTTTTACTATCAGCCCTCCAATTTAAACGCATTTGTCACAGGCAGTTGCCTCCTTTTTTCTGGCGTGACGGTAACCCTTGAGTTTGGCCAACATATTGTCCATAATTATGATTATTTTACGCGTTTTTATTGCGACACTTCTCATGCCACAATGCCAAATAGATGGAACGAGTGTCGCATCAAGTTGTCAACTGTACAGGATTCGCACCACCGCCCCACAATGGCTGACAGGGCGAGTCAACCCTTTTTGGTTTTTGGCAATGTTTCTGATGGTCCGTCCACGCACATAATGCGATAAATAAAGTCATTCAGGCCATCAGGAAAAATGGAAAAATGGCAAAAGGAAAAAAGGACAAGCGACGAGCGTCACAAATTGAAGTGTTGCAAACTGAACAACGCAAAACCGAAAAGTGCAATGAAAAATAAATGGAATAAAATCGCTTAACACTCAACTCAAAAGCCAAATGACAATGCGACGAATTGAGAGAACTTTTCACGCATTTTCCCAAATAAATAAAATAAATAAAGAAAAGAACAAAATAAAATAAAAGCAAAAACAACATACAAACATTTCGCCCATTTTGTGTGTGCTGTTTGGTTCGATTCTCGTAAATGGCTTTCAACTAATTTTCAACGCACACTTGACAGACAGGTGGAGAGGCAACACCCCACTACACCCCACCCCAGCCCACCAATCAGCAAGTGGATTGATGGACAGGCATTCAGCCAGCGCCAGCGCCATCGTCATCGTCATTTATTCAGTCCAACAATCGAAAGTGTCAATTAAAAGACAGCAACAAATAGTAAACACCAAGTGCCTGGCACCGCAGCAGTCGATGTTATTATTTTATTATATTTGATTTAACCGTTTCGAAAGCGACATGTGCGGACTTTTCCCTCTGGCTCTCTAGCCCAGTGGCAACCTTCACTCTTCACTCTTCAACCTTCACCATCCACCCCCAAGCAGTGATTTGTGGTCTGCTTGTTGTTTGCCACTGTAATAGACTCATTGTCGCTGCTGTCGATTTTCCAATTTCCATTTTCAATTGGATATGCGAAATATGCGTGAATTAAAACAGATGTCAGTACCCCATGGCGGCGGTCATTGATCCCAGTTGCACAAAGTGCTCTGATTAATGCCTTCGGGTGCATAATGTCTTCTGTGCAAAAGTAAACAGCGACTTATGCTTAACTTCCAGTCCCAGTCCCAGTTCCTTATCCCGGCTGCAGCTCCCCTGGGAATCAGCTCATTGTGCCTGCTTTATGTTCTAGTAGATCGAACCCGCGAGCTATTTGCCAGGCGTCTGCTGTGTGAGTGACATTTTGTTTATCTTACTAAGTTTGTGTTTATGCAACGCCTTAAAATCAAGACTGCAATGCAATTAGCAATCGATTCGCAGCGACTTCATATATCAGTTGTTAATAAATGTGTGCTAGATAATATCGCAATATCGTGTAAGTGCGCCGATATCGGAGACTTTAAAAGTTAGTAAACTAAAATTAAAAATGTAGATTTGTGTAGTTAGCTCAATAATTATTCTTACATGATTTACTTTTTATTTCATTGGTAAGTGAATTTTTTTGTTTTTTCAAGTGTTTTCCTAATTCAATTATGAATTTGATTTTATTTTTTTAAAAATATGTGCCATGAATGTTCATTTTTCATTTTAATTAAACATTTTGTTATAATAAATCTATTCCAAGTTGCATAGCAATTCAATCAGAGGTTAAGGGTGTAAGAATAATTTGTGGGCTTACTGTATAGCAAGATACGCTGAAAAACGCGATCGTTATGCGAAATTTATCGTTACATTTTCATCGTACACAAATATATATTTAGATAAATCTCTCAATAATGCATTAATTGTTCTGAAATGCAACTGCTAGAATTTTGATTGCAAAAACTGTGAATACCTGAATCAAATCGGTTGCCTTCTATATAAAAGTCTGGCTCTGCACTGCAGCTAGTCCTGTCATAGAACATCATTATCAGCTGGCTGCATACATCATCGTATTATAAATGATAAGTACTCTTTGCAATTCAAAGTATGCATTCAATATCTTGGATCATTATAATAATTTTATAAGAACTGTATATTTGTACATTTTGTTTAAGATAGTATATTATTGACATGTAGGATGACTTCAGTAGAGCTCTTAATCATTTATTTTACTTAGCCAAGATTCACAGAGGGTAAAAAGGTCTAGCAATCATTGTATCCAAATTAAAACAGATGAGACATCTGTTAAAAATCCATTCTCTATGGGAAGTTTTCTAATTTTTTATAGTATAATGACCCAGTTCTACATATTTTTCAAACTTACCACAGCTCAATGCAAATAAAAACCACTAAATTGTATTTTTCGTTTTTGTTGTATATTTTTATTATATTTTTTTTTTTTACTTGTGTTTTATATTTTTCATGATTTATAACCCATTTTTCAATTGTCATATGTTTTTATTTATTTTTTGTTTTGTTTGTTCTTTAATCGATTTTCAGATTTTTTGCGATTCATTTTAATTCAAATTTCTGTTAGCATTATTTATAATTATTGGAATTATTTCTATTCGCTTTAACTTTATTTGATACCTGCCAACGAATCTCAGCAGAGTGCATTGTTTGCAACTGTATTTAAATTGGATGCTGCTGTTGTAATCATAAAATAAATGAGAGAAATAAACAAATTCATTGCGTTGTTGTTGTTCTTTAAATAATTAATACTATATTTTTGCCTTGAAATTTACACATACTTGTAATAAATGCGTTTAAATTAATTTAGAAATTAAACTAGTCTAGAAATGAAATGCGAAGCAACAGCAAATTAATTAATTAATTCGTCTGTGTAACTTTGCTATAATTTACAAAAAAACATTACAAGTAGTATATATTTAATTTTTTACAGTGTACACTTACGCCTGGTTTATTAATTTTTACAAAATGTAATTTAAACTTAATTACTAATTATTAAATTTTGCGTTCACTATTATTATTATAATTTATACAAGTCTTGTAGGTAGGTTCGTGATTTTCATTTCATTTCGTTTCGATAGTGTCTCCAATGTTGCAGAGCTGCATTTGCATGCGGAAAGTGTTGCAGTTAGTGTAAGTGTGTGTTGTTGGTTGTCGTGGCCAGTATTGGCAAACGTTTTGTGCAATTGGAAACTTGGAAAGTTAAGAACTGTGCAGAAAGTTAAGAAGTCTATATATATGTACTGTTAAGTGTATATATTTTTACCTTTCGGTCCTTGACAGCTTATGATTGTAATTAAACTTTTAAATATGTTTTGTTAAAAATGTCTAGCTTAATTCTTAGCTCGTTTCTATTAATGTTGTTGTTGTTGTTGTTATTTTAAAATCTTCTCGAAAGTGTTGCACAAACATTTTAAATACTTTTTGTGTATGTCTTTGTGTTGTTTTTTTTTACTACTATTTTAACTACTTTTTGCTGCACGTTGTGTGTGGGGTGTTTTTGTCTGTATGTGTGTGTGTAATATTTTTACCTTTTAAATATTGTTTTAACGCGCTTACTTAGTTGATATATTATAAAATGCGGTGTTTACACTTGTTTTTGTTTTTTATAACTTGCTGCTTTTTTTTAACTACTACGAAGCTACTACGATGTTTTAACTTTTAGTACTTGTTTGTTGTGATAATTTGTATGCGCATTAAACTAAAAAGGAACATATACATTATTATTTATTAATTATACATTAATTATACTCGTATATAGTTTATTCATATATTCTTTTTCATAGTACTTTTTATAGTCAGAGTCATTTGTTTTTGGGTAAAACGTTTGTATAAATTATAATTAGCATTATGAACTGAATATTCGTTTTGTTAAAAGTAAGTAGTTGAATATATATTTAATCACAAATCATTGATGAAAACTTCATTTTAATTGGTTTTAGGCGACGACGCTCTGCACGCTCTCTTGGTCCGTTAAATTCCGTTACAATTTTATCATCATCAACGTCTCTACATAATTTTTGACGCGGCATTCCATCTGCTCGGTTAGCAAACAATCCTATGTATCTCACGGATACCTCTCTAAATGTATACACAGAAATGTACAGTGGGTTTCAAATAGTGGGGCTATATAGTAGTATAGGGCTAGGGTTGTACAGGCATTTACAGTAAGTTTTGCAGTATTTGTATTTGTTTTTGTTTTTTTTCGGAAAGGTACTAAAAATCAGTTGAACTCTATTATATATAGTATGCTAGTTACTCCATTTCTTTTAATCGTACTTCTTCCTTCATTTCATTTCATTTCGTTTCGTTTCGTTTTATAAACAATAAGTGTCGCTAAATGCTAGACCTTAAATTCGTTTTTTGTTTTTAAATGTTCTTTATGTTTTGCTCGATTGCATTTGATCTATGAGAAACTAGTGCCCTTTTTTTTACGCGTTTACTTTGTATTTTTATTTTTAAAAATTCAGCTCGCTTTTCTATCATATGCATTTTTTACTACCTCTTGCACGGTGATATACTGGGTATACATATATATATTTACAGATTGTATTCTATAAGTTGTATCATTATCATTTCGTTGGCATATATTCGACGCTACATTTTGCTTAGATATTCGACTTTGCTAATTTAACTTCTCCATTTGCTCAGTGGGTTTAATTGTTCGACGCTTTGTGCTCTCCATAATGGGGAGGGGCGGGTTCTAGCACAATTTACGGTACGATTACGAGTACTTAACATTTGCATATTGTTTTGTATTTTCTAGTTGCATGTCCGTGTAGAGTTTCAGAGCTGTGAATAAACAGAAAAAATTCGGGAAAAACTCTGTTAAATTGACCATCTGTTTATTTATTTATTTTAACATATATTCTATTTAATATTGAAAAGTATCTTATTAAAAATAGAGAACATAGACAGTGAAATTATATGAATACTAATACTAGTATTAATATTTGTATATAAATGCAAACAAAAAATTAATGTTTTTCTTTGCATTTACAGCAAAACATAAAAAGTTATTTTAAAATGTTATGCATTGACATGAATTTATATAGATACCAATTATTTTCATGGTTTGTGAATTAAGTTCAAAGAGATTTTGAAATTATGATTTATACAAAAATAAAGTTGTCTTTTTTGATTGATCTGAAAATACAAATAATATATATATGCACTTCTTTCGCTTTTAAATAATTCTTAGATATTTTTGATATACTTTATTAAACCACATTTAATAAGTTACTTAAATCAAGTAATATTCTTTAAAATAAAAGTAATCTTATGATGCTAAATCAATACAATCAAATTTAAAATCAAACATTTTCTTTTCAAATTTGAAACTTATCAATTTCTGCCGTTTTTTATCTCAAGGTTAAATCATAGAAATGTTTTAAAACTATGCTAAATATAGTTATCTTTTGTAAAACTATTTGACTCACCTCAAATCCATTCAATATGGGGTTTTCATCAATGATACCACAGCCTATTGTTTTGTGTTCGCATAACACCATTCGCTAACGCATTTTCATTTGCCGTTGCGTTTACAATTCCGTTTCCGTTCGCATTACCAGTCAGTTTAGTTGCATTTGTTGTCGTTACGTTAGTCGAAGCTTCACTGTTGACAGC
Organism: Drosophila maculinotata; assembly: GCA_035045305.1. Lineage (NCBI taxonomy): Eukaryota > Metazoa > Arthropoda > Insecta > Diptera > Drosophilidae > Drosophila > Drosophila maculinotata. Next base: position 3,788,879 of record JAWNPD010000377.1, on the reverse strand, counting down.
AGCACTGCCCACACCAGACTTGAGAGCCGCACTCCTGCTCAGATGCACGCCCACATCCTCGGCTGCGGGCGAGAGTCCCGTTAGCACCGGCCTCTTATAGTCGCTAGCATCCGTGTGGGCCACGTCGCGTGTTAGCCGCAGAGCCTTGAGGTGTTGCCTCTGCTGATGATTGTCGCGCATTGATGTGGGATTCTTGCCGATGTTTGTGGCATACTTGTTGTTGTGCAGAGTCAGGCTGTATTTCGGTTTGGAGGTTAAGGCGAGCGTGTTGCCGCCACTGGAGCCGGCGATGCTCAGATGCTGCGGCTTCTTGGGCATGGTTGTGGAGGCGTTGCTGCGTTTGGCCATCATGGGCAGATCACTGCCAGCGCCCGCCGTCTCCGCTGCTGCCAACTTGAGGGAGGCTTCGAACTAGAGATTATCTGGATAGCTGCGGAAATTGTAAGTTCTGGCGCGCTGAAACTCAGCGGCTGCGGCAGCGGCAGCAGCGCTGTTGCCACTGCTGTACGGATTGATCATCGGTGCCGTGGACTGTGAGTTCATGGTGCCCATGCCATCGTCATAGATGCCATTCAGCTGGTCCTGGTTGCTGTGGCTGCTCTTGCCGCCGCCGCTGCTCACCGTGTTCGTGTTGCTGCCGCCGCTTGCCGAGCCGCCCTTGATGGGCTTAAATATGGCCGTGGTCGCATAGTATTTCTCCATGGGCGGCGGCGGCACAGTGGGCGGCCTGGGGAATATGCTGCTCAGCGGTGGCGGCGGCGTGCGTCGCACATTCACATAACCACCGCCGGCATTGGCCATTTTCGATGCCGGCATGTAGTCCTGCACATGGGGAACCGCATAGCCACCTTCCGGCACATCTGTGTGGCCGCGGGGGAGAAACGAGGGCAAAAGACGCAAAAGGATTTCGCTTAGTCAGGCAAATGGCAAAGGTTGAAAGGTGTGCATATGTGTGTGTGTGTGTGCATATATGTTTGTGTGTGTGGCAATCGCCGCAAAAATTTATTTGCATTAGTTGCTGGCGGCGCCATATTTTATGGCTCGCAGCGGAAATGGGCGAGCCAAGGGAATTGGGGTTTCATTTTGCAGGTAGGGATTGGAGATTGGGGTATGAGGTCTGAGTATTGGGTAATGGTTAATGGACGCTTTGGCATACACACCTGTATAGTCTGGCGTCATATTACATTGTAAATCATTAACCGCTGCGTAGCCGTTCACTCCGCTCGTGTACATGTTCACATTGAAGGGCTCGTGGTACAGGCTGTTCTTGCCAATGGAATCGCTGTCGTCGACGCTGGCCTAAAATGCGTGTTTCGGGGGTTAAAATGCACAGTGTTTAATATAGTGTCAAGTCAGCGAAATCAATATACGATATATCAGAGTTTGTGCCTTGTGCTTTTCCTGCTTCTAATGGCTCTTTAGTTTATCAAATAGGGTGAACAGTTGATCGATTTCCAATGAATTTTGCGTATATTATTAAAGAGAGTTTTAGTAACTTTCACAATTATTTTCCTCAAGTACTTTTACTACTTTATATGATCAATCTGATGAATAACCTTTCTATACAACTCACATAATATGGTAAATAAACTAGCAAATGATTTTTAATCCAATAGGAGTTATTTATAATTATTTAGTTGTAGATTGGAAAATAAACTCTTTGAAAACTTAACTACTCATATTTTTGCGAATTAAAACTGCTTTAAATCAAATTTGGTTTAACTTTAAATGTTTGTATTTATATTGATTTTCTACTCATTTTCTACTTTCAACTAGTCTAATAGAATTTAAACTTTGTTTTTGATGTTGAGATGAGTTATATAAGTGTTCAGGTAACTGAACAGCGCTCATTCAGATTCGGAATGATCAAAGTTATTAGCCAGTGATATTTTTAAATTAGAATGTCATGTTCTATAGTACGATACATTCCATACATTCTTTTTATATATTTTTATACCCTGATCCCATTAAAAATGGGGAAAAAGGGTATAATGGTTTTGTGCAAAAGTATGTAACATGCATAAGAAGCATCTCCGATTCCATAAAGTTTATATATTATTGATCGCTATCAATAGTCGAGTCGATCTAGCAACGTCCGTCTGGCTGTCCGCCTGTCCGTCTGACCGTCTGTCCGTCTGTATGAACGCGCTGTTCTCGGAGACTACAAAAGCTAGAGACTTCATATTTGAAATATTGGCTCTCCTAGTCCCGGGTCAATACAAGTTCAACTTTTTTTTCGATATCTTAACCCGTTCAAAAGTTATCGATAAATTTCGATTCCAGAACAGTGTTTTTAAAGCATAACTTGAAAGTCATAAAAGCTAGAAACTTTATATTTATGTTCAAGTTACTGTATTGCCGGTTCGACACAAACTCATAATTTTCTGTTCGATATCTTTATCCTTTCAAAAGTTATCGATAAATTAAGATTCCAGAACAGTGTTTTTAAGGTATAGCTTAGAAGTTATAAGAGGTAGAGTCACCAAATTAAGTACATATATTCTCCTATAGCACACAAAGGTAAAATACATTTCACTTTTTGAATACCCCTCTCCAATCTCACAGAAATTAATTTTTAAAGGTATGACCTTCGGATTTTACAAAGTTGCACATTTATATGCCAGCTTTCTGTCCTACAAATTTCATTTTGATCAAACAATGAACAAAGAAGTTATTAACGATTCAATGTACCATAGTTTAAAGCCAAAGGAAGAAGAATTAATGCAAATGTATGACGCGCGTAGCCAGCTTGTGTTTGTATATGTGTGTGTGTTTCTATGTATGAATGCAGATAAATAACTTCAATGAATGTAAGACCTTAGATCAGTGTATATCCTAGTCGGGCACTCTCGACAAGTTTATACTATATTTGACACCCACAATCGATTAATAAAAGAATTTCAAGAATCTATTTTTTGAAAAATCAATTTTTGTAAGGGTCCCCCCTTATGCTTTTTTCGCAAAAATATTTGAAAAAATTTAACTTTCAATAATGAATAAATTTGAAATGTAGAATTGATATATAGGACAAACCATGAACAAAATGGCCTCAAACTTGACAATCGGTTCAGTTTTGACCAAGTTATGGGAGTTCAAAGTCTACGAAAGGCATTTATATGGACTTTTTGCGTTTACAAGTCAATTTTTTTTTTATCATTTTGGCATGATTTTTGACAGAAAAATGAAACACCTCAGAATCTTTTTTCTTATAGTTTTTTATACTATATTTGACACCCACAATCGATTAATAAAAGAATTTCAAGAATCTATTTTTTGAAAAATCAATTTTTGTAAGGGTCCCCCCTTATGCTTTTTTCGCAAAAATATTTGAAAAAATTTAACTTTCAATAATGAATAAATTTGAAATGTAGAATTGATATATAGGACAAACCATGAACAAAATGGCCTCAAGCTTGACAATCGGTTCAGTTTTGACCAAGTTATGGGAGTTCAAAGTCTAGGAAGGGCATTTATATGGACTTTTTGCGTTTACAAGTCGAATTTTTTTTGTCATTTTGGCATGATTTTTGACAGAAAAATGAAACACCTCAGAATCTTTTTTCTTATAGTTTTTTATACTATATTTGACACCCACAATCGATTAATAAAAGAATTTCAAGAATCTATTTTTTGAAAAATCAATTTTTGTAAGGGTCCCCCCTTATGCTTTTTTCGCAAAAATATTTGAAAAAATTTAACTTTCAATAATGAATAAATTTGAAATGTAGAATTGATATATAGGACAAACCATGAACAAAATGGCCTCAAACTTGACAATCGGTTCAGTTTTGACCAAGTTATGGGAGTTCAAAGTCTACGAAAGGCATTTATATGGACTTTTTGCGTTTACAAGTCAATTTTTTTTGTCATTTTGGCATGATTTTTGACAGAAAAATGAAACACCTCAGAATCTTTTTTCTTATAGTTTTTTATACTATATTTGACACCCACAATCGATTAATAAAAGAATTTCAAGAATCTATTTTTTGAAAAATCAATTTTTGTAAGGGTCCCCCCTTATGCTTTTTTCGCAAAAATATTTGAAAAAATTTAACTTTCAATAATGAATAAATTTGAAATGTAGAATTGATATATAGGACAAACCATGAACAAAATGGCCTCAAGCTTGACAATCGGTTCAGTTTTGACCAAGTTATGGGAGTTCAAAGTCTAGGAAGGGCATTTATATGGACTTTTTGCGTTTACAAGTCAATTTTTTTTGTCATTTTGGCATGATTTTTGACAGAAAAATGAAACACCTCAGAATCTTTTTTCTTATAGTTTTTTATACTATATTTGACACCCACAATCGATTAATAAAAGAATTTCAAGAATCTATTTTTTGAAAAATCAATTTTTGTAAGGGTCCCCCCTTATGCTTTTTTCGCAAAAATATTTGAAAAAATTTAACTTTCAATAATGAATAAATTTGAAATGTAGAATTGATATATAGGACAAACCATGAACAAAATGGCCTCAAACTTGACAATCGGTTCAGTTTTGACCAAGTTATGGGAGTTCAAAGTCTACGAAAGGCATTTATATGGACTTTTTGCGTTTACAAGTCAAATTTTTTTGTCATTTTGGCATGATTTTTGACAGAAAAATGAAACACCTCAGAATCTTTTTTCTTACAGTTTTTTATACTATATTTGACACCCACAATCGATTAATAAAAGAATTTCAAGAATCTATTTTTTGAAAAATCAATTTTTGTAAGGGTCCCCCCTTATGCTTTTTTCGCAAAAATATTTGAAAAAATTTAACTTTCAATAATGAATAAATTTGAAATGTAGAATTGATATATAGGACAAACCATGAACAAAATGGCCTCAAACTTGACAATCGGTTCAGTTTTGACCAAGTTATGAGAGTTCAAAGTCTACGAAGGGCATTTATATGGACTTTTTGCGTTTACAAGTCAAATTTTTTTGTCATTTTGGCATGATTTTTGACAGAAAAATGAAACACCTCAGAATCTTTTTTCTTATAGTTTTTTATACTATATTTGACACCCACAATCGATAAATAAAAGAATTTCAAGAATCTATTTTTTGAAAAATCAATTTTTGTAAGGGTCCCCCCTTATGCTTTTTTCGCAAAAATATTTGAAAAAATTTAACTTTCAATAATGAATAAATTTGAAATGTAGAATTGATATATAGGACAAACCATGAACAAAATGGCCTCAAACTTGACAATCGGTTCAGTTTTGACCAAGTTATGGGAGTTCAAAGTCTACGAAAGGCATTTAAATGGACTTTTTGCGTTTACAAGTCAAATTTTTTTGTCATTTTGGCATGATTTTTGACAGAAAAATGAAACACCTCAGAATCTTTTTTCTTATAGTTTTTTATACTATATTTGACACCCACAATCGATGAATAAAAGAATTTCAAAAATCTATTTTTCGAAAAATCAATTTTTGTAAGGGTCCCCCCTTATGCTTTTTTCGCAAAAATATTTGAAAAAATTTAACTTTCAATAATGAATAAATTTGAAATGTAGAATTGATATATAGGACAAACCATGAACAAAATGGCCTCAAACTTGACAATCGGTTCAGTTTTGACCAAGTTATGGGAGTTCAAAGTCTACGAAAGGCATTTATATGGACTTTTTGCGTTTACAAGTCAAATTTTGTTGTCATTTTGGCATGATTTTTGACAGAAAAATGAAACACCTCAGAATCTTTTTTCTTATAGTTTTTTATACTATATTTGACACCCACAATCGATTAATAAAAGAATTTCAAGAATCTATTTTTTGAAAAATCAATTTTTGTAAGGGTCCCCCCTTATGCTTTTTTAGCAAAAATATTTGAAAAAATTTAACTTTCAATAATGAATAAATTTGAAATGTAGAATTGATATACAGAACAAACCATGAACAAAATGGCCTCAAACTTGACAATCGGTTCAGTTTTGACCAAGTTATGAGAGTTCAAAGTCTAGGAAGGGCATTTATATGGACTTTTTGCGTTTACAAGTCAATTTTTTTTGTCATTTTGGCATGATTTTTGACAGAAAAATGAAACACCTCAGAATCTTTTTTCTTATAGTTTTTTATACTATATTTGACACCCACAATCGATAAATAAAAGAATTTCAAAAATCTATTTTTTGAAAAATCAATTTTTGTAAGGGTCCCCCCTTATGCTTTTTTCGCAAAAATATTTGCAAAAATTTAACTTTCAATAATGAATAAATTTGAAATGTAGAATTGATATATAGGACAAACCATGAACAAAATGGCCTCAAGCTTGACAATCGGTTCAGTTTTGACCAAGTTATGGGAGTTCAAAGTCTAGGAAGGGCATTTATATGGACTTTTTGCGTTTACAAGTCAAATTTTTTTGTCATTTTGGCATGATTTTTGACAGAAAAATGAAACACCTCAGAATCTTTTTTCTTATAGTTTTTTATACTATATTTGACACCCACAATCGATTAATAAAAGAATTTCAAGAATCTATTTTTTGAAAAATCAATTTTTGTAAGGGTCCCCCCTTATGCTTTTTTCGCAAAAATATTTGAAAAAATTTAACTTTCAATAATGAATAAATTTGAAATGTAGAATTGATATACAGAACAAACCATGAACAAAATGGCCTCAAACTTGACAATCGGTTCAGTTTTGACCAAGTTATGAGAGTTCAAAGTCTAGGAAGGGCATTTATATGGACTTTTTGCGTTTACAAGTCAATTTTTTTTGTCATTTTGGCATGATTTTTGACAGAAAAATGAAACACCTCAGAATCTTTTTATACCCTGATCCCATTAAAAATGGGAAAAAGGGGTATTATGGTTTTGTGCAAAAGTAACAGGCATAAGGAAACATCTCCGACCCCATAAAGTATATATATTCTTGATCACTATCAATAGCCGAGTCGATTTAGCCCTGTCCGTCTGTCCGTCCGTCTGTCCGTCCGTCTGTCCGTCTGTATGAACGCACGTTTCTCAGAGACTACAAAAGCTGGAGACTTCATATTTGAAATATAAGTTCTCGTGGTGCCGGGACAAGACCAGTTTATCATTTTATCGATATCTCGTCCTGTTCAAAAGTTATCGATAAATTTCGATTCCAGCCAAGTGTTTTTCGGGTATAACTGGAAAGTTATAAAAGCTAGCGACATCACTTTTTGGATACCCCTCCCCAATCTCACAGAAATTTTAAAACACGTAATTTTAATGGTATGACCTTTGGATTTTACAAAATTGCACATTTATATGCCATCTTTGTGTCCCACAAATTTCATTTTGATCAGACAATAAACAAAGAAGTTATTAACGATTCAATGTACCATAGTTTAAAGTCAAAGGAAGAAGAAGTATCAAAGCAAATGTATTACGCGCGTAGCAGGCAGCTTTTGTTTGTATGTGTGTGTGTGTGTTTCTATGTATGAATGCAGATAAAAAATTTCAATGAATGTAAGACCTTGGATCAGGGTATATCCTAGTCGGACACTCTCGACTAGAGCACTCTTACTTGTTATATATCAAAAACTATTCTAATTCACCAGTTTCAACTGCTATTCCACTTGGAATTCTTTGATAAGCTCATTTCAACTGCTCATACATATTGCATTGTAATTCCATTTGGCATTTCTTCTACTTTAAGGCAATTGCCTTAAAGCAGTTGCTTTTAATGCCCTCTGCTCCGCTATGCTCTCGACTTTAAAGTGTTACACATGCGGCACTTAAGCTTAGCACCCACAAATTGAGGGGTAGCATGTGGGGGGGCAGCGGGGTGGCAGACGGGCATTTGCCGGACACCGTTTGCTGGAGCTGGAGGTGGAGCAGGCTGTATTATATAGTATAGAGGGAGAAGCCGTTGAAAAGTTCTATTAAATAAAATAAATGCCGCACGGCGTCTGGTCAAGTGTGTGGCATGGCTGAAAGAGCACACGTTGAGGACGTGGCAGCTCCACGCTACATTGAACAATTATGTGAAATTCGAGGCAGGAATTTGTCCTGTTTATATGAGCACGACTCCTATATATATATATATATGTATATAAATGTGTATGTGTGTGTATTCTCACCTTAATGCTATTGCCATTGGGACGATGCTTGTCGACATTGCCGCCCAGAGTGTTGGGATTGAAGCTATATTGGAATGCATCGAGGACGTTGCTGCCGCGTGCTCGCTTCGTGCGTGACACGATGAACAGGATGATGGCCACCAGCAGTATAATTATCGTTGTTAGAACAACAATGACAACGCCAATGAAGTTCGCCTCGTTCGGCTCCTGATCAATGGGCCGTGGTGCAATTACTGCAAAGAGCGGCAATAAACAAAGAGACCATTGAAATTAACATGTAAAATGTAAAATGTAAAATGCAACAAAAAAATGGCGAATGGCCATCGAATGAAATTAAAAGTAAATATTGTTCAACTAAATAATTAGCGACAGAGGCCGAGCGAATAAATTGCTAATTGAATTTATCTGCAAGTTTGCTACTTACATTGCGGCCCGTTGTTGTAGTTGTTGTTGCCGTTGCCGGTGGCATCGTTGGCGCCACCGTTGCTGCCACCACTGGCGCCTCCAGATACGCCGCCATTCATTTTGTTGTTGTTGTTATGATTGTGCTGATAGTCGTTGCTCTGCAAAGGATACTCGCGTGAATCCTGCGCCATGCCTGCCGCATTATTTCGCTGCTCCTGTTCGTCTGTGAAATTTCCCATTGCCGGCACTGCAAGAGCAAAAGAGAGCGAATGACCAGTGTTAGAGTGAGCAAGAGACAGTGATAGAGAGAGAGTCATTTGTAGACAACATCAACTGAATTCCATCTTCAAAAGTTGCCGCTTCAACTTGAACATTGCACACAGCTGCGCTTCCATGATTGGTTTTTTTTCTTTTTTCTTTTCTTTGTTACTTTTCGTTTCTTTTCTTTACACCTTTCGTTCCACTTTAAATTGTTTTGCTTTCGCCACGCTTTTCTTTCTCGAGACCTTTAGACCTCTAACGTGTTCATTTCCTGTCAACCATTAGGGTTTTTATGGCAACCGAGTCTCCGGCATTACTAAATGTATACAGATGTTTGATTTTTCCCAACTTTCTTATAAATATGCATGGGCTTGTTTTTAATGATCTTGCGCATATGGCGAGACTATTTATATATTCTCAGTAATTCTTATTATAGTTTTGCCTACCTACTATATTAGGTTTGACCCACATATTATGGGCTTCAATGTTTTTGTTTGATTAGAGTTAATCTTTCACTATGCTTTTAGCTTTCTCTCATTGTGTTGGTTTTATGCTTAAGACCGTTTTACTGTAGCACCCCTATATCTTTAGTTCGGATAGGCTTATAATGCTACTGACCTCTTTTGTCCCTGGCTTATCATGTTCTACACTCAACTTGCCGCTTAACTGTTAGTTATCATGATTTTTATCATGCAACTTCAACCCTTAGCCAAGTTATGCATAGGTTTAACAATATGTCTAACCATGTCCATGCTGTCCTTATTCCCAGGCCTTTGCTGCTTATTAGCTTAGATCTGTCAAGCCCTGCAGGCCAAGCAACAGCACCAAACAAACACCTGCTCATCAGGCGTTCGTTCACTTTGATCTCTAATACCCCCAGATTATGTTCCAACATTCCCAGCATATGGCTCGGCGCTCCAAAGTGTTGTCATTTATCTCCGCTAACATCTTGAGGGCATAGCAAAACAAAAGCAACAGCAAAATTGTAGCTGCTCCCGGGGGCTGCTTTTTTGCACAGACCATCCCACGCCCACCCCCCTCCTCCAGATGCCACCAGATGCCCCCGGCTAGCCGAAAAATGCTTCCTTGAGTGGGTGACCCCGTTTCTCCAGACAGTAAATGGCGTAATTACTGTGTGAAGCTCTTGTTGTTGTTGTTGCTGTTGTTGTTGCTTCTTAGTTTCTGGCAAGGCTGCTGTTTTGAGTTATGTCGCCTTCTTGGACAGCAGCAACGAAGGACGCAGAATACAGGACGTAGGACTTCAGGCATGCCTCTGAAGTTTGTGCTTGGCTGCCTTTTGTTTTGGCATTGCCATTGTCCTTCCCAACGTTGTTGTTGTTCCTGTTGTTGCTCTTGTTTTTTTCCTTCTCGCTTTCTACTTATAAAGGCATATCTTGCATCTCTCTGTTCTCAGCTGACGCTCTGTGGTCGTCATAAAACGTTTAAAATAATTAAAATATTCCGAGCCACATTTATCACACACTGGGCTAGGGTTCTGGGGTTCTAGGGTTCTTGGGAACGGGGTGCGTGGCACAGAAAGAAGTAATGGCAAATATGCCGCATATCCTTTTTTTGGATTTTTATTTTTTTGCATTTAGCTTCTTTTTGTTGTCGCATGCCCCTTATAACTAATTCTCTTTGTGTGTCTCTCTCTCTGTATGTGTTTGTGTGAGTGTGTGAGTGTGTCCCCAGGGTCTCTATGCTCTCATTGTTTTTTCGCCTTTTGTATTTTTAGAAACCTTTAAATACAACTCCATAAAGCACAACAACAACAAGAACAACAGCAGCAGCAGCAGCAATCACCGCAAGCAAATCTCACAAATTGGGGTTAAATCTCTGCAGTGCCTGATAAAAATATACGCACACACTTGAAAGATGCTGCTTCTAACGTAGAACGTGCGTTTCTTTTGTTTACCCTTACCCTACTTTTACGAGCCCTTCACAAGTTCTGCTCCCCATCCCTTTCCTTTGCTCACCCCATCCCAAAAACACTCATCGCTGTAGTGCACAAAAAAAAACAACAACAGCGACACAAAAAAGTGAAAAAATAAAAATAAAAACCAGAAAACAGCTGGCTGGTGGCTGCTAGTTGCTGCTGCCCCTTCCGCTCCCCTCCTCAACACTTCTCCAGCATCCTTGTGCGTGACAAATGCGTCATGGTGTGGGTTACTCGTCATGTAATTGCTGCCAGGGAAGCATACGCAGCATGTGGTGCAACCGAGGTCTTAGTTCTTAGTTCTTAGTTCTTAGTTCTGGCCGCGCTCTCTGGTTATCCGGCTCTCTTTTGTGGCTTTCGCCTGAATATCCTTGGCTCGGATGGATAGATGGACAGATGGACAGATGTCAGGCTTAAGCACAGCCCGATGCCAGTTCCCATTATCAAAATGTGCTTTGTCATGCTCGGTAGCCCACTCCAAACTAAATGCGGATCCACTACTGATCTTGAGTACGGCATCTTTCTGAATTTCAACTTAAAGTCTTCATCGGGGACTTTGTGTATTTCCTTTGTGTGCATTTGTTTGTAAGGAACTGCGATGATTTGTTGAATTTCAAAACGAATTACTTCGAAATTCTGTTGCTTGTGGCAGTGCGTGAGAATAAATTTGTATGTATGAAAAGATATTCTTAATACTCCTCCCTAACGTCCCAAAGTCTGATATATTTTGAAATACCATCTTTGTATACCAAAAATGTAATGAAGATGATAAGCTCATAGCAGACTTACATACAAGATATCTCCTTGTCGAAAAAACTTGATTGTAAGTAGGATCGTCCTAATTCTAGTTGTATGTTAAAGTCTCTTTCATTGCTAACAACTTCCTATATAATAAATATCACATGCCATTATAATCTTTTCATTATTTGACGACTTAGTTTTTATTATCAGAAACTCAACAATAGGTTTGGTTTATTTTCATTGCACTCCTCTGATCGTAAAAGCTATTATGCCAAAGTACATAAGTAAATTTTTCTTTATTTTCTTTATATTCCACTTTCTTCCTATCTTTTCATTGAATCCAAACTACAGTTCCTTAGCTCATATTATTGTACTATAAAATCGCAGTTACTTTAGATTTATAAGCGACTTCCTTTATAAATCCATTAAGCCTACAACGGAACCCAGTCCCCTGTCCCCTGTCCCCTGTCCCATTTCCTCTGCACTTTGTACCCTATGCCATCTGTATGAAATACCCTATTCATGCGGCACGCTCTATTTGACTCATCAATCAAATGCCGTTGGCAGACTGGCAGTTTTATTCCCTCGTCATTTTCACACCTACCGCGCTTAGATTTTCATCCACAACCCCCAACGAATCAATGAATATAAATGATCTCTGGTTCAGTGACCGATCCTGCGATGTTAACAGCATTGTAGCCTGAACTTCACCAATTTGTGTCCAACCCTGAAATCTTATTGTCTAAATATCCAGCGAGAGGGGGGCATCCTAGATCTGTGCACTTGGTACAATTTAATCAGGACAGCGACACGCTCGGCATTCATGGCAAATGTAGCTGAAAAATGCATGCAGCATTTCTGGCATCCCTTGCATTGTTTCTAGGGGGTTGCAGCTACCCCTAATCCCAGGATGCAAGTTGTTTACTTTTGCAGGCTGAGGGACACTGAAAGAGACCCTTCCTTACGTTCCATGGGCCTTGGCTATTTTATTGACTTTACACGAGTTGCCCACGTTTACAAAAATGTACAACAACAAAAAAAAATACTAAATTGTACTAAAGAGATTTTCCCTTTCGGGCCGCTTATCTCGCCTGTCTTGTTTCGTCTGTCTCTCTCTCTCTCTCTCTCTCTGTCTCTCTCTCTCTGACTCTACCCATCGCATTGTTGTAAGCCAAATGTTGGAAAAATATTTTATTCTCATTCGGTTCGGGCACTTTTATCCCCTAGCTAAGTGTAATAGTTGTAGCTGTAGTTTAAGTTGCTGTCACACACTTGTAAGTGAAATGAAGCTGAATAATGCATTTGCAGTTTTTCGCGTATGCAGTTTTTAGTATGCCAAATGCAATTTTCGGGCAATTTGCGCTGAACATTTTTGTGCATTCTTTTATTTTTGCTCAGTTCAGTCACGTACTTACCGGATATGAAGCTGATCTCGGATAGCATAATCCATTTGACTGCAAAATACAAATTGATTTTCAGATATTTGCCAACGCGATGATGCAGCTTAATCGTAACATCTCGAGCATGATCCATTATCGTATCGGGCATATACGAGAACTGAACGGGCTCTCCTGAGAAGTAGCGTCCACCAATGCTGAAGAAAACTTTGGCGTGAACGAAAACCTATAAAGAAAATGTTATTTTGTTAGATACGTTTTCTTTAGAATACAATTTTCCTTGGAAGTTGATATTAGAATGTTGAAGGATTTGAATATAAAAATATAAACTTTACTTTTAAATAAGAAATCACGTTTTAATTATTGATTTATTTTCATTTAAAAAAATCAATTCAAATAGGATGAATTTACAAATATTACCCTTAAGCTAACTTCCAAAAAAGGGTTTAAATTAGTTGATAATTTCGTCCAGCTTTCACTCACCTGCACATCCTTGGTATACATATTGTTTGTATGCAAAACGATGGCACTGAAATTGCGCACCGTATCGAATTCAAAAACAATTTCAACGGGTTTACCCAACAGGCCGGGCGTATCATTTCTCCAACCAATCCATTCGTAGCCTAAAAAAACCGAAAATAGCAAAACAAAATACAGAACAGTTAAAATCCATCCATATGAAATATACAATATACAATGAAATGTAGCGTCATTTTGTGCGGTGTTTGTATTTTTCGGAAAATGGAAAAAGGAAAATCAATAGTCCCGGCGGCACATATGCTCCAGAGTGGCATGTAAAGCTATTTAAGCCCCACAAGTCAATGGCACTTTGGGGTGAAGTTTCGTAGCCCAAAACAAACAAATGCTCACGGAACTCACGGAACGCACGGAACGCAGACCAAAGTGAGTGGGGGATGGACGACTGCTCATAACTAGAAATTATGGCCAATGCGACATTTAAGCCATTTCTTTTCACTGTTTTGTTTGCATGCCCCTAATTTGCCTTGGATGAGTTAGGCAGCTCCATCGCTGCAAGTTGCGAGTTTGGAGTTGGTTACTCGGGCGGAGTTACGTGACAGGCTTAGGAAGCCAGGAAACATTTAAGTAGCGCTGCATAAGTCATGCAATATTAACAGTTACAAACTATGGTAACATGCTCTAACTAGAAATCAATGGGATTGTGGACAAAAGTGGGTGGGATGGAGGAATACTCGCAAGCAATGATTGCAAATAAGCCAAATGCCAGGACATAATAATCGTTAAAAAGATGGCCATTCAATAGTCAGCCAGAAAGGGAGTGGGCATGGCAGTGGTAGTTGGTGGGGTGGTGGGGGGGGGGGGGCTATTTGGTATTTGAAAAATTATGCGCTAAAACTTTTCGACTGGCTTCGCTGCAATGCGATTGCTTTTTATGTGTGTCTGTCGCGACGACGATGACTGCATGTCTAATTGTCTGTGCGAACTTTTCTACTTAAATTCGCAGAGCGCAAAGTTTTCAATAATTTCGATTATTGGCCATTTGCCAAAGCGCCAGCCAAATGCCAAATGCCAAAGTACAAAAAAAAATCAAGAAAATACCAAAAAAAAAAAAAAAAAAACGATACTTGCGAATTTCGCAGTTTGCCAGTTGCGAACTTTTGCAGCCGCCGGCTCGGAAATGAATGCCAGTGTTGCCATAAATTATCAAATATGCATAATGTTTACATTTTAACAGCGCATAGTTCAGTTCAGTTCAGCTCAGTTCAGTTGGGGGCGGGGCGGGGCGTGGCGTAGTTCGGTTTTGGTTTCGTTGAGTTGAGTTCGGTGCGTTGTGTACTAGGTTTTGTATCCGGCCAAGTTTACTGCGACGCCAGCAAATACTAGTCCGAAGTTATTATTTATTTTGTTTATTGTGTTGTGAGGCAAATTATTTGCAAGCCAAAAGTTTTGATGGCCCTGGCCACGCCCCCACGCACGCCCACCCTTCCGATGCTCAATGAAGTGAGCTTTCAGTTTGGTCGCCCTATTTTCGACTTTGCCTTATGCTTTTTCCGTCCGTGAACTTTTGTAATTATTTGATGTTAATCAGTTTTTTCTATTGCAATAAATCTTTGCGCGGCGACTTCACCAGCTTTGGGTTTTGGGCTAAATATATGGCGAAAGTTTGGTAGTAGCAAACCTTTAGCGGTACGAAAGCTCAAATTGTTTACTTTTCTTTTTGTTCCTTTTTATACAAAAAGGGTTAACTTTCCCTCTAATGAGGAAGGTGGCACTAAGTGAGATATATGTATATTTGCTTAACTTTATGTGAAAGTATATTAAAAGATAGATTTAAAAAGCACTTACCTTTGCCAAATCCGTGAATATCGGTGCGGAAATTGTCCTTGCCCTTCTGGCCATCCACCAGTTGACCCAAGCCATCCACATAGCGATCGCCCTGCTCATTGCCATCGTACGTCTTGTCCGACAAATCCACTTCCATGCCGCGCTGCACGCCCTTCGGTATGCTATACGAAACAATGCCCTCTGCAATGAAAGCAACGAAAATGGAAATTTTAAACAAAGCGACGCAATTCGAGGAACTAAAACTCAAAACTCAAAGCCCACAACCTCAATCTGTAGTATACTAAACTTGAGTAACACGATATATATATATATATGTATTATTTCCTTTTCACTTCACTTCATGTCACGTCACGTCACGTTTCGTGTCACGTGACACAGACAAACGAGTGACAAAGCGAGTCTCGAATTTGTATTTGTATTTGTGTTGGTTTTTAAGCAGCGGTAAATTTAAAGTTTTTCCCCTGTGCTAAGCTGGCAACAACTTTACCAAGCAGTGAGTGGGTGGGTTGGTTTTTGTTAGTAGGGGTGCAGGATATTGAGTTACTTGAAACATAATTTCGTTTTGCGGCCACTTTTGTCTTTTGTCTGCCATTTGGTTTCTGTGGTTATTTTTAGCAAAGTGTCTGCCACAAATATGGGATGGGGGGAAAGTAGAGAGTTTAGAGTGTAGTTTAGTTTTGAGGTCGTGGTTGGGGTGTTTGGGGTTTGGGTGTATTTTCAGCAACTGCTTAGTAGTTTTTCAATGTCAAAGTCACAGTGGGAGACTTACCGCAACAACAACAACAACGACAACAACAACGACAACAACAAGTGAGTCATGCCTTTGTGGCTAAGTTTATAAAGTGTTTTGATGTTGGTTGAAGGATTGCCGTGTGGCCAGTTAAGGACTAAATACAGGCTCAAATAAATGTTGGTTGCATTGGGTAACGCCTCCCCATGGCAAAAGCAAACAACACCTGACGCTAATTACCACAGCTACAACTACAGTTACAGTACTGTACAGTTAAGTGCGTCAACCTACAAAACAATTACATTTAGATCGAAAAACAACAAAAACACAACTGGGTTGCCAGGGCACTCTGAATAATTACACACAAAGCTCAAACGTGGCAAGGGACGGGGGGTGGACTAATTTAGTAGCATTTTCTATTTACACAATCGGGCACGTGGTAAGCAGGACACACAGATATAGATAGGCAGGACACACAGTCAAAGGCATTTTCCAATAATTACCAAAAATCACATAATTACACATAATTACGGCACAGCCCATGAAAATCGAAAAACGAAGCCAAATCGACGGCTACGCATTGAGCATAGTTAATTAGGGGTGCATATCTCACATATGTGCTTGGTATAGAGGGTTGAGCGAGGGTTAAGGGTTGAAGCGAGGCGAGGCGTGGCACCTACACAAATATTAATTATTATTTAATTTATTTATAATAGGCGGGCAGTCGTGCAAAAAAGAAACGCCACACTTAATTACGAGAATTAGGACAGAGTCCTTGTCTCGACCACTTAAACACAGACCAGACCAGACCATCAGGCCCCGAGATAAGCCTTCATTATACGAGTACACGATATATGTATGTATGCATATAATATTTAATTAACTGCAAAGACATTTAAGGCAGCGCGTTTTACAATTGCGTAGCGACATCTTTCACGCAATGCCCACATGTAAACCCCGCCCTCCCTCTCCCTTTCAAAGGGGAAACTTCCACTTAAGCCTTGCGGTTCGCTCGCGTGCTCGCATGCGATTTTTATTTGCGTGTCGAGCCGAGCGAGAGACAAAATGGAAACTGCCCAAAAAAAAAATTACAAATAAAAGAAGAAGAAAGCGACGTCCTCGCAATGCGTGCAGCGGCCTCAAAAACAAAACGAGAGAAAAGAAGGAAATTGAAACCAGCTCATATATATGTATGTTTTATGTATGTATGTATGTATGATGTTGTCCAAGACACAATGAGAAACTACAATATACTTATGCATGTATATAAAATGTAATTTGCTTCCTTATCGCCTCCCCTCTACGTAAGCATTGTGCATGATGGGGAGGGGGGTCGTCGCGACGTCTGCGAACTTTTGCTGATGAGTCAAATTGAGCAGCAGTTGAATGGATAAATGGATACTTGGATGACTAAAGCCTTGTGGCTAAACTACTCATTGAGTTTCTGAGATACAGCTGACGGATTTTGGCCTGTTTTAGGGTAAGTCAATCAAGTTCTAAAAAATAGGGCTGATTACATTTTCACATACAACGTTTATTTTATTTGATATCTTTAAATATTTGCGAACTTTGAAATTGATTGAAAGTCATCCAATTTAAACATTATCAATTTCAAAAGAGTTCCAACGTTGAGTCTTACTTGCATAATGCAAGATAGGGCCTTGCAGAACATCTTCCATATTGTAGACCTATTCCATAATCTTCACCAATGATCGATTGATTAGCTGAACGATCCGATCCGTATGGTATTTGATTCAAAGAGCGATTATTGAAAGAATGAGGCCATGTCAACTGAAGAGTTTCCCTCATAGCTGCCCCATACCGCATGTGCATCATTTGGCAGAACATCTCTGCTAATCAATTGTAGTATCAAGTTATCAGCATTAGTAAAATTCGCGGATTTACGATGACCAGACAACTTAAAACAATATAGGAAAAACAGCATCAGAAAAGTGAAGAAATATAATACTTGCAATATAAACAGCATTTTTTGAATATAAATTGAGAATAATTTCAAAGATGTCAAGCTATCATAAAAGAAAGCAAATGGAAAAATTTACTTTTATTTTAAAACTAAATATATCCAGGTTAAATGAGTATACAAATGTAGGAAAACTATGATTTTATATTATTAAGATTTATTGATGGCATACGAACGTTACCCATAGAAAATATCATGCCAGCTTAAGCTGCAATTAAACTACCTAATACACCTTCTTATATATTTATACGAAACTATTTCACACTTTTAACTATCGCATTCTTCAAAACACCCACAGAAAGCTGAACATCGATTAAAGCTAAACTTTCAAGTTCCACAATAGACAAAGAAAACAAGCAAAATTGCACCAGAAAAGATTGCCCGACTTGGAGTATACCCTGTTTTAATGCTTTATGAACATTCTTCTACTTCCCTGAGCCCCACCCGACCGAAATGAAGTTATCTATTTTTGTTTATATTTTAATTTTTAAATGTGTGAATATACAAAATAGGACATACCTTAAAAAAATATGTGTTGTCCCTTTTCTTGCGGATTGGAGGAGGTATCCAAAATGCAATCACTATCCGCTTTTAACCCATTTTAAATGGTTACAGGGTATACAAATGGAATGAACAAAAATGATGCTTAATGCCCCTAAACACTCATAAATTATTCACTCATAAATCTAGAGCTGAACGCTAATCAGTTGTTGCATTTATAAAATGCACTTTAGCATATGCATATGCCCCAATCCGAGATCCGTTGTTTGGATTCGAGTTCCAAGGGCTAAGCCCTTATTAAATCGAAACAAATTTGTATTTAGCTCAATGTGAAATCAGAGTGTGTCACTTGCCCCGAAGATAATCTGCAGCCATGACGTGACCGCACACCGAACCCCTCCCAGACCCAGTCCCAGACCCTCGACTAAGCCCTATTTGTTTACGATTGTGACGGCGCTTCCAGATAAACCTGGGTGCGGTCTGTGGTCTACTGCTGCTGCTGCTGCTGCTGTTTCTGTTGCTATTCGTAGGTGTGCCCATGGATTTGCATTTAAATACTCCAAAGTTGGCCAGTGGCTGAATTTATGGCCACAATTTATAAACAATTATGATTTCGGTCTAAATAATAAATTTAGCTGGCATCGCATCGATGAGATTAATGTGTGTCGTAAAAGTCAGTCGCGTTTTGTTACTTTGCTGCTTTATTGATTTTTTCTGTCTGTCTGTCTGTCCGTCTGGCAGTTGTCTAGACCCCAGACCCCAGACCATACTATATAGACCCCCTTAGTCCCCATGCCATCTTATCTCGTTTAATTTGCATATGAAATGTGCTGTGTACATCTAAATTCCCCATGGCAAATCAAATGACATGGCGCCCCATTCAAAAGGGAGCAGGGCGGGGGGTGGTCAGCTTGCATGTCTCAGCTACCACCCCTGAACCACTAAAGGGCGTACACAAATTGTAGTGCTGACCCCAAACGCCACACGCTGCCATTCAACTGAAATGGCGCCAGTTATCAGACCCCCCAAACCCAGCCACACATTGCGTTAATTTACGGAATAATTTCGACTTCCTACTCCCCCAGGACCTAACCCCAACCCCAACTCTGACTCTGACTCTGGTCAAACAAATTGTCATTAGGCGCTGGCTCGCTCGGTTCGCGTTGTTATCGCTGCTACCTGGATATTAGAGAAAAATTTGTTTGTCCAGACTAGTTATAGTTGTTGTAGTTGTAGTTGTAGTTGCTCCTGTTCCTGCACTACTTGACAATTGCGTGCAAACATCGACACCGGCCGTCCAGACGACGACAACAACAATAATACCAACAACAACAACAACAACAACTAGCCTAAGTACAACTATGTTGCTTGTTTGCTGTTTTTGGTTGTCGTCTGCATAGTTTCTCAGCCAATGTCTGGATTTCGATTTGGTTTCGGTTCTGGTTCTGCTCGCGGATTCTGGTCTGGAATGGGCCAACAAGCAATGTCTGCACGCGATATTTTTCAAGTACAGTTCGCATGTTGCAACCAAGAGAACAGCAACAGCAACAGCAACAGCAACATTGCGTGGTATTTCACGTGCTGGCCAAATGTAATGCAGGCAGAAGGTCTCCAAAACATAGGCGCAGTCCTTGCCATGATTGGATTACGCGGTTTGACTAATACGCTGCCCATAATGTCATGTTTTTGGTTGAGTAATTGCGATAGGGTTGAAATCGGACTGGCTCCAAAAGTGGGTGCATTTATAGAGAATCAGTAAACAGTTATTATGTGTGATTATGTTTTCAAGCGATAACTTGTGAACATTTTTACAACTTGGAATACTCTTATTGCTACATTTTTGTATAGGTAATTATAAATGAATTTAAAATTCAACAATCCACAGAATATATAAAATATGTGAAGGCAGTCAAAAATATTACTTTGAGTTCAATTTGACATATCTCCAAACCTTTGAGAAAAGCTTCTTGGAAAATCAGTGAAAAATATGATGAATTCGGTTTGGAAAATCTTTCAAACTTTGAGCTAACATGCAAAGAATTTTCATTACAATTTAAAATATTTTATAATTTAATATATTTTTGCCGAGATGTTGAAAACGTGTTCAAAGTTGATCAGTTTAAAAGAAGAAGGTAAATATTTGTAGCTGTTAAGGAAGCTAATCGACTTTAGCTAATTTCTAAGAGCAGAGTTTTCTCTTAGGAATGCCGCATATAAAGTTTGCCAGAGCTATGCTAATGCGCAGTACATACATGTATGAAGATGCAGCTCTGAGGCACTTCATGGCAGTCTGTCTGTCCATAGAGTCGGACACTCACTAACTACACACTTAAGCCGCTTTGGCTTGTCTAATAGACACACAGAGCAGGCCCAAGCTCAGGTTCAGGTTCAGGCTGAGGCTCAGGTACTGGCCACTGGCCACTGGCCACTCCTTGGTAGCTGAGGAGCAGCGGACCGATGATAAATTAACGCTGACACTAAAACTCTGTTAGCCTTTCCGCGCTATCATTGCTCATGTCTAGTTTTTATCGCGCTCGTTTAAATTCGCCTGTAGACAGGGATTCAGATTTGGAAGAGGAGGAGTGGAAAGCGAAGACTTACCTTCCCAGGGGCAGCCGACGATCTCGGCGCGCAGGCAGACGGTGCGATCGTATATGCCATAGGGATATATGCGTATCTTGGAGGCATATATAATCGGTTGCAGTGCATTCTCCACCTCGCTGTAAGTGTTGATGTTGCCGGGCAGAATCTGTAAAGAGGCAGAGGATCGAAAATGGATTGAAGTGAATGGAAGTGAATGGAACTGAGTTCGCAGTACGCTGTACATACCTCCTTGCCCTGGGTGTTCTTCCAGCGCTGCCATTTGTCAAAGCCCGGCCGCCAATACTCGAGCACATAGGCCTCGGTGTACTCCTGACCCTGACCCTTGCCGAAGCGACCCTGTGTCCGTATGGCGGTTATCACATGCGTCTGCAGCAAGTCAACCTGCAGATACTCCTTGAGCGCATTGGATACCATGTGCTTGGGGCACCAGGCACCGCCATTATTATCTGTTTTCAGTCTGCAACATGCCACATTGAGAGATAGAGAGAGAGAGAGAGAGAGAGAGTGAGACGACAACTTTATTAATTAGGCTCGCATACGGTAGCTGCGTGAATAACCAGTTGCGCAGAAGCACCGCGAGAAATTTTTATAAATTAATTGACATTAAGCGTTCGGCACCACACGGCGTCGGCGTCGGAGTCGGAGCCTCGGTCTGAGCCGCAGGCTCCACTGACTGCCAGCTACAGCTACAGCTATGACTACAGACTCTTCGTGGCCCCAAGAGGTGGCACAGGGGGAGAAGGAGGAGGACGTTTGTCTGGCAGCTCGTCTCGTTCGTTAAGCGGTTGCGGTTTTCGACGCAGCAGGATGTTGTCTATGTGATTAAGGATTAATTTAAGTTAGACACAGACGACTGGACGGCAGGATGTTCGTGTGTGCTACTACCCCCCCCCTGCTACTTTAATCAATTGCTGGCTGCCTGTCTGCTGCTTGGGCCTCTCGCTGCTATTGATATGTTAACCACTACAAATAGGTTTTTCGGTTTATATTTCAATTAAGTTTTACATGCTTGATTGCATTTTGGGGCCTTAATGTTTGCCCATTATTCATCGGCTGTGACTAGGCCTAGTAGACCCATGCCTGACTCCTGTCCCAGCCAGTTGCTCTTGTTGTTGTTGTTGTCTCTTGCAAATTGCTTCATTTTGTGTCTTGAACTGTCTTTGGCAGCAGCAGCTGCAGCTGCCTCAATCTGGGCCTGAATCTGAGCCTGAGTTTGAGTCTGAGTCCGTGTCTGAACCTGTGCCAGTGCCAGCAGGTTATTGAATTTGATTGCAATATTTATTTATTGGCCGACATGCGTTTAATGCATTTTTCCAATTTGTTATTTATTTTCATGTGCACTGAGTGCAATTAGTAACGTCTCTTCCGCATGAATTGAGAGGCTAAGCAATTTCATTTGTGGCTATTAAGATGTGCTTTTTAATGTTTTCCGTATCACTTATTTTAAAAATATTTGTATATATTTAGTACATGTAAGCACTTCTAATTTGTAAGGGAATTAGTTACAAATTAATTAAGCTACTAATTTAATAGGTTGAAATAGTGAAAACCATTTCAATGTTTTCCTTAAGAGTAACTTATACTTATAGCAAATTTATATAACTTTTATTTAAATTTGAATTTTAAATAGTTTTAGAGATTTTGAATCTCTTTAAATAGCTTTAAATTGTTTTTGTTTTTTATAATTCAAATCAAATATTTCCCCAATGATTTGTTTTGTTTTTATTTTTTTTTTTAATTTTAAACACTTTTCTATGCTATCATAATGTTTATTATGTTCTGCCCGCAAGCTGTGTGGTTTATTACATTTCATTTGCCATTCCATGTAATAAGCATTATCCACTGCAATTACTTTCAAGTGCATAGATCAAAGTAGCTTCTTAAGAGAAGATGAAAAAGCACTGAGAGCTGCCACAAGTTGTGCAAAAAAGGTCAATTTAATCATCATAAAATTGCTTAGATTTCTTTGCTCCCGCCTCCTTAATTTTTCCACAGTTTTTCCACGCAGTAGCTGTTGGAAGTGCTCTAAAAGCAAATAACCTAAAGGCATAGAAGGCAGTGAACAGTGAACAGAGAACAGAGAACATACAGAACAGGAAGAGGAAGAGGAGAAAAATGGGAGAGAAATAGGTATAAACATCATTTAAAATGCTAATATCCGCAGTTATGTGCATTTCAACTTGACTTTAATTATTGTTATTGCCAAAGTTAACAATCTGCGCCGTCGTCGGCTGCTCATTTCAAGCGTCTGATGGACTGACTAACTGCTCAACTGCTTGCTGCAAGGCACTGGACTTCGACAGTGACTGGGACTGGACTTGGACTTCGACATGGACATGGTCATGGACTGGCTTTGGCTTTGGCTTTGGCTTCTAATCAAGCGCCGCCTGCTGAATGGCGAGAGTATATTTTCGCTTCTTTTTCTTTTTTCTGTTCTTCCCCTTTCTGCTGTTTTTTTTTTATTTTTAATATGTAAGAAACCTCTTAAATTTAATGGCCTGACGGCCGTTGGACGCTGGGCGAGGTAATGAAAATCAAACAGCGCCAACTGTCATTAAACTAATCTTTGTAATTCAATGGCTCCGCTCCAGACGACCAGCATGGACAGCGTCAATGTTCGCATCCTGTGAGCTCGGGGCTTAGATCGGGTATTTCAGGCATCTCTCGGTGCAGTAAGCAAATGCGCGTGATTTGTTTTGAGTGCATGTTTCTTGTAATGAATTACTTAAAGTTCGGCTCGAGTTTTGGGCTAGTTAGCTGCCTGGTTAGCTAAGTGCACGGCAGCCACAAATTATAATGCTGCCTGCACTTTTGAACTTTGCTGCTTGGCTCTGGAACTTCAGTTAAGCAAATTGCAGTGCGCTTGATTGGACTTGCTGGGTGGGTGGTGGATGGGGGAGGGGCGTCGGTAGAGAAAGACAAAAGAAAGTTCCAGCTAGTTTTGAAGAGTTTGTTTCGCTGTGTGTGGCATCCATTGGGCTAAGCCAACTTAACTTGCCAAGGCAAAGGTGAAATGTGAAAGGTGAAAGGCTGCAAGCGCAATGTGATTACAGTTTAACAACGCAACATTTGCAATCGACAGTTTTAGGGCATTCAAGAATGTTAAGGTACTTAAGAAAAGATGGCATAGTACAGTAAAATCAATTAATGCATTTAAATTAGAAATTATCAATAAAAACAATAAGCAAGACATGAATTATGCATTATATATTTTGAGCTCATTAAATACTTATATAAGTACTGACTTGATAAGTTTACTTGTGCTAATCGTCCACTCGAATAATAAATCAAAGTTTAACTGAGGGCTCTTGGAAACTATTTAATTACACAAAGCAATTACTTAAATTTAAAAACCTGTACTGTAAACTCTAACAGAACTCTCCATTGCGAGTGCAACAACATAATAAATATATTGCCCACTAATCCATTTCAGTTGCCATTAAGTTTTGAGTCACTTAGCTGCAACACAGCATCGCCTGTCAATCCGAAGCACTCTGCCACACCGACAGCCCCCCCACAAGCCCACAAGCGACTAACCGACTAACTGGCTAACTGGAGCCAGGTGAGAGAGTGAGTCAGTCAAGAGACCAGCAGCTGTTATTGGCCAACAGTTAAGAGCCCGCAGCCAAAGAAAAACATATCAAATGCAGAGTTACAAGTCCAACTCCAACTCCAGCTCCAAGTCCGAATCCAAATCCGAATCTGTATCCAGTACCCCGATACTTTGTCTTTAGCTTTTTGTGAGTTTAACTTTGCCTCTTAAGCTCTTTAGTTAAAATTCCAGTTAATCTGCCTTGGACAAAAACAACAACAAAAACAAAACATGAAGAAGAACAGAAAAAATAATATAAAAGTATATATATTTTTTTTGTTTATCTCAACGTGCTCATCACGCATCGTTTTGTGGTTTTACTTTAGTGCCGCCATAAAGGGTTAATGTTAATGATGCCTTTGTGGTGAGGTCTGTCTGTCTGTCTGTCTGTCTCTTGCGTCTGTTGCGTCTGTTTGTGTGTCTGTGGCAGTCAGCCCTGCACTTGAGTGTTTTTTAAGTGCATGTCTATAAACGCAGACAGCAAATTATTACAGAAAGCGAGTGGAATCTGTGGCGAGTGGAGACTACTATATAGATCCGATGTTTGCATTGATTTTGCCGTAACTCACGTGGTAATTGACATGTTTATGGTTTGAATGAGTGCTTAACTTTATACATATATGTGCGAGTTACATTCTGATATCCTACACTAATTATACAGCTGATGGTGTCATCAATCATTCAAGGCTAGACAAGGCAAGCCAATTGCAAAACTTCCGCCCCAATCTTTTGACCCGCATTGCCTCACACTTCCCTCACACAACGACTCTTGGCTCATAAAACTTTAATTCAAACGAAAAATGCGTCAATAAAGAGTAAACAAAACCTCAACAATACGTACAAAATTCCCAATCTCAACTGAACTTGTCTAGCCCTAGCCAGCTGCTGCTCCCAGGCACTAGCAAATGCATTCAGTTTGAGTTCAGTTTCTATGCAGTGCAATGCTTCTGGTTTGCCCTTTGGTTGAACCGCCTTGTGAACCGGTTTGCGGTTTTTAGTCGCTCCGCATAGAAATTGCATTTAATTAGTGGGGAAAAAAGGGCTGCCGACATCGGATCGGGCACACTCTTTAGATATCGCTGTTGGGGCCATTAAACGGTTGCCCGAGCAACTTGCATATTCATGAAGAGATCTCGATTTTCCTTGGGATAATCTTATGTCTCTTAAAAGGCGCTGGCTAAGCACCAAAATATTTTCAACTGATATGCAAAAACTTTTTATTTGTTTGGCATTTGGTATTTGATTTTTCGGTTTTTTGATGGGGCAACTGTTTGTGTCATAACATACATTTTTCTAGTTTTTGTTTGTTGGACGCTTCTTTCAATCGGTGGCTAAGATTTCGATTTTATAAACTGTCTGTCTTATCGCACTAATGAAGTTGTCTATAAAATTAGCAATTAAACGAACACGCTGCCGCATTAATGATAAGCTGGAGTGGAGCAGCAGCAGCAGCAGCTCCAGTGACTAGCTGCTCTTTGGGTTAAGTGATTCTGTTGTGACCTCAGCCTCAGAATAAGGCAGTTAAAACCCCTTAAGATGTAAGACTCTAAACTTCTTTTATACTCGTCTTAAATATTGAATTACGTGCATATATTTGTCATCACATAAATAAGACTTAATGAACCGCGTTCTATATATATATTTATTATTCTCTTTAGTTTTCAAAGTGATTTTAGTTGAAGAATTAATAACTCATTTTAATGTTTTCTTTTGTTAGGAAAAAATATATTATTAAAACCCTTTCTGCTAACAATTTTAATTAATTATGAAAATGTATAATGACTTGATTTTTATGAATATATTTAACTTATAAAATAAATTAGATCTTAATTTAAGAAAATATTTAAATTATATTTAATTGATTTTTTAGGACTAACTTTTTCTAGATTAACTTTCTTTGAAACTAAAACTATTGTTTATTTTGATTTAAGTTTTAAAGCAAGCTATAATTTTCTAATCTTTTTTCTTGAGCAATTCCAAAAGGGCGCCTTCCACATCTATGGAAAAGATGTCAACAGATTTTACCACAAGAGTGTTGATGAAACTTCTCAGTAAAAAATGAAGTGCTTTATTTAAAGGTATTTCATATATATATGGGTAACTTTTAACATAGCTTTAAATATTATATTTTCATCTTACATCTAGGTTTCAATCACCTGAAACTCAATCAAAACTCACCTTGCGTGTTGTGGCCCAACAAATCCCGTGTCATGGGCTGAGCTAGCTGTGATTTGAGCATCTGTAATTGTGCCGGATTCCATGCCCAGAGGCACATTGCACGTAGCTGTAAAATATATAATAAAAAATACCAAATATTTAAATTCGTTTTCTTTGAGGCACAAGAAAATTCAAATTGTAATGTAAAAAAAAGCAAAAATGTTAATTAATGATGGATGCGCTTTGCTGCTCTGAAGTAAATTTAGACTGATGAAACAGGGAGCCAGCTCCAGGCTCCCAATTCTCCAACTCCACTGCAATGCCCATCAAATCTATCAAAATAAGTCAAGCGTCAATTTGACTTTTTTGACATTTGTGGTAGGTGGGGTGTGGTGGGGTGGGATGGAGGATGTCAGATATGCGTAGTGCAGTCGACACGCCCAGTTTTGGGGCTGACTGGTTTGGTTCCGTGGAGTCCGTGGAGGCAGGAGTAGGCCTATCACTTTCCCATGGATCTAGGCAGACACGGCGAATATCTGCTTTTAAAATAAGGCAAACACTTAATCATTGCCAAAGTCAAACCAAGCCAAGCCGGGCAGAACGTCAACTACTTTAGTTAATTTATTGCCTACCGATTGCATTCTCTATAGAATATACAATATATGTATATATATGCTCTGGGTTGCCTTTGATGTGAGTTGTTGTTGTTGCTGTTACTGAAGTTGGAGCCCCCGCCGCCAACAACTGTCTATCTGTCCATCCGTCCATCCGTCTGTTTGGCTGTCTGACTGTCTGACTGCCTGCTGACATTTTCGCCAGAATCAACACTGATTTGACATGACTTTTGTTGCGCAGGCACAGCATGGACCAGCTTCCCAGCTTGCAAACTTCCCAGCTTGCAGCTCCGATGCTGCAGTGCCTCCTTCCTTGCCCAAGGTGCGTGCATTCGTTTAGAAGTTTATAAATAAACATACACACACACACACACACACACAAACATGCATTGCAGAACCTGGACGAATCGCTCTTTGCATTCGCACTTGATTGGATTTGATAGCTGGCAATGCTAATGGGAACTGAAGTTGTTCTGCAAAGGCTGAAACTGTGGCAGCCATGGAGGCTGGGGATGGGGATGGGGATGGGACTGGGGCTGGGCCAGCAACGGGGCCAGGCTGGGTCAGAAGCCGTTGCCTGCGACTGCATATTGCAAGTGCATTCATTTGGAAAATTGTTGCATGTTTTGCTAACTCAACTCACTCGATGTGTCTAGCAACAACAACAACAACAACAACAGCAACTGATGCTATTGCCTAGGCACTTCCTCTGCTTATTTGCTTATGTGTGAGTGTGCGAGTGTGTGTGCTCTTAGGGGTGTCTGGGGGAATGGGGTTTAAAATGCAAATATTGAAGGCAATGCAGGCAGTTTTGTATTTGTATCGACTTGGACTTCAACTGCTGTAGTGCCATCCAGAAGAAACATGTTTATAAATTCGTATTTATGTATTTGGCTTGCTTGATTAACTATAAATATTATGGCTCCGATTTGATTTATAGAAGACAAAGACTGGCTGGCAGGCAGGGCAGGGCAGGGGGGGCTTATGCAATATGACAGCTGAAAGTTTGCTGCAAAAGTTGTGGTCGAATCTAGGGAAATGTATAAATAAGACTAGCCTGCAAACGAGTCAACTGAGAAAACTTATTACAAACTTTTCAAGTGAAAACAGTGCACAAAAAAAAAATTGAATGTTTCTAATTCTTTTGCCACAACTAGTTTCCATTTGAACAGGTTGAGAAAACATATCAGATTTATATATAAATTAATTGTATCAGCTCGATGAAAATAATAAACTATATATTTGAAAGTATTTGAAAGATATTTTGTGACATTTTCTAGTCTAGAAATTGATTTTCCAATTGAATTTTATGTATTTATTTATCAAACAACTATTATTTAGTGTAAGAACCCCAATTTAAGATATTATATGTTTATTTATTATTTTATTTATTTTGTGTTCACTAAAATACACAATTATTTAAAAGAAAATTTAAAGTACTAATAAATAGTTTTTCTAATGGTTCAATAGATTTTTAATTTAATTTATAAATGATAGATTAATGCAGTTACATATTTTATGTTCACAAAATTCCCACAAATGTATTTATTATTTGTTTTCTATGCTTCATACACATGGTATATCATATATATATATATATATGCCTGTATATATTTGTGGCATTGTAATGTGCTGCCCATTTGCGTCGCAAAGATTTCCTTTGAAAGTCTTCCCATGCCGCTTAACTTTTGTTCAGTCCATCAGGCCAGGCAGCCTTCACAATGTCCCCAACGGTCTGGCCTCATATCAACATAGAAATTTATGAGCCGCTGACATGCCAGGGCCATTCAAAGTGGCCATAATCCTAAGCCAGTTCCGACTCCGACTCTTGCTATGGCTCCAGCTACCATAGCTACTTTTTCTTCAGAATGGCTTCATTAAAGCCACGTTGCTGCAACTACTGTGTGTATGGAAAATTTCTGCAGAAAACTTTAAAGGCAGCATAAAAATGTCCATATGCCAATTAATGAGCCAGGGGCCAGCGGGAGAAGGAGAGAAAGAGAGATCAAGGGAAAGAGAGAGCCACCCATGCCTGGAGCTGGACTCTGCGTTGTCAGATCTCAAGTGCAGCCACAGACGCCCCATGGCGACTGACCAGAAGCCACCAACTGTGCCGCCTGTCGCTGCACAGAGAATAAAAATGTGCTTTCAATGTCAATTAAAATACATATATATATATGCCCTCCTCGGTACTGAGAGTTGCCTAGCACTTGAATCAAATAAAAATTAACTAACAGAATTTTTATGCTTTCCCTAAATATATTTCACCTTAAATTTGCTTCCAAGAAATTGATGAATTGCGCACCTTTTGACTTTTGCCGACCCAAAACTCATTTAGTTGACTTGTTGTCAGTTCAACGAGAAACTCGAAGTATAGTATATATATATAAAAATGAGTCGTCTTCTACTTACCAATATCGAAAGCCGCAATTGCTGGCGTATTGAGCATTAAATAGCCGCTTGCAAAGATCAATGCCAAGAGGCTAAGGTTCCAGTTGCCTTTCCAGTTTCTTGTCGGTCTGGCTGAATGCCGAACTCGACTCTGGGTTGATGATGATGATGAGCGGGGGCAGCTAGAGCGGAGGAGTGAGGAGCTGGAAAGGCACTGGCGGGAGAACATTTTGTAGCTCGAATTTGTTGTTGCTGAAGTTGTTGTTGTTGTTGTTGTTGCTGTACTCGCTTTGTTAGCAGATAAACTGTGCGTCATTTTGGTGAGAAAACTTGACAATGATTGAAATTTGCGTGACAGTGAGATCTGTAAAGGAAAAGATTGAAATCAATTGATTTATTAATATTTAAATATAGAGAAACATGTTCTTAATAAAACAAATTATAATAATAATGCTTAGCAACTTTGGAAATAATTTTACTACATATTTAGAAATCAGTTGTAATAATAATAATTAATTTTGAATATATATAGAGGCTGTATATTTAAGGAGTTTAAGCCTTGTTTTACTGAATCATTTACACAGGTTTGATTTGTATTTGAAATAAAAACATTTCATTGAGGAAACTTGTTTGCAGCTTTTACATTTTTTGGTCATACACCTTAATTAGATCTGCTATAACTGAATAGTAATATTGTTTAGAACTCAGAAATAAATTGAAATAAATTGAAATAAATTTAATTGAATTCCATGCAGTTCTGATCAGCTACTTTTGAACTTTTACTTTAGCAACATAAACGTATCTGCAAACACCGCTCTCTATCTTCATATGTAACTCAGATGTACATCAACTTGCACTACATCTGTATATATGAGCCTCTCCTTGCGCTTTTCATTACTTAGACACTCACACACTCCTCATACAGGGTGTTTCTAAGCGCCGCCTTCGCTTCTAATTAGTTTTGTGCAGGGTAGTTGCCGCCTCGCCCACATCGCAACTCATTAAAATTAAAAGACATCAAAAGAAATTTGCAAACTAAACACAAACAGCGGCAGCTGGCGGCCTGCGCCTAGGATGTCCTTTTTGCAGGTCCTAGTCCTAGTCCCATTCCTAGTCCTGCCCCAGTCCTAACGTCGCACATTCGCTCAGCTGCTGCCGCCTTTTGTGCTACCTTTTGCCCTTTTTTTCGCCGCACGCTTTGCATAAACTAAATAAATTTCTTGGCCGCCCGACGCCCGCCTTCCAGGCATGTCATAAAGTGGGCTGACTTGGATTTTTTGTCTAGCTAGGGGTAGGGGTAATGGTAGGAGTGATGGGACTGGAGGTGGGGCTGGAGTTGGGTTGTGCAGCTTCTGCTTTATATTGCTGCGCCAGCTGACTGGTTTGGGTTTGGGGTCTATGATGATGCTGCTGCTTCTGCTTTAACTGTAAGCCAGCGTTAAATTAAAGCGGAAACTGGCTTGTGCTGGCCGCCAGTGGAACAGAGGGGCGTGCGAGGGAGGAAGGCAGTCAGCATGTTTGCTTTGGCCGCTTTCTATGGCTCACATGTCTACCCCAACTGCCCCAACTGCCTCGACTGCCCCGACTGCTGCCCGGCTCTGACGTTGGCTCAAGCAAAATTGTTGCAAAATAATGTTAAATGAAAAGCACAAAGTCATTCAGGCAGCCACACAGAGTCAAAGGGGTGGGGGTGGGTAGGGGGGTAGGTGGTTTTGTATGAAGGTGCTGCCACACACCGCCTCATCCGCATTGTGCTCTCCTCTCCTCTCCACCACTCCAGTCTACTCTACTCTAGGCTGGTCCGCATCCTCCGCGTCATCGTCACGCACATTCAGTTTGCATTCATTCAACTTGAAGGCAAAGTCGAAGTTGCAGAGTCCAAGAACGACGACAGCCTGCAACACATCGTAGCTATCGTTGCTATCGTTGTTGTTGTTTTGGCTTTTTGGCATCAATTGAGTTTCAGATTCATTCACAGTTAAATCCAAGTGATGCGATAACCAAACGTGCTTTCTAATTCAGCAGATTGAAGAGAGCATTCAGACAGCCAACTGAAGTTGAGAGTTAGTTAGATCCTTGCCTTGACTTTTGGCATTCTAAAGTGACTTCTATTCTCATCCACTGACATGACAAAGGTGATTTGTGCAGCTACCGCTGAAGGGTAGTCAGATCTCCCAGAAAGTAGGGACTCTTCCAGTGAGTAGAAAGAAATACATATGTATGTGTATTGTATCTGATTTGAAGCAGTTCTTCATTTCGGGATTATGATCAATCCGCAAATCTTATCTAGTTACATATTTAGTTAATGAGGAACTATTGCAAGACAAGTTTTATTCTAATATACTTATATATAATTAATTTCTTAGTTCCCTGTAACTTTACACCATAGCAGACATCTCTGCGTCCATTAATAATTAAGAGAAAATAAATGAATATTTTCCATTATGATTTCAAGTGTGTTCTTTAAAATGTGATGCTTGATTCAAGCTACTGCCTCATTTCTAGCTATAAAGTGTGTACATTGTGAGAAAATACTTCTGTCAAGAGTTCTGCCCTGAAGCTAATAATTCATTATTGTTTTACAGTTTTGTAAATGCTAAAGCATTTTAATGGAAAATGACCTACTCGAAATGTCGAGCATGCAAATTATGACGAAGCAATCAAAAATGCTATATAGGTTTTTACAATGTTTTCATTACATTATTCTTTCAGGCTCAAAAGGATTCTTTCTTTAGATTCGAGAGTAATAGGAATTCCCTTTGCAGGTTTATATTTTCAAGTTTCAATGCAGCAAGAGCTTCTACACCTGAGTTCTCTGTAACATTATCAGACTTCCCTTCTGCCTGCCTCACATTCCTGGAGAGCTAACGAGACTCAGCTCAGCTTACAAGTAGCCGTTGCCCACATAGTACTCCACATCCACTGATGTTTATCTAACAAATGTGCCCATCCTGCTGCTGCTGCTGCTGCTGCTCGGCTGGCAACCTGAGCAACCTTATCGACCTGACCGCCTGATGACTGACTCCTCCACAAAAAGCCCAAGCACAACACGCAGCAGTGCCGTGCAACGTTCAACGTGCAACGTGCAACATGCATGCAAAAAAATGAGCAACGTCATGTGGCAATTTGTCACGCAGACGCAGCTGCTGTGGCAGCGAAAGCCCCCCCTTTGGAAACCCCTTGTGTGTTGGTTTTTTCCTTGACTCTTGTCAATAACTCAGCGCTTAATTGCTCATCTTTCAAAGTCGCAGGGCGCAGGAGTTGCTGCCTCTGCCCAGCGGTAGCCTTTGACGCTCAGTGCTGGCCAACAAATTAGAAAATTCTCAACTGCAGCAGCAGAAAAGGAAACACAAAGAAAAAGCAGCAACAACAACAACAAAATATGCTTGAAAAATGCCGCCTGTCATAGTTTTAACTTGCTGTGCTTCATATGCACAGCAGCAACTGCTGCAACAGCAACAGCCAATCCAGCGATCCACAGATCCAGCGATCTTGCTACGATCTGGCGATACGATGCCTGCCACACAATGTAGGTTAAATTAATAGTGACACTCGTGGCAATGCCTCTGGCCAGTGGACGTTGCACCTGGCGGCAGTTCTGCTTGCCACGTTTTGTGGCAAGTTCGCTTCGCCATTTGTTTTTGTTGCATTTTTTCAAAGTGGCGCGCGAATATTTCAGAAATTGAAATGTACAGTTAGTTAATTACACGCTCAATTGGCTTTAAAAGTGGCATTAGCCAGCCGTTCAGCCGGCCTGACCAACCGACCAGCAGGCCAGAACCAGCCAAGCAATTTCAGCTCCACCACTGCATTTTTAATGGTTGTCATAAAAGATTTATCGCCTAATGGTCAGACAACTTTAGCGGATAGAGGCGCTAGCAGCTATATAGTACATGGAAAGGCAATCAATGCGATTCACAGTTGGTCTGTCAATGGGATTATGATATAATAGCTTGTGAAACCAGCTTAGAGAGTCACCAGTGTGGGAAAGGGTTGACTTGCAACTACTAGGACTGAAGGTACCACTAGGCCTCAAGTCTACAATGTAGAATGGTGGATACCAATAATCTTCATATTTGGAATAAAGTTTCTCAATAAACGAATACTGTACAAAAACATTACTAACAATTTTAAGAAACTGTGAATTTCAAAACTGTCTACAAAGAGTTACAACATTGTCGCCTTTTTTGTAAGCCCTCATTGCATTAGCATTTTGAAAAATTGAAAGACTGAGAATTAAGGATTTAAATTACGGAATTTTCACTATCTTAAAATCTGAATTACATTGCCCAGCTATCTATCAATAAAGGCAATCTCAAATTTCATTGCTCTAGCTGAGCTCAACCATTTCTGATTTTAACTAACTGGACACAGGTCATCAATCAAAAGTGTTTTCATTGGAAATGTCAACACTCACACTCACACACATATATACATATATATATATATATATATATAGATATATGTGTAAAGTAAAGCTAAATCTGTGTGTGAGTTCTAAAAACTAAACAAATTGCAGACCCGCGTGCTGAAAATTTAAACATCAAACTGTGTTTTTGGCTGACTTCCTGATTAACTCGAAAATAGAAGAACAACAACTGAAATGCCCGCAACGAAAATACCAACAACTAAATTGATTAATTGATGAGTTTTCATGGAAAAAAAAAGAGAAAAACAACAACAAGAACATCTCTAAAGTAGAACACATCAATGGAGCGGGAGACAGAAGCTGACATATAGAATGTGTACGTAATGTGTGTGTATACGTATATATGTGTGTGTGTGTGTGTGTGTGTGTGTGTGTGTGCGTGTGTGTGTATATAGTAGGCCACATGGCTCGACACAATTTGCATAAATCGAAACACAAAAAGCGAGTTGACTGCGCTGCAAATCGGCAGCAAAAGATATTTATCTTGTCTGCCAGCGAACGCGTCGAGTGTTTGAATGAGTGTCAAATTAAATTGATCAATTAAGCAATTGACGTGACGGTTTCTCTCGACTCACTCCCAGTCCCATCCCAAAAGCGGACCCAAGTGAAAAATGCAGCAAATGCACAACGAAAGAGAACAGTTGTTGTTGTTGTTGGGGTGGAGTGGAGTACAGTAGTAGTAGTAGTAGGGATTGGGATGTCTCTCGGCGGCTTAATGCGACTTTTGCATACACAACAAGTGACGCAAATTGTGGAACGTGTTGAAAATGGAGTTGGGGGTAAAGGATTGGGTAGGCTTTGGATCTGTTGGCTGTAGAGCTGCTAGTGACAATTTCTGTCAATTCAGCGGCGCTAATCAAGCGAGCGACTCTTGAGCATTTAAATAGGGTGTAGCCAGAGCAGCAGCGGGAGCGGGAGTTGGAGTTGGAGTTGGAGCTGGAGAGTAGTCGCTGCAACTAGACAAATTGGCTGCGATTGCAGCTGATGGTTGGTGGTTGGGTGGGGTTGCTCCGCTGCTGGCGGCTTAAAGCCAACATGCGGGTTGCTGGCTAGCCAGACACAGCAGCGTCATATAATCCATCAAGCAAGCAGACAGATAGCTACATCAACAGCGACTACTGCAACGTCGGAGACGACTCGAGTTTCCCTAGCTGTAATCAAATCAAATGACAACGCAGACAGCAAGGAAACTGCAACAACTTTGTTGAAGCCCAAATGGAAAGGCAGCCACACTGAAAACAATTTTCCTGAATGATTATAACTCTTTCTATAGGTTATACATTGAATTCAAGTTGC
Organism: Drosophila maculinotata; assembly: GCA_035045305.1. Classification (NCBI taxonomy): domain Eukaryota; kingdom Metazoa; phylum Arthropoda; class Insecta; order Diptera; family Drosophilidae; genus Drosophila; species Drosophila maculinotata. The sequence continues at coordinate 3,753,475 of JAWNPD010000377.1, read as the reverse complement.
AAATAACCGTCATTAAACTAGTAAGTGCTACATTCTTGAAAAACTTACATATGTTTTGGAATTATAGTTGGAAATAGCACGAAATTATTTCTAAATTTATTTGATATTTTAAATCCAACAAGAATTAATATGAGTGTAATAATTTACTCTTTTTTCTGAATGTATTTGTGAACTCGACATATAGGGAGAGAGAGAGAGAGAGAGAGAGAGAGAGTTATAGGGAGTAAAGCAACCACAATGCGCAACATGCAACATTCAGAGGCAAATCGACTTCTGTGACTATTGTCACATTTGATGGCAAACACTTTTGATGATTTAATAATGCAGGTGGTGGGGTAGGGTGTACGACTAATGAGAGCGTGAAGTGTGCGCAGCAGAGGTAGCCAGGCTTAAAGGCTGGCTGTCTGGCAAAGCAGCAGAAAAGCAACAAAAAGAAAATAAGAAATTTGCATAGCTGCCACACAAGCGACAGTTGACAACTTTTCATTTCTTGCATACATTTCTGCCTGTTACTGTCGTTGCAGGCAAGGAGCAAGGAGCTGCTAGTCCCACTCGAATGAAATCCGAATGTATTCTTCTATTATTGTGACAGGCAGCAAGTCTCGACTGTCTGTTGACTCTTGACTGTCGGTTTTCTGCTGTCGGCTGTCTGCTGTCGTCTGTCTGCCACTTGAAAGCCAAGCAGGAAGCTTGCGAGGCTTAAAGGCACTTAAAGAAGAGCGTATATTGATTTTCGACATGTCCCAAGTTCATTAAAGGCACATCACATGCACCCACAGACACCCACAAAAAAATAAACCAAATATCTTTTGCCCACATTCCAACCGCAAATAGACACGAGATGCGACAGCAAGCGGCACGACGCGCCCACAAATCAACGCCTAACCACAAGGGCGCAGGCGGGGCAGGACAGTACCCCAAAAAAATGAAAAACAACAAAAAAGTGGCGACGCCATTTTGTCTGTGCTCGGCCATTAAATATGCAAAAAGCAACATGCGAAAAAGTGAATGAAAAAAGTGTTGCATACTTTTAGTTGCTGCGCCAAACCGCAAAAGGGCAGCGGAGCAAAAAAGGTGGCAGTGGCAAAGCGAACCGAAAGCGAACTGAAAGCGAAGCGAAGCTCGCAACAGGAAGCCGGAAAAATAAATAAAAAGGCGAGACGAAACAACTCCGCGACACCCTCCACCCGCAATGTCCCACAATACGCGCTGCCTTCGCGAGCCATTCATTAGCATAGACATAGAGAGCAATATTGAATTTCTATGCCTGTGTGGGTGCTCAGGGGTCGTTCGTCTCTCTACAAATATTTGTGTGTGTGTGTGAGGTCACAAGGTTGCGAAAAAATGTTTCACGCTTTCGAAAGCTGAGAAAATCACAGCAGCAAAGGGCAAGGCAGCAGCGCGTAAGAAGAAAACAAAGTGGAGGAGCCCAAGCTGCGCCTGGGGATCAAATTAGTCGAGTTTTTGAAAAGAATACAGCAAATACTAGACCGTATACATAAAATGTATATATATGCATACTAAATGGTGAGCAAAGTGTTTCAAAAGGGGGAAGCAAGCAAGTCCAAATGCAAGGAATACTAAACAAGTGAAGTTGCTGCCTGTCAGTCGTCACATGTCAGGACAAACAGGAAAAGGGTAAAAGGAAGCGCTGAGATATTGACAGCAGTTATGAGAAGGAGTTTTTAGGAGAGGACGCGCAATAGATTTAGAATGAGAGAAAATGAGTTGAAATATTAAAAGATGAAAAATATCAAAGAATTGTTAAGAGTATTTAAGCTGATATAAAGACATTATCAAAATGTATAACAAATACATAAATTATATACAGGATATGGGCTTATAAATATGTATCAATAAGAAAAAGTATTTTCAAATCAATGCACAACTCTGATGTAAGAGGATAACATTTATGGGGGCTAAGACAGCAAAAGTAATCCAAGAAACCATATTAAAATGAGGAAATTGAGAAATAAACTTTAAATGTATGTTTAATGCAATCAAGATTGTAATATCAGGAATTATAGGCGTTTAAAATGATTTATAAATATTTATAAAAAAGGAAGAAAGTATTCCACGAAAGCAAAAACAAACGAGGAAATTAAACAAATTCTGAATGTTAAGTAATTCCAGAGTCAGATGAAAAAGGTAATGATAAATTCAGTTGGACATAGAATGGGTAAAAGGGACCTCATGCAGAGGAGGTAAAGAGCTCTCTCGCCTTTTGGGCGCAACTCACTGTGAGTTTGGGGAAGGGGGAGTTGGGGTTGGGGATTGTGTATGTTAAGGGATACCTCACATGCCGCATATCCCTCAACGGCTTGTTAAACCGCAGCTGATAAGCTCGCCTGGGCATTCACTTAACTGTCAATGGAGTAGGCAGCTCAGTTGAGCCACACCCCTTCCCCCTTCCCCACTCCCCTACACTACCCTACACCAGGCATCCTGTGGACCGCTTTGTCTGCGGTTTGTCAGCAGTTTTGACGACGACGACGACAACGACGACATCGTGTGTGGGCCTCTGTTGGAATTTTTATGAATTATAAGCGAAGCTGCTGACAAAAAATATGTAAAAATATTTTCAAAAACATTTTTGAGGATGTGGATGTGGATGTGGATGAGGATGAGGATGACAACCACAACGACAACGACGACATTGACAATGAGGCGGTAGTAAGTGGCTGCCACGGGCGGCGGGCGCAACAACAAAGCGCTGATTGACAGCAAGGCACACAAAAGCAGAGCAGTGACGAACGGACGGACAGACGAAGAGACGAAGAGACAAGCTGACAAGCAGACAGACAGAATGACGAGACAGTTCCCGAAAAAGCACTGGGTACAGACAATCGTTAGGCCGAGCATCGAAGCGTGGCCAGGACATGTGGGTTCAGGTTCAGGCTCAGACTCAAGCTCTATCGATTTTTGAAGGGGGTACTCAATGCTGCAATTGCAGCTGTGCCGCAGCGGGCTCATCAGTGGACTCAAACTCAAACTGAGACTCAGACCGTTAACACTCATTGTTTTCACGTGTGTGTGTGTTTTTTTTTTTAATGATTGCCGCTTGACGAGGAACCCCTTACTTGTAGGCGTAGGCACCGTACCGTTAGCCAGACAAATTAGCCACGCTTGATTAATTTTTATGACGCTCACTGTAACTGAAAGATACAACAGCAACAACAAAGTTGCAGGCACAGCCGCAGGTGAGCAGAACTTTGGCCTAAGCTCATAGAGATACTAGGATACACACATACACATGAATATGCATGTAGATATGTATGTGTATATCGTATGTTGTTTATGCGATATAACAACCCAACAACATTTGTCTAATGATGTGCAATTAGGCAAATGGCTTATAATCATAGCCATGCCATTTATTATTGTTGCTGTTGTTGTTGCTGTTGTTGTTGATTTCATAATGCAACTAAAGTTTGTTTTATGCTTCTGTTTGTTGTGTACGCCTTTGAGGGGCGTGGCATGCAGCGGCTTGGGCCATTTGATTATAGAAATCATGTACTAAACAATTGTGACACAGTTGCCCATATGAACAGCCGCTTTTAATGGCCCCCAGAATGCCGGAAAGGCGGCTTGTTGAAAACTTTTCGTTGTTTTTGTTCAACTGTTTACTGTTTGCTTTTGTTTTTGTTTTTGTTGGCCGGGTTAACGTTGACGGTGACTCGCTGTGGGTTTTGTGGTCATAAAATTTAACGCTTGTTTGGCCTGCTGCTGCTGCTGCTTGCAGCAAAGCTTTATTAGCTGATTGTTTTTATAAGGTAATGGGCATTAAATGACTACTTTGTTGCGGTACCGTAATGCAACTAAAAACCGCTGAGGTCTGCGGCAGTACTTGCAGTAGCACTCAGCCCAAATATGTCAATATCATAATAAAAATCTATAAAATTCTTTGCCAGACATGAATATTATTCTATCTATATTTGTATATACCATATATATCCTATATATATCATATGTCAATATCCTTATGTGTCTATTTGTCTTCTTTGTATATATCCATTTCGAAAAAAGAATACAGTTATTTTGTACACTTTTTGTATGAAATAATTATATTGCATAGGTTTTGTGGATATATAATTTGGGCCTACATAAAGTTGTTTATTTTGTAGACCTCTTTTATAATCAAATATTTAACATCAGCTCTATTTTTTGTTTATTTCTTCTTCTATGTATTGTGTTGCATATATATGTATATGCAACAATATTCTTCTGTTAATATCTTTGGTCTCGGTTTCTTAAAGGTTTATTTCAAAGTGAAAAGCAATTATTCAATGGCTTTTGTATATTTCAAAATACAATAATACCAAGTTCTATAAAATCCTTTTGTATTTTCAAGATTCTTTTGAACTTGTGCGATATTCAAGCTTGATTACTTTTTAGCAGTAGCAAGCATTTAACCCTTTTTTCTGAGCTCTCAGTTGCTCACTCAAGGAATGGGTTTCTACAACAGTTGGCACTTAACCCTCGGCCCAGCCGTGGAGTTGCTCTAATTGCACAAACATGTTGCCCATTTGAAGGCAACCCTCGGCCGGCAAATGACAAGTTCCATTGAAATATTTTTGACACCTGGCGTGTGGCCCATCATGATATACACTTGGGAACCAGGCGCTACATTTGCATACTCGAGCAGCTCCCAAGGGTCGTATGATATGAGCTATGTAAGTAGTCACCACTGAACTGGACTGAACAGAACTCGAACTGGAACTGGAACTGCAACTGGAACTGGTCTATATCTTTGGGCTCTAGTTTGGGCTATTTGCTGACTAAATGAAACGAGTTTCGCCAGCCTGTTATCTAACAAATGTGTTGACTCTGAAAAATTACATTGCATGTATGACAAAACTTTTTCAAAAATTATATACCAAGTGCGGCAATGGAGCAGGGGATAGCGGTAGGCTGAGGGTGTGAGATATGGGCACAGCATTGATTAATGAGCCGAGCTCTGCATATTGCTGATAAATAAATATACATATGTGTGTGTGTGTGTGTGTGTGTGTATCTGTGTGTTTTAGTTATGCATTGGCTAACTTAGAACTTAATTACCAAACCAAATTTGTCGGCGCAGCTTTCCAGATGAGTCTTCCCGCATTTTGATTGATTTGTGGGTTGGGTCTGGGATCGTGGTTGACCCTGAGCCCATTGCATGCTAGAGGCATTTGCAGAACGGCGCTAATGACGTTTTATTGTTTTGTGATGCGTAAAATGTTTTGTTGACGACGACGCGTCGTCGACTGGCTAATTTTGAGCTGCGACTTGCTTGAATGCCTCTTACAAATCGAGTGACTACTCTGCCGATTGCACACAAAGAGAGACCACACCACGCCAGTAAACGGGCCAGACAAAGGCCCAGTCAGTCAATCAGTCAGTCAGTCAGTCAGTCAGTCAGTCAGTCAATAACATTGGCCAGCGAATGCGGGAAGTCGACAACGAGCGGTTCTTGAAGTTGATGAGCGGCGATTCATTTCCGCTCCAAGTCTCATCACTTCTAAATACAAATTTAATATGCCTTATATATGAATACATACATACATATATAATATAATATATATTGCTACGTGTGTGTCCCCTGTCTCCTGCTTGAAGACTCATTCGATATTCTCGGGGTCTGGTCGCAAATTTGCGCAGTGAACTGTAACCGAAAGTTAATTAGCTCAACGAAATCGTCGCAGTTGCATTCCCAGTCGCATCTAGGGGACCATGTGACGAATTCAGTGTCTTTTTCATGTGCCTGTGTGTGTGTGTATGCATCTGAAATATTGACGAACCGTGTTATAAGGGTCGACTATTTGCTAAGATAGCGTCGCAGTAGAGGCACATCAATATGGGAAGGAAACTAAAAAGGAAATCTTAATGTTTCTGTTGCATGTGAGAAAAAAGGGTTTGACTCTGATGGGAATATTAATTGGAATAATAGAATTGTGACTTTTGAAATTATTCGGACTGTAGGCTGCAGTAGATAAGCGAACATCACAAAGGCCGGAAGAATGATATGAGAAAAAAGTAATTGATATACATTTTTGATATGCTAAATAAGTTGATATACAATAAAGAAAACCTATTTTAAAATTGTTTGTAGCTATAGGCAAATAGTATCAAATTTAAAAGTCATATCAATATTGTATTCGTTTATTTGCTTTGAAAGTTGACTTTAAATAATATTTAAATATTTAAGGAAGCTAAAATAATGAATGAATAATGAATAATGATGGAGAGGAAATTTAAACGCTTAAATTCCTGCTATAAATTTAAAATGCGAACAAATTCATGAATGATGTATGCATAATTTCACTTTGTTTAGTATTTAATGGGCACTTTGAAAGAAAGCAAAAAATATATTTTAATATCTGAAAAACTATAGTTCACAGCGGTTAGAAATTTGCAGCAAGCACTGTAATACAGTGTTGTTGATAACTTTTCGAATACTGTTCTTCATTGCTACACAACACCAAAGTTAAAGTCGGTTTGCTTAATAGAATTAATTCTACTACAGTTACTTCACATTCATTCCATTTTCTAAGCTCTGCTGACAGCTTGAAAAATTTGGGATACTTCAACAACAACTTTTTACTAATTAAGCGTCCCACACGCAACAACAACGAACGAGAACTGTGGAAAACTTCAAGGCGCTGCCTTTAAGCTGGCAACAGCAAACAAAAAGAAAATGTTCCACCACATAAAAAAAGCAGATGCATTAACAAAGGCAAAGCTGGCGCCAAGTCATTACATGAAAAATTCTCAACAACATGCCACGATATACTCACACACACACATACACACACAAATGTACATACACTGATACAGTGGCTACTTTTATGAGCCGCAACACTTGAACATTTTTCACAAGTACACGACGACGACGCTGACGCTGACGACGACGTCGACGTCGACGCCAACGTTGACCGCAAGAAGCAGGGGAAATAATTTTCCTTTGCTGCAATTTTACAAGTTAACACACAGAGGAAAATAAAGCAGCATAAAACCTGGCATACAATAAAAACAAGAATAAAACTACCAAAAAAAACAAAGGGAAAAAAGGCAACTAACGCGGGGGTGGGGCGTGGCAGCTATTTGGCTGCCCCGAAAATGTTTTCCTTCTGTTTCTTTTCCTTTTCTTGGCCATGCACGACTGCTACCGCCGACGCCGTAGGGGCAAATGTGTGTGTCTGTCGGATGGAGCGGGGGAGAGCTGCACAAATTGTAGAAATTGTGGCACCTGTGCGATGTATCTTTGCAGCCGCGCTTCTGTATCTGTATCTGTATCTTTATACTTTTGTATCTTCCGAGCCGTGCCGAGCCGAGCGGACGAGGCTAACAAACAAACTGGCGGCCAAGTTATGACAGTCGGCCGCAGGAAACATTATTCTTAGTTAGATGCTAATTAATTAAAGACGCAGACCCCGAAACACAGCCCAGGGGCCATTCGGTAGCAAATAAACATATATAGATACATATGTGGGCAGATACGAGAACAGAAGACGTCGCTGCATGACATTGTCTCAATGCATGCCGAGCATAAATATTCCGTGTGTTTGCCTTTGTGGGAGGATACGGTGGCAACCGCAGATTGACCTCAAGAAAGCAGAAAGAAATGTGGCAGACAACAGAGGCAGAAACTAAGAATAGCTATGAGCGTTTAAGTATATTACTGGAAGCAGAGTTACAGAGCCCAAGAAATAAAACCAGAGTCAAGACTAATTAAAGATTGCTGACCGAAGTTCTAACTACTAATTAAAATATGATTTCATTTTACCAAACATTTTTTAATAATTTAATTTATTTATTTGTTATAACTGTTAAGGGAGTACAAAAGACTTTAAGCATGTCAGGATTGTACTGATTCGAAAGGGAATTTCAAGTTTTGCTCTTTGCCTGAAATTTGCAAATGTTTTCTAACATTGCAAATCTATAATCTATGTGGCAAAGCAATTCAAGTTTTTTGGCTCTATTAGCAACTTCTACAATGTCCAGCACAAAATAACAACATAACAAAACAAACAAGATAACGCCAACTTATATCATAATGCTAATAAAGTGAATCGACCACAAGAAAATAAAAAAAACAACACGAAGAAGATGAAAACTTTTCAAGATTATTATGATGATTGCGCCCCAATGGCGCCTGGAGCAGCCCCATCTTGTGAGTCGTTGCGGCTGGCAACTTGTTTACATAAATTTTAATTGCTGTAATTATGATTTTTACACGAAATTAATTATGCATGCACAGTGGCTGCAACTTGTGGATATAGCAATGGATAATAATTCGGATTCCGATTAAGATTCAGTTTAAGATTCAGATTCAGATTCAGATTGAGATTGAGACACGCAAACGTTTCAATAAAAACTAATTTGCCTAGCAAACAATGGGCCGCTGGCGAACCATCAAAGATATTAATGAGCATTGCCAGATCTTTAGAATTTTAATTACCAAACATAATTCCACTTAATTACCGGACAGCACAACAAGGAAATTATGAAACTGCAATAGGAAATCATATACACCGATGTGTTAAGTTGCTAAAGATACCAACTCTAAGATACGAGAGACGTGAGATAAAAATCGTTTAAATTGTTGGCAAAGCATTTAGAAATTGTTTGAGGAAATTTCTTTCACTGGCTGATAAAAAAAAAACTGAGCATACAAAAATAAATTTATTTCTTGTTTTCGAGCATTTTTTTGTTGCTGCATTTTTTATGACCTGCTGGCTGCTGTTTGTGTATCCATAAGATACAGCAGGTTATTTTGATTAGCCTGGCATGTTGACAGTTTGACTTTTCTTAATTTGTATTTAATTAATGTGTAGCGCACTAAATTCCGCACTAAATTCCACATGCCACATTGTGGGGCAGCCGAAAGGGGCCCACTTGATGTTGGGAAAATAGTGAAACGATAAGAAAATCTTGTGCATTGTTCTTTGAATTCAAAGCAATTTCTTTTCAAGTATTTCTACAATCAACTACGAAGTAAATACTTGCAAATAGTTGCACAAAAACTTGCACAATGAATAATATTTACAAAACAGCTGCGCCAAACAACATTTGTTTCCAGAGCTGTTTTAATCCACTTATCAAAACTGTTTTCAATTTGTTTTGACTAATTGGCAAGAAAACTCAATCAAATACTTTTCTAGTTTACGCATTTGAGATTAATTCACTTGAGTTTATTTAAACAAATGTTTGTTTATTTATTCGCTTGATTCATTTTGTTTTCTTGTCCCACAAAAGCTGCTCATAAATGCAATGGAAATCTGAACTATAGACAGTTAGATTAACAGGCAAGTTCTAAACCGGAGATTACGTTGATTGAATTTTATCATATCTACAAAATTTATTTGATTTAAAATCGATAATATGAAAAGTGCAATTACATAATTTTTCTGTTTTAATTTAATTGCTTTTAAGCACTGTTGTCGAATTAAATACTTCAAATAATATTTGTTTTGCTTGGACTTACCAAATTTGAAAATATTTGTGGCATCAAATGTTTTCAATTAATTTGTATGTAGATTGTATCCTTAGCTCGTGTGCATATGCATAGCATTGTACATTGGGTATATGTATATAATATATATGTTATAGTTAAAAAGCGTTACACAAATGCATTGAAGCGTATTTTTGATAATTTAAACACACAGATACACACACTCACACAGAATTCGCATTAAATTCTTAAAGCAACTGGGGAATGCAAACTGAATGCAGTTAAAGCTGTTGCAATATTTGTATTTATCTTGTTTTGCACTGCTGCACAAATCTTGTATCTTGTGGGTTGTTTTGATATGTTTAGCACTCGACTGAGATACTTTTGTATTGCGGCTGCTTGAGTTACATGCCGACAGCTTGGGGCGTTTATTAAACGGATTGAAAATTTTTGCCATGCATTACTAGCGCCGGCAATGTGCACAGGTGCCGCATTTTGTTGTGGCTAGCTTTGAGATACTTTTTTGGGTAGTAGTATCAGTATCTGTATCTTTCACACACTCACGCGAAATACGAAATAACGCGCACCGAAACCGAAACCGTGCTGCACTGACAGTTGCTGAGCGTTGTTGTTGCCGCCACGAGCGTTGGGATGAGACTGAAACTGGACGAGACTGGTTCCACTGTTGCAACCACCAACCATCGCTATAGCGAACACGACCGAATTGTTGTTGCAACAACGCCGACGCTACCGAACTTCGATTACTGTTCCACTACTGCTGCTGCCGCTGTCGCTGCTTTCGCTGCTGCTGCTGCTGCTGCCTTTCGCTTCTTGTAACGCGCCGAACGAAGGTTGACGAGCGATTGAATTGAACGAACGCTGTAAAGTTACTCAGGAGCCATGTAACTGTGTAACCGAACAACGGCAACGGCTGCCTTCTTGTGGATCACAATCGGAGAGCGTTCGCGAAAGAGACGAGCATTGCGTTTATTTGAAGAGCGTGCTTTGTTTGTGGAATGTGTTGGACGTGAGCAGTGGATGGGAGCACAGTTTGTGGATAATACTTGGGCAGAAATGAACACAATTATTATCGGGACCCTGTTTGGGTTTATAATAACTTTTAAAAACACTGTAGTTTTAAATTTTATTAAAAATTATTTAAAGCCTTTCTAAGAATTTTGAGGATTAAATATCTTATTGGAATTAAACATATATATTCTAGAATTATAAGTATAATAATATTATTATTTATTAATAATATTTTAGTTTAAAGCACAGTGCAACTCTTTCTTGTGCGACTTCCAAGCACTGTTTATACACCTGTGCAATGTTACTCCAGTAGTAGTGAAACCGCTACTCTTTGACTCTCTTACGCAACATCACTCTCTTCAATTAACAAGCACATATGTACGTACGCACTCTCTTATTAGCCAGTAGCAGAGTTTTCATTGCCATTTCATTCCGTTGTGGAACACTTTGGTATGCGAGTGAAACAAAACAAATAACACATCTAACTGTTGATTTGTGGATGTGCTATCCATGAGATACATTTTGGTGTGTTGTTATCAGATGTATTTGAAATGCGCAAACTAATTGTATTATTTTCACAATAAATTTTAATTAATAAATAGTTGATTCAAATTATATTAATATTAATGTAAGCTGATTACAAATTATAAATGTCTTGTTTCATTTAAGATTTACAATTTAAATTGTTTTTTTTTTTTGTATTTTTCTGTCAGAGATTGCATTGCTCTGACAGTTATCAGCTGCTTAATCTATGTCCAATAATTGCCAAGCGCATTAATCAAGATATTCACACGCGCGCCAAGAACGATGCAAGATACAAGATACAAAGATACAGATACAAAGTGCGTAACGCGCCGCAACTTGTCATAATGAGGCATTATGAAGCAGCTTAGTGCTTCGTCGAGATTTGCCGCCAGCTAGCGACAGAGACAGCGACAGCGAAGGGGGCAGCGCAGAAAAAAGAGAGCAGCGTGCGATCTTGTGATGATTTATGACAGGTCCCACATTGCTTGAGATACAATATCTCAGATCTCTCAGAGTCTTAGACCATAATATTTAACAAGTCCGGGTTGTGGGAACACTGAGAAACCAAAAAAAGATAATTTATTATTATTTGGAAAACAAATAATTACCGAGTGAAAAAACTATGTGCAAATATACTTTTTTATACATTTTTAGAATATCTTAGACAAATTTACAACTGCAAAATCTTTAATCTCCTCTATAAATTGAAATAGCTCCCAACCTATTATATCATTGCAGTTGAGAGGAAATATTATTTTCCCATTTGAAAAATATTATCTCTCAATCTTAAATTAATGTTTTAGTAACTCACTTAATAGCAACATATCTAGATCAAAACGGTTTCAAATGTTATTTTCTCAGTGTATGTATCTCAGTGTACAGCTATCGCTGAGGGGCACTTGTTGTAGATGGTATCATGGTCTAAGTTTGATTGATTGGTCCGCACACAAATACATACACACGTATGTACATAACCAGGAAGGCTGTTTGCTTTGGGTTTGGTTTATGATACTATTTCCAGATCCAAGTCAACAGTTGTTACTTTCGAATACTTGGAATTGGTGACACACTTTGGTCCCGCAACTGAAAGTTAAAGTCAAAGCTGAAGGCGTGAGTTCAAGACTAGATCAAATCAGTTAGCTGAGTAGGAATAAGCCGATGACCTACATTTTGTTATAAAACTCAAATAATTATTCACAGTGGAGGATTGAAAACAATAATAATGATGACAGATATTTGAATTTCTACAAAATCAATGTAACATTAACTATTTAATTTTACTTGTCGTGTACATTAATTGAGACAGAAATATATTTAATAAATTGCAATGAACATTTTGAAGTTTGCTGAACCACTTTAAATTGTTTAAAAAAAAAATTAAAATTAATCATACCACATACAGATTGTGCTTTACAGCTGTAATTTGAATAAGCTAAGTATACAGAAATTAAAAGCATCGCAAACAGGATGATAAAATAATAAAATATCTATGTCGAATGAGTTAATTACTTATATGCACAATTATATTTATATTAAAACCTATATTAAACATTGTTAATATGAGCTTAAAAAGCTGAATGTGAGTACAATATATATATTTAATAAAGTATAAAAATAAATCATATTAAAATTCCTATAAAGAGCTCGTTACTTTGTTTGCTCACGACTGAATATAGTATTTTGAATGCGACATCATAAACCATAAATGAAAAGAATACGTATAAGAATCTTGGTAGACTGTTAGCCAGCTATCTTTAGAGTTAAGCAGCTTACATGAAATTTCTTTCGATATATTTTTGCCTTGCTATCATTATCTGATTCAGACCCTGTGCAAAGCTCTATTCCCTACAAGCAACTCGAATAGCTGCTGTCACCTATCGCGACTTCATCAACGGCAAACAAATTCCGAGTGACAGCTAAATATGATAGTTAAACATATACTACTTATGAGTAGTGATTCTTCGAACATGGCAGCGCTATACGCTAATCGCCATAGCTGCAGTGATAAATTTATCGAATAGTGTAAATATTCATTCATGATAACGCGCCAGTTGTCGTCGTCTGTTTTTAGTTGTCTGTTGTCTGTCGTCTGTCGGTTGTTGATTGTTGACTGTCGGTTGCCGGACCATTTTGTATATTTATCCTACGCGCTGATTGCATTTTTGTGTAAATTCTTTGCCCAGGCAATGCCATAATAATCATCATCAGCTCCTTTGAGTCGGCTGTGTTTGTTTATGCACTTCGCGAAGGCAAACAAAGCGACGACAGCGGCGCATGCGCAACAGTTTTGGTTTTTGAGTTATTGAATGCTGCATGCACCGAGTGAACCGAATGCCCGTCCTTCTGTCCCCCGTCTGACACCGTCTGGCCTGTCATTCATTCATATTTTGAGCGCATTTCTTTGCCGGCCCTTTGGCCCTTGCCTTTGCCTTTGCCTTTCCCTTTCCCTTTCCCTTTGCTTTTGCTTTTGCCTTGTTTGCATAAATGATAAATTGCTAATTGATAAATTTGTTATTGGCTGCAGTTTTTCTTTTGCTTGTCATAGTCATAAGCATAGCCAGGCATTTGCCATTTCCTGCACAACAAATTGTTGAGTTTTTCGTTTCCTTAACGCTAGTACCTAGTATCAACATGTGAACGCTTTTTTTGACTACTTTAAGTATCTTTAGTATCTTTGGGTAGCTTCTCTCTCATAAATTCAGTTTAACGCGTGCCACTCACAAAGTTTGCGACCGCACTTCGCAAACTTGCCAGTAAGTTGCCCCCCAGCCCCCATCTCTTCTCATCTCCCTGCCTTCCGCTTACATCAAATCAATTGCCGGCCGGCCCACTGCAACTAGTGAACTCCTCAATATGCGGCTCACGTACGCGTATATCAATTGTTGCTGCCAAGCAGCTCTAGGCAAATGATGGCCCAACTTGCCTGACTGTCTGTCTGTCTGTCTGTCTGTCTGTCTGTCTGTTTGTCTGTCTGTTTATCCGTCTGTCTGTCTGACTGAGCGATTGACGGGTTGCCAGCTACGCGGCTTGGCTGTCTATACTATGTTCCACTGTCTATATATAATATTGATTCCTTATGGCATATCTACAGATATCCGGCTGATCCGACTGTTTGCCGTTTTAAATGTTAATTCACTGCTAAATTTGAATTGTTGACTCTATCTGCTCTACAGTTGAAAGCTGTTGAATCTACATTAAAGTATCTATACTTAACTTGAAGTTTAAGTTACAATTGAAAGCTGATGAGTTATAAAAATAGCAAAAATAATAAATGATATCTCTGCTGGGTATAATATCAATTATTGTTATAATATATGTCTATATAAATAATTAATTATATTTATTAAATTCTACACAAATATTATTAGTTATTACAATAACAAACAAGTAAGAGTGCTCTAGTCGATAGAGCCCGACTAGACCTAAGTGTATAGGTCATTTAATTTTATTTTTTCTATATCTCGTCCCGTTATTGATAAATATCGATGCCAAACTAGAGGCACCAAATGTTGTATGTATATTCTCTTATAGCATACAGAAGCTTTTTGGATACCTCGCCCTTAACCCACAAAAATCGAAAAATACGTATTTTTGGAGGTATGACCTTCGGTTATGGCATGCTCACACATACTCACCTACAAATTTCATAACAAGTGATAACTTAACATCTCTGAAATTATTGTCAAATTACATTCAACATATGGAGACAGTCTCCATACATAGCTTCTATATATTATATTTTGTACTGATTCTTTTCCTACATGTTGGTTTTGATGGTATACCTGATTATCATAACACCGGCAATTGTACTATATATATGCTGATCCATTATATTAGTTGAAACTCAATTTGAATATATCTTTAGTAATGACGGATAACTATAATGGTTTATTTTGTATATAAGGGTATTTAGATGTTTATTACAACATTATTTAGATTAGTTTTAAAACTATTGCATTGCCGCAATCGATATTATCGCATTGCACTTCTGAAACCCAATCAATCTATGGCGCCAACCAAGAAACCCATTGACAACTGCTTAATAGAGAAGTTCAAAGTCAGTCAACGCCACAACTGCCACAAAACCAGACGGACCATAAAAACCTATCAGATGGACAGTTTGTGCAGCTTTGCAGTGATTCTTAATGCAATTTTGCGTTCATCAATGGCAAACTTCAGGGTGCAGGGAGAGAGAGAAAGAGTGGGAGTCAGACAGAAAAGGAGAGAAGAAGAAACTGGACAACTGAGTCCTGAATCCTGATATTCCTGTTATCCCGGCATTTGTTGTTGCTGCTGCTAATCCCTCAAGCGCATCAAACAGCAACTGCAAAATGTTGCAGCAAGTAAGTCAAAATTTTGTTCATTCTTTTCCGTATTATTTTTGCTTGCTTTTATTGTATGCTATACAACTGATGTCCGTTTGAGGGGGCTGGGAGGGTGAGTGAGTAGTGAGGACCACTGCACTGCTCTAGCTGTTGGCTAGCTCCAACTAAGCTCGTTGATGTGTTAATTGACCAAAATTTCGTACACAGTCGCTGGGAGGCAGACCCGGGCACACACATACGCATACATATAGATACGGATACGTAGGCAACCCGTGAGATACACGCACATACTGTATCAGTTTCTAGCTGTGTGTGTGCGAGTTTGTGTGTGTGTGTGTGTGCGCTGTAACTGAAACTGAAACTGATGTTTTGTAGCTCGGCTCGCTTGTCGATATTAAATCCCAGCAAAACTTAATTAGAAATTCCATTTTTGGCTTTTGGGGGCATTACACGTGACGCGTTACCAATTATCGACTCGAGAACTGTTGCATGTCTGACCTCCTGCCTGCCTGCCTGCCTGCCTACCTCCTCTCCAGCCTGCATGCCCCTGAGGCCCACTGGAGCGTTAAGCTGCTACACGCCAATTAAAAATGCCTTTTGATGATGACAAGCGCACAGCACAAGGCACACACAGAGAAATTAAAAAAAGAATGACGGGGAAACAGGGTAAAACAGGAATCAGAGTAGCTACAACATTTACCTGGCCTTAACGGCTGGCTAACGGGTTTACTGACTAACGGGAAACGGACGAACGGAACCGCCGCACGACTGCACGTAGCTGCAGCGGAAATGCGTTTGCAAAATGGCGCCGACGTGCGTGCTAATGAACGCTCAGTTCCACTGCAACACGGACGCTGGCCAGCAAACAAAATGACGTCGCTCTTCCACCCGCCACCCCCTTACACAGCACCCATCCCATCCCAAATGCGACCACCTGCCCTGATCCGTTCATAGGCACGCCATCAATGTTAATTCACCAAAGCAGCTTGGCATCAGCATCGCTGCTGCTGCTGTTGTCTCTATTGAAAAATCACAGGCCTGAAATTGAACACATTTTGTCCATTTTGTGGTTTGTGCAACAACAACAACAGCAACAACAACAACAGCAGCAATAACATTTTGTCTGTTGAATCAACTGGCGGCTTTGTTTAGTATGCAAGACAGCTAAATGTTAACGTCAATGTAAAACGCAAACGCACTGCTAAATTTATCAAATAGGAGAGCTCCTGACAGGGGGTGTTTGGTGGGATTGGGGGTAATCACAGTCAACTGTCAAAACTTCAGATGCATGAGCAGCATGATGAACAAAAGCAGCAGCAGCCGACTAGCCGATGTAAAGAGCTTAACCAGATATCATATCTGAGAGCATAAATAAGACATAATAAGGTGTGATTAAAGCAACAGATAAATTTATGTATTGATAAGACAAACATCACAGCTACAGAAAAAAATAAGAAATATTTAGTAATGTAATTTTCTGGGCATATATATTCGATATTATCTATTTTTATACCCTTGCCACGCATAGAAGGAAACATTTCCGACCCAATTAAAAAGCTTAATACAACGGGTTTTCCTCATTTCCTGAGCTTTGGTATAGAATTTTCCACTCACTTTCAGACTACGAAACTACTGTGAAAATTTCAACATTTAATTTGTATTCTTTGAATGTGGGTGTCAAATTTAGTATGAACAAGTAAGAGTGCTCAAGTCTTTGTATATTTGAGAGTTTCGTAATTGACTTAGTCATTCAATGCGCATAATGCATGATAGGCGCTTGCACAACTTCATCCATATTGTAATCCTGGTCCAGGCATTCATTTTTCAGATCGCTCACATATTGCAATTTGTACCTGAAGCAGTGCATGTGGCCTGATTTCAAGTACACAGTTACATATTTACCATTCTCTTCACCCATGGTCGCAAAAGTTGACGATTTGATCTGTATAGTTTTGTAGTCAAAGAGCGATGATCGATAGAATGAAACCATGACAACTGAATTGTTTCCCTCATAGTTGCCCCATACCGCATATTCATCATTTATCTTAGCTCTCGAATCTCCATAGCGAAGTTGAATATCTCTGCTAATTCTACCCGAGCAGATAAACGTTAGTTTCAAGCTATCAGCATAAGTACAATTGCCGGTGTTATGATAATCAGGCAAAACATCCTTACCAAAATTTATGAAAATATACAGTGAAAAATAGAATATATAGAATAAATGTAACACAATCTGCATTTTTGTAATGTAATTTGACAATATTATCAAAGATGTTAAGTTATCACAAAAGGGCAATCATCAATACAGCAAATAGAACAAGAGTGCTCTAGTCGGGAGTACCCGACTAGGAGATAACCTGAGCCCAGTTCTTACATTCATACTTCTTTAACTGCATTCATACACTACGTCCTATAGCATTTAAGCTATACCTAAAAAACACTGGTCTGGAATCATAATTTATCGATAACTTTAGATCATGTCGGTAAAAGCTGATGAGTTTGTATAAAGCGGGACAACGAGAACTCATATTTCAAATTTGAAGTGACTAGCTTTTGAAATCTGAGAAACGCGCGTCCATACAGACGGACAGACGGTCAGACGGGCATATTGACTGGGCTATTTTTTCGTTTTTATACCCTGATCCCATTAAAAATGGGGAAAAAGGGTATAATGGTTTTGTGCAAAAGTATGTAACATGCATAAGGAAGCATCACCGACCCCATAAAGTTTATATATTATTGATCGCTATCAATAGTCGAGTCGATCTAGCCATGTCCGTCTGGCTGTCCGACTGTCCGTCTGTATGAACGCGCTGTTCTCGGAGACCACAAAAGCTAGAGACTTCATATTTGAAATATTGGCTCTCCAAGTGCCGGGTCAATACAAGTTCAACTTTTTTTTTCGATATCTTAACCCGTTCAAAAGTTATCGATAAATTTCGATTCCAGACCAGTGTTTTTAAAGCATAACTTGAAAGTCATAAAAGCTAGAAACTTTATATTTATGTTCAAGTTACTGTATTGCCGGTTCGACACAAACTCATCATTTTTTGTTCGATATCTCAATCCTTTCAAAAGTTATCGATAAATTAAGATTCCAGAACAGTGTTTTTAAGGTATAGCTTAGAAGTTATAAGAGGTAGAGTCACCAAATTTGGTACATATATTCTCCTATAGCACACAAAGGTAAAATACATTTCACTTTTTGAATACCCCTCTCCAATCTCACAGAAATTGATTTTTAAAGGTATGACCTTCGGATTTTACAAAGTTGCACATTTATATGGCAGCTTTGTGTCCTAGAAATTTCATTTTGATCAGACAATAAACAAAGAAGTTATTAACGATTCAATGTACCATAGTTTAAAGTCAAAGGAAGAAGAAGAATCAAAGCAAATGTATTACGCGCGTAGCCAGCTTGTGTTTGTATATGTGTGTGTGTTTCTATGTATGAATGCAGATAAATAACTTCAATGAATGTAAGACCTTAGATCAGTGTATATCCTAGTCGGGCACTCTCGACAAGTTTATACTATATTGGACACCCACAATCGATTAATGAAAGAATTTCAAAAATCTATTTTTTGAAAAATGAATTTTTGTAAGTGTCCCCCCTTATGCTTTTTTCGCAAAAATATTTGAAAAAATTTAACTTTCAATAATGAATAAATTTGAAATGTAGAATTGATATATAGGACAAACCATGAACAAAATGGCCTCAAACTTGACAATCGGTTCAGTTTTGACCAAGTTATGAGATTTCAAAGTCTAGGAAGGGCATTTATATGGACTTTTTGCGTTTACAAGTCAATTTTTTCTGTCATTTTGGCATGATTTTTGACAGAAAAATGAAACACCTCAGAATCTTTTTTCTTATAGTTTTTTATACTATATTTAACACCCACAATCGATTAATAAAAGAATTTCAAAAATCTATTTTTTGAAAAATCAATTTTTGTAAGGGTCCCCCCTTATGCTTTTTTCGCAAAAATCTTTGAAAAAATTTAACTTTCAATAATGAATAAATTTGAAATGTAGAATTGATATATAGGACAAACCATGAACAAAATGGCCTCAAACTTGACAATCGGTTCAACTTTGACCAAGTTATGGGATTTCAAAGTCTAGGAAGGGCATTTATATGGACTTTTTGCGTTTACAAGTCAATTTTTTATGTCATTTTGGCATGATTTTTGACAGAAAAATTAAACACCTCAGAATCTTTTTTCTTATAGTTTTTTATACTATATTTAACACCCACAATCGATTAATAAAAGAATTTCAAAAATCTATTTTTTGAAAAATCAATTTTTGTAAGGGTCCCCCCTTATGCTTTTTTCGCAAAAATATTTGAAAAAATTTAACTTTCAATAATGAATAAATTTGAAATGTAGAATTGATATATAGGACAAACCATGAACAAAATGGCCTCAAACTTGACAATCGGTTCAGTTTTGACCAAGTTATGGGATTTCAAAGTCTAGGAAGGGCATTTATATGGACTTTTTGCGTTTACAAGTCAATTGTTTTTGTCATTTTGGCATGATTTTTGACAGAAAAATGAAACACCTCAGAATCTTTTTTCTTATAGTTTTTTATACTATATTTGACACCCACAATCGATTAATAAAAGAATTTCAAGAATCTATTTTTTGAAAAATCAATTTTTGTAAGGGTCCCCCCTTATGCTTTTTTCGCAAAAATATTTGAAAAAATTTAACTTTTAATAATGAATAAATTTGCAATGTAGAATTGATATATAGGACAAACCATGAACAAAATGGCCTCAAGCTTTACAATCGGTTCAGTTTTGACCAAGTTATGGGAGTTCAAAGTCTAGAAAGGGCATTTATATGGACTTTTTGCGTTTACAAGTCAATTTTTTTTGTCATTTTGGCATGATTTTTGACAGAAAAATAAAACACCTCAGAAACTTTTTTCGAATAGTTTTTTATACTATATTTGACACCCACAATCGATTAATAAAAGAATTTCAAGAATCTATTTTTTGAAAAATCAATTTTTGTAAGGGTCCCCCCTTATGCTTTTTTCGCAAAAATATTTGAAAAAATTTAACTTTTAATAATGAATAAATTTGCAATGTAGAATTGATATATAGGACAAACCATGAACAAAATGGCCTCAAGCTTTACAATCGGTTCAGTTTTGACCAAGTTATGGGAGTTCAAAGTCTAGAAAGGGCATTTATATGGACTTTTTGCGTTTACAAGTCAATTTTTTTTGTCATTTTGGCATGATTTTTGACAGAAAAATGAAACACCTCAGAATCTTTTTATACGCTGATCCCATTAAAAATGGGAAAAAGGGGTTTTATGGTTTTGTGCAAAAGTAACAGGCATAAGAAAACATCTCCGACCCCATAAAGTATATATATTCTTGATCACTATCAATAGCCGAGTCGATTTAGCCCTGTCCGTCTGTCCGTCCGTCTGTCCGTCTGTATGAACGCACGTTTCTCAGAGACTCCAAAGCTGGAGACTTCATATTTGAAATATAAGTTCTCGTGGTGCCGGGACAAGACCAGTTTATCATTTTTTTTCGATATCTCGTCCCGTTCAAAAGTTATCGATAAATTTCGATTCCAGCCAAGTGTTTTTCGGGTATAACTGGAAAGTTATAGAGGCTAGCGACTTTATATTTAAGTTTAAGTTATTGTACTACCGGCTTAATACAAACTCATCTTTTTTTTTCGATATCTCAATCCTTTCAAAACTTATCGATAAATTAAGATTCCAGAACAGTGTTTTTAAGGTATAGCTTAAAAGTTATAAAATGTAGAGACACCAAAAATTGTACATATATTCTCCTATAGCATACAAAGGTAAAATTCATTTCACTTTTTGGATACCCCTCCCCAATCTCACAGAAATTTAAAAACACGTAATTTTAAAGGTATGACGTTTGGATTTTACAAAGTTGCACATTTATATGCCATCTTTGTGTCCTACAAATTTCATTTTGATCAGACAACAAAGAAGTTATTAACGATTCAATGTACCATAGTTTAAAGTCAAAGGAAGAAGAAGAATCAAAGCAAATGTATTACGCGCGTAGCAAGCAGCTTTTGTTTGTATGTGTGTGTGTGTGTTTCTATGTATGAATGCAGATAAAAAATTTCAATGAATGTAAGACCTTGGATCAGGGTATATCCTAGTCGGGCACTCTCGACTAGAGCACTCTTACTTGTTTTATTTTAACTTCTTTAAAGTTATTGATAAAATAGGATTCCACATCAGTGTTTTTTAAGGTGTAGCTCAAAAGTTATATGAGGTAGAGGCACTTAATTTGATATGTATATTCTCCAATCAAATACACAAGTAAAATCTATTTCACTTTTTGGATACCCCGACCTCCCAGAAATCGAAAAATATGTATTTTTACAGGTATGACCTTCGGATTTTTCATAGTCTCACATTTTTGACCCATCTGTATGTACTAAAATAAAACTAGATGCCAAATTATGATCAAAATGGCCTCGGGATTGACAATCGGATCAGATTTGACAAAGTTGTGTCAGTTTGACGTCTGGAAATGTCATTTCTAAGGAAATTTCGTTGTTTGGGCATTTTACAAGCCAATTTTATTGTCACTTTTGGCTTGATTTTTGACAGAAAAATGAACTTCCACAAAATCACTTTTCGTATAATTTTGTATACTAGTTAAGACACCCACATTCAGTTAAACGTAAAATTTCAAGATATTATTTTTAAAAATCAAAATTTGTAAAACAGGAAAATAAGATATTTTTTATTACATCTAACATCCATAAAAGAAGAAGATGTACATCAATGTCTTAAATGGCACAGCTTGCTTTGTATCTATGCATGAATACAGATTATTAACTATGGATTCAGGGTATCTCCTAGTCGGGAACTCTTGAAAAGTGCACTCTTCATTGTTTTTATTATAGAGAAAATCGCATTTAAGCTCTAAAATGCTGATAAATTATATAAGGTATGCAACAACGAACAAATTCATACGACATCTTTAGGTATTGCCAAAATAATTACAGGGTATCTTCATTTATAATATGCTATTATTCCATAGTGACTTTCAGTTTTCCATTTGAATAAATGAATACGGCAAAGTAGGCCATGAAATGTTTGAAAAACTTGAGGCGACAATTTTGTAACCCCTCGTTGAGAGCTTAGAAATTCTTCAGTTTATTTTCGGGCTTCCAAGCGAGTAGACCTAAATATTTACAAAATTAATTTTTATTTTTGATTATTTTATTTTCTTCAATATTCATTTTGGTTTTTGTGTGCTTAAAATTTGTAAGAAAAAAGCTTTACTAAGAATTATATATGTCTGCACCTTCTACATGCCAATAACTTTGCGCAATGCTCTGCTGCAGCGGTCTAAAACTGTAAATGTATTGTGTCCGCTGGTTGCAAGTAAACTGGGGTCTGCTTATCCGTATCGCTCAATAGCATTATCTCTTTAGAGGAGCTGCAGAATAGATCCTCTGGCTTTTCAACATGCAAGATGGAAAGTATGTATTTACAAATATTTCAATGGGTTTATATGTTTACTTATTCTTCCCTCCCTCAGTCTGGCTGCAAGGAGTGCCCGAGGAAATGCAAAGCCGAAGAAAAAGAATTTCTCCAAGCAAGAATTATCAATTTTATTAGTCCTTTAAGCACAGGACTTTACTTCACTTCCCGCACTGGGATCCGTAGCCGTTATCGAATTGTTATTGCGGCAGGCCTGCAAGCGGAAGCTTTTAAAAGCGGTTTATAAATTTTAAAATGCATTCTAAGTGTACAAAACAATCACAGTAAATATATTTGTCTGTATATTATTGTATAGAATAATTTCAGACTCTCGGAAAGACTCTCTCAGATTATAACTTTGCTTGTTTATTTAGTTGTTACCATGTCAAGAATCTGTATTTCAAAAAATCTTAATTGGTAAGGGTCTCCCCTTATGTTTTCGCCAAAAAAAATCCGAAATTTTATTCTTTCAAAAAATCATGAACTTGAGATGTAGAATTAAACTAGATCAACCAAATAATGATCAAAATGGCCTCGGGATTGACAACCGGTTCAGATTTGACAAAGTTATGGCAGTTTGAAGTCTGGAAATGTCATTTATAAGGAACTTTTCGATGTTTGGGCATTTTACAAGCATGTGGTTACATGCGTGTGTGTGTTTCCATGTATGAATACAGATAAATAATTATGAATGAATGTAAGATCTTGGATCGGGGTATATCCAAGTAGGGGACTCTCGACTAGAGCACACAATTGTTTACATAAGGCAAAGTATGCCATGAAAAATTTACAAATTTGAGGCGAGACACAGAAAAACTCACGATGCAAGCTGCGCGCTTGATGCAATTGATGTGCCCTTTAGGAAACAAATCCCACCCCATAAAGAGTATAAATTCTTGATCAGGACGACAAGTCAAGTTTATTTAGTTTTACATTCCATTCCTAAATATCGATACAGGGTATAACTGTATGTTTTGAACACCTTGTAAGGGTTTTGGGTACCCCTAGTCAGGCACTCTCAACTTGATCACTCATATTTTCAAACAAGTTCATATGAAATTTAAGGATTAGCCAAAGCTAGTACAGGGTATTTTCTATGCGACTATACCACAATAAGTTTTACTGTTTACATGAAGCAAAGTATGCCATGACATTTTTGAAAAATTTGAGGCGACAATTTTGTGAGCCCTTGTCGAAAGTTAAGAAATTCTTCAGTTTATTTCCGGGCGTCGAAGTGAGTAGACCTATTTAATAAAATTTCTAACTTTATTTTCATATATGTTTTTGTTTTTTTTTTTTCGTTGTGTATTTTGGTTTGTGCATACAATTTTTAATTGTTGAGAAGTTTTCCGGTCGACAGCAGTCGCTTTATCGGTGTAATATTAAATAACAAGCAGTAAGCGGATCCATAACAAACACTCAAGAGGTTTCACAAGCACCACACAATTACTTGAAAGATATAAAGTATGTAAGTATAATATTTTAATAGGTTTGCATATATTCTTATTCTTCCCTCCCTCAGTATTTCTGCAAGGAGTGGACCGAGAGCATGCAGGATAATGCGGTCTGGAAGCCCAAATCAAAGAAGGCTTGTGCCAAGCCAGCATTTGCTCGTTTTGAATTCCTCGAAGAATAACTTTTCGCATTGGCGTTTTTTCATTCGAAAAATACTTCTCCGCAGCAAGTAAAGTACATTGGAGTTATTCCGTCTACTACCAATGAGGGCTGAGGGAGGGAAGAGTTAGCAATTATATTTGACCTTTACAGAAAGGACTGCTCTTCAATTACCGTACTGTCATCGGCTGCCTGAAACCTGTCACTATCAAAGAACGGGTTTTATAGGATTATTTATTTATTAAATATCGACTAGAAGCGGTCGACACATTCAAATTATTAAAACAAAAAAAAGAATTGCAAAGAAATAAAATATACATGAAAGTAAAAATTTTATATTATATAAATTATATTATATATTATTATTATCAAATTTAATGTATAATTGAACAAGTATATGTAGTACCAATCATATCAACCAGCAAACAAGTTCAATCGGTTAGTAACACAAAAACAAATGCGAATAAACTTACGAATTAACATGTCCTTATTGTTAAACGATTTGTATTTTTTAAATTTTTTCCTGGAACGCATGAAATAGTTTTTTATTCGAGTTGGAGCTATTTCGTCTGCTACCAATGAGGTCTGAGGGAGGGAAGACATTTAATATTATGTAAATTATATTATATTAGTATTATCAAGTTCAATGTATAATTGAACAAGTAGATATAGCACCAATCAAATCACACAGCGAACGAGCTCAATCGATTAGAACAAAAACGAATCCACATAATATTACTAATTAGCATCATATCCTTATGTTTTCTAAAACGTACATTTGTACATTTTTTTTTCTGGCACACAATAAATAATTTAAGCTTCGATATTTATTACATTTTTTGAAATTTTTTTTTATTATTATTATTTTATTTATTTAGTATTATTTTTTGTCAAGGAGTTTGTAACGCATAGAAGGAAACATTTCCGACCCCATAAAGTATATATATTATTGATCAGTATCTGTCTCTAAATTTTGAAGCTTGATGAAACTTGGTACAGATGCTTATTTCAGCTGCACGCAGATAATATGTCGGAATCAGCCGGATCAGACTACTATAGCATATTGCTGAATTGGAACGATCGGTCGAAAATATTTGTTTTTTTTAAGATAACTTGACAAAACTTATCAAATATAAGTTTAAGCATAATTTAAGCTTGCTTACAAAATTTGTATTTTCGGAGCACCGATTGATGCTGATATAGATATATAATTTATGGGGTATTTTTGCATTTTTCACTCATTTTAATTTTCTACAGAGTATACTCAGAAACGTTGTGTGCAGTATCAAGTTAAAATATATAAATAAGATACTTATGTAGCTTGAGCCACCTTAGCTAAAAAGGTCGTAAGCTAAAAACACATCGAAAGGAATTTTCTTAAGTTCCATACTTAATCTTCTCAGAATTCATGCACATGCAATTCGCATAGCATTTCTACATTGCATTCTATACTTTGATTCCCATTTACTGTGCTGAATTTCCAAATCACTTATCGTTAGGAATAGTAGAAAACATGCTGCTCATTTTTAGATCATCGTATGATATATATTGACTAATATATCATGACTTCCGTTCGGATCTGTCTGAGGGCGTCTCAAGGCGTGTGCCGACCATTTAAGACGCCAACGATTGGCGTCGCTTAAAAGCTACAGTCTCAAAATTTAAATATTATTACAGTAAAACTTGTAATGTAACGACTTAGCCGACACCTCAGTGCAACAACGTGGCCCCAAATGGTTCCCAGCTGTCGTAAAAGCTGAGGAAGCAGCTTGTGGCAGCAGCCGCGGCAGTTGATGGGCTGACTGATGGTGCTGGTAGGGTGCGGGGGTGCTGGGAGTACCGCCCCCTCGATTACGTTAATGCGTATTTTTGCAATTAAATAAAAATATCGTAAAACGGCTCACAACTTTTACGACTGGGCGAGTTGCTCTTAACCCTTCGATAGGTGTCAGAAATGTGCGTTGCAAATGCCTAATTAGAAATTCATAAAAAACGTTCGATACGAAAACAGTCGAAAGACGTGACGCTGTAAAAGTCCCATAAAATTATTGAAAAATCCCCAAAGCTGACAGCAACATTTTCATGTTCCTGCTTTTATATGTATGTATTTATATGTGTTTATATATATTTTCGCTACGACTATTCTCAATGGATGGCTTCTATTGCACAACGGGCCATAAATTGAATACACAAATTGTCACTGCACGTTTCGATAATAACTGAAAACTGAATAAAAATGCTACGCAGGATGTCGAAATGGCGAGTGGAGTCGAGTATTCCAATTGAATCGATGACGACGTGGCGATGGCTTCAAGTGGCCAACGAGACTGTAGATCTGACTCAAGACTTGCCTTTTAGATAATTGTGTGTGTTTTTTTTTTTTCGTTTTCTGTTTTGTTTATATCGTACGATAAACAACAAAAAACAACTGCAACAACAACAACAACTATGGCAATGTTAAAACAAATTGTTTTCATAGGCTGTTATTTTTGTATAATTTTTCAATTGAAGTCACTTTGTTTATGAGATGTTCGTTTGCTTGATTTTTCAGATGTTCTTGTTTTTGTTGTTGTTGTCGTTGTTGTTGCTGCATGCCGCGTGAGGTCAGTTTCTGTGAATTGTTAAATGTTATGTGCTCGCTTCTTGGGGGCCTTTAAGAACTAGGAAGTCGTTTTTGGATTATAAGCGAAATACTTCGAGTGACTTTTGAAATAAACAAAACGCATGCAAATAGCTTTGAAACATGTATGTATGAATATATATTTGCATGAATTTGGATATAAATTGGCTGTCATCTAATAAACAACTTGTCACAATCTTAAATTTATGCTGGTATCCCATACATTGTCAAACTATGCTGCCATTACTTGCTAAAGACTAAAGCATTTATGTTATCTATAATTAATAATGGTAAAATGTGTAGGAAAAAAGACAGCCTGTAGATATATATTTATACGAATACGATATTCTCAATCTCAATATTGAAATCCTTTAAAATAAACACGTAGATGTATTTATATCTGAAATAGTTTTCTGCAATACAGAATAAATATCAAACGACCTCAGGCATCTATGCGATCACTAAATATCAATTTCTCAATTTTTGAACATAATATAAAAATGTATAATTTGGTACAATCCTCAGATCTTTATACTTAACAGTGTACCTAAACAAGTGAACCTCTTTTTAATATTCAAACTGACAAAACGTTCGGGATGATCTAAGAGTACTACTTGTATCTTATGTCCATTTTCTTACCAGTCTTATGGCCATAATCAAATTATTATTACCTATATAGTGTTCCACCTTATATTACTCTACATCCAATTAAGTAAGTTGCCAACTATAATTCACATGACAAGGCTAAAAGCCTGATAGCCCCCCAATCAGCAGTTAATTAATTAACTAACTCCATCCACTGACAGCCACAGTTGGGCAGACAGCAGTCGCTAACGCCTAAAAGTCGACATTAAATTTTAACAGCCAGTCAGCCGTGGAGTTTATGGAGCAGAGAATGGAGAGAGCTCGAAAGGGGATCGAGGTAACCAGAGAATCCGAATAACACGAAACAACAATGCGACCACAAAACATAATATGTAATATGTAATATGTAATGCATTGTGCGGGCATTTTCTCTGTGTAAACTAAACAAATTACAAACTAATTTTCAGTCTCAAACAACACACAAAAAACAACAATCTGGAGAGTACAACTTTCGGGATTGCTCGACTTAGAGATTTCCTGTAGTCAAGTGGTTTTTTTTTTTTGGTTTTTCACTCTTGATGGTATGATTATTTTTTGTATTACAAACCATCCATCTACTCGAAATTTCGATTACAATTCTGTATGTATGACCTATGTAGAATTCACAATAACACATGGATGCAATAATTTTGCTTTTACATTGTTGACATACATGTTACATACATCTGCAAAACTAAATGCTACCCTTTTCACAATTTTTTAATGGTATTCATTTTACCAAATGAATATTACGGAATAAAAAAGCGAAACTATTGTGAAAAAATATACGCTAAAGTTTTATATTGAATCGATATGAAAAAGTCTCTATTGAATCAAATTATTTTAAGTTAGAAAAAAAGTAGGAATAATAGTAATACAATACAAATTATTGTTTAATGTATGTTGGCTCAAAAATAAACACTTTTTATAGAAAAAAAAAACTTAAACACCTATAGGAGTCATTGTAAAAGCGGCTCTTTGTTAAATTAAATAAATAATTCTCTGTTTGTTTAATAAATTAATATAATTAATTTGCCTTGCCTTAAGTGGGTTCTATAGATTGGTCATGGTTCACTTCATAATTCAGTATATTTATTTATTTTTTATTTCCCAAATTAATTTATTTTTGGAGCTCCATAGTAACACTTAAAATTACTTATTATCTGAAATGCAAATATGGTACATTTAAATACCTCTTTTTCGCGAATAATGTGTATAGAGTACAACAAAAAAAAAAAAAAAAACAACGGAATGAAAATCCGGCGTATAGACGAAGCCGAAGCGACCGCGTCAACACGCCATCAACCGCAGCAACAACAATGCAATCGTACCCCCTCTGCAACAGAAACTACCCCGCTTAGTTGCACTTCATTTATTACATTCCATTTATGCAATTGCACCAAAATCCATGTTTGCGGTTAATGGAAAAATTATTTATTTAAATAAATTTATTCGACACAAGCAAAGTGCAAAGCGCGACAGAACGAGATAGAAATAATCCCGTGCTGTGTTCTTTTTTCGCGTGTGTGTGTGTGTGTGTTTCTCTGTTTCTGTGTGTTAGTGTGTGTACTCAAATTGTTGCTGACATCAGCGCCCACCAGCTGTGGGCGTGTCTGTATGCCAGCCAAATCGCCAACCCCTTCCAACTTTGTGGTTTGTTTGTGCTCCGCTTTAGTGTAACTAGCAACGGTTGCACTTTATGCTACAGTTTAGTCCTCCAATCTAGTTGTGTAATACTCTTTAACCCCGAATTGTGCTGAAATCGGGTACATTAACTAAGTGAGTGAGTTGGTTATTTATATAATTGTATGCAAAACCTAATGTAACTAGCAGATGGTTAAAATTTAGCACATTTTCCAATAGCAGCTTCTGGAATATACTTTATAGCTTAAGCCCATCACGCGAATGATGTATCGTAGTTTTTTAGCAGATTCTGTTATTAAGCTGTTAAAAATTAAATCAGCCCTGGCAGAATACATAATGCAGTATAAAAGCATATAGCTAGTGCAGTAAATTAAAATTGTACACTTGTAGCTCTAGGAAGAAAAATCTTTAAATAATTGTATAAATAACTTATTTACGTATTACATTTGAATTCAATTAAATGGAAACATAATCAATTTGTATGTGTGTATCTTCGAATTAATGTAAAGGCAGTTTAAATTTAAATTAACTATGGCTTGCATTTATATTTTGCGTCACGATTAGAATTCATCTTATTTCGCATCCAAAGCAAATACACTGAAAACTATTGGGAACTATTTAGTGTCGGTATTTGGTCTGTTGGTAAAGTCACTATTTTTCAAAACACAAGTCTTAACAAATTCTTGAGTGCATTTTAAATACCTTTAGTCTGCGGCCTGTACTTAGCTGCTTCTGTAAAAAGTCTTAAAAATTGTCGAAACTTTTAGCTCTTTGCGAAACTTTCAAACATTTTTGTCCAATGCATAATTTGTCCACAATCTCCTTTTGGCCATTTAGTCATTCCATCAAGAGAGGCAGCCTCCAACAACAAACAGCTACGACGAACAAAAAAATGGTGGTTGGGCAAAAAGCGTAGCATAATTTTGTGCGCATTAATAACAAAATGAAGTGAAATTAATTTGACAGCGGTGGCAGAAAAGGCGACTTAAAACATAATGAAAACATATTATTTGACGTTAATTTTCGGCAGCAACAAGCATATTAAAAATATGAATAAGTAAATGCTAAAGATGATGACAATAATCATTTGCATATGGACCCGACACCCCCTATTTACACCCCCACCCCCCGTTTCGCGCTCATTGCTTTGTAACGCCTACTCGCAGACTCATTACAAATTCCCACAATTATATACGAAGGCTGAAAGCAAAAGTTTTTGGGTGCCAGCCAGAGACAGCTGCCACTGCCACTGCCACTGTCACTGCCACGCCCACTCGGCTGACCCATTTGGAAAGCACGACGGCAAATGAAGAGCTTAGTTTTAATTAAATTCTCAGTGCTGCGCAAAAACTGCGCCCAGATTTATTAGAAAGCATCGTCGTCGCTGTCTGGAAGACTCCCCAGACGCTTGCCTCGCTCCCCCCACCCCGCCTGTTTCCTGTGCTTTACTCTGCTCCACCCGCACGCCACCGCTCAGTCGCTATCATCGTCAACGCCTCTTTGTCACTGTCAATTGTTGTGTTTGGGATCGTTATTCTTCATATGCAGCCTCGCTCTTATCTTGTTGTTGCTGTTGTTGTTGTTGTTGTTGCACGAGTGCGTTTTAATGAATTTGTTTGCCGTTGTTCAAAATTATTTTCATTTTGAAGCATTTTCTGCTTGCAAATTGTAAAAAATTACCAGTACGTTGACTTTTGCTGTTGCCTTACTCTTTGGCCAGCTGTCAAAGTGATGAAACTGCGTGGGAAAACAACAGTAATGAGACCAGAACGGGCACAATTCAGCGACCCTCGAGGAGGGAATATCACTAAATGTTGGTGACATGCGGAATTATTGGAAATATTTTTAAAGACGCGACTTTAACAGAATGGAAGTTTAAAGACTATATTTATGTATTAAATAAGAATGGAACAATTATAACTTTCTCATGTATTATTGAATTTTCATAATTTTCGTGTGGAGTCACACAAATTTATTTAAATATTAATTCTCAGAATCACGATTTATCAACTTCTTTTCGTTGATATTGTTGATATTAACCACATTATTGCTATGTTTGAAAATTGTCCTAATTTTTCCTAATATTAAAAACACATTTTCGATTTATGATTAATATTTATGATCATACTCCATGTCGAAAATCTAAACACGCTTAAGAAGCAAGAGCATGTAACTTAGTGCGTTTATTCCGATTTGTTTGTTTTTGTTTTGCTAATCGATTGAACTTGTGCACTTGTTGATTTGATTGGTACTACATCTACTTGTTCAATTAAACATTGAACTTAATAATTAACTATAATATAATACACATAATATTAAATTTTTTCTTTTATGTTTATTTTATTTCTTTCCAATTCTAGTCGATATTTAATAAATAAATAATACAATAATTCTTTGGTATGAAGACGTTCCCGATATCCGATGACAGAACGATAAAAGTCAAATATAGTTGCCTACTCTTCTCTCCCTCAGCCCTCATTGGTAGAAGACGGAATAACTTCAATTTAGTTCACTTGCTGAGAAGTATTCTTCGAACGAGATGTAACCTATGCGAAAAGTTATTCTTCGAGGAATTCGAAACGAGCCAAAGCTGTGTAGGCACAAGCCTTCTTTGATTTGGGCTTCCAGACTGCATTATCCTGCATGCTCTCGGTCCACTCCTTGCAGAAAGACTGAGGGAGGGAAGAATAAGAATATATGCAAACCTATTAAAATATTATACTTACATACTTTATATCTTTCAAGTAATTGTGTGGTGCTTGTGAAACCTCTTGAAGATTTGTTGTGGATCCGCTTACTGCTGCTTATTTTATATTACACAGATAAAGCGGCTGCAGCCGACCGGAAAACTTGTCAATATTTAAAAATTGTATGCACAAACCAAAATACCAAAAAAAAAAAAAAACATATATGAAAATAAAGTTAGAAATTTTAATAAATAGGTCTACTCACTTCGACACCCGGAAATAAACTGAAGAATTTCTTAACTTTCGACAAGGGCTCACAAAATTGTCGCCTCAAATTTTTCAAAAATGTCATGGCATACTTTGCTTCATGTAAACAGTAAAACTTATTGTG
The DNA here is from genome assembly GCA_035045305.1 of Drosophila maculinotata. Taxonomy (NCBI): domain Eukaryota; kingdom Metazoa; phylum Arthropoda; class Insecta; order Diptera; family Drosophilidae; genus Drosophila; species Drosophila maculinotata. The sequence continues at coordinate 3,721,069 of JAWNPD010000377.1, read as the reverse complement.
GTATAGTCGCATACCCTGTACTAGCTTTGGCTAATCGTTAAAATTTCATATGAACTTGTTTGTTTGAAAATATGAGTGATCAAGTTGAGAGTGCCTGACTAGGGGTACCCAAAACCCTTACAAGGTGTTCAAAACATACAGTTATACCCTGAATCGATATTTAGGAATGGAATGTAAAATTAAAAAAAACTTGACTTGTCGTCCTAATCAAGAATTTATACTCTTTATGGGGTGGGATTTGTTTCCTTAAGGGCACATCAATTGCATCAAGCGCGCAGCTTGCAGCGTGAGTTTTTATGTGTGTGGGTGTGTGTGTCTATGTATGAATGAATGTATGGGCTGAGTTTAAGGTATCTTCTAGTCTCTTCACAACGTGTTTTAATGGTTAGTCTTATAATAAACACATACTCGCTTTACTAATCACATTGTATAACGCGTTGGACATCCTACGAGCTGGGACTTGCTAAATCATCACACCTGGAGTCAATACCAAAGAAATTTTCTTGTTTTTACCAAAATTGACCCTAAGCGAGTCAGCTTAAAACTAAGTTAAAACTTAAAAAGGAAACGGAAAGATCATGTTGTTTTGTTTTTTTTTTATTTTTAAGTTTGTTCGAATTTAATACCTTATTGGTTTATTATTTTACATTATTACTTTTCATTTAAGCCAAATCAGATATTCGTTATAACTGTGTATTCATTCACCTTGCGTAACATGAAATCTTGTTAGTATGTATTTTGTATTTTGGCAACCTGAAAACATCTACATTTTGCAGACTCGTAGCGAGGGATGGAATCCCTTCTTGCACATTTCGCAGTGGATCAGTGAAGCAGAAACAATTCGCCCCAATTCAAATTAGTCAAATATTAGAAACTTGCGCTCTGCTCGCATGTATCCGACTTTTCCAAATGCAATCTCATGCAGCATCAGCCAGCCGCAAAGCAACAACAAAAAATGTCCGACAACTTTTGCATGCCACATGGAACTCAAAACTGATGAAAGGAATGGTATACAGAATGGTGGGAGGGGGCGGGTTACTGTAGATGGTGGGGCAGACAACAAGTTGCAACTGTCAAAAATGCAGGTCCAACTCTTGGAATGCATTGACATGTAGAAAAGTATTCATGCTCTCGTCGGTTTCTGGCATTTACATTTGACATTTGCATAGTTCACTATGCATTTTTATTGGTTAACCTGACCCAGGAATAGAGGACTCTTCTTCTTCTGAACATCTGAGGGATATAAAAAATTCCATTTAACAGCTTAAATTGTGCAGACGCATGCGGCAGGTGGCAGGCGACATCAGAGATGTCAGCAGCTTGGTTAGCTGAAATCTGTGATGCAGTCATCACAACCCAGAGCCTGAGTTTAGGTCTAGGTGGGAGTCAGGGCCAGCATTTCGAATTAAATTAGTTTTGATTTGCGAAACTGTTGCAATGCCCCAAAAGTGTTGCATGAACTGTTGCTGGTTTCGGCTCACTTTGCGGGCTTTGGTCATTTAGCATTGTAAATGAGAAGTGCATAGAGAGGTGGGTGTGTGTTGGTGTTGGTTTGAGGGTTTCAGGGTTTCAGGGTTTGAGGGTGGCCTAATGATGTTGCCACTTGACAGGCCGTTGAGTGAAAGCGGCGCACACTTCACAAATGTCAAGTTGAGAATGAAACTGGCCTCGCCCTCGGATCCGCCGTATCCGGATCCATTTCGGTGCTGTGACCATTTGGTGCGAGGCCCGCACACAAGTACAGACATTTGCCCATAAATATTTAAACCGAATGCGTTTTCATTCCGCACAACGGTGCAGACATTGCCAAATAAAACAAACTGCCAATGAAAATTTGTTCTCATGTGTGTAAGAGAATGTCTGTGTGTGAAAAAGTGAAACAAAGCGACGGCCGCCAGTCGCCATTTTGTCGGCACACGTTGCGTATGAATAATTTATTTAATGAACTTGTAGCGAGCGGCTGCTGCTACCGACCAAAGCACAGCATACGAATACAAATACAAATACAAATGCGAATGCGAATACGAAAACGAATACGAGTATCTTCGACTTTGTTCGCTCGAGTATCTTTGCGAACGCTTCTGCAGCAGACATGTTATAAAGTACTTTTGTTTTTCTTTTGTTTCGGGCGATTTGTTGCCGGCGAGCGTTTACGTTTCGATAGTTTTTCTCTTTTTGTTTTGTTTTTCTGACAGCTAAAACTGCGAATGGCTTTAGATATGCACGCGAGGGTTGATTGTGATGTTGTAGCTACAAATTTTGCAAATGGAAGAGTACATATTGCAAGTTTCGAGTCTCTAGCTTTCAAAGTATCATACAAATCATATAAATATTGAATTACTAAACTGTGGTACACGTTAATAAAACATTATGATCTGCAGTTTCAGAATCGAATTTCATAGAACTTAAGTAAAGGTTAGGTTTTTCATCTGACTTAAGGCTATTAATAGTTACATGTCTTGTAATTCTGAATAATTCAAGTACAAATCAAGTCAATGATTAATGTGTAATATACGACTAAAAATGATATATGTTAAACTTATTAGAAAATTCGATTTTTCTAGCAACAATTTTACATGCGAGGCAGCCCTCGAGAAAGAACCTATACTGGATGTAAGCCTTGAACATGGCGTTGTATTTTTCTTTTCCAGGTAATTCGAATTATTTATTTATAGTTCATTTGCGAGCTGGCATTCAGAGTTGTAATGTGCAACGTGAACGCCGTGTGTTGAGCCAACTCGAAAGTTATGTATGCATGTGACTAAGCACGGCGACAAATTGACTTTAGCCGGGCCGGGCCGGGCCGGGCCGAGCCGAGCCGAGCCAGACGAGGAAGGATGAGGGCGATGACGAAGACGAGAGTCAAGCAGCCAATTTGCAGGCACCTAACCGGCTAACAAGTTGGCAGACAGTGCGCATCTTTCAATTAAGTAGTACATCCATTTAGAAGGTAAGTGAGCATTAAACAATACGCAAGGCATCCAATTGCACTTGACTTGCAGGCCGTTCCAGGTCAGGTCAGGTCAGGTCAGGTCAGGTCATGTCGGGCATTTAAATTGCAACGTCAGAGGGTTTTAGATGGCGGTTAACTTGCCAGGACAGTTATGCAAGGAACCGCAGGAGAGGGAGTCGCTGAAAGGCAGCTCAAAGCAATCCACTTAATTTGAAATTTTTCAAATCCTCTTAAGCAAATTCCATTGACCGCAGTAAAACACACAAAACCGCAGAGTGAAGGAGCTGGAGCTGCTGCTGAGCTGGCAATTTGCCCCCGTGGTTGCAGTGATATAATAGGCAATGGGCAGCTGCCACTTGATATGACAGCTGTAGATACTTTTGTATCTACTGCTATGTATATTGTATATTGTATATAGTTGCAAACAACATGTCACATTTCAAGATGCTTCACAAATTGCTCAAGCACACAGGACAGCCATTAGATATTCCAATGACATCTTTTGTCTCTGGCATTTGCTTATTTGCTTTCAAGCTTTCGCCCTGTCAAATGTATCTGCAGCTGCAGCACTTCATTATCATCAATTTTATAGCACTCTGTATCTGTATTTGTATCTGTATCTGCATCTGTATATGTATCTGCATCCATACGTGAGCATGCCCGGCTCCTGTCCATGCGCGCTCCTGCCAATGACAGCCTCAAGTGTCCGGCAATATTTTGGCATATTAAATTTCATTCTCAATATGCAACAGCAGCAGCGTTCACCTAAAAGTCAAGTTTCGCCTTTTGTGTGCTCCTAAGGAATGATACTCCAAGGACAATTAATCAAGTGTGCACTGAACATTCTCATCCTCTATTTCTCATTCTATCTCACTCTCTCTCTTTTTCTCAAGCAGACACTTTTTATCAACATTAGTTTCGTGAAAGCTTGCAACATTCTTTGTGAAAATTTTCAAATGAGTCAAATCAAATATTCTGTATGGGCTTGGGATTCTGTAAAATTACTTTTGATTCAACTTAATGTGGGATACAAATATCATAATACCTTTTTGATATATTTTATGTAGAAATTTGTATTAATATTTACACTCAAAGTATACAATAGTTTTATTATTACTTAGTATACAGATAATTCTTTATATATATATTTTTTTTTTTTTTTATTTTAATTTTAGCTGATTGTATGTTGACTTCCAGCAGCATTGCATATTATTTGAGTTATTGTATTATATAGCATAATTGGATTAATTTATCAAGTTTCTATATAAGAATCTTTTAAGTATAAGTATTAAAAGTCATGTTTAAGATGTGAAAAGTGGGCTTCGGAGTAGAAGGATGTTTGAAAATGGTTCATATAATACAATAATCAATAAAGATTGCGTTCTTTGATAAACATTGTTAAACCGTTTGATGAGCACAGATTACCATCTTGTTAATATGTCCTATGGTTGCAAGAGTATTCAGTCTGTCGCCATCCGAAAACAACATTTAATCCTTTTTTGGGTTTCGATACTCTTTAGATAACTTCAAAATTACGTCTGGAGTTTCAGTTCCCCTTGGCACATTTCGTGACGGTTTTCGATAGCGAGTGAACGATCCTCATTGTTCGGATCTTTTGTCTTTAAGTGCTCCACTTTGGCATTGCCATAAATTGTGAATACCTTTCATTGTTGGGGATTTTGGAGTGTGCGAAACGTTTCGCGGAAATCAAAGACAGCTTGCGCGTGCGGATGAGTCAGATGAGTGCCTGAGGATCAGGTCGAGTCTCGTAACATGTTTTCCTCAGACGGTTTTCGTTGGGGTCACTCACCGCATCGAAGCTGCAACCCACATAGCTCATCAATTGATGCACAGTCCGTGATATTTTCACATGCAGCGCACAGCAACAAATCATTAAAAATGCATTTTCAATTTTGTCGCAAGTACCACAGCGAGAGAAGCAGCTACAAATCCCAAAAAAAAAAGAAAACGAAAAATAATATAAAACAAAGGACCAGCTCGAAACAAACCCGTTTCGCTAGTCATTGTCGTTGTCGCCGCTGATGTTTTGTCTTTTGTTGCAAATAAAAAGTCGCAGTAACTTTCCACCATTTTGGACTCAGACTGTCAGCTGCACTGCACATAGATATATAGATGCAGTCACGACCCTGCTGCATTCTGCATTCAGCATTCAACACTCCCTCAACTCCCAACTCCCCACTCCCGGCTGTCTGTTGTCGCTGTCAAGTGTAGCAGTGAAGCTGCTGGGACTACGCTCGGGATTAGATACCAAACATTATGAAATACTTATAATGGAGTTCGTTTCAGCTAATATTGATCAATATTAAGACAATGCTTACAAAAAACTGAAAGATAATCTGAGCTCAACCAGTCCCCATTTACAAATAAACACAAATGGATTATTTGAATTGAAGTATTATACCCTTTCTAAGTTTGATTTAAGTTGTTGTCCACTAAGATAAAACTTTGTCAGTTTGAGAGAGAGTCCTTCCATTCTCCCGAAATGTAACATTATTAAACATATACAAATAATGTTTTCATAATATGCAATGCATATCCGAAAAGAAGTATTTACGAAGATAGATATACAATATATATTTTGCTTATTTTTCACATTAAGTTTTTGCAGAGCAAAGCTTAACTTCATCATTTACAGTGTGATCAATGATAAACTTATTGCATGGAGTGTATGACTGTCTACGATAAATTAATAAAAACAATATTGATGTAAAATAAAAACAATAACAATAAAATACAATGACAGATTAATTCATGAGCCAGACAAACATTAAAATCTATTTTAAAATTGAGCTAAAACATAATTACTAACAAGCGTGATTGTCTTGTATACTCATTGAGAAGATTTGTTTAAATCCTAAATTGTCTTAAAGCCAAAATATTTACAATCATCCATCCATTTCCAATTTCCACACAACTCATGCGCCCTTCTCAATAATACCAGCAGCTCTTTTTAGCGCTCAAAAGATTCACATCATTGGGAAGTCCGCTTGTCCAGCTGTCCGCCCAATTATGCCTCGAGGGATATGAACGAGCGGTGGCTGCTTCTCACAGTGCCTTCAGACATCAGTCGAGCCGGAGACTCCACCACAGGCACCGAATCATTCAGGGCCAGATCCATTTGAGAGTTTGAAGTTGCTATCGTGTTTGTCCTTTTGCTGAAAGTAAACATTCGCACGTTTTGTGTTAAATTAATACCCTTGCAGACGAATAAAGCATTGGGTATATATATTCTTGGTCTGTCGATCTGTCTGTTTTTATGGAAACTAGTTTTTATATAAAACCGAAATGAAACCGTATTTTTGCAGGGGGAATATCATTTGACGGAGTCAGCTAGATCAGACTAGTAAATAATAAAGCTGCTATAAAACCACACAGTTGGGAATCTTATTGTATAAACAACATATTATTAAAGTTAAACTCAACAGTTATAAACGACATTATGCGCCTTAGATATAAGCAAATAGTTTTCAACATCGCACTACTATGTCAAAAAGCAACAATTGGATTAATCGGTATGGTAAAGATAATATGTAATATGTCACAGTTCGACGATATGTATGCTAGGGTATTTAATATTCCACACACCAAAGATAACTGCTCCTTTTGGCTTTAATTCAGTTTTATTTTTGTTTTTAAATAAGGCTGCCACTGCGCAGATGCGCCGGCTGGAGCACTGTTTGATTATGAGGGCGTCGCAGATTGGGCAGCAGAGTTGGCCGCAGAGTGGGGAGTTGAGAGTGGATCTGGGTCTTGTTATTTCATCAGTGTGCAATCAAATGAGCGAGAGCAACAGAAATAATACAAAGATTCTGCGAAGCGAGCAACGGTGACAGGAAACTGGTTTAATTGGTTGAGAACGATGCGAGGAGGCTCCGTCTCTGTGGAATTGCACTTGCCAAAGTCAACTTGCCTTTGGCATTGTCTGCCAGTCGCTGAAGCTGCCAATAACATTCAGGGCTTGGCACTTTGCAAGCACTTCATTTGGCAGACGCTCCACCCCCGCGTCCCGCATAAATCACATGAAAATCGCGGCTCATCGAACTGTGCGCAAGTTCAATTCAATTCAATTAGCAGCATATTTTGCAATGCCCCAGCCATTGCAGATACAAAAGCTGCAGATACAGATACAGTCCGCAGATAGCGGCAATTTATGAGCCCAGGCATTTGCCAGCATGTGGCACCCGTCCCACAAGCCCCACAACATCCCAACAAACTACACTTCCCCCACTTCTACAGGCATGTTTTGACAACACACAAAAACAAAGCAACAAAGCAACAAAAAACCGAGCGGCACCCGCTGTTCACACTCCATGCCATGCGATCTTGAGATGCCTACGCTATGAATGGACAACTGTAGGGGCAACTGGAGGGGACAAGGGCGGCAAGGGGGCAGCGATGCTTGGGTCCGACTCATGTGGCGTGCATTGCGTGGCGTCGAAATGATTTAAAAGTTGGCGTGTGTGAAGATTGCGGCCCAACAACAACAATGTATGCCCCGGACACTCAGAGCCCAATCTCAGAGCACGAGCACTTTTGTCCTATAAATAACACCAGCACTAAACTTTATATTGTATGCATAGCTTCCTGTAATTTGAGTAGTTAACTATGAATACTCCGAAAGAAATGAAACAAATACATTAGGAAGCTTAAGGACATATATTTCGGACAAGAATTGATCGAACTGAGTTTTGCTGAAGCAGATTACGAGTACATACCTAGTTTTAATTTTCATGCTTCAATAGCGTCGAAAAACAGACCTAATAATAAACAGTATAATTTTTTACAATTCCTAAATTATTTTTTTTGTAATTGAGTTAACTTTTTATATCCTGAACCCATTAAAACTGGGTGAAAGCAAAGAGAGTGGAATAAACAACGAGATACCCTGAACCCAGGTCTCACATTCCTTCATAATTATTAATCTGCATTCATTCATAGAAACACACACATGCAAACACACGCTGCAAGCTGTGCGCTTATTGCAATTGCTGTGCTTCTTCTGCTTCTTCCATTCTTCCATACTTGCATACTATGTAACATTGAATAATGGAGCTCTTGTATGAAAATCGGCGGTGCTCTTAGATCAGAATACCATATCTTAAATAACTGCTGTTTCTCCTTTATAGTTTGTATGCTCTCTAAATTGCTAATGGCTTTTGATTCGAGCTTTTCTTCAACAGCAGCAACGCCTCCTCCACTTGAGACATTTAATGAACTAGCGCAGCCGACGAAACTTGGAAATTGTTGGCTGCTTTCACTGCAGCTGTTAATTTACACACTGCAACAATAACAACAACAACAAGAGCAACAACTTTTATCATTAATGCAATCAATTTTAGCCCGCACAGACACCGACAGGTGGCGCCAGCTTCTTACGCTCAATTACACGGGCCGCATCCTGCCTGTTACCTTGTCCCCCTGTCCTCGCCACGCCTTGGCTCGTCTTTTGTTGGCAGCACTCTGTCAACCTGCAGTTGCTTTTGTTTCTTTCCTGGTCTCCTTTTTTAGCTCCTCAACGCCTGCAAGACACTCGCTCACCTCATCGATTATGTCCCTATGGCTGCCTGCCAGCATCTTGTTGTGTTTTGCATGTAAATACTTGTAATTTGTCATTTAACGCAAAGTATCCACGCTCCTGCCACTGGCCACTGCCACGCCCCGTACAACACTCAGACGAGCCTGTGACAATACTGCATCCAGCGAAAGGTGACGCTCCTAAATGCAATTTACCTATAAATATGTATATGTACATAAATCTTCAACATAGTTTATAAATTTGCAGCAGAGAGGGCAGGTCGACTAACTGCAATTTTATAATAGTCTCCATTGAATCAAACTATATACTTGTATTGTTACGGTCAATAAATATAATTCTCAGATTTAATACAAGTGTTGGAGGCGTAATGAATTTTTGGCACGCCTACATAATGGAGGGAAAATCTATCAATCTATGAATATATTTCCCTGCTATAAATCTAAAGTCACCACCGTTTAACGGTATATTACTGAGAAAGCTACCTCAAGGATTAGTTAAAAAAAAAATAAGTTTTAGATTAGTCATCCAGTTTGAAATCAAATATATATATTTATATATAAAAGGATAATAAATTGAGTTAATTAATTATTTAAATTCCCAACTTTTCATCAACTTTTCATCAACTGTTTCAAAAACTAAATTAAGTATTATGTTTTTATCAGTTGAACTGGTATTCTTCCAGTTTTGCGTCTTAACTACGCTTTCAATATGATCTTTAATGAATTGCACTGAATGTGCTTTAAGTTCTTCCACATTATAAAGATCAGCTAACTTGAGAGTCATGGGTGCCGTTTCAATCGAAAGATTGACTCTCAAATCTATCACGCACATTCCCTTCAGCCTATCCAGATTGTATTTTTCAGCAGCCGCCAGCAGATCTGCAGTCATATCTTTCAAGTTCGGTGCTTCTCCCGTGTATATGAAGTGCAACATTTCGTAAACAACCTTGTTATTAAAATCGCTTATAATAACACAATTGTTCTTATTTTCCTCCATTGGATGCTTAAACATGGCCTCAAAGACTTTGCTGCGTGCTGTGTGGATACACATTAAGTTAGATACAAGTTCTACCTGGGTATTGTATTTTCTCTCTTACCTGATAGTAATTCTTGTGAGCCAGTATCTCTGTGCCGTCTCCTGTCACAATTGTCACATCACTGAATTCCTTTGCATTGAGCAAAGTGCCAAAATCGTTGACTAAATTGCATTTTGGTGGGATCAAATTGAACAATCCATCGCTGCAAACAGGCTTCATCATAATAATAACCTCACAGTGTATTTTAAGTGTATCGTCGGGTGGAACCGTTTTCGAACCATTATATAAATCCTTATACGATGCCAATGGAAGACACACTCCAGATTCTGATTGAAAACAACTTTTCTTTGGAGTTGAAGCTATGTTAAGCACAGACATCTTAACTAGACAAGAGTAAGCCCCATCCTTAGTCAGACAAGCCGGTTCTAAAAGTACTAGCAAATCATCACGATAATTGTAGCCTTTCGGATTCAGATGCAAGTAAAAAGTGGTATCAAAATCTTTCTTGACTATAAACTTTTTTGAAGTTAAGCCGACGTCTAATTTCATTTCTCGTAGAGCGGTAAAGTTTTCGATAGCCCATGTATGTGGCTGGCGCCACCAGCAGTTAAAATGAGAAAACGAAACCATCCGACGGAATTCGAAACAGTTATTCGTAAAACGTTTGAATTCAATCTTTTTAAAGAGATGCGGGATTCGGACCAGGCCTGAATATCGTCAGAGGAACTTAGTGGTATAAATATGCTGAGAAACGATTTGTTAAAATATAAATAAATTTATATAATTAACTAACTAATGAACATAATTCATTGAATTTAAACTATCATGCCAGTGCACCGAGAACGTAGACGTGAGGACAAGCTAGTTTAAAATATTTGCGATTCTGAATTTGTTCGCCCAGTGTACGTTACTATGTGCGTTTAATTTTATTTATGGATAAATGATCGAGTTACATAATCGAAGCAGCCCCGTACAAAGGCACGGGACTAAGACGCCTTCACATCGCACAAGACATCAACAGCTGAGTGCCCTGTCGCGAAATCTTCACGGATGGCTGCACACCCACACCACCCACCGGAGACCACCCACCGGACTGCACCCCGCCCCTAACTGGTCAGCAATCGACGCCTGACATCGCCACGCAACGCTGCCTGTTTGCGAGCCAGTGGCCGATACAAATTCTCATCGTAATTCTCATGCAATTTAATTTGATTAATGAGCCGCATGAGCCAAGATAGCGTGAGCTGCAAAATGGAAACTGTCCGCTGCCCGCTGCCCTGAAGGCAGCAGCTGAAGCGAACTCTTTGAGGCACTGTCAATCGCTGACCCAAATTCCAGCAGCAGTGAAATAAGTCAGTTAACTTGGATCCAAACTTGCGAGGCCCATTGTTTGGCTGTTTGACTGTTTGTCAGTTTGTCAAAGTTGTCAAGTGTAAAGTTGACTTCTTGGGGGCAACTTAATGTCACTTTGCCGAGTGTTTATATTTTACAAAAGCGCGCGTTTTTAATTAAACATACAGTAGATATATCACATATGTATATATATGTACATACATGCATATGTGCGAGTGTACTTCAAAGTAGTACCAGGGCAGGTCTGCCTATTTTTAGGGTAGCCTGCTTGCTCCAGGCGTCACCCTGGCCAGAAGATCAAAGCAGTCAATTACTCAACGCCGGCGATGCCAACTCACAACTGATGCACTTTGAAAGCAGGCAATGAGCTAGAGAGCCGCAGCGAACAGTCAGTCAGTGAGCAGCCCGGATCAGTCCCCAGAACAGGCCAACAGAAACCCCAGCAACCCAGCCTGGCCATCAAATCAAATTAATTGCCAGCGAAAAGCAGCGCAAGTGGGTGTGGCAGGAAATCGAAGCGGCAGTTGGCCAAATGCAGCGAATCGCGCAGATCGTGTGCCGGCGATAAGGTGTTAGAAGTCATGTGGAAAGGCCTGAAATGTGGCACGTTCCTCGATAGCAGCGCAATGTTGCCTAATTATGTGGAACCAGCAGCCGGCCTGGCACAGGAGGAGCCTACTCGCCTGCCTGATTGCCTTCCTGCCTGATTGCCTGCCTGACTGCCTGCCACACACAATGCCAAACTTCTCGTCACGCGACTTTCAAAATCAATTTCATTGGACAATAAATAATTTCTTAATAAATTGCACATCCAAAATGCAACTAACTTCCTGCAATTAAAGGCAGCCTGCAACTTTGCAGCCACAGCAGCGAATGCAATAAGAAATAATTGAAAATTCAGTCACGTAAACGTTTTTCCAGCCGCTGCCAGATCGCGACTCATTAATCCATGCAGCAAATCGTTGCCCCATAATAAAAGCACGCGGTGCCCCGCTTATCGTTCCCCGACAATCGACGGAACGCAGAATGGCGTATGAAACACGGTGATGGGGCAGAGTCATGGGGGGGAGGGGAGGGGAGGGTGTGGCAAGGGGTGAACAGTGCACATCATATTTGGGTTAAAAAGGCGTGCATGCAATTTACCATGGGAGATCACCATGATTACGAGCAAGACTCTGACGCCGACTCCAACTCCAACTGCAACTTCAACTCCAACTCCGGCAACAGTCTGCTTGTTGCTGCTTGTTGATGATGCGTTTGATTTGGGCAAGGGACGAGGCTGGGGTGTAGTTGGCTCAACGTTTATTAAACTGCATTCGCCAAGACTAGCAGGTGGGCGTGGCACACTGAGACATCATCAAAGTCGAGTAGAAACGTGTCTGAACAACAAGTTGCAGCTGTAACAAACTGAGCTCAACTAAATCAACTCATTTCAGTTTTACATAGAAGTTTCTCTAAAGCTTAACGTTTTTTTTTTAGTGGAGAATCGAGATAAGGACGGAGCATTATTTACTTTCATATAAAATAAGCAAAACTTCTTTTTACAGGTCACAAAGACGATCGTTATATTTTTCTCTTTTTAAAAAACAACATCAAATATTTTCAACATTCAATCAACAAGAACAAGTTAGAGTGCTCAAGCCGAGAGTGCCCGACAAGGATATACCCTGATCTAAGGTCTTACAGTCATTCATAATTATTTATCTGTATTCATACATGGAAACACACACACGCATGCAAACACACACTGCGCGCGTCATGTAATTGCTTTGCTTCTTCTTCCATTGGCCTCAAATTATATAACATTGAATCGTAAATAACTTCTTTGTTTATTGCCCGATCGTAATGAAATTTGTAGGACATAAAGATGGCACTTAACTATGTATAATCCGAAGGTCATACCCCTAAAAATAAATATTTCTGGGAGATTGGGGGAAGGAATCTAAAAAGTGAAATATTTTTTACTTTTGTTTGCTATGGGAGAATATAAATACCAAGTTTAATGCCCTGCCTCTTATAACTTTAAAGATATGCCTAAAAAACACTAATCTGGAATCTGAATTGATCGATAATAAAAAAATGTATGAGCTTCTATTAAGCCGGCAGTACGAAAACTTAAATTACAAGTCATAACCAAACCGATTGTCAATCCCGAGGCCATTTTGATCATAATTTAGCATCAAGTTTAATTATACATCTCAAGTCTATAATTTTTTGAAAAAATAAAATTTCGGATTTTTTTGGCGAAAAACCCATAAGGGGAGACCCTTACCAATTATGATTTTTTGAATAACAGATTCTTGACATGGTAACAACTAAATAAACAAGCAAATTTATAATCTGAGAAACTTACAGAGAGTCTGAAATTATTCTATACAATAATAAACAGACAAATATATTTACTGTGATTGTTTTGTAAACTTAAAATGTATTTTAAAATTTATAAAACGCTTTTAAAAACTTCCGCTTGCAGGCCTGCCGCAATAACAATTCGATAACGGCTACGGATCCCAGTGCGGTAAGTGAAGAAAAGTCCTGTGCTTAAAGGACTAATAAAATTGATAATTCTTGCTTGGAGAAATTCTTTTTCTTCGGCTTTGGCTTTGGCTTACAGACTGCATCATCCTGCATGTCCTCGGGGCACTCCTTGCAGCCGGACTGAGGGAGGGAAGAATAAGTAAACATATAAACCCATTGATATATTTGTATATACATACTTTACATCTTGCATGTTGAAAAGCCAGAGGATCCGCTGCAGCAGAGCATTGCGCAAAGTTATTGGCATGTAGAAGGTGCAGACATATATAATTCTTAGTTAAGCTTTTTCTTACAAATTTTAAGCACACAAAAACCAAAATGAATATTGAAGAAAATAAAATATTCAAAAATAAAAATTAATTTTGTAAATATTTAGGTCTACTCGCTTGGAAGCCCGAAAATAAACTGAAGAATTTCTAAGCTCTCAACGAGGGGTTACAAAATTGTCGCCTCAAGTTTTTCAAACATTTCATGGCCAACTTTGCCGTATTCATTTGTGCAAATGGAAAACTGAAAGTCACTATGGAATAATAGCATATTATAGATGAAGATACCCTGTAATTATTTTGGCAATAAATTTAAATGATAAAATATATAAAACATATATTCAGTGGATATTCCGTAATGGAATATTTGCGATTCTTCTTACTCTCCAATAGTTAATTTAATTTACCATATGTATATGTTTAGGGCAAAGCATGCCATGAAATGTTTTTCAAAATTTGAGGCGACAATTTTGTGCCCCTTGCCTTGAGTCTATAAAATACTCAGTAACTAGTCTCGTTTCAAGTCGAACAGACCTAAAAAATAAAACGATTGGATACAAATGTACAAAAGCTTTGGTGGATAAAAAAAATAAGAAATATTATAAATTAATGTGCTTACTCGTTGTATGCCTTATAAGCTAATTTCTACTATATTATAATATTTTAGGGTGCTCCAAATCAGGTAAGTGAAGAAGAGTCGATTTCTTTAATGACTTGTATAATTTATAATGCTTCCATCCCCCAGTACTCATGGATGGAAAGGACTAACGACGATATAAAACCGTTTGCTGCCCAGAATGCCGAAAGTTATTCTTCTAGGAAGTCAAAACGAATCAGACTGCTAGTAAGATAGTACTGGACTAGGAAATAGCCAGATGATCCTTAAGTGTTTGCAGCTCGCAATGCGGAAAGTTATTCCTATGGCAGTCGACCATGAAACGCTTAATCTGTTCAAGCGTTCCGAATGATCCGATATGGTATGAAATGGCACTCATCATATCGACGATAATAACGATAATGATTTACTCATTGCAGCAAGTTAGAGGGAGGGAAGAAAATTCAAATAACTTTACATGTGTCAATAATCTTATGAGCTAAAAAATTAATCAAATTTAAAACTGGTTTCTGGAAATCTCTTTAATTTTATCTTATTCCAAACACAGATTGGCAATTATGCAAGGGTACATGTTAGAAATATATAAAATCATGCATAAAAGTAATATTAAAATACATTTTGTTTTTAAATAAAGGGGCGTAGCAACGCAAGCCGGGAAATGCTAGTAATACATATATAAAGTGAAAATTTCGAAATAAGTGAACAAATTTAAATTGAGAGCCTGAAATTATTTAAATCAATAATAATATACAAATATATATATATGAAAAGTGATTGTGTGGAAGTTCATTTTCCTATCAAAAATCACGCCAAAAATTACAAAAAATTTGGATTGTAAAGTGCCCAAACAACGAAAAGTTCCTTATAAATTACATTTCCAGACTTCAAACTGCCACAACTTTGTCAAATCTGAACCGATTGTCAATCCTGAGACCATTTTGATAATTATTTGGCATCTTGTTAAACTCTACATCTCAAGTTTATGAATTTTTGAAAAAACTAAATTACCTCACCAATTTAAATTTTTCAAAATATAGAATCTTGAAATTTTAAACACCGACAAAAATAAGTTAAAACGTTACAATAGAATGTGGAAGTGACTACGCCATTGAATTTAATAAGTAATCTACCAAATTTGGTGGCCAGCTAAATATACTTAGGGTTAATATGAATTTTTATTGAATTGGTCTTCGAGGAATATCGAGGTCTTATCGATTTTCCAGCCTCTAGCCCCAATAGCGTCGTAAATGTTGCGCGCATACGGAGAGACGGACATCGCACAAAGCAAATACCTGTGATATCCGAGAAAAATATTTATAGCTAGATGGAATGTGAAGGAGCGAGACTACTTGAGTTGATTTGCTGTATGAATAAAAGTAGTTGGCAACTCGAACGTTATATTAATATTTGTTTTTATAATCATTTGTTTTTTTTTTCATATTTTTCGCTTAAGCTTGTATTATACTATTATTATTATGTTATCACTTTCCTATCGATTATGACTGTACCTTCAGCTCTTACAATTCTTCACTTTTTGCAGACAGAGCTCTGGAATTGGAAAGACAAACAAGTTGTCAGAACTGCTCCCCTATATTTATATGCTAGCTTTTTGCCCCAACCCCCACTCTGTTAACGGCAGCTGCCCCTTTTTTGCGTATTTCAATCAAAATCAACTGCAGACCTCGTCTGAAACAAAAACTTGCATGGAAATTACACGCACAAAACACACAAACTAATTTTCCAACAAATTAGACGCGTAAGTAGATGCCACCCCCCACAGATCCGGCGGCCCCGCAATCCTCTAACCACCCCCTACTGTTCATAATTTATTTGACGTTCTTTTTTTGCGCTTTGGCTTTTTTATTGTCCAGCGCAATTCGTGTGCGTAATTTTTCTCTGTTAAGTTTGCTTATTTTTTTTCCCATGGAGAAACTTTGCTTTGAACGTGGCAGGCGGGCTGGTATTGTTGGTTGGGGGGAGGGGTCTGGGTTTTCTTGATTTTGGCGCATGATAATTGCCCGAGTGGGCGGTTTGCTCGTCGCCTGTGCGCAAATGTGCGTGAACCATGCGTTTCTTTTAGTGGCTGGAGCAACCAGGTGCTGGAGGGGGGATTGCGGGCTGCATTTGATTCGAGCACACATTTTCCAAGCGCATGCATCGCTGCACAGGAGACGCACCCGACCGCCTTCCACATCCGTCCAGGAGGCATATTCGCAGCCAGGTCACGTGACCTTAATTAGCCAAAAAAAAAATAAAAATAATAATAATAATAATACATGAAGAGCTGAGAAAAGTCAGTTGGAAAAGCGGCTGTCGAAATTTCCTTTGCCGCGGTAATTGTGCGTAGCTTGTGAAGAGTTCAGCATGAATCGACTCCATGCGATTGAAGTTGCCCTTTGTGCCGTTGTGGTTGAAGCCTTTGCCAGCCTTTGTAATGAATAAACAGACCCAAGTACTTATGAGTGTATACATCTGTGTGTGTATGTGTATCTGTCTGTATTGAGAGCTGTGAGATGCAGGGATGCGAATATTCTTGGAACTTGAATTGCCTTCAATTGCATTTGTCTTTAAATCACTCGCCCGCCACATGACAATCATTTAATTGACTTGCATTGTACTGACCCCTGGCCACACTGTACTTGTATTTACCGTACCGGCTAAATATGCCTCTATAACTGCTGTACTTACTGTACCGCAGCCAGTTCGAAAAGCCTTTCAGCCAAAGCGCAATAAATTTCAATTATTTACTTAAATGTACATTAAAATGAATTGTACGCCAGTCGAAAGTCGCCTTTCGCCAGTTGCTGTTGTGTAAGTCTCTTAATGAAATTTGCGATTGCAACTTATTAAAAAAACCGTAATTTGCATGCATTACAGTAGGTCATTTAGTAAAAGAATTCCTGTGCTGTCCTAAATGTAACAATCGGTAGAGATTTAGGGGCAAAGATGTATCTATAGTTTACATTTGTATTTGATATGTATGCATATACTTACAATATATCAAATACAAATTAAATGTTGTAATAAGATATGTATATTACAATTATTAGGCATTGTTAGGATTAGCGTAAATGCTTCGTCTGATTCAGGACGATTTTGTAGGAGTCAACTTCAGATGCAATAAATAAATGTATACATTTTTAAAGTATATAATTGAATGTATATACAATGTATATATATATGTATATTATACATATATAATATATTGCCCAAGCTGTGATCTTGCACTCTGATACAGTTAGTAAGTATTGAACAAGTCTACATATAGGCTTCACAGCAGAATGTCCTTACATTGTTACTTGACAGGCAGGATAGTAACGTGAAGATTAAGCTATTCACTTAAGATTTACACGCATAATAAAAATGAATATTTTATATTATAAGTAATTTTCGAAATATTATCTCTTCACCGCCTCCGTTGTAATGTAATTCTATTTATTTAACTATCGGCTGAATTTCTATATTAGTAATGTTCCTAATTATTTTTTAATCATTCTCAATATTACGGCATAACGCTACTTTATAGTTTCCGAATAAATGTATAGAGTTTCAGAGGTTCATTTATTTTATATAAAATCTAATCGGCTTACACAAATTGCGGTTTGTGTTTATGTAAACTATATACATGTAGATTGGTTTTGGGGAACTATAATTAATGTTTTGGTTATGTTAGCCATGGCTATGTTAAATATTCGTTTCCGACTCCTTATTTTTGTGCAGTAAAGTGTAAATGACTTTTCATTTAATTCAATAAAGGCAACGTGTTTATTTAAAACAAAACATTTATAATAATAAATTTCCTTTCCTTCCTTCTAGATGTATTTTCTTCTAAGAGCAAGGCATATGTATTAAAAGTGTTTTACAGACTACTCTCTTGTTATTTTATATAACTGATTCTTATTATATGAAGCAGAAAATGTGACGGAATGAATGCCAGCCTGCCAGTAAGTAAGTGTCCTGTAAGGCATAAGTGTAGAATGAATTCCAGAGATCATATACATTTTGCATAGTGCAGCACTTCACATGGGAAATGCCAACAAGTTGCCTCAAGATTTAAGAAATTGTTCACCTAATTTTAAACATTTTCTCGTGTGATTCTCTCATATCCAACAATGCTAGATTTGTATGTGCTTCTGCTGCTGCGTAATACTAAGGACATAAAAATGGATTTACGCTTAATCACACACGAAGGATACATATTTCACTGGGTAGCCGGGTAACTTCTGCTTACCATGCACCCACCCCTCCCCCCCCCCCATTCTCCACCCTCACGTTTCGGATCTCTGCATGGACTGCTCATTCGCATGCACATTTTGTTCATTAGGAGCTCCAAGCGAGCGCGCTGCTTAACCTCTGCTTAGCACACAGCCACATCCTGGCACCGCTCACCGCTCCGTGCCCCTTTGTCCTTGCAGCGATTTCAGTTCATTTTGCTGTTCGAGCTGTATTTTTTTACCCCCATTTTGGGACAAAAGAACCGCCTGCTGTGAGCAGCTTTAGCCGAGCTTGTGGCACTTGGAGCTTTCACCATTGCCAAAAACATGTGCATGTGTATGTGAGAGAGAGAGAGAGAGACAGAGAAAGAGAAAGGAATAGAGAGTGAATGCATGTGAGTTTGTGTTGCT
Source organism: Drosophila maculinotata (assembly GCA_035045305.1). Taxonomy (NCBI): domain Eukaryota; kingdom Metazoa; phylum Arthropoda; class Insecta; order Diptera; family Drosophilidae; genus Drosophila; species Drosophila maculinotata. Next base: position 3,702,125 of record JAWNPD010000377.1, on the reverse strand, counting down.
CCCATTAGCCAAAAGGATTTATATTACAAGCATACACATAAAAAGAACCGCAGGATATTTTGTTTTATGCGAATTTAATTGTAGTTTTAATCCAAAGGTAGTCCAGCAACGGTTCTTTCTCTCCCTTTTTTTACATACTCTCTTTCTCTCTCTCTCTCTCTCTCTATATATATATATATTTCTCATTCGTTCTTTGTCCTGCTTTCACACTCGCTCTGAGCTGGCTCAGCGTGTGTTATTTTATATTAATAGCATTGCATTTTTAATAATAGCTGAGCACACACGTCGGCTACTTGATTTTTCCCTTTGTGCATTTCGCCTTTTTGCTTTTGGCCAAAGCCAACTAAAAAAGCATGTAATTCAAAAGTCGGTCAAGCGCACTAGCCAATGAAGCAAAATATTTCTGCCAGAGGCAGAGCGTATTGCCCTAAAGATTGGTGCTTGCCAAGGAAAGCCAGGACATCAATAAAGTAACGTCATCAAAGCATAATTATGTAAGCCACCAAAATGCACAGCATGTTCCCAATGCCCTCTCAGTTACTCCACTTTATTTATCTATCTGTTTTATTTTAAATAAATATTCGACATAGATGAATATCTAAAATCCCAAACTTTGTATAAGAGTAAAAGGGACATAGAAATAATAGTTAATGAGGATATTTGGCTACTACGACAAACTGACCGACTTACATATATCCTGTTGATGTACGAAAATATTCAAAGAGATCGAAATCGAATTTTAATAATAATAAATACAATAAAAATATTATGCTTGCTACAAAAAAGCTATCAGCTCAAATAAACAATTCAAATATCAAAGACACATTTAATATTTTCAATTCTTTTGGTATACAATAAACGCTCTTTTTCTACGAAAAAAAAACAGCAAATCAAAATGAAAATACCCTTTATTTCAAATAGAGCATCTGAAAACTCAACAAATAAACTTCAAGTGCTTAGAAGATTTGGACAGCAGGAAGGAAAAACTTAAAAATGCCTAAATAAAATAAAAAGCAAAGAAAAACTTGGCCAAGTTTTGAGTAGAAACATCAACGGAAATATGGCAAACACAATTCCGTTCACACACAAACACACACACTAGCAGAGACTAAAACCAACACTGTCTAAAAGTGCGCATATCCTGCTTAGCCGGGTTTTCGTAATGTGCTTTTCTAGTTGTTCTTGTAGTGTTGCTTTCGTTGTTGTTGTTGAAAACACACACACACACATATATACATATATATATATATACAAGCGCACACACGTAGCCCACAAAAAGGGACAATTTGTTTAAAGGTAACGAAAAGTTTTGGCGCTCTCATTTCTTGTTGTGTTTTTTTATTTTTGCGCCAGAGCAAACTTTGAGAGTGTTGGAAGAGCGGGGGTCGGACTTGAAATGCTTTGCATAAACTTGAGCGGAAAAAGTTGAAAATGTTTGTTGTGCTATATATGTATGAAAGAAAATAGCAACAACAAACGGCAAACAACAAAGATAAAGTTCAAAGGAAATGTGGCACAGGAAACGCAGCAAGAGATACAGAAAGATGAAAATATGAGCAGAAAACAGGCAAAGGCTGGCAAAGACGATGCCCAAAAATACGAATATATAAAACAAAATATTAAGAAAGTTATTTCAACAAAATGAAAGTTATGCCGGGCTTTGCTCTCAATATGTGTGTGTGTGTGTGTGTGTGGTGTGTGTGCTTGTGTATGTGTGAGTGTGTGGTTGTGTGTAAACTCAGCACACAAGCCTCACGTTGACTCTTGACTTGCTCAGGTATTTTATCACTTTTCTTTTATTTATTTCATCTTTTCTTGCAGTTTTTGATTTATTTCAAAATTAATTTGATGTGCTGAAAGTTTTTGTCAGCCGCATAGTTGAAGTTATGAGCATTCTGCAGTTAATTAAAAAAGGTTCACAAATTAAATACAAATCGGAATAAAAGTGAGTATAAAAACCAAATAGCAGTCATCTGCCAATTTTCCCTTAATTTTAGAAGTATTTGTTTATGTTGTTCGTGGATTTTTTGTTTGTCAGCCGCAGCAAAAAACATTTGCATAATTTAAGGCGTAATTTGGCGCGTTGCTTTAAATTGATATTACAAGAGCAATTTGTGTTTTTTGGATATGGCGCATCCCCCACACCCCGCCTTTCACTCACTCGCTCCCTAACTCCCTCACTCCATCCCCTCTCTTGTTTTCTGGCGTCAGATGGAATGGGTGCTAAGTACATGGAAAAACTGTGCCATGGCAACATTTTTCTCGCTTGCGCTTCGTTTCGTTTCGTTTGGTTTGGTTTGGTTTCGTTTGGATTCGCTTGTTCAGCCAGTCGCTGTTGCGTGTTCATTCATTTCCTGTTGCGCCTTAAGTTATGCAAAGCTTATGGCAAAGTGAACAAGCACTAAGTAAGTGGGTGGATGAGCAAGACGACCACAACTGCCACATGGAAATGAGCAAAGCGTTGAGACAGCAGCAGAACATGGAATCGCCAGATAAGACACAATGCAATTCCACCATATGAATATTAATAACTGGGACGAATAACTAACACACATTGCAAAAGTAAACAAATTGTTTACGGTTATATGCCACGACATTTTAGTTGCTCAATAGCTGAACAATTACTTTGACAGCATTAGGTGATTTTGTATGTGCGAGCGAGACAACAACATGTCGATGCCAGCGTCTAATTGAATTATTAAATTTCGATAGTTCATAGTTATATCAGACTCCACAAATGTTATAAACTATTGATCAGAATCCATAGGAAAGTCGATATATCCAAAAGTTCTGGTATACCCTACGCAGATCAAGTTTATTTAATTGTACATTCCATTGAAAAATATCGATAAATTTGAATTCTGACCGGCGTTTTCAGGGTATAACTGTATGTCTTGCACACCTCGTAAGATTTTTGGGTATCCCTAGTCGGGCACTCTCAACTTGATCACTCTTATTTTCAAACAAACAAATTCATATGAAATTTTAACGTTTAGCCAAAAATAGCTACAGGGTATCTTTCATGCGACTATACCAAAATAAGTTTTATTGTTTACATGAAGCAAAGTATGCCATGACATTTTTGAAAAATTTCAGGAGACAATTTTGTGAGCCCTTGTCGAAAGTTAAGAAATTCTTCAGTTTATTTCCGGGCGTCAAAGTGAGTAGACCTATTTAATAAAATTTCTAATTTTATTTTCATATATGTTTTTGTTTTTTTTTCGTTGTGTATTTTGGTTTGTGCACACAATTTTTAATTATTGAGAAGTTTTCCGGTCGGCAGCAGTCACTTTATCGGTGTTATATTAAATAACAAGCAGTAAGCGGATCCATAACAAATCTTCAAGAGGTTTCACAACCACCACGCAATTACTTGAAAGATATAAAGTATATAAGTATAATATTTTAATAGGTTTGCATATATTCTTATTCTTCCCTCCCTCAGTCTTTCTGCAAGGAGTGGACCGAGAGCATGCAGGATAATGCAGTCTGGAAGCCCAAATCAAAGAAGGCTTGTGCCAACACAGCTTTGGCTCGTTTCGAATTCCTCGAAGAATAACTTTTCGCATAGGTTACATCTCGCTCGAAGAATACTTTCGCCTACCACCAATGATGGCTGAAAGAGGGAAGAGTTGGCAATTATATTTGACTTTTATTATCAAAAGGACTGTTCCTAACAAAGAACATGTTTTATTGGATTATTTATTAAATGTCGACTAGAAGCAGTCAACACATACAAATTATATAAACAAAAAAAATTACAAAGAAATAAAATATATTTAAAAGAAACAATTTAATATTATATTTAAAAATTATTATATAGTATATATCACAATGAATTTTGTGCATTTTTGAGTTGATACGACTTTTGTTTATTTCGACTCAATTTAATGCAATGTTTTGAAAAATATATATAATCTTGATCAGGACGACAAGACGAGTCGACATACATTTGTCCGTCTGTTTCTACGCAAACTTGCCTATCCATTTTGAAACTATCTTGATGAAACTTGGTACAGATGCTTATTTCAGCTGCACGCAGATAATATGTCGGAATCAGCCGGATCAGACTACTATAGCATATAGCTGTCATAAGAACGATCGGTCAAAAATATTTATTTTTAAGATAACTTGAAAATTTTATCAAAATCAAACTATCTGTTATATCTGCCATAGGAACAATCTGTTAAAAAATTAACAACTTTTTTGTTTCTCAAACTAGCTTAACCAAACTTAATAGTTGCAAGTTTTATTATATTTTAATTCGGACGACTATATCTTATAGCTGTCATAGGAACAATCGGTCTGATATATTGATTTAAATAAGAAAATTAATTTTAAAGGTAGCATGTCACTTTAATTTTGTATAAGCAAGTGTTTCATTATATTAAGCAACTGCAAGGGTATAGTATTTTCGGAGCGCCGAAGGTAGCCTTTCTGTATCGTTTTCTATAATGTTTTTACTACATTTACATACAAAAAAAAGAATTTTTTAAAAAAATTTACCTAGTGCTTAATCAACCCGATTGTACCATGATGTGATAAAAATGTTTCTCAATCAAATTCAAATACTAGTTTGAGTGTATATTCTTGTCTTGTAATTCGCTCTGACAATTATATGATATTGTACGATTTACAGACAGACCTTTAGGAAATACCGAATCAATGCTGAAATGTTCAGAAAGCACGGTCCAAGATATTGTAAATTTTCGGCATTTGAGGGCACTATTGGCTTCCTCATTGTTGGCATTCCATAATTGCACTGAGTTCACATGGCTGGCGCTATGGCGTTGCCACTTCTCGTTTCAGATTCAGTTTAAGATACTTCATCTCTTGTTGTTGACATGTGTTAAATGCCGCAGACTTTTTATAGCAATTAAAGGCTGCAATTTGTGCAACAGCTGCGGCTCTGGTGATTACATGAAAAACATGAAAATTAATGCTGGCGTTGATTTGTGAGACAGCCCCCAACTTCCCACTGCTTGCTTATATAATTACATAATTGAAAGCAGATGTTAAACTTTAATTGTGGAATAAAAACGCTGTAAGGTTAACCCCTGAATCTAGCCTTGATTGCGATTACGATTGATATTGGGCGGCAGTTCGTTCTGCTGCTGCTGCTGACCATCCAAAACCCTGACAAAAAGCATTCAAATCATTAGACTATAGACAGCAGCTCAGCTTACTCACATGAGATTGATTTGACCAAGGACAAAGGCCTGTCGAAGATACAGTCGCCCCTGAAAATCATTGGCCACATCATTGCTGCCCACACGGCGACATTGGTCACAGTTCCCGGTGTACGGCGGTTCACCCGCTTGACGCGGAGCCGCCGTTCGAATCGATTGAAGCAGTTTGCGATGATGCGGCAGCGGAGTCGGCTGCTCATCCTTGTCCACATAGGGATCGTACAAGGGTACCTGCGTGTACTTGTCTAATCCACGCCGGAATGCATGACCCTTGGAGCGAAACAACTTGTGCAGCGGCACAGCCGCATTCTTCACATCATTTGCGGCATGCTGCTCGTCGATATTTGTATGCTTGCGACCCCTCTTGAGGCGTGCGCCCATGTCCGGCATGTTTGAGATGCCCAGGTGGGCGACCAGCTTATCGCCGTCCTCGCCCAATTCGTCCACCAGACTGGGAAACCGATTGCGCTGGCAAGGAGCATGGAAGTATGGACCTTTGTGACCCCAAACTAGATTCATTGCTTTACAAATTTTTAACAGCAGATTACAATGTTAATAGCGACAATTTTGTGTGACTTTTGCGACGCAACTGAGTCAAATGAAATATTATCTGTTTTCAGTGCTCACGCGATGATATATAACGTTCAACATGATATTAAGCCTACTATTACGAATTTCATGTTTTTATATCCTTGCAAATGGTATTTTGATTTGTAAATGGAAATATCGTTGCCCAATTAAGATGATATATTTTTGATATGATATTAATTAATAGTCTGTATTATAATTTTTTGTATAGAGAACATTTCTTTTTCTTTTATAAAAAATTTAAATTGAGTTAAATTCAATTTTAAACGATAATAAATAAATCCAAGCTATGAAGATATGCAACTTGAATTATAAAGACAAAATTGTATTGAATATTACACCTCATGCTATTGCAACTTATTTTATTTAAGTAACAGAAAATTCGACTTAGGGATGTTGTAGTTACAGAAGTTCCACTGTGTTCATAGATTTAATTAATACTATGCCACAGTTTTGGCTTGATTTAATCATTGTAATTTTATTTGTATTTTTAAAATAATGTTGAATACCTTTTAATAAAGTTTTAAAATATTTTGAAAATACATTTTATGTATCAGTATGTATGTATACAAAAAGTATGCACACGTAAATTCTCTTTTTATACCCTGATCCCATTAAAAATGGGGAAAAAGGGTATAATGGTTTTGTGCAAAAGTATGTAACATGCATAAGGAAGCATCTCCGACCCCATAAAGTTTATATATTATTGATCGCTATCAATAGTCGAGTCGATCTAGCCATGTCCGTCTGGCTGTCCGTCTGTCCGTCTGTATGAACGCGCTGTTCTCGGAGACTACAAAAGCTAGAGACTTCATATTTGAAATATTGGCTCTCCTAGTGCCGGGTCAATACAAGTTCAACTTTTTTTTTCGATATCTTAACCCGTTCAAAAGTTATCGATAAATTTCGATTCCAGACCAGTGTTTTTAAAGCATAACTTGAAAGTCATAAAAGCTAGAAACTTTATATTTATGTTCAAGTTACTGTATTGCCGGTTCGACACAAACTCATCATTTTTTGTTCGATATCTCAATCCTTTCAAAAGTTATCGATAAATTAAGATTCCAGAACAGTGTTTTTAAGGTATAGCTTAGAAGTTATAAGAGGTAGAGTCACCAAATTTGGTACATATATTCTCCTATAGCACACAAAGGTAAAATACATTTCACTTTTTGGATACCCCTCTCCAATCTCACAGAAATTGATTTTTAAAGGTATGACCTTCGGATTTTACAAAGTTGCACATTTATATGCCAGCTTTGTGTCCTACAAATTTCATTTTGATCAGACAATAAACAAAGAAAATATTAACGATTCAATGTACCATAGTTTTAAGCCAAAGGAAGAAGAATTAATGCAAATGTATGACGCGCGTAGCCAGCTTGTGTTTGTATATATGTGTGTGTTTCTATGTATGAATGCAGATAAATAACTTCAATGAACGTAAGACCTTAGATCAGGGTATATCCTAGACGGGCACTCTCGACTAGTTTATACTATATTTGACACCCACAATCGATTAATAAAAGAATTTCAAGAATCTATTTTTTTAAAAATCAATTTTTGTAAGGGTCCCACCTTATGCTTTTTTCGCAAAAATATTTGAAAAAATTTAACTTTCAATAATGAATAAATTTGAAATGTAGAATTGATATATAGGACAAACCATGAACAAAATGGCCTCAAGCTTGACAATCGGCTCAGTTTTGACCAAGTTATGGGAGTTCAAAGTCTAGGAAGGGCATTTATATGGACTTTTTGCGTTTACAAGTCAAATTTTTTGTCATTTTGGTATGATTTTTGACAGAAAAATGAAACACCTCAGAATCTTTTTTCTTATAGTTTTTTATACTATATTTGACACCCACAATCGATAATTAAAAGAATTTCAAGAATCTATTTTTGGAAAAATCAATTTTTGTAAGGGTCCCCCCTTATGCTTTTTCGCAAAAATATTTGAAAAAATTTAACTTTCAATAATGAATAAATTTGAAATGTAGAATTGATATATAGGACAAACCATGAACAAAATGGCCTCAAACTTGACAATCGGTTCAGTTTTGACCAAGTTATGGGAGTTCAAAGTCTAGGAAGGGCATTTATATGGACTTTTTGCGTTTACAAGTCAATTTTTTTTGTCATTTTGGCATGATTTTTGACAGAAAAATTAAACACCTCAGAATCTTTTTTCTTATAGTTTTTTATACTATATTTGACACCCACAATCGATTAATAAAAGAATTTCAAGAATCTATTTTTTGAAAAATCAATTTTTGTAAGGGTCCCCCCTTATGCTTTTTTCGCAAAAATATTTGAAAAAATTTAACTTTCAATAATGAATAAGTTTGAAATGTAGAATTGATATATAGGACAAACCATGAACAAAATGGCCTCAAACTTGACAATCGGTTCAGTTTTGACCAAGTTATGGGAGTTCAAAGTCTACGAAAGGCATTTATATGGACTTTTTGCATTTACAAGTCAATTTTTTTTGTCATTTTGGCATGATTTTTGACAGAAAAATGAAACACCTCAGAATCTTTTTTCTTATAGTTTTTTATACTATATTTGACACCCACAATCGATTAATAAAAGAATTTCAAGAATCTATTTTTTGAAAAATCAATTTTTGTAAGGGTCCCCCTTATGCTTTTTTCGCAAAAATATTTGAAAAAATTTAACTTTCAATAATGAATAAATTTGAAATGTAGAATTGATATATAGGACAAACCATGAACAAAATGGCCTCAAGCTTGACAATCGGTTCAGTTTTGACCAAGTTATGGGAGTTCAAAGTCTAGGAAGGGCATTTATATGGACTTTTTGCGTTTACAAGTCAAATTTTTTGTCATTTTGGCATGATTTTTGACAGAAAAATGAAACACCTCAGAATCTTTTTTCTTATAGTTTTTTATACTATATTTAACACCCACAATCGATAATTAAAAGAATTTCAAGAATCTATTTTTTTAAAAATCAATTTTTGTAAGGGTCCCCCCTTATGCTTTTTTTCGCAAAAAATATTTGAAAAAATTTAACTTTCAATAATGAAGAAATTTGAAATGTAGAATTGATATATAGGACAAACCATGAACAAAATGGCCTCAAACTTGACAATCGGTTCAGTTTTGACCAAGTTATGGGAGTTCAAAGTCTAGGAAGGGCATTTATATGGACTTTTTGCGTTTACAAGTCAATTTTTTTTTGTCATTTTGGCATGATTTTTGACAGAAAAATGAAACACCTCAGAATCTTTTGATACCCTGATCCCATTAAAAATGGGAAAAAGGGGTATTATGGTTTTGTGCAAAAGTATGTAACAGGCATAAGGAAACATCTCCGACCCCATAAAGTATATATATTCTTGATCACTATCAATAGCCGAGTCGATTTAGCCCTGTCCGTCCGTCTGTATGAACGCACGTTTCTCAGAGACTACAAAAGCTAGAGACTTCATATTTGAAACATAAGTTCTCGGGGTGCCGGGACAAGACCAGTTTATCATTTTTTTTTCGATTCCAGCCAAGTGTTTTTCGGGTATTACTTGAAAGTTATAAAAGCAAGCGACTTTATATTTAAGTTTAAGTTACTGTACTACTTGCTCGATACAAACTCATCACTTTTTTTTCGATATCTCAATCCTTTCAAAAGTTATCGATAAATTAAGATTCCAGAACAGTGTTTTTAAGGTATAGCTTAAAAGTTATAAGATGTAGAGACACCAAATTTGGTACATATATTCTCCTATAGCATACAAAGGTAAAATACATTTCACTTTTTTGATACCCGTCCCCAATCTCACAGAAATTGAAAAATACGTAATTTTAAAGGTATGAACTTCGGATTTTACATAGTTGCACATTTATATGCCATCTTTGTGTCCTACAAATTTCAATAATGAATAAGTTTGAAATGTAGAATTGATATATAGGACAAACCATGAACAAAATGGCCTCAAACTTGACAATCGGTTCAGTTTTGACCAAGTTATGGGAGTTCAAAGTCTACGAAAGGCATTTATATGGACTTTTTGCATTTACAAGTCAATTTTTTTTGTCATTTTGGGGTGATATTTGTGACAGAAAAATGAAACACCTCAGAATCTTTTTTCTTATAGTTTTTTATACTATATTTGACACCCACAATCGATTAATAAAAGAATTTCAAGAATCTATTTTTTAAAAATCAATTTTTGTAAGGGTCCCCCTTATGCTTTTTTCGCAAAAATATTTGAAAAAATTTAACTTTCAATAATGAATAAATTTGAAATGTAGAATTGATATATAGGACAAACCATGAACAAAATGGCCTCAAGCTTGACAATCGGTTCAGTTTTGACCAAGTTATGGGAGTTCAAAGTCTAGGAAGGGCATTTATATGGACTTTTTGCGTTTACAAGTCAAATTTTTTGTCATTTTGGCATGATTTTTGACAGAAAAATGAAACACCTCAGAATCTTTTTTCTTATAGTTTTTTATACTATATTTAACACCCACAATCGATAATTAAAAGAATTTCAAGAATCTATTTTTTTAAAAATCAATTTTTGTAAGGGTCCCCCCTTATGCTTTTTTCGCAAAAATATTTGAAAAAATTTAACTTTCAATAATGAAGAAATTTGAAATGTAGAATTGATATATAGGACAAACCATGAACAAAATGGCCTCAAACTTGACAATCGGTTCAGTTTTGACCAAGTTATGGGAGTTCAAAGTCTAGGAAGGGCATTTATATGGACTTTTTGCGTTTACAAGTCAATTTTTTTTGTCATTTTGGCATGATTTTTGACAGAAAAATGAAACACCTCAGAATCTTTTGATACCCTGATCCCATTAAAAATGGGAAAAAGGGGTATTATGGTTTTGTGCAAAAGTATGTAACAGGCATAAGGAAACATCTCCGACCCCATAAAGTATATATATTCTTGATCACTATCAATAGCCGAGTCGATTTAGCCCTGTCCGTCCGTCTGTATGAACGCACGTTTCTCAGAGACTACAAAAGCTAGAGACTTCATATTTGAAACATAAGTTCTCGTGGTGCCGGGACAAGACCAGTTTATCATTTTTTTTCGATTCCAGCCAAGTGTTTTTCGGGTATTACTTGAAAGTTATAAAAGCAAGCGACTTTATATTTAAGTTTAAGTTACTGTACTACTTGCTCGATACAAACTCATCACTTTTTTTTCGATATCTCAATCCTTTCAAAAGTTATCGATAAATTAAGATTCCAGAACAGTGTTTTTAAGGTATAGCTTAAAAGTTATAAGATGTAGAGACACCAAATTTGGTACATATATTCTCCTATAGCATACAAAGGTAAAATACATTTCACTTTTTTGATACCCGTCCCCAATCTCACAGAAATTGAAAAATACGTAATTTTAAAGGTATGAACTTCGGATTTTACATAGTTGCACATTTATATGCCATCTTTGTGTCCTACAAATTTCATTTTGATCAGACAATAAACAAAGAAGTTATTAACGATTCAATGTACCATAGTTTAAAGCCAAAGGAAGACGAAGAATCAAAGCAAATGTATGAGGCTCGTAGCAAGCAGCTTTTGTATGTATATGTATGAATGCAGATAAATAACTTCAATGAATGTAAGACCTTGGATCAGGGTATCTCCTAGTCAGGCACTCTCGACTAGAGCACTCTTACTTGTTATTCATAGCTTTTGCTTAATAAACAATCCAATACTATTAAATATTGGGAAATAAATTGTATAATAAATTATTTCTTTGACAAGCATATGGAAAAATAAAAAAATGCACACTCTAGTTAAGCATTAAGTTGATGATTATATATATATCGCATTATATCTTTATTCAACGCTGAAATAAATAATCATAATTAAAGACTGCAGAAAAAGGAAGATAAATTCGCTGAGGGAAAACCACGCTTTTTTTTCAAATGCTTTTTGATTTGTTAAAACTGGAAATTAAAATCCATTAAAATGAAAGCCATAACAATAATTCAAAAGATAACAAGATACGAAATTCTGGATAAAAAAAAAAAAAAGATCTGCCCTCGAATTACTGTTGCTATCTATTGTGAGTTCGTTGATTAACATTCAGCGAAATCACAATTAAATTAATTATTTTGATTACAATTCTAACGTACGAGCGCAAAGGGATGGTGAGGAGAGGTTGGGTAGGAGTGGTGGAGAGGTGGAGAGGTTGAAGTCAAGTTAAGCTAAGGCAGACACATGTCCATGCAAAAGTTACATGAACACGCCTAAAATGTGGAATAGCAACGCAACTGTGGGCGTGGCAAGGCACACATACACACACACACACCCACTATACAAAACACATCAGCATTAAAAATGTATTTTAATGTGTCGCCCGTTGTGTCATTTGGTTACCTTTGCCGGCATTTCGGCTGCCTGTTGTCATTTTTAATGTCTTTCATTTGGCACAATCTGACGCCGGGTGGGCGTGGGTAACGCCCCCTCGAAAAGCCAAAGCAAACAAACATACCATTAGGCGCATTTCATAGCGTTTGTAAATCATAAAATGCTGTCAAATTCCTGAACGCCTCCCAACCAACTGAAACCCCGAGCGCCTCGCCTCACCTCCCCTCCACCAGCCGAGCGAGCACCTTTCGCATTGTTGTCAACTTTGGCTTTGACTTTCAGCTAATTACTTGTGATTTAATTTGAATTTGTAATTAGCCAGCAAAATGACATTTTGGCGACAGTTCCGACAGGCTACGGCTGCAGAAGACGCCAGACACCAGGCAGAGTAGTCAGCAGGCATCAGGCACCCATTCGAGGCGAGGTGTGAGCTTGTCTCATATGTTGGATTAGCGTACCAAAGTTTTTAATTAGACAAGCAGACAGTGAAGGGTGCTGCCAACTCTTTCAATACCAATGCCTGGAAAAGGAATTCAGCGCTGTCGGCTCGAGTCAGAAGTGTTAACTTTTCAAACTGAGCTGCCAACTATTGGCAAACATTATGAGTAGTATTGCTGAACAACAAAGATTTTTAGTAAAGGAAGACGCGACTATGTTATAGTTCGCTCACTTGTTTCAATTGCATGCTTATTCATGTCAAAAGATTTACGCAAACAGCTAACAATATTAATAATAGCCTGTAGCGGAGCCTACCGATTCTGCGACATTCTGGAAGAATTCTCTATGCACATTCGCATTTTGAACTATTTAAATGTATAACGAGAGACTGTTATTGACTCCTGAGAAATGGCCAAAGCATTATCTATTACTTAAAGAGCACTGCCAACTTGCGATGATTGAGAAACTGTGCTGCCAACTGCATGCCGAAAACTTACAATCAAGATAAATTTGACATCCACTACATAAGAAGTCAAAGAAAAATCACTTAAAATCTTTCGCTCGAGGCAACAAAAGCACAGCACGAAACCATCAACAAGCTGCCTAGCCCACCTGGCCCACCTGTTCAACTGCCCAACTGGCACACCTGCCACACCTGCCACACCCACATCATCATCAGCAGCAGCAGCAGCAGCCGCCGCAGCAGCCGATGCAGTCAAGTCTAACAAATGGCTGGGAGCTGGGTGGGTATGGTACGTTCTTTGATTCGCAGCTATCTAAAGCAGTTGATAAAGCGCACATTAAAATATATAGGTATCTAAGTATCTCAAAGATACGAGGACAAGGCGGACGCACAGGTGAGGAGATTCGTCCTTCGCTTTCTGCTGGGATGGGCGCATTCAAATGAAAACCGTGAGAATCAAAGCAGCAGTCAAGTGGAGCGTAAAGCTTTCAGTGCCCGGATTGGAGGAGTAGTGTCGGTCCAAACCTAAAACTGTCGGAACCCTCTAGTCAGCCAGTCCAACGATTGTCCAGAGAGCCACCCCACTGCCCCTCCCACACCCCCGATTCCACATCGAGTTGTTAAGTCTCATTTTTTGCCTTCACGTTTCATTTATTACGCTGAGGTTTTTCCATTTCTGTTTTTATATTTTTTTTTTTTGTGTTTTTTCGTAAATTAAGAACTTCCTTGCAGCTTTTTAGAGCTTCTCCATGACTGCCTACGTCCAGCCCCTTCCAGTATTACAGTATTCCAGTCTCAGCCCCTTAACTGACTGTTGGCGTTATAAAAGCCCAACGCTTCATTGCACAAGCATAGTGGCAACAGCGCAGGCTGATATTTCTAAAGGCCTGTTGTCCTGCCAGCCTCGAGCTGGAACTGGAGTAATGGGAAGCAGCAACCGCTCACCACTTAACAGAGCACACAACTTGGCTTGCGGTCGAAACTCGGCGCTCAACGCTCAACGCTCGTCGCTCATCGCTCGACACGCGATACTCGACACTCAAAAATGTGCTGTGGCTCAAGGAGCTTGGAGCGATATCATTTCTGCACACGTGAGCACAACGTGTGGTTAGGGTGGAAGGGGAAGGTTGTGGTGCGTGTTTCTTTCAAAAAGTCTCAAAATTAAATTAATTAAAACAATATAAACAATAGAGCAAAGACATGCGTAAACTCCGTTGCACAGTGAACAAAGCGAACAGCGAACGGCGAAAAGGTCTCCTCTGTTATTTAATGGCAGCAATAAATATAGATCATAAAAAATGTTGACTTGTATTTTTAGAATTATCTCAAACAGCTTTCACTTTTTTTTTTATAGAAATTTAATCTATGACACTAAATATCTCATACGTCTCCTCTATAGCTTAGGTAAGGTTACATCTTATGCACGGAGAATTTTATCCTAAGCATCTATGCATTTTTATATAATATATAATTTATTTCCCTAAATTTATAAAATTAAAAATAAATAATTTGTTTTTTCAATGAATCAAGTAGTTTTTATATATTCAGAATGGGTATTTTTTTATGAATTTGTAGAGGGTACTCCAATTTTGTGTAACGCATTAGAGGAGACATCTCCGAACCCATGTTCTTGTATAAACTTCATTTTTGTTTTCCAGGAAATGTAAGCCCAACTTAACCCAAGTGCTCATAACATTTATAATTAAATTTTGGTGTTATTAGTTGGTTACGGCCAACAAAGGTTTGCAAAATGAGTTCCGCCAAAGATACCCTTTCCTTTTTCATAATATTATATTTGCAAAAAACTTTTAATAATTTAAAAAAATAAATAGATGTAAATATAAATGTAAATAACTTATTTATGAACATATGTTAATTGAACAAGAAATTAAGACAGTTAACTTTAGGCTTGAGTTTGCAACCTAACTATATAACAGATTAGTATAAATAACTGATATCAAGGCACTACAACGACAAAAGGATGCCTGTAATTTATGTGTATAACTTTTTCTTCAATTTGCTTCATATCCAGTTTCTACTGTTGCAGCTGAGACACACAATTGAGACACCCTAACATACACACACATACACACACAATTACACATAGACAGAGGCCTTTTGTAGTTTTACGAGTGACATAACCCATTCAAAGTCTTATATGAATACACACTGTTCAGAATTTAAGCTTATTGTTAACATGGTGCGGGCTAAAAAAATGCATAAGAAATCTGGCAAAAAATATTGAATTGAAACTGGAGCGCTGATATTTGGCAGACTTGGCAACTCCAGCGAGTACACTTTGCCCAACCAAATCAAGGCAAATAATATAGGCAAATTATGAAAAACAAAAATGACAAAAACAACAACAACAACAACAACAGGCAAATAAATTCAACTTGCAGTCTGCAGTGCAAAATTTGTTGAGTTTTATGTCTGGCAACCATGTGGAACTGTGGTAAGGAGTCAGCCAAGATTGGACATTGATAGCGTACGTGGTCAGGCATATACTATGTATGTATGTACATAAATATGTAAGTATGAGGACGCTCAGACACAAAGAGTGCCACAAAGAGAGAGGGGGAGAGAGTGCGAGTGAGAGAGGGAGGGGCTACAAAATATGGCAGGGTAAACATGTTTAAAATATTTATGTGCCCATCTCTGTGCGAACGGTTGCCGCTCAACTATTATTGTGGCGGCACTTTGTCTTTGGCTTGACAAAAACCGCGCCCACCGCCCCACCGACCCCTCTGCGCAACACCCACCTGCCATTGTC
Source organism: Drosophila maculinotata (assembly GCA_035045305.1). Lineage (NCBI taxonomy): Eukaryota > Metazoa > Arthropoda > Insecta > Diptera > Drosophilidae > Drosophila > Drosophila maculinotata. The sequence goes on along the minus strand of JAWNPD010000377.1, from coordinate 3,686,311 downwards.
TTGCGGTGTCATGTGAGACGCGTGGCTTCAGCACACGTTTTGGCAATGAACAAGGCAGCGAACGTGTGTTTATTTTTATTTGTGGCAATGGCAAAAGGTAGCAAGGCACAGGTAAAAAGCCGGAAAGGAGAGCGGCGAACGGCGAACGGCAAGCAAGGAGCAAGGATAACACTCCTGACATCATCTGTGTGTTTGGCTGTGCTTCGCTAGAATTTATGGTACAAGCTGCTCATAAATGTCGACGATGCCGAGCAGCTCGGCTGATTGAAATTATATTACAGACTTTTTTGTTAAAGGGGTAAAGCAAAGTAATTGAATAACGAAGAAAATATATATGCATATATGAAGATGAATTTTTCTAAATTAAAATCAAATGTTTTTCGCAAATATTATTTCAATATAAATTTAATTATTTCTCTTTATTTAGCCGGGAAAGCGATGAAAATTATTCGTTAGTTACATATTGAAACAAGTTTCCCACAATTGCTTGGATTCTAGTTTAATTAAATATACATTCACATTGCATAAGCATTCTATATTTGTGATACATTTTTAATTAAATACTAACTAGGAATCTGTGGAAAATCGTAAATTCGTCGTTACTTTTTTTATATGCCATCACTTATGTAAGCAACATTTTCAGCCAATTTCTTTTTAACAATGTTTGCTGTGGCAACATTTACTCGGATGGGTCTACATTCTAATTCTTTTCCTTGGAGCCTGTCACATCAAATGCAAAGTAAACAGCATCATTAAAAGCCGAGCACCTGAACTGGTAAAAGGGTTGTGCGGAGTGCTCTGGTTGGGCTTTGGAGCGCGGCAAGGGCTATTAGCAACGTTGCCACTTCATTCAAATTAAGCATACGCCGTGTGGAACGGCCACCGCTCACCGCCAGCCTACGTGCCGGCCACCACAGAAGGCGTCGCGTCGCAACGGTGCCTTTTTGCTCACTGTTCAAATGTTAATCGCATTTCTTGGTTTTGCCGCTGCTGGTCTGTGCTGTCCTTCTGCGTGTCCTTCGGCTTCGACACTTGGCCAGCCCGGGACAGTGTGTGGAGGTATAAGATAAAGGGTTTCGCTCGTTGCTCGCCCGTTTCGTCCCGTCCCGTCCCGTCCCGTCCCGCACGTCAGTCACTTATTTGTTTTGTCTTCTGTGCGCTGCGTTGCCCACAAAATGAAAATGGAAATTGGTTTTCTCGGTTTCTCGCTGTCCTCGACTAACAACAACAACAACAGTAACACCACCATCACCACCACCACCACCAACAACAACAACAACAACAACATTAATTTAAAATGTAAATAAAGTGACAAATTACCTGAATTAGTGACACTGCGTTCATCGCGCTGCTCGTTTGGTTCCCTTACCAATTCCCTTTTTTATTATTCTTTGCATTTTGTTTTTGTTTTTATTTTTATTTGTATTTTCAGATGAACAATGTTCGCTGTTGTTGGTAGTCATTGTCAATGCTGTTGACTTTGGTTAGGTGCGTAATTGTAATGCGGACTAATTGCGTTGGAGCTGAAGAGAGCTGCTGTGCAGAAGGAAAGATATAAAAGCTCTAACTATTGGGTATTTGGGAGATACAGCAGCTGGAAACAGAAACTCTGGACTGGGAGGTATTGCAATTTTTACATACAAATAAAGTAAAATGTCTTTTTGTGTACATTTTTGAGAAACAAAATATATTTATTAAATATCATAATTTAAATACGCTGAAATAAAAGCTAACGCACATGAGTTCTTAAGACAGAATCAATAGTTTTCAATATTCAAAAGTGTATATGTATAACATGTAGATATTTTTTATGATTATGTAGATGTCCTAAGCCAATTGTCAACTGCAATCAGGCTGCTGTATAGCATAATGTTAAAGCCTTGAACCAGCGAACTATTAAATTCAATCATTTCTAAGCTTAATATTGAATCAACACAGCGCATTTCGAAACTGGTCGCATTCAGAAGATCTTCGCACAGCTGTCGTGTAAATATTTAATTTACGAAATTCCATAATAAAATTTGGCACCTTCTGTTGTTGTTGTTGTTGCTTGTGTTGCTGCTGTAAAGCAGCTGGGCTTTCATTTCGCATGCCAATTGTTTGGCAAGTGTCAAAATAATAAGAAGCCACCCTTGGCAAGCCAACTCCAGCCCCCACTCCAACTCCAACTCCAAAACCCAACCCGAACCCCAACCCAAACCAGCAGCCGTTAGGGCAATGCGAAGTGCCAAGTGTCAAAATATTTCGGCAATTTTTTTATGTTAATTTTCTATTAATAAAATAAATATTAAATCAGTGAGGCAAGTAAGGGTGACAAATGTTGCAAGACGACAACGTTTGCCGATGACTATATTAGAGAGACCAAAACCACTAATTTATCCCCAGAGACGGCAAGGCAAGGCAAGGCAAGACATGTTAAGGGAAAGGAAGGGAAGGGAAGCGCATGCACAGCTGTTGCCCGCCCTTGTGCTGGCCACCCCTCACAGCGGGTGGTGGCTTTGATTTGAGCTTTTCCTCTTTCTTAGTTCAATTTAAATTTCATAAATTTAATACCCAGAGCCAATTTGCGATTGTGTTATTAAATTTTACGTCTTGCTGCCTGCCAAGTACGACTAAGTCGTTGATTTTCATGGCTCTGCGGCATTTCGTTTTATAATTGTTATGGCACAGCATCTGCTTCTATTGTTGTTGTTGTTGTTGCTGTTGTTGTTGTTGGTTCTGTTGCTGTTGCTGTTCTAGTTGGTGTTAACCCTTTGGCGTCTTATTTGCCACGCGGCTGCTGCTTAGCGTCTCATTAGCCAAGTTTTATGTTTCACCAAGTGGTCGTGTGAGGGGGGGGGGGGGTCTCCATCATTTGTAGGCAATGCTGCACAACTTGCGCCCATAAACAGCCCAAGATGATTTCCAGTTGGGCCATAAAAACGCTGCCCATAATGCGAATCGATATGCACATAATTACACAAAAAAGGAACAATATCAAATGGAAGATTTTAGGTGAAGGTCACGCTGTAATAAATCAGCTAATTGTCGGCCCATTGTCCTCCATGGTCACTTGAAGACTAGTTTCGCTTTAGCTTTGGACGTGCAGCTCGTTAAATTGAGCAAATCTGCCAGCATGAAAGACGGCTAACAAACTGTGCTCTGTTGCATGTGCCACCTCCAAAAATCTACTACCTATGCAGATGCAGCGTAACAGTAACCCCACTACCCCAACCCCAAACCCTCCCCCTCCCCAGCCACACACACACACACACACACCTATTCAGTGCAGTGCATTACGAGCTGTGCAAAATGTCTCTCTGGCCCCAAAACAATTTGCCAGTAGCTATTTTGCATTGCATATTTTCAGGCGCATAACTGTCTGCCTTCGTTGTTGTTGCTGCCGGAATGTGCAACTCAGTGTCGGGGTAACCCGTTTACCCAGGCTGATGCCACCTCCTTGCCTCGTGGCAGCAACGGAAGCTACTTGTTGGGTTAATGACGTCGTAAAAATTGCTGCAGCTGCTGCTGCTGCAAGAACTGACACCGTTAGCTCCTGGATGCCCAACGAGCTCCCAGGTATAATAATTACGCGCAGCTTCTCCTTCTCCTCTCCCCTCTCGGCCCACCATGCGTTTACTGAATTGTGCAACTGAATTGGTTACAGTTTTGCTCTGCAGTAATACAACCTATAAGAAAAGTGCTGTCGAATCAGTACACAAAGACATTTTTGTATAAAAGCATAGAATAGTATGCTTAAAGTACGCACAGTCTATCCAGACTTGTCCAACTAATCACAAACATTTTACACTGGACTATGTTATGCAATGTTATCTTAGGCAAAAAGGTAATAATTGCTTGTTTGTAGACGGGACTTGGAGATGCAATGAGTAATGTAGGAATTCAAGAGCCATTCTGCTTGATATAATGATAGACTGCTCTTTGACTTATATCCTCCAAAGAAATCTTTGCAATCTTCGCCCCAGGCACCTCTTGTTTATTGAAGAACTAAAAGTAATGTAACCCTGCATATATTAAAAAAATTCTATAATTCTATAATTTGTAATCAAAAGCTCAATTTCACATTAATGTTATAATATATGTTAAATATATAATTAAAAAAGTAAAAATGTAGTTTGCAACTTCATAATAATTTTACTATTTAGGAAATGTTGAAACTTTTTAAAATTATAGTAGGCTTTGATTCGAACTTCTCGTTACTTTGTACATAAGAAACCTATCCAAACTGGTAGCCTCATTATTTGTAGCACTTTCGTCTAAGCCACATAGAACTGAAAGTACTATAACAAAGTATAAAATTCAAAATTAAATCCATCAACATTTTTTGCGTTAAATAAACAATTGTTTATTTTTAGCCAGTTCCTATTTCTGTGAAGCAAAGGTAAGTTTATTTTAATAAAATAAAAGCGGCGAGTCCTAAATAGTTAAGGTGGTCCTTTCGCAGCACTAAAGAATAATCTCAAGATGTGTGGAAGTGGTTGTGGAGGCTATGGCTGTGGACCTTGGGGAGCCTGCGGTGGTTGTGGACCCTGTGGCGGTGGCGGCGGCTGTGGAGGCTGTGGACCGTGGGGTAGCTGCGGAGGCTGTGGTCCATGTGGCGGCGGCGGCTGTGGTCCATGTGGAGGCTGCGGACCCCGAGGGTGTGGTCCGTCTGGTCCAGCCTGCTGGCCCTTCGGCCTATATACGTGCTAGGCTTTGGAATGAAATTAGGATCAAACGCAACTCATATAACGCCCATGACTTTCCTGAACTAGATCGGAATACGATCCTATTTGTATCCTGGATTATAGGGTTTGTTCAGCGGAAAGGCTGCATACCAACTACTAACAACATGGTAAGCCCACCCATATTTATCTTTATACACATATATATACAAGTATAAACATACATATATAAACATAAATTAACATATATACACAAAGTACAGATACATAAAGATACGTCTAGATACATCTAGATACATATAGATACATATAGATACATATACATATGTAAATACATACATATAGATGCATATACATATACATATGTACATATGTACATATATACATATAGATACATAAAGATACATATAGATACATATAGATACATATAAATATGTACATACATACATATAGATACATATACATATACATATGTACATACATACATATAGATACATTTAGATACATATAGATACATATAGATACATATAGATACATGTACATATGTACATACATACATATAGATGCATATACATATACATATGTACATATGTACATACATACATATAGATACATAAAGATACATATAGATACATATAGATACATATAAATATGTACATACATACATATAGATACATATACATATACATATGTACATACATACATATAGATACATTTAGATACATATAGATGCATATAGATACATATAGATACATGTACATATGTACATACATACATATAGATGCATATATTTGTTTAAAACTGACGGGTAGCGTCTTTGGCCTTGAGGTGAGCAGGCGGCAGAGCCATTTCGAGTGCTAGGCAAATTGAAAATTGCTTGACAGCCGAAACAAAGCACCGCGCGTTGCCAATAAAAAGTTTACTGTCGTGAGCGGGGAGTGCAGTTGAAACGGGGGTGAGCGAGGGGATTGTGTCGGCAGGTGAGCGCCATCAGGGCGCAATTCAATAACTCGTGTGCAAAGAGTTGACGCTTGTACTTGCTGGCTAAGGGAAGGAGGAGGAGGAGGAGGTTTGGGGTCCGATTGTAAACAAAACTCGTAATTTGAATTCCTTGCCAGTTTTTCGGGGCTGAAGAGCAAAGTCGTGTCGTATGTAGGTGCAATAGGTAAAGCGGATTTCATTTTCCGCAGGCCGTTGCCGTTTGCAACATGAAAGGCACCAAAGAAAGCGCACGTTGAGCAAGAGAGGGGGAGAGGGGTCCCATCTCTCGCTTCACATATGTATGTTGTGTGTGTGTGTGATTTTTTTTATTACGAAATTTCTTGTGCTTTGTGTTCATTGTTTATTTGACTGTTTCGGGCTAGGAGTTTAGCGCCGGTAAAAACCACCCGCAGTGCCAGCAATTGTGCTTTGCTTTATGCCATATTGGTGCTGGCATTTTCCTCGCAGCAATTTGCTTGCGCTGCTTGCCGCCACCTCTACCCCTCTCTACCATCTCCTTTGGTGGTCCTCGCTTCAAAGTATGCTATAAAAATTTGCAATGCGCACAGCATGCAAGACGGCATGCAGCAGCAGAAGTGAATGCAAATTGTATCTGTAAGTTTATTAATGAAATATAATTCTCTTATTTCCAGATGGATGCTACAGATAACACTGAGATTCACTTCTGTAATAATGGCGTTTAATTCTCAACAATAAAATGTACTGTCTTGACAAATAATATTTTATATCATTTATTTATTAATTGGTGGAATTAGCAAGTGATTTGACTTAAAATTATTTCAGCATTTGGTTTATTATTTGCAGTCACAGGTCAGAAGAATACAATTTAATGTTTAAGGAAATAATGCAGAAGGAACATGATCTGAATGTTCCGGTTAACTAACTTTTCTTTCAACTGCTAAAAAATATATTTTGCAAAATCTACAGGTTGGTGTTATTATTTATATTTATTTTAAATATGTTTTTGTTATTCACTTTGACCGAACATAGAGAACGCAGTAATTATTCATTGACAGTTTGACGGTATGATAAATTAAACTGGTTAGCCTTAATTCTAGTATCAAAAGATCGGACTTCCACAAATCAAATGCTGGATTTGCATCTATTTATATTATAGACTATAGACAGAACGATATACATTTTATGATACAACTAAAGGTAATGAATATATTTTGTATATACAAGATAAATACTCTGATAAATTAAGATATTTTTTCGACTGGTATTTTGAGCATAAAAATTCAATTGAATCAATATATCAATCGATCATAAATTGCATTTGCACAACATTATTAAACACCCTTATTATATATTGTATGGATATAGTGAATACAAAAAATACTTTAGGCCTTTAGCTATATCACGCCTCTGTGTCGGCACAAATCCAGGTCTTAACGTGTCTGCTTGCCTAAACCCACAGCAAAGCAGAGAAAAGAGTACATGCTAGAATACCTTGTTTACAAGCCTCCAAACCATGCTACCCCCCTACCCATCCCTCCCTTACTTTTCAACATATCGCGTCACAAAATGTCTGCGTTCACATTGCAAAGAAACTGAAAGTCATGGTCTGTTCTATGTGTGTGTGTGTGTGTGTGTGTGTGAGTGTCAGGATGTGTGTGTGTGTGTTGGTTGGTTTTACTTTTTAGCCTTTTGCTGTTCGCATTCCTGTTGCGCTTAACCAGCACGCAGAACGTCTCCAGCTGCCTATTTGCCAGCAATTTTCATGCTGTGTCACGTTATTTATTTTTACCGTCATTTTTGTGCTGCTAAACCCTTTCACGGTTTGCGCTACCAAAAAGTTTTCGTCGTCAAAATTAACATAAAAGAAACGTTGGCCTCTAAACGGTATGGGCGTGGCATATGTGTGTGGGTTTGTATACCTCTTGGTTTAATTATTTGGTAAAACAGTCACAAAGTTGCGATAGCGCCAAAAAGTAGACAACGACTGCGTCTTTGCTGGCTGTGTCAGCCATTTTATGGCCAAACATGTTAGCTAAGCCCTAAATACACAAACCCTGGCCGCAACTAACCATATACATCAAAAAGCAACAAGAACAAAAAATAGAAACGAATGGGCTGGGAATATCCTTTAATATGATACACAGAGAGTGGCCGCTAAGCCTTAAAGCGTATTGTGGTCAGTTTTGGTGGCTATTTTGTTGTTTTGCTGTAGCATTCGCTGGCCATTTAAATCCCCATATGCTTTCCCCAACTAAGAGAGTGCTTGACTTTAATGACACTTTATTAAGCACGGGAGTGAGTTGTGAGATTTAATAATACACTTTTCGGTGTTCCTTGAAAAGTATGCATAAAATCTGCACCTGCACTATCGGCATTTATATATTCTATTAAATACATTTATTCTCAAATTAACAATATTTTAACATTGAATGATTCAAAGGAATCGGTTCCTTGCAGGCCGGCAATAATATCGATTGAGGAGCGAGTCCTAATAGCTGCCATGTCAAAACGAGCCCAATGAGACTAAATGGGTTTTGGGAAGTCTTCTTCATCTTCGGTTTTGGTTGCACACAGCATCATACTGCAAGCTCTCGGTACACTCCTTTCAGCAGGACTGAGGAAGGGAAGAATTATCAAATACAGAAACCCATTCAAGGATTATTCTATACATACTATACATCTTCCCGTGTCGCACAGGACAAATCAGCCGTAAGGATTATATGGCAATGAAGCAGCAACAGCCGGAGAGCACTATGGCAAAGAATTCTGGCACAATAATAAGCTTGCCAAAGTCGAGCACCTTTACACTGGTGAAATCTTGACATCAGTGGCATATGCGGAGAGAAGTACCGTTACCATAAAACGCTCGTTTTACTCATCCCATTCACGATGTGCACTCCCAAAATCAAAAATTGAGCATCTTTGTTCTGGAACTTTTTACTGCTGCCTAGTGCACGTACTGTATCCGGAGAAATTCAATCAGACAAAGTTATTGGGTCCTCTTATTAGACCGCTAAAGCGACTGCTGAAAAGTCTTTAATATAACTGATTTCTCACAAATTTTATGCACACAAAAAAGTAAAACCAAAAACGAACAATAACGTTATTGAAATTTTATAGTAAAAATAAATATTGTATAAAACTAGGTCTACTCGCTTGGAAGCCCGAAAATAAACTAAAGACTTTATAAATTCTCGGCAAAGGACTACAACATGGTCGCCTCAAATTTAAAAAAAAAAATCATGGCATACTTTTTCTTATGGAAAAACGAAAGTAACTGTAGCATATTAGATTTAAAGGTACCCTGTTGTTAGTTTCTTTCATGAGCCCCCTTCAATGTTAGTTTGAATCTTAAATAACTTCTTCGTTTATTGTCCGATGGTAATGCAATTTGTAGAACATAAGGATGGTATTCAAATGTGTGAGTATACCCAATCAGAGGGTCATACCTCTAAAAACACGATACTCTGGTTTATCCAAAAAGTCAAATATTCTTTATTTCTGTATGCTATACGAGAATATACATACCTCATTTGGTGCTTCTAGCTTTTATAACTTTCGAGAAATGCCCAGAAAACGCTGGAATCAAAACGTATTAATACATTTTTAACGGGACGAGATATCGATAAAATTATATTGTTCCGGCTTAACGAGAGCTTTTGTTCCAAATCTATAGCTTTAGTATTCTCAAAAAATGTATCGATAACTTTTGAACAGGACAAGATATCGAACAAGAATGATAAACTTGTATTGACCTGGCACTACGAGAACTTATATTTATAATATGAAGTCTCTAGCTTTTGTAGTCTCTGAGAAACAGGCGTTCATACAGACGGACAGACAGACGGACAGAAGGTCAGACGGACAGACGGACAGACAGACGGACATGGCTATATCGACTCGGCTATTGATACTGATCAAGAATATATATACTTTATGGGGTCGGAGATGCTTCCTTATGCCTGTAACATACTTTTGCACCAAACAATAATTAATAATAAATTTAGCAAAAGGAAATGCAAAAGCGACACTTAAAGCCATTGTCTCATGTTCCTTACTTTGCCTACTTTAACAACTACCTACTTTGCTACTATCTTAATTCTTTGCTTTTATGCATGATTGGTATTTACATCGATAACTTTGCAAATGCGTCAAACGAAAAGTGGACAGGCCAAAACTAACAACAGGGTATCTTTATCTCCCGTAGTTACTTTAATTTTTATATCAGGCAAAATATGCCATGACTTTTGAGAAAAATTTGAGGCGACAATTTTGTAACCCTTTGCCGAGAATTTATAAAGTCTTCAGTTTATTTTCGGGCGTCTAAGCGAGTAGAGCTCTTTTTTACAATATTTATTTTGTCTTTAAAATTTTAAAAACGTATGTTTTTTGCTTTTTGTTTATTTTATTTATGTGTGCAAAAATTTGTGAGGAATAAGTTTTATTACGAACTTTTCAGTTTGCTGAGAGGCAGCAGTCGCTTCACCGGTCTAATAAGAGGACCCAATAGCTTTGCTCAACTGCATTTTTATCGGGAAGAGTACGTGCACTAGACACTAGCAGACAGTTCCAGAACACATCGATTTTTGTCTATGGGCGTACAAGTCCATCATGCCTGAGGAAAGAGTGGAGATCCGTGCGGCGATGAACGAGCGTTTTATGGGAACGGAACTTCTCACCGCAAATGCCACTGCGGTCAAGGTATTCGACTGTGTGACGGCTCTCAGTTTTGTCAAGCTTATTGTGCCAGGAACCACCAGAGTGCAGGATATAAAGTACGTATAGAATAATCCTTGGATGGGTTTGTGTATTTGCTAATTCGTACCTCCCTTAGTCCTCCTGCAAGGAGTGCGCCGAGAGCATGCAGGATGATGCAGTCTGCAACCAACACCAAAGAAGACTGGCTCCAATCAAATTTAGTTAGATTGGGCTCGTTTTGACTTCCTCGATGGTTTTGATTAATGGATTCTGATTAACACACTCCCCAATCGAAAGGTATTCCGGCCTGCAAAGATGAAGTGTTGATCACCAACCAAAAATATTTTTAATGGAATATATATTATAATTTATATAATTTAATTAAAATATAATTTTTTGCAAAATTGTACCCTGAACGTTTTTTTAAAATTTTAAACTAGTTTTTTATACCCTGATCCCATAAAAAATGGGAAAGGGGTATTATGGTTTTGTGCAAATGTATGTAACAGGCATAAGGAAGCATCTCCGACCCCATAAAGTATATATATTGATCAGTATCAATAGCCGAGTCGATATAGCCATGTCCGTCTGTCTGTCCGTCTGACCTGTCCGTCTGTCCGTCCGTTTGTTTGAACGCCTGTTTCTCAGAGACTACAAAAGCTAGAGACTTTGTATTTGAAATATAAGTTCTCGTAGTGCCAGGTCAATACAAGTTTATCATTCTTTTCCGATATCTTGTCCTGTTCAAAAGTTATCGATAAATTTCGATTTCAGACAAGTGTTTTTCGGCATAGCTTGAAAGTCATAAGAGCTTGAGAGTAAATATTTGTAATTTAAGTTCTCGTGTTACCGGCTTAATACAATCTTATCTTTTTCTTTAATATCTTAACTTGTTCAAAAATTATCGATAAATTAGGATTCCACATTAGTGTTTTTTAGGTGTAGCTCCAAAGTTAAATAAGGCACTAAATTTGATATGTAAATTCTCCAATCAAATACAAAAGTAAAATCTATTTCACTTTTAGATACCTCCCCCCGATCTCCCAGAAATCGAAAAATATGTATTTTAAGAGGTATGGCCTTCGGATTTTACATAGCCTCACATTTATCCATCTTTGTGTCCTACAAATTTCATTACGATCGGACAATAAACAAAGAAGTTATTAACGATTCAATGTAACATAGTTTGGGACCAAAGGAAGAAGAAGAAGCAAAGCAAATGTATGACGCGCGTAGCCAACAGCTTTTGTTTGCATATGTGTGTGTGTTTCTATGTATGAATGCAGATAAATAACTTCAATGAATGTAAGACCTTGGATCAGGGTATATCCTAGTCGGGCACTCTCGACTAGAGCACTCTTACTTGTTTTATATATATAGATTTGTTTAATGTCGACTAGAAACAGTCAGACAAAGAAAATTAAAATGTTTAAAAGGCAAATTGGTGCTACAATTGTTGCAAAGATTGGGGAAAGCCCAGACAAACACAATCCGACCAAAAATGAATAAAATAAGAAATATTGTTTAGTTTTGTATGCTGTACGAAAACATAATAACAAAATTTGGTGCCTCTAGCTATTATATCTTTTAAGTTATACTCAAAAAAAAATTGGTCTGAAATCAAAACTTATCAATTACTTTTGAACGGGACGAGATATCAAAAAAACATGTAATAAACTTGTATTGACCCGGCAATACGAGAGCTTATACATATATCAACTATGAAGTCTCTGGCTTTTGTAGTCTCTAAGATCATCGCGTTCATAAAGACGGACAGACGGACATGGCTATATCGACTCGGCTATTGATAGTGACCAGGAATATATATACTTAATGGGGTCGGAGATGCTTATACCTCTTACATACTTTTGCACAAAACCATTGTACCCTTTTCCCCATTTTTAATGGGATCAGTGTATAATAAGTTAAAATTGAAAAGTTATATAAGCAAAAGAGTATTGATTTGGATCAACAATAACATTTGAATAAATGGTTCATACATTCATAGGGTGCAAGGACTTAATAAAAAGAATTACGCATTAGAATCGATAACACCAAATATTACTTTTAAGTTAAGTGCAGTTTTATGCCGAACCTCAGCTCTTTCCCGCGAAAGTCTGCATAAATACATACATAGGGACTTAGTTGTTTCACCTTTTTATCTGTCAAATTTGATAAACTATGCAGAGTCAGCATTTTAGCAGGTTGATAATGAATTATGAAGTCATAAATGCAAATTGATAATGATTATGATTGATGAATGCTTAGACAGCTTGGCAGGTTGGTATATACTGTTTAGTTGCCAGTCGTCAAGTAGACCTCAACAGTTACAGTTATTCATTTATTGTAGTATAGACAGTGCTGTTAAAGAACAATTGCGGCTACTTTACCTTGATTCAATTACTTTGGATTAGGTGTCTCCATCAGCTGAATCTGTATAGAAGATTCACAATTCCAAATAATAATAATAATAATAATCGATTCGCATTTAGTTGTAATTAAGTGAGAAGACTATCACTTTGGCAACACTTTCAACACAATCACTCGTCATGGACATTTTCGACGCACTGCAGCCGCTGCAGCGCGTCTGTCAATTGGGCAATCTGTGGCAGTGGCATTTGGATACTTCAGCCACACGGCAGCTGAAGCGTTCGCGCTGGCTGGAACTATACGGCTGTGCGGTGCTGATATTGTCCAGTGGCTACTTATTGTACGGCCTGTTGGAGGAGAGCCGCACAGCCTATTCCGACGACGCCGATGATGCCGAGATAAATGAGACGAGCAAAATTGGGCACACGGTTGACTCCATACAGCTGGTGGGCATACGGGTGGCGCATGCAACGGCGCTGCTCGAGGCGTTGTGGCAGCGTCAAATGCAGAGCCGCTTCCTTGCCGAGGTGCGTGAGATCGATCGAGAGTTTGCCAGCGTACTGCATCTGGACGTGGACAATGGCCAACTGCGCGGACAAATGGCACGGCGCGCAATGTGGATGCTTAGCGGCTATGGGATCAGCCAGGGATTTATACTGTTTACCAAAATGCTCATGCCGGATAGCAAGTTTACGGTCTATTGGCTGTGCTATTTGCTGCCGCTACTGGTTTGTGGCCTGCGCTACTTTCAGATCTACACGGCCATCCTCATTGTACACCTGCGTCTGGATATGTTGCTGCGCATGCTGGAATCCCTGCAGCTGAGCGAGGCAGTGCCGCAAAAGCCATATATTTGCAAGTGCATCAAGGAGCAGCAGGAAATGGAGGCAGATGCAGCCGCTGGCATGCAGCGACTCTTGGCTGCCAGGGGGCTCTATCAACGCATTTGGATGCTGGTCGCTCACTTCAATGGCTGCTATGGCCTGTCGATGCTGGTCAACTTGGGCAATGACTTTCTTTCGATAACCTCCAACTGTTATTGGATATTCTTAAACTTTCGTCAGTTTGCCGCAACGCCCTTTGATTTTCTACAAATTGTGGGCAGCATCCTTTGGTCAGCACCGCACATGGGCAATGTCCTGGCGTTGGCTCTCATGTGCGAGCGCGCTGCATATTTTGTGAGTAGCATTAGGCGTGGCATCTGTTGCGTCACCTACGTTAACAGACATCCTTCTCTTTCTTTTTTTTCGCACTTTTGCAGACAACGCGTTTGGCATTAAGTCTGCATCACATCCGCGTGGATCTACAGAATGACTGCCACAATGCACTGGTGAGTCGATCATTATGATGACAAACAACCAACCACACACCCCCCCACCCACACTGAGTCCATAAACTTCCACCGCTTTACAGATCACACAGTTCTCGCTGCAGCTGCTCCATCAGCGTCTCCACTTCAGCGCCGCCGGTTTCTTCAACGTCGACTGCACGCTGCTCTACACGGTAAGTGGGCCTGGGCCAAAGCCTCTGATATATACTGATTTTACCGTTAATAGCAAACTAATAATTGATACTCTCTCTTCGAATTAAGCAAGATCTTAATAAGTTATATCTTGATTTTATAACTCACAGACCCTTACAGACCTTACCTCTTGTCTACCTCTTATAACCTTTAAGCTATACCTTAAAAACACTGTTCTGGAATCTTAATTTATCGATATCTTTTGATTAAATTGAGATATCGATTGGTCGGCAGAACAGTAACTTAAACTCAAATTAAAAGTTTCTAGCTGTTATGACTTTCAAGTTATGCCCGAAAAACACTTGTCTGAAATCGAAATTTATCGATAACTTTTGCACAGGACAAGATATCGAAAAAGAATGATAAACTTGTATTGACCCGGCACTACGAGAACTTATATTTTAAATATGAAGTCTCTAGCTTTTGTAGTCTCTGAGAAACAGGCGTTCATACAGACGGGCGGACAGACGGTCAGACGGACAGACAGACGGACATGGCTAGATGCTGATCAAGAATATATATACTTTATGGGGTCGGAGATGCTTCCTTATGCCTGTTACATACTTTTGCACAAAACCATAATACCCCTTTTTCCCATTTTTAATGGGATCAGGGTATAATAATACGCATCAAAAAGTTTAATAAGTGAATTATATATTCTTAATCAGCCGACCCGATATAGTCATGTCCAACTTTCTGTTTCCATGCAAACTCGACTCTGAACTTTAATGCTATCACTCTATACACGAGCAAATGTATTGGTTAAATTTTAAAATTTAAAAGAATACATATATAATTAAGTATATATGGTATATATATTAGGTATTAAGAAATCAATGAATATATAATATCAATATCGAAAGGAGGTATCAAAAAAGTGAAAAGTGAAAGAATATGCATACCAAATTTGGTGCTTCTACCTCTTATAACCTTTAAGCTATGCTAATAACTCATCAACGGGACGAGATAAAATAAATATTAAGCCGTAGCTATGTTATGGGATCATTATCAGGGTACCCTTTGATCTGCGATTAGAGTTCTTAATGTCGCCCCGAAGCAAAGTTCCGTGGTCTTTAAGTCTCTCCTATCGCAGATTTATAAATCAGGAACGTGTTTTATTATAGACAATTCACACAGAGCAACATCTATCTGAACGCATGCGAATTTTTGGAAGATCGGCTCGGCTTGATGGTCCGGCTTGGAGCGCTTTGCTGGTGGTTTAGTGTTGTTGCTGCTGCTGCAACAAGACACCTCCGGGTCAAACTCTATAACATCATCTTTAAAGAGCTCCTCATCATCTGGAATAAAATTGAACATGGGTATAATTAAGTCCCTTTACATGTAACTCTGTTATTACCCAAGTCCATAGCACTTCCATGTTGATGGTGCTTCTCCACCAATTTGTTGCTTCTCCAGTTTGAAAAAAAGTGCATGTTTTTTCTATAAATACACCTAAATCTGTTTTTACATGGTTTTGATTTAACACAGTTTGAAAATAAAAAAAATTTAAATTTTTTTACGCGATTTTATTTTATTTAGCATGAATTTAAATTAGGGGAGTTCCCTTTTTGTGCATACAAGCAAATTTACTTGTCAGTTTGGTAAAGAAATTTTGTATTGGCAAATTTGTTTTTCTAACGTTACATTAATATTAATTTTGACGCATTAAGATAAAAAAGGTAGGCCAAAAAATATTTTATATTCATTCAGTAATTTATACTTTTTTAATTTTGTTAAATATTTTATGTTTTTCACTAATTATACCCTGATCCCATTAAAAATGGGAAAAAGGGGTATTATGGTTTTGTGCAAAAGTATGTAACAGGCATAAGGAAACATCTCCGACCCCATAAAGTATATATATTCTTGATCACTATCAATAGCCGAGTCGATTTAGCCCTGTCCGTCTGTCCGTCCGTCTGTCCGTCTGTATGAACGCACGTTTCTCAGAGACTACAAAAGCTAGAGACTTCATATTTGAAATATAAGTTCTCGTGGTGCCGGGACAAGACCAGTTTATCATTTTTTTTCGATATCTCGTCCCGTTCAAAAGTTATCGATAAATTTAGATTTCAGCCAAGTGTTTTTTGGGCATAACTTGAAAGTTATTAAAGCTATCAACTTTATATTTGAGTTTAAGTTACTGTTCTGCCGGCTCGATACAAACTCATCATTTTTTTTTCGATATCTCAATCCTATCAAAAGTTATCGATAAATTAATATTCCAGAACAGTGTTTTTAAGGTATAGCTTAAAAGTTATTAGATGTAGAGACACCAAACTTGGTACATATATTCTCCTATAGCATACAAAGGTAAAATACATTTCACTTTTTGGATACCCCTCCCCAATCTCACAGAAATTGAAAAATACGTAATTTTAAAGGTATGACCTTCGGATTTTACATAGTTGCACATTTATATGCCATCTTTGTGTCCTACAAATTTCATTACGATCAGACAATAAACAAAGATTTAATGTACCATAGTTTAAAGCCAAAGGAAGAAGAAGAATCAAAGCAAATGTATGACGCGCGTAGCAAACAGCTTTTGTATGTATATGTATGAATGCAGATAAATAACTTCAATGAATGTAAGACCTTGGATCAGGGTATCTCCTAGTCGGGCACTCTCGACTAGAGCACTCTTACTTGTTTTAATAGGTTTTATAGATAGTCACCTATGTTTGCATACGATCAATGTCTTTTTATACCCTGATCCCATTAAAAATGGGGAAAAAGGGTATAATGGTTTTGTGCAAAAGTATGTAACATGCATAAGGAAGCATCTCCGACCCCATAAAGTTTATATATTATTGATCGCTATCAATAGTCGAGTCGATCTAGCCATGTCCGTCTGGCTGTCCGTCTGTCCGTCTGTATGAACGCGCTGTTCTCGGAGACTACAAAAGCTAGAGACTTCATATTTGAAATATTGGCTCTCCTAGTGCCGGGTCAATACAAGTTCAACTTTTTTTTTCGATATCTTAACCCGTTCAAAAGTTATCGATAAATTTCGATTCCAGACCAGTGTTTTTAAAGCATAACTTGAAAGTCATAAAAGCTAGAAACTTTATATTTATATTCAAGTTACTGTATTGCCGGTTCGACACAAACTCATCGTTTTTTGTTCGATATCTCAATCCTTTCAAAAGTTATCGATAAATTAAGATTCCAGAACAGTGTTTTGAAGGTATAGCTTAGAAGTTATAAGAGGTAGAGTCACCAAATTTGGTACATATATTCTCCTATAGCACACAAAGGTAAAATACATTTCACTTTTTGGATACCCCTCTCCAATCTCACAGAAATTGATTTTTAAAGGTATGACCTTCGGATTTTACAAAGTTGCACATTTATATGCCAGCTTTGTGTCCTACAAATTTCATTTTGATCAGACAATAAACAAAGAAAATATTAACGATTCAATGTACCATAGTTTAAAGCCAAAGGAAGAAGAATTAATGCAAATGTATGACGCGCGTAGCCAGCTTGTGTTTGTATATATGTGTGTGTTTCTATGTATGAATGCAGATAAATAACTTCAATGAATGTAAGACCTTAGATCAGGGTATATCCTAGTCGGGCACTCTCGACAAGTTTATACTATATTTGACACCCACAATCGATTAATAAAAGAATTTCAAGAATCAATTTTTTGAAAAATCAATTTTTGTAAGGGTCCCCCCTTATGCTTTTTTCGCAAAAATATTTGAAAAAATTTAACTTTCCATAATGGATAAATTTGAAATGTAGAATTGATATATAGGACAAACCATGAACAAAATGGCCTCAAACTTGACAATCGGTTCAGTTTTGACCAAGTTATGGGAGTTCAAAGTCTAGGAAGGGCATTTATATGGACTTTTTGCGTTTACAAGTCAATTTTTTTTGTCATTTTGGCATGATTTTTGACAGAAAAATGAAACACCTCAGAATCTTTTTTCTTATAGTTTTTATACCCTGATCCCATTAAAAATGGGAAAAAGGGGTATAATGGTTTTGTGCAAAAGTATGTAACAGGCATAAGGAAGCATCTCCGACCCCGTAAAGTATATATATTCTTGATCAGTATCAATAGCCGAGTCGATTTAGCCCTGTCCGTCTGTCCGTCCGTCTGTCCGTCTGTCCGTCTGTCCGTCTGTCCGTCTGTCCGTCTGTCCGTCTGACCGTCTGTCCGTCTGTCCGTCTGTATGAACGCACGTTTCTCAGAGACTGCTAAAGCTAGAGACTTCATATTTGAAATATAAGTTCTCGTAGTGCCGGGACAAGACCAGTTTATCACTTTTTTTCGATATCTCATCCCGTTCAAAAGTAATCGATAAATATCGATTTCAGACAAGTGTTTTTCGGGCATAACTTGAAAGTCATAAATGCTAGAATTTTTATATTCAGGTTTAAGTTACTGTACTGCCGGCTCTAAACAAACTTATCATTTTTTTTTCAATATCTCAATCCTTTCAAAAGTTATCGATAAATTAAGTTTCCAAAACAGCGTTTTTAAGGTATAGCTTAAAAGTTATAAGACGTAGAGTCACCAAATTTGGTACATATACTCTCCAATAGTATACAGAGGTTAAATGCATTTCACTTTTTGGATACCCCTCCCCGATCTCCAAGAAATCGAAAAATACGTATTTTAAGAGGTATGACCTTCGGATTTTACATAGTCTCACATTTATGAGCCATCTTTGTGTCCTACAAATTTCATTACGATCGGACAATAAACTCAGAAGTTATCAACGATTCAATGTAACATAGTTTGGTGCCAAAGGAAGAAGAAGCAAAGCAATTGATGACGCGCGTAGCAAGCAGCTTGTGTTTGTATATGTGTGTGTGTGTGTTTCTATGTATGAATGCAGATAAATAACTTGAATGAATGTCAGAACTTGGATCAGGGTATATCCTAGTCGGGCACTCTCGACTAGAGCACTCTTACTTGTTTATACTATATTTGACACCCACAATCGATTAATAAAAGAATTTCAAGAATCTATTTTTTGAAAAATCAATTTTTGTAAGGGTCCCCCCTTATGCTTTTTTCGCAAAAATATTTGAAAAAATTTAACTTTCAATAATAAATAAATTTGAAATATAGAATTGATATATAGGACAAACCATGAACAAAATGGCCTCAAACTTGACAATCGGTTCAGTTTTGACCAAGTTATGGGAGTTCAAAGTCTAGGAAGGGCATTTATATGGACTTTTTGCGTTTACAAGTCAATTTTTTTTGTCATTTTGGCATGATTTTTGACAGAAAAATGAAACACCTTAGAATCTTTTTTCTTATAGTTTTTTATACTATATTTGACACCCACAATCGATTAATAAAAGAATTTCAAAAATCAATTTTTTGAAAAATCAAATTTTGTAAGGGTCCCCCCTTATGCTTTGTCGCAAAAATATTTGAAAAAATTTAACTTTCAATAATGAATAAATTTGAAATGTAGAATTGATATATAGGACAAACCATGAGCAAAATGGCCTCAAGCTTTACAATCGGCTCAGTTTTGACCAAGTTATGGGAGTTCAAAGTCTAGGAAGGGCATTTATATGGACTTTTTGCGTTTACAAGTAAATTTTTTTTGTCATTTTGGCATGTTTTTTGACAGAAAAATGAAACACCTTAGAATCTTTTTTCTTATAGTTTTTTATACTATATTTGACACCCACAATCGATTAATAAAAGAATTTCAAAAATCAATTTTTTGAAAAATCAATTTTTGTAAGGGTCCCCCCTTATGCTTTTTCGCAAAAATATTTGAAAAAATTTAACTTTCAATAATGAATAAATTTGAAATGTAGAATTGATATATAGGACAAACCATGAACAAAATGGCCTCAAGCTTTACAATCGGTTCAGTTTTGACCAAGTTATGGGAGTTCAAAGTCTAAGAAGGGCATTTATATGGACTTTTTGCGTTTACAAGTCAATTTTTTATGTCATTTTGGCATGATTTTTGACAGAAAAATGAAACACCTCAGAATCTTTTTTCTTATAGTTTTTTATACTATATTTGATACCCACAATCGATTAATAAAAGATATTCAAGAATCTATTTTTTGAAAAATCAATTTTTGTAAGGGTCCCCCCTTATGCTTTTTTCGCAAAAATATTTGAAAAAATTTAACTTTCAATAATGAATAAATTTGAAATGTAGAATTGATATATAGGACAAACCATGAACAAAATGGCCTCAAACTTGACAATCGGTTCAGTTTTGACCAAGTTATGGGAGTTCAAAGTCTACGAAAGGCATTTATATGGACTTTTTGCGTTTACAAGTCAATTTTTTTGTCATTTTGGCATGATTTTTGACAGAAAAATGAAACACCTCAGAATCTTTTTTCTTATAGTTTTTTATACTATATTTGACACCCACAATCGATTAATAAAAGAATTTCAAGAACCTATTTTTTGAAAAATCAATTTTTGTAAGGGTCCCCCCTTATGCTTTTTTCGCAAAAATATTTGAAAAAATTTAAATTTCAATAATGAATAAATTTTAAATGTAGAATTGATATATAGGACAAACCATGAACAAAATGGCCTCAAGCTTTACAATCGGTTCAGTTTTGACCAAGTTATGGGAGTTCAAAGTCTAGGAAGGGCATTTATATGGACTTTTTGCGTTTACAAGTCAATTTTTTTTGTCATTTTGGCATGATTTTTGACAGAAAAATGAAACACCTCAGAATCTTTTTTCTTATAGTTTTTTATACTATATTTGACACCCACAATCGATTAATAAAAGAATTTCAAAAATCTATTTTTTGAAAAATCAATTTTTGGAAGGGTCCCCCCTTATGCTTTTTTCGCAAAAATATTTGAAAAAATTTAACTTTCAATAATGAAAAAATTTGAAATGTAGAATTGATATATAGGACAAACCATGAACAAAATGGCCTCAAGCTTGACAATCGGTTCAGTTTTGACCAAGTTATGGGAGTTCAAAGTCTAGGAAGGGCATTTATATGGACTTTTTGCGTTTACAAGTCAATTTTTTTTGTCATTTTGGCATGATTTTTGACAGAAAAATGAAACACCTCAGAATCTTTTTTTCTTATAGTTTTTTATACTATATTTGACACCCACAATCGATTAATAAAAGATATTCAAGAATCTATTTTTTGAAAAATCAATTTTTGTAAGGGTCCCCCCTTATGCTTTTTTCGTAAAAATATTTGAAAAAATTTAACTTTCAATAATGAATAAATTTGAAATGTAGAATTGATATATAGGACAAACCATGAACAAAATGGCCTCAAGCTTGACAATCGGTTCAGTTTTGACCAAGTTATGGGAGTTCACAGTCTAGGAAGGGCAGTTATATGGACTTTTTGCGTTTACAAGTCAATTTTTTTTGTCATTTTGGCATGATTTGTGACAGAAAAATGAAACACCTCAGAATCTGTTTTCTTATAGTTTTTATACTATATTTGACACCCACAATCGATAATTAAAAGAATTTCAAGAATCTATTTTTTGAAACATCAATTTTTGTAAGAGTCCCCCCTTATGCTTTTTTCGCAAAAATATTTGAAAAAATTTAACTTTCAATAATGAATATATTTGAAATGTAGAATTGATATATAGGATAAACCATGAGCAAAATGGCCTCAAGCTTTACAATCGGTTCAGTTTTGACCAAGTTATGGGAGTTCAAAGTCTAGGAAGGGCATTTATATGGACTTTTTGCGTTTACAAGTCAATTTTTTTTGTCATTTTGGCATGATTTTTGACAGAAAAATGAAACACCTCAGAATCTTTTTTCTTATAGTTTTTTATACTATATTTGACACCCACAATCGATTAATAAAAGAATTTCAAAAATCTATTTTTTGAAAAATCAATTTTTGGAAGGGTCCCCCCTTATGCTTTTTCGCAAAAATATTTGAAAAAATTTAACTTTCAATAATGAAAAAATTTGAAATGTAGAATTGATATATAGGACAAACCATGAACAAAATGGCCTCAAGCTTGACAATCGGTTCAGTTTTGACCAAGTTATGGGAGTTCAAAGTCTAGGAAGGGCATTTATATGGACTTTTTGCGTTTACAAGTCAATTTTTTTTGTCATTTTGGCATGATTTTTGACAGAAAAATGAAACACCTCAGAATCTTTTTTCTTATAGTTTTTTATACTATATTTGACACCCACAATCGATTAATAAAAGAATTTCAAAAATCTATTTTTTGAAAAATCAATTTTTGGAAGGGTCCCCCCTTATGCTTTTTTCGCAAAAATATTTGAAAAAATTTAACTTTCAATAATGAAAAAATTTGAAATGTAGAATTGATATATAGGACAAACCATGAACAAAATGGCCTCAAGCTTGACAATCGGTTCAGTTTTGACCAAGTTATGGGAGTTCAAAGTCTAGGAAGGGCATTTATATGGACTTTTTGCGTTTACAAGTCAATTTTTTTTTGTCATTTTGGCATTATTTTTGACAGAAAAATGAAACACCTCAGAATCTTTTTTCTTATAGTTTTTTATACTATATTTGACACCCACAATCGATTAATAAAAGATATTCAAGAATCTATTTTTTGAAAAATCAATTTTTGTAAGGGTCCCCCCTTATGCTTTTTTCGTAAAAATATTTGAAAAAATTTAACTTTCAATAATGAATAAATTTGAAATGTAGAATTGATATATAGGACAAACCATGAACAAAATGGCCTCAAGCTTTACAATCGGTTCAGTTTTGACCAAGTTATGGGAGTTCAAAGTCTAGGAAGGGCATTTATATGGACTTTTTGCGTTTACAAGTCAATTTTTTTTGTCATTTTGGCATGATTTTTGACAGAAAAATGAAACACCTCAGAATCTTTTTTCTTATAGTTTTTTATACTATATTTGACACCCACAATCGATTAATAAAAGAATTTCAAAAATCTATTTTTTGAAAAATCAATTTTTGGAAGGGTCCCCCCTTATGCTTTTTTCGCAAAAATATTTGAAAAAATTTAACTTTCAATAATGAAAAAATTTGAAATGTAGAATTGATATATAGGACAAACCATGAACAAAATGGCCTCAAGCTTGACAATCGGTTCAGTTTTGACCAAGTTATGGGAGTTCAAAGTCTAGGAAGGGCATTTATATGGACTTTTTGCGTTTACAAGTCAATTTTTTTTGTCATTTTGGCATGATTTTTGACAGAAAAATGAAACACCTCAGAATCTTTTTTCTTATAGTTTTTTATACTATATTTGACACCCACAATCGATTAATAAAAGAATTTCAAAAATCTATTTTTTGAAAAATCAATTTTTGGAAGGGTCCCCCCTTATGCTTTTTTCGCAAAAATATTTGAAAAAATTTAACTTTCAATAATGAAAAAATTTGAAATGTAGAATTGATATATAGGACAAACCATGAACAAAATGGCCTCAAGCTTGACAATCGGTTCAGTTTTGACCAAGTTATGGGAGTTCAAAGTCTAGGAAGGGCATTTATATGGACTTTTTGCGTTTACAAGTCAATTTTTTTTGTCATTTTGGCATGATTTTTGACAGAAAAATGAAACACCTCAGAATCTTTTTTCTTATAGTTTTTTATACTATATTTGACACCCACAATCGATTAATAAAAGATATTCAAGAATCTATTTTTTTGAAAAATCAATTTTTGTAAGGGTCCCCCCTTATGCTTTTTTCGTAAAAATATTTGAAAAAATTTAACTTTCAATAATGAATAAATTTGAAATGTAGAATTGATATATAGGACAAACCATGAACAAAATGGCCTCAAGCTTGACAATCGGTTCAGTTTTGACCAAGTTATGGGAGTTCACAGTCTAGGAAGGGCATTTATATGGAATTTTTGCGTTTACAAGTCAATTTTTTTTGTCATTTTGGCATGATTTTTGACAGAAAAATGAAACACCTCAGAATCTGTTTTCTTATAGTTTTTTATACTATATTTGACACCCACAATCGATAATTAAAAGAATTTCAAGAATCTATTTTTTGAAACATCAATTTTTGTAAGAGTCCCCCCTTATGCTTTTTTCGCAAAAATATTTGAAAAAATTTAACTTTCAATAATGAATATATTTGAAATGTAGAATTGATATATAGGATAAACCATGAGCAAAATGGCCTCAAGCTTTATAATCGGTTCAGTTTTGACCAAGTTATGGGAGTTCAAAGTCTAGGAAGGGCATTTATATGGACTTTTTGCGTTTACAAGTCAATTTTTTTTGTCATTTTGGCATGATTTTTGACAGAAAAATGAAACACC
The DNA here is from genome assembly GCA_035045305.1 of Drosophila maculinotata. Taxonomy (NCBI): domain Eukaryota; kingdom Metazoa; phylum Arthropoda; class Insecta; order Diptera; family Drosophilidae; genus Drosophila; species Drosophila maculinotata. The sequence goes on along the minus strand of JAWNPD010000377.1, from coordinate 3,661,841 downwards.
TCAGAATCTTTTTTCTTATAGTTTTTTATACTATATTTGACACCCACAATCGATTAATAAAAGAATTTCAAAAATCTATTTTTTGAAAAATCAATTTTTGGAAGGGTCCCCCCTTATGCTTTTTCGCAAAAATATTTGAAAAAATTTAACTTTCAATAATGAAAAAATTTGAAATGTAGAATTGATATATAGGACAAACCATGAACAAAATGGCCTCAAACTTGACAATCGGTTCAGTTTTGACCAAGTTATGGGAGTTCAAAGTCTAGGAAGGGCATTTATATGGACTTTTTGCGTTTACAAGTCAATTTTTTTTGTCATTTTGGCATGATTTTTGACAGAAAAATTAAACACCTCAGAATCTGTTTTCTTATAGTTTTTTATACTATATTTGACACCCACAATCGATAATTAAAAGAATTTCAAGAATCTATTTTTTTGAAACATCAATTTTTGTAAGAGACCCCCCTTATGCTTTTTTCGCAAAAATATTTGAAAAAATTTAACTTTCAATAATGAATATATTTGAAATGTAGAATTGATATATAGGATAAACCATGAGCAAAATGGCCTCAAGCTTTACAATCGGTTCAGTTTTGACCAAGTTATGGGAGTTCAAAGTCTAGGAAGGGCATTTATATGGACTTTTTGCGTTTACAAGTCAATTTTTTTTGTCATTTTGGCATGATTTTTGACAGAAAAATGAAACACCTCAGAATCTTTTTTCTTATAGTTTTTTATACTATATTTGACACCCACAATCGATTAATAAAAGAATTTCAAAAATCTATTTTTTGAAAAATCAATTTTTGGAAGGGTCCCCCCTTATGCTTTTTCGCAAAAATATTTGAAAAAATTTAACTTTCAATAATGAAAAAATTTGAAATGTAGAATTGATATATAGGACAAACCATGAACAAAATGGCCTCAAGCTTGACAATCGGTTCAGTTTTGACCAAGTTATGGGAGTTCAAAGTCTAGGAAGGGCATTTATATGGACTTTTTGCGTTTACAAGTCAATTTTTTTTGTCATTTTGGCATGATTTTTGACAGAAAAATTAAACACCTCAGAATCTGTTTTCTTATAGTTTTTTATACTATATTTGACACCCACAATCGATAATTAAAAGAATTTCAAGAATCTATTTTTTGAAACATCAATTTTTGTAAGAGTCCCCCCTTATGCTTTTTTCGCAAAAATATTTGAAAAAATTTAACTTTCAATAATGAATATATTTGAAATGTAGAATTGATATATAGGATAAACCATGAGCAAAATGGCCTCAAGCTTTACAATCGGTTCAGTTTTGACCAAGTTATGGGAGTTCAAAGTCTAGGAAGGGCATTTATATGGACTTTTTGCGTTTACAAGTCAATTTTTTTTGTCATTTTGGCATGATTTTTGACAGAAAAATGAAACACCTCAGAATCTTTTTTCTTATAGTTTTTTATACTATATTTGACACCCACAATCGATTAATAAAAGAATTTCAAAAATCTATTTTTTGAAAAATCAATTTTTGGAAGGGTCCCCCCTTATGCTTTTTCGCAAAAATATTTGAAAAAATTTAACTTTCAATAATGAAAAAATTTGAAATGTAGAATTGATATATAGGACAAACCATGAACAAAATGGCCTCAAGCTTGACAATCGGTTCAGTTTTGACCAAGTTATGGGAGTTCAAAGTCTAGGAAGGGCATTTATATGGACTTTTTGCGTTTACAAGTCAATTTTTTTTGTCATTTTGGCATGATTTTTGACAGAAAAATGAAACACCTCAGAATCTTTTTTCTTATAGTTTTTTATACTATATTTGACACCCACAATCGATTAATAAAAGAATTTCAAAAATCTATTTTTTGAAAAATCAATTTTTGGAAGGGTCCCCCCTTATGCTTTTTTCGTAAAAATATTTGAAAAAATTTAACTTTCAATAATGAATAAATTTGAAATGTAGAATTGATATATAGGACAAACCATGAACAAAATGGCCTCAAGCTTGACAATCGGTTCAGTTTTGACCAAGTTATGGGAGTTCACAGTCTAGGAAGGGCATTTATATGGACTTTTTGCGTTTACAAGTCAATTTTTTTTTGTCATTTTGGCATGATTTTTGACAGAAAAATGAAACACCTCAGAATCTTTTTTCTTATAGTTTTTTATACTATATTTGACACCCACAATCGATAATTAAAAGAATTTCAAGAATCTATTTTTTGAAACATCAATTTTTGTAAGAGTCCCCCCTTATGCTTTTTTCGCAAAAATATTTGAAAAAATTTAACTTTCAATAATGAATATATTTGAAATGTAGAATTGATATATAGGATAAACCATGAGCAAAATGGCCTCAAGCTTTACAATCGGTTCAGTTTTGACCAAGTTATGGGAGTTCAAAGTCTAGGAAGGGCATTTATATGGACTTTTTGCGTTTACAAGTCAATTTTTTTTGTCATTTTGGCATGATTTTTGACAGAAAAATGAAACACCTCAGAATCTTTTTTCTTATAGTTTTTTATACTATATTTGACACCCACAATCGATTAATAAAAGAATTTCAAAAATCTATTTTTTGAAAAATCAATTTTTGGAAGGGTCCCCCCTTATGCTTTTTCGCAAAAATATTTGAAAAAATTTAACTTTCAATAATGAAAAAATTTGAAATGTAGAATTGATATATAGGACAAACCATGAACAAAATGGCCTCAAGCTTGACAATCGGTTCAGTTTTGACCAAGTTATGGGAGTTCAAAGTCTAGGAAGGGCATTTATATGGACTTTTTGCGTTTACAAGTCAATTTTTTTTGTCATTTTGGCATGATTTTTGACAGAAAAATGAAACACCTCAGAATCTTTTTTCTTATAGTTTTTTATACTATATTTGACACCCACAATCGATTAATAAAAGAATTTCAAAAATCTATTTTTTGAAAAATCAATTTTTGGAAGGGTCCCCCCTTATGCTTTTTTCGTAAAAATATTTGAAAAAATTTAACTTTCAATAATGAATAAATTTGAAATGTAGAATTGATATATAGGACAAACCATGAACAAAATGGCCTCAAGCTTGACAATCGGTTCAGTTTTGACCAAGTTATGGGAGTTCACAGTCTAGGAAGGGCATTTATATGGACTTTTTGCGTTTACAAGTCAATTTTTTTTGTCATTTTGGCATGATTTTTGACAGAAAAATGAAACACCTCAGAATCTTTTTTCTTATAGTTTTTTATACTATATTTGACACCCACAATCGATAATTAAAAGAATTTCAAGAATCTATTTTTTGAAACATCAATTTTTGTAAGAGTCCCCCCTTATGCTTTTTTCGCAAAAATATTTGAAAAAATTTAACTTTCAATAATGAATATATTTGAAATGTAGAATTGATATATAGGATAAACCATGAGCAAAATGGCCTCAAGCTTTACAATCGGTTCAGTTTTGACCAAGTTATGGGAGTTCAAAGTCTAGGAAGGGCATTTATATGGACTTTTTGCGTTTACAAGTCAATTTTTTTTGTCATTTTGGCATGATTTTTGACAGAAAAATGAAACACCTCAGAATCTTTTTTCTTATAGTTTTTTATACTATATTTGACACCCACAATCGATTAATAAAAGAATTTCAAAAATCTATTTTTTGAAAAATCAATTTTTGGAAGGGTCCCCCCTTATGCTTTTTCGCAAAAATATTTGAAAAAATTTAACTTTCAATAATGAAAAAATTTGAAATGTAGAATTGATATATAGGACAAACCATGAACAAAATGGCCTCAAGCTTGACACTCGGTTCAGTTTTGACCAAGTTATGGGAGTTCAAAGTCTAGGAAGGGCATTTATATGGACTTTTTGCGTTTACAAGTCAATTTTTTTTGTCATTTTGGCATGATTTTTGACAGAAAAATTAAACACCTCAGAATCTTTTTATACCCTGATCCCATTAAAATTGGGAAAAAGGGGTATTATGGTTTTGTGCAAAAGTATGTAACAGGCATAAGGAAACATCTCCGACCCCATCAAGTATATATATTCTTGATCACTATCAATAGCCGAGTCGATTTAGCCCTGTCCGTCTGTCCGTCCGTCTGTCCGTCTGTATGAACGCACGTTTCTCAGAGACTACAAAAGCTAGAGACTTCATATTTGAAATATAAGTTCTCGTGGTGCCGGGACAAGACCAGTTTATCATTTTTTTTCGATATCTCGTCCCGTTCAAAAGTTATCGATAAATTTAGATTTCAGCCAAGTGTTTTTTGGGCATAACTTGAAAGTTATTAAAGCTATCAACTTTATATTTGAGTTTAAGTTACTGTTCTGCCGGCTCGATACAAACTCATCACTCATCATTTTTTCGATATCTCAATCCTTTCAAAAGTTATCGATAAATTAAGATTCCAGAACAGTGTTTTTAAGGTATAGCTTAAAAGCTATAAAATGTAGAGACACCAAAATTTGTACATATATTCTCCTTTAGCATACAAAGGTAAAATACTTTTCACTTTTTGGATACCCCTCCCCAATCTCACAGAAATTGAAAAATTTTAAAGGTATGACCTTCGGATTTTACATAGTTGCACATTTATATGCCATCTTTGTGTCCTACAAATTTCATTTTGATCAGACAATAAACAAAGAAGTTATTAACGATTCAATGTACCATAGTTTAAAGCCAAAGGAAGAAGAAGAATCAAAGCAAATGTATGAGGCGCGTAGCAAGCAGCTTTTGTATGTATATGTATGAATGCAGATAAATAACTTCCATGAATGTAAGACCTTGGATCAGGGTATCTCCTAGTCGGGCACTCTCGACTAGAGCACTCTTACTTGTTTTACACGGTTTTTTACACTGTTTTCTGGAACCAATCTAGCGTGTAAAAACAGAATAAGGTGTACAGGCATACGAACACAAATATCATATCGCATTTAACTGTACCTTCGCGTAGTGTAAATTTTAGTTATATTGTTCCCCCAGTCGCCTTCAAACCCAGCACCCTTCAATGTCGCTGGCATCTCCATGTATACGTGTGCATTTTTCCGTGCGCCTCTTATATCTTCTATGTTCTCCTGTCGAAGATATATTTTAAAATTACATAATTGCTTGTCGGTCATAATAACAATTTAAGTTTAAAATTATTGCTCATATTTAATATAGAGAAAATATCGAACTATCGAAATCCAAGTTAAAATAATAATGGGATTAAATTCTATTGCGTCTTTGGAGATGGACAATGATGCATATTTTTGAAATGCAATTATTTAAAAAGTCCCATACATAGCTCCAGTATCATTTTCGATCAAAATCCTGAAATGCAGAGTAGTGCGGACAGACTATTATATGAAAACAATCGCTGACGTGTAAATCGGTACGCATATACAGATACACGTGTATCGATGTCTATTGACATCACTAGTTTTTCGCATTGGCAAGTGTGAGCTGAGCAAACTATTCCCAAGAATCGTGCATTACATAGCATTGTGAATAACTTTGTGAATCTCTCTGAAATCACAAATCGTCGTACATTAACCAATCATATTAAACATGAATGAATGGGAAAGTTTCAGTTACACACATTGTGAAACCCTTCGCATTCAACATACATGGGCTATCGAAAACTTTACCGCTCTACGATAAATGAAATTAGACGTCGGCTTAACTTCAAAAAAGTTTATAGTCAAGAAAGATTTTGAGACCACTTTTTACTTGCATCTGAATCCGACAGGCTACAATTGTCCTCATGATTTGCAAGTACTTTTAAAACCGGTTTGTCTGACTAAGGATCGGGTTTACTCTTGTCTAGTTAAGATGTCTGTGCTTAACATAGCTTCAACTCCAAAGAAAAAGTATTTTCAATCACAATCTGAAGTGTGTCTTCAATTGGCATCGTATAAGGATTTATATAATGGTTCGAAAACGGTTCCACCCGACGATACACTTAAAATACACTGTGAGGTTTTTATTATGATGAAGCCTGTTTGCAGCGATGGATTGTTCAATTTGATCCCACAAAAATGCAATTTAGTCAACGATTTTGGCACTTTGCTCAATGCAAAGGAATTCAGTGATGTGACAATTGTGACAGGGGACGGCACAGAGATACTGGCTCACAAGAATATACTATCAGGTAAGAGAGAAAATACAATACCCAGGTAGAACTTGTATCTAACTTAATGTGTATCCACACAGCACGCAGCAAAGTCTTTGAGGCCATGTTTAAGCATCCAATGGAGGAAAATAAGAACAATTGTGTTATTATAAGCGATTTTAATAACAAGGTTGTTTACGAAATGTTGCACTTCATATACACGGGAGAAGCACCGAACTTGAAAGATATGACTGCAGATCTGCTGGCGGCTGCTGAAAAATACAATCTGGATAGGCTGAAGGGAATGTGCGTGATAGATTTGAGAGTCAATCTTTCGATTGAAACGGCACCCATGACTCTCAAGTTAGCTGATCTTTATAATGTGGAAGAACTTAAAGCACATTCAGTGCAATTCATTAAAAATCATATTGAAAGCGTAGTTAAGACGCAAAACTGGAAGAATACCAGTTCAACTGATAAAAAGATAATACTTTATTTAGTTTTTGAAACAGCTCGACTTCAATTTGATGAAAAGTTGGAAATAGATTTAAATAATTAATTAACTCAATGTATTACCCTTTTATATATAAATATATATATTTGATTTCAAACTGGATGACAAATCTAAAACTCACTTTTTTAACTAATCCTTGAGGTAGCTTTCTCAGTAATATACCGTTAAACGTTGGTGACTTCAGATTTAAAGCAGGGAAATATATTCATAGATTTGATAGATTTTCCCTCCATTATGTAGGCGTGCCAAAAATTCAATACAGATTAAACTTTTGTAAAAGTTAAGAATATGCCGCCGCTCTTGACCAGCGTCATCATGGATGCGTAATCCACCATGATGACGAGATGCATCATGGCACCACCATAGCCTTGATGTGGCTAAAATTGCTCCTTTCCCCTTTCGGCCGATCCGATGTCAGCACAGACGATCATCAAACACTCAGTTCGCGGCACACAGACCTCGAACTGGGGTCTCTCGCCTGGGGACTTGCACATCCTTCGGGGTTGCCATATGCTTTGCTGTCAGCGGGGATGAACGTTCGAACGGTCGAAGCAAAGCCGAGCATGATACCACCGGTCATCTGACTGAAGGATGGCGCTGTCAACTCTGAATGAGTACTCTTCGGCTTCTTTGACAAACATCGCTCCGGCGGGAGGCCCGTTTGCAGCATCAATTGCAGCCTCACATGTTGCCTTGAACAATTGCGGTTTAGGGCTTCAGCTGCAACTGGTGAGTCTGAGTACCTTCAGTCGAAAGACGAGACCTCTGAGAGGTCACACTGGATGCGTTCTCAGCTTCGGCTCACAAGGTTTCGGCTTCAGAGTCAGGAGCCACTACTGGAGGGAAAAGTAGCGCATTCCAACCCAGTTACCAAGGGGGTTGGTGGCGGATCCGGATCCTCTACTACAATGGGACCCACAATACCATGCGGTAGGACCACAAGTGCAGGCTAGTTCCTGTGGAGATGCTGCTGCTGCTGGTGATTTATTATTAAGATGAACGGGAAGCGAGTTCACCCGTGGCATAGCCCGTCTACCTCGGCAAGGTATCCAGAGTTCGCATACTAGCGATCAAACACCCTCTCGGCCATGGTTCCTTGGGCATAAGCTTTTTCACCTTGGCTTGGGTAATTTAGAAATAAGACTACGAATAGTCAGCACCCTTGACAGAGACATGACCGTGCCAAGGTCCTGCTTCCAGCCGTAGAGTATAGTCACAGTACCAAACACTAGTTACACGTTGATCCCCTTGTATACCCAGATCTGATTCGGATCGAGCTCTGCATTTAGAATTGCCTCAGTCTGCGGTACCCGCTGGTACCCGCTACCTGTACAATAACTGTTAACCGTAACATAACTGAAATACTTTACTTCTTACCGTAACCGTACCCGAAATTTGACTAATTGCTAACTTTTCCAGATTGTTGGTGCCACAACAACCTACCTGATCATCCTGATACAATTCCACATGAGCGAGAGCAGCCTTAGCAGCGGTTCGGCGGACGGATAAGTTTCAAATTTTGGATGACTCACCTTTAAATTTGATTCATGAAACTGGTTCTGATACCAATGGTGAATAATTTACATACGTAAAAAAGTTTCATTAATTATGTTTAGAAACTTGTAATCTACAAATTGTACAATAAACAAATCACGAAATTGTCGCTTTAGGGTCCGCGAAATAAGTGAGTTAAACACCAGAACTAATGGCATAGCAACGGAACCATATGTAACAAAAAATTTAAAAAAATAATTATTTAAAGTTGTAAACAAAATTCAGTGCTGTTTTAGCCATAAAAAAACGTAAGTATTATATAAACAAGTAGGAGTGGTCTAGTCGAGAATGCCCAACTGGGAGATACCCTGAACCCAGCCTTAACGTTCATTCATAATTATTTATCTGCATTCATACAAAAAACACACACACAATCACACGCTGCAAGAGTGCAAGTAATGCAATCTTCTTTCAATGGCCCCATACTATGATACATTTAATATTAAATAACTTCTTTGTTTATTGCTCGATTGTAATTTGTTGAACTTAAAGATGGCATTTGAATGCCGAAATATACCAATTCGGAAGGTCATACCTCCAAAGCTAGATGATCGGGGGAGGCATCCTAAAACATATATTCTCTAATTCTGTAGAGAATATACATACCAAATTTTTGCACAATGCAATTATACCCTTTTTAACAATTTGTAATGGGTTCAGGGTATAATTAGTCAACTTATAGATTGTATTGTTTGCACAAATAATTGCTTTTCATAATAATTAAATTTCTTTAAAATCGTGTGGTACGTTCCAGGGTCGTCTCTTCACAGGGACCTCATTGTGGAGACAGTGGAGAAACAGATCGCCCGCTAATCGGCGACCTATTCCGATAGGATGCTTAGACACTGAGGAGGCGTAACGTCTGGGTTAGTCCGCCAGTAAAAAGAAGCGGGACCTGAGCAGTTATTGTTTATGTTGTTGTTATGTTTATGTTATCGTTTTTGTTATTCTTAACTTTTTTTTATTAAGTGTCAACAATCTGATTTAGTCGGTGTCGGTGATAATAGTTAGACAAATTATTAGTCAAAGGGTTTAGTAAACATTGTTTCTGTTCAATAAATAATAAAAAATAAAATATTCAATTTTGTAATAAAGTTATCTATAACTCCAAATCAAGTTCCATATTTTAATAAATTGAATTTTAGAGGAGAAAAAGCTTTTTGGTACTTGTATTTTTGAAATTTTTGTTGCAAAATAAATACAATTAACTATTTTTGAAGATACTGGCACTTATGTAAGGGTATTTTTTTTCAGAAATCCTAAATAAAGCGTTTTCCGTTAGCTCGAAAACGGACTCCGAAAAATGTTGTGAATTTTTCTGTTTTAGCGACCGATTTTACATAATAAATTCACATTGGCTGTTCTGCATACATTTTTCTGTTGCATGGTGTAATTAACTCTGAATCTCCTAGTCAGTCACTTCCGACTAAAACCGTATTCTTTCTATAACATATTTATTGAGCCATTCGTCGTGATAAGAAATGTATATATCAGAAACACGTGATACAAGAATAATTTGTATATCTGCAATGTTATAAATTTAGTTTATTAACTATCAAAATACAAACACATGATAGGTTTCCAATTGCATAAAGTTAAAACACAAACTGTTTTGAATTTTTATGGCCTGTATTAGCATTTGCATTTCTGTGGTATTACTTTAAATCGATAAAAACAATTCTTGTGCATTGTATTATACTATTCAGGTATGGAACCTGGTGGAGTCAGTGCTCTTATGCTGGGTCAACGAGTGGGCGTCTTGCCTAAGCCTTCGGCTGCACGCAGCGTGTATTCTCGGGCAGATCGCAGATGCCCTTCAGCGCATTGAAGTACTTCTCGCCGCAGCTAACCTGGAGGGGCTTGCCGTAGCGACAGATATAGTAGTCGCTACAGCTGGTCAAGGAGGCCAGCATAAAACCGTCGGGCTTGCTGTGGCACACGTAGCTCGTGTACACGTCCATGCTCAATTCGTTCGATGGCGAAGCCATTTGCATTGGCTTGGCCAGTGTCTCGGCCATCAGGTTGTGGAACGGTCTGCCAGCTGGCCTCACATGAACCGATGCAGCACTCACTTTGGCGCCAGATGATCCAGAAGGACAAATGGTTGTTGTGCATGGAGTTGTTGTGCATTCAGTTGTTGTGCAGGGAGTAGTAGTGCAGGGAGTTGTTGTACATGTGGTTGTTGTTGGTGATGAACAGGTGGTTGTGGTTGGCGTTGTACTTTTGGTTGTTGTTGGTGTTGTACAGGTGGTTGTTGTTGGTGTTGTACAGGTAGTTGTTGTTGGTGATGAACAGGTGGTTGTGGTTGGCGTTGTACTTTTGGTTGTTGTTGGTGTTGTACTTTTGGTTGTTGTTGGTGTTGTACAGGTGGTTGTCGTTGGTGTGGTACAGGTAGTTGTTGTTGGTGATGAACAGGTGGTTGTGGTTGGCGTTGTACTTTTGGTTGTTGTTGGTGTTGTACTTTTGGTTGTTGTTGGTGTTGTACAGGTGGTTGTTGTTGGTGTGGTACAGGTGGTTGTTGTTGGTGATGAACAGGTGGTTGTGGTTGGCGTTGTACTTTTGGTTGTTGTTGGTGTTGTACTTTTCGTTGTTGTTGGTGTTGTACAGGTGGTTGTTGTTGATGTTGTACATGTGGTTGTTGTTGGTGTAGTACATGTGGTTGTTGTCGGTGTTGTGCATGTGGTTGTTGTTGGCGTTGTGCAGGTGGTTGTTGTTAGTGTTGTACAGGTAGTTGTTGTTGGCGTTGTACTTTTGGTTGTTGTTGTACAGGTGGTTGTTGTTGGTGTAGTACAAGTGGTTGTTGTCGGTGTTGTGCATGTGGTTGTTGTTGGTGATGAACAGGTGGTTGTGGTTGGCGTTGTACTTTTGGTTGTTGTTGGTGTTGTACAGGTGGTTGTTGTTAGTGTTGTACATGTGGTTGTTGTTGGCGTTGTACTTTTGGTTGTTGTTGTTGTTGTACAGGTAGTTGTTGTTGGTGTAGTACAAGTGGTTGTTGTTAGTGTTGTACATGTGGTTGTTGTTGGCGTTGTACTTTTGGTTGTTGTTGTTGTTGTTGTTGTTGTACAGGTGGTTGTTGTTGGTGTAGTACAAGTGGTTGTTGTCGGTGTTGTGCATGTGGTTGTTGTTGGTGATGAACAGGTGGTTGTGGTTGGCGTTGTACTTTTGGTTGTGGTTGGTGTTGTACAGGTGGTTGTAGTTAGTGTTGTACATGTGGTTGTTGTTGGCGTTGTACTTTTGGTTGTTGTTGTTGTTGTACAGGTGGTTGTTGTTGGTGTAGTACAAGTGGTTGTTGTCGGTGTTGTGCATGTGGTTGTTGTTGGTGATGAACAGGTGGTTGTGGTTGGCGTTGTACTTTTGGTTGTGGTTGGCGTTGTACTTTTGGTTGTAGTTAGTGTTGTACATGTGGTTGTTGTTGGCGTTGTACTTTTGGTTGTTGTTGTTGTTGTACAGGTGGTTGTTGTTGGTGTAGTACAAGTGGTTGTTGTCGGTGTTGTGCATGTGGTTGTTGTTGGTGATGAACAGGTGGTTGTGGTTGGCGTTGTACTTTTGGTTGTTGTTGGTGTTGTACAGGTGGTTGTTGTTGGTGTTGTGCATGTGGTTGTTGTTGGCGTTGTGCAAGTGGTTGTTGTCGGTGTTGTGCATGTGGTTGTTGTTAGTGTTGTACAGGTGGTAGTTTTAAGTGTTGTACATGTGGTGGTCACCGGTGAAATGCAAGTGGTGGTCACCGGTGATATACAAGTGGTGGTCACGGGCGGGATGCAAGTGGTGGTTATTGGTTCTGCACAAGGCACCGCGGCAGTACCAGAGATGCCACCAATTGCGGCTGTAGCTGATGTTTGCATCACCTCAACGCATCCAGTGTTGTAGTTGACACAGCCCTGAACCTTGGGGTCGAAGAAACGGGAGCAAGCGGTCTCCATGGCGGCACCATTCTGACACTCGTAGTACTTGGAGCAGCTGCCGGGGACCAGAGCACGGAATCCATTAGACTTGTTTACGCAGACAAAGCGGCGATACAGTTGGTTGTTGACGGCTGTAACCGAGGGCCTAATGTTGGCCGCACTAGTGGTGGCTACCAGAAGAGCCAGGCAGGCAAGGACTGCAAGAGGGTAGAGGGGTTAAGGGTTTAGAGTTAGTCCTTGCTGGTACTAAAACCGGTCGCCATTTAATACCGTAATGAGCTCTCATCTTCAATGGGCTGAGAGCGGTGCAGCTATTCCTGATGTATTTGAATCAGAAAACTTGGTACAATGAATTGTACAAAGAGCTTTACTCAAATGACAATGTAGCCAGTGGCAGTTGCTTTTATATGGTAACGCCAGTGGGCCGATACACATCTGGAGTACATTTGATTTGTTTCGAGGTGCCTTATCAGCATGTCCATTAGATAGATGTCTGATAGACTGATGCCTTTCGTTGTTACCTTGATATTGACTGCTGCTCGGGATGCTGTGCGGTACGTGTTTGTCTGTTTTTGATGTCTTGATGTATTGATGTCTTGATGTCTGATCTAGTGTCATGCATATCTTATCTACATATACCACTGACTGCTTCTGCTAAATGATGACTTCTTTTTTTCAATTTGTTTAATTGGTCGGGGTCGGAATTTCATAAACGGAACTTGACAACAACAATGTTGATTCTTCCTTCCTTTGACTCCAAATACTAATTAACATCAATTCAGACTACACCAAATGCCATCACAGTGTCATCCACATTACTGGACCAACATTTGCATTAATATTGCAATAACCACCAACAATGCAATTCATCTATCTACACACATATATACATTTGTGTGTTCCTCTGTGTGTCCATCTCTCTCACTCTCTCACGCACTCTTACTCTTTATCTGTATCTCTCTAACTCTCGCTCTGTGTGCGTGTGGTCAGCGCTTGGTGACGTTAATTTATCAAAGGAATTTACAATTGTTTAATTAATTAGCTGCTTACCACACACACACACTTACACACACACACACACACACACACACTTGCCAACACACAAAGTAGCGAACATCTGAGAAATGCAATTGGAATTGAACATATTTGCTGTCATTATCACAATTAAGTTATGGTCAGCATTATCCTTTATCCTTTCAGCATCCAGCCTGATGTACGCTCATTCTTTGCATTCACGACTGACTTTATCAATTCTTATGTAAGTAGAAAGGCAATTATTTATTATTTGTTTATTTTATTTTTCATACTTTGATAGAGCTAGATAAACATAGAACTAAGATGGCCTTTGGCTCGTGTCAACAAATTTAGTATTTGAAACATTATTAATAACAATAGCTTTGAAGTTTATATATCAAGTATATAATTCATTTACATATGATAAATATGAGCTTGTTGCTATTTATTAATTTCAAGGCGCTTATTAACTAAAGCCCTATATAATATATATATATATATATATGTGCAGTTTTGGTATTGTTTTTTAAGATAGAATTTATATTTTTTTCTTTGTATATATTAAATTGATTTAAGAATTTTAATATTTGTTTTGTATTTTTTTACTTAGGTCGCAAATGAGTGTGATCGGGTTTCTAGTCTGTTTTTTTCATCAAATTTTTATAAAAATCTGACGACTTAAAGTGTGGGTGTGCTTATTAATTATTTTTTTCGCGGCAGCTATTTAGCGGCAGTCCGTTGTACAAATTCGATTCCCTGACTTTTCATTGATAAAATTGTCTAAACATGTTGCAGCATATGTTTTTGCGTATTTTCTGGAATCCTCACGATAGCAATCAATGAAGCTGATGTAGTATGTTAGATGCGATACGTAGTAGTTTCCAATTACAATCAAATTGATAAGAAATCGTACTACGAGCAGTAGGCATTGTTTTCACGAATATACCAGAACGTTGTCACTTCCGTGACGAGAGCCCTGGCCTATGGCATTTTTCATGCCACATCAAAAACAATAATCAAAGACGACGCTTGATTACCATCTAGTCGGCTTCAACCGGAAGCGTTTCACGTGCTCAACGAAAATTGAGTAAATACGTATATATGTGTGCAGACTCTAACACATTGTATGAATAAAACCTTTTTAGGGTTTTTTTTTTAAAGGGTATTCACTCTTCAAGAAGCCGTTTATACAATTAGCTTCCTTATATTTGTGTTCATTGAAATTGTATTAACTTATTGACAGATCGGAAAAACTCAGAAATTAAATCTTTTCTTTTGCAATTTATATTATTCTTAAAAATATGGTGAATTTTTAAGTTACGATTACAGAGAGTGCCCGACTAGCAGTTACCGTGAATCCAGCCCTAACCTTCATTCATAATTATTTATCTGCATTCAAACATAGAAACACACACGCATACAAAGACACGCTGCGCGCTTGATGCAATTGATATGCTTCTTCTTTTTCCATTGGCACCATACCATGTTACATTGAATGCATGGAGTACATAAGGGTGATACTTTAATGTGTGAGAATGCAAAACCGGAAGGTCATACTTCAAAAACTCTTGTTTTTCGATTTTTGGGCGATGAAGGTATCCAAAAATATATTTCTGTGCGATATACGAAAATATGCATACCGCATTTTGTGCCTCTAGATCTTATGTCCAAAAATAATGCGCTAAAATGAAATTAACTTGAACTGAATCGGCTATGCGAGAACTTATATTCCAAATAAGAAGTCTCTAGCTCTTGTAGTCTCTGAGATCGACTCGGCTATTGATTGTGATCCAGAATATATACACTCTATGGGGTCGGAGAAGCTTCCTTATGCCTGTTATATACTTTTGCACAACTTCATATCATTTTTTTCGATTATTCGATTTAAGTTTCTTGTTAATCAATACATTTGATTTTTGTAAGAAAAAAAAAGTGTTTAAAGATATGATTCATTATTAGTTGAGTAATCGCAAGTTATTGATGCTTACTATTTATTTTGCTTTTAATTTATTTCTATATTTATTTTAAAAACATATTTTCGGACTAACTTGATTTCAACCAACTTAAAGTTAATTATTTGATTAGAGTGAACTATTTTAGACTATTTACAATTTTCTACCAATATATTCAGAATTTCCCGCCGCTTACACGAACTGATATCAATATCTAAACCCCAAAGTACATGAAAATTAATTTTAAATTAGAATTCAATTTGAAATAAGTATAAATGGGATACGAGAAATTATCAAACAAACATTAAGCGTGGCCACCAATAGCAGCAACAAATACCATGCCACAACGACAACGACAACAACTTGTTAGCCCATAAAAAGTGTTTGCTATTACCGGCAATTACATTAAAATCAGTCAGAACAACAACAACAAAAGCAACAGCAACAACATAATACATATAATAAAACATTTCAACGAAATTGAATTGAATTTCTGTAACGACAACCCTTTCAAGGTGGTCGGCCTGAAGGTGGGTTGGGGTGGTGTGGGTGGTGTGGGGTGGTGCGGTGTGGGGCGGGTCGAGTGCGCTGGTTTTTTGGGTAACCCAACTGAAGGCAACAACTGTGCAAACATTTTGGGTCAACATTTTTTGATATTGGTCACCGCCTGCAGCGCATTAGCCAACACTGTGAAGTAGGAACGAGGAAGAGAGAGGGAATGTGGGTTTATTTGTGATCAAAATCAATACTTTAAATTTTGTATCTGCTTTCTGCTTGGTGCGCTTATTTATGCGACTTTATTTTACAGTTGACTAAATGCATAGCATAGCACAAAAACGAGATGAAGAAAAAGAGAAACAAAAGAAATCACTTAACCCTTGAGCGACCCCGACACATGCGAAATTGACTTGAATTATCGAATTTCGTATGGGTTCGGCAACTGAGCATGGGCATGGGCATGGTCACGGGGGGGCATGGTCTTTTAAGCGACCCTTTTATCAAACTTGAACTCAAGTTCAGGCATCGGCATAAGTAGAAACAAGTATGTATGTGTTGACAATCATAGATTCGCGACTTTAAACTACCGTATACATTGTATTTGTATAAGAAAATGAGATATAAAGCGTATAATATGTTACAAAATGAATTGAAAATGAAAACCAAACTAACAATAGAAAAGGTATGCATATAAAAAGATTGTTTCTTTAAGTTATTCAATATAACGAGATGTCACATTTTTAGTCTAGCTAATTTAATTAAAAAGCTAAAAAAGCCAAATTATATTGCGTTCTTAAAATGAAAATAATATACCCCATGACGGCGTTTCTAGTATACCCTAACAGGGAAAGAGCAGCGACGGGCACACATGACGCGTAGTCGAGGGAAACGAGGGAATCAAACGGAATATAAATCAGTTTAATGATTTTTATGCCAGCAAAAACAAAAAGCACAAGGAAAACCGAGAAACAGCGAGACAGCGAAACAGAGAGGGTGACAGAGAGGAAGAAGTAGAGCGTGGGCTGTGTTTGCATTGCTTTGCTTTGCTTGCCGCCGGAAGCGGAAGTTGGCGAAGTGTGCGAAAAAAAAAAGAAGAAACGGACAACGCAGGCTGCTTTAAAAGTTGTTGGCATTCAATTTAAGGCATCGCTGCCTTAAAGCCTCAGCCTGAAACTGTAGCCTGCAATTTCCATATAAATATACAAAATGTGATTTTGCGTATGCAACACTCGTGCAAATTAAGTTCAATTGAATTTGCAACAGCTGAGCAATGAAACTCGACAGCTGAGTTGTCAGAGCAATTGAATTACGAGTTTCTCATTGATTTTCCATAACTGGAAGCCATGATTGCAAAGTATTTAAGTTCGCATATCTCGCTGAAATCCTTTAAAGTGAAATTCCTTTCGCATTGCACACCTGCCAGCAATCTGAGCTGCCAAGCTGCCGAGCTGTAGTTGCCATATCTCAACGTTTAATTAATGCCACTGACATTTGTCAAGTTGAATTTCATAATTTGCGCTTCAAACCCCAGCCTACCAGCAGCCAGCGATTCTCCAAACCGGCGACGTCAGCATGCCACCTGCTATGACAGTGCTACCTCCACCCCCCAAAGAGCCCAACACCAGCTCCAGCCCCAGCCCCAAGCCCAACTCTAACTCCATTGGACTGCCAACATTAGTTTCAATAATAAATTAACCTGTAACTCAAACTCGGCTGCTTATCTTGCCATAAGTCAGTCCAAGTCAGTCCAATGCCTTTTGCACTCCACTGAGTCGCGTACGCAGCGCAAAATTTAGTTAGCAGAGTGCACTCGACTGTGTGTGTGTGTGTGTGTGTGTGTATGTGTGTGTGTGTATGGTGTATGTTTTGTGTGGGTGTTGTGTGTATCTGGCATGCAAGTAAATTTATTTGAGCACAAGACAAACTCATGCGTTGTCTCAGTGCCATCTTCCGGCTCTGGCTCTGGCTCCGGCTCCGGCTCCGTCTGTCAGGTCGGCCAGGTAGTCTCCAGCCAAGACTCAAGATGCAAGAGCACAAGTTTCGCCAACATGTGCTTAGTTTTTGCTTTCTTTTCAATTATTTATCAGGTTGCCAGCAACGAGTTTAGTAAATGCATGCGAAACAACAATGCCAAGCACGCATATTATCAGGGACTGATAAATTCACTGTGTAGGTTTACAACACAAAGTGAACTACATATATTTACATACATATACATATACATATACATACACAAGTATGTCATCGCTTAAGTGAAAATGGAAATCTTGAAATGGAGCATTTAAAAACTTTGAACTAATACTAAAAACATAAATGCTTTTTTGTTTTCAATTAACATAATATTTAATTAACATATTTCGTATAAATTAACAAAAGATTAACATATTTGATAATTTTGAATTTAATTCCATATCAATTATAATATTTGATCAATAAAAGCTTAAGATAAACGCACAATAAATAAATGAATCATATGCAAAATTAATAGGATGCTGGATATCACCACGTTATCAATTAAATAACAATAATTATAAACATTAATTAAAAAATTCATAATAATTATTATAACTCAGTAATTTTTCGAAAAATTAAAAGTTGTTAAATGTATAAGACATTTGTAAATATGTAAAATAAATGACGTTGAAAAATGTATCTCTTTTGCATATTTCGATTATTAGTTGTTTTACAATATATTGTTGTTGTCCAAATCCCTATAAAAATACATAGTTAATTTATTTCTTCTCTAATTGCAATATTTAGTTCTGAGCTGTGACTACAGATGACAGAAGATAGCTGTTAGATGTTATCTACGTGAATCATCATGAAATTCCCATGCGTTCCATTAGATGTTGCACAAGATGTTTTGGTCTAGCCACGTCCACTTCCTGGAGCCATACTGTTTTAGAGCCAGAGCATCCAAATTTAGCAGATAAATTAGGGATAAGGTCAAGCCACGCATACCAAGGACCCATCGACCTGTTTGCAGTTGTTTTTTAAATGGTATCTGTTACGTCCCACTGTAACGTTATTAATTATTAAAAAGTAGATTTATATGTTAATATATTGTGGAGTAAATACTTATGAGACTTTTCATACCCGGAAAACCACTTTCGCTTCACATGTTTCGCCATCTTTTGAGTTTTTGGTTAGCTCTTTGCAAAATGAGCTGTATTCATTTTTGGCATTTTATGATTTATGCCATGTACGATAACCATATAAACGTATTTTTATCATTCGCCCGAGTCATCAACATTTGCGACTCACAAAGCAAATCCCTTTACAATACATACTACTCACAAAAACTTTAACGCTGCAGCTCCAGCTCCATAAAGGACCCCATCGAATGCCTGAACACACGAACACATAAAAATGGCAAGCAAACGTGCTCATATATTGTATATGTATATGGATGTGTATATGTATGTGTAGTGTGTGTGTGTATCTGTGTGTAAAAAGTAACGCTGAAATAAAAATAACTGAAATATGCACACACGCACACCTTTACGAGTGCTGAAGGAGTAAAAATGTAACGGCGAAAATGTACAGGAAAATTTACACGCTAAATGCGTCCCAAAAGAGAGCAAGCCAAAGTCATTAAATGTTGGCCAGGTGGATGTGAATGAGGCGACTGTAGGCCCAAAAAGGTTTTACATGTCATTGCGGCCTGCCACACACACACACACACACACAAAAGCACGCATACACTTAAAGAGCCACGCAATCCGAAAGAGCGACCCAGAAATTGACATAAATACATAATGAGCAACAATTTCATGTGCTGCAGCCCCCCGCACCACGTTGGGCCCTGCAACAAACTTGTTGTGGGCGTGGCCAAGGTGCGTGTGTGTTTTAAGGCTAAAAAAGCGTAAACTCTTACTTTAATTTCCCGCCGGAATTGGCCCAAGAAAACGCCAGTCAAGACTGCGAGCTGTCAACGTTTTGCCACAGCGCCTAGTTGTACGCAATTAATGTTGTTATCCGAGAAACTACTTAGACGGAAGCGTAGCTGACTCTTAACTCTTAACTATTAAATACCCTTTTCGCTACTCTCAATGGGGTTACAAGAAACTTGAGAATACTTTTGTTCGATTGAAAAATATGTGATAGTATACTATATTTATTTGCAAGTAAAATGCAACAGTTGTCGTATGCAATGACATAGTTAACATGCCCGTTAGCTTGATTATGTACAAAAGCCAAAGAAAAGACTTTGCCTGGTCTGCTCTAATATTAAGGCCAAATGGTTGGCTGGCAGAGTTCACACGAAGCGCAGAATTCTCGTGAGACATTTTCAATTATTTATTATTTATGCTCGGTAGAAGGAGGGTGGGAAACGGAGAATGTAGGAGTAGTGGAGTGATGCATCTTGGCGAACACTAGCCATATGTGCCGTGCCGTGTCGTGTCGAGACTGGTCCTGTCAGTTGACAAATTTGCGCCGTGTCCTGGCGAGCTTTAATGTGGTCGAGGCCAAAGTAGCAAAGCGAGCAACGTGCAAATTTCGTTAAGAAAATTATTTACATTTGCAAATTTAATGAGCTTTGTTTGGGAGCGTTAAGGCAACTCTCCAAAGGCTGCATATTTAATGTAATGCAGTGTGTGTAGGTAGCGGGTGGCGGGTGGCAGGTGGCACCACCTACTTTTTGGGGCGCCTCTATCTGAACCATTCCACCTCTGAACCTGGCAGTCTACATGTCTTGCTTTCTGTACTCCACGTGTCGTACTTTTTAACCGTATTAAATTACATCCCTGTTGGCGTTTATTAATGGCGCAAACTTTTAATGAGAATGTGCATATTTAATTGCAAAGCCAAGAGAGCGAGATGCCATTAGAATGCTAGTGTGTGTGTGTGTGTGTGTGTGTGTGTGAGAGAGGCAGCGAGTAAGCGCGACTTAATTTTCAGAGCTGTTGCTATACTGGCAACCGCTAAGACTCCTTTTTTTTGTCGGCCATTTCCACACACTCTCTCTCTCTCTCTCTCTCTCTCTCTCTCTCTCTCTCTCTTTCTGTCTGTCTCTCTGTGTCTCTCTCTGAAGCCATATATGCTAACCTAGTGGAGAAGGGATCTGGGAGTGCTACTTAGCGGCAACATCATCAGCATTAATGTGCCCAGGTCGTCATCCTAATCAGCGTCAGGATTGCGCCACGCAAATTGTCCGTTTGTTCTTGTTGTTGTTCTTCTTCTTCTTCTTGTTATTGTTGTTTGGCAGCTAACATTTAAAATGTGTACTAATTTTAGGACGTGCATTAAAAGCTAGTCGACTGTCTTGAAAGCGTTAACATGTATTCGCCTGTATTCGAAATGGCTTTAAAGGAGTTTTCAAATTGCATACTTTTAGAAAACTAAGCTCCTTGAAAAAGGGAGCTGAAGAGATAATTGTAACTTTTGGTATGATTTGACATGCTAGGTATAAATACTTATGAACTTATGAACTTATTGGCTGCCTGCGATCAAAAGGCAAAGTTCATCACTAAAAGCTGCAATGAAGAAAAGAGAAACGGAAAGTCCTTGAACTTCTTTGCAATCTGTTGCACTCCATGGCAAAACTCTATTTGATGGCATTCGGAATATAATTAGTTAAAATCAAGTACAATTACTATAGTGGAGACTTATCTACCAGACCATACCCTGTTTTACAGAAAAAGTTTATTCTATAGTTTGCTTACTTGTATAATTGATAATCATCAGTCCAAGAAAGCCTACACTATATGTATGTGTATGTAATAAATTTATATGTTATCCCTTCCCAGCCTAATGCTGATTCATCAGCACAAGCTGGTGTATGAACGTTTCAAATTTCACCGTGCTGAGTGTTTTTATATCTGACGTTGGAAAATCGAATTTTAATGTTTCTTTTGTTTTCTTTTTTATTTAAGTGATATTTTTTCATCCTTTTCTGGATAGATCAGCAGATGGCCATTTCCTCGGCTCTAAAGTTATTATACGAGAAATCTATATATTATTTTTGATGTCTAGTATCTTAAAAAGACTGCCGCGGATGAATTGATCAATTAGTTGATACCTCCCTTGGGATCTAAAATCCAAGCTACAATACGACTTTCAAACATTTTCAATGGCTACTGGGTATACATAAGTATGCAATCAACTGTCAGAAATGCCATGCCATTAAGTATTTATGAAAAAATTGAATTGCGAAAATAATTTTAATTAAATTCATTGCTGGTTCATCATATGGTGTGTGGGAAACAGCAACGCTACAAATATTTGCTTGTGTGCAAAGTTTTGCAGCTAATCTGGCTAAAAGTGCGGGCAATAGAAAATGCAAAAAGTCGAAAATATTCGGTTAGTCTATTCTAGTGAAATGCAAAACTGAAACGAAATATCATTGAACACGGACCGCTATCAAAATGAGCAGGCAAACTGAATACTGAATACCGAGGAAGTTGAAACCAGGCAAACAATTAATATAGCTGCGGGCCAGAATTTTGCGTTCAGTTTGTTGCCATTTTTGTAGTATTGGATGGTAGCCCACATAAATTGAAAAAGAAAATATAGTAAAATGCTGGCATACCGGATGTCAGAGGCGCCAATAGAGCTCCATTTCCGTTTGTCGGGCAAAAAACATTGCATACATGAACATATGCACATTCACGGCGTATACGTAATATTTCGGCTACCCTTACAATAAACTGGTGAGCAGTGGGCCTTGGTGTTGGAGTTGGAGTTGGAGTCGGGCTGTTGGGGGTCATGCGTTTGGTTTTTGGCTGGCTCTCATAACACCAAACCGAAATTGTCAAATAAATGTATTCAAAAAATGTCGACGTCTCGCCCTGCTGCAAAGCATGCAATGGTAATGGACTTTTAATGTTTGTATTTTTGCGTATGCTCGCTAAGTAAGTTGAGAGGCGTCATACGAGTAGAAGCGACGGGGTTTGCATGTGGAAACAGTAGCTGCGACACGCTCTGCAATATTTTGGTACTTTATTAATATAAATTGTCGGTTAATGGTTCCGGAACTTGGCTTGTTTGTGTAATTGAAGCTAGCAAATAAACTTAGATGCACCCTCGAATATGTAAATTAAGAAATGTAAGCTAAAAACATTATAGTTTCAAATTAGGAGCACATAATAATCCTCTGTTATCTAGTAGGGAGCGCTCGACTAGGACATACCCTGTACCCAACCCTAACATACATTCATAGTTACTTATAAACATAGCAAAAACTCAAACACATTTAGCCACAATAGCAAGACAGATATGAACTAAGAGTCCCACTATTTACCTACCTACCTCGAAGATGTTCAAACATTAATGGAAAAATATGTTTTTATACGACTGTTAATCGATCCCGTATACCTGTGTGTGAACCAGCTTCTGATTAAGTTTAAGTAATAGAAGACAATACAATTCTAAACAAAATAATGCTTGCTTGATATCCTTTAAATTGTGGCTGAAGTGCAATCGTAAATTAATTGTTGAGTAATTGATCAGATGAAACAAACTTGATTTTGTGTAACTAGCTTATATAGTAGTCTCTGAGATCGAAGTGTCTGTATAGACAGACGCACAGACAGGTAATGTGAAATGACTAGATAATTTTAGATCATTTGGACGTCTTCATAATACCCTCTCTACTAACTTTTCACTGAAAATATTGATTAATTTGCACTCAGCCTTAAATCATGGAAATGGAAATAACTTCTGGGTTTGTTTTTCAGTCTTGCTATTATTATTTGCTCGGTTAATTTAACTGAAAGCAATAATTTCATTTTGTATGTTTTAAGGCTTGTAGACGGGAATCAATATATATTTATATTATATAAACATCCCTCGAGGTATTACTTAAATATTTAAAATTTTTTATTAAGAGTTTAAAAAATATATTTCATTATCTTTTATCAATATTATCTATTTATATATTTTATATGCAGCTGAATTCACAATGAACTTACACAAAACTTCATCTTTTCATATATTGCTGCCTTAAGTTTCGTTATGTGTGCGATCATAGCTGGAAGGCAATGCCCTGGCAGGATACTGCAACATACTCATATCACAGACCACAAGGATTGGTTGGACCAACTGTCTGGACTGTCTGCGCATTCAACTCTGACTGTCTGAGGTCTGAGTGACTCCTGCAAGCGACTCTGACGTCTCCTGCCGTTCCTGCCGTTTGCCATTTGCCCGTCTGCCCGTCTGCTGCCCCTGTGGACGGGCTTAATAAATGGCTGACATTTAAAGCGCATTCCCCCTTTCAGCGCCAGCCTGATGGCTGACGTTTTTCTGAGCTTTTGTTTCACATTATAACGTTACATTCCCAGGCTGCAACTCCCACACATAGACACGCTCTCTCTCTCTCTATATCTCTATGTCCCATTAGTTCTTTCTCTGTCAGGCATCAAGCCGTTTAAAAATAATTTCGCTTGCTTCCGGTCGCTGGCTGCGCTTTGACTTCCAGCCAAAAAGTGTGCTCATATATTTGCTTCTAGTCGCCTGTTAATAACCAAACACGCAGAAAAAGAATATCGAAAACTCCCTCGATCCTCCCTCGAAAGCAAGCCCGAATCCAATCCTTCGTCCACATCCAGGGGCTGTCCACGCAGTTACAAATGTTGCATACTCCATGGCGGGAATTGGGGATTTCGAGCCGCATTTCTTTTATTTATTGGTTGACGCGACGCGGTCTCTCGGTTATATATCGCATCTATATGTATTCCCCACCCGTCTCATATCCGCTTGTATGGTCGCATTTCCGTTTCAACTTTTTTGGCCGCTCATGAAAAATGGTAAGCGTATAGCAACAACAAAGAGAAAACAACAAAAAATTGGCCATCCATATGAAGGCCTGCCTGGAAGAACTCTCGGGGGGCTGGGGACTTGCAAAATATGCTCGAGTGGTTTATAATTTTTGCTGCCAAACATTTTTTGCCGCTCAGTCTGCGAGGGTTTTTGTGCGTCGATGTCATGGGGTTAATGCCACGCCAGATGAGTTGACAATTGGCGGGTTGAAAGGGACATCATTTGTTTGGCATTTTACCGCTTCTGCATTCCTTCATTCCTTTGGGCCGGGGCAGTGACATTTATGGGCGTTTTTAAATTTCAAATACATTTTAATGAACCGAAGCGTCTAGCATGCTAGAGAAGGAGTGAGTTCTGAAATCATAGATAGAGTGAGCTATCATAAGAGATGGGTGGACAACAAAAAAAAGTAATCTGACATCTTAAATTTACAAATATTCATTCGAAATCCGTACTCTAATGGTCAACCATTTAACTAATGCATTATCCTTTGCTTAACTATTTATTTTCAAAGTAAACAAGTATGAATGTTGTCAATACTCTGCTCCAAGTGAAAAAAGAGCAAAATCAAAGTAAAGCGATTTTTTTTCAAGTTTAGAGAAAATTATTAAAATACCGTGACTCTACGCAAGTTACTTTGAAAATATAACAAATATCGTCATTTGCTGTTTCTTTGAACAAATACAGATAAATAATTATGAATGAATGAGTATCTTGTAGTCGGGCAATCTCGACTAGAACACTCCTACTTGTTTTGAATCTTGATCTATTTTTGGGGCGGAAGTGGGAGGATCAGGAGTATTTTGGTTTAAACTTAAGAAGGTTAGTTATTTAATTATATAAAATCAAAATTTGACACTAGCTTTTAAACTGTAGGAGTTTGTGGTTTTCACAATTCCCATGGCAGGGATGGGTGAAGAGGGTTATAATCAAAGCAAACTACATGCAACATTAATTTGGTAACTAAAGCTCTTAATTTCAGAAAATATCAAAAGTACAAACTCAATTATTTTTAGAAAATTTCTAGAGAATTTCTAACGAACTTCAATGTCCAATAGATCTAAGAACCAATCTGTTCAATGTTTGAACACCAAGGCTTATTATTTTACTCACTTATAATATTTTTGAAAAATGTTCCCTTCATTAGCCATTTGCCCTTGTCACTTGACGCAATTTTCACAGTTCAACCGCACGCTAAGCACTTGGAAAACTCACCGAAATTTGAACCACCACCGAAAATCAACTAAACTCAACTCAAGTCATAATTACTCAACCATTGAAGCTGAACATTTTTGAATAGCTTGCCCATACAATTTATTCGCGGCTAGCTACAAAATTTCATTCATTTTCATGCCAAACAAAAAAAGGAAAAGCATAAAAAAAATTGAAATGGTGCGCTGGCCAAATTAATTGAAACTTTATTTGGATTATGAAATTAGCACACGCCCAGTGCGCTGAGTTTTTTAGCATTAAGCGCTTTTTAATTAGGTTTTTTTGGGGGGCGTTTGAAGTTGCCCCAATTTGTTGCAACGACGGGTGGAGCAAGTCAGTGGGCTTGGTGGGATTAAGTGCGCTATAATTTGACGCCAGTTTTTAATTGTGTGGAAAATTGTTGGCAAGCATTTGAAACTGCCAAATTGTTGTGGGCTCCATAACTGAAATATGCAATTAAACTTTTTGTGCGGCGGTCTGTATGAGAGAGAGCCAGGATGGTTAACTCCGAGAACAATTCTGACATATGCCAGCCCGAGAGACAAACTGCTGCACACGAAATGCCATTTTGGGGAAATCAAGCGCAAAATGTAAATGAAAATTGACAGTTAAGATGGCAGCCAAAGCTGGCAAAAGTTTTGGCTAACAAAAATCACTCATGAAATTTGATTGACTGCATCAGTGAGTAAATGACTGAACCACTGACAGATGAGGCAACAACAACAACCAATACCAAAAAAGAAAAAAGGAAAAGTTTCGTTTTGCGGCGGAAATGTCCTGACAATCCTGACTGCTGCCAGCCTCATGAAAATTGACAATCAAATTGCAAATAGCTTTATCTTGTAGTTTGTTTATTTATTTATATCATTTCGTACACTTCCTGCGCATCGGCCACAATGAGCAGAGAAGTCAGTTGGGAGGCAGACGGCGGCCATAGTTGTTAAGCTCCCTCTGTGTGTGTGTGTGTGTGTGTGTGTTTGTGAATGTGTGTGTAGCCGCCATTTTGATATGGCCCGTGTGTGTGTGTGTGCGTGAGTGTGAATGCCTGTCCTTTTTGGCCTGTTATCCTTGGCTTATGTTTTCAATTAAATTTCCATACAATTTTCATGACATGATGAACTACCTAGGACTCTGCCAGGTCTCGACACGACTCTCAGCTCTGACATCCTCCGTGCGCCAGTGTGTGTGTGTTTGTGTGTGTGTGTCAGTCAATTTATTTAATAACAAACGCACAGGACACATGCACAGAAGATCTGCAATGCGTTATGTTACAATCGGCCGAGTAATTGCATAAAAATCTCTGTTAAGATTTTTGAATAAATCAAAAGTCAAATATTTTATTTCATTTCATTTCATTTACACTCCAATGAAATTGAGCATAATAAAAGCAGGATCTATACAACGTTGTAACTAACACAATACAAATTCACATAATCACCGATTAATAACATTACTGACAATGACACGATTAAAGTATTTAAGTTTGTTTAATCGTTTGTTTAAATAAGTAGATTATTCTATTAAATAAATTATCTCAGTAAGCTAATCTAAATCAAAGATATTTTGTTGGAAGATTTGCGAACATGAAACGTTTGTAAAGTAAAAGTTGTACTTCTGAATAATTGGATTAAAATACTATTAGCAAAAACCATTTCAATTTATTATTAACTGCCATTTCTTTTTTGTATGCCTTGAGCCCAATTATAATTTCATGATGATCCTTGTGTGTATTTATATATTCTTCGTGGAAGTTTATTTATTCTTCGTCACTATCAACAGCCAAGTCGTTCTAGCCATTTTCGTCTGTCTGTACGACTATCCGTCAGTCGGATTAAATGAATTATTTTAAATTAATCACCAAACAAACTTAAGATTTGTGCAACTTTTCACAAATATATTTAATATGATAACATTGCCATTGAGATGTCAAATTCCTTGCAGAACTTATCAAATCTCTGACAAAGATGTGGTTATTATTTATGTATGCATCAATCAATCCATAAGTGAAATTATAAAGGTAATATGCAATCAGAGCCAAAGGCTAAAGACCAACATTTTTTGTATGATCGGAGAGGCTGACAGAAACAAGAACTGCCTCCATGCTTTCAGTTGAGTTGGGGCGCCACAAAGGAAAATATTAATTTCACTTATGTGAAATGCGTCATTTTGGCAACGAGTGGAAAACTTTAATGTGGCCGCACACAGGTGGAGCAGGCGCCTGTGTCAGGTGAACTGGCAGAGCAGTTACAGGAGCTGCCCACGTCATTTCAATCAAATATTTTTGTTTATGACAGCAACTCGGAGGCTCAGGCATGATTTATCATTATGTGACTGTAGGCCGACTCCCGCCGCTTTTGCCGCCCTCGTGCTGACCACACTTGCCCAACCCACAGGCCAGTTATGCAACATAAGTACATGTTCAATATATAATAACATAAAATATGATGGCCTGCCACATAAATAAAACAGCAACGAACCGTAGGATGTTGTGAATGTTTCAAATATTACAAATGAACACACGTCACATAAAAATGTTACATGTTACGCAAAAATTACAGATACTATGTAATAATATATGAACATATATGGAATATGGTATATTTTGTTTAACCTTTTTTTGGAAATATTTTTTGTGTGTATTTGCTAAAATGCAAAATACTATATCAAATGATAAATATCAACTTCTTGCACTGAGAATACAAATCATTTTCCTACACAAAAAAAAAGTGAGAGCACAAAAATATAAGAAATTTAAATTTAAAAATATTTTTATTTGTATGTATTTAATAATTTGGCCCACATTTGTAATAAAATTTCTTGTAGCTATTTAAGTGTGGTTTATTATTGGTCATATTAAAGTTTTCCATTTAGTTTTTAGCAACATGGCTATAATACTTACTGAATGTAGGGATGAGGAGAAGTGGCTGCTGCCAATCAGAGCCATATCACAAATCTGGCACTAAAACCCAAAGTGATATTAAACTGGCCTCGTCAATTAAAATGGCAACTAAATAAATTAAATTCCAAGTTAGCTGTCATCGCCCAAAAGGCAAACATACAAGTGCTGACTATAGAAATGGGCCAGGGAGTACAAGGGGCGCAGAGCAGAGCAGGAACCCGGCCAAGGACCCAAGGTTCAGTCCCCCAAGTCCCTCCCTCGACATCATGGCCAGGCAGCATCAATGGTCGAAGCGCGCGTTTATTGAATGAAATTAGTCTGCAAATAGTGTAGCATAAGCCAGGGCGCAGTGGCCTGGTCAACGAGCCGTAAGCCTAATGTAAGTGCCTTGGCTGGAACACTTTGTGCTTGATGCCCGATGCCTGATGCCTTATGCCGCGTGCCCCGCCCACTTTGACTATATCCGGTCGCCTTCCCTTGCAGTTGTCGTCTGCATTGAAATCGTCCATTAGCTAAGCAGATTAATTGCTAAAAGGTATTTAATTCGTGATGCTTTTATATTTCAGAGTTTTTTCTCGTTTCATTCCATGCTCCGCTCGAGCTTCTCGCAGTCAGCCAGACGCATATAACGCTTTCCTTTTTATTTTATTTCTCAATTTCTTTTCATTTTTTTCTCTACATATATATATTTATTTTTTTTTATTCTCTACTGTGCTTTTGATAGAAACTCGCAACTTCCTTGGAAATATGGCGTTAAGTATTTTTGCGTTACTTTTTTCGTTACTTTTAAATGCTTCATTAGCTACTAATGGAAATT
The DNA here is from genome assembly GCA_035045305.1 of Drosophila maculinotata. Classification (NCBI taxonomy): domain Eukaryota; kingdom Metazoa; phylum Arthropoda; class Insecta; order Diptera; family Drosophilidae; genus Drosophila; species Drosophila maculinotata. Next base: position 3,632,636 of record JAWNPD010000377.1, on the reverse strand, counting down.
GTGTGACTTTGCGAAAAGAAGTGGCAGGAGTTTCTTTTTGAATTAAAGAGTGTGGGTGGATGAACACAAAATTGCATTATTAATACAAAACAGCGAACTACCTTGCTACAGTCATTAATAAAAATCGATTAATTTTAAAGATAGGTTCCTACGTTCGGTATAAGATGTTCATTGAAGAATACAATCAGAGCAAAAGCGAGAGGATAGAATTACAAAGTCATATGTACATAAGTAAATAGTATGGAATATGCAATATATTATATAAGTAAATAATGTTATATATGTAAAATATAAATTAAAAAATTCCCAGCTTATTTCACATAAAAGACTGAATAATAAAAGAATCAGCCGTCCTCGGTAGAGGTCTAAGTGCCCAGTTATTCGGGCAACTGAACAACGAGGACCTGGGGTCGATTCCCAGGCCGAAGGCCTTATTAGCCAGTGCTTTTCCAAATTATGTTGATAGTTTTTAAATATATCCTAATAATTATAATAATAGTAATAATAATAAAAGAATCAATACTGTACGAGAACTTATGTGCATACAAAATTGTGTACAACGAACTCATAAAGGTCTTGGAGGTATACCCAAAAAACGTAGGTCGGAAATCGAAATAGAATGATATATATTGTAATAGACGAGCTATTAATATCCTCATCTTCTCTTTCGATGCCACATTTTGCTACCTTTAAAATGCTGCTATTACCACAGCTGAAATGCAATCATACTTAAAAACGACATATAGACATATTTTGTAAAATCGGACTATTATATCAAATACCATAGGCATTTAAATTTTAATATATATTCTAGAACTGGATTAATATAAATAAATAACAACCCGATTTTCTATAAGAGTTATATGATTAAGAAGTCCTGTGTTGTTTTGTTACCAAAATGTTTGCACTCAAAGTACGCTTTCAAACGAATTTGAAAATTTCAAACAGATAGGACACTCAGCTCTTATTTAAAGAAATATAGATTGCCAGCGAGAAAAAGATCCAGTCCAAGGTATTTAAGCCTTCGCAAAATAAAAGCTCAGAAACGTCTGCACTATAAAATACAACAAAAAACAGCAGAAAATAATTTTAAGAAAGTTGTGTGATTTATGTGCAAATATAACACAAAAGCAAAGCAAGTTTTGCTCCATAAAAAATACTAAGCGGATGGAAAGGTGCAGAGAGAAAGTGAGAGATAGATGGAGACGGAGACACACACACACACAGAGAGAGGCAATGCAGGTGGCAATAAAGTAGGACACAAGGTGGAAAAGGAAAATTGCCGATGCAGCTGCTGCGAAGACAAACAAAACGAATGACGACCAAAGCAGTACAAAATTGAGAAGCTGAGTAGGACAATGCGGGTGCCGAAGTCGGGGCTAGAAGAAAACTGCCGCTTAGCGACAGCTGCGCCAGTGAAAGCTGCTCCGGAAAACTTCGAGAAATTATTGAGACGTAAAATCAAAAGTAAATTTAACGCAGAAGAGAAAGGTAGTCTTTAAAAATAAAGAGTCTATCTCTAGAGAAGACATGGCTTGAAAGAAATATAAATAGGCAGAAATAGAAAGAAACGACATCGGATGATAAAAACTATATATATATATGAATATATATACATATATATTCAAACCAAAGACTACAACCTGAACAGCAATAGCAACAGCTAGAAAGCTTAAAATGTCAGGCTAGTTTCCCTTTAGGACGTTAATGAGCACTAAGACAGGATTTTGGAAAATTCGATCGCCAAGGTCGGAAATGTGGATCAACCTTTTGTTTTAAAAACATCACAAATAATATTTTAAAATTTTTGGAAATTTCCGGATTAGCCTAATTTAAATTATCTTACCAAATATTTTTCATTACAATTTCGACCAGGAGTAGAAACCGTATAAATGAAAAGCTGTTTATAAAATATCACCGACTCTGAGCGAAAACACCTGCAATTTAATTTATAATTATATAACTGGGAAACTTTGTAAATTTGTTCGAAGAATCGTAAAATTGTTGGTTGAATGAGTCAATTAGCTAACATTCTCGTACATCTTGGGATTGCGTTGAATATTTTCCTCCATGATCTTCTTGTGCATTTGCTCCCAATTCTCGACCTTTTGGATCACGTCTGGGATAACTTCGCGAATGCGGAAGCGATTAATCTCGGGACCATCACGCGTCTCAATGTTTGTCTTGAAATTATAGTTGGGTGTATAGCCATTGAGCTTAAGGAAGTGATCGAAATAGAAGGGAACAATCTGTTCCTGCATGTTGTCCAGCACCCCCACAGAGTCTTGGCTGAAACCCTCACTAACGATACCATCCTCGGCAAAGGCGCGCAAAAAGTTTCTTGTGTTTTCGGAGATTACCACAGGCGGTGTGATGATCTTCTTGACTCGCTTCCTGAGGTACAGCCTTTGGAGTGGTCCCACACGTTTGGGTTTCTTGTATGGAGGCTCTAGGTTTCGTCGCACCTTCTTCATTTCCATATCGATACGCCGCTCTATCTGGTAGGCCTGCGCTGAAAGCTTCTCCAGGTAGCGACGACGCTTGCGAAGCGAAGTCTCCACTTCGCGCACCTTCCCAATATCCAAGTGCTCAAATTTGGAGAGCAGTTCCAGCACAACGGTGCTAATGGCAGCCACCATATCCGAGGCATTGGGTATTGCGTCACTGGAGCCACGCACTGTGGCAGGTACAACGCGACGCCAGACCTCGGCCAGAATGGCGCGGTGCTTGTTGAAATCCTCGTCAGCAAAGGAGTCTTCAACTGGCTTGTGCAGATAGTGCATCACACGTGCCTCCATCTCGATGGCACGATCCTCCATGAAGAATTTCTTGGCAGACTTGCGAGCCACATACTCCTGCTTCTCCTGCAAGTCATTGGTGCACCAGTCGACAAAGGTTTCCAGCCTACCCTGCAGCTCGGTGTGTATGGACAGGGTGTAGTGCATCTCCAGCAGCAGCATAAACGTCTTGTTCTTCAAATTGTCGATGCCCTGAAGAAAGGTTTCGGCATTGGGAAATACCTGCAAGACGGGATGCAAATTCCGCAAGTAGACGTCGTAGTAGAAGTCACGTATGGCCCAAGCGTCGTCCTTGTCCCTGACACGAATGTTGACAATGGTACGCTTGGCAATGGACTGGTCATATGGTTCCAGCTCATACCCTACAACCTCATCATCCTCCGGAGCGATAATTTCTTGCTGCTCGGCACCCTCAACATCAGCGGCAAACTTGCCGCGCTTCTTTACCGGCACCAGATGGATCCAATCGTTCTCGGCGCGCCATTCCTCCTCGCCCAGCAGATAATGGAAGTTCTGCAACATGAGGCAACGTATCCAGTGACCCTCAATAAACACAATATCCATGTTCAGCATGGTGAGCTCGCGCTCCAGTTCGCGGAATTCCTGCTTCATTTTATCGGTTATCTCGTAGTAGGTCTTTACTTGGTAAACTTGCATCATGGCCGCATTGTACTCCTTCTTCTCCCACTTGGCAAAGAGACCTTCGTAAAGGAGCTTGGTGTTCTTCATATCCTGCCAGTGGCGCTCGTTCAGAGTATCATAGATCTTGGTGCGCACCATTTTACCTTGAATTAATAGCGACTCATACTTGAGACGCATTGCAACCTTCAGCAGCTCCACGCCCGTCTTGAAGTTGAAGGTTTTCACTGTTGCACGGCTTTTGAGCTCATCTATGTAGTTCTCGTCGAGGTCAGTGATTACGGAGCCATAGTACTTGGTCGTTCCAGGTCCCATCAGCGTTTGACGCACGTCCGGCACAGGAACCTCCAATCTTAGGCGCAATCCATTGCGGAGTCGTGAGCTAAAGGTAAAGAAGGAATCCTTGGGACCCAACATTGCTGCCTGCTCTTTGTGCTGACCGGAGAAAGGCAGCATGCGATAAGGATTCTCCTCCTCAGCATCTACATCAATAACTTCAGCCTGGAAACGTGAGCGACGCATTTCCTCGAAGGGCACCAATGGCTTGCGTATGTAGTCCAAAGGTATCTTAGTATCATCCTCAAGCAGCAGAAAGCTGCCGCTGTCTTTGGATAGGTTTGTGCATTCTGAGCTGCTAAGCGAGCTAAGGCATTCCTCAATGCTCTTCAGATCCTCTTCCAGGTCAGCGACAATTGCCTTACGGTCTACCAACAGGCGCTCCTCACCCGGTTCAATGTCTTTCGTCTCGTATAGGGCCTCGCGGGTCTCACGTAAAAACTCCAGATACTGCCTGCGTCCCGGAAAGTCAAGAGTCGTCAGCTCCTCGGGGTCCCGTGAGTGATAGATGAAGTCATATGAATGACACAGGTCCTGCACTACCTCTCGCGCCGCATCCTTGCTATCAGTGCGCGTAGCCCCCAAATGGTCAGCGATCATCTGCTCGAAATCATAGTTTGGCATTGTCAAGTCCGTGTCCATATACCGCTTACAAGGAGGATTGGCCTTGATAAAATTTACAATCGGCACCCTTTCCGGCTGCTCCTGCACCGTGATCTTCGGATGTACTGTCTTGGTCTGGTAGTGCACATGCACGCTTTTCGCCTGTGTGGGATCCCAGTGATCGTGATGATGTCGCGCCTCGAATTTATCCGTAAAGGGGCGTTTCGTAGTGCGCACATTGACGAACTTGATGTTATCCGGCATTACCTTCTCCAGCATCGGCATGCCTGAGTTTTGAATGGCATCATTGAACAGAGCCGAGGGCACCCGCTCCGTTGTGTAGTCACGACGTCGCCTAGGATGCACGAGAAGCGTCTTCTCTCGATACATAGGAGCTGGCATGTTGCCACGCTGCTCGATGGGCACGTTGTCGCTGCCGGCATCCATGCGATACTCGGAGTCCGAGTCCTTGCTGGACTCCTGCGCCTTGAGTTGGACTAGCTCCTGTGGCGGCACCCAGTCAAGGTCGAGTTCCTCCTCCTTGACTTCGCAGGGTGACTGCTCTCGCAACTGTTTGGCCTCCACACAGGTTAGACCCAGCAGATTCATGCGCGCCAGTTTCTGCTTGAGGTGCTTCGCCTTGGCCACTTTGCTCTTGAGGGCTATGTACTCGTGGGTGGTTTCCACTTTGGAAGCATCAACCATATCGGCTTCCAAGAGATCAGGAGCATCCGGCACAATGATCTTTTCGGGGAACACATAGCGAATGAGATTAAACTTCTTGACATGGTACTTCAGCTTGGGCTTGACCAGCTTGAGGTTCTTGCGAAGCACACGATGATAGTGTAGACCAAGACGTTTGTCAATGAACTCCTTGATGGCGCTCTTCTGCTCGTGCTTGTGCAGCAGCATCGGTTGAGGCGGAAATAGATCTAGCTTGGGATCATCCGGATCCAGCACCTTTATGATGCCTCGCTCAACGTCCAGCTTGATGGGCTCCTTGCGCGGTGCCAGCTGATTGAGCCACTCGTCGCGGGTTAGGCAACCCTTCACCGTGCGCTGACCCTCCATGATCTGATGGTGATGCAGCTTGCCACGCAGGCCATCGCCATGCTTGAAGTGAAAGCCACGCAGCTGGAATTTATCGCCAATCTTTCCCACCTTCAGATAGTCCTCATCGTCGCTGCTCTGCTCGCTGGGCGTGGAGCCGACGCTGCCCTCGATGCTGTCCTCGCAGCGCAGCTGCTGTGCCGCATCCGGATATTTCTTCAACTTGCCGGTGTGCTCTAGGTAAAACTCCTGCGTTACCTTGGCCAGGTCCTTGCGCTCACAGTTCTCCTTGTGCATAATCGCCTTCAGGCGTTCCGTCTCCGTGAGTGTTTTCGGGAAGAACTTACGCTTGCGTATTACCGGCGGAATGTACTCAAACTTGCGGAAACTGCGCTCGATATCATCGTCAATTTTGGCCACATCCTCGATCAGATCCATCTCGGCAACGGTGCGCGCCTCTTTCTCTTTAGCGGCCGCCTCATTTTGTTTACGCTCCAGCTCCCGCTCCGCCTGTCGGTTCTTATTGCGTAGATAAATATCCTTGAAGCGCGCCTCGCGTCTCTTTTGCTCATTGGCAATCTTCTCTTTGTTGTCTGGCTTATCCGGTGAGCGGAACAGTTCGGCAAGCTTGAACTCCTTCGGCGTCGGCTCATCCGGCACCGGCACATCCTTGATTTTTGTATCGAACACCGGCGGTATTGCCAAGCGTTCCGCCTGCAGCTCCGCCTCCACCTTGCGCTCGGTTTGCTTCTTAGTGCGACGTCGCGTCATGTAGCGGACGACGCGCCAGTAGGTCTGCTGATTCTGCTGCTCCTGTTCGTCCTTCTCGTACGTGTTCTTATAGTCCATGCCCTGGAAGTCCAAGTTGACTGGGTTCTCCAAATCGATAACCTCGCATATATGCGTATCGGAAGACTCGGACCCAGTGCTGGCACAGACATTGTCGCCATGCTTGACCATCTTGCTGATCAGCTTGAACTGCTGATCCTCGGTCAGTTTCTTGTGACGCAGCGCACTGGGGTTGACCAGACAGTGCGTATTGCGCGGATCCTGCGTGAGAAAGAACTTTTGCCGCACCGGCGACAGCTTGGACAGTTGCTGAAAGTTTTCCGGACAGCGGCCAATGTGCGGACGTGGCGCTCCAATGACATAGCTAGCCTCGCAAGGAATTTTCCACTGGTCGCCCTTAAAGTGCTTTGGCCGCAACGATGGCACATGGTGCGAGTCAATCATTTCCTGTGAGTTCACAGACCCTCCTCGGTCACCCACGGTAGTGCGCTGCGCAGACTTGCGGGTCTTGGCGGGTCTACCTGGTATACTGGAAGTGGTGCAGCTTTTCGCCTGCATGTTGACCGTAAAAACGCCCTCACGAAAGCCCGTCACGCTAGAGCTGAGGAAATCATAGCCGGTTTTCTTTGTCAGCACCCGCTTGCCACATTCATTACGTGTGTCCACCTCGGTGCGCTTGATGTTTGCATCCGGAAACTCCAGCGTCTGCACGGTCAGCAGTGGATCCGAGTCGCGGCGTGAGAAGTCAATATTTTTGAACTTGCCAATCTCGATCTCCCGCTTGGTTTGCCTGTGCACCTTTTTTGGCGGACACCTCCGCTTATCCCATGGTTCGTTAGTGTCTGTCCTTTGTTGCTCCCGAGTCTTCTGCGCTTTCGGATCAGACTTCGGTTTTGATCCCGGCATATAAGTGTCCCTCTTTATTGAGCCTGATATGCGCGGAGAGCCCAGCTGTCCCTCCGTGCCACGGGCCGAAGCACTTAAACTGTAGCGGGACTGACGTACAGAAGCTCGATTCATGTCGGGCGTCGGCATTTTTGCACCGGATTGGGAACGAAATATGGAATATGGCAGTTATACAAAATATTCGTTACTGCTTGTTGTTGCGTAATATAAAATAAACGAGACTGATATTTGAAGTGCAAGCTTATTGACAGCTTTCAATAAGAGTGTTTCATAAAGCACAAAATAATAATTTAAATCCATAATATTTATTTTTGCTGCATAGTAAAATTTCTTCATGGATATATATACGAATGTAAATTAAGCTTAGCTTTTATCAAATAAAGTTTAATTTGTCACATTTTTATTTGTGTATGACACCCTCAGTTTTAATATAATAGTTCTTATTACATATATGTTGAGAATACTCATTTATTGCACCTCTTTAGTTATTTTACCATATACATTTATTTTATTGACCTTATTTGTGCATACAGTTTCTTATTTACTTTCGTCTTTTATTTTTGTTGTCTGCTTTCTCCATTATCATTCAAAAGTTTACATTGTGGACCTATAAATTCACCACGGTACATATCTGCTTACATGATTTTTATTACATTTCGGGGCAGCATTTGCTGTGCTCAGCATTCGTTTTCCTCCCACCCAGCTTCCTTTTCACTCGTACTTTATTTCCACCCTCCGCATCAATATTTCCATATACGTTTCATTTGTATACCCTGCTGCTGTATAAGTAAGTAAAAAGAGTTGTTCTTACGTTGTGTATATAGTTGAATAGAATAAGATATATATATATAAAAGTATTTTGATTAAACTCACTTTAAAGCTATATTTTCTATTAGTGTATTTCACATCGACGATGCAGGGTATCGTCTAGTCGAGCTATTTCGACTTCAATATTCATACATATTTTCTTTTGTATGTGTACTTATGCCTTGCATACTTACTGTGAACTCCTGCCGCCTAAGAGTATGCCATAAAAATTGACTTGTTTCCATTTTTAGCATGTCGCAGTGCGCATCGAGTTTCGCCATTTTTCCATTTATTTGCCAGCTCTATTCTGGCATTTTATGACCCACATATGTCAGCCTAATAGGTCCGAAAACTAAGCCGTCGCCGGACGTGCAATTTAATTAAAATTTATAACGACTTCAATATGCCAGACACTCTGCATAATTTTATCCAGGTGATCTGAAAATCCCTCTGCCCCCACTTACAGCCACTCCAACTAGAAATTCAAACGCTGCACCTTTTTCGTTATGATATTTGTGGCGTATTAATTTCGTATTTATATTTATTTTGGAAGCTCGAAAACGGAAATGAAGTTAATTTTTGTACATTTTCAATTCAAGCTTCAATTTTAATGTTCGTTTATTGTTGTTGTTGCTTTTGACTGACGCGTTTCATTGTTTTGATTATTGTTGTTTTTTTTTTGCGTCGGGGCCCCCAAGCGGCAAATAAATAATTTATAATAATTTCACAAAATGCCACTTAAAGTGCGGAAATTGCGCAAAATGTTGCCCAACAACAGGCAATTGTGTGAATTTATAATTTGTGTGCAAATTCAATTAAATGTTGTCTGCTTTTGGGCTTACGGGAGGAAACGGTAAAATCAATTCGATTCCACAGAAAATGGAAATTTTTGCATAGATTTGTAAATTGCAAAAAGAACATGACAACATATTGCTTAAAGTCCTGAAAGAATATTATATACTCTTGCAAAGCTACAAGCTAATGGTTTATTTGAATTATACAATTATGTGTAATATACAAAGGTAAAAATGTGAAAATCTTTAAGTCAAGAATGGATCAGAAAGCTAATATATGAGAGAAATGAGAGAGAGTAATTTAATTATGCGAATTTTTCAATGTGCCTCCGCAGTTTACAAAGCAGCTTTGGGAAATCTTGTATTACGAGTATTAAAGCCGTAATTTCAGCCATTTCTGACTTACTTTACTCAATCTCTAATTTTGTAGTGCAACAAACATGTTAGTTAAATAACAATACCCGCCACAAGAGCATAGAGAAACCGCGCAAAAAATGGGTAACGATTTTTTTGCTGCTTGCACTCTGTAGCTAAAAAGTTTAATTCAATTAAGAGTTTGGCCTGCGCTGCTGTTGCGTGGATTGTAAAGTTGCTCTGGCGAGAAACCAAACACACCGACACACACACACACACATGCACACACACATACTGGAACAGTCGAGCACCCACAGCAAAGTCAAAGTTGCACTTTTCAATTTTTGCAACATTTTCTGTTGCATTTCCTTTTTTCTCACCTTTCTCGCCCACGTCGCAGGTTACATTCACCTTTTCAGGATTCATTAAAAATGCATTCTCAGCCTGCTGTGCCGCACAAACTGGCAAAGGAAACTAAAAAATGTAAGCAAAACTTTGGAGTCTGTGCAACAACAACGAAGGCGACGCCGAATTTGCCATATGGCCAAAGTCTGTGTTGGATTTTCTTTGTTTGGGTGTAAAGTTCTTACCCTTTGCACATTTTATGCCAGACTGCAGCTGCTTTTAAAGATGCAGAAGTTCAGCATCTTGATGGGATGCTGAATTAGCAAGTCAGGGCTCATCTTAAATAATGAATTCAGTTATTTACGTTAAAGCAATCTGCACAGCTTGTTAGAAAACTTATTCTGATTAGATCAATTGTATTATGTCTCCAGATTATTGCAAGTAATACTATATATATAAATAATCTGTTTATATTTGAATTAAATTTACATATTGTTCGATCCTTAGAGCAAGATTTGAGAATGGCTGGACAAATTTCCTGGAATATGTAAAAAGTTGTTGTTTCTTTCATTCAAGCAAGCACAGACTGCAAATTTATCGCATTAAGCAATTGCTGTGCTTTTTCGTCTTGAAATTTGTCTGGCATTTAATATTAATATAATATTATATTAAATCATAAGGTCATAACTCCACAAATAAGAGTTTCCGATTTGTTGGGGATCGGGGGAGGTATCGAAAAATATATACAAATATATATATATCCTTTTTCTGCTATCCACATTCAATCATTCATTATAGTGATGATAAAGAATGACATTTTACAAAAGAAATAAGAAAAGTATGCAGCTTGAATAATGTCAATATGTAATAACGCCGATGAGAACAACGAGGCAAGCAGACAAATTAATTTATACTAGCTTTTGCCCCCGACTTTGCTCCCAGTGTGGACTCCTACTTGCAGGAAATTATAGCTTAAATTTGAAGAAATACATTTGATCCGCGACTATCTGAGAGAGTTCTTAAGATACAAGAATTGTGTTGGTCTGTTTCTTAGTTCCATATGAAATGACTATGCATAGTTGCCATGCTGATAACTCTTCCAATTGCCCAGCAATCTGCTCATCTGGGCTGTAATTTCCTAAGCTGGAGCTGCTTCAAAATGCATTTAGCCAGGCTCTTCACATTTTTTTTTGCCCTACACTCTTCTTCACGCGCGGCAAAGTTTTTAATTGAAAGTTTTAAGCTGTAATTGAAGTTTGCCCAGTGCTTCGACCTGTCACGTACCCCGAGCCCCCTGCTCCACTCCGTTCCCTCTAACGCTGCTGCCATTTTGCCAGCCTCTTCATTGCGCACTTTGGCAGCCGGGTCTCGGTCTCGGTCTCCGTCTCCGACTCCGTCTCGGTCTTGGTCTCACCATCGTCCTCGGGCTGAAGCTGGTTACTGGTTACAGCTTGTAAAGCGTTTTATCCGCTGCAGGAGGCTGGTCGAAGCCCCTTTTCGAGTGAAGCGCAAATTTGCCTTTTGGCCCAGGTATGAAATAATTATAATTTGCAAATTTCGCAACCACAGCGCGGACGTTGTTTAATTTTGTGTGCAGCAACTTGTTAAAGTCGACCTAAAAGTGGCAGCCACTTGAACATTTTCCATTTATGTGTTAAATTTTATTTAATTTTTTCCCAATTTTGTTATGCAATATTTTTTTTTAACTTTCCCAGATTAATTTTTCATTTTTGCGGGTACTTCGTGTCGTTGCACTTTCGGGGCCGCATTTTTTCTTTTGTGGCATATAAAACATGTATTTATTTAATTAAAAGCGCAGCTTTTGTGCGCTGTTCAGTGTTGTGTACTGTAATAATAACAATAATAACAACTTTTTTGTCTTGCTGCTTGCCAGAACTTTTAACAACCAATTGTTGTGGCAGTTCAGATAAATGCATGAAAAATATTTAAAAGTGAACTGGTCGAGAGTGCTTGCCATCCAAATACCCTGTACTAAATTAGTAGCACATTGCTGTAATGAAGTTGAGAATCGTAATTCAATTCAAAGAAAATAAACGAAAGTCTTGATATGGTTTCAAGCATTGATACAAATTAATCATAGAAATGAACACGAGAATTAAAATATTATATATCTTTAAAATCGTGTTAAACCCTGTAAATGATATTTTTTTGATATAGACACGTTTTAAACTAATTGCAGTTCTGTCTGTATATACTAGGAAATGAATACAACTTGATAAAATTTTGATTATTTGTTTGACTGTAGTTTTAATGCCGAAAATATGCCTATATGTAATATATATGTTTCTTTCATTTAATTTTTGTACTTTCAATCTGAATACTTGATAATCCATTTTTGGTTCACTACTGCTCTTTAAAATATGCCATGTGATCTGCCCTTAAAAATGTAATCGCTCCTCGCAGCATATCGCGCTCTTAATTAAATAAAAATATTACATATGAATTTATTTCATATTGATATTTTTGTTGCTGTTGCAGTTGTTGTTTGTTTGCATTGTTTTCACCGTATACAAATTATTCATTATTTTCATGTGTCGCTGCAGAAGCCGCATGAGGAACAAGAAGAAGAAGAAAAAGAAACTGCCAGTTTTTAATTAAATTTTCACGGAAGTGCAGCCACATTAAACGGAAATGTTGAAACATTTAAATGCAAACGACATGCAAAAAGTGCGCAACAGAGTCAGTCAGCTGCCCTTTCCACTACCACTTCCCTTTCCCGCTGCCCGCTGCCCGCACCACTCGTTAGCAGCTCTACAGTTATACCAACTTGTTGACCAACCCAGAGATGGCCGATGTCATCGTTGCCTTTGTGGTCGTTGCCGAGCTGTTTGGCAAGGTGCTCGAGACAAGGAACTTTTATGTTTTCATATTTTTAATTATCAATGCAGTTAATTCTATACATTTAAATAGTTAATAGACTTAATAGCATTATGTCTAAAATTTCGATAAAATTATTAACATACTAAGGTTACATTTAAAAATATATATATTTATTAAAACGATAACTGGGTTCTAAAAAATCACAAATAATTTCAAATAGGTCAATTGTTCCGGATATATTAGTGTATATTTATTTTGTATCGGCATTAGCTGGTTAACAAAAGACTGCTTTGTGAACCGGAATAATACCAACTGTATTCAACAACATTACTAATCAAATATTAGTGCGAAATATCAATAAAAATTAGCGCAAAAAACTATTCGTACAATCTGCAATTTGTGAATTTCTGCAACATTTCATATACAAACGACAATTTCCGGGCAATGGATGGCAGCAATAATAATAAACGATAATAAATGCATTCAATATGCAAAAGTTTTCAATGTTTATTTATGCAATAATGCAACGACAATTAGGCCAATTAAATATTTATTTTTACACTTGGCTTCAACCGTACGAAAATGTTCAGTTTATGTTTGTTTTAATTCTCAATCGTCTGATACTGAGTGGTTCCTATTATTGTTGTTCTTGTTGTTCGGGCTGCTGTTGTTGTTGTTGTTGTGGTTGCTGGTGCTGTTGATTTAACTAGTGCATTTGGACCACAACAACAACTTGTTCAAATTTTCGCTTTTGGTTTTGTTAAACAAACTAACAGCAGCAACAAAAACAACAACAACAACAACAACTAAAAGTGCTGCCACTGAGCCTGGCACTTTGTCAACTTCACACAACGACAAATTGGTAAACCAACAGCAGCAAAGTGCAAAGTGAACAACAATAGCAAATAAATGAAATAAATGAAATAAAACCGCAAAAATTAATTAGCGTGCCAACAAAATAACTAATAACTAAAGTATATTAATTAATCGCTTTTTTAATCGAAAATTTGATTTTGATTTTTGATTTTATTATTTTGTAAAGGAATTATGCACTTGGGCTTTAAATGGCTAATTGCTAGAAATAAAAGTTTGGTTTGGCTGCCTTTGGCTGGTATGATGAATGGCAATTTGCAAAACAAGTATTTTGCAAAGTTAGCATTTCTCCAGAGAAACAACTTTCCACTTAGACAGAGAAGCATGTTCAATAATCATTTTACAGTTCGCAATTTATAATTTTATTAAGTTAAATGGTATAGCTATAAAAAAAAAATAAAATGTTCTTGAACAATAAAAATTAGTGATGACCAGCTGGCCTTTGGTCTGCAAGGGTATATAAATTTCGGTGCGACGAAGATAACTAATTTTTATGTATTATATATTTGAAATTATATTAACCAACTTTTAACACCTCCAATTTTTCCGGTAGCACGCACAGCATTTTAAATTAACCATATATTGAAAAATATGTACATGAAAATTACGTCTGCAATGAAAGTGAACCACAAAAATGACCACAAAATTAAAATAATAACTGCTGCTGCAGGTAATAATAAGGTAGTAGAAAAATTTGAATGATGAAAATAAAGCATAAATTTCAAAGAAAATAATTTAATAAACATGTATACAACTTAAAGCAATCACTCGAAGCAAGTCTTGGATTAATTTCTCAATTTCTTACTAACTGTCTGTCTAACTTATTTTTATACCCTGAACCACTTAAAAATGGTTGTAGAGGGTATGATGAAGTTGTACAAGCATAAGAAAGCATTTCCGACCGCATAAAGTATATATATATTCTTGATCACCGCGTTGATCTAGCGCTGATCTTAGGGACTATAAGGCTAGAGACTTTATATTTGTTTAGTTAGTTTCAAAAGATATAGATAAGTTTCGATTCCAGACCAGTGTTTTTTGGACAGAACTCAAAGATTATATTAGCAAGTATTGCATGCTGAAGTTAGGCGCATGTGTTTGTATGTGTATTTGTGTGTTTCTATGTATCAATGCAGATTAATAATTATTAATGCATTTAAGGACTGGGTTCATGGTATCTGCTCTCAACTGGAGCACTCTTGTTTTTCTTCTTTAGTGTAGTTTTGTGCAATGCTTTTATGATACTTTACACAATTACAGACACTTTCACTCGACCCTTAGCTTTTACAGGCACATGCAACACACAGATACACACTCACACATACACTCTGTCATAACATGAGTTTGATAAATATGCATTATAAACTCGGTCCTTCGACTGTGCGTACTGTGTTATTAAAACCATTTTTAATTGAAAATTAATTGAAATATCAATTGCAATGGCATTAAAATGCATCGAGCAGAAGTAACATACACACACACACACACACAGACAAACAATAGGCTTGCCTTCCATTATAATAATAATGTGACATTTTATGAATTTACAATTTATTATTATGCAATTTCAGATGGCATTTATGTGCGTGTATGCGTGTGTGCTTTTGCTTGACAATTTGTTATGCAATAATATACCAAAAATCCATTTTGATGCCATGTCAATTTGTCTGCTATCCGAGTACACACTGTACAAGTGACAGCCAACTCGAAATCAATTAATACAATTGCAAACTTCGATCATCGAGTGACTCCATAAATTAGCCGAGCAAACCATTTAATTGAATTAAGCGCATTTACAAATCTGAATTATGCCATTATTGAATAGCATGAGTAAGTCAAGTGCTCTTGCAAATAGTCAATATTTATGCTCATTAGGTGCTCTACTTCATATCTCCTCTTATCTCTCCCTCTCTTTCTCTCTGTGCACACACGAGTACAATACAAATTGCTGCCTTTCATTTTGCATAGCATTTGCCAGCAAGACATAAATATTTTTCCATTTTCCTCTCCTCTCCTCTGCACTCCTCTTCCATCTATCTATGCTCGTTGACTCTGCCTCAGGCCATGGCCAGGCAGTTGCTCCCAGGCAAACAGGTAGCCAACAGTCATTCGATAGAGTCAACATCTTTAAATCCCATGAATGCTGCAGCAGCTGCAAATCTTGAACAAACAGTGCATAATTCCAATAGAGGCAAAAAACTAAAACTCTATAGTCAGTGGCCTTAACGTCTCCACAGATTTCAATGTTGAAGAAGAGGCAAGCAAATGGGTTGTTAAGATAGCAGCAAAAGTGCGTAAACGGAAACTGTTGAAACCGTTTTGTGTTTCTTCGAGCTGGAAAAATGTAGCAAAAGGAAATGCAAAAGCGACACTTAAAGCCATTGTCTCATCTCCCTAACTTTGCCTACTTAAACAACTACCTACTTTGCTACTATCTTAATTCTTTGCTTTTATGCATGATTGGTATTTACATCGATAACTTTGCAAATGCGTCAAACGAAAAGTGGACAGGCCAAAACTAACAACAGGGTATCTTAATCTCTAATATGCCATTATCCCATAGTTACTTTAATTTTTATATCAGGCAAAGTATGCCATGACTTTTGAGAAAAATTTGAGTCGACAATTTTGTAACCCCTTGCCGAGAATTCATAAAGTCTTCAGTTTATTTTCGGACGTCTAAGCGAGTAGACCTCTTTATCTACAATATTTATTTTGTCTTTAAAATTTTAAAAACGTATGTTTTTTGCTTTTTGTTTATTTTATTTATGTGTGCAAAAATTTGTGAGAAACAAGTTTTATTAAGAACTTTTCAGTTTGCTGAGCGGCAGCAGTCGCTTCATCGGTCTAATAAGAGGACCCAATAGCTTTGCTCAACTGCATTTTTATCGGGAAGAGTACGTGCACTAGACACTAGCAGACAGTTCCAGATCAAATCGATTATTGTCTATGGGCGTACAAGTCCATCATGCCTGAGGAAAGAGTGGAGATCCGTGCGGCGATGAACGAGCTTTTTATGGGAACGGAACTTCTCGCCGGAATAGCCACTGCGGTCAAGGTATTCGCCTGTGTGACGGCTCTCAGTTTTGTCAAGCTTATTGTGCAAGATGTAAAGTATGTATAGAATAATCCTTGAATGGGTTTGTGTATTTGCTAATTATTCCCTCCCTCAGTCCTCCTGCAAGGAGTCCGCCGAGAGCATGCAGGATGATGCAGTCTGCAACCAACACCGAAGAAGACTGGCTCCAATCAAATTTATTTAAATTGGGCTCGTTTTGACTTCCTCGATGGTTTTGATTAATGGGTTCTGATTAACACACTCCCCAATCGAAAGGTATTCCGGCCTGCAAAGATGAAGTGTTGATCACCAACCAAATATATTTTAAATGCAATATAATTGATATAATTTAATTAAAATATAATTTTTTGCAAAATTGTACCCTCAACATTATTTGAAAATTTCAAAGTAATTTTATTAATATTTTGGTATCTGTGAAGCTGGAGTACCTTGCTATAAAAACTAGCTAGTTTTGATACCTTTGCTTAAGGTTTAAAAAAATACATAACCATACATTATTTTTGTTACAAATATAGCAAATACCTCTATATCGACTATACTCTACTCTCTCATCACTTATATCATTTTTTAAATATCAAATATGTAGTTTATTCCATTTATTTGTACTCAAAGCGATACATATGTACATAATGTTTCATAACAACAAAATGTGTTTTAAAAATGTTAACAACTCAAGATTAATGTGTATTATAATAGTAATACAATTTCTGGTAACGAAAGGGTATTTTAAAAGCTAATGTAACCTTCGATGAAAACAATTATTTACAAATTTTGCATCGAAACATTAAAATTCTTACATTTATGAAACAAGTTTTCAATGAATCAGTATGCAATAAAAATAGATTTTACTTGAATAGATAATTTGATGCTTAAGCTACTTTAGCCGGAGCTAAGAGCTGGCCAAAATCGCCAGTCATTAGTCAAGCATGGCAGAAATGAAAGTGGCAAGACAATTGTTGAGGCTTTTTCGGGACTGGCAAATTACGAGCCTATTGTTTGGCAGTTGACAAAAAGTGAGACTACGAGAAGTGAATGCCTTTTCTAGCGCCCACTACAGCCATTTTCGGTGCTGGCGCTTGGCTAATGGCAATTTTAATGCGCACTTCCGCCGGAAGTCAAAACGTCGTCCTCGCAGCGGGTTGGCAGCACCCAGCTTAGGAGCCAGCCTGCCTGCCACACGTACGCATTCGGAGGCAGTTCGGCGTTAAAAAGACAAATGACAAGCACATTTGCACACTATTACAACTGGAGCGCGGGCTTGTTGCCAGTTCTCTCTCTCTCTCCCCTCTCTCCCTCTCTCTCTCTCTCACTTTAGGCATCTATCTCACTCACACTTCTTTTGCTTCGCAACAGGCGGTCATGACACAGGGACATAGATAACTGTCGCTCTATTTTATACACACTACTTACATGGCAGATAAACACGCATGTAAATATTCCATGGAAACGAGGGGAGTTGAGCGGTTGGGGGGGGAGAGGGGTTGCCAGAGACAAAGGACACCAGAGGCTGGCATTAAAATAATGTTAAATTGCTTGTTGTATTTGCTCCTGTTGCCTGGCTCTCTCCTGCTGCCTTTTGTCCTCCTTTGTTTGCTGGCATCTCATTGTAGTTGTCCTTCGGCATGTCCTGCCTCCTTTTGTTATTTTTGTTGCTCTTCCCGTCACACCGCACACTTTTTCTTTTTTCCCTCCTTTTTTTGCAGTTTTTCGGTGCGTGGCGTCGTAATTCATTGTCCCCGCCTCCATTAAACTACTCCGTCTGAATATTTTATTTGTTGTTGCTGTATTTAAATGTGCTTAAAATGTGGTTAAATGTGTTGGTGAAAGTGCGCCGTGCCAAAGTCACATCTCCGTTTCCGGTTCGCGTTGTTGCTGATATTGCTGCCTACCCAGTGAAGTTGATTTTCACTTGCAATTTTTGTGGCTGTGCTCGAAATGTTCTCCTGTTTCCAACAAACAGACTTGCAAATTGGTTTAGATTTGCAACCAATAACGAACAGGGTTTTGAGGTTTTCTGTGCTTTTTGCTTTTGTGATTCTTTTTTGTGTTTTGCCAATGAAAATTGTAGTAGACTTGATTTCCTTATACATCAATTGTGATTATTTGTATACAAATTAAAAAACAGATGAAAATGTATTATAGTTTAAATCCACACATAATTATCAAACGTGGTAAAATCTAAAATTATCTATATTATCGATGGTGGTGACAAAACGCCACAATAGCTTCCCAATAGCTGTCCCTTACTAACGATCTACCCACAATAAATATTAATTCATTTTTCCAAAAAGAAGTTCATTTTTAATGATGTTTGCTTCAGTTTACAATGTGTTGAGACACTTCCCGTTTCCGTTCAACTGAAACAACAAACCAGTATAAAAAAAAAAAAAATGTTATTTAAACTTAAATCAAATATTTAAAAAGTGTCATAGTTGAACAGTTTTGGGGGCAGAGTATCAAAGCATTTATAGCTGCTTTCTGTGTCCCAAGCGGGCAGCGCAAATATTTGTGTAAACCACACAAAAGTGAATGCGAATGCGAGTGAGTGCGCCCGCGAATGCACTCTACTATATGCATGAGTAATTAATTTAATTAATTTGTTCATAATTAATGCCAACGGCAAAAGTGCAAAATTGTTGCAGCAACAACAAAGATGCGACGAGCAGTGTTTTTGCTGTTTATAAAAATGTCGTAAATTTTATTTTTTAATTTTTTGTTATAGTATTTTTTTTAAGCTCATCTCATTGACCGCACCTCCCTGCACCTATCTGGCCGGCTGTCATATTCATATTGCAACGATGATGCGACTTTTTGCAAGCTATTTGTTAAATATGTCACTTTTAATATGCCACACGCATTTTCACTTATTAAGTGCGCTTCATTCAATGACAAAAATTAAAAAGCGAGAAAAAAAACACAGCAGAAACGAAGAAGAAAAAAATGCGAAACATTCAATGCATTGCATTGTGCAACGTTGCGTATGCGTGATTTTTAATCAACACGCCACCCGTTAAACAGATCAACGGCCCACTTTTAACCAACCTGCGTCCTTTGATGCTGAGCGGGTCACAGGCGCAGTCAGTTGCATTTAATAAATACACATATCTACTATGAATGTATATATGTACATAAATGTATACGTATGTATGTGTATTTAAGCAAGGTATTTCATTTCATTACATTACGTAAATGCTTATGTTGAAAATATACTATGATTGATATACAGTGGCACGAAATAAGCATTTAACTCGACATGATGTAAAAGTATCGCATAATAAAATAGAATAAAACAATAAAAAAGCTAGCAAATATTAATATAAAAAAGTAGCACATCAAACAAAATAAGAAAACCAGTCGAAAAGAAAAAAAAAAAAAAAAACCCCGGCATATACCATATCTACTAGAAGTATATAGTACATAAATGTATACGTATGTATGTGTATTTAAGCAAGGTATTTCATTTCATTACATTACGTAAATGCTTATGTTGAAAATATACTATGATTGATATACAGTGGCACGAAATAAGCATTTAACTCGACATGATGTAAAAGTATCGCATAATAAAATTAGAATAAAACAATAAAAAAGCTATGCATAATTATTTTTAATTATTCAAATAAAGTATGCACACGTTTCATATACAAAATAAGATTAAACCAGTTCGTTAATACACGAAGAATATAAAAAAAATAAAAAAAAAAATTGCACATAATGTAGATATAATATAATCATCAATTTGAAGTGGTTTGATTTAAATTAATTTGTATCAGATTTTGTATATGAAATAACTTTTTCAATAAACTATGAGCAACATTTAGAAGGTAGTACTTTCAGAGAAGAGCTTGCCGTACCATTTATTAGTGGTTGGGGTTCGTATAGCTTGCACCACAGTTCATGTAATAATTAAAGCATATAATGGTTTGTCAGCTGCACTTGATATAAACCAGCTGCCAATGAATGTAGATCCGCACACACACACACACACACACACACACACACACACACACACACACACACAGACACACATATTGGAATCGTTTGGCTGCCCACGTGCAATGAGGCGTATGAGCGATTTGTGTATATACGCACAATATTTTAAGTGCTTTATGGTAAATGCCACTTATGGTTAGCACATTGACAAACCCAACCAAACAACAGCCAGCCGCAAATTTATGTAAATTTACGTTGAAATAAGGGAACCAACTGGCAACCAACGGCAATACTTTGATCCCCAAACTGCAATCACAGTCTCAATGCAAAAACTAATTAAAATTACAAATCCACAAATTATATCCGTATTCTCTTCATTGACTTTGCCAAATGGCAAAATTATGGAGGCTTAAAAATTAATAGCACATAATGCGGCAAAAATACAGCAAACAAAATGCCAAATTGCATAGGCAACTGCAATCAAAGGCTCACTAAGCTGTTGTGGCCAGGAGGGTGAGGCAAGCAAGTAATGAAAAGAGAGCTAGACAGAGAGAGAGAGAGAGAGAGAGACAGAATGAGAGGGAAAGGAAAGGGGTAGAAGGCAGCTGTGCTATTAAATAATTGCACATGTATCAATTGGCGAGCTTACTCAATTTGAGCTGTAAAGAGCAACGGCTTGATAAAAATCTATTGCATACTAATAGGCACTTCAATTCAATTCGCTCACTTGGCCAGCTTCACATGTATCTGCAAGTGTGAGTGTGTGTGTGTGTGTGTGTGTGTGTGCAGCACTGCACTTTACAATGACCCATAATAAAGTTTGTTTGCCGCTCTGTGTCTGCCAATTTGCCCATTTTGTGTTTACTCAACGCGCCAGAGCAAACAAACGATGCCAACGAGCGGGGAGCGAGTGGGAGAGCAACAGTGAATAGCGATAAGTATAGAGAGCAAGAGAGTGAGAGTAAGAGTGAGAGCGGCTGACTCGCAACTTTCGTCAAGTTTACATAACCATACGTTTACCTGGCATTATTTCCGCTTTTGCCCAGCCTCAGCGTCTGTTTTGCGTGCTGTGTTGCATACTTTTCGGCGCATGTTTGTTTACTGACTGCCCAGCAACAGCTGAGAGTCCCGAGAGCGCTCTCTTAAGCTCACTTGAAGCTCTCTTAAACGTCCACATGCACATGGGCAGCACTGTTAGCCAATTACGGTATATTTTCATTGGTATTATTTAGTACATTTTTACCTAACCGAAAAGAGCTCAGTTTGAGTACAACTACGAGTTTAACTTGATTTTTTTTAATTGTTTCAAACATAAGAAATATCTGTTGAAACCAAAATTTATTTAATTGTTAGGTTAATTTACTGACGGGTAACATTATTTTAAGCTGGTTAATTGCTACATTGATATATGATTAAAGTTGTTAAAAAAAAATGTGTAAATTTATGAGACAACTATAGTCGAAACTTCTAAGCATATATTATATTAGTTATCATATATTAGAAAAAAAATCACTTTGTTTGTTATAACTGCGGGAAAATGAACCAAGGTACAAGGAACCATTATGTAACCATACCTCGTTCGCTTAAGTTTATATAATACTCCTGATCTGCCAACTGAATAATCTTGAGCCATGCTAACCAACTTTATTATAAGATCCACTCCTTTCGAGTGTTCAACTACAGGGACAGGAATGTGGAGCTGAAATATTACAATAAGTTATTCGAGGTTCTGCTCATGGTGAAAGCGCTACTCAAAAAACATGAACGCAAATCGAAAGTACATATATATAAACTAAACTATATATATATAGATATGTATATATATAGATAAATACGAATTGTTCCATACCATAATGAGAACTAATTGCTTTGCAATAGCTTTTAAATATTAAATTACTTAACAATCCACTCAGATTCTATAATTTTCAGTTCCAATGCTGAATGCTTTGTAACTAACGACTAATCCACCCAAGAGGCAACAAGCCAAACTATTAATTAGCCATTTGTACGCCATTTCAATGCCATCTCAGTAGCACTCGTCATCAATCGATGTTCGACCTGTCCATCCTTCCACTTCGTCCTGCACACATGTGTCAATTGCAAAGTTGTCAGGGCCCCAACTCGCCCCTAAGCCGTCTAGGCCTTAGTCAGCAAGTAAAACAGGAACAGCATGCAAAATCCTTGTACATTTAATGTTTGAAGTCAGGCAGTTCGCAAAGTCATATAGTGGCGGCTTACAGTGCGTATGAGTGACATTTAATTAGTACGACATCAGCGTTGCCATAAAGTACACTTCGAATTGTATTTATTTGCAAACAAACATGGCGACAAAGGACACACTCCTCCTCCTCCTCGAAAGAAGAAGCAGCAACTTTTGTGCGTTGGTGTTTGGGGTATTTACACTCATTTCACACCGACAAACACACACACAAGCACACACACACGCACACAACCATTGGCGCACTTGAACAAAGTGTAAGACATTTATAAGCAAATATTTATAACGGGCGTCTTGCAGCGAAGCGCGGAGGCAGAGCGGCGACTGCAAAACAAAATAATTACAACATAAATTAAGCAAAATAACCGCAGACGCGTAAATGTTACTTCGTGACTTCTGAATGTGTGTGTGTGTGAGTGTGAGTTTCTGTGTGTGTGTGTGTGTGTGTATGCTAACATATGCTACAAGAGATTTGTAATAAAATGAACTTTACGTTGGGTTGAGCCTACCAAAGCAGCACTACACCCGACAATTGTAAGGAAGGTAGTAACGGTTATAATGGTGATAAAGTCAGGGAAGATGTCAGGCATTAAATATAAACAAAAGAAATAAGCTATAGGAGTATACAAATGTGCCCAGATTAGATTATAAAAAGTAAGCACATCAAAATCGGTTTACATATTAAAGGATTTATTTTTAACGATAGATAATGGGGAACTGTTTATGACAGCAAATAGATATAACTTCTAAAGTTTGGAAATCAAATTCATGATTAATATAGTAATAATTTTTATTGAAATATGCAAAACTGATTTAGATATTAAAATTATTTTTATTTATAATTTTAAGTTAACATAATGAATGTTTCTAAATGTAAATCCAAAAATTTCTACAATATCGAAAAAAAAAACATTAAAATATTTAAAAATGCTGTTTGGGTTACTTGATGCTTTAAGCTGATTATCAAGGTGAAGGAAGGAAGGGGAAGCAGCCCAATGAAGCCGCAATTTTGTTGCCAGAGAAGCATTTTTTAATTAGACAAAACTTTCACCTGCAGCTGCTGTCGCTTTTGAGTCAGTCGGAAGTTGGAGTTGGGGTGTTCTTAGCTGCCGTGGATCCGTTTCTTTTTCATTTCGGGGAAGCAGAAGATGGCACGTTTTGGAATTTGACTTTATATCATACTTGCTGAAGTCTTTTGTGCCCTTGCCTGCCAGCGACTAACCGACAACAACTCGAAACTGCGAACTATGCGCCAGGAGCCAGGAACCAGGAGCCAGAAGATAGGAGCCAGAAGCTGAGTTTAAACCAAATTGTTGTCTGACTGCCGAGCAGAGTGGCAGCATTGAAGTCGCCAGCCAAGGACACACTTGACGGAGGACTCCGTTGCCGAGCTTCAAGTGCGTAGGAGTTAAATGGAGTCAGCTTATAAAGCAGGTACCACCCAGCAAAGTCTGTCCCAATGTACCCTTATTATATTTCATTTGACATTTTTCCTTTTTTTCGGTGACAGCAAGTGATACAACAACACGAAAATGAGGCATATCTGCAAGGATAGATAGAGACTGAGTGTGAGAGAGAGAGAGGGGTAGAAAGGAGGCGTGTCTGCCAAATGGGCGTCTGAGTTGTGTACATGAATAAGTTAACTACCGCACTAATGTACATTTGATGTACTTTTCTGTTCACCATGAATATTGGAACGGGGTAGGGTTCGGGCTCGGGCTCGGGCTCGGGCTCGGGCTCAGGTATACAGTTAGCTATTTATATTGAAGCAGCTACTTCGCCAGCTTGTCTCGCTTGACAGCTGCCACAGGGCTGTCGACTCTGTTGTCGTCCTCGTCGTCGCATTTGGCGTATTGAAGTGGAAGTGGAAGTCGAAGTGTTCTGCCAAAAGTTGCGTTCTGTTTTGTTGTCTGACTTACGAGTGTTCGTTCTTTGCCTGCTTGAAAGCTCCTGTCAAGACTACAGTGTCTCAAGTCAATGAAACCTATTGACAAAATTAACTAATTGACTAACTTAAACTTAAAGCAAGAAGTTCAGATAATTAACATATATATATAAAACTGTTTGACCTGACTGACTGGTATCCAAAGCACAGCCCAAGTTGTCCGAGTTGCGAAACTAAAATTTGCTCAATAGCTTCCTTTTAAGACGAAAGGACAAACGGGAAAACAAGGGGTCAAAGTGTGTATAGAAACACTCATCAAAAATACTGACTTATATTTATTCTAAAAAATATAGTAATTACTAATTTCTTATTTTCGACAAAATAATTTCAGAAATTTGTATTATTACCAAACCAAACATATGGACGTTTTCTCATTTTTATTAAGCATCAAATTTGTATGTATTTGTTAAATCTATACATTATTAGGAGTTTATTGCTTTAGTACAAATTTTTCATTAAAATTTGAAATGGCTTATACATTAATTTCTTTTATTTTTCCTATTTTCGTTTTCATTACATATAATAATAATAAAAACAAGTTTTGAGGTCTGCAAAAAAAGTTCTTTTACATTTGCACTTTTGTGACACTGTGCCATTGAGCATTTAGAACATTCCATATTTGTTAGATTTATCAACTTATATTCAATTTCCTCGGTTTTCACTTGACTTCCCTACATACGCGCCCACTCCCCCCTCCCACCCTGTCACCTAAGCGACAATGGCGACACGTTTATTAGCCCCCAAACCATCCTGCATACAGCTTCTACCCTGCCTACTTTGCCAACTGCGCTTTCAAAATTTCCAAATCAAATTAACTTGCTTTCATTTGAGGCAAAGAAAGGCGAATGCGAAGTAGCGTAGCATACATTTCGGGACACTCACTTCCTGTCAAGGCGTGGGCTTGTTTTGTCACCCGCCCTTGCCGTTTCCTTCTTTCCACTTTTTTTTTTAAATTTGAATGCGAAATTTACTTTTGTTGTTACATTTCTGTTAATTTCCTTTGAGTAACTGAAAACCTGCATCGACGAAGGTGCCTGCATCCATGCGAATACCAGAGAATATGCCAGGACACCAAGAAATGTGCTGCGTTTGGGGACGCATTTGTCAGGGCATTAAGTTTCACAGACAGGAGCCCTCACGAAAAATGATTTTTATTAAAATTCGTACGCAATTACAAAATGAGAAAAGAAGACACAGTGCCAAAGAGCAAGCGAGAGAGAGAGAGAGAGAGAGAGAGAGAATAAGAAATACGGGCAAAAGTTGGAAGCTTCCATGTCGTATACGCGATCTTTCAAAAGTTGACCTTTTGTATTCAACTATTATTTTGTTTCGTGTGCTTTGCATAAACTGAGCAACGTACGATTTTCTACCTAATAATTGGATAATATTGGAATATTTTTACAAAATAATCAACAAACACACACTTGAATAAACTAGAAGCCGACTTTGAGCATATAGCCAGGGCTTACTATGCGTATGCGTGATATTGTTTTGGTGTGTTGAAATATGTATAGCATATTTAATCACTTGCTGCCTGGCGTGTCTAGACTTTGTTTAATATTTTGCAGTTGAAAGTGGAGACGAATAAAACTGTGGAAAGCGAAACGCTGCTGGGAAACTTGGCAAATATAAATAATAACAGAAATTGTTGCTTTTCTCTAGTGGGCTGGCATGTAACCTTGAGACCAAAAACAACAACGTCTCACACTGTCAGCTGGATGGGGGGGGGGGGGGGGGACTGGCGCTGGTGGCACTTAAAATGCACTCAACTAAAATGAAGCAGAGGCAACAAACATCAACAACATCAGAGCCAAATAGCCAAACAGTCAAACGGCTAACGGCCAACGGCCAATGGGGACCAAAGGAAAAAGGTCACTGAAGTAAACGTAAATGAAAATAAAACTGCAAATAAAATTAACACGCACATGAAAATGCAAGCAGCGAAGGTACCAAGGAAATGCAAAGCAATTAAAGTCGAGCAGTATATGTAGCGAGGGTAGTCACATAAATTATTGGAAATACGAATATTAATATTATTATTGCAGTTGCCATATTTGAAACACAGATTTCTGAAGATCTCCGCAAAGCCATAGGAACTCCTGCCATTACGAATCGGGAAATCTATGATTCCCACAATTTAAAAAATAATGAATTGCAGCTTTGTTTTCGGCATCAAGTTCAATTAATTAGAAAGAAATAAAATATATTATATAAAATATATAAATAAAATAAAACATGCATTCATAATTATTCAGACAGACAGTGATCAAGAATATATATACTGAATGGGGTAGGAGATGCTTCCTTATGTCTGTTACATACTTTTGCACAACTTCATGATACCCTTTTTCTCATTTTTAATGGGTTCAGGGTATAAGAAATCAACTACACCCAGCAATTTAATAAAATGTTGAAGTATGTTCGAATCGAATTGGCAAGTGCCTTTGTTTTTTTTAACTGACAGTCATCAGCCACACCCACAAATTACCTGCTCCTCCGACTTCGCCACTGCCCTTAATGCCGCACCATATATTACGCAGTGCTTGCAAAGCAAATTTATTTAAGTTAAAAGTCAACACCCGCTGCTTTCCCTCCCGCTCGCCGGCGTTTGGGCTCCGTTCTGCTGCACATTTGCACACTTAATGTCATACTTCGGCCGATGCCCGCCCCCAATGGCAACGCCACGCCCATTTACTTTGGCAACGCCATAAAGTATACAATGGCATTGGTAATAAACCGCAACGCGTCATTTGCACCAACTCCTCCCCCCCCCTCCCCCTAACCCTACATTTTTACGCCTCCTCACCAGCCCCTGCGGTCGAACTTTGCATCGTTCGATCCGTTGGCCTTTGTGTACCGTTCTGTTCGTCCTGTTCGTCCTGTGCGTCCTGTTCGCCCTGGGATGCGTCGCCGCCACTGAATTATGCTGCATATAGTACCATATACAACGCCTTTGTGTCCAAGTTATTGACGCGCTGACTGACTCCAGCTTGGAGTTGAGCTAACTTCAATGCATGTGGACGACATCGACGCCGCCGGCTGCTTGGCCAACTGGTTGACTGGCCTGACTGGACTGACTGCCTGACACCGATGCTGATGGCTGGGCCGATTGTGCAACTTCCTGATGGCCACGCTCCATGGCGTTAATGTTTGCCCATACCGTTGTTATATAGTATTTCTATATAATGCATAACACTTTGCCCGCCAAACGCCGCCAGACTCAACCGAACCAGCGTCCTGTCCCCTCCTTTGGCTGCTTCCTTTGTTGCCTTGTCCAGGTGTTGATATAGGCGTTGGCCGCTGCTGCTGCTGCTCCTGCTGTTGTTGCTGCAGTTGTTGTTGTTGGTTGTTTGTTTGTTTGTTTGTTTGATTATTGATTGAGCGCTCACCTGAAAAACAAGTAAGAGAAACATCCCAGCAAGTGATTCCAGCTGGCCTTCAACTTTTCCGTCGTATGGAATATGAAGGCAAGGGACATCAACAAAGACTAAGAAAAAGCTTAGCTTAGGCATAATCTATCGATTTTGTTATATATTATTTTCATATCCCTTAACAGCACTTCATATAAAATCTTGCATTATTCTAAACTTTTGTGCCTTAGTTGAGAAATTCAACTCCATATCACATGACTCCCACTTCATGATTATTTCTAGCCCGTATTGTTTTAGAGTTCAAATAATCATATTCATTTTTAGAAACGTAGTAATATTAAGGATCGTGTAAACTCCTTAAGTACATTTGTGTACCTGTAATGTTAGCGGGGAAGCGGAATATCTAAATTTTAAATTAAACTTTATAAGGAGAAGCGTATTTTTAGCGTAACTAAATAGGATGTAATTAAAAGAAAAGTCTACAATAAATCGGGACTTTACCTCAACAAAAGTTTGAGCGAAATTAAATTAAATGTTCCACCAATAAACTCATTAGTCACTTTGTTAAATCATGCCAATCTATTACCAAACCTAAACTACTTATATGAACAGAATTTTAATGGGTTTTAAAAAAACTTAAGACTCGCAAGTAAATGTCAAGGCAACTTATATGGCATCAACTGAAATATGCAGTTTATCAGCATAAGTGCCTCATAAACTCAGCCACACATTCCTTAACTGCTATTCACAATCCATTCAACTGGCGGAAGTTTTTCACACGCGTCCCATGCATAAAACAACTCTGAAAACAACTTCAACTTCAGCTTCAGCTTCGGCTTCAACTTCATTGTCATCGTCAAAGTAGCACTAACCGAACCGGCATTATGCAAGCAGTGCCTCAAGTGTCCTTGTCCTGTTCATGCATGTCACTTCGATCACTTCGCAGATTTAATCAACTACTCGCCCCCTTAACCTCCCCCCGGCCCACGTGGCTGCCCCCGCACATTGCTGCACTTGCTGCGGGCGCATTATGATGTGATGTGCTCTATTATATTCATATTTTATAGCTACTTACATTTTACTACCCAACTACATACTACAACATGTCCGACCAACCAGGCGCTAACCCAACTGCCAGCTGCCTTTTTTCAGAGAGTTCTTCTTGTTCTTCTCTTTATCCTTTGCATACTTTCATACATACATGTACATATTTTTAGAGGCATGTACTTTCTTTTTGCTTTCTTTTCTGTGGCTTCCATTGTTGTGCAAATATTTTTTAGCTTGGCGCCACTTTACACGCCTCTTTTCTTGTCTCTATCGTCGAGTAAATCTTTGCATCAGTTTTCTCTCCTTCCCCCTGACCTCCCCTTTCCTGCCCCTGCCCCTGCCCCTGTCCTGACCGGCCTATCAAAAGTGCTGCCTGTCTACTTTTGTTGCCTGTCAGCGGCGTTGCCACCCTGCGCCACTTTTTTTTTGTGTGTGCTTTTAACATGTCTTTTGTCATTTTTCTAGTTTATTATTATATTTTCTTGCACACCCACACATACTAAATGTGGAAAAGAGAACTCAGGAGAAACAAGGAAAGAGAAAGAACTTCATTCACGTCCACTTTGCGCAACGCTTGATAAAAATGCATCAGCCGCAAATTTTTTGTGTTGCCTCTATGATGTGCCTGTCTGCCCAACTACCCCTAGTGCAATTCCAAGTCCATCTCCATGTCCATGTCTATGTCTGTGTCCTGCAGGCGCAGGACATGCTCTTTGTTGCACTTACCGCAGTTGTGGCTACTTTTCCAATGCAATTGGCGCTGCAAATTCCATTACTGGTACATTTACCACTGCTCGCCAGGCAATTTTGCTAAATTTGATTGAGCAGACAAAGCTCAGACCGGAGGAGCTGTCCCAACTGCATAGGGAACCGAGTAACATTTTCGTTCGTATATTCTATAAAGCACTGGAACACAAAGGACTCAGATATCAAAATGGATAACTGACATAAAATATTGTACTTCGCTGTGGTTTTTATTAATATAAAATACACTTAAAGAAAAATATTAGGCATCACATCTGAAGTCTAGAGTTTATATTCAGAAACTGCAGCAGATAGTTTTTCGCGATTTGTGGGTGCGGGAGGACGCATGTTAGAAATAATGAGATTAAAATATAATTCATAAAGTTAGTGCATATTGCGAAATTTAATTATTTCGATTCTCATAGCTACAATTATTTTTTCATATGTACACTGTATGGGGCAAAGCATGCCATGAAATGTTTCACAAATTCGAGGCGACAATTTTGTAACCCCTTGTCGAGAGTCTAGAAATTATTCAGTAGCTGGTCTCGCTTCGACTCGAACAGACCTACAAAATTAAAGGTTTGGTAAAAAAAGAAAAGGTAATAAATAAAAGTGTCTTGTAAAAAATGTAATGTGTGTGCATTTTTTAATGTGTGCCTTACATTTCTTACTGATGAGTTAATAACGGCAGTCGATGCCAATATGGTAAGTAAAGATGAGTCCTGTCTTTAAAGGAATAAATATAATTACTAATTCTTTCCT
Source organism: Drosophila maculinotata (assembly GCA_035045305.1). Classification (NCBI taxonomy): domain Eukaryota; kingdom Metazoa; phylum Arthropoda; class Insecta; order Diptera; family Drosophilidae; genus Drosophila; species Drosophila maculinotata. The sequence goes on along the minus strand of JAWNPD010000377.1, from coordinate 3,602,399 downwards.
CACTCGGTACTAATTATAGTGCGACAAGTTATTCTTCGAGGAAATCAAAACGAGCTCAAATTTCCAATACCGCTTGTGCAAAGTTCTCTGGCACCCTACATTTTATATTCAGACGAGATACGGATTAACAGGATCCAGTCTACTTGCAGCCAACCAACAGATGAAAGAACCAGGATGACCTGGAGAAAGATGTCGATATGGCAAAGTTATTGGGTCCTCGTACTACTGAGGAGTGACTGCTGATTTCTTACAAATTTTAAGCACGTTTAATACAGTTCCTATGAAACCAATGGGAGCATTTTAAATGATCGGCGTTCTAAGGCAGCAACTAACCACAGCACCAGAATTATTACCGAAATCCCTAGTTAATATGCTGTTATCCAATAAATAAATCCACAACAAAAAAATAAATATAACTTGTGACTTATTCGAAAGATCAGAACCAGCTCTTGGCCCCGGTGCTCTGCGAGGAGAAGCTATCTGCTATCTGATATCTCCAGCCGTCGTGTATCAGCTGCAGTCTGGCCGTTAAGTGGATCATTAGCTGCTCCAGCTTAAATGGTTGCGCCCGCCTATTTCCAGTCGGATCCAACGACGCCGCCTTAGCATTGTCCCTATTTTTTTACCCTGATCCCAATAAAAATGGGAAAAAGGGTATAATGGTTTTGGGCATAAGTATGTAACAGGCATAAGAAAAATCTCCGACCCCATAAAGTATATATATTCTTGATCACTATCAATAGCCGAGTCGATATAGCCATGTCCGTCTTTAAAGGGCCCAAAAACTATTAAGTCCACTTTCAATTACCTTGAAATGACCCTTCCAAGATTTCAAAGAACCATAACTTTGTCAAAGCTTAACCGATTGTCAACTCCAATGCTATTTTGGTCATTTATCCTCTACTTTAATTTTGCATTTAAAAAATATTATTTTTCGAATTTTTACTGGTAAAAAATCATGTATTCTCAGCATGGCAAAAAAGGGGTTACGTATAAATCTAACCTCTAACTGACCTACATCTCAATTGCATCTCCAGTTTGAAGCTTTTGTCAATTGGCAGCACTGAGGTGCCTTCTGTGGCCAACATTATCCTGCATTATCCTTCGCCTCAGTCCTGCTTTTTGGCTACTGAGTAGCATAGGGGGGAATGGCGAGGAAGCTGGGGCTGGGGCTGGGGCCAGAGGGCCAGGGCCGGAACTCGCTTGGCTTTTTGCAGCTGTAATCAATATGCAAACAAACCATTTGCCACAATAATTACAAAGTAATGCAGCGTCCGGCGCGAAATGTAAAAATAAACGGCAGCTGCTCGAATCCAATGATGACTTTGCCATGGTCTGGGGATGGGGGGCAGGCGCCGCAGGTTTTGCTTGTGGTGGGCCATATCGAGGCCATATCCAGGCCCAGGATGACGACCATGCGCCAGCCAATGATGAAGCAATTAATTTGCAATTAAATCGATGATGCAATTGCAAATAAGCGCAGCGAAAAAGAAGCGACTGCAAATTGTGGAAAAAATTGGATGGTGAGGGGCCAGCAGTCGCAGACAACATAACGTGAGGTCTCTCTTGAAGCTGGATGCGCTACAGTTTCAAATACAATAGCTAATATACTTTAAAATATTTAATTTTAGTTGATAAAATAAGTCAGTCATGTGCATTTTATTCATTATTTTAATATTCCTAATAGCTTACATTTCTTTTTCTTAAAGTCAGACAAAATCCAATATTATTTTTTAACTTAAAAAATATATTTCTTTGTTTTTGATTGGAAATTATATGCATGCATGAAAAGTGTTTGCAAATTCCAAATATGTATCAATGGAGTCAAACTTCCACAGTAAAGATCACCGACAAAATATGTTATTGAATTAAATAATATATTTTACTACAAAATAAAAAAAAAAAAAAACTAGATCATATAATAGGGGTTTTCAATGAATATAAAAATTTTCTTTTATTTCAAATATATTCAACACAGCAAGGTTTTCAAGCATTGTAATCAAATGTTTTCGTAATTAAAGTGAAAAGATCATATAAAATAAAGGAAGGTTCTTTAAAATATGAGTAAAATTATGGAAAATATGGAACCAATAACATTTTTAATTAATCCCATTTGCTGCAAAAGCTTCCTTGCCGACTGATCCTTTCAGATAGCACATCCGTATTGTTTATGTAGGGCATTTCCAAGACCAAAGTAAACCACTGCACTGCGTATGCAAAGAGCGGAAAAGTGGCAAAATTAATGTCCACACGAGCACACACACACGAACACACACACAGACAGAAACAGACAGAGACAGACGCACTCACATATACAGACGCTTATAACAAATGTTGGCACGCACAGTGGTGCGAATGATGTTACGGTCAGTGAGGCGATGGTTCCAATATGCAACAGCGACAGCAGCAGCAGCAGCATCCAAGTTGCCTCCTCGCTGACGCTGATGCGCATTTTTCACGCTGTTTGCATCAAGCCGAAGCTGAAAATCGATCAGTTTTTAAGCCAGGATGTGTATGGACTGAACTGCACTGGACTGGACTGGACTCGACTGGGCGTTGACTATTTTGGTTTGGTTTGGGGTCGAGGGGGCGGCGACGAAACGTTTTTCCATCAACTTTGGCGGTTATTCAATTAAAAATTACTTTATTTGTAATTAAATCGTTTGCCATACTCACCAGCTGGTCGTCCTGCTCTCAGCTGTGGCAGCCATGTTGATTTTATTTTGTATTTTTTGCGTGTGTGTGTGTATTGTTGTGGGTGGGGCAACTGTACTTTACATACTATATAGTTTTGTTAGAAAATCGCTTGGGCTGCATTTTAAAATGCAATTTGTTCGGCACATGATATTTTTTATCGACGCGACGCCTCTCTCTCTCTCTCTCTCTCTCTCTCTCTCTCTCTCTCTCTCGTGGCTGGCACACAAATCACGGCAATTTATTTATGACACTATTTACAATAACGGGAGCCAGGATTGAGCAGCAGGCAACAGAAACAGCAGCTGCCAGGCGCCCCTTAAGGGCATAACACATAACAGAACTAGGAGCCAAGCAGAGCAGAGCAGAGCACTTGGTATGTCCCTCCACCTCTGCACTCTCCACGTGCACTCTACTTAAATAACAATTTCAATATATTGAAATTTACTTTGTCACATGAAAGCTAAACAGCTTGCACTCAGCGTCAGTCACGAAGCAATACACTAGGTTGGGCTACCCCACAAACCCACAACCCACAACCCCTAACCACCAAACCGAACCCATGCCCAACGATGTGACTTGCCATCCGTCCAACCTTCCCTCGTCACCATCTCGAAAGTGTTGGAAAAGTGCTGCCATTGCAGGTTTTCATTTTATGCTATTTACATTTTCATATTTTGCTCAGCGCCACACCGCAAACAATTTTGTTGCTCAATGTTGTTGTTATTGTTATACCCTGAATCTGAGGGAGTCATATGATTTAGTATGGAATTTTGTTATGACAATTGCAAAGGCTGAGATCATATAATTAGTCAATATTTAATAAAATTTCACTCATTTGTATTTCTTTGTATACAAATAGTATTTTGTAGACAACCTTTTACTAAATTATTTACTCTTTACACTTAATTCTTATTGTATTCTTGTGTTTTTTTTACTTTTTTGTTTAATTTACCTACTAGCCATATCTTTATAAATATTTTTATGTAACACCATGACTTGATATATTCGCATATTTAATGAGATCTCATGGTTTAGATCAAAACGACTATAAATAAATTTAGTACAAAACAAAATACTTCTTATTAAAAAAATTAATTAAAAACTTACTCATACAACTCAGATATTAATAAAATATGACTTAAATCAATTCCGCGATTTGTATACTCTAAATTTGAGAAATCATTTCCTTCTCTCATTTAACCGGATTTTAATATAGATTTTTTGAAAGGGTATTTGTGAACTCGGTTTGCATATAACATAACTTTTCCTGCTGTTCTCGTTGCCGTTTAACATTTTTTTCTTTTTGTAACTTTTTTATTTTCAATTTTGTTATGTGCTTGTCGTTGGTGGGGCTGCCTTCGGTCGGCGACTGTTACTTCTGTTTTTTGTGCCCATTTAGTCGTTGTTTGCAATTTTTAACGTAGCATACTCCTATGGCATGGCATGGCATGGCATGCTGCTGGCCTGGGTCGGTATCCTTTGAAAAAGGCATCAGGTGTTGCACGTTGTGCAGCAGCTTATCTCAAATGATTTATAAACTACCAACAGTGGCGAGGCCAAAGCCATTGTCATTGCATAAAATATGCTAACAGTACAACATAAAAAAAAAAAAAACCGAAGAAGCAACAGTGAGCGGAACACATCCGAACGAGAACAGAGAAGGAACAAAATGATACAAAGTGCGCCGTGACGTAAGCTCCTGTCTCATCCTGAATTCGACCAGCAGGAACAAACTTCAAGTTGAAGTACAATTCGAAATGGAAGCTGTGAAACTCAAGTTGAAGTTGGACAAAGGTATTAAATTACAACAGCTGGGCCGTAGTTATGTTCATGTAAATGGAATATATTGATATTATTGAATGCATTCCAGAATTATACGTTTGGAATTTAATTGGTCATTACCATTCCAAGTAAAATTATTTATATTCTAGGAAAATTAAACATTTCTAGGCAATCGCAGTTGACTTTGCTTCGTCTGTCCGTTTATATTTCAATATTTAATTTCTGGTCAAGAACTCCATGAGGCAGGAGCTCTACAAAGATTAAAAAGAGTGTATATAAAACTAAAAAAATGATAAAACAAAAAAAATATTGTGTGAAACACTACATACCTATTTAGCTTAACAGTTAAGAGGTGATAACTCCGACCCAATGAAGCGTATATATTCTTGAACATCCGTGTTGATCTAGCTTTGTCTATCTTAGGCTAGATACACAACTTTTCGTATACCATGGCTAAATCACCCCGTAAATATTTATATTTTTGGATACTTCCGCCAACAAGTATTTTTTGTTATTGTAGTCTCACAAATAATAATGCAAAGAGTTGAGAGTTGAATCATTTTGAATGTTGTAGGCACAACAAAAACTGCTAGTGTGTTCTATCAAAATTTAAATTTATACTAAATTTCAAATTTATTATTTAGTGCATTGTGTTGACAGAGAGCTTTACGCAACTATTGATCAAATGAAAGCAAAAACCTACCGCAGACTATTTTAAGTAAGTTGTATTATTTATTTTTGAGGAAAACTAATATTTAATACAAGTAAGAGTGCTGTAGTCAAAAGTGCCCGACTGGGAAATACACTGTAACATAACATAACATAACTTGTGTCCGATCATCATAATGTCGCACATAGATGATGTTAAATGTAAGAATTACTCAAATGACCTCTTAAAATAAGTGTTTTCTAATTTATATGTTCGAATTCTATACATGATGTTTTATTACGGGACAAGCTATGAAAAATATAAAAGAAAAGAATTTATTTCAAACATGGTAATCCTAGCTATTATAATCTTAAATATCGACGTGTTCATCTAAACCAACAAACAAATGTATATTTCGACTAGGCTGATATTGATGCTGATCAGGAAGTATACACATACTTTATGAAATTTGGAAGATACATTCTCTTTCTTACCTTATTACCTTACCTTATTTAGTATTGGAACTGGACACTCCAATTTCCATTGCAACTGTACCACCAGCCCCAATTATTGAGTGGAGCCGGCCTCTTAAACCTGCAACAAACAGATTGTACACACTTATAGATAATAAGCCTCTCACTAATTATTGTAGCTTAATTGAGGCTTACGCACTGTGGGGCCAGTCGTCCCAGTTGCAGTGGAGGGCAGTGGAGTGGAGTGCAGCATCCACTCTTCGTTGCTGGCCACATTATGGACGCTCAATTTGCTCATAACTATGGCTAACAAAATAATTATTGTTTAAAAAGCCGTGCAAACTAATGCAATGCTCAGTGCTTGGCTTACAAATGTATATCGCACTGATTCTAAGGGGGTAGGTGTGTGTGGGGGCGCCTCTCAACTTGTGCTGTTGTTATTGTTGTTATTGTTGTTGTATTGAGGCTGAGTTGGCTTGTCTAATTAATTTGCATTTAGCGCACTGCCTTACAGAGGAGTGCTTTGCCATAGGCTGTGGGTCTTTGGGCGGCATACAACTGCGGCATTTTGGCGACCACCTCCTACTTCAACCTATTTGAATTGCAACCCCCCTTGCACCTTCCCCCACCACCAACACACCCCTTTGTGCATAAGCCGTACGCCAAGCGTTGCGTCTCTTAGACGATTTATGTTGACTGCAATTTCAGCTGGGGTTCAACACGCACACAAATATATATATATATATAGCTAGATATGTATATACAGATGTCTGTTTGTGTGTTTGCATATTCCGACATTCAGTTGTCATTGCAATCGTTTGTTGTTGCTATTGCTGTTGTTGCTATTGTGATTATTATCGATTTAAGCGCAGCTTGACTCTCTGCCTGTTGTAATAATTTGAATCACATTTGATTATTATTTGAGTGCGATTATTTAGGATACAATCTGATGGCTGTCAGTAGCATATACATATATGTAGAAGTATATAATATCAATGAGTGAATTTATAGACTGGATCAGGTAACAAGTTGAATATACTTTTTGACATCAATATAAAATATAAATAGGATATAATAGAAATTTTTATACAGTTTAATTTATTTAACTTCATTTGTTAGCTTTTATTGATGTCAACTGGACCAAATTTTAATAATTGTCGAACATGACATATGACATTAAACATTTATAGAGCATACAAAAGAAAAATAATACAATTAATGTGACCAGGCTTGGCAAATGGACTGCGAAAGAGTAAAACAATAATTATATCTCGTTGATAGACAAAGTATTTATCGTATGGTTTAATACAATATGCACATTTATCTTTATTGCAATCTGTCCAACGTCCCCAGTAGCACATTTAACTTGAAAGCGCCTCAAAACTATCAGACAGACATAGGCAAAGCCATTGAACCGCACACACACATAAACATACCATGGCAACCCAGCCACCCACAGAAATTGCTGGAGCAGGTGGCCGCTTTACGCAGCCCACCCCCCCTACCCCACACGCCATTGTCAACGCGCTATACAAATACAAGACAGCAAAAGCATTTATGGCATTTTGTCGTTAGCTGTGCGAACTATTTGCCCTGAAACGACAACCACGAAGACAATGCCACAAGAACAGCAACAACGACAACAACAACAACAACAGCAACAACAGCAACAACAGCAACGGCAACAACAACAGCAGCAGCAAAGACGAGGACACAAATCATCGAGAGATGCCACAAAAGCACCCGGAACATGCGAAACAGAGACAGCGACACAGTGGGGTAGAAAAGAGACAGAGACAGCATGAAAAGCTTAAACATATGCAGACAAAAGTAAATCAATCAATCCTGGAATTAACTAATTGCGTAAAGCAATATTTATGAATAATTAATGAGCTCATAATGCCGGCCAACAACATGTGTGCGAATATATTGTGTAGTCAGGGGAGCGGAGTGTATCAGAGAGAACTAAGTTTGCGGTTCGGTTATCTTTTAAGCGTTAGAAGGCAATTTGATTGCCCCACCCCCCGTTCCACACTATGGACCCCAACCTGCGGCTGTGGCGCTTATCATCAAGTGGGCCTTTTGAGTTTCTGGCTGAGTGGAAGCTTGAAACTATGAATATTAGTTGGCTACTTTATGTAAAATTCTATGAATTTTTAATTAACCATACAAATATGTATGTGTGTACTTATTATTATAGTTGTTGTAATTTGAGAATATTTGCATAAATCACACAAAATATTGTACATGTGTATGTATATATAATATATGATATATACTACATACATATATGTATGTATGTACATTTTTTGAAGAGTACTGGCCGCTTAATTTATTGCAGAAATGCATGTAAATTACCTTGGGGCCACGACAAAAATGCAGCCCTGCAGATAAGTCGATGCCAGAAAGTATGCAACAACAATTTGCACAGACCAACAACAGCAACATTTACATTTCATAAATTCAACGGCAAGCGCGCAAATAATTCATAAATTTAATACGAAAAGAAAAAACCAGCAAAAGGAATACACAAAAAAAAACGCGTTAAAAGACTGCTACATTCGGCATTTCCCATTCCTTTTGCATATCCAAAAATATTTGTATGTATTGTATGAAAAAACAAAAACAAATAAACAGAGCTCAGCAATAAAAGCAACAAGCGACATGCGTGTATAAAATATTTGCACATTTTTAACTGAATATTAATTTATGTTGTTTTCCACCGTTCAGTATTTCAGAGCCCGGCTCTGTGGGCACAACTGTCAAAAATTTTTTTTTTTTTTTTCTGTCTCTGTTCATAGGAACTATAGCCAGTGCCTTTCATTTCTTGTATGTGGGGTGGTTAGTTGACTGTGGAATATATACATAATATTGTCAAGTTAAACGGTGCAAATTCGGTATTTTGTGTTCCATCATTTTGTATTCTTTTTCGATTGTCCGATAAAAGTGGAATACTTCAAGAGGTATGATATTGGATATTTTATTATGGAAAAGTGTCATATTTTCTTCTCTTACAATACTTTTTTTTTATTGTGAATAATTATTATATTTTGATTAATTACTTATTTTTTCTGATCCAGATTATGTAAGTTTTAAATTGAAATAGCAAAGAACAGATTTCTAAGTTCCAAAACAATTGGCTTTCCAGTAAAACGACATGCAAATATTTTTCACAAAATATTTAATTACCAAGTCTTATTAAACTGAAACTAAACTTAAATGTACAATTCTTCATTTTACATTAAAAAAAAAGTATGGCAAAAGTTGTTTACTTCTATAAAAATGATTTCATAAATGCATTGTAAAGAAAGTAATTTATATATTTTATAAATATATTTAAAAGGATTAAACTTACATAAAAATTATAAAAAAGTTTTAAAAATATTTCATTAAAAATCATTAAAAAATTGAAATATTTCATGTGTAAGCTGAGAACGATTTTTGAAGAGTACTTGCCGATTCGGCATTTACAAATTGCAGCAAGCTCACTTATCGTTTTTTATTTGCTGCAACAGCAGCTGTTGACACATATGTATGTATATATGTATGTATGTATGTATATAAATGCATATTGCAGAAGCCGCCAGTTACCGCGTATTCCTGTTTTATTTTCATTTGACGGCTCATGAATTTAAATGCATTTCGCAGGCACGCAAGCGAACGACATTGAACATTTAAATGTAAAAATTGCCGTTGGAATAAAAGCAATTTTGAAATGCCTAAAAATCTGGCAAATTGAAGTGAAAGCAGAAAGCAGCAAGCTTAAATATTATGCGGCGCATGGATGGTGTGGTGTGGTGGGGTGGAGTGGAGTGGAGTGGATTGGAGTGGAGGGCAACTGTACTTGTACGCAAAGGAATGCACAGACATGCACAATGCCGCAGCAGACGTTGCATACTTTTCGGCTTCCTGCCAAAAATGTAACAGGCAACGCTTCACTGAGCGCAAGGCAGCACGATTAAGGCTTGAGGAGGGAGGGGTGATTTTGCATTGGGAAGGGGTAGGGGGGTTTGGGAGGGGCAAACGCGTCTGGACCTCATAGTTTACATTGACACGCGCTTGCATGCAAATAAAATCATGGCAGCCAGACAGGAAGTCGGGAAAGCTGCCAGCAAAGCAAAGCCAGTCAACACGCACACACACACACACACACACACACATTCATATTATTATTATTGTTTTGATTTCCCTGGCTGAGTTTGTTTAACATTTTTTTTAATTCTTGAACTAGACAGGCTGCCCGGCCCCTGAAACTGTCCTCCTTGCCATCTACACAAAAGGACATTTTGGCCAGGCTCAGAGCGGAGCTGAGCTGAGCTGAGCTGAGCTCGGTCTGAGGTTGGGGCTGGGCCACTTGACTGCATTGACTTCTGCTACTTTTGCCGCTGTCATGGCCATAACCCATGAGCCAAGTCCAAGCCACTTCATCTCCTGTTGTTCTCCAGCTTGTTTGGCCTGTTTTGTTTTGCTTTGCATTGTTTTGTTTGGTTTTACTTGGCCGGGTCTGGAGCAGTGCCAAAATATTATTTTATTATGCCAAAAGAAGTTACGACGTCTACGGGCTGGCCCCTTTTCAGCGCTGGGATTACATTATTCTTCCGTGTATTTCGTCGGCTTTGCTTTTTGCCCGTCTGCCTCAAAGCTGTGCATTCAAAAGTAGCCACAATTTGCCTCAATTTGATGTGAGTTTTATTTTTCTTTTTTGTAGCCAACTCTTGAGGCAAACAGCTTAATATTTTGCAAGGATATTAAACTGTGTTTTGGCTACAAATTTCCTTTATAAATATGTATTATGTCAGTGCAACTTTTTTGGCAAAGTTTGATCAGAAATTGATATAATAATTGCATGAGTAAAATTTCAGTAATAGTGTGGCCTGCACTGGATTACAATATAATCGAAATATGTTTAGAAACGACATTTTCAAGGGGGGTACAGGGGAGAAACTGCAAGCTAGAGGATTCTAAAATGCATTGAAGATATGAATGTGCACATTTATTTGCCTGAACAAATACTTCTACAACTCCCAGTTACTGTTAGTCACAGCATCGCTATTCATTTAAATATGGTAAGCATGAGTATGATATTAAAATATTCAATAAAAATAACAAAGCACAATTGAAAACCCCCACTCTTGTGAAAAGCGCAATGAGACTAGATAGTACTGTCAATAAGTATAAATGGATAAGTATAAATGGAAAAAAACAATTAACAAATTCTTTATCATGGATTATAATATGTTGTTTTTTTGACGATCCCTAAGATCTACAAAATTAAAATCCGGATTTTTTTGGCGAAAAAAACATAAGGGGGGATTTACATTTTATTTTTATATTTTTAAAAAAATAGTATCTTGAAATTTTACGTTTAATTAATTGTGGGTGTCTTAATTACTATAAACAAGTAAGAGTGCTCTAGTCGAGAGTGCCCGACTAGGATATACCCTGAACCCTGAACATATAAACACATACACACACACATACAAACACACGCTGCTACTGTGAACGTCATGCAATTGCTTTGCTTCTTCTTCTTCCATTGGCCCCAAACTATGTTACATTTAATCGTAAATAGCTTCTTTGTTTATTGTCCGATCGTTATGAAATTTGTAGGACATAAAGATGGCATATAAATGTGTACGTATGCTGAAGGTCATACCTGCAAAAATACTTATTTTTCGATTTATGGAGGATTGGAGGAAGATATCAAAAAAACAAAACAGTTTGTACTTTTGTATGCTATACGAAAATATATATATTCAAGTAATACCCAAAAAATACCGGTCTGGAATCGAAATGTATCTATAACTTTGGAACGGGAAAAGATATCAAAAAAATGATAAACTTGTATTGACCCGGCACTAGGAGAACCTATATTCCAAATATGAAGTCTCTAGCTTTTGTAGTCTCTGAGAAACGCGCGTTCATACAGACGGACAGACGGACAGCCAGACGGACATGGCTAGATCGACTTGACTATTGATTGTGATCAATAATATATATACGTTATGGGGTCGCAGATGCTTCCTTATGCCTGTTACATGCTTTTGCACAAAACCAATTATACCCTTTTTCCCATTTTTAATGGGTTCAGGGTATAAAAATAACTGTTATATTTGATTTGTATTTTTTAAGTCTTTCAAAAACATTTATTTAAGGATTTTTTATTTAAAAGTCATTTAAAGACTTTTATATGATGAAAATAATTATTAAAGTCACTGAAAAGAATACAGAAAATGACTTTAATATCAGTACAGGTTAACTTAAGGCATCCTGATTTGAGCCCTTCCTTTAGTCTGCCTTCAGCTTTTCAGCAATGTTCATTTGTTTTACGAATGTAACCACCGAAAATGCCAACTTTGCCACCTTTAAAGAAAACTCTTTTAAATTAGCAAATTCAGTAACAATTAGAAGAAATAACTTACTTTTATATTAGTATTCAGGCAGATGGGAAAAATGGCGCCGGCAGTGAAACAAATGGATTGCTGTAAGTTTTGCAAAAAGTAGATCAATGTGGATTTATACTGACGACTGGCATTAATCCAATGGGACTGAAATAAAGCTAGGGCGAGATGTTCGCAGTCGCTTTCGATCAGGTTGCAGGTGAAACAGAAGGGGAATGTCTGAAAGAATAGCGCAATTACGTAAGCGACCGATGCCAAGCCTGTCCACAGATCAACAAAGAACATCAGATTTATCATGGTGAGGCCAAAGAGCACACCGACAAATAGGAATTGTACAAAGAAGGTAGCCGACATATACGGTCGGGCGACATCACAAATCCTAGATGTGAACAATATTATAAATAGCTGACATCATATAATCTCACTTGATAATTACTCGAGTATTAGTTTGTGGTCTTCAATGCAGCCCCTGAGCTCCACATAGCTCTGCGCCTCGGACTTTTTGGGATCCGTGCGCAATTTTTCGATCCGTTTGCGAAGCAGATTCAGATGGCAACGTAGGCTAAAGCCAAAGATCAGGGGAAACACGTCTGTCATCTGATTATAGTACACGCCCGACGACATGAACATATACTCAATAACAGAGGCGATCCACAAGCTAGATGTGCTGTCGCGCCAGTCCACAAAGTAGTTGTACAAACGCCACGGAGTTTGGCCTCGTAGCACGGACGTGAAGTAGGTGGTGGTCACAAAGATCGTGTAGGTGAACTGATATAATAGATATAGCGAATTGCAACGATTCACCGAGCGATGCACCTCAATGCGTTCGTCTTCCGTGACGCAACGCTTGTCCAGTTTGTCGAACAGGTCCTTGATCGCAAAGATACGCCACACATTCAGAAAGGACATTATGCCACGGGTGAAGGCGCCCGGCGCATTGATGCCAGCTTGCAGCGAGGTGAAGAGTTCACCAGGTGTAAAAGTGCTAAACTCCTTCACATAGGTTATGGACAGGCCGATCGGCAAATAGCCAGCCAGACCGATCACATACATTGTCCAGATCCTATACAGCCAGCGATATCTGCTGTCAATAACCTGTGGCACCCAGCCCAAAGCCGTCATCCCGTACTCTAAGTACTTGTACGAATCGCGACTTGGCATCAGATCCGTCGGAGTTGGCTCCCTCAAATACCTGAAAAACATACTTCCAGCACTATTCACTTTTCACTGCTTTTCAAATGTTGCTTGCTATCGCAGCTGTAAACGAGACTCTACTGTTGCTACCGATTCAATTGGAGCCCTTTTATATGACTTTGCCCACATATGAAATTAATTGCATACTGCAATATATAATAATAATAATATAGAATTCAAAACAAACGTGGGTGGCATCAAAATATAAAAACATATTTACAGGCAGCTATGCCGAATATCGAATTCCCTTGTTAATAAGTCATTTAAATGCTAGCAAAAATACTGCAAAAATAATCATTAATTTAAAATATAATTAAAATTAAAAGTCAAGATACGTACTTCATATTAAACATCGTCAGTTTTTAAATTAATCCCTTTAAATGTTAATTTAAATTTGGCAAATAAATAGATAGACATATAAAAAAAACATATGTCCAGAATATATATCGAAAAAAATTTAACCAAAAGGGTACAAGTTAGTATTAGTATTAGTCTGTTAAAAAATACAGTCATGTACATTTTTATTCTTATTTAAATTTTTAAGTATAGATTAATAATAAAAATTGTATTAGTCGTACTTGGTTATATATATATAGCTTGCTTAAGATCTGTATCAAATATTTTCAGATATTCTTGGAGATGCTTTATATGTTAGACTTTTCGTTACAAATTCGGAATACCCTCTGCAGTGGTGTCACAATTTTAATTGTCCTTTCATTATTCATATGTTGTATTGCTGTTATATATAATTGATTATATATTTATCCATGTGAGATATATTCAAGCCCTGGCTTTTGCATGGGGAAATTGTCACCGGTTGCAAATCAAAAGCTGAACTGTTGTGCAACAAACCAATTTGATTAATTTAATCCTCCCCTTTAGAACTTGTCTGTCAACTAAGATTTTTAATTAAAATGTCCTTGACAGAATAATACTAAAGTAAACAATAATTGCTGGTTCTCTACTAAATTGTGTAAATAATAAAGGCAAAGCTAACTCGGAAAGCCGAGATCCAATACCCTTGCTAATAAATTGCTACTCTGGCAGATACATTTTTTATATATTGAGTCGAAAATCTGTCAAGGGTGCTAAATAGATTATAGCTTTAACTTTAAAAGCAATTAGAAATTGTGAAAATAACCTTTTTGTGTACATTTTTTTCCAACATATTGAATATTTATGGACAATAGGATTCGCTGTTATATATATGTTATATATGCAATCAAATAATGTCCGTTAGCAAAAAATATCTGTCCGGGAACAAATTTAAAATGAAAAGCAGGTTTTTCATAAGCTTAGCGGTTCGCAGTATGCATATCCTTTGGATTCGAACTCATTTCCAGTATCCGGGAGAATCCGCCTTCCAAGTGTGAAGTAAGTAGCCTTCTGATTATGCTCTTTCATTCTCATTTCCGTTGCACAAAGATTTGCATTGCGATTATTTTTGAGCGGCGGGAAATTTGTTGTTGTTGTTGTTGTTGTTGTTGCATTTTTACACATTTACTTTTATGCAAAGAGAGAGGAGTAGCAGCAACAAGAAGAACAACAACAAAATGAATTGTCGAGTGATGTTAATGACAGGACTGCTGCCAGGAAGGCAGAGGACGAGACAACGGCTTAAGCGGATAAGTGAAAAACGACGTAAGCTCATCCCGGAGCGGAGAATGTTGCCAACTGCAAATGGACGCAGCCTGTGGCGGCTACCAAGGATTGGACTTGCCACAAATGAATGGCGTTTCAGTTGCATACAAGGATATATGGACCACAACAAAGGTCCTGGCCTCATTATGCGCAAACACGTCACTGTATGTAAACGTGTGTCGGTAGATGGCGCCAGTACTGCTCATGAACTGCCCCCAATAATAAGTCAAGAAGAGTGCCGGGCAGGGCTCCTGGCAGGCTTTAACCAACTGGCAGCTGAAGAAGAAGAGGCAGCAGCAAACAGCAACAGAAGAAACCGGCTGCATCCTTGGAGCGGCTGCATCCTGCTGTTGCTCCTGTTGCAGCTGACGATGATGCGTGGCATAAACCACAATGCCAGTACCAAAGCCCCAGCACAGATCCCCGGACTGTCCGCCGGACTGACTCACAAATTTGCACAGCATCGCATATTTCAGTTGTCATTTTTGCTGTTTTGCCAGTTTTGCGTATGCCACAAAAGGCGACGCCGCCCAGCGTTGTCTCTCTCTCTCTCTCTCTCTCTCTGTGTGTGTGTGTGTGTGTGTGTGTGCGGAAGCTTCTGGCCCTATGCCACCTCCTGTTCGTTCTGGCTCGCATCCATGCCACCTCTCTGTCCAGGGTAGCGGCATTTCCGCTGGCAACGAGACTGCGGCGGCAACTGCCACAAACAATTTTGACATTGCGCTGCACAGTTGCGGGGCGTTCCGAAGCCAGCGAGAGTGCTCTGGACAGGATGTGCAAGGATATTGTGAAATCAACGTAATGGCGGAGCATTAACATGCATGCTGCGAAAAAGGCGACAGGTAGCAACGTCCGGGCAACTTGGCCACAAAACAAGAATACACAATTCAGACAACAAGTCGCACTCTGAATACACTTCACTATAATTATAGAATTATCTCAACTTTATTTGAAATATGATTTCATGTACAGTTTTTGTATTCTGTGCTTTATCGATTTATATATATGCATATATTTATACACTCGATTTATTTCAATTCTATCTAGAGATGGATTATACAAATATTAGCAGTTTAATAAAATCAATTTACTCACTTATATTATACTAAAAAAATAATTATTATTGAAAAAAAGATGAACCACAATTTACAGTTCATATTCGAACCTCCTAAAATACAAACGTTCTCAAAATTCATGTATGTAATAAAGTATTGAATTTTATTGATCTTAATAAATAAATCGATACTTATATTTTTCAACAATACACTAGTATATTATAAATATATTTATTTTGATATTATTTGTTATGGTAATTATGTTTATAGTTATGGCTTCATAATATTACTATCTTCATTTATTAATTTTATTTTTATTCTAACTAAGTTTACCTAATTTTTTGTAGTTTTTTAAATTTGAATTTATATAATATACATCAATAAACATATTCCTGGCTTAGTTGGTTAGTTTTCGTATAATATTATTGTTAAAATTTGATGCATTACAATTGTCAACTTGTATATTAAAACTTAAATACCATGTCTGGTCACTGGTATTACAAAATAAAGAGTATAGCCCAGTGCTCGCATTATCTTTGGCACGCTGCTCTTTTTCATTATGAAATTATAAATATTTTATTTAATACAGCAGCGAGGACAGCAGCACCTGGAAATGAGGTGGGGAGGGTGGGGCAATAGAGCTGCTGTAGGGACACGAAGCCTGCCAGTATTAAATTCCATTGCCAATTGCAGGCGACTTTGTTTTGCTGCCAGCTACATTTCAATTTTAAATGAAACACAAAATTTCACTTGCACGCAATGGAAAAATCCCCAAAAAAAAAAAAAAAACGTTTCTTAAAAATATGTAATATGTATGTGTATATGTGTGTAAAACGGTGTGTTTGTATTTGTGAGCATTTCAATTGAAAATTACAAACCGCTCGAATGACCTTAAGCTACTTTAACACAAGCTGATGGACGTTGCTGGTTGCTGGTGATTCTGGTGGGTCTGGTGGTGCTGATGGTTGGTGGGGCAACAAGCGGGCCGCACAATAAAAGCAAAGTAATGCAAAAAATGTGAAAATTTCATAAAGCAAAACTCAAACAGCGCCGAAAGTTAAGTAAAAATGTAGGTAACCAATGGCTAGGGGCGCTGTACGCGGACAAAAAATGAGCCACCCAGTAAAAGTTACGGCCATTATACACACACACACATACACACACACACACGCACACACGCGAGTATAAAAATGGCTGGGTCGGATCGCCATGGCCAGGTTGCTGGTTGCTGGTTGTTGGTTGTGGGGCTTATTTGATTTTTGCTTGAGTTATTACACAACTGGCAACTGCATAAACACAGCAACCGCAACGCCTTCGGCATATAAATTCAATTAAAAAAATCTTTTTCTCTCTCTCTCCCTCTCTCTCTCTAAATTGTGAGCCTCCTCCATTGGGGCCAGCATTGATGCGCTGCTGTTGATTTTACAATAAAATTATTACCAATTTGACAGTTGAAAAAATTCCTTTTGGATTCGACGCATAATCCATACTGAACATAGAAAATAAACTAATTTTAATAAAACACAGAAAAGGAAAATGAGGTTTCAATACGAAGAAAATGGAATAAGCTTGCAGATATTTGTTCAATAAATGTATCCTATTAATTCCGATCCATTTTACTAAAGAACATTTCAAGTACGGGGATTTTTGTTAGTCAATAAATCTTCTGCTTAGTCTCCTCTAGTTATGTATATATATATATATTTATTGTTCCTAATATTTAAATCTACTAACAAAATTTCATTATTGTATTTTAAAAATGCGCCAGTTTTATTTAACTTTCAAATATTTGTTCTTTATTTTTAAAATTTTAATAATTATTAAAATGATTAAAACTGAATTGAAATTGAGTTTTTATTGCGCTTTTCTAATACTCTGTATGAACCAATAAAAGAAAATAATTATTAAATTTTAAAATTTAGTGACAATTTAATTATTTGTCTTCCATTGCATTCTTATTAAATTTTCAATTTTTTGTAACTCCAATAAATAGTACTTCAACGAATTGTATATAATTTTTTAATAAACCGTGTCAAGCCGGATTTACGGATTAGTCCTGATCCTGCCCGGAAAAATATTTCGGAGGCAAGGGATTCCCTTCCATAACTAACAACTTCGTTGTATGAACTCGACCCTTGATGTTGATCCAGAACTTATACATGTACTATATGATATCGGAGGTGTTACCTTTAATGCTTTACATGTCTAATGAACATTTTCCAAACATATAACAAAAGAACACTACAAATATTTTGATTGGAAATGAAATACAGAAATGCTGGCAAAAATATGTCACAACAGAAATTCGGAAAAAATATTGTGGCTTTTTAATTTTGTAGTTTTGTAACAAATATGCTGATGTCAAATTCTCAATGATACTTTGGCATTTGCACGACAGCAGCACTCGACGAGTTCCTCAACATCCTGGCGCAATATACCGTTAATCAGTTTTGTGGACCATTTTAAATGGCGGCAGCGCCAAAGAGGAAGGGTGACCCACGTGAGCTACCCACAAAATATAATATTTAAAAACGAACCCAGAAACTATTTTAGTCAACATGTTTGCTGCCCATAGTTACTGCAAGCTCATCGCAAGATTTGGTCACCGATCAGAACTCGGGTCGGCGCGCCGAGCAGAAGGTATATACGTTCAACAACGAGAACCCCACCCAGGGCAAGCCAGTGGTACCAGCGGCCAAGGATGAGAAGAGCAAGCCACAGAAGACCATACTCGAGGAGCACGGCATCATATTGGGCAAGGTGATTGGGACGGGTAACTATGCCAAGGTGAAGATTGGATTCTCCGAGGAGTACGGCAAGCGGGTGGCAGTCAAAATCATATCCAAGGTCAAGGCTCCCTCCGAGTACACGCAAAAGTTTCTGCCCCGCGAAATCGAGGCTGTCAAGGGTCTGCACCACGAGAATCTTATAACATTCTATCAAAGCATTGAGACCAGTCACAGGTAACAAATTAGAAAGAATCAAGTAAGTAATTAGCTTTTCGACCGATAGTTTATATGGCTGCTATATGGTATAAAGTAGTCCAATATTAATACGTTCCTGCAAAAATGTTAGGAGCTGTGCTATTGTTCCTATAGTGATCTGATATTCACGAAATTTTTATAACTTTAAAAAGAAAGTAGTTCACAAAAATAATAGATTTTTAACTGATTTTTCCTAGACCTCTATAAAGCTCAAAAAATAAATCCTCAGCATCATTTAGGAGTCGAAAAACCCTCGATATGTTTTTTCACGATAAAATATTCTTACAAAAGAATTCGATATTTAAGAGATAGTTCCTATGAGAGATATGTTGAGGTCTATTAGCAAATAATTCATACAAGATCTCAATTGATTATGCCAAGAATTTATGTTGGGATATGTCTCCTTGAAAGCATTAAACATTACTTCTCATCAAGGATGAATTAGTCTCAAATTGGTCTTTATCTTATAGCTTTAACCGCCTTACTATCCACAGAGTCTATTTGATAATGCAACTAGCTGAGAACGGTACATTGCTGGACTATGTGCGTGAGAAGAAGTTTCTGGATGAGCCGCAGTCGCGAACGCTGTTCAAGCAGTTGATCAGTGCCATTGAGTATATACATGGCAAGGGTGTCGTGCATCGGGATATCAAGTGTGAGAATCTACTGCTGGATGAGAACTGGAATCTGAAACTAATCGACTTTGGTTTTGCTCGCAAGGACACTCGCACCACCGAGAATCAAGTGGTGCTGTCAAAGACCTTCTGTGGCAGCTACGCCTACGCAAGCCCCGAAATATTAAAGGGTATCTATCATTATTATTTTTCCATCATATATATGTATGTGTATATCTCATCAGGCGTTGCTTACGATCCATTTATGTCGGATATTTGGGCTTGCGGCGTCGTCTGCTATGCGATGGTCTTTGGTCGTCTACCCTACGATGGATCCAATGTCCATATACTGCTGAAGCGCATTAATCAGTCGCTGGTATTCCCCAAGAATCCATCAGCCACCAGCGAATGCAAGCACATGATAATGCATATATTGGCGCCCGTTAAGATCAGGTATAATGTGCCGCAGATCAAGGAAGATCCTTGGTTCGGTTCCCGCTAGCTGTTGTCTAACAAAAATTCAAATTTTTAGTTAATAAAACTGCTCAATTTGGCCAAGAAATATAACAATTTTATGTGATTTTATTTGTATTTTATATATTACACAATTTTGATGATTTGTAAATCGAATTATCCGCGAATAAAAACGCTTAAAAGTATCTTAACATTCAAATAATATATATACATATATATAAGTAAAAACATTATATTATAAATAGCAAAAACTGAAGCTAATAGTTATTTTCGAAGCTACATTACGGCATTCCAGTTCCATTCTGTCACACAATTTTCACCACCATATAACCGTTTTCTTATTTAAAATTCAAACACTACAATTCACCCCATTGTTGTGCGCATGCGCTGTGACCAAGTTGGCAGCGCTATGAAACGATATCGTGCGACCGCCTTGACTTATCGATCAACATTTCAATCAACCGTAAATCGAAAAATTGCGCATAAAGAATAACCGCTTCAGGCTACAAATAAAACAGCATACAAATTAAATTGAAAATATTCATATATTTGATTGTATAGTTATTGCTTGCATACCCTAGCAGAGGCAGAGGCTGAATATGGGCAATCCATGGTTGCTATGGCAATAATCGGCTGCCCTGGCAACGGTCACTGCCTGTCAAAACACAAATATCAGTTACGCGACTCGCTTTAAAATGACAAGCTGAAAAAATCATACTGAGATATACATATGTATTTACTAAAAGAGAGTGCAGTAAAAGCTTGTTAAATTATAGCAAACAATTGATGGCGGAAGTGCACATAATTGGACAAATTCTCAAAGCTGTTGATTTCGACGAGCCACATTTGTACTGCAAGTGGAGTTTGCAGAGCGGTAAACATATATATATATATATATAAGCCGTACTTCATATTTAACCACGCCTTATTGTAGGCAACGCCTGGCGTTTGGTTCAGGGCGAGGAGCAGGGACAGACGCCCGTTTCCAGCCATCGTCTGCAAAACAGCTCCGATTTTGCTCAGCCCCTGGACGTTCATTTGTGCACCGCTGCGATTCAGGGTTGGCCACGTCTTCTGGTCGAGGTGTACGCCGTCAACTTGCTGCAGCAGTGCTGGCCCGTTGGCTACGGCTTTGCGCACGTGCCCTCCGCACCGGGCCCCCATCGTCTGGAGATAAACACGTGGAAGATTGCACCAAACACCTGGTGGCAGAGCATCAGGGAACGTTTCGGTGGCGGCGGCGCAGCGCTGAATAAAACTGACTTACTCTACTCGGGTGTGGAGCGGTAGGTGGATCCACTTGCTCAAAGTGGCATTATAATATATTAATCTTTCATAGAAGTCCCTCGTCAATGTTGGGAAAGTGAAAAAGAGTAGCTAGGTTCGGCTTGAGTCCGTCAGTTTTAATAATTTTATATATACTATGTTTCACACTTGAACAGTTACTTAATTTAATGCATCTCAATGATCTCTTCCAGCTACAAGCTGCAAACACGCACCTCCGGCAAAATCATTGTCGAGCTGAACTTGATCTTCCGCAGATTTGAGGAATACGGCGTGGAGTTCAAGTAACAACCATGCTGAAGCTGGATACATTGTGTCTCTGCATGTGCCTGCTCTCAGCACCAATGCACTGCATCAAGATTGGCGTCTCCCAAAGCTACAATACAAGCACAAGCACAACAACAACAACGACAACAACTGAGAATCCTACAACAACTATAGATTTAGACATAAACAGCAGCCCTTTGCCGGAAACTGCCAGCACTCCCAGTCAGACTTTTCCGCCACGCAAAACACAAAAACCACCCACAACAACTACTGCAACAATAAGCAGCACCACGCCACGAGCAGCAGCTGCACCACCGGTGGATACACAGCCCTCAAATGCCACAGAGCCGCCAACAACTGCGCCTCCTTCGAAGCATGATCCTTTCTATTACTGCGCCTGTGATTTGCATAGCGATGCTTGCGAAATAAATTGCTGCTGCGATCGCGATTGTCCGGCGGAAACGTTGCAAGTTTTCAGCTGCTTGCAATCAGAGACTCCGCTGCAACTGCAAACTCGTCTGGAGGACTTTCAGTACAATCATGGACTGCCCGCATGTCAGCTCAATGATGGCTGGTTGTGCGTCTTTCGCAGCAACACAAAACCACCTAAAATGCAGGTAAATAAACAAATCTACACTTCGGCATTAGATTCATTTTACAGACTGGAAATTACCTGATACTTAATATTTCTTAGATAAACTTTTTTATATTTTCATGATATTGTTGGCCAATTATAAAATCAATTGTGATCATAAAATAAAGAGGCCGTCGACTTATCTTATTTAATCAGTCAAAAAAGTACTTCTGTAAAAAAAACCTTTATAAATCACTCGAACAAAAATTTAACTTTCACCCATAGAAACCTGAATTCCAGGGCCGTAAACTTAATAAAAAAGTGGTGTGCAGACTTTAACGAATTTTCATATAGTAAATTGGAAAGCTGATCAGATGAAAAACATAAGTTGTATACATTGTCAGAGCTTGGGTTCGAATCTTTCAATCATTATTATAATATTAACTCTTTTTTTTTGTTAACCAACTTTACCAATGTTATGCTCTTTTCCAAAAATAATTTTGTGTTGAACAACTTATCAAGCGTCATTCGACTTTTTCCAATTGCTGAGCAAAACACTTTAATTCTTATCTTATCAGACTCTCATCATTGTTACGGACACGGCAAAACCACTTCTAAAATTGCGATGCATTACCTCTATTTTCAATATTTGTAACAAGCTCATTAAATTTTTGAAAATATTTAACAATCGGCTAATAACTAACTAGTATACAAGCAAAACATTCAGTGAGAAATTTATAAAATCAACCATGTATTTAAACTTTTATTAATCTTATAAATTGAATTTATAGTTTTATTTATTATGTCATTCATATTTTTTTCATTTTCATAATTTATTATTTTATTAGTATTTGTATCAACTGTTACTAGTCCACAATAATTAAATAAATACATAGCTTAGTATAAGTTTATTTTTAATTTGAATAACATTTAAGCTGCTCTAAAGAAGTTAATAAATATTTCTTCTATTCGTAGACCCCAATCAACAATTTTGATGCAGACCAATACAATAAATGGCCAGAGCTGCTGGACGCCTATGAAGAGCAGTTGCCACCAACACAATTGACGGCACACTACAAGTTCGGAGATGCGCTGCAGCTTTGGCAGCCGGAGAGCAAACAGTTGTCCAGCCTGGAGCTGCCAATGGGCTACGAGAGCTCCAGTTGCCAATTGAAGCGAACTGTGCTGCATTTGCAGCCGATGCGCAGCAGCTGCCTCATGAGCGATGCCTCGCAGCTGCAGACGAATCTCTGGACACTGCTCAATCTGACCAGCAGTCACCAGTTGCTGTCGAAACCGCGCGATCTGGACGAACAGGATTTGAAGGGCATCGGCATACAAATTTGTCAACGGTTGCTGCCGCAGCCGAAAGAGCTTTGTCTGGAGGGGAATGATACAGAAGTGGATATCTTAGTGGACAGCATTGAGCTGCAACTGATGCACAACTATACACACATTTTGTCAGCCAAATTACTGCTCAGGGAAGCCAGAGAGCAGCAGAAGAGTGAAGAGATTTGGCTTAGCTATACGCTGACCTACAAGTCGGTGAATGAAATGAATACCAAGCCCAGCTCTGGCCCACTTGGCTATGTGCAAGGAGCACCGGTGCTGGTGGCTACGCTTCAAGCTCAAAACCCCAGCGAAACGGAGCCGCTGCTCAGCTACTTTCAGAGCGATCACCACGAGGATCAGCAGCACTGGCTGACTCCTTGCTCCATACACAAATCGGATGAGCGCCATGCCGTTGGCTTTGGCGTCGATTTAACCAAACAATGCCAGTTTCGTCAGCTGTTGCCAGTGCAGCCGGAACATGACAATTACACGGACTCCTGCCAGCAGCTGCAGGCGCATATTTGGGCCATGTTGTTGCCGCACAACTGCACGAGGCTCGAGGATCTAAGCCACATCTACGTCTCGCAGCTGGGCCGACCACTGCCGGACAAGTGGCTGCCACTGCAGCTGAGTCCTGCTGAGGGCCACTCGCTGCCATCCATTCAGGGCATCTACGATGAGCAGGAGCAGAGTCTCAGCTGCCGCAATATGTTCCTCAGCGTCAGCTACGAGTTTCATGTGGCAGAGTTGACGCTCTTGGGGGGATTCGTACCGCACCAGAGTGTGCTGCAGCATGCGAGGCTAGTGTTGGGACAGCGACATGATCTGCAATTCGATGCGGGTGAACAGCAAGTGGAACTGCCCTTGGCCGTATCCGTCATGTTCTTCAAGGCTCAGCACAAGCGGTTAAACGGAGCAAACATTCAAATATCCGCCAATTGTGGACTGATCTTTATAACACTTCTTATCTTGATGATTGCGGATAAAAGTTTGCTGCTTTTCTAGTCATTATAATGTTCATCCGATGTATGATCTGTTAAAATACTACTTTCAGTTCGAAATAACTACTAGTTTTTTACAACATCGAAATAAATATCCTTAAAAACTGATGATTAATTTGAATGATTAAATATATATTATATATAGTCTTTAAAGGACCAATATAATTGCTAATTCTTCCCGCCTTCATTGGAGGGCGATAAGTTATTCATCGAGGAAGTCAAATCGAGTTGATCTGAATATCAAATATCAAGATATATGGCGAGGTACGTAATCATGACGAATTACACAAAAGAATCTACTACAATCACAATCTATGCCGGACTGCAGCTGATACACGACGGCTGGAGATATCAGATAGCAGAAAGCTCCTCGCAGAGCACCGGGGTCAGGAGCTGGGAACAAATTCGGCACGTTTGGCAAGGAAACCTAGGCTCTGATCTTTCGAATAAGTCACAAGTTATATTTTTATTTTTTTTGTGGATTTATTTATGAGATAACAGCATATTAATTAGGGATTTCGGTTACAATTCTGGAGCTGTGGTTAGTTGCTGCCTTAGAAGTGCTCCCATTCGCTTCATAGGAACTGTATTTAACGTGCTTAAAATTTGTAAGAAATCAGCAGTCACTTCTCAGTAATAAGAGGGCCCAATAACTTTGCCATATCGACATCTTTCTCCAGGTCATCCTGGTCCTTTCATCTGTTGGTTGGTTGCAAGTAGACTGGATCCTGTTCATCCGTATCTCGTCAGAATATTAAATGTAGGATTCCAGGGCAGAGATCTTCAAATGTTGCCAGAGAACTTTACACAAGCGCTATTGGAAATTTGAGCTCGTTTTGATTTCCTCGAAGAATAACTTGCCGCACTATAATTAGTACCGAGTGAGAAAAGAATTAGCAATTATATTTATTCCTTTAAAGACAGGACTCATCTTTACTTACCATATTGGCATCGGCTGCCGGTATTAACTCATCAGTAAGAAATGTAAGGCACACATTAAAAAATGCACACACATTACATTTTTTACAAGACACTTTTATTTATTACCTTTTCTTTTTTTACCAAACCTTTAATTTTGTAGGTCTGTTCGAGTCGAAGCGAGACCAGCTACTGAATAATTTCTAGACTCTCGACAAGGGGTTACAAAATTGTCGCCTCGAATTTGTGAAACATTTCATGGCATGCTTTGCCCCATACAGTGTACATATGAAAAAATAATTGTAGCTATGAGAATCGAAATAATTAAATTTCGCAATATGCACTAACTTTATGAATTATATTTTAATCTCATTATTTCTAACATGCGTCCTCCCGCACCCACAAATCGCGAAAAACTATCTGCTGCAGTTTCTGAATATAAACTTTAGATTCTAGAGTTACGAGAATTGGTAGTAAGATTACAGATAAGCTTTTAAAATCATGAAACACTAATCATACAACCAAAACGCAATTATGCTAATTTGTATACCCTTCTAAAAGGGGTGCCAAAGGAATCGCCAGTGATTTGGTTATTTGCCAATCCGATCATAAAATCTCGCCATAGCACAGAAGTTTATGGGATTTAATTATGTAAGCCCTGAAGCGATTTCTGTGGCACGTCTTGAACTCGCGTTCTTAAAGAAAGTTTCAGTCCATGCTTCACACAAGCTTAAAATCATTCGTATAATAGGATGACAGGATGCTAAAAGTTGTTCACTATGAAGATGCGATTTATTCAAGAAGAAATCGAACACGCACATCAAACTCAGCTAGCTATATTTGGAAAGGTCATGGAATATGGGGTGAGTGAATCTGCTAGACAATATCCCTGCGGCACTTGCGCAACTGTTTTCGCAGGAGGAGCGCATCCAACTCGGCCTGCTTGCGTCGCTCCTCCGCCTCGATGGCACGTTGGATTTCCTCCGCCTCGTTGCTGGCCTTTATGGAGATTTCTTTGACCTCGGGCAGAAAGTCCAAGATGCCCTTGCGAATGAGATATTGGTAGTTCATGGAAGCGGTATACTTGATATCATTGCCAATGGCATGGCTGAGCTCCATCCAATGTAAATACATCCAGTTCTCGTTGCGCAAATCCTTGACGCTATTGTAGACTGGAATAAAATCATCGATCTTGCCAATGAACACATTTGCCACCTCCATGATCTCTGGCTTCTCGCTAAAATTGACCAGCGATTCGACGAGTTCCTTGCGTAGATTCATAAGATTGGTCCACACCTCATCGAGTTCGATCAGGGAAATCGGATTGCCCAGAGTGGCATCCTCCAGTTTCTGAAAGTTGGCACACGCGTACCACAGTTGCTTATAGGGCGCAAAGCTGTCGATGATACTCGTGAGGAATGTCGTGGACATGGGATCCAGTTCGAAGAGTTCCTGGCGAAACTGCAGCGTTCGTCCGACCTTCTCCAGCTCCCTGATCAGGGCCCAGGTCTTTTTGATATCCACCGAAGTTTCCTGAGTGCGATTCGGATTGAAGATCAGCGAGAAAGCCTGCACCTCATCGTTAAGCGACTCCAGACGCTCCTCAAAGCCCTGACACTCGCTGTAATGCTGACGCAGGAACTCTTCAATGTCAAGCTTCTGCTCCTCCTTCAGCGTGGACAGCCGCATGAGGATCTGATGTGGCCAGGCATACGCATTCCACTTCATGGCGAACTGATGATCACTAAGATTGTAAAAGAAACTGTCCAGCAGATCGTACTCCATCCACATGATCTGTATATCAGCACGGATCAGCTCGACAACATCCGGCACAGTCGTCGCATAGTCGCGTATCTCGAACAGATGCTCGATGCTAATCGGTCGCACGGCGATCCTATTGAACACCTCCTGGCAGCGCTCCACCAGCAGCTCGTTCGTCTCATACATGCGATCCACGTAGTACTCGAAGATGCGGCGCACAATCTCAATGTATTTCTTGATCATGAACTGCTTCAGCACGTCCACGTTGATGTAGAAGGGTCCGATGGTTATGAAAGCGGGCAATATCTCGCGCACCTCCTCCTTCTGCCGCTTGTGCTCCAGTATATCCCACTTGACCTGCGAAGAGGGCCTGTGCGCCGCGGCATAATCCTTCATAAAGTCGGTCACATTCAGCAAACAGAAATCGATGAATCTCTCGTAATGTCGCGCATACGCCTTCAGTGGGAGCACAGCCTGAGCATAGCAGTGTCGCATCAGCTCGTTCTGCACCAGGAACTTGTCCTCGATCAGCTCCACGGTTAGTATATATAAATTGTGTGCGAATTTCAGACAGGTCATCACATCCGCATCGATGGTGCGCACACCCGAACTCTTCTCCAGTCCACGTTTGTAGATCTCCATTAGCGATGGCTGGAACTCATCGGGATTCGTGGAGTAGAACACCTTGCGCTCCTCATTGATGCCGATGGTCAAAGCGAAGACCGGTTTCGGGAAGGGAAACTCGCTTTCTATATAATCACTGGTCCACTTGTAGTTGTGCTTGAGCTCGAGGAACTGCAGGCAGGGATCACACACCATATGCGAGAAGTTCATCAGCGAGGTGAACAGCAGCACCTCCATGGACTCCTGCATGCGAAACTTGACCTGCAATATGAATCTGGATATTTTACACATCTCATAGACGGTCCAATTTTTCAGGGAGATGTCCAGCCAGCCCTTGCCCAGAATGCGCAGCACCAGACTAATCACCGCGGTCAGCTGCTGTGGCCAGTAGATCTTCAGGAACGTGGCCACACTATCGCTGTGCGCCTCCTGCGATTGCAGGAAGTCCACCAGAGCCGTCGGTTTGTTAAAGTTACACACGAAGATGCTGAGCGTCTCAATGTGCTGGCACTCGCTGGCCACGCCCATCATGGACTCGATGCCGCCACTACAATAGAAGAGAGTGGCCCGGAGCCAGCTATAGCACTTCGCCTTCATGTCCATGCCCAGAGCCTGCAGCTCGCGGCGCTCCTGATCCGCAAAGTCGACGCGTGCGGCAGTTGGCATAAACTCCTTCAAGGAGATGTTGCGGAACTGGGGAAATTCCTTGGGCATGCTGATGATGAACTGCTCCAGCTCATACAGCGCCATCAAACGCTCGAACACAATGTTCACCTCGGAGCGCAGACGCCGCTTGCACTGATCCGAGACCTTGGCCTGCTGCAGTAGCGCCTCAATGGGCTTGAAGCTCTGGAACGTGGTTGACTCGATGTCATCGTGGAGCACACAGTCCACAATCAGCTCCATCAGCATCAGCTGCTCGCCCTTGTGCCGCTCGTGGACTGCGGAATTCAGACGCTGGATATACTTGTGTGGATCCTCGGCGAGGAACATGAACTGCAGCTTGGGCACCTCATAGCTGCACTCATCGTCCAGCGAGGTGAGCGTCCACAGATCCGTCTTATTGCTGTAGGAGGTCACTGCAGCCATGACCCAACGGCAGCTGCGCAGGCTCCGATTATATGGCAGATAGGCGCGGGCGGGCAAGGGGTAATGGACGTCGCCGACGACGCCCAGATCGAACCAAGCCTCTGGGGAGCTGATGTCATAGTTGCTGTCATCGAAGTAGCTGAGCGGAAACTTGTGCGGAAAGGCAAACTCCGACATCAGATTATACTGCTCCTCCGTCGGCTGGAGGATATCGTCGGTGAGGCCCGCCCTTTTCAGCTCCTCGCTGAGATTGATTTTGCTGTACTGTCGCCGGCGGCGATCCACGGCCACATCCTTAGGCAGCTCACCTTTGGGCACGAAACGCGTCTGGATGACCTTGGGCAGAATGGTGGGCAGCGGAAAGCGATAGACTTTCCCATTTTTACCGACCAGTGTTAGCCAACGCTGTGCCTCCTGTATGGGATAATGGACCGGAGTCAGCTGCTCCCGTGGTATATGCAGCTCTTGAAAGTTCTTGGGCGCGGTGCCCGGCCGGGGCGGCATTATGCAAATCTCACGCGAGGATTCATCGTCTTCTGTAGTGCTGACAGTCGACTCCTCAGCGGCTGCAGCTAAATACGAACTGGTTAGCGCCATTCCAGTTATTTATTTAGTTATAATAGTCTATTTAGTTATTTTCGTGTCGTAAATATATAAATACATGACAGTAGCGTTTTCTAGCATGATTTCCATTCACATCGTTTTTAAATTGCGCGCCAATCATTTTTTACTACAGTTGGCAATGATAAATGCCCTTTCAGCTAGTTGGCAACGCGCATATTAACAGTTTGGAGAGCGCAAAATGCGACACTTTCCAGCACAGACAGCTGACAACAGTGATGAGCGATATCGTGATTTTAATATTTTTGTTTTACCAACAACAGTGCTGACATATGTCAGCCCAAACAGTTACACATAACATAAATCTAGTTATGTGCACCATTCACGCATTTTAAATGCAAGACAAATCATTTATTTCATACAAAATATTGTGACTCTTCACCCGCCACCGCCGATATTTTCTCACATCTCCAACAAGTCACACATCGCTAATCTCTATTAACCATCGATTCTTTCGTTGCAAAAAAACGCTTTTTTCAATGTAAAAGCAAACGAATTAATTTATAAAACTAATGAAAAACGCAAAGCAAAAACCATGCTAAACATGTGCGTTAGAAGTAAGTGCTGAAAATTGTGCCAACTATGCAATAAATGGCTGTGAAAATTTTCAACTTCCTGGTGCTCCGCTGGACACAGAAAGAGAGCGAGAGAGCAGAAAAATCAATAAAAAGTGTTGTAGCATCGCGATTGACACGAGCAAAACAAAGAGCGCGTAACGAAACTGTGTGTGCAATGATAGTGAAAGAAACATAAAAAGAGAACAGCCGTTAACTGCTCCCATTTCAGTTTCAATGCGTTGGCAGCAGGTGCAAAAACGAAAAAGCAAACATAAAAATCAACAATTGGAAAATAAATCGATAAGAAAAACAAACTTCAAGCTGTAAACAGCGGTTGTGTCTATTCTTATTTATTATTTACTTATTTGCTGCAATCAGTGTAAATATTTATGTTTGATTTATTGATTAGCTGTTAAAGCAAAAAATCATTCAACTCATCACTTAACCCAGCTGAACTGAACTCACAACAAAAGCGTCGCCCACGCTTAAAAACAATCCCCCACCACACACACACAGACACACACATACACACTCACAAACATACACACAGTCAATGTTCGCACGTTCGTTAACTTTGATGGGAGTGTGGTGTATATAAACATTTAAAAAGCTTGCAATGAACAACAAAAACAACAACGATAACAAGAGTGCGCTAGTCGAGAGTGCACGCTTGCAAATACCCTGTAATATTAAGGCAGGACGATTCAAATTTGCAAATAATAATAAAAATATAATAAAATAAATGGTCCGATTAAAAAAAATAAAATGAAATAATATTCAAAAATAAACAATAATAAAATACCATGTCTTGAATTAAATCATTTATATAGACTAAAAAATTCTGTTAAAAATATTTGTATTTTGAAGAACAATATATGCAATCAGCTCCCAGATTGCAGAAAAATAACAGCATATGTTGTTCTCACGAAGGGAATACATAAGATATTAATATAGTTAAACGAATAGTTCTAAAGCGTTTAAAAGAAAAATCTCTTAAATATTGACTATCAACTAAACACATGCCGAAAGATTGTGTCTCATAAGCAACTCAGCTACCGAGAACTGTAAAATAATATGTAAATTGGAAAGTTTGGATAATTCTTATTGTCCAACATCCTCTGTATCCTGTATGTCCAGTCATTTCATAACTTCAAGCTGAACCTTTAAATTAGCTTTACTAAAAATTAAAAATGCATATGTGTATGCTATATGACCCATTTGTAATGGGTACAGGGCAAAACAATTGTGGTTAACAATTGCTAAACTCGCTGGTGATTCATCGCCAGCGGAGGCGCTAATTAAGGCGTGTGCAACTGTGCGAAGCAAAGCAATAGAATGTTGAGTTTAGATTTTGACATTAAGCGGGAATGATGTGATTTTCAGCCACCTAAGTAATTCAATTGATTTTTTCGCATTTGCAGTTTGAAAGCAGCAACAACAACAAGTAAAGAACAACAACAGCAGCAGTAATCAGAGATATGAACGTTATGCGAAAGCTGCGTGGCGCTGCCAGCGCTGGCAGTGGCAGCGGTAGCGGTAGCGCATCGGGCAGTAGCAGCAGCAGCAATGCCAGTCCCAGCGCAAGCGCCGCCAACGGACGGAGTGGCGAGGAAGCACTAATCGATGCACGCATCCAAATGAGCCTGGCCACGCTGAAGAAGCTCTTCAATGAGTACACGCATCCCAAGGATCCGCTCAGCGAAAACGAACGGGATGGCAAACTCTATGAAATGCTGCCTTTGTTCTGCAAGGTTAGTGGACTTCACATTACGTATGCAAACATGTCAACTAACTGTTTTTTTATTGCAACAGGTGTTTAGCAGCTGCCCGGCGAATGATATGAGCGAAAAGTTCTGGGATGTGGTCGCCTTTTGCCAGCAGGTCTCCCGCCTGATGGTCAGCGAGATTCGGAAGCGTGCATCGAATCAAAGCACTGAGGCTGCATCCATAGCAATTGTCAAGTTTCTCGAGGTGGAAACAACGGAGGACACCAGCAGCGGCTGGTTGCTGCTGGCCACACTAAATCTTTTAGCCAACGGCGATGTCTCTCTAATACAGGTTAGCTTGAGGAGAATCTGTGTACATGGCCATTAAATCTGACCTATGGCAGTTTGTATTATATGTATTTAAAGCAGAAGACTAGAATGGATTCACAAAATCATCAATACACCCTAGAAAATTAGACAGAACAGCATTGTTAGTATCTTGATAGTGGATGTAGTATTTCTTATATGAATTTCAATATATATTTTGTAATTGGATTGATAAGACTCCTATAGCTGTCTACATACTTAAACATTTAACTTGCTAAACATTTATAGTATGGCGATAAAATGTACCTCTATACACATAATTCGTTTTCTGACCTTGCTTGAATGGCAACGATTTGCATTGAGCTAATAATTTAATAGCTTTACGTATGTATGCGATACACTTTATCGCTGATTTATTTCTATCTCTTTTAAATAATAGCAATTACTATTTATATAAGATTACGTGCTACACAAGAGGACCTTCAAGTCCCCATCTTCAGATAACTCGGGTTGTGACTCAAATTTATTTATTGTATTGGAAAGAAAACAGCTCGTCGATAGAATGAATTAAATAGAGAAGAAAATATGGCAATGCTATTAATAAAGCTATTTTGTATTATTATTTGCACGTATAACTGAAGTTTTGAAACTATTAACTATTAACCATTGGATGAGACCTTGTAACACCCATACCATATTCTGAAAATACCTCTACTAAATGATAACTAAGACATTTATCTAATGCTGCACAAATCCTTTCCAGGTCATGACAGCTGCGGCGGTGCCCTCAACTCTGGTCAAGTGTCTATATTTATTCTTCGATCTGCCCCAAGTGGAAGATGATGAACCGCCCGCTGAAGGCGTTAGTGCTAGCGATTTTAATGCTCAAGAGCGTCGCACATTGTTGCAAAAGGTTTTTGTGCAGTTGCTGGTGAAATTGTGTTCGTATCCGTATCCTGCCGAGGAACTGGCCCGTATGGATGATCTGACGTTGCTCTTCTCCGCCATCACCTCACCCTGTCCCATGCAAAATATAGTGTGGCGCAAGAATGCGGCCGAGATATTGACCACTATCTCAAGGCATGGTTTGACCGATGCCGTTGTTACCTATATACATTGTGAGTACATTGATAAAGAGAAATTAACAAATAGAGCTAAACTATTAATTTCATTGTAGCCAAAGGCTGCATGGCGCTGTGCGTGGACAACATGCAACGTTTGACGTTTGGCAATCCGCTGGAAATAGTCGAAATGTTTGTGACCGTCTTTTGCTTTCTCAAGGATTCTAGTCAAGTATCACAGATACTAATGGACGACTTTCGCGCCTCCCAGGGTTACGTATTTCTCAGTGACTTTTTACTCAAGTAAGTGGAAGATGCAATTCGCCAAATTGTCTACTTTAGGTAGTGTTTAATTCCCGCAGATTCGACAATGCACGCAGTCAAACGCTGGAAATCCAGGCGGCTATACGCAATCTGGTTCTGATGATCTCATCTCTATGCATGTGCGGTTTTTACGAACTGCGTCCGCCCGCCGCGCAATTCAATACGGTCTTTAAGCTGCAGAATTTCCAGCTGCCACAGGCCAGTTCACGGGAGACGTGCGTACGGAATGTGTACGCATTTCAGGTGCTGCAGACGGTGTTTCTGAGATCCACGACGCCCGCCTTGTGCTGCACCATACTGGATGCCATTTCGCGTGTCTATCACTCGGAGAATGCAAATTATTTTATACTTGAATCGGAACATACGTTGAGCAGCTTTGCAGAGCGAATACACCAGAAGAGCCCACAGATTCAGGAGAAGTTCTACGACCTGCTTGAGTTTATAGTCTTTCAGCTAAACTTTGTGCCCTGTAAAGAACTCATAAGTTTGTCGCTGCTGCTAAAGCACAATCAGTCCACCTCGTGTAGCATTCTGTGCCTCAAGACGCTGCTCAACATACTGCGCCACAATAGTGTCTTCAAGGACGCGTACCGCGAGGTGGGCATACTGGAGATCCTTGTTAGCTGCCTGAATCGCTACGCGGATCATGTGAGACAAATAACCAATGGCGATGAATTCGTTGTGGTGCAGCCAGCTGCTGAGGAACAGGAGGATCTGCTTGATACCTTGGGTAAACATGTGCTGGAGGCGCTCACAATGCTGCTGGGCGGTGGTGCCAGCAACAACGCGCAAATCTTCCGCGAATACGGTGGCGCCAAGTGTACCCATGATCTGGTAAAATTCAAACATTGTCGCCCGCAGGCGCTGGGTATCGTGCGTGAGCTAATACTCTCCTCTGGCGGCGACGACGACATGCTGTACATCCTCTCCCTGATGCACAGCATCAGTCCACATCAGGTAGAGTTCAAAATCCAGATACTCAACATGCTGCTGGGCTGTCTCAAGGACTCGCATCGAACGCGCACTGTTTTCCGCAAAGTGGGCGGCTTCGTCTATCTCACCAGCGTCTTTGTCTCGCTGGATGGCAGCATGGCGCAAGCACAGCCGGGCATTGCCCAACAGGATCTCATTCTCTTGCTGCAGATCGTCTGCCAGACCCTGGCCACCGCCATGCGTTTTGAGCCAGCGAATGCAAAGTTCTTTCATCAGGAGATCTGCAACAGTTCGCTGTGCGACACGTTACGTCTTTTGGGCTGTTTTGGTGGGGACACAACGCTGCAGGATTTCACCGGCCCCTATGAGCCGCAACAGACGCTACTTAAATACTACCATGACGTTTTCAGCGGCGATATATTGAACTTCAGGTGAGTGTCTCCGGTTTATAGAAAACAGTGTGTCGGATGTTTAGAAAAGGTCTCGGTGTTTGTGAGAGTTAATGTTTTAATGCATATTAGTACAAGAATATTTTAAATTTGTTGTTAACAGTCCATTAAATTAAAAAAAAAGAATTTTCAAGATTGATTTCCTGCATCATTAACTATATGTCATCTTACAGCTTTTCCGAGGACATACCGAGCTCTTTATCCTACGTTTGTGTGGTGTTTCGGCTGCTCTACAGCATTGCCTTGGACAACTTTGAGTCGCCGAACTTGACCGGCGTGATCACGCTCTTCAGTGAGACAGCGGCACACACACGCTCGCCCAGCAAGGAGTTGGCACCGCCAGTGCATCCCAGTCAACTGAACCTTACACAACCAGCACCGGAGCCTCGCATTGTGCATCCGGGCGTGGTTCTGTGCATGCTACAGCTGCTGCCCGGCGTGCAGCACCATGCGGCTTCACTGCAGGCCGTACAGTTACAGGTGTACCTGAGCGAGATCATCAAGTCGCTGGTGCGCAGCGAGCGCAATCAGCAGATAATGTGCGATCACGGACTAGCTGGGCAGTTGCTTAGGCTTACGCGACGGGCGCTGGCCGAGGAGCTGCATCCGCTGCACGTGCCCATGCAGTATATACTGGAGCGTCTGGCGGCTCAGGCACTGCAGCCAACGGAGCTGCGTCAATTTCTGCGCCTGGGAGAACCGCTTTCCTGCGCGGACATTGATCTACAGCAGCCGTATCGCCAGGGCGGCCCGGTGCCACTGACGCGCATCAAGACGCTGGTTTCAATGACGACGCCTCGAGATTTTCGTGCTCATGGCTCCAGTACGCTGCCGCCATTTGTCGAGTTGGACATGTCCGCCGAGGGCTTTGGCTGCCTCTATCTGCCGTCGCTGGCGCCACAGGCCACCGCCACAGCTGGCGGCACCATCGATGCCAACACGATTGGCGGCATCGGTGCCGGGGATCGCATCTTTCCACCGCAAACGGGTCTCAGCTATTCCACATGGTTTTGTGTGGAAAAGTTCTCTGATCCTAAGACAGATCCGCATTGTGTGCGTCTACTCACGCTAGTGCGCACTATTCACAATCCACGGGAGGAGAATCTAGCCTGCTTGTCCATATTGCTCTCAGCTAGGGATAAGGCCATTGTGGTGTCCACACAAGAGACGCTAGTTACGCCTAGAAAAAGTAAATGTCCCATTTGGAATTCAGATTTATTTAAAATTGTTGAACTGAATTCACCGATTATTTGCAGGCATTGGAGATTGGGAGCCGGAGGGCTCTGATGATGGCATTGCCCGCATCTGGTGTCCAGATCTGCTGCACGAGGGACAATGGCACAATCTTGTCGTGGTACTTAATCGTGCCGTGCTTAAGAATTCCAGTCTGTCCCTCTACCTGGATGGAGTGCCCATGCATACGCAGAAACTGCACTACATTGCCCAGCATCCGGGCGCCACTAGCGCTAATCTCACCTCGGCCACGCAAATCTTTGGCTACATTGGCACGCCACCCATTTGGCGGCGCTATTCGCGTCTGTGCTGGAAACAGGGTGTCTGCCACTTGCTGGAAGACGTGCTCACACAGCAGACTGTGCAGACCATCTTTCAGCTGGGGCCGCACTACATGGGTTCGCTGCAAGCACCACAACTGGGCAAACAGCCGGAACCATTGGCGCCGCTGGTGCCCGAGGATCGTGTCCTGCTCGGCCTGAATGCGAAGGCAGTGTCCAAGCTGACGCTGGTCAAGATACGCAAGGTGTACAGTCGTGCGGATAACAAAAGCATTGCCAAACAGCTCAACATGAACTCACATGAGAATGCCACGCCCATCAAGTAAGTAGCTACTACAACTGCTTATTACACAGTGCACTGCTTATAGTCGAGAGTGTTTTATTTTTCTGTCAAAAATCATGCCAAAATGACAAAAAAAAATTGGCTTGTGAACGCCCAAATTGGTTTTTATGTCCATACAAATGCCCTTCCTAGACTTCAAACTCCCATAACTTGGTCAAAACTGAACCGATTGTCAAGCTTGAGGCCATTTTGTCTATGGTTTGTCCTATATATCAATTCTACATTTCAAGTTTATGCATTATTGAAAGTTATATTTTTTCAAATATTTTTGCAAAAAAAGCATAAGGGGGGACCCTTACACAAATTGATTTTTCAAAAAATAGATTCTTGAATTTATTTTTTTAATCGATTGTGGGTGTCCTTATTAGTATAAAAAACTATTCGAAAAAAGTTTCTGAGGTGTTTCATTTTTCTGTCAAAAATCATGCCAAAATGACAAAAAAAATTGACTTGTAAACGCCCAAATTGGTTTTTATGTCATACAAATGCCCTTCCTAGACTTCAAACTCCCATAACTTGGTCAAAACTGAACCGATTGTCAAGCTTGAGGCCATTTTGTCTATGGTTTGTCCTATATATCAATTCTACATTTCAAGTTTATGCATTATTGAAAGTTATATTTTTTCAAATATTTTTGCAAAAAAAGCATAAGGGGGGACCCTTACACAAATTGATTTTTCAAAAAATAGATTCTTGAATTTATTTTTTTAATCGATTGTGGGTGTCCTTATTAGTATAAAAAACTATTCGAAAAAAGTTTCTGAGGTGTTTCATTTTTCTGTCAAAAATCATGCCAAAATGACAAAAAAAAATTGACTTGTAAACGCCTAAATTGGTTTTTATGTCATACAAATGCCCTTCCTAGACTTCAAACTCCCATAACTTGGTCAAAACTGAACCGATTGTCAAGCTTGAGGCCATTTTGTTCATGGTATATCCTATATATCAATTCTACATTTCAAGTTTATGCATTATTGAAAGTTAAATTTTTTCAAATATTTTTGCAAAAAAAGCATAAGGGGGGACCCTTACACAAATTGATTTTTCAAAAAATAGATTCTTGAATTTCTTTTTTTAACCGATTGTGCGTGTCCTTATTAGTATAAAAAACTATTCGAAAAAAGTTTCTGAGGTGTTTCATTTTTCTGTCAAAAATCATGCCAAAATGACAAAAAAAATTGGCTTGTAAACGCCCAAATTGGTTTTTATGTCCATACAAATGCCCTTCCTAGACTTCAAACTCCCATAACTTGGTCAAAACTGAACCGATTGTCAAGCTTGAGGCCATTTTGTCTATGGTTTGTCCTATATATCAATTCTACATTTCAAGTTTATGCATTATTGAAAGTTAAATTTTTTCAAATATTTTTGCAAAAAAAGCATAAGGGGGGACCCTTACACAAATTGATTTTTCAAAAAATAGATTCTTGAAATTCTTTTTTTAATCGATTGTGGGTGTCCTTATTAGTATAAAAAACTATTCGAAAAAAGTTTCTGAGGTGTTTCATTTTTCTGTCAAAAATCATGCCAAAATGACAAAAAAAATTGGCTTGTAAACGCCCAAATTGGTTTTTATGTCCATACAAATGCCCTTCCTAGACTTCAAACTCCCATAACTTGGTCAAAACTGAACCGATTGTCAAGCTTGAGGCCATTTTGTCTATGGTTTGTCCTATATATCAATTCTACATTTCAAGTTTATGCATTATTGAAAGTTAAATTTTTTCAAATATTTTTGCAAAAAAAGCATAAGGGGGGACCCTTACACAAATTGATTTTTCAAAAAATAGATTCTTGAAATTCTTTTTTTAATCGATTGTGGGTGTCCTTATTAGTATAAAAAACTATTCGAAAAAAGTTTCTGAGGTGTTTCATTTTTCTGTCAAAAATCATGCCAAAATGACAAAAAAAATTGGCTTGTAAACGCCCAAATTGGTTTTTATGTCCATACAAATGCCCTTCCTAGACTTCAAACTCCCATAACTTGGTCAAAACTGAACCGATTGTCAAGCTTGAGGCCATTTTGTTCATGGTATGTCCTATATATCAATTCTACATTTCAAGTTTATGCATTATTGAAAGTTAAATTTTTTCAAATATTTTTGCAAAAAAAACATAAGGGGAGACCCTTACACAAATTGATTTTTCAAAAAATAGATTCTTGAATTTCTTTTTTTAACCGATTGTGCGTGTCCTTATTAGTATAAAAAACTATTCGAAAAAAGTTTCTGAGGTGTTTCATTTTTCTGTCAAAAATCATGCCAAAATGACAAAAAAAATTGACTTGTAAACGCCCAAATTGGTTTTTATGTCATACAAATGCCCTTCCTAGACTTCAAACTCCCATAACTTGGTCAAAACTGAACCGATTGTCAAGCTTGAGGCCATTTTGTTCATGGTATGTCCTATATATCAATTCTACATTTCAAGTTTATGCATTATTGAAAGTTAAATTTTTTCAAATATTTTTGCAAAAAAAACATAAGGGGAGACCCT
The DNA here is from genome assembly GCA_035045305.1 of Drosophila maculinotata. Classification (NCBI taxonomy): domain Eukaryota; kingdom Metazoa; phylum Arthropoda; class Insecta; order Diptera; family Drosophilidae; genus Drosophila; species Drosophila maculinotata. Next base: position 3,563,254 of record JAWNPD010000377.1, on the reverse strand, counting down.
TACACAAATTGATTTTTCAAAAAATAGATTCTTGAATTTCTTTTTTTAACCGATTGTGCGTGTCCTTATTAGTATAAAAAACTATTCGAAAAAAGTTTCTGAGGTGTTTCATTTTTCTGTCAAAAATCATGCCAAAATGACAAAAAAAATTGACTTGTAAACGCCCAAATTGGTTTTTATGTCATACAAATGCCCTTCCTAGACTTCAAACTCCCATAACTTGGTCAAAACTGAACCGATTGTCAAGCTTGAGGCCATTTTGTTCATGGTATGTCCTATATATCAATTCTACATTTCAAGTTTATGCATTATTGAAAGTTAAATTTTTTCAAATAGTTTTGCAAAAAAAGCATAAGGGGGGACCCTTACACAAATTGATTTTTCAAAAAATAGATTCTTGAATTTATTTTTTTAATCGATTGTGGGTGTCCTTATTAGTATAAAAAACTATTCGAAAAAAGTTTCTGAGGTGTTTCATTTTTCTGTCAAAAATCATGCCAAAATGACAAAAAAAATTGGCTTGTAAACGCCCAAATTGGTTTTTATGTCCATACAAATGCCCTTCCTAGACTTCAAACTCCCATAACTTGGTCAAAACTGAACCGATTGTCAAGCTTGAGGCCATTTTGTTCATGGTATATCCTATATATCAATTCTACATTTCAAGTTTATGCATTATTGAAAGTTAAATTTTTTCAAATATTTTTGCAAAAAAAGCATAAGGGGGGACCCTTACACAAATTGATTTTTCAAAAAATAGATTCTTGAATTTCTTTTTTTAACCGATTGTGCGTGTCCTTATTAGTATAAAAAACTATTCGAAAAAAGTTTCTGAGGTGTTTCATTTTTCTGTCAAAAATCATGCCAAAATGACAAAAAAAATTGACTTGTAAACGCCCAAATTGGTTTTTATGTCATACAAATGCCCTTCCTAGACTTCAAACTCCCATAACTTGGTCAAAACTGAACCGATTGTCAAGCTTGAGGCCATTTTGTTCATGGTATGTCCTATATATCAATTCTACATTTCAAGTTTATGCATTATTGAAAGTTAAATTTTTTCAAATATTTTTGCAAAAAAAGCATAAGGGGGGACCCTTACAAAAATTGAATTTTCAAAAAATAGATTCTTGAATTTATTTTTTTAATCGATTGTGGGTGTCCTTATTAGTATAAAAAACTATTCGAAAAAAGTTTCTGAGGTGTTTCATTTTTCTGTCAAAAATCATGCCAAAATGACAAAAAAAATTGACTTGTAAACGCCCAAATTGGTTTTTATGTCCATACAAATGCCCTTCCTAGACTTCAAACTCCCATAACTTGGTCAAAACTGAACCGATTGTCAAGCTTGAGGCCATTTTGTTCATGGTATATCCTATATATCAATTCTACATTTCAAGTTTATGCATTATTGAAAGTTAAATTTTTTCAAATATTTTTGCAAAAAAAGCATAAGGGGGGACCCTTACACAAATTGATTTTTCAAAAAATAGATTCTTGAATTTCTTTTTTTAACCGATTGTGCGTGTCCTTATTAGTATAAAAAACTATTCGAAAAAAGTTTCTGAGGTGTTTCATTTTTCTGTCAAAAATCATGCCAAAATGACAAAAAAAATTGACTTGTAAACGCCCAAATTGGTTTTTATGTCCATACAAATGCCCTTCCTAGACTTCAAACTCCCATAACTTGGTCAAAACTGAACCGACTGTCAAGCTTGAGGCCATTTTGTCTATGGTTTGTCCTATATATCAATTCTACATTTCAAGTTTATGCATTATTGAAAGTTAAATTTTTTCAAATATTTTTGCAAAAAAAGCATAAGGGGGGACCCTTACACAAATTGATTTTTCAAAAAATAGATTCTTGAATTTCTTTTTTTAACCGATTGTGCGTGTCCTTATTAGTATAAAAAACTATTCGAAAAAAGTTTCTGAGGTGTTTCATTTTTCTGTCAAAAATCATGCCAAAATGACAAAAAAAATTGACTTGTAAACGCCCAAATTGGTTTTTATGTCCATACAAATGCCCTTCCTAGACTTCAAACTCCCATAACTTGGTCAAAACTGAACCGATTGTCAAGCTTGAGGCCATTTTGTCTATGGTTTGTCCTATATATCAATTCTACATTTCAAGTTTATGCATTATTGAAAGTTAAATTTTTTCAAATATTTTTGCAAAAAAAGCATAAGGGGGGACCCTTACACAAATTGATTTTTCAAAAAATAGATTCTTGAATTTATTTTTTTAATCGATTGTGGGTGTCCTTATTAGTATAAAAAACTATTCGAAAAAAGTTTCTGAGGTGTTTCATTTTTCTGTCAAAAATCATGCCAAAATGACAAAAAAAATTGGCTTGTAAACGCCCAAATTGGTTTTTATGTCCATACAAATGCCCTTCCTAGACTTCAAACTCCCATAACTTGGTCAAAACTGAACCGATTGTCAAGCTTGAGGCCATTTTGTCTATGGTTTGTCCTATATATCAATTCTACATTTCAAGTTTATGCATTATTGAAAGTTAAATTTTTTCAAATATTTTTGCAAAAAAAGCATAAGGGGGGACCCTTACACAAATTGATTTTTCAAAAAATAGATTCTTGAAATTCTTTTTTTAATCGATTGTGGGTGTCCTTATTAGTATAAAAAACTATTCGAAAAAAGTTTCTGAGGTGTTTCATTTTTCTGTCAAAAATCATGCCAAAATGACAAAAAAAATTGGCTTGTAAACGCCCAAATTGGTTTTTATGTCCATACAAATGCCCTTCCTAGACTTCAAACTCCCATAACTTGGTCAAAACTGAACCGATTGTCAAGCTTGAGGCCATTTTGTTCATGGTATGTCCTATATATCAATTCTACATTTCAAGTTTATGCATTATTGAAAGTTAAATTTTTTCAAATATTTTTGCAAAAAAAACATAAGGGGAGACCCTTACACAAATTGATTTTTCAAAAAATAGATTCTTGAATTTCTTTTTTTAACCGATTGTGCGTGTCCTTATTAGTATAAAAAACTATTCGAAAAAAGTTTCTGAGGTGTTTCATTTTTCTGTCAAAAATCATGCCAAAATGACAAAAAAAATTGACTTGTAAACGCCCAAATTGGTTTTTATGTCATACAAATGCCCTTCCTAGACTTCAAACTCCCATAACTTGGTCAAAACTGAACCGATTGTCAAGCTTGAGGCCATTTTGTCTATGGTTTGTCCTATATATCAATTCTACATTTCAAGTTTATGCATTATTGAAAGTTAAATTTTTTCAAATATTTTTGCAAAAAAAGCATAAGGGGGGGACCCTTACACAAATTGATTTTTCAAAAAATAGATTCTTGAAATTCTTTTTTTAATCGATTGTGGGTGTCCTTATTAGTATAAAAAACTATTCGAAAAAAGTTTCTGAGGTGTTTCATTTTTCTGTCAAAAATCATGCCAAAATGACAAAAAAAAATTGGCTTGTAAACGCCCAAATTGGTTTTTATGTCCATACAAATGCCCTTCCTAGACTTCAAACTCCCATAACTTGGTCAAAACTGAACCGATTGTCAAGCTTGAGGCCATTTTGTTCATGGTATGTCCTATATATCAATTCTACATTTCAAGTTTATGCATTATTGAAAGTTAAATTTTTTCAAATATTTTTGCAAAAAAAACATAAGGGGAGACCCTTACACAAATTGATTTTTCAAAAAATAGATTCTTGAATTTCTTTTTTTAACCGATTGTGCGTGTCCTTATTAGTATAAAAAACTATTCGAAAAAAGTTTCTGAGGTGTTTCATTTTTCTGTCAAAAATCATGCCAAAATGACAAAAAAAATTGACTTGTAAACGCCCAAATTGGTTTTTATGTCATACAAATGCCCTTCCTAGACTTCAAACTCCCATAACTTGGTCAAAACTGAACCGATTGTCAAGCTTGAGGCCATTTTGTTCATGGTATGTCCTATATATCAATTCTACATTTCAAGTTTATGCATTATTGAAAGTTAAATTTTTTCAAATAGTTTTGCAAAAAAAGCATAAGGGGGGACCCTTACACAAATTGATTTTTCAAAAAATAGATTCTTGAATTTATTTTTTTAATCGATTGTGGGTGTCCTTATTAGTATAAAAAACTATTCGAAAAAAGTTTCTGAGGTGTTTCATTTTTCTGTCAAAAATCATGCCAAAATGACAAAAAAAATTGGCTTGTAAACGCCCAAATTGGTTTTTATGTCCATACAAATGCCCTTCCTAGACTTCAAACTCCCATAACTTGGTCAAAACTGAACCGATTGTCAAGCTTGAGGCCATTTTGTTCATGGTATATCCTATATATCAATTCTACATTTCAAGTTTATGCATTATTGAAAGTTAAATTTTTTCAAATATTTTTGCAAAAAAAGCATAAGGGGGGACCCTTACACAAATTGATTTTTCAAAAAATAGATTCTTGAATTTCTTTTTTTAACCGATTGTGCGTGTCCTTATTAGTATAAAAAACTATTCGAAAAAAGTTTCTGAGGTGTTTCATTTTTCTGTCAAAAATCATGCCAAAATGACAAAAAAAATTGGCTTGTAAACGCCCAAATTGGTTTTTATGTCCATACAAATGCCCTTCCTAGACTTCAAACTCCCATAACTTGGTCAAAACTGAACCGATTGTCAAGCTTGAGGCCATTTTGTTCATGGTTTGTCCCATATATCAATTCCACATTTCAAGTTTATGCATTATTGAAAATTAAATTTGTTCAAATTTACCCCTATTTATTTATTATTTTATTTTTATATTTTTATTTCTTTAAATTTTAATTGTTTTTTTATTTTGTGAGCGGAAAATTTGTAAGAAATTAGCTTAATTGAGGACCAATGACTGCTTTGCCAATGAGAATGTCCATATTCAGCGCGTTGAAGCTCTGCAGTAAGCGGCTCCAGCAATCAGTACGCCGAGAGCAGGAAGCAGGAGACAATTTATGGTCACTAGTCCTTACCACCAATGGGTGCTGTGGGAGGGAAGAATTAACAATTATATTAGTCCTTAAAGGCCTAAACTCTTCTTTACTTACCGTTTTGGAGGTGGCTGTCGTTATTCACTCAATATTAACAAATTTTAGGTACATATAAAAAATCACGAGAAAATATATTGCAAAAATTCGCTTACAAGACTCGAGTAAACATACTAATTTATATTATTTCTTGGCAGTTCCTAAATTTTTAGTAATGCTATATCGAAATGTTTTATTTTTTTAGGTCTGTTTGCCTCGAAACAAGACTAGTTACTGAATAATTTCTAGATTCTCGACAAGGGGTCACAAAATTGTCGCCTCAAATTTGTCAAATATTTCATGGCATACTTTACCCCAAATTAAAATTAGGAAAATTATAGTAAGAATCGAAAAGATCAACTTACGAAATATCCAATAAATATATGTTTTAAAAAAGTTATAAAAATGTAAATACCATCTTAATTTCCCAAAATTTCATGATGATCGGACAACAAACAAAGAAGTTTTTAAGATTAAATTTATGAATACAGACAACAGAACAACAACAAACGATTGTAAGGATAGATTCGTTGTATTCTTCCATTTTAATCGATTAGATTAATAAATGAAAATCAGTTTATGTCTGTCTAAGGTATAAAAAGACTGATCTAAAATATATTTGTTTAGATAATGGAGTAAACTAAGTATTATTGTAACTCTCTCTTTTTTAGAATCCTTCACAATTCGGCTGGTCACTTGGCCGGCGCTGGCCGCTCCTTGGGCGGAGTTGTTGTTGGCTATTTGGGAGTGCGGGTTTTCAGTCCGCATCCGGTTTCGGCAATGATTGATACCGTGGGTGGTTGCAATGTTCTGCTCGGGATCATTGCCATGGCGCAGGATGTGGAGTCGCTATATGCGGGCGTCAAGGCGCTGACCTGTGTGGTGCGCAGCAATCGTGCGGCACAGGCGGAAATGGATCGCAAGCGCTGCTATCAGACTCTGGGCATGTTCTTTAAGAAGAAGAAGCATCTGCTGAACTCGCATATTCTGCACTTGACCTTCGGCCTGGTGGGCACCGTGAACAGTGGTCATGACATGTCCGCCATACCGAATGTGACAGCCTTTCAGGATCTGCTGTGCGACCTGGAAATCTGGCACAATGCGCCCAATGGTCTGTTGCGTTCGCTGCTGGAGCATTTGTTGGAGTTGGTGGTGGAGTCAAATGAGAAGAAGCAGAACGTGAAGATAATGCGCGATCTGCAGCTGCTGGTTAAACTGTTGCACATTATAACACACATTCAGGACCACTCCACGCGGGAGATACTCTTCAATCTGCTCGAGACGCTGCTGGGTGGCCAGCCCAGGCACACCGATTTGTTGCTCTTCGGGCAGTATGTGGCCGCCAAGCTGCCGCGCATGCAGGACAACAATGCAGAGCGTGCGGTTCTGTTGCCCAGCATGAAGCTGCCAGCTGAGGATCAGGACGGAGTGGCCCAGAACATCTATTTGCGTAACCGTTGCCTCTCGCTGTTGCACGGTTTGCTTTTCACTCCACGTAACACTGTCAATTATGTCATCTGCGATGACATCTCCAAGACGCTGGGCATGGACTGGCTGCTGCTCTTCATGCAGCCACACGTTCACTTCACCACAGTCATTATAGCTGTGCGGATTCTCGTCGTGGTCTGCGCCAACGAGAGCTTCATCGTCCGCTTTCGCGATGCCACCCACAATGGCGGCTATTTACGCTTCACCGAAATGGTCTCACAGCGCAAGATGCTCAGTCTTGGCGCCCAGCAGCTCAACCAGCGTCCCAGCAATGGCACTGGCACCGTCATCGTGGCCACGCCCCAAAATACCATTCAGCATTTGCCCACACAGATTGCGGGAGAGGTGCGCACTGCTGCATTGAATATACCTGGTGAGTAGACGCCAATCCGTCTTTGAGCTGGAGAAAAGTAATGTGTTTTTAATTTGTATTCGGGTAATTTATAATTATATTATAATCTTATAACAATTCTCCACTTACAGGTTTTCAGCTGCTCGAATGGCTGATGCAACATCATTTGGACGTACCGGAGCTGTACTTCCTGGTGACCGCATTGATTATGGGCCAGCCGGTCAAGGTGATGGCCACCGAACATACAAAATTCGATTTGGATCGCGTCTGGTCATTCCTCTGGGGTGCTCCAGTCTCGGCCAACACGCAGCTGCCCAAGCTGAATGTCTGCCCCGAGGGCGTCTGTGTGCTGCTGGCCATGGTGCGTGCCATTGTGCACGGTGGCGAATGCGCCGCCTGGCTGCATAGTCATCCGGAGACGATCATCCAACTGCTGTTCAGTCTCTATCAGAATCTTAACGACTTTACGCCGGTCATGATGGCCGGAGATGTAGTTACCTCGCTGGTCGCGGTGCTCTTTCCGCAGGTTGCGCGTTCCAGCGACTCGGAGCCCAATAGTGGCGCCTCCACGCCCACCGATGGCACCGGCAGCAGCTTTGTGCTGCCTCCGCCGGAAACGCTGCACGCAGCAGCCGCAAATCAGCCGAAGCTAACTCCACATCCGGTGCGCAAGTGCATCATTGACTTTCTGCGGGTCATCGTTGTGGATTCATTGGGCCTGAACATGCATGGCAAGAGTACGCCCGTCATTGATCTTGTGCTGGATGCCGCACCGGAGACGGCGGAGCTGTCGCTACAGGTGCAATACCAGACGCAGATAATTATTGCTCTAATGGATCATCTGCTGGCCGCGGATGTGCTGGTGGGTGAGCAGGCAGCGCTGCCGCTGGTTCCGCTGCTGCAGAGTCACATGCAGCACATTGCACCCAATGTCTTCTACCTGACGGCGCGCATTGTGGACAAATTGTGGCAGGGCTGCCTCACACGGAATCCCCACGATATATTTGACTTCGTCATCAAGCTTATTGCACAGGCCAAGCGCAGATCTTCGTCACTGTCGCTGGAGCAACTGCATCACTCGCTGAATCGCAGCATTCTGTTTCTGCTCTCACGTCCCACCGACGACTCCATTACTGAGCAGATGAGCGTCCTGGAGGCACTGCACAAGATCATTCAGCACCGTCTGCTCATCTTTGGTGCTGGCAATCATGAGCTAGATTTCATTGGCTGTCTCACCTATTGCCTGATGCAGCTCACGGCTGACATGAAGATCATCTTGGAGCCGGCGACGAGTCGCAACACAACCTGGCATGTGAATCCACAAACGAATACAAGCGAACCCAAAGATGAGGATCTCAATCAGTTGCAGGTAAAGTTAGACTTAAACTACTGTTCTAATTGTTTTACAAAAATAAGATATATAGTTTCAAGGCGCTTTCGACATTGAAAACTAGTATTCTAATTTCTGGAAACTAATTGTTTCTAGAAGTTTTAAGATCCTATGTATCAGTTGTCCACTCATCTGTTTAGATGCTTTAATTCAAAAAGGTTTAAAATGATGATCGCCCAATAATAGTTTTGAACCCTGTGTGTCGAATATTCTCAAGTCCCGTGTTAGTGCTGAAACTACTGAGCATTGATCACCAACAACTCTAAAAGTTGTAAATATCAATATTAATTTGTATATATGTACATAAATAATAATTTTGCACTTATCTGCTCGCCCACAGGGTCGCAATTTAATAGTGGGCGCCGCCTTTCGCGTCTGGGAGGAGTTGTACGTGTGCAAGAAGCCGGCAATTGAGGAGGTCTTTAAGATATCGCTTACCCCACCGCCAACCAACTCCAAGGCACCTGATTTGCAGACTACACGCGAACAGGTGATGGAGGTGGCCTCCAAGTTGTGGTTCAATTATGTGGATGCCGAACGCAAGGCTTCCTATCGTGTGCCTTGGGAGCTGCACAATCAGATACAGTCGAAGATACAAAAGGTCACCGGTGGACTGACACGTCTGGCCAGTCGTAGCAAGGTGAAGAAGGACGAACTGGTGCGCACCAAGTCGAACATGAGCCGCGAGTCGGCCTACGAAAGCACAGGGATACATGTGCAGCTGATTAAGGATCTGCTGGAATTGCGCACCAAGCAATACCAGCAAATGCTGCAGCACACACAGCGCTACGTCTACCAGGATTGGGTGCAATCGGAAACGGAGCTCACTCGCGAACGCGGCCTCTGGGGACCGGCTGGCTGTTGCACGCTCGACAAGTGGATTATGGACACAACTGAGGGACCACATCGCATGCGCAAGAAGACAATGCGCAATGAGCTCTTCTATTTGCATTACCCGTATCGGCCGGAACTGGAGCTACCCGACAATCGTCAGCTCAAGTACAAGGTGGCGTCCAGTTTGGATAGCAAAACCTACTTTCAGCATGGCCAGCAGCAGCCGCGCATTCTGGCCGAGGCCGAGCAGCATGCCATTCAGCAGCAATCCTCGTTGGAGGCAACTAATCTGCATCGCCTGGAGCCAAGCAGTTCCACATCAACGCCACCGCCACCCATCTCGCCAAAACTGCTGGCGCACGGTGCGCCTTACCCACAGGAATCCCTAGATGGCAATGCTCAGGAGGATGATGAAGAGGAGGAGGACACCTCCATGACAAGCGACAATGAAACGTTTTTGCGTTTGCTCGAGGAACAGGAGAAGATAAGCTTCATGTTCCGCTGTGCTCGTGTCCAGGGCTTAGATACCTTCGAGGGACTGCTGCTGTTTGGCAAGGAGCATTGCTATATTGTGGATGGTTTCACATTGCTTAAGAACAGAGAGATACGGGACATCGACACGCTACCACCCGGCGCCTACGAACCCATCATACCTAACTCGGGCGGCCAGACATCTACGACCTCGCGCGCTGTTAGCCTCAAATTGAGGCAGTGCTCAAAGTTCGCCTACGAGGAGATACGCGAGGTGCACAAGCGACGCTATCTACTGCAGCCGATTGCGCTCGAGGTATTCTCCGAGGATGGACGCAACTATTTGCTTAGCTTTCCGCGCAAGGTGCGCAACAAGGTGAATCAACGATTTCTGGCCCTGGCCACCGCATTGAATGACAACGCACAGCAATCCGTGGCTGGACAGAAGCGGACGGCGAGTGTGGAGCAAACGTCGGGTTTGTTTAGCGGCTTGATTGGTGAGACATCGGTGACCCAACGCTGGGTTCGTGGCGAAATCTCCAATTTCCAGTACCTCATGCATTTGAATACACTCGCCGGTCGCAGCTACAACGATCTCATGCAATATCCAGTCTTTCCCTGGATACTCGCTGATTACGATTCGGAGGAGTTAGACTTTACGAATCCCAAGACATTCCGAGACTTTTCACGGCCCATGGGCGCACAGTCGGAGGAGCGCTTGGAACAGTTCCAGAAGCGTTTCAAGGAGTGGGACGATCCACATGGCGAAACTCCGCCCTACCACTATGGCACACATTACAGCTCCGCGATGATTGTGTGCTCGTATCTGGTGCGATTGGAGCCCTTCTCGCAGCCGTTTCTCAAACTGCAAGGCGGTCACTTTGATCTGGCGGATCGCATGTTCCACAGCATCAAGGAGGCATGGCTATCGGCCTCTAAGCTGAACATGGCCGATGTCAAGGAGCTGATCCCCGAATTCTTCTACTTGCCCGAGTTCCTCAGCAACTTTAACAACTTTGATCTGGGCACCAAGCAAAACGGTGAGACTTTAAGTCACGTCATAATGCCGCCCTGGGCTAAACAGGATCCCAGGGAGTTTATACGGCTGCATCGAAGTGCTCTGGAGTGCGATCATGTCAGTCAGCATCTGCATTTGGTAAGTTTGATAAATTAAAAGTGATCAATTCGAGAGTGTTTGACTATATCCTGTACCCAATTCCCTACTACCGTAATTATCCTAACTCAATGACGAATAAATAAATATGTATGTATTTTTGAAACAATACTCTAAATGCTCAAATGTCTGCTTGCAGTGGATTGACTTGATCTTTGGCTGTAAGCAGCAAGGCCCCGCCGCTGTGGATGCTGTCAATGTGTTCCATCATCTCTTCTACGAGGGCAATGTGGATATTTACAAGTAAGTTCTAACACCTGCTCATCACACAATACTATATATTAATGTTTAAATCGTTTAGCATTGATGATCCACTGAAAAAGAATGCCACCATTGGCTTCATCAACAATTTTGGACAAATACCGAAGCAGCTGTTCAGAAAGGCGCATCCAGCCAAGAAAATGGCCAACTCACGTCACTCGGCGCTTATCGATCCCACGGCACTGATACAGGGCAATAGCACCGTGCTGCAAACCGACCGTCTGTTTTTCCACAATCTGGACAATCTGAAACCCAGTCTGCAGCCCATCAAGGAGCTCAAGGCACCGGTGGGCCAAATACTTCAGCCCGACAAAACGGTGTTTGCTGTGGAGCAGAACAAGGTGATGATGCCGCCATCGTATACCAAATACATTGCCTGGGGCTTTGCCGATCACTCGCTGCGCATTGGCCTCTACGACACGGATCGCGCTTCGTTTGTATCTGAGGCGGCGGCACATAACTCGGGCGAAATACTGACGTGTGCCTGTCCCAATGCTAAAATGATTGTCACAGCCGGCACTAGCTCCGTGGTGACCATATGGAAATTCGATGCGAATCGCAAGAGTCTCAGCGTAAGACATTCACTGCACGGTCACACGGATGCCGTCACCTGTCTAGCCGCAAGCGCTGCGTACAATGTCATTGTTTCTGGATCACGTGATGGCACTGCTATTGTCTGGGATATGTCGCGTTTTACATTTGTGCGGCAACTGCGCGGTCATGCTGGCATTGTGGCCGCCGTTGCCATCAATGACCTAACGGGTGAAATTGCCACCTGCTCGGCCACTTGGCTGCATGTCTGGTCCATCAATGGCGATGCTCTGGCCATGGTCAACACTTGCGTGGGCAGCGCTGATCGCATGCAGCAAATTCTGTGTGTATCCTTCTCTCAAATACGCGAATGGGATCAGCAAAATGTGGTCATGACTGGCTCCACGGATGGTGTTGTGAGGGTGAGTAACAGGCATAAGGAAGCATCTGCGACCCCATAAAGTATATATATTCTTGATCACTATCAACAGCCTAGTTGATCATATTTTGAATTTTAGTTATTGTTTGACGGGTCAGATCACCTAGTCGGGCACTCTCTTCTAGAGCACTCTTACTTGTTTCAATTTTTCAAGTTCTAATGACATTTCTCTATCCGCAGATGTGGTCACTGGAGCACACTCAAGTGCCCATTGATCGCAAACTCAAGCGCGGCGTGGAAGTGAACTCGCAGGACAAGCCCGACGCAGGCTCCATTGATGACGCGAACATTAAAGCTGACAAAATGAATATTTTTAAGCAAATGAAGAGCCTCTCACAGCCGGAACCAGAACTTGGTTAGTTGCCACTGTCATCAAGTGCGTCAAGCGTTCACTAATATTAACAATAATATTAACACTTTACAGAGATAGTCAAATCTGCTTCGGAGAGCAGCATTTCAGAGGCCTCACAGCACAGCAATGAGTCCAGCAAATCCACCGAAGAGACTACTGTTAAAGCCGAGCCTTCGACCGAACGTAGGAAAAGCTCTATAACGGGCGCTAAGTCGCTGCATGAAATGAAATCGGCCACGGTGGATGGGCCAAGCAGCAGTTCAGAGCATAAGACGAATGAGGGTAAGCCCAAAAGGATCTGAATGCAATGATTTCACTAATTTCTGATGTTTACAGAAGATCACAGCATACGACCTAGTAAATCGGACACGAGCTTAACAGATGGTTTCGTTTTGCTGGACAATGATAGATATCGAGGCGAACAGGCGCTTAGAAAAGGTGCTTGTTATTAATATTCGTATTCCGAAATAAGCAAACGATTTTGCATTATCAATCATATTATTATTCCTTATTCCCAGGCTTCAAATGGCAACGTCAATTAATGTTCAGATCAAAGCTAACCATGCATACGTCTTATGATCGCAAAGATAATGCCGAACCGGCTAGCATAACAGCGCTGACAGTATCCAAAGATCATAAGATACTATATGTGGGTAAGTAACCGCAAATAACTACTTACTATTGGTAAGAATGTATGCTCATGATTTTATTAATTTATATACACAGGGGATACGCGTGGTCGAATTTTCTCTTGGAGCGTAACGGAGCAGCCAGGTCGTGGTGTGGCCGATCATTGGCTCAAGGATGAGGTCGCCGATCAGTGTGTCAAATGCCACGTGAAGTAAGTATCTAGTCTGATTCAAACGATTCATTATAAAACATATTTATTAAACCAATTCAGATTCACGTTGTACGAGCGCAAGCATCATTGCCGCAACTGTGGCCAAGTGTTTTGCAACAAGTGCAGTCGATTCGAGTCGGAGATATCGCGTCTACGCATTCTGAAGCCTGTGCGAGTGTGCCAGGCCTGTTACGGTCAGCTGCGCACGAGTTCTCTAGACAATTAAAGGCATCAGCTACAGCCCGATATGATGTGTACCTATGATTAGATAACAAATTTGTAATAACTGCGTTTACTCTCTATAAACTCAACAGTAACTGTTAAAAGACGCTTGGGGCATTCATTTGAATTCTACTTATTTATTATATTTATAATTGTATAATTATTTGTAATATTTTTAACCAAAAAAAAAAAGTGTTGCGCTAAGAACAACCAAAGGCTGTTATTATATGATTTTAAATATTTTATTTACGTGTTGCAATATTATTTTATACTTAATTATAACTATTTATTATACACCGAATAAAACAATAATTAACATTGCTTATACGCAACAATCATTGACAATTTGTAGTTAAGTAATTAATTGTATTATTATATAAATATAAATTTATGTGTGTAGTATCATAAATTTTGCGCATGTATTAAAGCTACTTAGCAATGCGACCAGCGCACAAAAATGTTATTTGAAAAACATTACATACACATTATATAGGGAATGTATGTAGTATTAAAACACAGAGCCCAAATCAATAATAAGCTACCAAATAACGCAAACAAGCACCGCCAGTTATATCAATTACAAAACTGAACTTCAAAGATTTTCTAGTAAATACTTACATATAACCAATCAAATTTGGAGACAGACTTTTAATGGACAGACAAAACACCTTATTAGCACACAACACACGAACCTCACACAAAATATTTATACACATATACAAAAAGATAACTTCTTAAGCCGAGTATATAAATAAAAGACACTTTACTTCCAAATGAATGACAGCTCTTAACTAACAAGCAATGGTAAATGTTGATGTAATAAATGGGTCCGTAAAAGCAATATGACAAATGGCGTATTAGCTAAACTAAAATATATACAAAATATACGATTAAAACAACAAGTAGTGAAAGTAAATGAATGCTGTCATAAGATCTTTTTATTTGTTAAACTTATTGAAAGGGCATATTCGGAAACAATCACAAAGCAATGATTTATTTCCGGTCTATTTATATTTTATAGAGTCCCGCATCGCTGTTCAATGTAAACCATATTAAAGTAATTATGACAGCTGACTCTTAATTACAAATTTTGTAAATATGAAAGACAAGTAACGAAGCAAACAGTAAAAGCTATTTAGTGGGAATATAAATTAGATAAATAAATGGTCGTAGTGGTAATTAAAAAGATATTCGGTATTTTGTAGAGCATCTACATGTTGCATTGATAATAATTTACAAATATTATATACATGTGACAGCTATATACAAATACTATTGTTGTGCTAGCAACAAATATTTCAATTTAAACAAAATTGACTCCCGAAATAGTGGGAGCCCGACACCAATCCAATACATTTTTAAAAGACTTGAAGCACGCCAGTAAAAAAGCAGCACATTCAACTACAAAACATTTCAAAATCTTTCCAAAGTAAAGACTTTGCGCCGGAAATTCTAACATTTCAAATAAATAGCATGTCGAATGAATATACGACAAAAAATCCCCTAGCCAATTAAGTCGAATAGAAGAAAACACCATAGCAAAACCAAAACACGAATAAAACCAAACTCAAATAACTATTATGAATTATATAAAATTATATATATATATATATTGTTAGTTCGTGTAATAAGAACATATGCGAGAAAGCAAAATACGATTTAATAAAATGGATAATGTTAATAAAAACTGAAAAATAAATAGGATATGGTAATGGTAATGGTAAGAATGGACTAAGGAAACCCTATATATGGGACTTTATAGGAAACAGGTGCTTTTATATAGGACTTTATATCTCCGAGATAAGTAATCATTTTATTTTTATAATCTTTAAGATATACAATTTGGGAGCATATTAAAATGCGGGCATATTTTTACTGTATGGTAATGGAAGTCACCATTGCAGACTTTTGTGAAACGCACAAATAATATACTTGCGTATTCGCACCTCATATATCAAATATGAATTACGTTTTCAAATAAATGATGTTGTGCTGTATTTAACGCGTAAGCACGAGTACTTGCTGCTAATTCAGCTCGCCTGTAATGGAAATAAATCAAAACGAGAAATAGTGCTTAAGTCAAGAGTGCTGGACGGAGAGATACCACTAAGTAGAGGCGTCAAATCGCGACACTATGGATTGGAGTTGCTTAGACGGGACGCGAGCGGCAATAGATCTATGAAGTGTGCGTGCTGCTGTGGACAAGTACAGGCAGTGCCTGAAAATTAAGTTTTGGCAATTTTCGGATGCCGTTTGTGTTGCTAATTTCTGGACTGTTTGCGGTTGGACTTCTAATTATTATTTTATTTCTTCATTTTAATTTAAATACATTTGAATTTAAATATATATATTTATTTATATACTCATGAATGTACATATATGTATATTGTACTATATTTTAACTATATTTAGAACATATTCAGTCATTTAGTCAATCCTTTTGTCATAATCATACAATGTATATATATTTTAAAACAAAACTTTTTTGATGCAAATACTTAATTTTGTTAACTCCAATGTTTTGTTCAACACTTTAGAAAAATAAGTTTGTACAGCACTTCTGGCATCCAGCATGAGACAGCATACACTCTGCAGGCACAAAAGTAGGGCACAAATTTAAGAGCAATTTTGTACATGTTCCGATAGGATCCTTTTATTCGTTCACATATCTCCAGTGGTCCAGCTGTCGTATGGTGCCAGTGGGCTTCGTATAAATGGCCACTGACCTCCTCGGTGTAGTCGTGTGATGGTTTTTACTGACGGGCCAGGTGCTTGTGGTAGTTCCAGATCGTCAAATCAATAGGGTCGTTTTCCAACCAACCCAATGTAGTCTTAGCCTGTCATTCATGGATTAAATTTGTTTGGCTTTTTTTTAATTATATTAATGAATTCAATGTTTTGTTTTGTTTTCCTGTTTTCTGCACTCCGTTGAATACTGTAGAGTTTTATATCTTTCATGCTTTAGTGAAGTTTGCAGCGTTTTAACCTTTCTCCGTAATAATTGGACTTTCATTTTCTCGTGTTTAAGGTCTTGAGACATTTCCCGATATTTATTTTCAAAGAACATTTCAGTTTTATCCTTTTTTAGGCAATTCTGGCAAAATTCCATTTGCTTGATGGTTTCAACTGACGAAATTAAAAGCTTATCACATGCTTTGGAAGGACTTGCTTTTGGAGGACTTGCTTTTGGAGGACTTGCGTTGGGAGGACTTGCGTTGGGAGGACTTGCTATGGGATGACTTGCTTTGGGAGGACTTGCTTTGTGATGAACATCATGCCAAGCTTTATTCATATTATGCTCCTTAAAAAATATTAATTCAGGCACGTCGACTGAAGCTTCACTTTCCATGTCTACTTCACTATCATTCTCAGAATGTGGACTTTCCATTAATTTTTTTAAAGCAGTATATGCTTCGAGTGTTTCGCCATCATCACAACACATAAACGCGGCGTTGTTTTCGGAAGCAGGTTGAGCCTCACACAATCTCAGAGTGGGCACAGCTCCAGATAATAATCTTCTGTGGCCATAATGCTGGCTTTCGAAATGTGCATTGCAAATATGCGCAGTTTCTAAATTTATATCGGGACTTATATTACATTTTGTAATCCACAGGTGCCGAGCAGATTCGTTTCTAGGAAATTTAAAGAGACGTACAGGGAAATTCTCAGATCCATCCCTGTAGCCTCGCAAGCACGACTTTATAACGCACTTGAAGCCAGGTAGCCTAGTGTCTTTTTTACTGTTTCCCATTTTTCTAGTTTATAATTGTCAACTAAATATTTTATCTGTAATTTCGTATACATTAGAGATGTTAGAACATCGATAGTTGCCCAATCGATAGGTTCGAAGTTTTGTTTCAACCATTGATACTATCGCTAAGAAATTCGTTCTCATATTAAGGGTATTCCAGTAAACGAAATCAAATCAAATTATAAAGAAAAGAACATAAACAAAATATATAAAAATTAAAATTCTTTAGTGATCCACTAATTGGCGTAATTAACAAAATGTAATTGGCTTCAGCGCACGAATGCGCTCGGACAAATATTAATGTTTGAATTAAAAATTAAATTATTATAAAATACAACATTCATAACTAGTTATGAATTACTATGCCATCTTTCTTCTAACCACTAAAATCAACAGCACCACCATAAACATCTTAAGGCACGAGACAAATAAAATTGTTCGATACTATCATGATAGTCAACAAAAATCGATAGTGCCGGCCAAAACCAAACCATCGATACTATCGATTTTTTGACAGCTCTATATACATACATGAATGTATACAAAAGATGTGTGTGTGTATGTATACATTTACGCGCCAAATATTTATATTTACAAATAGTGGTGCAAAAACGCTAAAATCTCAGCGCATTAGTCAGTAGATGTGCCTCGTACACAACTTCTGTGTTTAGTGTACAATCATTAAGAAATGTTTAAGGCATATTATACATTTAGTGAATATGTCGAAGTTTGTTTTCGTAACTCTCAGTCGACAATTTAGTAACGACTTGTAACTAGTCTCGTTTCGATTCGAAGAGACCTACAAATTTAAATGTTTGGCTGTAACGTTACTTAAGATTTGGAAAATGCAAGTAAGACTGCTTTAGTCAAGAGTGCCCGACTAGGAGATACCCTGAACCCAGCCCATTATTTATCAGCATTCATGCATATAAACAAACACATACAAGCACAAGCTGGAAGCTGCGCAATTGATGCAATTGCTGAACTTCGTATTCTTCCATTGTCCCCATACTATGTTACATTGAATAACTTCTTTTTTGTAACAAAATTACAAGTAAAATATACCTTCAAACATTTTTGGGGGAAGGTATTAAAAAAGTCAAATATTCTTTACTACTTTTAACTACATAATAATATAATGCTACACGAGAATAAACATACCAAAATTTGTGGCTCTAGTTCTTATAACATTCATGTTATGACCATAAAAAGCTGGTCTGGAATCGACATTTATCGATAGCTTTTGTACGGGACGATATATCGACAAAATTATATAAACTTGGCAATACGAGAACGTAAGTTCCAAATATGAAGCTAGCGCTTATAGTCTCTGAGATAAGAGCTTTCATACACACGGACGTACGGGCGGACAAACGGAAATGGCTAGATCGAGTGATCAAGAGGATGGTACCAACCTGAACTATTGGTACAAAATGTTGCCTAAATGTTTTTAAAAAGGTCGAAGATCCGACAGCGAGATCGCTTCATTATAAGACTACCACAAATTAAACTTTATATACTTTCACCAAAAGGACCATCTTTATTTTTAAATGTGTGTGTATGTGCGCCTCGTTTGTGTAAATATTATTTATGTAGCAAGAAACAAAAAAAAAAAACCAACCAGTTCATTGTTGCTTATGTGAGGGGAGAGTTTAGTCAGTATCGTTGCGATTGCGTTTCTAGAGTAGATGAAATCACGCGCCGATTTGCCGGAAATGGAAGCGTCGGGCTCTTTATTGCTGACGTCCATTGTTTGCATTCCAAGATGGCTGCCTGCAGGTTCTATCGCGCATGCAAAAACCTCCAGGACAGCAATTGCCACCAGGACAACAGGAAGGTCGGCTCCCACCATCCATGCCAGGACATTTTCCGTTCGGACAATTACCAAAACTGTGTTGGGAATAATTATTAGGCATGTTTCCATCCATGGCTAAAGTTACATAAACATGTACAAATAATAAAAAACACAGATATTTAGAAAATTAGAAATAAAATGAAAATATTATTGTAACTCACCTGCAAGAATTTTGTTTCACAAGACGGCAAATCGGGGCGATATTTTTCAATAAAAAAAAATAACAAACATAAACTGAGTGTGGTGGAAACACAACTGATTTGTTTTAGGTGTTCGAAAGGAATGAGCTACAAAACTAGCTCTACAAGGCTCTAGGGTTAGTCAATGCCACAAATTCAGAGCCTGCTGTGTTTCGAAGTACTTTTTCGAACACCTTTCGAACTGAGTGCCTGAGCGCCTGCGCTGCCACTGATAAAGTGGTGAGTTTCCTGTTGAAGGGGCGTGGCCCAATTGCGCACGCACACAACGAACATCGTACAGGGTCGCAGCAGAGGCTGGGAGTTTCGGGCCATCGAAAAAATGCGACTTCTTGATGCCGCAAATTTGGCATGTGTATGTGTATGTGTGCGTGCATGTTGATGGGCTTAAGTTGGGGCGAGATGGGTGTAGGGGATTGGCGGGTATGCGTTATATGCGCTATATGGTTTGAGTTAGTAGTCAACGCCAGCGCTGCCGTTGCTGCAAATGACTTTGCATTCTGACTGGTTAATATAACCGCAGGATTGTATGAAAACGACGGCTCTGGGCTGGGCTGGACTGGGTTGGACTGGGCTGGACTCTACTCGCATATGCGACTATGTAACCACAGGCAACTAAATGGGCTGTGTAATAGTAACTGGCTTCTGCCAAATGACGATTTACAAGACTCCACCCCCGGAACGTAATCATTTACTATAAGATGTTGTCCGCTAAGCAGCTTTCATAGTTCAGCCTGCCCATAGTTCGCTCTCTATATATGCGACTCCATCTCCATATGTACATACATACATGTATTTATATAAATGTGTTTGTGTGTGTGTGTGCAACCAATACACAATGTCACAAAAGTCATTTCAATTTAGATGAGAGTCAGTAAATCAACCCCTATCAACATACCAACAACAACCAGCCAGTGCCAGCCCAGGAAACGCCATTGCGAAATCCTCGACGCATACACACGTACATAATAAGCTCGCACACGCACACATGCACACAAACACACATACACACCCACACAGAAATACATATGATGCATATGGCATACGCTACCTGAATTTTGTTGGGTTTGGCCATTTTTTATGTAATGCTAAAATATTAAAATAAAAGTGAATTTAGTTCTTTTTAAGTTGACTTTAAATTTTTTAGACTTTCTGAAAATATCTAATACAATTAAATTGTTACATTCAAACTACAGTTTAAGTTTTATACTTGAAAACTGCACTTGTACCTACAGCAGTCTCGGAAAATTTTAAATATTTTAAAAATTGTATAAAAAAATAAATAAATATGTAAATACATATAATATGAAAACTGAACTAGTACCTACAGCAGTATATACCTACGTGAGAAGATTTGGATAAAATCTCTGAAAATTTGAAATTTTTGTAAAATTGTATAAAAAAATAATTAAATATGTAATTACATAATATATGAAATTTCGATAAAAAAAAATATAAATCTCACAATTTAATAATGGAATATACATCTAAAGCTTAACTAACATCATTGTGTTAAATATTTTATTTTTATTAACTTATATTTTATATCATTGTCAAACGGTATCTGTTTTACCATTATATTCCCAAATAATTATATTTATCAATACTCAACAAACACTGTAATTCAAAAAGGACACCCACATTCACTGTCGGCTCCATATGCCCCAAGCTGTAGCGCCATTGCTGCTGAGATCCTGACTTTAGAACTAATAATCCGACAGCCTACAAGCGCAGGACGAACCAAAAAAAGAAGAACAAAAAAAAAAGAAGAAGCCAGCGAGGCATCAGCCCGAAGAGCGACGGCAGTCACGACTCCTCTGCTGGCAAAGATATTTGCTGAGGCACAGATACATGTACAGATACAGATACAGATACACAGAGTGTGAGAGAGAGCAGGACATGCAACGAGCAGGACAACAGATGTCATTACCAATACACATGCAGAGCGATGCCAACGACGACGACGACGGCGGCCTCGTTCCGTAGCTAGCTTTTCATCATTCTTGACATTTTGTGGTGAATTGTCGAAAGCCACAGGATATGTCGCAGTGTGCGTGGCCAGGACACATATTAGTATGTGTGTGTGGGTGAAAAAAAGAAAGAAGGAAAATGGTGGACGGCAGGAAGTCTCCTCATTTGCTGTAATCGCATCAGGCGACAGGCACAGAAAAAAGGGCGTTTTCCGGTTGGCTGCCCGCCTGTCCTGCCCTGTCCTGTCCTGCCCTGCTCTGTGCTGTCCCGTTTCTGTACTCACTCGCAAGGGATGAAATGTAACATTTTGTAGCTTTTCGTAAATTTTCGACTTTTTCGTCGACGTTTTGGTTTTTCGCTGCCACCGTTCGCGTCGCGTTGCGCTGCTCTGCGCCGCGCTTTGCCATTTTCATTTCCCTCATTCGGTTTTAGGTTTTTCACTGTTTTTCATTTCCCGGACGCCCCGTTCTTGCTGTGCCACGATTGTGGCTTTGTGTCCTGTCCAAGGGGGTGGGTGGCCGAGGCGGGTGGCTGCCTTTGGCTTTGCTCTGCGTCCTGTCAAATTGACTGCAAAAAAGGACCTCTCCTTTGGCAGCTTCACTTTCGTAATTGGCGGTCTGCTCTGCTCAGTTCTGGCTGCGGCACCGGTTCAGCTTCTGCTACGGTTTCGGCTCTGTTTCGCTGCTGGCTGCGCCATTCACAGTTGGTCCGTCAGCCAAAACGATCCGCATCCGCTCCGCAGCAGCGTCGTCGTCCTTTGCGTCGGCTAATGTAACCAACATTTTTGGCGTGCGGTTGTCAAAAATTGTTTCGTGATTTTCCAAGTGCTAATTGTGCTCCCTCAAATTTGTTGACTAAAATTAACCCAATCAAAGCCAATTATTTCGTGTGTGATACAAAGTCATTATAAACATAAGCACGCTGGATACTTTAGGGTTTAAATATTTCCATCAACGGAAAATGGGCACAGGTAAATTTTTGGCAACAGCACTCTGTAAACCATACTTATATGAATAATTTTATCTCGTGGGAAAGTTCGTGGAAAACCCGTCGGAGTTTTTCAACAAATATTGAAAATTACAAAATCACATACCGCCGGGTTTAAAAAAAATAAATCTTTAAAACTGTTGCAAAAAATAAAAAATTGCTAATGAAAAAATTATTTAAACAAATAAAGTTTCTTAAATAATATAAAGATATGTAAAGAAATAAATGTATTAATACATTAGTCTTAAATCAAGGAAGGGATTCCAGCAGGCTCGAAGAAGCTCTTGTACATTCTTCAATTGTACATTAGCTTATAATATTTAATTATAATTTTAGTAGTTTAGTAGATATTCAGAAACATTACTTGAGAGTGAAAAGCTTGTATGGCCTTTGACCAACACATTAATATGCTGGTGAAAATATTAATATACTATCTAAATTTTTTTGATATTGCTGGAGGCCTGTAATAATAATTCAAAATTTAGTTTAACCGGAGCAAGGTCTGGCAGTTGAATGATTAAATTAAATGTTAATTTTCTCTAAAATACTTGGAAGCTGAACAGAATTTGAATTTTGAGGATTTTACATTAAATATACAACATGCACCCCTTGTCCGTCTAATAAAAATTGTATGGAAAAGGTGTTCGTTCCTTTTTGAGATCAAATTTATTGATGTAATATTTAAACTGTTTGTTTTTATTGTTAAATAAGTATTAGGAATATAAAGCGCTAGGAATACGTACAAAAATCGATTTATATAATATTTAAAAACTAGATTAGAAACATCAAAGAAAAGTACCTTACTATTCCATTGAATTTAGCAATTCAATAAATTATAAGATTTAAATATATATTATAATTTGTTCAAGTTACTTAGGGTTCACTCAATTCGAATTGGAAACCCATCCTATTGTTTTGATATGCCTAATTCGCAATTCCCACGCCCAAACCGTTCAAATCCCACGTCTGCTCAAACCCTAAGCCAACCTTTTTAGCCTATAAAAACAATTCCGAGATTTCCATACCAGTCAAAAAGCATATTGCATATAGTTTAAATAAAGATATAACCCACTCAAAAATATATACACACACACACACACACAAACACATAGCTCGGAAGTTGACGCAACTTGCTAAACTAACAAAAAATGCCATGGCATAAGTAAACAAAAATATTTAAAATCAACAGTAAATTTTAAAAAAGAAAACATTGGCGAATGACAAAAGTTGTGTAGCGCAAAGGCTCATGCTCATTTGCTGGAGAGTTCAAGGGGGCATCTATGCAACCCTAAGGGGCCAGGGCCAGGGCCAGGGCCCAGACCCGGACCGTGACCGGTGCCAGTCACTGGCAAACGGGCACGCACGACCACTTGAGAGGTGTTAACATGCTGCGGACAATTGCCGATGCGCAGGGTGTGAAAATTGGCAACACGCGTCGCAGTCGAAAGCGAACCGACCCGAGTCGAGTCGAGCCAACCCAACCCAACCCAATAAAAACACAACCAACAGTTGACAATATGTCAAATGTCACAGAACAAAAGGGGCACAACAAAGGGAAACAATCGAAAACGGGCGCGTTTTATTTTGACAAGTGCCGAGTGTTGAACTTAATTTGTGAAGTGTGCCCACCAAAAAGGGCTGTCTCCATATAACTGGCATTATGTGCTAGCTTTGTGCAATTTTCACTTGCTAATCCGCGATACACACACACACACATACACATACACACAGCAGGCAAATATACGGCAACAGTGCCGCAAAGTATGCATCAACTTTTGTGCGTGATGCACTGTGTTTGTTTAACGGGAGCTTTGAGGCCGAGCTTAGCACTTAATATAAGTTAAATATGCGGATATGTTGCGTATATCTACTTAAATACGCTTTCTCTTTAGTTTTGTCAATATTTAAGAGCGTTTCATTAAGCACGAAATGTTTGAAATCACTTTGATCGCTTTGATTTTCCATATAACATTTTGTGGGTACAACAATATAGTGCTGAAATATTATTTTATTTATTTGAATTTTGTAGCGCATTAATTTTTTCTGTTTTTATTGCAATCACATGTCAGAGTTTTATGTTTTTGTTTTTAAGTATTTAATTTGATTATAATTTATAATTTGAATTTTGTATCATTTTTAACTGACAGGTTTTTAGATTGTTTGCCGCCTCAGCACGATAAAATAAGCGAGTAAGTCTTTGTTACTGTGTATCGTTTGACCTCTGTGGAAATAGTTGTTACTTTCGATTTTATAACGGGAACATTCGCACAGATCTATATAATCGTCATCAACAGTGCAGTATTTAAATATTTAAATTTCTTAGAAAATCTTATTTTAATCCCTTTTTATTGCTGATCAAGTATTAGGTTCTTAACGATCTTGATACTGGTTAATAATACATTAAGCTAATAAATAAATCTGTAAAATATTGCCTCAAAAAAAAAAAAATTTAAGTATCTATACAAAACATTTCTGAGACAACATCACCCACTAGACCTTGCCACTAGGCAAATATTAAATATTATATAAAAATTAGACCTTTATTTTGTTACGAATTAACACCACCTAGCCTTTAGACTAAGTAGTATGAGAAGTTTGCATATAATTTAATTTAAATTGTTGTATATAATAACAGAATAATTAAAAAAATTTTAAATTAAAAAAATAATAAATGCAAAACATTAGAGCGACTTACCAAGAAAAATGAAAAGCGCGTCGCAATTTAAAATGAAAATAAATGAGTACTTTCACTAATAGTAATAGCCTATCATTATTTAAGTTGGGGTAATATATAAGTTGATAATGTTTTCTTTCTTTAATAAATTATTACTTTTTATTACATTAGTGTTTTTGTTGTTTGCTAGTAATGAGATAATTAGTAAGTCAATATTTATTCAATGGCTTTTAGTGCAAGTAGATTAATGTTCAATTTAAGCTTCTATAGATAGATTAACCTTGGCTTATTTGGTTAATTACATTAATCTTAATTAAACAACGGCTACAAATATTTAAGCTTTGACAATCGGGCTTCAAAAATTTATATTATTTTTAAACGGTAAACTAATAGTTTTGATGGAAAAGCTTGTGAAAAGCTATTTTCGACTGCTGGTGGGATTAAATTAAAATTATTGGAGCTGACGGGGCTGTGAGACCTTATACCGATAATTTATGCCCATAATAAGTCGTCAAATGGTACCTGCCAATCCGAAGTTCCAATCCTTCTAAAGTTATTATAATATTACATTTTTAGTGGCCTCAGTGGCCTTTTTTTTTAATAGTTTCCACAGAAGCTACGATATGTTCTACACCTTGCTTAAAATGTATTTTTGATACTTATTAGGCGTACATTGGCTTACACATTTTGATACCACATTTTTGTAATTTAAAAATAGATCGGCATTCATTACATAGGAACAAGCTATTTTAAGGTACAAAGGAGTTCGAGCTTTTTGAACAACGTGCGGAATACCGATCTACTTTTATTCAATGAAATAATTATCCCTTGTCACAAAATTTTACATAAGAAATTTGTCACATCGTGCAGAGGATTTCTTATTTGATCAATACTAATATTTTATTGTGTAAACGTGGTTAGTTACAAAAAATGAAGACAGTAAACGCTTTAAGACTATAAGCTGTACAAAAAAGATATTAAAATAAAAAAAAACTGAATATCTGAAATAATTTAGAATGCAGTAAAATTATGTTTATGAAGTAAAATTATGTTACGACGTATATCAAAAGTAGCATTACAAATAAATTGTAATTGTTGTATTCACAGCCGGCGATCGTCTGCTGGACATACCCTGCAAGGTATGCGGCGATCGCAGTTCGGGTAAACATTATGGCATCTACAGTTGCGATGGTAAGTCTTAGATGTCTCAAGCAACTGCTAATCGAAGTTATTGATCTGATCTCTTTTGGTTGCATAGGCTGCTCGGGTTTCTTCAAGCGTAGTATACATCGCAATCGCATTTACACCTGCAAGGCCACCGGAGAGCTCAAGGGTCGCTGTCCTGTGGACAAGACCCATCGGAATCAATGTCGCGCCTGTCGGTTATCCAAATGCTTTCAATCAGCCATGAACAAGGACGGTAAGTAGACGGGCTGCCGCAAGTCTTTGTTTTACTTGCCAAATTCATTTAATTATGCAGTAAATTAGCTGGGGCTGCTTTTCCGTCGAAAGCCCGGGCATAAATTACATTAAACTCAAAAACCAAAATGCCGCAGGCTTTTGGGCACCGCACATTATGCCAAGAGTTTTCCAGCTCGACTTCTTATGGCTGCGTCCTCACAATGTGTATGCCAAGTGCCCTGCCACTCACTTTTTGTTGTAGTTGTCATTAAGCTGATTATAAATTATGCGAACACCTCGTTACACCCCTTAAACAGAAGCCATACAATTGAAATTATTGAGCTTGATTTTTGAACGAGTGTTTTTCTGTACTGCATAAATTATGGAGGCGTGACTTTGATTTGTCAGACAAACGAAGGAACGAGTCAAAACCCATTGAGTTCCGAGAAAAGCTATTAATATAGTTTATATTTAAAAGAGAATTAATAAAGTGATCATAACAATTAATATTTTAAAATCAATTTTTGATTGATAAGTAAATTCATAGATTTGTTGAAAATTGCAAATGAATATCTTTAATTTATGTGCATTTACAATAATGAGTATACCAAAGCTAGAAAGCTCAGATATCATTAAGCTGTGAAAAACCGTAAGTTAAATGTTCTATGATTATTAACATATTTTCCAATCAGAAGTGTGAATTTTTCAAAAATATTAGTATTTAAAATTGGTAATGAATATTCAAAACAGATCTGTAAAAAATTGTTGTAAAGCTGATTGGTTGAAAGCAAAACTAAAACAATATTGAGCTTAAATATCCACAACATAATATAGTTTATTTGCATGACATTCCAATTGTTATACTTATGCCATCAATATATTATTAAACATTGTAGTCCATCCCTGTTTGTTGACTGGCAACAAAGACATCAGCTCACATTTAACTTGAGTCACTAAATGATTTGCATATTACTAACGTGTATGTCCAACTTTATTTGGCTAATGCGATTGACCAAGCCTTACAGACCGCTCTTTTGCGCTCCACCAATCCAACCCAAGCGAAGCTAACCCAGTCGAACCGAACCGAACGGAACGGAACGGAACGCACTCACAACAATTCAATGCAACAATGCTAGCTTTAAAGCTCTTAAGCCAACATTAAATGTAGCATAAAAACACATAACAACAGCAGCAATGGAAGCAATTCACAACTGTATACAGCTACATCCATGGCCAACTCTATGGCTATAGTCGTATAGCTGTATAGCTGTATAGCTGTATGGCAACAGCTCTATGGCTACAATTTACCATTTAGCATCAACCATTGATGGGTTCACTGCACAGGACATCGACAACAACAACAACAGCAACATCAGCCAGGGGGGAAAACAGCGTGAGAATCGTTGCAGATTTTCTCACACGCAATTCGCCTTTGGGGGGGTCGATTGACAATGTGCACTTAATAGCGGATTACATGCATTATCCCATCGCTGAAAATGCGACTAAAATGTATTGACAATCAAATGATGATACTAAACTCAGACGTCAGACGTCAGACGTTAGACGTTAGACAACCCACGTCAGAGCATTCTTGGTTCTTTTTTTTTTTTCAAGGCAAAAGATTGGACTGAAATGAACCAGAAGCAAAGTTAGTTTACCAAGCGAATGAGGCAGAGGGGAGCACGGGAGAGGACTGTTACAAAACACAGACACACAATATAGTTAACGCCCACTGAACTTGTCTAACAATAATAACGCTCAGAAGGTGACAACAATAGCACAACTGGCAAAAGCAAAACACAACAACAATAAAACAGGCAATAAGTTCGAAAAGCCAAAGATTAGATACCCTTGAAAATGTAACTTTACGATTACAGAAGAGTTCTTAAATCTAAAGATACATATTGCATTTTAAGCAGATCTTATCTTAGTTTGGGTACCTAAGCATATAAAGCTTATACATATTTTCCAGAAGAGTTTCTTAAATCTAATTTGAGAGGAAGAAAAACATAATTTTCATAATTTTATTTTATTTTCATTCTACAAAATTCAGAACACATTGCATTAAGCCTAAATGTACACAACCAAATATTTTTATAGAAAATTCTAAAAACATTTAATAATAATAATAATAATATAGAAAAACCTTGTGGTTCTATAATTTGTATACATTTCCCATTAACTTGAAGGAAGCTCAAAAGTTCTTTAGTGATCATGGTAAGTCGCTCCTTAGTCACTCAAATATAAATGTAACACGCTGTTTGACATATCCATCAAACTCTTTGCGGTTAGAGCATCAAAATGGCGTGCCAGGACATGTGTATGTCCTTTTTCCCTGTGCATTTTCTTAGTTTGCCGCTAGGAAGCCTCATGTTAGCTGCCTTTTTGGGGTTTTTCTTGGCTGGTTGCCGTAAATAAACAATAAACATACACTCACACACCCACACACACACACACATAGACACACACTTGTACATAAATACCGACACCAACAACTGAGAGAGAGCTCGCATTTGAGCAGCGTATCCCTTCAGTATCCCCCAGCGCCAGGATATGCCTCAGACAAAGTGCTTTTGTTGTTTAGACCAAAAAGCAAAAAAGCCACAAAAATCGTTCAAGGCACGTTTGTGTTACATTTTTGGGCCAACATGTAAGTAGTTGGTTGTTCGCTTTTATTTTGAGAAGGGCGATGTGGTTAGCCATTTTTAGTTGGTTTTCATTTTGTTTAGTTTCTGTTTGGGCCATGTTGCTTTTGTGTGATTTCTCAATGTTGCCCATAAAGTTAATTAGAAAAGCTTCAAGTGTTGGCCAGTGCCAAAGTGAAGTGTTGCACAGCTAAATGGAAACCCAAGCGAACTTTGACCCAAACTGCTGCCTTAGCAAATAAGTTATTATTATGGGAAAATATGACAAAACAGCGCACATTTCATTATGCTTCTTTCTGCGTTCTGCTTTCTGCCACCTCCCTTCGCTGCCTAATAAATGTTGGCCGCTTTGTATGCTAATATCTTGGGCAGGGTGCAAGAAACAAGAAAAAAAGGCGACACGGTGAGAGCTTCCCCTAACAAATTATGTTGCCACTTGTCACATTTAATGGTATTTGCATTTGTATACCAACAAAGTGTCAGCATCATCATCACGCATAGTGATGATGCCCACCCATCAGTTGCCAGTTGCCAGCTCCCATCCCATGGCAGTCCCATTCCCATCTCCGGCTTCGGCTCCGGCTCCATTTCCTTTGGATTCTTATTTCTTTACAAATATTTACGCGGCATTTTAAGCGGATTTTTCATTTTGAGTGATTTGTGTCGCTTTTCCAAATCCCATTCGCATAAAAAAGCAAGCAATAAAATGTCCTTTTCTGGTCGTCTACTTTTCTGGGGGCGTGTGCGTGTACTTATTTGGGTCTTTATCTTTACTGTCTGTGTGATGAGCTGAAAAGTGAGCCCTAATGATGGCATTTGGAAAATATAACTAATAATATAATTTACATTATGAATACCATTTGGATACACGGTCATTTAAAGCACTTGTACTGAAGTTAGTAAATCTTAAAGAAAATTCTTAGGCTACCAATATAAATTTAAACTAGAGCAATACTTACAGGGCCTTTGAATGATAGTCTATACAGCTTAACAAATTTTACTTTTATATTATTTAGATAACAGTTAAAATTTAGTATGGCTTTTAAATTAAAACATATAAATTCAACTTCTAACAATTCTAAAATTATATATTTTATCATTTCATATTTTTATCATTCACAAAAAATATTTAGAATTTGTAAGAAACACTCTGATTTAGTCTGTGAAAATAATAAGAAAAATGATAAGTCAAAGGGTTAAATGAACCCTGTTTCTGTTCCATAAATAATAAACAAACGAAAAAACAAAAAAAAAATTGTAAGGAGTTACTAAAGCCGATCAAATCAAGTTTTGGTATGAAGTGGAGCAAAACTGTTCTATTCTGTCGTCATATAAGCCTCGGATTTTTCATAGTTCGTGATTTTCAGATTGTACTGCAATTATTTTTCTCTTATGCTCAATAACAAATTTTACAAGAAACCACTATTATTAAATGCGTTAATATCCATTAATTATTGTTATAATTTGTATAAAATTACATAAATTTGGAACCTCCGAAAATAGCAAACATTGTATTGAAACTAACGATAAATAGAGCACTCTCAAGAATCTTTTTGATTGGGTTGCCCTTAAGATTTATGCATCATGGCAACTGATTGCAATAACTGTCTATGATTGCTATAATTTTACTGTGTCTTCTGCATTGAATTCTAACTTTAGCACTTTCGACAAATCGAAAAGTTTACAAAGCTAATAGCAAACAAAATGCTTAACAAAAACCTTCCAACCAGGCCAAGTAATAGATGCAGCATACACAAGATAAGCAACAACAACAACAACAATAAATAGTCGAAGAGGCTGCTACAAAATCAGCCAAGTGAAAATTTAATGAAAAAGGAACTGCAAATGGAAATGGAAATTGCTCGCACTCTTACATAGTTAGTTCGTTATGCTGTTGTTCTTGTGCTGTCTCGTCGTCTTCTTCTTCTTCTTATTCTGCTCGTGTATATAAAGTATATTTTGCAGCATACTTTTGGGCAGTTAAGCCCTTTTGTCAACAGACGGCGTTGTAACTTAGCCCGTTGTCCTCGTCTGCGTTTGCGGTTTGCAAGTTTAAATGGAGCCAGGCAAATGAAGTTGTCGTTGTCGTTGTTTATGCTCTATCTATATAGTCGACTTTTTGGCGCTGGCTGGCGACTAATTTCATGACCACATTTAAACGTATTGATTTTGTATATATTTATATGTATGCATGTATGTATGTATGTATGTGTGTACTTATGTGTATGTATATTTATTTATTTATTTGCAGCTTTTAAGCCGCCCGCTTTGCATGCATTGCATCCGCCATATTACGTATACGCATTGCATTTACACATGGCTGCGGGGCACTGAAAGCCATGCGACACACAAAATACCCTCACACACACAGACACAAATATATGCAGGCATATAAATGCATAGTATATATATATGTGTATATACATATATGTATGTACACATGTTTATGTGCGAACTGCAATGCTGCTCTTAATTGACATTATAGCCTACTACTTTATGTGCATACACATTTGGTAGGCAGTGTGCGACCGGCGACATGTAAATGCGACTGGCTTGCATGTGTCATGCACTCACACTGTCAGCACTGTCTGTGTGTGTGAGTGTGTGTGTGTATGTGTGTGTGTCTGTGAGTGACAAAAGTGTCAGTGTCAACATTAAAAGCGGATTTAAAATCACTCACTCACTGGGCCCTGACGACAGAGTCAGAGCGTAAAAGCCTTTGGCCTCCGTAACCATGCAGCTGACGCGGGGCGGGGACGGGGACGGGGACAGAGGCAAGCAATGAAAGTAATTGAATATATTCAAAATGGGCTAAAGTTAAAGGTTATGCGTAAACATATAAGTACTTCAATTACTTATTTTCGGAGCTACTCAGCTGTGAATATAAATATTACATTTTGTATCAAATGCTTCTATCTTAAATAGTAACACCTCGATATTTTTTTTCGCAACGGTACAATCCGTATACCTAACTTAATTAAACTTTAAAATCGTGACAATTATTATTGAATAATTTATTAACGTTTTCTTTTTGATGTAATTGATAAATGAAATGTATTCTATTTTTATTGCTTACAGTTGTATAAGTGCTCTAGCCGAGAGTGCCCGACTAGAAGAAACTCTTCATAGGTATAATGTGAATATATCAGATAGAAAGGTCATACCTCCAAAAATTTTGACCTGTGTATAGAACGATAACATACTTATAAAATTTCGTTGGTTTATTTTTTATAATAGCCCCGAATACCGAGTAAATAGTTTTAACTTTTGCTATTGTTTTTTAAATGAATATATGGTATTCACATGTTTATAAAAAATGCGAAAGACTATTTTAATTTTTGATCAATTTGATTCAATAGTTATGAGCGTTATTTGAAAAAGAATACTATTATATATCCCACATCATCAAATAAATTAAATTTAGTTTTCAAAATAATACTTTGGACGTAAATTAGTATTATTAACTGCTTTGAATGAAAACTAACAGCTGTTCCAGTCTGCAATGCTATCTTTTATCTCAAAATCGAATAATACTATCATTCACTGTACCTCAACAATTTGTCACTCGAGTGGGTGTCTCCCTTCCTTGGACACACAGTCCATGAGCTGCCATAAACAAAGGCCATTAAGCACTATTATGCACTTTACAGTTGTTAAGCCAAATGCGATGCTCATCTTAACTCGCACCCCTGATGTGGGCATCACACCCCTCACCGCTTGGCCAACCGCATCGAATCAGTTCAAGTGTTTTTTTTTTGTTTCTAATTTCACGGTTTATTTTTTTGTTCCCCCATTCGAAACATTTAGCAACCTTGCCTTATTTACTTTTCATTTGCCTGCCAAACATTCGCATTTTATTTCTTGCGTTTTTTTTTATTATCCACAGACCTATATAAAATAAGCAAATATACATATATTCGTATGCGTATCAGTAACGCACTCATTACGACGCCAGCAGATTTGTTTGCTTCATTTTCTGGGCATGCTTTGCGCTTTTCAGCTTACATTCTGGACACCCAGCCAGCCACCCATCATTTAGGGCATCGGGTTGATGATCATTCATTGGGATTTTTGCGTGTCTCGGTCGTGAAGTCGCTGGGCGCTGAACTCTGGGAATTCAGCAGCTGTTTAACATCCGCTTCGTTCTTGCTTCACCTCTCGCTCCCCTCTGCCACTTATCATTAATTTTTCTACCGCTTTTCTCCGTCTGGCATTCTGACATATTTGCCTTTGCCCGTTTCTGGTAGCTTCCCTGTTTTGACATAATTGTTTTTACTTCGATGCGTCCGCACTTTTGGCTGCTTTCTGCTCTCTGCTCTCTGCTCTCTGCTCCCTGCCTTCTGCTCTCTACCCTAATTAATTGATTAGCTTCAGCAAATCGGTCAATATGTTTTGCCGTTTCTTTTACTTTGTGTTTTTATTGCTCTACGCTCCGAGGATGCGTAATGAGTTGCTAATTAGATTTGTAGATTGTAATTTTTCCACTTCATGTTGCTTACTTTTTGTGCTTTTTCTAACGCTATGCGTGAGAGATAGTACAGGTGTTACATATGAAGTTGGTATCTAATGATTCAAAAGTCAAAGGATAGAATACTTTTAGTTAAGCAACTCCAAACTTTAAAGTTGTGCCTGCAGGCTTAGAAGTTAAATTAAAAATAATATATGCCGTATTTTTTCATTCAATAGAATCTGTTATTTATATTATATTAAATCCTGAATAGCTTCTGTGTTTATTATACGATTTCAATGAAATTTGTAGGACATAAAGATGGTATTTGAATGTGGGCGTTTGTGAATTCGGAAAATCAGACCTCTAAAAATACGTTTTTCTCGATTTTTGGGGATCAGGGGGAGTCTTCCAAAATGTTCTTTTCTTCTGTATGCTTTACGAGAACATACATACCAAATTTAGTGACTCTAGCACTTATAACTTTTATAAGTTATTACCAAAAAACTCTGGTGTGGAATTAAAATTTGACTCGTCTTTTGATAGTGATCAAGAATATATCTACTGTATGGGGTCGGAGATGCTTCCTTATGCCTTTTACATACTTTTGCACAAAACCATCATACCCTTTTTCCCATGTAATAATTATAGTGTGTTTACTGTATTTGAATACATCGATATTAAGTCATATTTGTATTTGTTCATAAAATAATCCTAGTTCGGTTTAAGTTTTAAGCCAAAAGTAATTCAAATAAGAGTGGATTTTTTTGTCATTGCCATTTTGGTTTTATTTTCAAACCAAAATAGTCAACTATTTTAAACGAAATATTTTAAAAGGGATGAAAATTGCATGAAGCTTAAATTTAATTCCAGTATGTATTAAAATCAACGACATTAAAATTAAACTAGTTTGGAAGAAAAATTAATTATAATATCACAAAAGTATTAAATCAATACCATCCAGTCTTAGAATAAAACTATTATTTTTTGTATGTTATAATTTTATTTAGTGTCGGCTGTTGACAGGAAATTAAAAATAAAATAAGAAATTATGAAAACAAAATTTGAATATAACGTTTATATTGTTGTTTATGTTAAACAATTGATAATATGATAAAAAGTATATATCAATATAATTGGAGAATATAACTTTCGACAGAGTACAATTTAAACATCTAATTGCTTTAAGATATTTACATTAAAATCCTTCTCCTAATAAACTTATTCCATTTGTTCATTTAATACTGCGTTCTGTTACGATTAACTACGTCTAACCACTTTGACCTTTGCTCGTCATATTTTATACCAACCCTAACCTCAAATGGCTGCGAGCTAAGACTTAAAAACGCCTCCAGTCAGTTGATACACGACTTATGCATTTTGCATCCATAACTTTTCCAGCAGCAATCAAATCAGTTGGAACTTAATGTGCTTTTTCTTTGCCTCAACTTTGGCTGCGACGAATACAAAATGGCGTCGCTTCAAGTTAGAAAAGAATTAAATTCATGAGGTCCCGCGGGGGAGGCGGACATAAAAAGCGCAGTAAAAGAAGTAAAAGAAAATCAAGTTTTTAATTTTTGCTTATGCCTCTAATTTTTTGCCTTTTTCACACGTTTCTTTGTTTGCCCGACGGATGAGTAAGGAAGAAGAAGAAGAAGCACGAAAGCGTCGCGTGCAAAGGGTTAGCACTGCCCAAGGTTGGGCTGGGGTTTGCCGTTTTTTGGGGCGGGGTAGGGGCTCTCAACTTTTTTGCCGACCGCAGTTTTTAAGAGTCTCTTGGGTAAAATTGTCGCAAGTTTGTTTGATGCCGCTTAACCCGCAGCGTAAAAATTTGATGAGTTTGGCATTTTCTTTAATTGAAATTTGTGATCTTTTGAAAGCTTTGAGACTTGCTACTTTTGCTGCTGCTGCTGCTGCTGCTGCAGTGCGTATACTTTGTGACACGGCCGCTAGTTTCAAGTGCCAAGGGCCGTCAAGTGGCTGCAGTCACTTTTCACAGACGCTCACTCACACATGCGATTAGCTGCGGATTAAAATGTCACCCCTTTTGCGCTGTGTCACGCACACCAGACACAAGATACAAACGCACACGCTATAGATACATTTAATTACAAACAAATAAAAGTCATGACAGCAACCCACACACACTCACACTCACACACACACATACACATACACATACACATAGGTACGCTCATGTGTGCCGCGGTGAACCCAAAATTTCGGTCCAGATCCAGGCTTGGGGCATATGCAATAGTTCACACGGCCAGACAGTGGCGCTACTGTTTTGTATCTTTGCATTTGTGTAGTATCTCTGCGCATTTTAATAATCGGTTTATTATGTGTGTGCGCCTCAAGAAGCTACCCATACACAGATACAGATACAGAGCCAAGTGTTATTTGCTATTTTCTATTTGCTTTTTGGTTCGGCTACAGATAAGTCCAACCCACACTTCAAAGCGCTGGCAAAGTTTGCTGGCTGGGCGGCCATTTAAAAAGAAGAAAGCCATTCAAAGTATCTTTGAAATTAACTTTATTTATTTAACTACTTAAAAGCAGATTAACGCAATTACACACTTGAACTGATTTTATGCAAAACAGTTGAGCAAACGAAACAATACGAAAAGAACCGATTCGCAGGCAGATGAATTGCAAGACAAGATGATTGCTACGCACAAAATAGCAAAATCAGCGAAAAATCGCTTAAAAGTTTTTGAAAAAAAGGAAAAAAAACTTCAAATACAAATATAATAAATTCAGCCACGATTTCTTGTTTCAATTTTAATTTGATGGAACATCAAGAAATCAATAAAAATTCGTATTCTAAATATACAAACTCCATGTTAGGGAATATTATACATAAATTAAATTCACTTTAATACATATATTAAATATAACGTTATATATTTTTATTTGGCTTAGCTACTAAAAGGGTAGCTTTATGTATTTACAGTATTTTCATTGATGCTAAAATGACTTTCGAGCAACCATTTAAAATTGTTTATTGTTTTTTGTTGGATATGTTACAAGTCGCTTCAAAGGAGTTATATAATTTAGCATTTTTTGCAAGGAGGAGCAAATAAAATACAAACAATCAAACGATGATAATTTTAAACAACTTTCACCTTCTGGAACTAAGTATAAGAAGCAGAGTAGTAGGCAACCTTTTCTTGTAGTGACCTCTATTTTGGACATTTCAGTTAACAGACCATTAAATACAACTTGTACATCATTACATAATGTATATGTTTAAACACTATATTAATATTTCAGTATGATGTTTCTGTAATATAAATATTAAATTATTGAAACCATTTGCATTCATTTTGTATAAATTATATTTAAGTACCCACCGATTAGAGACAAAGAATTATCATTAGTTAGGGGAGACCGCCCGCTCTTCACTTGTATATGGGGCATCGCATAGATCAGCTTTCTCCAAAACTGGGGATCATCACGTTTTAGATATGTATTGAATTTCATGTAGGTCCTCAGCTCAGAGTCCAAGTCACTGAAATCTGCGACTTCCGGATACACGATTATAATCAGGCGCTTGTATTGGTCGATTGAGGTAGCCTGAATTGCCATGCGGAACTCAAAGCGACCCCAGGACGACTGTACGAAGTTCATGGTCATCAAGATAATGGTTCTCTTCGATTCTTCTATGGCCTTTAAAATGCATGCCGGTATGGATTCGCCAATCAACCAGTCGCGTTGATAGTAGCTAAGTCTGAATTCGCGAGGACCGTTCTCCAGTTTCTCAACGTACTCCGCAACGAGTTCCGAGTCCAAATGAGAAAACGCGAGAAATGCGTCAATTCTTAAGACATTGTCATTTTCGGGTTCGGGACGGGCAATGCAACTAACGCAAAGATTACGTTCATAAAGCCACATTATAATGGAATTCTTGAAATTGAAATATGCAATTGTTAAAACACCGATTCCGACAAGGGATCCAAGAATTATTATAGCGTAAGTCTTGGATGATACACAAATATCCTTGTTAAGAGCGTAGTCCATTAGTTTTAGATTTTCCTCATAGCACTTAATGCTGTCACGATCCTCAATTTGATTCGATAAGTTGACAACAAACAAGATCAAAGCTTCGGTAGCGCAATTGCAAGTCCATGGATTGCCCGAGAGTCTTAATCGTATTGTATTTGAACGCTTCGAGAGATATTCCAGTACTTGCTTATCAATAGTTTTGAAACTGTTATTTCTTAAGTCCAAATAATTTAAATTGGGTGGCAGTTGGTCAACAGTTAAATGTGTGAATTTGTTGTTAGCCACATGTAGTTCACGTAGATTAAAGTATCCATATAAGGTCGAGTTTGGTAACTCAGTGATGCTCTTGTTGTTCAAGTGAAGCGATGCATTCCCAATTATTGGGATCGGTGACATTGGAAACTGTTTTACATTTTCCATGTTGTCACAATCAATTTTAAATCTCATTTTTGGACGCTCCAAATTGCACACACAGCCATAGGGACATTGTTTTTTATTTATGTCTACACTGAAGACACAGTTATCCGTAGACTCAAACTGATTCAAGCAAATAAATGCTTTGATTTTATTTCCATAAATCCAGCCAATATAACCGTCTCGTGGGAATATGTTAACTTTGGCTAGTTTTACATAAAAAAATTCGATGTATGCCATTATCTCATGATCTATGAAGGTGTTACTAAAATGCAAGCACTCCAAATTATTTTGTAAGGTTTTTGAGCTGAAATCAAAAGATGATATATTTTGTATACCCGATTAAAGATTTGTATTAATTCCTGTATTAATTCCCACCTCATCCACTCAATCTTTTTTGTCCAAGTAGTTCTCAGCTGCAATGATTTTAAATTTATCAAACCGTGAAAATGGTCTGAAAAGAGGTCTAGAAGGCTACAGTTTGCAAATATGATTTCCGATAAATTTCTCAGGCCATTAAACATTTCATTGTGAATATCAAACTTGATATAATAATCATTATCTGTGCCGCGCAATTCAAACCGTTCCAAATTTGTAGTGCCGCTCAAAAATGTTTTAGAGAAAGTAAATTTCTTTTGATTATTACTTGGCGTATTCGTGGATATTTGCAGTTCTTTAAGTTGAGTTATATTTTGTAAATGAAAATGTTCGCATTCTGTAAAAACCACAGCATCAGTTATATGCAATCTTTTCAAATATTTGAAGTTGCGTACAACTTGATTTACAAGCTGACATTCCTCACGCATGTGCCACTGTAACTGCTCCAGGTAGGGAAAATTGTTTGTCAGGGAATTAAGATAACTTATATCGGTATTATTTGCGGTATGGATATGAATTGAATGCACAAGCAAATTTTTACATTTCCTGAAGACTAACTCTTGGTAATTTCTTTCAGGCAATGCACATATATATAATTTGAAGCCATGTCCTTGTTTTTGCGCAAGACACCGATACATATATAAACCGTCGCTTTCCAGTTTACAAGTTCCCTCAAATTTGGCAATAGCTAATTCAAGCCGACTGAATAAATTGAAAATTTCCTGTTTGGAGAAAGAGCACTGGAAGTCAAAAGTGTCATCAATTAAAGAAAATTCACAGTTTCCTTGCATATTCACATATCTACTATACAGTGGGCAGTCCATCTTGAAAATCAATTTAAAAACATCACAATAGATTTTGCCACTTATGTTATTGAAGCCAGCGCAAAGTTTTAAAATCGCAAAAATAGCTGAAATAATTTGAATTAATTTCATCGGAATTTGATTTATGCCGGCAAAAAAAAACAAGTCTTTACGTTCCCAAAGTTAAGTTGAAACTGGGCAGCATTGGCATACTCAATAGCTGAAATCTCTTTTCTCTGGCGAAAACGGCATATTGTCGATATTGCAGCTCCCTGGGGACAAATGTTGCAAATTGCACTTGCAGTGAGCAATAATAAAGAATTTTGTACTCAAACCAAGTACAAACGCAGTTTAAATCCGGATAAGGTAACAAAAAATCATAGACCGCAGAACAAAAATATTTTATGTAATCCCGGAGTTCCTCAAAGTAAGAGGGTTAAGTAAGATAATTGTCATTTTAAAACAGTTGTTTCTTAAATCTAGATAATTCTTAAATCTAGAATTGATTTTATACACCAAGTTACTTAGCTATAATTTTATTTAAGCCAATAATAAAAACCATCCATATATCAACTTTAAATCAGTGTAATCAATTTAAGTTATTATGCTAAGAAATAAATCGTTTTAGACTTATTTTAAGAACTAATATAAATACTTGTACTTTATAATTTATCTCGAAAATATATTCTTGCTGCTATTTACAGCTGTGCAGCACGAGCGCGGTCCACGCAAACCGAAGCTGCATCCGCAGTTGCATCATCATCATCATCATGCGGCAGCGGCAGCTGCAGCTCATCATGCGGCCGCCGCCCATGCCCACCATCACCATCATCATCATCATCACGCCCATGCGGCGGCGGCGCATCATGCCGCTGCAGCGGCAGCTGCTGCCGCTGGACTGCATCATCATCATGGCGGCCATTTGCCGGTGTCGCTGGTGACCAATGTGTCCGCCTCGTTCAACTATACGCAGCACATTTCCACGCACGGCGGTGCGAGTGGTTTTCATCTGTCCACTGGCGCCCAGCCAGCGACACATCCGCTCCAGGCGCAGGCGGCACATCCTGCACAGCAGGCCGCCTCGCATGCCACGGCCTTTCATCATCCAGTTCATGGACACTCGCTGGCGCCGCATGGAAGTCTACAAAATGGCAATGTCAGTTGTGCGGTGAGTGGTGGTGGTGGTGTTGCCGGTGCTCCAGGCGGTGGTGCCTCCGCCGTTGGCATGACCTTTCCGCCGCACTTGCTGCATCACAATCTCATAGCAGAGGCGGCCAGCAAGCTGCCCGGGATGACGGCGGCTACGGCAACGGCAGTCGCCGCTGTCGTCTCAACGTCGCCCTATGCGCAGGTCACGTCTGCAGCCATGGGTGGCAACCACAACAATTACTCATCGCCCTCGCCAACCAACTCCATACAGTCCATATCGAGCATTGGCTCGCGCAGTGCTGGTGGCGGCGACGGCGTCGGATGTCTCAGCCTGGGCAGCGAGAGTCCGCGCGTTAACGTGGAAACGGAGACACCATCGCCATCGGCGTCGCCGCCTTTGAGCGCTGGCAGCGTCTCGCCAGCACCGACGCTGACTGACTCACAGAGTCTGGTCGCTTCCAGCGCATCGCCACATCCGCCACAGAGCTCGACGCACTGCCTCAGCGAAGCCTCGCATCAGACCAACAATGCCAAAACGCCGCCCACCAATGCAGCGCTCCTCATGCACAGCATTCACATCAACAACAACAACAACAACAGCAATAATAATTGTGGCAGTGGCAGTGGCGACAACAACAATAAACAGCTTAGCTACACATCGGGCTCTCCAACGCCCACAACCCCGACGCCGCCTCCAGGTTTGATAGCGCCGCGTGCAAGCGGCGGCTGCCACGCCTCGAATGGCTTCCTGGAGCTGCTGCTCAGTCCGGACAAGTGCCAGGAGCTCATTCAGTACCAGGTGCAGCACAATGCGCTCCTCTTTCCGCCGCCGCTGCCGCAGCAGCTGCTCGATTCGCGTCTGCTCTCATGGGAGATGCTCCAGGAGACGACGGCGCGTCTGCTCTTTATGGCCGTGCGTTGGGTCAAATGTCTGATGCCGTTCCAGACATTGTCCAAGAATGATCAACATTTACTGCTACAGGTGGGTTTCATTACAGTGAAGTAAAGTGATCATTACTTTAGATAAGTAATTGAGAATTATATTAATATTATTTGGAAAATATAAAATAACCAAGTAAGAGCTATTTAGTAATCAGCCATACATAATTACGATAATTAACAATTACTTAAAAAAAATTAGACAACAAAAATTGATACAAAAATTAAATTCAATTGCTTGAAATAGTCTCAAGAGTTTAAGTTTTCTCATATATGTAAATATAAAAGTATTTCTATATTTATGTGAATTATCAATACCGAAATGAACAATTAATTTATATAATAAAATTCAAGTTCAAATTAAGATTACTTTCTAAATTGGTCAACGTATACTTTACAAAATATGTGCAATCATTTTAATTACTTGATTGTGACTTTGCCTTCTAGCCATGCCTATTTTGATATTTGCCTTTCTTATTTATAGGAATCGTGGAAGGAGCTATTTCTGCTTAATCTCGCTCAATGGACCATACCATTGGATCTGACGCCGATACTAGAATCTCCGCTCATTAAGGAGCGCGTTCTGCAGGATGAGGCCACACAGATGGAAATGAAGACGATTCAGGAGATTCTGTGCCGATTCCGACAGATCACGCCCGATGGCAGCGAAGTGGGCTGCATGAAGGCGATCGCTCTATTTGCGCCGGAAACCGCCGGCCTGTGCGATGTGCAGCCCGTGGAGATGCTGCAGGATCAGGCGCAGTGCATTCTGTCCGATCATGTGAGGCTGCGCTATCCACGGCAGGCGACACGCTTTGGTCGACTGCTGCTGCTGTTACCCTCGCTGCGCACCATCCGAGCGGCGACCATTGAGGCGCTCTTCTTCAAGGAAACTATCGGCAATGTGCCGATAGCACGCCTGCTGCGCGATATGTACACCATGGAGCCGGCCCAGGTGGACAAGTAGAGATGCTGATGGCCTGGGTGTGGCCTGCTTCCAAATGTAATCAAAATCGATTCGCGTAGCATTTAAGCGGCAACAATTTGTGTCACTTGCAAAAATATTTGTGCTCCAACTAAAAAGAAAAAGAAAAAAAAAAACCAATCTGAAAAAGAGAACAAAATATAAAAGTAAAAAATTGCTAACTCGACTCGACTGCAGCTGCGACAGTTCACAGCGTACAGCGTACAGCTACAGCTTTTATGTAATAGATACATTGCCACGCCCACTTCGCCTCTGGCTGCTTTCACGTTGATTTATAGCTCTGTGCGCGAGTTATTCGCTTCCCTTTTCCAACATTTTATTTTTGGTCTCCACCGACATGCACTCTATTTATCTTTCATTCGACGTTTTGTCGTC
Source organism: Drosophila maculinotata (assembly GCA_035045305.1). Taxonomy (NCBI): domain Eukaryota; kingdom Metazoa; phylum Arthropoda; class Insecta; order Diptera; family Drosophilidae; genus Drosophila; species Drosophila maculinotata. The sequence continues at coordinate 3,520,898 of JAWNPD010000377.1, read as the reverse complement.
GCTTTTCTAAAATTGCTCATGTTATTTCAACCTGGCAAGCAACCTGCAAGCCCACCACCCTTACCCCTGACCCACTGCAGCAGCAACACCCCCCCTGCTCAGACAATTTTTCCCTAACTTCCAAATGCCTTTACCTTTTTCACGTTTTGGCTTTCTTACACCCTAGCCGAGAGAGTATTCATTTGTACAGAATGCTCACTAAACTATGGTACAATTACTAGTTTTTAGAAAAAAAATATAATAAAAGTGGGAACACTACAGTTTAGGCCAAGTAAGAATTCTGTTAGCCCCAACCTTTTGTTTGCTTTTGATCACATTAGAAAGAGTACCTGCTCAACTTGTCTAAATTTCTATGTACCAATATTTGATATACCCATCCATCTTTGGTTTTACTTGCTTCTTTTGCGTGTTTCAATTTGACTGCTTTGTGTACATAATTTCAATTTCATAATTTTTTTTCCTTTTCTTTTTTACGAACAGTGCTTTTTTCGATTTTACTTTTGCTGCGGACATGTTTAGAAATCGTGGAAAATGAAAGAATAACTTTGCCGCAGGTCAAGCGCCCAAATGTATGCTGTATGTTTTGTTTCTGTTACCTTTCGCACATTTGTTGGTTTGATGTTTCAGTTAGTGCATACCTATATATATATGTATATGCATAGGAGCGAGTGTTACACACATAGTATATATTTGCATATATTGGTGGCAGCATTGTTTATGAATTATTAAATGCCAAATGTTTTATAATTGATTTTTGCCAAATGAAATTTGTAAAATTGTGTGCAGTGAAATGTTGGTAAAAAATACAAAAAATAAATAAAAATATATGCGAGAGTAAAATAAAACTTAGAAATACAATAATAGTTGGAAATAGTATGTAAATCGCAACAGCTGTTGGCCCCATAAAATAAATGCATATTAATTATTATGTATACAAAAATATTTAAATAAATTTAAATATGATACGAACATAAAGCACGAAGTCTTTTGAATTGAGCTGGGCTTAATATAAATGCTAATCATACTATTGCTATGAAATTTGCCATTTAACATAATATACCTAATCGGAAGATCCAGCAATACGTAGGGGGAAGGTATCCAAAAAGTCATATATTCATTACATGTCAAATATGCATTACCTCAATTTTTAGTAAATCACTCTTATCACTTTCTAGTTATACACAAAAGCGATCGGAAATATTTTTTTCCCGATGTTTTTTGCTCGGGAAGAGTAATTTATAAAAGGCGCTTATTTATTAACGCTCTTGTTTATACAAAAAGGTGTTTTCAGAGAATGAGAATGATAGCTTTAAAAATAAATTTTCTTATTTAAATCAATAGTTCAGACCTATTTTAATAAAATGATGTGAGCGTGCTTAGATAATGTAAACACCTAGAATTGGTAAGTTTAGTAGTGCTATCTTTAAAAATAAACATTTTCGACCGATCGTTCCTATTCCCGGATCCGACATATTATCTACGTACATCTGTACAAAGTTTCATCGATATAGCTCATAATTAGTTTGCGTAGAAACAGACGGACAGACATACAAACGGACAGACGGACATACGTCCTGAACAAGAATATATGTATATATGCACAGGGAAAAAAAATGATAGATATGTTTTGCTGCTCATCATTAACATCCTTCGATTTCACAATATTATTATTATTATCTTGATCTTTTTTTTTGTGTGTGGCAAATATATGGCAGTTTAAAGATGTGGAAAGGTCACATCAAGGGTTTGTGCCATATGTCTGACCATTCCAAACAAACTTTTTCTATACTTTTGTGACACCCACAATCGACTAGAAACAAAATTTCAATAATCTATTCGGCAAAAATGATAAGGGGTCACCAAAAAAAGTTGGAAAAAAAAAATTTTCAAAAGTCCATAAACCTTAAATGTGGAATAAAGTATAGGCCAAATAATGGTGACGACGGGCTCTAGATTGACAATCGGTTCAGTTTTACCAAAGTTATGACAGTTTGAAGATGCGTTGCAAACTTCTGACCAAAATTATAAAGTATAAAAACATCTACACAAGTTAGCAATCTCGTAACAAAGGCATATTCAAGCCCCAAAATTTCTGATATTTAATTTTGTGAAGAAGGATATTCAACTTAATATATGATCAATTTAACACAGGGTATAAGTAAGGTATAGTAAAAGGCAACGGGTTGCCTTACGCGGTTTCTCCCATGATATCTTGTAACCGAAACTAATACAACTCTTATGTTTCTTATTAGGTTTTCATTTTCTCCCTTTTTTAGGTGAATAAATCTCATGTTGAGTGGCTCCTGTGTGTCCCGCGCAATAGTGTGCCCTTAATCAGACAGTTGAGTCTCAACTTGCTCGGACGTGACTTCATGATGCATGTTCCTCATCACTTTAAGGTACGGCCGATCCTCAAGCAGTTGGTTGTGGTGTGATATATGTATCCATTTTGCCTAAAGTGTTTGGCTACCGTTCAATGGTACAGGCTGACGCGGGTTGTCCGAGTGGAGTGCTTTGATCGTATGGTATATCATGGCGCTCTTTGTGGAAAGTGGTGAAGCTCAGACGATCGGAACGCTAATTCGAGGCACTTTGGGGGAGGAGCGCTCATGGTGAGGAGCAGTTCCTCAGGGTAGCTTCTTGATTTTTAGGCAATTCCTTCTTGGCCGCTGTCAGAGGCGCATTAAACTTCCTCCGTATCAATGGCAGTGTTTTCATCGTGACAGAGGACAACAAATGATGGCTGCTTCTTCTGGATTCAGAGGTGCTTGTCTTCTTCTTCTGGATATGTTAGGTACGTTCTCTTCTGTTTGCTGCCCTCTTTTTTGGGCTTAAATGTTGCCTTTTGCCAGGCAACTACTGGTCTTGGCGGATGTTGCTTTCAAAAAGTATGAAATACTGGGCGTATTCCTGCGGAGACGATAGTGTCTAGGGGAAAATCAGCCAGGCTCTGTCGAGAAGTTTTCCAAGCTACGGCCGATGTAACTGTAGGCATACCTAGAGAGCCTGAAGTTGTGGTCTGCGTGATGACGCTGTCTAGGTGCATTTCATCGAAGCCTCAAAGTCACATTCGGTATGTTTAAACGTTGAAGTTTAACAGCATTAGGCTTGAGCGCACTCGATATTGTGAGAATGCTGGTGCTGCTATTGCTTGCGAGATTTGTGTCGGTATTTGATGTTCCCCTGGGGATTCTAGCGCCTCTAGTGGGCATAGCGGTTAAGTGCGCCGGTTAGTCGGAGCAAAGCATATCACGAAGGCATAGGCGGTTGGCGGTGTGTGTTTTTTTAAGTGCACTGATACCGTTGCTATTGTTATTTAACACGCCGATAACTGTAGTTGTTTTGCCCTCTGTCATTCGGTCGTTTTCGTTTCAAATTACTTTAATATAAGAATACTTAACAATACAAATAATAATTTATAATCGAATGCATAATAAATCTAAGAAACTAAATAAAACTATAAATTAGCTTAACATTGAATATTTCACTTGTTTTACAGCTGTAAGTTAGAAGTAAGTTTCTTTGCATTACCTGTAGTCTCTAAATCGTGGATATCGGCGACAGTCTTTGCAAGCGGATCATAATCGCGACTAATATATAAATCATGCAAGGTATACAAAAAGAAATACATTTATAGGACATTTCAACATTTCACCAAAACTAACGAGAGGGTATCTTAGCCTATACTATCCCACTAGCCCATAGTTACTTTTTTAATTTTTTCATAGCATGCCTTGAAATGTGTAAACATTTAAGATTTTTTTGTAACTCCTTATCGAGAGTTTAGAAATTCCTCAGTTTGTTCTCGAGCTTCCAAGCGAATAATTTTTTTTGTTTTCAATTTGTTAACGTTTTTTTCTTTTGTGTTGAAAATTTGCATGAAACTTGTTTGAACTATTTTTTGGGTGCCTTCCTTTGCTAGTCAGCAGCAGTTGCTTTATCGGTCTAATGAGAGGCACCAATACTTATCCTGCAACAGGTTAATGAGTTTGTTACGTGCGAACAGTGTGAAAGATTGCAAGCAAACTGAACCCGGTTCATCCGAATGTGGAATCTGAAATGTGGACTAAGGAGCCGTCTTCTGTGTGCGACACCTTAGTGCAAGATGTAAAGTAAGTAAAGCGTAATCCTTCAATGGGTTTGTATGTTTTCTAAATCTTCACTCCCACAGTGCTGCTGCAAGGAGTGCGCCCAGATCATGCAGGAAGAAGGCTTCCGAGGAATTGTCTACAAAGAGCAGCTTGAAGCGGTTATTTGCTTGTATCAGAATCTGTATTAATGTAAGAGCTGGGTTCGCATAGACGGAAACTCTTGTTAAAAAAATAAAAAATTATATATATTATGAGATGTAAGCTTTTTATTTATATATTTTCACAAAGTTTTCTGGATATTGAAAATAGAGTTTAAAACTAATATATTTCTTCTCTTTTAGTATGACAATGTATAAAATAAATAAAATAACTTGGGATGCTTGGATACCAGATAAATATTAGAAAAATATACTTACAAATGGTAAAATGCATGATTTTTCAGCCTAGAGATATTACTGCCACTCCTAACGCGTCTCCTTTTCTCAATTGCTTGTCGTCTAATGCACTGGCAAAACTTTGCCGAAAAACATGTAAATTTCATTGTCACTAAACAAATAACAGACAGACCCGAACAAACCAAGCAAACCAAAGCAAATTGTGTTAATGGAAGTAACAAGAACCAAAAAAAAAAGGCAATTAAAACAATTAAGTGACGCGTTCCTTGGGCCGCACTATTTGCCAAGTGAAAATGTAAAAAACAAAACCCATGCCGCAAAAATAAGGCAACCAAAAATGGTGGCATTAAAAAAGTGCCAAAACATTATTTCAGTTGAGAGAGGGAGCCGGGAGGCGGGAGGCGGTTGCGCAGCGAGGGAGCAAATACGAATATAAAATGTAAATCATAAAAAAATGAAAATAAAAATCCGCAATTTGTATGCTGTCGCATATTCTGTAATGCTTAAGCATTGTCCAATGGCTGTCGGTATGGGTGGTGGCATGCGTCTACTTTTAGCTGTGGCTGTAGCTGTAGCTGTCATAAATGCTGTGAACGACTCAATGCTTTGATAAAGGACATGTGCGGCTCTATTATTGATGCGATGTCTTGTCTTGTGCTGTCATCAAAGGACGTGCCATTGTTTGAGGCCAGTGTCTTCGCAAAAGGTAAGACATTTGCTTATTTTACATACACGTCTGCCAGCGCCTTTGGGCCAAAAGCAGATGCTGTCCAGGACGAGATGCCGCATCGACCGCTGGACATGTTGCATACCCTTTTGGCTGAAACTTTCGTTGTCGTTCCGTTTCTTTTCACACTTTTTGCTTCGCCATGGGCAATACATCTTGGACCACAAAACACAAAATCGTCTTAAGTATTTTGTGTGGTTTAAATAAAATAGAAATAATAAAAAAAAAAAACCATCTCTTTCTATGTCGCTGTTTGTCTCTGTGTATGTGTGTGTGGTGTGTGTGTGTGTGTGTGTGTGTGTGTGTGGGTAAAGGGATAAGCATGCTACATCCGCTTAACGTTGTGTATTTTCAACACTTATTCTTGTCTTGGTATTCAATTTGGGTCTCGTTTTGCGTAAATGATTTTATTTGGTTCTTTTGCGGCTTGCTGTAAAATTTTGATATACTATTATTCTATGCCCAGATCCAATGTCCGTCATTGTTTTTTATGGACACACATTACAAAACAATCCATACCACCCAGCTGCCGCACCCCACCCGCCCACACATCATCTGTTTCATCATCGGCCGCATGACATGGCCAAAAGGTGGCTGCTGCATATTGGACATGGCTGGCTATGCAAGCTCCGGCCATCAGATGACTATGAGAATTCTACCACTTGTTGTCCGGTGTGTGCGCTTGTGTGTGCATGTGTGCGTGTGTGCATATGTGTGGGAAAAAGGATTGATATGCGCCGCATTGTAATTTAGGCCTGTGCATAGGTATTGCTCATACGCCTAGTGAGGCGTGGACTAAGGATGTGTACATATGTGAGTGAAGGAATAGAAAGGGTAGCTGCCATTCCAAAAGTTGTAAGCAGGCACTTTATCCAGCTAAGCTGCCGGTCTCTGCATTACTGCCAACTGGAATCTTGAGTAATTCACCAGAAATCCAATAGGGTAGGCAAATTCCGTTTAATCAAATACGATTTTTTTGTCATATGTTTTACTCAATGTTCTGTCTATCTCAAATCAATTTGTTTTTACATTTTAAAAGTAGCGATCTCAAATAATGCATATATGTATGTTTGTATGTACATATGTATGTATGTACCTGCCAGAATACCTGTTTATATTATTTGGAAGCAAAAACATTTACCGTGTCAACTTTCGCTCTCGTGCTCAACTAGATTCTTTCCTATCGGTTTACTCTGGTAACAAAGTTCCTACTGACCTCTAGAAACATGTATTCACGGAATCTCGTTTAATCTGATCATTTGAGTATTTCTATCCTTGTTACTTTAGCCCTAATACTGTATCCATCTACTATATAAAATGTTTCAACACGTTGCAGCTTTAAAATATTTTGTTTTTAACTCTCTTTAAGCCGAACTAATATATTCTCTCAAATATTAATATTAATAAGCCCAGTGGTTTCCCGATATGAATCTATATAGGAATTCAAACTTAGCTATTACACGAGATTAGTCAGTTAGAAAATCTATTTCAGGTGCATTTTGAGCCAAATCAGAATTCCCTTCCTTCTAGGCATTATGCATTCAAAAATTCCTACTTTATTTAAACAACTGATAGAAATCATACACTCCCATTGGATACATCAAAATGTATCAAGCCATTATTCCAAGTTGGCTTATATTGCTTTTTTTATGAAGAAACGCAGAATTAGCGACTGGTACAAAGTGCTCGACTAGAACACACACTGTGAACCTATCTGGAGTACCCCAACCAATAATACAGTAATCGACTTTACCAATTTGTATTAGTATAGGATATAAAAACTAAAATTTCAATCATTTGCAGATGGTAAAGTCTCCCTCCTATTCATCCTAGTTGTGAACGCAATGCATAAGTAGATATGTGTAGACAGGAAAGGACTAGCCCTCAAGTGTGAGTAGGGACCGTACAGTACTTAATCGTCATTGCGATGCTGCAGAAAATCGCATTTTGTGCTACCGCCGCTGCTGCTGCTGCTAATGTTGCTGCTGCCGCCATGGAAACAAGCCAATCCGCACGCCACACCAGAAACAGGACCAGAAGCAAACCCAGAGACAGCCGAGACCCAGACTCAGACCCAAACCCAAACCCAGACACAGACACTGACGCAGGGAAGGAGCAAGTCAGGCCACGAGCATAACGTGCAACTTTCCAGCTTTCGCCGCAATCAATTTTACGGGTGCACAACAGCAGCAGCAGCAGCAGCAACAACAACAACAGTGTGCGGAATTAGAGCAACCCCGAGCATACAAACCAACCCAAGTCCAAGTCCAAACTCGAACTGAAACTCAAACTCAAACTGGATGCGACACGATTCACCCACACATGGGCAGGGGCCAAAGAGCGTTAGACACGCAACCGTACAGCGCCCAGCACGTGGTCCAACTCACATGAAGGTATTAACGCGTAACAACATCGCTGCATGATTAACCTCCTACATTGGGATGTTTCGGTTGTTTCGGATGTGCACGGAGAGCGGGCGCGCGACTACTGTCATGGGCGTGGGCGTGGCAGTGGTGAGCCATGACTCTGGCCTAGCTTTTGTCATGTACTAGACGAAGCTTAGCATAAAGCACCTATGACCATGGCGGCAACAGTTACACTGCTAATCGCCTGACGCCTGCATCAGCAACTCGCATAGGATTCACAATTACCAACTGCTCCAAAACTTAATTTAAAGTCAATAAAAATTAATACATTTGAGAGTTCTCAAAATGCTAGAGAATTCTAATAAATATACATTTTAGGAACATTTTTCTCTCAACCCTTTAATGTCGCATTACCTCCTAAATAATTACAGTACTTAATAAATAGCACATTAATAAGGCTAAAAACACCTAACCCTACATATATTAGCTTAACTAAAATGAAAGTTAATGTTAAAAAAGTAAGACAAAATTAAAAATTAAATAAATTAATAAATCTACTAATAAAAATGCAACTTTGAAGCTTCGGTGAATACAAAAATCTATTATTATTAATCTTTCTTGCTTCTTTTTAATAATTATAAAATTTCAAGAGAAATTAAACAGTATTGTTACACATTCATACCTAACAAAGAAAAACCACTAAGAAGCTACCCTGTGGTTGGGTATTTTTCATATGACATTATAGTATTATTATTATTATAGTTCCATCGTTTAGTTTTTTGGGTATGAAATAATAATACAAAATAATTAATACATTCTAAACATGTTTGATCAAAAATAGTTGCTTTTCTGTATTAAAAATATATTATTCATTAAAGTTACCCAACGCAATAAAAATTATTTAAAAAAATCAATTACAAAATTTCCAAGTCGATACTAAAAATAAATATTTAATAATATTTGTTAAGGTCGTCAATATTTTTTGATTAACAACCATTTTTTCATGGCCTTCCAAAAAGGGCCAATCCCAACAAAATTGCCAAATCAGCTTTTTTCCCGTCAGATCTAGCTTTTTTGAAAGTAAAACAGCAGGCAGCGGGAAATCTAGCTTGTTTTTAGTTAAGTCAGCTTTTTCCAAAAAGCAATCTTTAAAATTAAATAAAGATTCAATCCGACAATAATCCGAAAATAAAAAAAACCAACCATTTTTGTTAAATTTTGAGTTTGAAAATTTTAAAAAGTTATAAAGCAAAAAAAAAAAAAAAAAATCGGAAAAAAATTAAATAAAAAAAATCCGAAATTCGAAAATTAAACATTTTAATCAAAAACATTTTTAAAAAAATTTTAAACCCGTTTTTAACGATTTTTAATCATTTTTTAAAAAAATCTAAAAATCGAGCAACGGGAAAAAAAGAAGCAGGGTAAAAAAGAAGAAAAACGGTAAAAGAAGCAGGTCAAAAAAAAAGCAGGCCAAATAAAAGGGAAACAAGCAGGTCAAAAAAGAAGCAGGCCAAAAAAACGGTAAAAAAAAGCAGGTCAAAAAAGAAGCAGGCCAAAAAAACGGGAAAACAAGCAGGTTAAAAACCGGGAAAACAAGCAGATCAAAAAAGATACAGTCCAAAAAAAACGGGAAAACAAGCAGGTTTAAAAAGCAGGCCAAATAAAAACGGGAAACAAGCAGGTTAAAAAAGAAGCAGGAAAAAAACGGGAAAACAAGCAGGTCAAAAACCGGGAAAACAAACAGGTCAAAAAAGAAGCAGGGCAAAAATACACTTTACAACACCAAACTGTTAGCAGTGCAGTGCAGTTTAATGTAAATAAATCATTTCAATTCTGTATAAAAAGTTGAATTGCGCGGGCAGTGTAAGTTAACAGTAGGCTAACAGTTCCTGTTGCTGAATAACAGTTCACTTGAGTATAACAGATATATCGGTTAGAGGCTTTGAATATGTACGTGGTGCCAAATTTAAATCGATAGTAAATCAGCTGTCGCATGCAAACTCGAAAAAACTATCGTAAAGAACTAAATTATATTCGATTTGCAATATCTGAGCAATATTTGCAGTAATTTATAACATTTATTAGTAATTTATTATAAAAAACACCTAATGCTTGCATACCAAAACACCAATTCAAATAATACACGATTGTTGGCGCCAACTTTGAAGACCAAACATTTCTACAGAAAATCAAACATTGTATTGTTACATAAATTTAAAAATCTAAAATCAAATTTAAATTTAAGCAAGGAATATCTCTATATACATATATGAATATTCGATTCATCGATTCAGACAATCGTTTGGCAATCAATATATATTATCGATATCTTATCATTTTTTTAGTCTTGTGAACTCGCGTTTACTAAATAGTATTTATTAAATGTGCCGCAGTTTCTACGTGTCAGTTCGTAGTAAATAATTCGCAGCGCTAGTCACAAATCTCGATCGACGGACTAACATACACTTTTCCATACAACACCAACAACAACAACTATAAAATCAGTAACTAATAACAGAATCATGGCGGATAAAGTAAATGTTTGCATCGTTGGCTCAGGCAACTGGTGAGTGCATAAACAACAACAATAACAACTGCGATGAGAAGGAATGTTTCGACACTTATATAATAATTGCATATTGTGCATTTTGTGCAGGGGTTCGGCTATAGCTAAAATTGTAGGCGCCAATGCTTCGGCGCTACCCGAATTTGAGGAGCGGGTCACAATGTTTGTCTATGAGGAGATGATTGATGGCAAGAAGTTAACGGAAATCATCAATGAGACGCATGAGAATGTCAAATACCTGAAGGGACATAAGCTGCCACCAAATGTGGTAAGTAAACTATGCAAAAGTTATAAACAAGTTATGCTAATTAAAATTCGTAAACAACACGTCAAAGCAAATGGTGTGAGAAAAGTTATATAATGTCCGTATGTATTTGAATAAGTTCAAATATGAAAAACAAATGCAGCTGCAATTTGCAACTTACATAAAAGACGCCGCTACCTTGATCTTGGCCGTCGCCAAATTATCTAATCAGACTGTCGGAGAACGAGCGAGCGGGACATGAACACAGCTATTTTTACAACCCGCACTCTCTCACTCTCTTGGCAGTGCATTTGTTCAGGGCCAACAACAACAAAAGTTTCACCTTGCGCTGACGTCTGCACAAACGCAAGACCTCCTGCCAAGCTGGCAACTCTGCTGCTCTCTCTCCCACTGTCTTTGACGTAGGTCAAGGCCGACTTGTCGTGCACTCTCTCACTTTCTCTCTTAATTGTTATGCACGGTGCTCTCTTAGTTGCATAGCGATAATAAGAATAAAATTATGCATGTCACTACAGACAGTGACCTACTGCCTGTTGGCGTGAACATTGAATATACATGTGTAAATGAATATACATATGTACATGTGTACATGTGTATCTATGTATTATTATGTAGGAACAATTTGTTCAGCTGAGCCGATACCGGGCTTCACTTGACTGTTTGTGTTTGCTGATTATAGATAAGCCATATTGTTGCAGCCCATGTTAAACACGCTATTTTAGTTGTCTAGATAAAGAAGCCCACCTAATAATATAAATGTATGTAGCTTGAAATTATAATTATCTAGAAACTTCTTTGGTAACATAGGTAGTGATATTTAAAGTGGAATTTTGTACTTTAATAGAACAGCTGGCAGTGATTAACATGATTAAATGATTAACAAAAAGGCGTTTCTATGTTCCTTTTGCTTTTTCTATAAAATTAAACAGATACGTGTATATATACAAGTGTATATAGCTAAGATTTTTGGCAAATGTTCAAAAACAACAACAAAAATTATAAAAACAAATTTAAGAAATTTCCTATAAGCAAATACCATGGGCCAATGTCAAAAATGCAACCAATCAGCAAAGCATTTGTCACATCAAAAGTTAAACGATTTTAACATGTTGTAAATCAAACGACAAAATGTTTATTTATAGTTGCCCGATAAGGGAAACATTCTATCTTTCTCTCTCTCTGTCACTCTTTGTGTATTGTAGCGGAAAAATTTTTTAGTTTTCTGATAACAAGTTTCTATTTGTTTGTTATGCGGTCTATTTTTATACCCTCTTTATAATTCTGAGGAAACATCTGTGATTCAAACATGTATGCGTAAATTCTCGATTACGATGACGAGCTATGCCAATTGCAAATATTTAGTTATATTAAAAAAAAATGTATTTTCTATTATATTGCCACTAATTTGTCACAGAATTGAACAATAAGTTACTAAGTTTTGAGCGTAGTATATCGAATTCTTGACACACCGAATAGTAATGCTCCTTTTTTATAAAATTATATTATAGTTGCTTTTAAAACGAGCACGTGAATAATTAACTTTTATGTGTTTGTATAATAATCAATATGGTTTCACATACATTAAGCTCTTACACAGGTAACACGGCTAGCAATTAAATAGGTTTTACAGCCAACTTAGTGATAAAAAGCAGTTCGTTCCAGCTTTTTCAACGTTTGACTCATTGTTAATGCTGTGAAACACTGTTTCTACATAACAAAATATCACGTTGAATGGCAATAGAGCATTTTTTTTTTTATTATATGTAATTTACCTACTCTGCCTTCTGTTTTTGCTTTAGTTTTAGAAAAATAAATTTGTTGAATATTGTTGAATACCAACAATTAGCTTATTGGTATTTTTATAACGGGTGAATAAAAATCAAAAGCAAAAAACCAAAGGTTACCTAAACCAGTGCCTGAACTTAATAACATAAATAAACAGTTATGTAAGGATTATCAAATTGGCTAACACCAACGCCAAACAATATACAAAAAACAGGTTTTTTGCGAATCGCAAACAGCGCTGAGACAAACCTAAACAAAAACAAGTCAATAACTAATAATATCGTCGCTATCACAATTCAAAAGCACCCGGTTATCTGGAGTCTGGACGAGGGACAAGCCTCTAAAACTGAATATACACGTGCGATTCAAGTGATTTGCGTTGTAGCATGGAACTCATTTGAGATTTCAAAGTTCCTTCATTCAACCTTGGACTTGTTCTATTATGTGCTTATCAGAGTTAATATAGCTGCTTATCAGAACATTTGCTTGGCATTTTTTATTGACACACAGAGTATTTGCATTTCATTTGAAATTCTAATTCTTTATTATTTTCGCTCTCTGTGTTTTTATTTCTAGGTTGCAGTGCCTGATCTGGCTGAGGCTGCCAAGAATGCCGATATACTTATTTTTGTGGTGCCGCATCAGTTTATACCAAATTTCTGCAAACAATTGCTGGGCAAGATCAAGCCCAATGCCATTGCCATATCACTGATCAAGGGCTTCGATAAGGCCGAGGGCGGCGGCATTGATCTAATTTCGCACATTATCACCCGCCATTTGAAGGTAAGCCTATTCACGAAGGTGACATTTGACAACCTTTACTAACCGTATGCTATCTACATCCATCCACCCACTCTGTCGCTCTCAGATACCATGCGCTGTACTGATGGGCGCTAATCTGGCCAACGAGGTGGCCGAGGGCAACTTTTGCGAGACAACAATCGGCTGCACGGACAAAAAGTACGGCAAGGTGCTGCGTGATCTCTTCCAGGCCAATCATTTCCGCGTCGTCGTCGTTGAGGATGCCGATGCCGTTGAGGTTTGCGGTGCCCTGAAGAACATTGTCGCCTGTGGTGCTGGCTTTGTCGATGGCCTCAAGCTGGGCGACAATACCAAGGCGGCGGTCATTCGTCTCGGCCTTATGGAAATGATTCGCTTCGTCGATGTCTTCTACCCCGGCAGCAAACTGTCTACTTTCTTTGAGAGCTGCGGCGTTGCCGATCTCATCACGACGTGTTATGGTGAGTGCCAGTTGTCATCAGTTGTCTCGATATTTAATACATCAGTCACTCGAAAACAATAAATATTTGCACGTTCGAACCGCTTTCGTAATCGAATCAATCAATGTATACAAAGCCAAGTGCGAACTTTATACTTTTTTGACTATAACACTTTTTTGAATGTATATGGAACATTTTTCAGGCGGTCGCAATCGTCGTGTCTCGGAGGCTTTTGTCACATCTGGCAAAACTATTGAGGAACTGGAGAAGGAAATGCTCAATGGCCAGAAATTGCAGGGACCACCCACTGCCGAGGAGGTCAACTACATGTTGAAAAACAAGGGCTTGGAGGATAAGTACGATCTAGCTATAAATTGGATGCCAATTAAAAATTGCAATTAACTAAATATTGAATTTTTTACAGATTCCCCCTGTTCACTGCCATACATAAAATTTGCACAAATCAACTTAAGCCTAAAGATTTAATCGATTGCATACGCAATCATCCTGAGCATATGTAAGTGTTGAGTTTCTTTTGTTTTGCTTTTTGCACAGCTGCACATGATACTGATACCGAAAGTTCCGTATTACTTTCCCGTAACATCCTACCCACGCCCAACTATACACAACTTTTTGAGTTTCTCTATAATTACTGTACTTAATTTGCCAATGAATTTCTTTCCTAATAACAACAGATTTTTAGTTTTTATTGTACCGTTAATTTTGTCTATTAAATATCTACTTTTATTTAGTTGTACTCCTAACGCACCGTTTTTATTTTGTAGCTTGTTGTATTTTTGAATTAATATATTTTTCTAAATTAAGTTAACATTTTAGTATAACAAAAGCTGAATAATAAAACTCAAAGAAAACAACAAAATTCCAAATTACTAAATTGAAATTGTTCAAAATTGTATTGAATACTTTTCTTAAGAAACTATCAATCATTCATAATTCGAATTCATATCAGCGCATACATATTTGAACCCTCCATACACTCCCGATCCACTTAGTAACCCTCCATTTCATGTACATTTCTTAACAAAAGCCAACTTTTATGTTCATCAACAACAATTTGTTTTCTTCTCTTCTTTTTTATATGATTTCTCATAGGGATACGTTCATCATGCCGACGCCAAAACTCTAAACTGTGTTACACCAAATATGTTAAAAAAAAAAAATAGATAAAATCGATTGTAAATACTATTTGCTTATATATCAAGTCCAGTCATACTCAATTACTTTCACGCACACTCACGCATTTACAATTGAAATACACTAAGTCGTACAGTCAGCAAAATCGCTTCCTTCGCCCAAGTTCAACACGCATTTCAATTTACAATGGTTTTCTATTTTGTTAACCGCTAATTGTTTTCAATATATATGTATGTGTGTGGAAGAGAAAATGTCAGTGTCATATTATTAAAACCAAAATGAATTTTGTTAAACATAAATAAAGTATTTAAATATTTTTTGTACATATCAAAAACAAAAAGAATAATTAGGAAAAATACATATTTACAAATTGGCAGCAACATATCGGCAGAGTACAGTACGTATCGAAATTTGATGTATTTTCGATATAATTTTACGTTTTTAACTCACGTTTGTATTTGATTGCATTTTGGAATGTTACGCTTTCTCACGCTGAGCACTTATATAAATAATGAGTTTTGTTTTCTATTCCGCAGGCAAACTTTGTAAAATAGTAATACAAGTTTTTAAACGTTTTATGCACCAAGCAAGAGTAAATAGTAATTTTTCAGCACACACATCAAAGAATCTTCAGACGCCAGTCAGTTAACTAACTACCCAGCCAACGACAAGAATGTGTATAGGTTGTTAATTTAAATTTTAAAATCCAACGCATATCCAGCGATCCACAGAAACAAACACACCAATCTTGAAGTCTGCTTTTTATTTTAACTTAGTTTTTAAAATATAATAATTAGCAAGAAATGTGCGCATGTACCTAAAAAAAAAAACAAAAAACAATTGTGAATACCAACAATGAATTTTACAATTACAATACAATCAACAGAGGCGTAATAAACGGAACAGCAATGGTTTAATTTTAAATTACAAAATTTAGAAATATGGAATTTTATTTGCGATAGTAAATTTTAGTGCAATTTAAATTGAATGGCGTAGACATAAAATAAATGTAAAATACAAATGTGTTAAATAAACAAAAGACAAAATATTACGTTCGTTTGATTTGTGTAATCGTGTATACCTTACTGGAGTATCCCTTGTGAGTTGAGATACATTGAAATTCGTAAGAACCCAATTATTCAACTCCTTAATTTGCACACATTAATAACTACAATTTTGTAGGTATACAATTTATAAGCAATGCTACATTAAAATTTTTAATAACAAACATAAAATAATTGAAAAATCGAATTCTGGGTCCGATGCCGAAGAGCTGTTGCGAAAATAGTACCTTTCGTAAGTTTTACTTTATTTGAAAAAAACCGCGCCTTTTTAAATTAGAGAAACAACATTATTGCAACGATAAACGATAAGATATTTTATCGATAATACAAAACAGCTGTTTTTTTTTGCAGCCCTGACTACGTTGTGCAACACTTGTATTACAAGTCTGTGTTTACGTTTTTTGCTGAGTGTCTGTTTTTTTTAGCAATAACAAAAGTATTTCTCTTCTTACTGTGAAATAATACAACAATAACGCATAATAATGCAGCCAAAGTGGACGATAAATGTTTAAGAATGAATATAAATACTAATTGAATATGTTGCACTGTGCGTATTGTATGCACTGGACAATGGCGTCATAATTTCCTTTGTTATTTTTCAAACGTAAACATCAAAATAGAATTAGGTGAAATACGTGAATTACTTGTTGTTAATTGTATTTGTGTGCGTTAATGTATGCATGTATGTATGAGTGTGCTTAATATATTGTATTTTTTTGCAGATGACTGTCATCAAGAGCTAAAACGCAAAACTTATTAAACAGAACGCAATTAAAATAACAATAATATTAATTATAATAATACAAATAATTATTAAATAGTAGCTGCTTTTTATATATATGGCCTTCGATTCGTAGCTGAAATGGATCCTCAAAAGATCACCGAATTGGCCAACTTGCTGCGCAAGAATGGCGACAAAATCCTGAGTTCCGAGTTTACCTTGACCTTATCAGGTGAGCGGGGTATGCGGGTGATGCGGGCATGCGGGCGAAACATGACCACACCCACCCTCTTCTCTCCTTCTAAGCTCTATTTGCTTATCAGTTTAACCCCCTTTTATTCACACACACACTCACACATTTGCAGGTCCGCTGCTGCGCGCTTTGAATGATTCCTTCACGTTGATCGCGGACAGCGATATTGGAGTTGGCGCTGGTGCTGGTGCTGGCCTGGGCAAATCCCAGAAGCATCAGCAGGCGTTTCAGGTGGTCAAGCCCATCAATGCCAAGTCCAGTGTGTTTCCAGATTTGCAGCTGCTCCATGACTTTGTGCAGAAGACAACGCTGCTGAAGCTCAACTATTTTCCCAGCGAACATTACTTTGAGGGTGCCATCGATATTTGCAAGTTTCGTGCGCTGCGTCGCCTGGAGGTGCACAAGATCAACATTTGCCAGGTGGTTGGCATACAGGCGCTGCGCTCCCAGCTGCAGCATTTGATATGCATCAAGTGTCTGACCAACGTGGAGGAAATTATTACACACTGCGGCGGCGATCACTCGAATGGTTTTGTCTGGAACGAACTGCAGTCGGCGGACTTTAGCTATAACAATTTGCGTGGCGTGGACACAGCACTGGAGTTTGCACAGCATTTGCAACATTTGAATTTGCGGCACAATAAGCTCACCAGCGTTACAGCCATCAAGTGGCTGCCGCATCTAAAGACACTCGATCTGAGCTACAATTGCTTGACGCACTTGCCGCAGTTTCATGTCGAGGCCTGCAAGCGGCTGCAAGTGCTCAACATAAGCAACAACTATGTAGAAGAGCTGCTGGACATGACCAAGCTGGATGCGCTGACCAACATGGATCTGTCCGACAATTGTCTGCTGGAACACACGCAGCTTTTGCCGCTCAGTGTTTTGATGACACTCACCACGCTCAATTTGCAGGGTAATCCCTTGGCCTGTCATCCCAAACATCGGCTGGCCGCGTCGCAGTATTTGCACAAAAATACAGCCACAGTGAAATTTGTGTTGGACTTTGAGCCGCTCTCCAAGGCAGAGAAGGCATTAGTTGGCAGTCAACAGTTGCGTTTTGTAGGCACCATTAGTCATCGACTCGGCGGCAGCTATAGTATATCCATAAATAGCTCACTTGCCTCCATCAATACGCCGAGCTCCAGTGTGGGCTCGCAGCGTTCGCTTTCAGTTCGAGGCAAAGACTCGTCTTCTGAAGCGGAACAAGCGCCGTCAGACGTGCAAATCAGCAAAAGACGCTCCAAGAAACTACGCACGGTGGAAATTGCAGAACATGGCGATGAGGCGCCAGCGGAAGCAACTACTACAACCGCCGCCGCCGCCGCCGCCATCGAGGCAAATAGTGTTGTTCAGGCAAGACCGCAGGAGACCACCGATGGCAGTCATTTGGAAACTAAAAAGCAAATTGAGACACTGCGTCTCAAGTATGGCAACGAGTGGCTGCAGTCGGGCAATGCGGAACAAATGCTGGGCATTGACTCGCCGCAACCCAGCGAACAGGAGCGTCACGATGCACGCCAGCAGTTTAATGAGTTCCTTGGAGAGTTCTCTTCTACAGCTCAACAAGCGGAACCGGAACCAGAGCCACTAAACATGAGCTCCACGCCCACTAACAACAGCAATTGGCAAGCATTTAATGCGACGCTGACGCCCATCAGAGCAGTAGATGGAAGCACAGATGCGAACATTACGCAGCAAACAGTTTACGAATCCTGCAATAACAGCACCGAGACGGAATATGAGAGTATGAATAGCACGCTACAGCAGTTTCAGGATGAGCAAAGTCATCAACACGATGAGGAAGAGATTGATAAGCACAAGGAAGTGCTCAGTCGCTATGCAACTGCAAACGCTGAGCAAGAGGAGGAACCAGGTGAAATCCTATGCAATCTTTCATTTAATCTAATCTAAAGTCGTATTTCATCTACTCTAGTATCTGACGAAGAGCCTGATGAGAAGCTATATATTGTCTACCATGCGCACAAGCCCAGCGAGCCCTTGTTTTTGACCATATCCTCTAACTATGTGCGTGAAAAGGACGCACTTAGCGAACGGTGGGTATTTGGAATTATATGGCATATATTTACTGAATTACTTACTGTTTTTAGTACCAAAACCAAGTGGAGCATCAAGGTTTTGGAATCCTGTGAGAGAAT
The DNA here is from genome assembly GCA_035045305.1 of Drosophila maculinotata. Lineage (NCBI taxonomy): Eukaryota > Metazoa > Arthropoda > Insecta > Diptera > Drosophilidae > Drosophila > Drosophila maculinotata. Next base: position 3,502,131 of record JAWNPD010000377.1, on the reverse strand, counting down.
CAAATCTAATACGCTGCGCATTAACTTTGATACAATGCAAAAGGACAAACAGGAGCGCATTTATTGTGTAGAGAATGCACTCTGTCAGGTATATAGAAATACAGTTTATATTCAATTATAACATCAAAACTTGCCAGACAACTAATATCGTTCTACTTCTACCCTTAGGAACTCGAAAAGAAACTGCGCGACATTCTTTCCCAGCGTGATCTCACTGAAATGAACATAACCATCTATAGCTGCGTTAATTGTGGCATTAAGTTCACCAGAGAACGTAAAAACAAGAACTATAAAACAGCGGGTACAAATGAATACAGAAAGCACTACGTATAGAAGACTTCTAATCCTCACCACTATTTTGCAGAATTGCGTTGTCCCGACTGTCGCAGCGTGTTTGTGGCGGAGGTGAATGATCTATCCGGTTCGCTGGACAAACCCAAAGTGTCCACAGTGGAGCCGAAGTTGTCGCCAGCGCTGATTGTGGAGGAGTCGCCAGTTAGCACGCCGTTGGTATTGCAGTCCAAGGAAGACAATCAAAGCATTGGCAAGTCTTTGGCTCTTCTTCTATTTTATGTAGACCAAATTATGGCAAATTTTTAAAAACAAGAAAAAAAGTCATGTAAATAGTTTAGTGTAACAATTTCAATGCATTTCGGTTTTGTTGGCGACTTTTTAGTTAATATTTGTGTAGTTTTGTTTTTGGATAATGTTAATTTCGTTTATTTATATTTGATATTATTTTGAATTTAATCATTTTTATTTCTTTTTCTTTTTGCATGCTATGAATCACACAAACACACACACATAAGCAACTCAAATGGCAAACGAGACTAAATCTAACTTTTGTATATTTTTATGTATTCTTTTTGTACTTTTCGCTCACCCAACAACAACAACTACAATTGTAAAATACCTTTTCATAATTTAGTGGGCAACAACAGGCTCATCGCTAATAACACACCCAAGCGTAGGAGTTTGATGCAAACCATAAAAAGTTAATATGCCAATTTATTGTATACGTATTTACTGTTAACAACAATTTGCATTTGGCTTCTTGTTGTAATGTGAAGCAGCATTTGGGCATGAATACAATTAACAAACATACAAAGCAACTTTATTCAAAATTTTAAATCAGCTAACGCACCGTTTACGAAACGCGCATTTCATTAAAGAGAAAGCAAAGCAATGCTGCTTCCATTAGAGAGAATAATTTCTATAATGATGTCTAGCCGCCAAACTAATCATATCAACCGTTCCACAGGTTCGGCCAATTCTCTGAATGAGAGCAGCTCCTGCTCAAAGATAACCAACTCGCAGTGCTCGTTTGACTCTAATCAGTCGGTCGTGGGCAGCTCCAACACGGATCGCGATTTGGAGTTTCGTGCCAATGAGAGCGACGTGGACATCATCTCCAATCCGAGCCAGTCCAGCATTGAGGTGCTGGATCCAAACTGCGTGCAAAGCGCCAGTCGCAAAACATCCGAGGAGCGACGCATCTCCCAAATGCCAAATCTTCAAACCATCAACGATGACCCAAGCCAAGCACAGAGCTTCATTGAGCGAGAGTTTGGCCATCTATTCGCCGAGCAGGCCAGAAAGCAAGCAGCGGCCACAGCTGCCATGACATCTGCAGACACAACACCAAGGTCCAAAACGTTGGCTCACGTACAGCTGACGGAGAGCAGTTCATCGGGTTCGGTGACCGACAGCATTTGCACCACCTACGAGCAGCAGGGCAAACAGCAACCGCCAGAGAAGACGCAAGCGCAAGCCACGGGCGATGCCATCATTCTGCAGAATATGTTGCTGGCCGAATCTGGCGTCAGCACAAGTCACCAACATAACAACAATAATGAAGTGAAAGGCGCGAATGGCCATAATGAAACGAAACATTTAAAGACAGCGGAAGATGCGGGCTTATCATCCATGTTTGGAGGTGTGTAAAAAATTAATGGAAATCTGTTTAGAACTACAGGAGCAACAAAAGTTGGGTAACTTTCTAGTCTCTAGAGAGTGCTCGACTAGGATATATACCCAGCTCCGAATTGCCTTTAATAACATTCGTACTTTTCCCAATGTACATTCATAAAAACACATACAGGGAGCATTTAAAAAGAATTCATATATTTATTTCTATCTGATCAGAAATAACTAACCACTAAAACACTCACTAGCTAATATTAAAGATATTATAGAATGCATAATAATAATTTGTTTACTTTTACAGCCCTTTTCCAATCGACGAACATGCTTATGTCCAGTTCAAAGAAGCTCATCGATGCGGAGGCTAGCTCAAGCGGCGTTCAACCATATAAGTTTAACTACAGTGATTACAATGACATTGATCACCGTTTGAAGCTCTATTTCTATCAGAGCAAGTTCAAGGAGGTAGGTGAGCACTTCCAGTGGCTGGCCAAGGGTCGGATTTACAATGAGCAAACGCAAACGCTGTGCGACGGCTTGTTGGTCATTTCTACCTGCAAGTTTTACCTCATGGAAGCGTATGCACCGCCCCAGGATGATGTCTCCAAGTGGCTGCGTCAGGTGGTTAGCGTTACAGTGAATCGCTTGACACGCATACAGCTGTTGCCCTGGAAACTCGGCTTGTCTTTCAACCTACGCGACTGGGGTGGCTTTGTGCTAATACTGCAGGATATGCTACGCACAGACAGTTTGCTATTGTACCTGGCAGGTGAGTGGAGTAGTGTTCTGCCTGAATACTCTACATTAGATAATGTGTCTTCATTGTTCACTAGACAACCCGCTACCTTCGGAATGCGAAGTGATCCAACACCCAGCCGATGAAGTGCGCCAACGCCTTAGTTCGCTGGTCGCTGATCCGCTGAAAATGTGCGCTGTGCTAAGCGGCTGCCAGTGGACATGTGGCCCGGAGAAGCGCAGCTTTCAGCTCTGCACACTTCTAACTACGGACACACAATTGTATCTTGCTGGCAATGGCAGATTTAATTGGCTGACGCCAAACGAGGATCAGCCTCAAATTGAGCTCTCACTCACGCAGCAAATGAGCAACCTGGTGGAGGTGGAGCGAGTTGCGGAGTGCGATTACAAAGTAAATTTCCTGGACGAAACCGAAAACAAATGCGAATTGTGGTACTTGCAGTTTGAAACGCCGGCGAATGCCGAGTGCTGTCTGAATGCCATTGGGCAATCCTGGGAGCAGCTCTTTGGCGTGCCATTTAGCTATTCCGGAACGTAGTATTCGTCTAGTGACCAGGGACCAACTATAATAGTTTCATATCAAAACAGACAACTTTATATATATATTTGACAATTATGTGCAAATTTGAAAGTGAATTGTGAGAATGTTTATCAAATGATCTACATATATACAGACTATAATATAATAATACTTAGCTTTATAAACTGAACATATATGTATGTACATTTAGGATTACAGTCATGGACAATATAAAAATCGAGAAGCAAACGAGACATGGTGCTTACCTCCTAAAGGAATATATGTTTATTTATACGTACTAGCTATGATATATTGTAGTCATTGTAAGATATGTATAGCAAACCATTTAAATTACGTACGACCTTTATATATTTATAATATATGTGTACCCGAATTGCCATGAAAGCATATCCATAATGGGAAAATTGTATAATAAAATTCAAAAACTTTAATAATCCTTCAAAAATGTATATTTTGATCACGAGTAAACAGATTTCGATGAATAGTTATATATTAACTGCTTTTTATACCGTTGCAATGGGTATTATAATTTTGTGCAGAAGATTGCAGTCTCTCAATTTTAAAGCTATATTGATGAATCTTGGTACAGATGCTTATATCTGCTGCACGCAGATATGTCGGAATCAGCCGGATCGAACCACTTTATCATATAGCTGCCATAGGAACGATCGGTCGAAAATTTTGGTTTTTTGAGATAACTCGAAATTTATCAATGAGTTTTATCATTATCTAAACACTCTGAGAAAATTTAAATAAAATCGGACTACTATATCTTATAGCTGTCATAGGAACAATCAGTTGCAAAATTATTGGTTCGGAACGCGGAAGGTAGCCTTTCTTTCTCGTTTAATATTTAAATTAAGATACAAACCGTCATAAAATTATTGAATTTGTTCAGTTTACACATGCTTGATTCGCCGCTAGCGTGCAAAAGATGGCTCTGTCCACTGCCAGCATACAATAGATGGCGCCACGGGTACCAACATTAGCTTGTGTTGTACATTTTTGTAATCTTGCACATTTTAGACATGTATAAAACTATATATATGTATATTTACTTTTTTCTTCACTTTATAAATTTATTTTCGCAAACCATCTATAAAATTAAGCACACGTTTTACCTGTGTTGAAACACAGCATAATTTACCAAAAATATAAGTCTAAATTCTAAGAGTGGTTGGAATAATTTCAAAAATTGTTCATATAATATTTGATTTGTGCTATGTACATTATTTATTAATCGTACTTGAGCTTTACATTTCAATTTTATCAATATGCGCAACCTAACTACTATATATCTTTATGTACATTGCCCAATAATTTCTCGAACTCTTTACTTCTCACCCAATTGTTCGGCTATCCAATCGAGATGCTCCTCTTTGTATCGCGGATCGGCCATAACCAAAGCCGTTGACTTTGAAGTGTAGTAGTAGAAAACCGACACTATCAAATAGTAATGATTGTGCATGTATTTATATTACGTATATTCATTTACCATTTGAATTTTAACACTTACTCATGCGCTGGAGCACCGCCAAGGCATACAGAGCCAAAGGCCATTGCTGGTCCGTTTCAGATGCCGACAATCGATACTGATATACAATCCAAGAGTGCTGCGAGGCGGACAGCAGAAAATATACCGTTATGCTGAACAGAAATAGCTTGCAATTGCGCAGGATGATGTGGGAGGCGCCCACCTGATAGACACAAGTCGAATGTAGCGCCAATGTAAACAATAGATACTCCAGTATAATGAAGGCGTCCTGAATGCTGCACAACATTGAGGCATTTAGCTTAAAATGATACACATGGCGACACAGACTTCTTTTACTACTCACACAAAAAAGAATATTGCAGTTTGGAGCTTATCCCGCGATAGCCAGGAGCCAAACGCATTGAAGAACAAATCGGCGGCAAGCAGCGCAAGTTGCAGTGCCAGGAGCCAGGAATATCGTCGCAACGTTAGCTTCATATTTAGTATATTACTGAAGCCTTAACCTTTCCTTGCAGCTGTCCCAGGTCTCTCGAGTTGATTGTTTTGTTTGTGCCTATGTTGTGTCCTTCGTCCTAGTGACGTCAAGCGCGCCCACGCGAGCATGCGCCTAGCATACTTTTAGTCGGAAATCGATATATTTATCAAAGTAACGACTGCTACTAGTACTCAGGAAATTGTAACTGTTAACTAACATAACGGTAAATAAATTAGGTTATGTTTGCGTTTTGGAGTAAATGGAGTAAACCCACAAAACCTATATTTTTAAAATTCCCAAATAATGTTAAAATAATGAACCAATTTTGTCATTTGCCGACACATTTGTTCTCGTTTTAAATGAATGTCATTTATACAATATTTAGCCAAACCGATTTATTTAAGTTAATAAAAGTTTGGAAAAAAAAACATTTTCAAAAGTGGATAAACTGTAAATATGGAATTAAGGTATAGGCAAAATATTGACGACAACAGGATCTGGATTGAAAATTAGTTCAGCTTTTTTCAACCTCAGAATCACTTTTCCTATTCATCTGTGTACTAATTTTGACACCCAAATTCGATTAAAACTGAAAGATCAAAATGAAGATCTGATCAAAAAATACTGATAGATCCCCTTCAATCCTATTTAATGCACGAATGCTAGAATGATGGGTTAGTTAGGTTGAGGGTTACTATGCCAGGTTTACCGGGTATATTACATATTTTATAATCTTATTAACATGAATTTATTTATTTTATTACAAAATGCAGTTCTATAGATATCGCGCATATTCAAATGGATACGATCGCTTTCTTCGCAGATCCTTTAGATCGAGCATCGAGTGCCTGCGAAATCTCACATAGTACTGTTGATTCAATTCCGAGTAGTAGTTGCTGGGCAACAGATGTGTCCAGCCGAGCTCGTCTTTATTTTGCTGCTCCAGAAACTGTGACATGGCGGAAACAGATGACGGTTTATTTTCGACCAGTACCGCTGCTGCTGCTGGGACTGCCAGTTTTGAGGTCAGCAGATGCAGTAGCAACAGTGCCGTTAATTTGGCCATTTGGAATTGGTGTTAGCCGGTCAGTGCTTCACCCTACACCCTTCTCCTTGGTTATGTAAAACCCAACTGCAGTCCATTTGGGATCGTCAGCAGTTTGCGCTTTTCATTGCTCGATTGCTGTTCTTCCATTTTCCAATTTTCCAGTGCGCTCAGCGTTTTTCGATTGGGCTATAAAGTTGAGAGCCTCGGCACCACTCAACTACAGTCGACCAACAGGTTCCAGTTCAGCAGCAACCAAGTACAGCACTAAACAACGCAATGGCATTCAACATTGGACACATCTTTTTGGTCACCATGCTGGCGATGACTTGCGCCGCAGAGACGATTCAATTGCAGCCAACACAGGGCATCCTCATCCCGGCGCCATTGGCCGAGAACATTCGTGTCTCGAGGGCTGCCTATGGCGGCTACGGAGCACCTGCTGCCGCACCCGCTTACGCCCCAGCTGCTCCATCATACGCTGCACCCGCTCCTCAGGCCTATGCCGCTCCCGCACCTGCCGCTCCCGCCTACGCTGCGCCTGCCTACTCTGCACCCGCTGCTGCCCCAGCCGCTCCAGCCTACGCCGCTCCAGCACCAGCTGCACCCGCCTACTCAGCACCTTCCGTTCCATCCCCGCCCTGCCCCAAAAACTACCTGTTCAGCTGCCAGCCCTCTCTGCAGCCCGTGCCCTGCTCTGCTCCAGCTCCATCCTATGGCTCCTCCGGCGCCTACTCCCAATACGCTCCCCAATACGCTATGCCCTTTGTCCGCGAATTGCTGTAAGTGCAATCATTGATCTAGATATTGGAATGTTGGCTCGTCTCTTGCAATAAACTCAAAGTATATAAAACAAAAATTATAATTGGTTGTCTATTTTATTTTTATTGTTAACAATTTTCGTGGGATTGGATTTTCAGGTATACAAATGCTGAGAACAACTATAGAAATAAAGCTAATAAATTATTTTCAAATATCCTAAAGGACATTGGAAAACACAAAATTTCAGACAAAATGGAACACTTCATTGCATTATTATAATAGTTATTATAATTTTTTATTATAATTTTAGAATAATTATTATATGTATGTATTTTCCATATATTATTTATTTATTGTATACCCTGATGCCGAAGAGAGAAGAGTGTATTGGTCTTGTGCAATGTCCGAATCAAGCTAAATACTAGAAACTTGGAATATTTACCCATATGTATACCCAAGTCAGTTAAATGTTAGGGTTAGGGTTAGTGTCGACCACTGCCCCCGCATATCTCCCACAATTCAGAGCTAGAGTCACCAAATTTGGACAGTAGATAACTTATGGTCGACCCGAAAATACTCGCAGTATGCCCCAAGCCCCCTCCCGTTAGTAATTGCCTTATACTATAAGTTATACATTCACTCAAACCCTTTTAGACTCTATTCAAACTCTTTTCATCTGTACTGATATTAATGCTTAATAATCAGAAAAATAAGTAAAATTGTTTTCATGTAATCATTAATTAAATAAAACAGAAAAATCTAGTTTTCTAGGTAATACAGGTAATACACCTTCGAAAAGTATATTATTATGTATTAATAATCAATTTGATGACATTTAATGATCTTAATTCAAATTTCTATCAGTTTCCAATTGAGATTTCTTTCCCACCCAAATGCAAATTCATTAATATAATTCTAAACTTTGTGTTTTATTTATAGAAATCAATATCAGTCCTTTGGTCTCTCAATAGCCACAATTTCCATCTGGTGCTGCACAGGGAACTGGCTTAAGTACAGCTTCACATGAGAACACATAACTTTTCGCACAGGGCGGAGCTGGAACGCTGGGGGCATTATATTTAGCTGGTATTGGCTCTTGCACAGCTGGTTGTTTCTGCTGCTCCTCCTCCGCCTCATAGCTACGTCCAAAGCCACCACCAAAGCCGCCACCAAAGCCGCCACCAAAACCAGCGCCTCCAAAACCGCCACCGCCACCGCCAAATCCACCACGAGGACCGCCGCGTCCAAAACCTCCACGTCCTGGGCCTCCAAAGCCAGGTCCGCCGCCGAATGGTGGCCCACCAAATGGAAGGCCACCAAAGCCGCCACCAAAATTATTCTCCACAATCACTTCCTGTACAATTTGCTGCTGACGTGGTTGACGCAGCAGCTCGACGCTATCCTCCAGCTGTTCCGGCGTATACAGGCGGACGGGAATAAAGTGATACAGCTGCCCTAAGGGACTACGCACGCAGCGTCCATCGCAATTGGCCAGACATGCCTGAAACCGATAGCAGAAGAGGAGCAGCAAGAGAAGCGCCCAGTGGGTGGACATGATGACTGATGTGATGGCTAATGTGGGTAACTTAACACCTGGCGTGCTGTGAAGCTGTAAACTGAGACTAGCCGGCACTGGGCTCTAGCCAGTTGGTATTTATCAATGTGATCAAGTTATGCAATTCGAGCAGCTCCAAAATGCAGCGTCAAGCGGAAATGGAGTCAAGAATAAAGAGACAGAAAACCGCACAATGCTCAAGGTAACATGGGCAACTGGGTTAGTTGGTCGCCATACATAGGCCAAGGGTAGCTGAGTTAATTCCTAGCCAATGCCTGGCACATCCTAAGCATTGTCTGGCCAAGTCATGACTGTTGACTTTCGCTAACCTCTCAGCGAACCCAACCTAATCCGAAGGTCAGCAAAACGTGTGTGTAGGCTGGCTGTCCACATATGTTAGCCACTTACTAGTATATCATATTACCAAACTGTTTTCTCCACTTGGCACTTTTCCACAGTTGCTGTTTCACCCGTAAATTTGGGTTGCCAACGTTGACGAACATTTCGCAATCGGCAGTTCTTTTACTTTATTTATACAATTTGAAATCAAAACAATGATTGCGGTTTCAGTCAGCAGGGTTCAAAGACCCCAGCCAGTATAATGCAATTTAGTTAAATTGCTGTAGATAAAGAAAGAAAGCAAAAGTGCCAAGTAGGGGAATATAAAAAACATGCTGATGTGGATTTTTGTTGATATTTGTAGGTGTTACTGCAGATTTGCAAGATTTGCTATAGTTTCAGAAAGTTCAATGTTCCAATTAAATGTTACTAAAATAAATACATAATTAACTAAACATTTTTTTAATATTTAAGACTGCTTGCTGAAACATTTATTCGGCTCGTAATATTTTTGTATATCTCTACTATGGTTTTTCCAATTTTGGAATTCTGATAACGCCAAGTTAATACAAGTAGTAAGCTTGATAGAAGGTGCAATTCTATGATTTTTTTAGCTCTTAGCATCAGAATTTTGTATAGCTATGTATATGTTTACAATACTATATTTTAGCATTATAAAAATTTAATTTAAAGTTGCATGCCTCGATAGTTAAGTTCCGGGATCTTGTACCAGTTATTGTTGTCAATTACTTATTAATTAATATTAATAAATATTAAACAAATTAGTTTCGATTTGTTTAATATTAATACAAAAAGTCTGTGCAAAGTAAGTCTATAAAATTCATTTCTTCGAGATTAAAAGTCCAAATTGTAATCAGGTAGTAACCTATAGGTATACGATTACGTACATACAAATGTTTCAGTAATTCCTCATAAATCAAATATGACTATACAGACGATTATGTTGAAATTATATACAGCAGTATAAGATTGGCTTACAATAAATAATATTGTTATTTTTACGCAAAAAGTGATAAAGTTGCAATTCATTAGAACAGCTGCAAGCTCTGCAACTTAAGTAGATGTTTAGCTATAGTTTTATTTGAAACATAGGTTATTCAAGAATTCTGGAAACGTTTATAAAATGAGGTAGGTGATTAAAACATTTGTTGAAATTTTGCTATATGAATTTGTTGTCCATTTAATTAAAACATATTTTTTTTGTACATTTTCTGTTAGCATAGCAAAGATTTTTTGGTTCTCGGCAGCTTTGGAAGCCGTGTCATGTTCCAGTCTCCAGGGTCATTGATCTTCTAGTATTGGTAGCCGTAGGCCTGGGGAGCGTAGGCGGCGCCATAGAACTGCTGTTGATGCTGGGGCACACCATAGTTGGGAGCAGCATAGCTGGCCACGGGCGAGGAGTAAGCACCGGCAGATCCGTAGCTGGGAGCTGGAGCGCTGCAGGGCACTGGAGCCAGGTTAGGCTGGCAGCTGAACAGGTAGTTCTTGGGGCAAGGAGGAGCTTGCACACTGGAGCCACCATAGCCGCCCGAGCTGCCGCCATAAGCGGACTTGCGCAGACGGGTCAAATCACCATAGCCCTGGCCGGAAACGCCCTCAGCGTCGGATTCCTGGTTGGCAGCTGAGCTGCCACCGGTGGGTGAAGCCACAGCGGAGGCGGCGATGGCGATAAGAGCGAAGCACACGAAGAATTTCATCTTGAAGCTGTTTGTTCTGTTGTGGTTACCAAAGGTGACTGATGCCACTTGAAACCACAGGCCCAGTTTATATAGTCAAAGTTTGCCAAGTTAGCATAAAACTGCAGACAAGTGGCTTCAACTAGTCTTTCGCTTTGGACTTATTTATTTTTTGCATTATCAGCTATCGGTCTTCACTCTATAAAAAGGTAAAATGCATTATTGCAAATATATACATTCTAAACATACATACATATACATCAGTATCCGACTTGAAAGTGCTATCTTGAAGATTGTGGGTGAAATTTGTGTCATTTAAAAATTGTTATTGACCAAAAGTGTAAGCGTTTGCATATTTGTTGAGCTTAACTAAAATATATGTCATATAAGAGTTTTTACAATTTTTGGTAAACGGTATTATTTTATTTATATTTATTCTTTGACACCTAAGGTTGAAAAAACTTGCCACACCCATAGGCGTGTGCTTTGCATATTGACATAACACCGTTTACCTCACATACATTTATAAAACCTACATATTTTGTACAACTTAAGGAATAGAGTCAACATATTTGGGAGGTAGACTGCTATTAAACTCCTTTCAAATATATATACTTAGTTTTAAAGCAAGAGTCATCAAATGTGTTTAATATATTACTAAAAGCCTCATTCAAAGGTCGAGAAACGACCACACCCAATATACACCCCCACCCACACCCCCATCTTATTCCATCTGTTTTTAGCTGTTTCAGAGTATTTGGAAGTCGGCTTCGCTCGACTGAAATGTTTATACTTGTTTTTAATGATATATTTTATATGCTATTGAAAAACTCTTTCCATAGTGTTTTTATTCTCAAGCCATTAATTAGCCGATCGACTACAGGGTATTTCCATGTCGATCACACTGGACTATGAAATTCTTAATTTTTTATCAGATAATATTATTTACTATGTTTCTATTTCTGTTTATGTTTCTGTAATGTGCACATATTTTAAATATCTTTTTAATGTACGCTAAATTTGAATTCATTATGTGCATAATTGTTCGGTACATGGAATTAATTATAATAATATATAATCAATAACAAACGTTATTCTCCTTAAGCAAGAGCACTTGTAGATACTTTTAAAGTTTGGAGATGCCTTTTTCAATGTTCAATTTTAAAACATTGTAATTCTGTGCTTAAGAGCGATCTAAATAATCAAAACAAAAAACAAACAAATATAATATAGAAAATAAAAAAAATTGAATAAATCGATTTGTAGGATTTTTTTCCAATTAATTGAAACATATATTTTTTTGTACATTTTCTGTTAGCATAGCAAAGATTTTTGGTTTTTGGCAGCTTTGGAAGCCGTGTCTAGTTCAAGTCTCCAGGGTCGTTGATCTTCTAGTATTGGTAGCCGTAAGCCTGGGGAGCGTAGGCGGCGCCATAGAACTGATGCTGATGCTGGGGCACACCATAGTTGGGGGCAGCATAGCTGGACACGGGCGAGGAGTAAGCACCGGCGGATCCGTAGCTGGGAGCTGGAGCGCTGCAGGGCACTGGAGCTAGGTTGGGCTGGCAGCTGAAGAGGTAGTTCTTGGGGCAAGGAGGAGCTTGCACACTGGAGCCACCATAGCCGCCCGAGCTGCCGCCATAAGCGGACTTGCGCAGACGGGTCAAATCACCATAACCCTGGCCGGTAACGCCCTCAGCGTCGGATTCCTGATTGGCAAGGGCAACAGAGCCACCGGCGTTGCTGCTGGTGATGGAAGAGGAGCTACCGCTGGTGGGTGAGGCCAGAGTGGAGGCGGCGATGGCGACGAGAGCGAAGCACACGAAGAATTTCATCTTGAAGGTAGAAGTGATTTAGCTGCTGTAGTTACCAAAGGTGACTGATGTCATATCCAATTCCAAGACTAGTTTATATAGGTAGACTTCTGCCTAGTTGGCACAAGTGTCTTCTCAATCTCTTTGGCTTTGAATTTTCGCTCATATCATAAATTTGCGCTGAGTTTGCCAAGTAGTCGACTTTAATTCTTTTGGGGTCAGTTGGATGTTTACTTTTTTCGAATATTTCTATAAAAACTATGCCGTGAGACGTTAAGGTTGGCAAAATTCATAAAAATATGTGGAAAGTGTAGCAACCGAGGTGGGTGGGTCAATTCTGACTTGTGTGCATGTTGCACAATGTTAGTGGTAACCTCATTTCAGTAGACTACTAGACTTGAAGATAAAATAGTTTACGGTTTACTTTACTGCTTGACATGTGAATATTTAAATATTTCGAAATATTTCGAGTGGTTTCTGTTTAGTATGCAAATGGTCACAACTTATCAACTATTGATTTGATGACTAGAAATAAAATATGACATAGAAACTGTTTTAATTATCCATTAAATTATATTTATGGAACAATTTAGATTCTATGTTTTCTTCTTACATGAAACTGAACCTTGATCCCATCCTCATCCGAAATCAATTTCTTCACATGTGCCAAAAATCTGTCATCGATTTCGTCACAAAGCCATGAACATGTACTTATATAAATTATAAAAATTTATAAAAACTGTCAACCTATTTTTGTAAGTTTTTAAAAAATATATAAAATGCTAGTTTAATAAAAATGTTTTACTATTTATAACTTGTATATAAGTATCGTGTAAACATGAAAAATCACGATTGTCATCATCAATTAAGTAAATTTTTAAGGCATTAAGAAATAGTATATGTAAATATGATGTCATCACATTCCATAGAATAGGTTAAATTCTAATATATCTATGAAAATTATGATAAATTTCTATGTTATCTTATAATTTTAAATAACAGTAATGATAATTATCTTTATGTTACAAATATATTTATATTTTATATTAATGTTAATATTATATGTATACTTCTCTTCATATCATCCATTTTTAAATATATTAATTTAATCTAAAATCAATATAATTACCCCAAATCTGTATTATAAAAGATGAAAATTAGTATTATCGAAAACGTTTTATTTATTTAAGTACATATGAGCGATTTATCTGAATGTTAGTTAATGACTCTTAAAAAAACGTTAAATAAATTACATCTTTTCGGCAAACTTATTTATGTGTACTTTATATATGCATACATTAAAATTCTTAATTACTTATTAATGTTTTACACCCACGCATATAAATATTCGATATATGTAAGCATATTCGTAGATACAATTTGTGACTCAAAGTGAAATGCAAGTGCCAACGACCCACATTTTTGGATGAGTTTCGAGAATTTATTGCGTACAGTCAAAGCGGTTACATAAATAGAAAATGTAATATAAATTTCAAAACTACATATAAGAACAAATGAAAATTTCCACAACATTTCTCTAAATACACACAGTGTAGCCACAAATGCCCCCCCTAACAGTGGCAACCACTGCGATTCAACACACCACACATACACCGCTGTACACTCACTCCAAAAACATGTATGTATGTATGTACATACATATGCATATACATAAATACAGATCAGTTCCCTTACAGTCCAACGCCTTGCAAACACAGAAAAAGAACACAACTTTAGTAGACCGAAACTTGCATACACTATCAGGCATTTATTTTGAAATAAAGTTAAATATATGCTTATATATTGGCAAGCATTATCAAAAAGTCAAAATATACTGCGCAAGTGTATAAAGATCGCTTCATTTGGCACCAGCGTTGGAGACGACATTGGCGCTATTTTTGAGACCCGGCATGCGGTTGGATTGCAAGTGCCCCGCAGCAGCAGCAGCAGAAACAGCGGCAGCAACATCGATCGAAGCTCTTGTTCATTTGCAGGGTGCGAGGCACACATGTTGTGGCATACTCGTTGTTTATGTGCTGTTAAATTTTTTAGGATCGCTCTTCTGCTTCACTCACTCAATTACGCTCAAGCGTCAGCGGCATCGGCGTCCAGCTTCTGAGAAAATCTGTGTGGGGTAGTTTTTCAAAAGGCGATCATGCGCCGCGATCTGTGATCTTAAGTATCGCTGAGGAGGAGGAGGAGTCTGCCGCTTGGTTTGGCTGTCTTTCAATTGTTGCTCTTTGAACTGTTCTTGAATGAATGTGTGATCGGATAATAACTTAATATTAAACTGGGCAATTGCAATTGTGATACTATGGTCAAGTTAACTGGTCGCCATCTAATTAATATAAGTCGTAGTATTAATATTAATTGAGAATACAATGTAGTAGTGACTATGGGACTCTAGTGGATTAATTTCTTTCTTCTAGCACTTGGACAGTAACAATATTCCATACAATAACAAGAGCACAACAAAGTAATTTTCACAGATATTTTATTGTCGTTGATGATGTTATTTACGTAGACTTCGATTAAGTTGCTTTATCAAGTCAGCCGTATTTAATTTAACCAACTCGTTTAGTCTTTAAAACTGTAAGCTGAGTTCTAAGTTCAGTTCATTTTGCGATTCTGCATATAAGAAATTGATAATGGGAAATCGTTTTCATTTCAAGCTGTTTATTGTCTCAAAATTTGGATAATGCAAATATATTACTTTAATTCATTGAGAGAATTTCTGGATTTTTCATATATTATATATGATTATTTTAGCTAGTTTTATAGATTTCAGAAGGACGACAATGTTTATATTTAACATTAATTACCGTTTTTCGTTACATATATAATGATCTGAATTACATTATAAAAGCTTTAAAGTGTATATTTTATTTTGTCCTATTATCAGTCATTGTAGTATGGCTGTAAGTCAATTAAAATTATGTTTGTTATTTGTATATCTTAAGCATATATTATTTATGTTTATTTTTCAGAGTATTCATTAGGCTATATAATATATTTTGTATACGAATTATAAGCTTTAAATGTTTAAGCATTCTATCAAAAATTTTATAGTATACTATTTAATGAATATGTCAAAAAAATTGGTTTATGTTGCTAGCACATTACTCCATTATTTTTTAAACTTTTAGTGCATGCATCTTTAGTCTTTGATAATATTACATATATAAAGTGAATAAAATCGGATACTTTCAGCATAAATATTTAAAAATTGATTAACAAAAAAAAAAAATAAAAAAAATGAAAATATTTTGTAGCTACTTACATACGATCAATTGAATTCTTCAGTATTATCACTTTCGATTGTGGCTAAAAAATTATTGGTGATGACTGATTGCTTTATTGTCAATAAGTAATGGTTGATATTGTAAATAGGCTTTTCATGGAGCTTATAAATTAGTTTGATTAATGTTGTAATATGATTTCAGCTAGTTTTGTCATGTGGCTTAAATAAATAAATATTTAGATTGATTGCCAAAGATCGTCGATCATATTTGACATCGAGAACATTTGACAAGTTGTTAATGACTATACACAAAGTTATATACTTTCATATGAAAAATATAAGAAACCCCAATTCATCATATTTCATCAGACACTGTTCCTTCAGATTACTGATCAATGTTTATGCCACACGTTGCAATCAAATTTAAGATCAAGTCAGCAACTCTACTAAAAGACTACGTTTCTTGATCTTTGACATGATCACTTATGGTTTCACATAGACTCATAACTTCATCACAGGCGTGTGCATATGAGGAGTATTTGTCCGTTACGCAACGATTCAAAGCGAATATCTTCACTTTAGACTCAAAACCGCTAATTTATTAACCATATTTTATGCTCACTCAACAGGCGATTAGATTATGTAAACTACGTCACGCTTTGGCATGCATGGGACGAGCAGCACATCAGCAGACGATCAACGCCCAGACAAAGATAAAGACTAAGACTAAGGCAAAGACAAAGACAAAGAGTCATTCCCAAGAAGTGCGTGCCACATGCAAAGTGAGACAATGCCAAACAAAGACGATGACCAGCCGAGTGCAGGCCTCCGGCTCTGGTTGCCAGTTGCCAGCCTGTGTGCCAACTGCAGGCCACTTTCACTTGGTCACGGTCATGGTCATGGGCGCTGGTCGTTATCGTCTTGCATAGCCCCGGAGTAGGATGCCCGCATAGAGAAGGAAGGGAAGTCTCTGTTTATCTTGTGCCATTTGTTATGGAATTTGAATTTGAAAATGAAATGAAAACTGAAAACTGAAAACTGAGAACAGTCAACGACCAACTGACTGACTGAAGCGATTACAGCTCAAATTCTTGCCGACGTCATCGTGTATATATATACATACATATGTACGTTCATATGTATATTTACTTTGATGGAAAGAGAGGCGCAATAATAACAGGAAGAGGCTGAACAGCAGTTGGCGCTGCACATATGCGAGAAATGCAAACCGATGATGGGGGGGGGGGGGGATCCGGGACCTTGACAAGTCAGACAAAAAGTATTTAAGTATTTACCCTTGTCGATAAGCAGCTACTGTTTGAACAGAACGGAACGGAACGGAACGGAAATCACAGCACACAACTGTACTGACTCAACTGGCTCAACTCAGTTGATCAAAGCACTCAATATACATATGTGTATATAATAAATATAGAATTTCAATAAAAAAAATAAATATCAAATTTCATACGGCTATTATCGCTTACGAAGATACTTGGAAAACTGGTTTTAAGAAATTTATAGTCTGAAAGAATTCTATTAAAGTTATGACTTCTGACATAAAATAATTAAACGTTAATAAATATAATACATAAAAGTAACTGAATGCCTTAAGCTCTATATTTTTGTTAAGTTTATCAATAATTAATATTACGGATTATTCTTTAAAATCTATATTTGTTTTATATCTGAACAACGTGGAAACAAGTTCGAGTCCCAGGCTGGGGAATTGATGTTGTTGATAGTTTATAACTGTATCCTTTACTATATAATAATAATAATAGCTTGTGGTTGTGTAGAGGGACGTATACCCACAGAGGTAACAGCCACAGATATTGTATTTTCTGATTCTTAATATTTAATATTATTTTTTTTTTTATATTAATCAATCAATTGAAGTAGAAGGTACTACCTGGCTTTGACCGAGGCAAATGCCTTTCCTTAGAGATAAACTATAATTTTCTGCTCGGAGAGCAAAGCAGCAGGGTAAAATATACTAGCTAATGAGGTCAAGCTGGATTACAACTAATATAAGTATTATTTTGTACATGTTTTGTACATATTTTGTATATGTTTTATATTGAACATCGGTTGTTGCATCCAATACATGTAATTTTTCAAACAACATCTGCCATTTTTATGCAATCGTAACTATTATTGATATCATTACTATTAATATTATTATTATTATTATTATCACGTATATTATATAGCTAAAAACTATATATTATTGTTATAAATATCGCTGTCAAATATGGCCTTCAGCCAATCTATATGATAAGATTCGTAGAAATATATTTATAAACTGTAATTGTTCTTAATATGTTCAACAGCTGCCGTGATATTCTAATAGGAGGATTATATTGTACAATAATCAAAGTTAAATCTTTTGCATAAATTATTAACATCCACTCCCTAAGATGGATTCTATATATATTAAAGTTCTGTATATAATACTTGTTATCGGCATATTTATAGCATTTAAGCAAACTACATATCCAAATCTTAGTAATAGTATACCAAAATATTGTATCTGGCTCTTATAGTTTTAGAGGTGTAGCTGGACCTCCTTCTTTCTGTTACATACGCTACGATAATTGTTATCTTTAATGTTTGTATCAGAAAAGGTATAATAAATCTAGCTCTATTCGAAAAATAATCCAAATTGAACTTTAGAAGACACCAAATTAAATTGATGAGGCATCTGCAAAAATGGGATAAATACTACCATCCTATCCATACGGTTTCCTAGCCCATAAGTTAAAAAGTTGACAACCCAAACAGCGTTAGAGAAATTTTATTTACAGTTTAGTCTTAATAATCATTTATCCTTTTGCTATAATCGATTCTGTTCAGACAGGGCCAAGCGATAGTTGTATTCCTGGAAGAGTTCAGGAGCCACGCGATAGGGCTGATCGACTAAAGACAATCGTATGGGTGTTCGGCAAGAGGGTGAGCTGTAGCTTGGCGCTGGTGGCGCTGCAGGTGGAGCCGCATAGACCGGTGCTGGCGGTGGTACCGGTGGTGCTGCATAGACTGGAGCTGGTGGTGGTGGTGCTGAATAAGCTGATGCCGGCTGTGCTGGTCCCGTGGGGTAGCTATAGAAAGGCACTCCCAAAAGAGGCAAATAACCCGCACAAGCAGGCGCATTGCAAGGTGCGGCTGGAGCTGGAGGAGCAACTGGAGGTGCAGCATAAACAGGCAATTCAAGTGGTGGAGATGGTGTGGGTGGCTCATAGGCCGGCTGCGGTGGGGATGGTGCCTCTGTTTGTGTTTCATAGCTTTGTTCCTGCAGCTTTAGCTTGGGTTCCAGTTCATCCTTGACAGCGGACGTTGTTGATAGATAAATGATGGGCTGATAGACGATTTGTGGTGGTTGTGCACCACCATAGCTCTTGGCAGGCTGCGCATACTCATCCACTTTACTGTAGCTTTCGGGTGCAGGGGCAGGAGCAGCGGGTTCATAGGCAGGGGGCGGTGCGGGAGTGTCATAGTTAGCGGCAGGTGGTGCAGGCGCTGGTGCCTCGTAGTCTGGTGTCGCTGGTGGTGCTGCATAGCTGTCTGAGGCTGGTTGTGGTGCTGCTGGTGCCACATAGCCGGCATCACCATCTCCTGGTCCATCGTAGGCGGTATTGGGCGTCTCGTAGCCGCCGCTAGGTGGCGCTGCGGGTGCCTGGTTGTAATCCACTGGAGCCGCGGGCGCCGTAGGCTGTGATTGAGCTGGTGCATAGCCATCGCCGCCATAGCCAGGACTAGCTGGTGCCGCATAGCTGTTGACTGGCTGGCCACCACCACACTGACCACACTGACCCGCACATGTATTGCCCCACAAATCGGGCAGCTTCTTGAACAGTTTCATTTGCTTGAAAGGATCCAAGGAATCCAAGGATTGCAATTGCAAACCGTTGCAGTTGTTGTTGCTGATGCTTGGAATAGCTGGCGGCAAGTTATTGTTGTACAGCAAATTGTTGTTGTTGTTGTTGTTGGTTAGCAAATTGTTGTTGTTGTTGTTACAGCAATTGTTCTGACGAAACAAATCGTCCCACCACTTCATGAGCGAGCGATTCGTGCGCCTGAGCTCTTCATTGGGACCCACGCTGGAGCCCACATCGGCCATTAGATAGTACAAAGGCTGTCCAGGTCCCGCAATGCTATTCGCCAAGGTCGTGCTGTCCGGCTGCCCCGCCTTAGAGGCTCCAGTCAACCAAAGGCAGCAGCAGCAGATCAGCGCCGTCGCCGTCAAGCAGCTCCAGGAGTTGTGCATTTTGCGTTGACGTTTGTAACTTTAACCTCGCGTCGCGAATTCCCAATTGCGACTATTCGATGAGCTCCGATTGCATGGAACGATCACCGTTCGAAGTGGAAGGGAAAAGTGCAAGGCTTGCACTTTGATACGATACCCTGCCAAATGGAGCACTGTCAACATTGTCACAGTATTGGGGAGGCAAACAAGTAGTCCAACTTGGACCTAAAAATGCTTTGGTAATGAACAAAAGTAGGACAAATTTAACCATAATATGCGCTACAGAAAAAAGCATTTTAGATCTTATTGCTTTTGACAAATTTCTTAAGTGAACTTTATGGTTAATAAATGAATTTATTTTATCAATATTATTTGATGTACGTCCCGGAACTATTTAAAAGTCTTGAGAGTGTATATAATCCCTTTTAATTTAACTGACATTAATAAATAAATAATTTAATTAATAAAAGAATAAATAATATATATATATATATATATGTATAGAAATTTAACGAAATAGTTATATAATTAGGAGTATTTATATTAAATTCTGAAAAAAATAATTACTGATATTATAAATATATCCCAAAAGTTTAACTAATTGTTGATTATGATTATTGTTAGACAAGAAATTTCTGATAAAAGATAAAGTACATTTTTTGATCATCATAGGGTATAACACTTTCAGCACCACTTCTGCAACTCTTTAATTAGATTGATGCAAGACATGAGGAAACTTTGGCTTTGTTTTGGATTTCGCAAGCGAATGTTCTAACCCGGTTAATAGGAACCCAATCGCAACAGCTGTGCCAATTTTGGGCAGCGCTTACTCAACCTCAGAGCTTGGACAAATACACAGGTACATTGACTCTGAGCCAAAATTGCTTTTGTGTTATTTATATGTATGTATTCAGTATTGTTTCTGTTTATTTAAATTGTGTTACGTGCTCAACATGGCTAATCAGCAAGTTGCAGCCAAGAGCTCAGCTAAACTGGGCTCAGTACGTTTGGAGTATTTTGTAGCTACTCGTGAGTAAGTGGGTTCCTGTTCGATCCGTGAAGCGTAGCTGCTATAAAGACGTGCGCCAGTGGAAAACAAAATGCGCAAAACCAAACGGAAGTCCATCAAAGAAAATATATGTATATAAAGAAAAAACTGCATAATAAACATATACATGGGCATCTATATAAAACACTTCCTTAAGTGGCCATTGGCTTATTCATCAGTAATTGACTAGGCGTTTAATATATGATCGCTTAAGTTGCTAGACTCCGATTGAGCACAAAGAGTTGAGCCCGGCTTCAAATGAAATTATATGTGCAGACTACACGAATTAAATGCACTACTAATTGCTGAAATCACTGAATTAGATAATATAAACCAACTTAATGCACCAAATTTGAAATGCAGTTTCTCATATACCATGCGAGCTAAAGTTTCTCAAATACCAAACGAGTTTAAGCAAATGTGTTTGAGATTTTCTTATTAAAATCCATATTTCAGACCGATTGTTCCTATGAACGCTATAAGATATAGTCGTCCGATTTTGACCAAATTCAACTTATCCATTAAAAATATAATAGAATTTGCAATAACTGAGTTTAGTTTAGATAGTTTGAGAAACAAAAAAGTTGTTCATACAACGACTAATTTTTCAACAGATTGTTCCTATGGCAGCTATAAGATATAGTAGTCCAATTTTAATGAAATTTTTTAAGCATGCTGAAATAATGCTAATACTCATAATTGGTAAGTTTCGCCGAGTTATCTCAAAAAACAAACCATTCGCGCTTTACATAGTCTCACATTTATATGCCATCTTTTTAAAAAAAAGAAGCAAAGAAATTGCATCTATATATGAATGCAGATAAAGAATTATGAATGTAAGAACTGGGTTCAGGGTATCTCCTTGTCTGGCACTCTCGACTTGAGCACTCTTACCTGTTTACACTTATTAAGACACCCACAACCAACTAAACGTAAAATTTCAAGATTCTACATTTTGAAAAATCGAAATTGGTAAGGGTCCCCCATATGCTTTTTTTCGCCAAAAAAAAAATCTGGATTTTAATTTTTTCAAATATTTATAAACTTCAGATGTAGAATTAAATTTGGTGCCAAATAGTGATCAAAATGGCCACGGGATTGACAATCGGTTCAGATTTGACAAAGTTGTGGCAGTTTGAAGTCTGGGAAGGTCATTTATAAGGAACTTTTCGTTGTTTGGGCACTCTACAAGTCAATCCCAATAAAATGGGAAAAGCACTATCAACAGTCGAGTCGATCTAGCCATGCCCGTCTGTCTGTCCCTCTGTCCGTCTGACCGTCTGAGAGAGAATAAAAGAGCTAGAGACTTCATATTTAAAATATAAGTTCTCGTATTGCCGGGTCAGATCTAGTTTATGTTTTATTTTGGATATCTGGTCCCGGTTTCGATTCCAGATCAGTGTTTTTTGGGCATAGTCAATATATTTACCCGTTCAAAAGTTATTGATAAATTTGGATTCCAGATATAAGAGATAGATGTATATTCTCCAATAACATACAAAACTAAAAAATATTTCACTTTTCAGATACCTATTTTTAGAGGTATGACCATCGGATTTTACATAGTCTCACATTTACGTGCCATCTTTATTTTTGCTATCGCATACATTTATCGATATCAATTCTGAACTTTCCATTAAACTTGTTATGTAGGCGCAGGATAATATCTGTGTAGGAGATAAGATTATGATTATGGTCAAGGTTTATCAACCTTTCGAAAAGGAGATTCAAGGAACTTGATGTTGTAAATAACTAATTAGCTTTATTGATTTGTTTGCATAGAATATAAGCTTAAGATAGTTAAGAGAACTACAATCGCTGAAGATATTTGCGTTTTTGGGTGCCAGTGTTGTTATAACGGGAATTGTGACGCTTGCGCTTTTCGGATTTGAGTTTATCCTCTCCTTTCTTTATTAGCTGTTCGGCAGTCAGATCCTTTGATTCCAGAGATTTGGAGACTTCCGAATCAACAGTTGCAGCATCATCGTCAGTTGTGACAGCGGAATGTGGAGACTCAGTGGCTTCCTGCGATCCATTCTCATCCTCATCCTCATCGTCGTCGTCGTCGTCATCTTTTTGGTCTCCATCTGCATCATGGGCAGTCCCAACGGTTACATCAGTTGGCTCCGTACTCACCTTCCTAGGTGGCGCCAATGTGCTGCTGGCGAAGTTCAGTGTAAAGGCTTTGAGCGCCGGCTGTGGAAATTGTGTAGCTGCTGGTGAGGTTGTTGCTGCTGTTGTGGCCTCCTCGGGTGCTCCAAACAGGCGTAGCCTGGGCTGTTGAGTTGTTGGCGCAGCTGAGCCCAGCATTCTGTTGAAAGGATTGAAGGGATTCAGATTGCCAAAGGGCCCGAACGGATTGAGCACCGGCGCCATGCCAAAGGGTGCACCCACTTGTGGACCCATGCCAAACGAGGAGCCAACCTGCGGCGATGACATGCCAAAGTGTGAAGCCATGCCAAAAGGTGAACCCATTTGTGCCGACATGCCAAATGGTGCTCCAAAGGCACTGCCCACCATAGGATCTCGTTGCTGAGCAGCTGCACCCGATCCAGGCACAGCCAGGTAATGTGTGGGCTGCTGTTGGCCGTAGCAGGGCATCGCTATGATGACCGGCTGGAAGCTGGGACAATGAGAGGGCACATTGTAGCCGGAACCGGTGTCCAAAGTAGCGCATGCGCGATTGCACGAATTGCAGGCATTCCCATCCGCAGGTGAGGATTGAACTGAGCCTGGCCTTGGATTGGACGTGTAGAGTGGCTGCACTGGAGCTGCTGGCTGTGGCGGTGGTGTTGGTGTTGGTGGTGCTGCTGCATAGACTGGTGAATAAGCAGGAGATGCTTGGCCCACCAGTGGCTCCATTGGCGCTGACTGCTGCATGGGCGCCGCCTGGGCCACCTGTGGCTCGTTGTGCTCCAGACTGGCGTAGAAGGTGCGCATAACGGGATCATCGTGATAAGCTAGCAACTGTGGTGCAAGCGTTGGCTGCTGCAGCTGCGTCTGTGCCAATGGCATCCACATCATGGGCGGTGCAGCGCCCACCATGGGCTCCATGGGTCGCCGGAGCTCCTCGTGTCGAAAACCCACATCGGGCACGCTCAGCACATCGTCAGTCAGAGCGGTGCGATGACGACTTCCAACTATCGAATCATAGGGATTGCCATTGCCTGCTGGTCCGCTCGCAGTCTGCGCTTTGGCCGCAGCTGTCGGCGATTTCTGAGGCGCTGCATCAGCATATGAATTGGGCGTGGCCGCTGCGCCTGGGCCAGCTGCATTTCCTCGAGCAGCTGCTGGTGTGCCGCCTGCAGATTGGTAAGGAACTGCTGGCAGGCCATATGATTGCGCAGCAGGCGCAGGTGAAAAGGCAGCAGGGGCCGCAGAGGATCCATAGTGGGCTGCGTGGGATTCGCTTGCTGGCGGCTGATTCTGATATGGCGTCGCTGGCGTTGCTTTGGGTACTTCCTCGTAGCTGGGCAGGATCGGAAAAAACCCAGCGCCAAAGCTGGGAAACGATGGAAATGGCACCTGCGCATACTGTCCACTCATAGGAGTGGCTTGTCCAGCTGGCTGTGCATAGTTCTGCATAGGTTGCTGCTGATCCTGAGCCTGAGCACCGCCACGTGAGAAATCCGTACCCTTGCACATGAAATAGGGCTCCTCCTGCGGCCCGCTGGGCTTGATCTCCACACAGATTGTCGTCAGCGTTCGCTTGTTGCGATGCAGTGCCTCCGTGTGCTGATCCTCCTGGGCCAAGCTGACTGCCAGCATGCCCAACAGCAGCAGCAGCCTTAAGTGCTGTCTATAATTAACCATTGCTTCCGTTTACTAACTTCCGTTGCTGCCGGCTGCGGTGCTTTTATACTCTGCAAGTGTGGCAATCATCAAAGTAACAGCAGAAGAACTCTAAACTCCCACGACTTACCCAGAGAATTCTTTATAATCTTGCGCAATCCGTGCTGCTGCAGTTTCGTGGTTCACTTGCTCCGCTTCTGGGTGCTGCACTGGTAATTGGAGTTTCTTTCACTTGAAATTCGTAGCACTGAATAAAACCCTCTGCAACGATCCATAATGCCCGAACCTGTGCCAGAGGGTTCAATATGAATTGACTACTCTTCACGGATAGAGGTATATCTGTTTTTCGCTAAGATTTGAAGTTTACTTTGAAATATACTTTGATGATCCATATACATATATTTAAATCATATATGCATTTATCTCTAAAGTTAGTCTTAGTTTTGGTGAACTTAACTAACTTTAATAAATAATTGCTACTATTTGTAATCGATAATATTTTATTGATAATTACAATGTACATGTTTTCTAATGTTAAATATATATTTGTCATGGTTTAAAATTTGAACTTTTAATATTATATAAAAAATATTTGTAATTTGATTCATTTTTATTAATTATTAATAATCAGTGATTAATCAGTGAACAAATTATATTTCTTGTTTATATTTTAAGTTAGGATTAAAATAAAATACGTAAGTTAAAAAAAGGATATGATATCACTGATTTTTTGAAACATTACGCAAAAGATAAGCCTAGAACAATAAATCAATAATATATTATTATTATAATATTCAAATCATATCTTAAACAAATAATAAAATGCATAGTAATTTTGTATTATCATCAAGTTCCCATTCAGTTTCATATTAAGAAAACATTTAATGTAATGTATATAATAAATATCTATGCGAATTGCAGTGCATCCAGAGTTTCTTCTGATTTAGGATTCACTGGACTGTTTCGTGTTTTCATTCTTTCATTAAGCACTGAACGTTTAATTGTTTTTCAGCTGATCGTAGCAACTTTTTAGCGCATTTCAATTTCGCGTGTTGCAGTTCAACAAACTCTCAAATTACTGTACAGTTACCGTCCAGTCAACACATGATATAAGCACTTATTTATATATAGCTATATATGTATCTATATATATTCTATGTGCTTTGTATGTACTTATCTGTTGAGCATTAGTCAAAGTTGCTTGATAAGTTGGTCAGTTGGTCAAAGAGTGTTAGGTTTCGGGGCAGCGTATTACAGTTCGGCATAAACTGACCCGATACAGCAGTCAGGGAGCTTGAAAGTGAGTAACGGAGTAAGTAAGTCCAAGTTGAACCCCCCCTGAGTATTAGAGTAAGTAAGTCGAAGTCGAACCCCCCCTGAGCCATATAAATCGCGCGTGTGTTGGGAATTTCAAATTGCTCAGCGCCCCCTTTTTAGGGCTGTCTCTCTGTCTCTTACCCTCTCGCACTCTGGCACTCTCCCCCTCTGTGCCACTGCAACCACAAAACGTCGCTTTCATTAAACAAAAGTGCTAAAAACTCTTCAGCTGCAGAAGCAGGAAGACTGCTGAGTGGTGAGATGAGGGGTAAAAGGAAACTTCAGTTTTCGCATAATGTATAGGTGTAATATGTATGGGCGCGTGCTCTTTTACATCGACATCAACATCAACGTCGTCATCGTCATCGTCATCGTTCGTTCCCTCCTTCCTCCACTGACGGACTGACAGCGCCACTTACTCACTTACTCGCTCGTTCACTAATTTGGTGGCTGGTGAGACGGTGGCGGCATAGACAAAGTGGCTGGCTCTATAACCAAGCCAACTCCCCTGACTGACTGACTGACTGACTGACTGACTGGCTACTGACTAGGAACCGCACCCACATCGAGGGTAGCCTGAGTTAGTCGCTGCACGGCAGCACAACATGTGTCGGCACACACACTCTCACACACATATCATAATCATCATAACATTATTTTCAATAAGCAGTTTATGCCACCACCTTCCGCCACGCCCCACCTCACCCCGCTCCTTCTCAGAACTCACCGTTTTGGGCGCGGTCGTTCTAGCGTGCAATGTCAGCGTCATCTAGTTCTTCGTTCTCTTTAATTTGCCGTTTCTACCTTATCGCCTGGGTTTTTTTCCTTTTTTTTTGTTTTTGGGTCATTTTATAGATACGTGCTAACTAGCTAGTAAACGGCAAATAAGTCTAGTTCCCTGCTGGTTTCAAGTGGCTTAAATAAAAATGCGAATTTTTCCGCATTGGAATCTAACAAATTTGCACCACAACTACGTAATAAGTATTTCCAATTTTATCTTTGCTTAAGTTCTTTCTATTTAATAAAGTTCTTATCGAACACCACACACTTTCTTCCTCTGCTCTTAGTAACATGCACATAAACATTTTTTTGGAGCCCCTTTTAAAACAGAGATCCTAATGTTATGTTAGTATTAAACTTGTCGCTAAGTTTATTCTTCTGTCTAGAAAATCTCAGGGATGTAACTGGTTTGAAGTTAAAATTCACATTTTTGTAGCCATTGCATAATTTAGAAACTTATAAAATATTAGCAATTTCATCAGCTAAACTATTAATATAAGTAATCAAAGTAATTCAACTAAAATTCCTTCCTTAAATACAATTAATTATTCAAATTAAAAGCTAAATCATTTAAGTTCAATAAAAACATAAAGCAAAATAATTTCGTGTTACAAAATATAAAGATTGATTATTTATGAACAAAATTACATTACTGTAACAATCCATATTGTCATATGCATATGAAGACTATCCAGACTAAGGAATAGGGTATACTGCTTCGAAATTTCGTTCTTTCAAAAAGTTCTGAACATTAAGTTTTAATTTTGGCTGATAGCAGCAACATTTTAGCTCATTTCGATTTCGAGACTTGCAGTTTAGCAATCTCTCAAATTACCGTAATATTTGTCCAGTCAACAAATGATATGAGTTAAACCGTATATGGGCCTATAAATACAATATATATATTTTTAATTTTTTATTATTTATTTATTTATTTATTTAATGTCAACTAGAGGCAGTCACATATAAAATTAAATAAAATTAAGAGATAATTAAAAGTAAATACTTATTAAAATCGTTTGAAAAATTAAATACATATTAACAATTTAAAAAATTAAAATTGTATGTTACAATTTAAGTTTAACTTTAAGTATATGGGTTAAGCACAAATCAAACGCGTTAGATGAATCAATCAGTTGGTTGTAGGGTATTAATTTATAAAGCTGACTTACTTAGAAATACATTTCAAAATGTTTGCCAAGTAAAAAATTGAATTTCAAATAATTAATTAGTCGAAATCATTCAAATGTTTTTTGTATTTTGTGATGTTCACAGAACATTTTAAATCAGTTTGTGCCAAATTGCCTACTATAAATTTTGCATTTAAATAATAATAATAATATTTTCGTAATTTCGCATATCGCTATCAAAATTAACCAAGTATGAATAATAATGATGATACGTTAATGCCACGCCCACTGCCACCCATAACAGAGCAATCGGAGCCCTATCGTGTTCCAAGTTTCTTCAATTTATCCACAAATCAGAAAACGCCTTTTCTGGAACTCTATATGACCTCCGTTCTATCCGCATGCAACTCCGAAGTCCTCTGCTATCCCCTCGATGTGTGCAAGACGCGCATGCATATTCAGGGAGAGATTGCGAGCAAGACGGCCTCAAATGTTAAGTATCGCGGCATGATTGCCACCGCCATGGGCATCATCAAGGAGGAGGGCATACATAAGCTCTATGGCGGTGTCTCGGCCATGGTGCTGCGTCATGCCGTCTTCAGTGGCCTCAAGATGTACATGTATGATGCACTGCGCGAGAAGCTGATCATAACGGGTAAAGATGGCAAGCCACAGTTGACATTTGCGCGTGGCGCCGTCTGTGGCATCCTTGCAGGGGCAGGTGCCAACATAGTTGCGTCACCAACGGATTTGATCAAGGTGCAAATGCAAATGGAGGGCAGGCGACGTCTAATGGGTGAGCCGCCCAGAATACACAACGTGTTCCAGGCATTCACCTCTATCTACAACGCCGCTGGCGTTGCGGGCCTCTGGAAGGGCACAGTGCCAAATGCTTGGCGTGCTGCTCTCGTTACATTAGGTAGGTGGATACAAAGTATATTATAATATTATTTTTAAAGACCTATAAAGTAATTGGGGGGGGTTCAAATTTCTTTAATTAAAATATTTTTCCATTCCATCTATGTTTAGGCTTTGGTATCCTCTGTATAGGATGAATGTATATAAATGTAGTGTTATTGTTTTACATATATTTCATTATAATTGGATTTAGTTAATAATTCTTAAAAAACCCATCGCTTTACTTAATACTAATTTTACATAATTATTTGGTTTCTGTGGTTATATGTTGAGAATCTACATCTATTAATATTTATTTATATTTTTGATACAAGTTATTGTATGGAAAACTTTTTTGTTTTCCAAGATACCCGAAACAAACTCACCAGTTACGTGAGGTGGACTAAACACTTCCATTGTAAGAATACAATCATATACATATGTCGCTAAATCCGAAAATATTTTTAAATGATTTGATAACTATAATTTTAAGTATATTCTTACTGCCAAACTTAATCTATGGTAGCAAAAATCTAGTTTGCTTATCATCTAATTTCCAAACAATTTATTATCAATTTCCAGGCGACGTTAGTTTCTATGATCTGAGCAAGCGTTCACTGATGGATTTATTGAACATGCCCGATAATCGAATCATACAGTTTTTGGGGGCAATGATAGCTGGGTTCGCTGGCGCGGTGCTGAGCACTCCCGCAGATGTGGTTAAGTCTCGTATTATGAACCAGCCGTTAGATGAAAAGGGTCGTGGCTTGCATTACAAGGGTACTATGGATTGCTTCGCGAAGCTGGTGCAGAACGAGGGCTTCCTGGCCATGTACAAGGGCTTTATGCCCTATTGGCTCCGTGTCGGACCCTGGGCGATGATCTTCTGGATGACCTTTGAGCAGATCCGTCGCTTTCGTGGCGATGAGGGGTATTAAACTAACGTTTTTAGATATTTATAAAACCGTTCGGATTCTAGTGTTAAATAAAGTGTAATTGTTACTGTTATTATTCGTGTTATTATTTTTTAAACCCTGAACCCATTAAAAATAAGAAAAAGGGTATAATGGTTTTGTGCAAAAGTATGTAACAGGCATAAGGAAGACTATAAGAGCATATGTGGAATATAAGTTCTCGTTTAGCCAGGTCAAAACAAGTATCGATATCTCGATATTATTATTATATTATCGATAAATTTCGTTTCCAGACCATCGTTTTTTGGGCATAACTCGAAAGTTATTAGAGCTAGAGGCACAAAATTTGGTATGTATATTCTCGTATAGCATACATACATAAAGCAAGTAAAGAATATTTGACTACCCAACGTTTTTTAACCAGTCCTATCATGTGCAGCAATGCCATATTTAGTCCTGGTTTCATTTCTCTGCATTTCTCAATTTTCAAGAGTCTTAACTGAAGATTTCTTCAAAACGTGTTCCGGAGTTTCGTCACTTTTGAGAAAGACTCTGAACGTCGCATCCTCTAGACTCTAGAGTTTTGAGGTTTGTAGGTGATTGCGTAGTCTGCATGTACTCGTCAGGAAGCGTTCATCTATTGTCGTACCTAACTAAAAGTTGGTTGCTATGTGTGGCAACTTTAGAAACTTCCCAGTACTTCTCACTCCCCATTCGTTTCTAGACGAAAACTCTGGTTTACAAAGCCCGGTTCGATTCCACAAAAAGGCTCCAATACTCACAGAGAGGTGAGCTCCCTTCCCGGCTGAAGCATTAGCTATCTTACTTAGTAGATTGTCACATTATTGCTCCCTCCGAGCTCCACATAACCCTGCTCCAGCACCTTCCTGTGTTAGCGAGACATCGAAGCCATATTGCATCCGTCTGTAATGACCTACCCCCTAGAGTTTTTTCGCAGCCTGCTTAATGTGTACCGTAACTGACAATGGGTCGGACCATTGCTACAATCATCACCACCACTATTTTTGGAGATAGCCCCCAGTTTCTGCCGGTACGTGCTCTACAGCTCATCAGAGAATGCTCAACCACAATAGTTTTGCCTGGATTTATATTCCACCAGTCAAACGCATTCCTTGCGTAATTTTGACACATAGGATGTGCTTAAAATTGTCCTTGCCGGCTATGTCCGATTATGTCATGGGACTTTAGCCCATTGTCCGCAGGTTTTGTTAGCAGCTAATCAACAATTAGGCTCCATTGTTATTGTTATCACAATATACAAATTTCATACATATTTTGTTCACCAAAATTCTAGTTTTATAATGGATAAAGATGAAAACAACTATTGGCACCTAAAGCCACTGTACGACAGGCCGGCAATTGCTCTTATGAAAAACACTCTGGAAACGATTTCGGCCAGAAATTTACTTCAGCTGTACCTCAACACCTTCATAGGCGCCAACTTTGCGGAGGCTTGCGTCTATCCCTTGGACGTGAGCAAGACGCGGATGCAGGTGCATGGGGAGGAGGCGCGGAAGACGGGCAGCAAGTCGCGCAATATGTTCAGCACCTTGCGGGGCATTGCGAGGGAGGAGGGAGCAAAAACTCTGTATGCCGGCTTCTCAGCGATGGTCTTTCGCAATTTCATATTCAATTCGCTGCGTGTGATGCTATACGACATCTTCCGGCGTCGTTACATCTACACGGATGCCGAAAATCGGGAGACCATTGCAATACATCATGCGTTCCTGTGTGGCAGCGCTGCCGGCTGCATTGCTCAGGCTTTGGCCAATCCCTTTGACATTGTCAAGGTGCGCATGCAAATGGAGGGCCGGCGTCGGATAATGGGCCTGGAGCCGCGCACCAAACACTGCATGGCGGAAATGCAATCGATTTACAAGAGGTCCGGCGTGGTGGGTATGTGGCGGGGCGTGGGACCCAGCTGTATGCGCGCCTGCCTCATGACCGCTGGCGATGTGGGCGCCTATGATCTGTGCAAGCGGAACTTGAAGAAGCATTTGCATATGGATGAGGGTTTGACACTACGGCTAGCCTCCTCCATGGTCGCTGGCCTCGTGGCCAGTGTGCTCAGCAATCCCGCTGATGTGATCAAGTCGCGAGTTATGAACCAGCCGACGGATGAGAGCGGTAAAGGTTTATACTACAAGGGCTCCATCGATTGTATTGTCAAACTAATAAGGGAGGAGGGTTTCCTCAATCTGTACAAGGGCCTAATACCCTGCTGGCTGCGATTGGGTCCTTGGTCCGTCCTGTTTTGGCTGTCAGTGGAACAATTGCGTGTGTGGGAGGGACAAACCGGTTTCTAAAAGTCGAATAAAATGTTGTGCCTAGTGCATCGGATCTTGATTGAAATGTTCCTAACAAGACCGTCAAGTACGTAGTATATACTACTACTACTATGGGCATGAAAATGAGTGGAAAATGGATATTTTTAACTTTATTGTGGTTCAACCCAAGAACTTGAAATGAATATCAAAAGATATATGTGGAAAAATGAGTTTGATCATGTTCCTGAAAATCAAACCCTCGAGAGACTTTTAATGCTCTGCACAAAAATAAAAGTCCATCCGCAATTTTCTCAGACAAGCTGAAATTCGGATAATGTCTGCTAGTAGTCCTATAGAAATCGTAATTTTTAGCTTGTCAAATATTCAAATTAATTTTATTGTTTTCCTTTCGTAATTTTGTGGTGAAAATTATCTGTTATGGTTAATAAAGATGCATTTAAAGATTACCCAAAAAGTAAAACATGCCCACAGGCCGTCAAGCAGACGCATCCCCATGCCCTCGTCCAGATCTACATCAACACGTTTCTAGGCGCTTCGTTTGCGGAACTCTTCACATATCCGCTGGACGTGACCAAGACCCGGTTGCATTTGCAGGGCGAGGCAGCTGAGAAGGCCGGCAAAGGTTTGCCCAAACGTGGCATGTTGAGCACGTTATTTGGAATGGCGCGTGAGGAGGGATTCCGTGGTATTTACGGTGGCTTGTCCGCCATGATTATCCGAAACTTGGTGTTCAATGGGCCACGTGTGGTATGCTATGATTATCTGCGCCAGCAGCTCGTCTACGTCGACGAGCACGGCAAAGAGGTGTTGACTGTGTTACGTGGATTTCTGGGCGGCAGCATTGCCGGCTGCTTGGCTCAGGCGATTGCCAATCCGCTGGACATTGTCAAGATACGCATGCAAATGGAGGGCAGACAGCGTGCGCTCGGCTATCCGGTGCGGGTAAGCAATGTGAAGCAGGCGCTGCAGGCCATCTACTCACAGGGTGGTGCCAGAAGCCTGTGGAGGGGCATGGGTCCGAGCTGTCTGCGTGCCACACTCATGACAGCGGGTAAGCGTTGAGCTATGCTGAAGTATG
Organism: Drosophila maculinotata; assembly: GCA_035045305.1. Taxonomy (NCBI): domain Eukaryota; kingdom Metazoa; phylum Arthropoda; class Insecta; order Diptera; family Drosophilidae; genus Drosophila; species Drosophila maculinotata. Next base: position 3,468,980 of record JAWNPD010000377.1, on the reverse strand, counting down.
AATTAATCTAGCGACTCACAGGCGACACGGCCTGCTATGATCTCAGCAAGCGACAGCTTATCGCCTGGCTGCACATGGACGACGGCCGGCTTGTGCAGTTCCTGTCATCGGTCTCCGCCGGCTTGGCGGCCAGCATATTGAGTACGCCCGCCGATGTGGTCAAGTCGCGCATCATGAATCAGCCAATCAATGATAAGGGCCAGGGCATACACTACAGGAACGCCTTTGACTGTTACTACAAGCTCATCAAAGAGGAAGGCTTGCCCGCCATGTACAAGGGATTCGTTCCTTGCTGGCTACGTATTGGTCCCTGGTCGGTTCTATTTTGGGTCGCATTCGAGCAGTTGCGCCGCCTGCAGGGTCAGAGTGGATTCTGAGTTGTTTATAAATGTATTTTACCAATTATTTTATGTATGAATCAGCTGCATTAAAGCTGCAGGACAGTGTTATCGACATCGATATTTACATATCGATTGACAATCATTTCTCGATTATATGCAAGTTCTTAAAGCTGCCCAGCACTGGTCTTAAATTTTTCTATTTTATATTTAAGTTCTATCTTTGGTCGGAGAATAATTAATTTTTATAATTTTACATTAAATTGTTGTTAGCTTAAGCCTTAATTTAAAATTTTAACGTTACACAATTGTTACATATCGAATCAAACCCAATCAAATATATAGTATAAGTGTGCTGTATACAAATGTTACATAGAAATATGTCATTTATCAAGCACTAATTGGATGCACTTACCTTTGACCACAAATCTATTCAAATTGCCAAACGAACTTTGATGCTTACTAATCGATTAACAATCGCTTTCCAGCACTGGTGTAAATCGAATTTTAAAATCAAATTCAAAGCAAATACTACAAGGCCAGACAGCATCATCACTATATATGTATGTATGTGTTTTGAGGCATTCAAATCGTAAAAAATTACATGTGCCTACAGCTAATTTGCATATTTTATTAAATGAATTAATGTGTGTTGATGTCTGGCTGCTCTTGCCCCGCAACCAAACAGTTTTATGATGCCGTTAGAGCTAAAAACACGAGCCACAAATTGTTATGGAAGAAAAAGTGTGTGGTGGGGCGGTGCAGAAACCAGACCCAGTCATCTTTGTCAATAGCAACAATAATAATAATAATATGGTGTGATTAATTGTGCAACCGATAAAAGCCGCGTTGCGTACGATGCTGATTTTCACCAAAAAGAAACTCATATATAAAAGCGAAAGTGCCAAGCAAGTGCAGCACATACATACATATGTACATATGTATGTTGAACTCAGCATCCAAAAAATGAGCAGAGATTTTTTCGGCTGGCGTGAAAGAATTTGTAATTTGGGTCAATGTTGCGGCCCCACAGCCGAAAAGAAATATGCCAAAAATGACAATTACTGAAAGAACAGCAGCTGCGAGAAGACAGCAAAAAATAAATGTATATGTATGCATATTTGTTGTATATTATTAACAAAATAATTGCGCATTTGCGTCAGCCATTGGAAATGATTGCGCATAGATAAAAATAAGCTGGCAATTTTCCTCGAATGCCAGCTCCGTAAAGAGCATTGCCTCTTCAATTAATTAAGAGCACAAAGCATTGCTCCAAAATAAAAAAGTTTGATTGCAATTTCCAGCCAGAACAAATGAAATAGCCCCACCGTTGATAACAGGGTACATTGATCTATCGATTTGCAATCGCCAGCTTTTAACAGAACAACAACACCTTTTGTGTTTTGATTATCAAGTAAAAACGCTTTCAGTGTTATTTTTATGAGCAGGATTTTTGCCACGCTCCGTTTTTTATTTCAATAGTATTAAAGTATCGTATTATATATGTTTTTCATTTTCTTTTTTTTTTTTTAATTTTATATTATATTTAATATTTATGCATTCATTTTGTTTTATGAATTTTGTTTGCTTTTCGGCGCTTTTACGTACAAATTATAAGGGAAAAATGTCGGAAAAAAGACTTTTGTTTAACTAACATAAAAAGCCATTTATTTTACGTATGATTTGTAGTAAGTAGTTTAAATTTTTGTATATTTCATTTTTAAATTTTTATTTTTTTTTATTATTTGCATGCATGCATTTGACGTTTTGTCGTGTATGTAAATGTATGTGTTAATGGCAATTATTATTGCCAAATTGATTTTGTTGTTGTTGGTGGTGATTCAGCAATGAATGTTCCTGCAACGCGCTCCACACACACACACAAGCCAGGCTGGCTGGCTGGCAGGCAGGAGTCGGACAGTGTTGCACAGCGTTCGAATTGATAGTTGCCGTATATCGATAAATATGTATGTATGTATGTACGTTTTAGCGTTGTTTTTGTATGAATATAGCAAAAATTACAAACATGAAAAGCGCATACAGAGAGCAAATGGCGCAAAAGTCCAATTATATGTATGTATGTATGTACGTTTATATGTATGTATGTATGTATGTATCTATATATGTATGGCTAGATGAGACGGTTGGAAAACGGAATACGTATGTGTGCGTGTGTTGATGTTGGTCTTGGTGTGTCTGGAATCGGTTTACCTAACCCAATGATGAGCATATTTCGAATATGGCTAAAAGACTGTATTATTTGTTACTTTTAATATTACACATTTTCTCAAAGTTCTCTTTTATAAAAAATGCCACCACTGTGGCTGCTTTTCTATGTATGTTGTTTGTGTATGTATCTTCCCTGCCACATAAAAATAGAGCTTCATGGTTTCTCCAAATAGTTTACATATATAAATATATATATGTATATATATATATTCATTTATATTGGTTGGTATTTTCTGTATATTTTCGCTGCTTGACTGACTGACTGACTTATCTCTTTCTCTCTCTTCCTCTTTTCTTTTCTCAACACGCTCTCTCACTCACTTTCAATAGTCTGTGTGTTTATTAAGATCGGTGTATTGTATATGTATATGTACTACACTGCTGTACAAAAATGTGTTCAAAAATTTTGCCTGCGTTGCTTTGCGTTGTTGTTTTTCTTGTTGCTTACAAAATACTTTCCAATACAATTTCTTTAATTTTGAGTTTAAGATTTTGTTTTTTGTTTTTTTTTTTTTTTATTTTTATCGTATGAACCAAAAATTTTTAAATATAATAATGCAGAAATTTATAATTTTGTTGTAGGTGTTTTGGGTAATTACTTTGTTGTAGTTTTTTTTTAAGATTTTTTGACATCGTTTTCTGTACTAGAGTTTCTGATTTGTTTGACCACAAAATTACCTCAAAATGTTTCTTGGCATTTTTTTTTTATCAATTTAAATATTAATAATTACTTTTTTTTGTTTTAGTTATTTAGTTCATTTAAGCATTCTTATCAAATTTGTTGCTGTGTTGTTGTTGTTGTTGATGGTGTTGTGTTGTTGTTGATTTATATTTTATTTTCTAGTACCCGCAAGTAATCAGATAATCTCCAAGTTTCTCCACCACGGAAGCAGCCTGCTGGGGCTGTACAGGATCCTCGTAGATGGAAACAATGACGGCTGTAAGAAAATAAATTTATTTTTTATATTTAGTATTTTTAACATTTAATAAAATTGATTATATATTTAAGATTATGTTATCGATAGACCACTGTTGCATTCACAATGGCTCGATAGTTACTGTCTACACTCTACACTCTAAATTCTACACTGAGCATTGAGTTTAATCATCAGTAGAAATCTCTTAAGCTATTTCAACATGGCTACATAATTACACACACACACAAACAGAAACGTCTTTCTTTGGCCGCTTATCCGGTTGACAATATAAGAAGACAGAAACACAAATGTGTAGAGAAAGCAATCGACAGCAAGCAATAGAGAAACAAGAACTAACTGTATTTTACACAACATCATCAGCCAAGAAAATTATGAATAAAGCGCTCAATAAAACGGCGAGAGAGAGAGAAAGAGAGACTGTGGACCAGGTGAAAACCGGACAGACCGGCCACAGATATTTGTTGGCTATATCAGACACAATATATTGAATGGCAAGTCGTCTCCGGTCTAAAACATTGAAATATACTGAGAATTGTAAGCGAATCTCGCGCTTCGAATCGGAGTCAAGTGGCTGCCTCGTCAATGTTGGTTGGGGGGCTTACTACATTAATCAATTGTGCAGCAGCAAATTGTTGTTAACCCAATTGATTGACGCTCCAAGCAAATCAAATCAAAGCCAACAAAAATTCCAACAAATTTTGAACCGGGGTCAATAAACCAAAAGTTAAGTGTCATGTCTACAAGCGAGAGCGAGCGAGATAAAGATACGCACACTAGCACATACACACTTGTAGAGCGACCTGCAACAACAACAGGCTGGCTGGCTAACTGGCAGCAGTCAGCAACACCCACCCACCCAACAGCACCCACGCAGCAGAGAGAACTGGCAATATATCAGTCAATCGATAACTGATAGCGATAAAAAATAGGTTCAAGTGACATTTGGTTTGATAGCGAAATGTTAATATTATTACATTTCAGGGCATATTCAATTACACAAAATTAGAAAACTTGTACTTGAAACATTTCAAGCGTATCAAGAGCATATCAAGTTGTATTTTAGTTGAAACGCTGTTACACTCGAATTGTAATTGTGTAAATGTTAATTACACACACAGACACACACACGCATGGTCAATGTTAAGCTGCGATGGTCGCTTAGCCAGTGCCATTTGAGTAGCTCGTAATTTGCGGTAAATCAAGTGATTGGTAGCCCTTGTGCTGCGTTCGATCAGCTGTTTAAGTGCTAGGTCTCGGAAAGCTCAAATTTAATGCCAAATAAAGACAAAGCAAGTAGCCAAAAGAGACTAATACCAGGCGCCAGCATGCATACGTATGCACACACAAACACACACACACGCAAGTCGGCTAGGTCAGAGAGGGAGAGAGAGACCAGTTTACCAGTTTATGCCAATTTCTTGTCCATTTCCATTTATATGCTACTCGCTTGACGCTTTTGCGGCTTGTTCTGTGCAACATTTGCACTTGAAATGGATTATGGCAATAACCTTGAGCTTTGCGGCTGCTGCAGCGGGCAGGGGCAACGGGGGGACGACGCGCAACAGTTGCCGCAAAAACAAACAAAAAAAATAAAACTAGACAAATATGGAAGACGACGCGTCGGCAAACAAGCCACAAAAACAAATTTAGTTTCATGGCGCACACAAATATCGTTAGACACACAGAGACAGGCATACAAACAGACAGATGCTTCCAAGAGTTTTCATAGCAACAACATCTTAGGCGCTATGTGTAAAATAAAAAAAAATGAGTGAAAAACGAAACGTTGCCGAGTTTTATTTTTCGCCAACTACATATATATACATACATACATATGTATATGAGAGAGAAAATGTTTGTGCATTGCATTAGTGTGGTCGTGGTAGGGTTGCCAGTTGACCGGAAAAATGGAGCAGTCAACTGCAGGCACATTATGATTGCCTATCATTTACAGCTCGTTAAGTTTCTCACTTCTCATTGTTGCTGCTGCTGCTGCGGCTGCTGCTGCGGCTGCTGCTGCTATTACGTGGCGTTAAATGCTACAATTAGGCATTATTTGATAGGCACTGTTGCTCTCTGGTGTGCTCTAATGAGCAATCAGTCGCACTCCCCGCTTATCAAACATTAACAAAAGATGCAAAAACAACAAAAATAATTGTTCACTTTTAAATGCTATCAAAATGTTATAGCTGCGGGTTACTTGTAAAGTCGCAACACTTATCTCGGGATTAAATACTTTGCACCTACATATTGGTCTTACACGCATAAAAGAAAAAAACAATTAATAAACCACAAAAAAGCTGATAACGTTGCTTTGTTGCCGACTAACACAGAGCTTTTCTTCTCTCTCGTAACACATTCCTCAAAATGTTAGCCGCAAATATACCAAGCTACTGTTACTGTTACTGTTAAATCAAAACAAATTGGCAACTCCGTTTGCTTGCTTGCTTGCTTGTTACTCACCTTGTGTCGTCTTCATGCAGTGCACACCGCTTCTGCCAAGTTTTGCGCGCACAACGCGATCTGTGCCTGAGAGGTAAATGTACCGATGGCCGGCTAGTGTCACACCGTTGCTGGTGAGCAGGTCCTGCTGATCGAAGCCGCTTATCAATTTGGACAGCTCCTCCTTTGTAATCTGCAATACAAAAATACAAACAAAATTAATTATAAACTAATTGCTTTACATTCATATGTATTTGTATACATATATGCAATTACTTATGCATCACCCTGTAAATTGTGTGAGTCAGCACGCGTCTCATAAATTTTATGAATTTATGCGTCCTGCGTAGTCGTACGTGCATATACGAATTCATTTTTTTTTTTGAATAATATGCGTCCTCACAATGAAACGTGCCAGTTAGAGCTCAAAAAAAAAATAAGTTCATTTTGTAATCAGCAACAGCCCACTCAAACAGACAGAAACAGAAAGAAAGAGAGAGAGAGAGAGTAAACATAAAAACCCACCACTACCAGCATTCACCACCCATGAAATGAAGATGACGACGACAACTTCTGCCAACTCATTAACGAAATGTGAGACACGCTGCTGCTGCAGCAACAATAATAAGCAAGGAGCGGCTGACCATTTGTCGTTCTCGTTGTCTTTGTTGTTGTTTAGGGCAAAAACTAGTTTGCCAACACTTAAGCAGAACAGCGTTGCCATACCCCACGCAAAATGTCATTAACATTTGCAGGACACCACAGCTTGCAGTCTTTCTCTCTCTCTCTCTTGTCTCTCTGTTGTCAAGCGCCAGGAGACTTGGCATAGTAATTAATAGATTTAAATAACTATGATTAATAGTAAGCTATTGGTTTAATAGCCGCAGCACATGCGCCAAATATGCTAATGATACCAGCCAAATCAGAGAAAGAGAGAGAGAGAGAGTATATTGATAATAACATAAAAAAAAAGTTCCAGAAGTTTCCAAATTGAGCGTAAAAATGTGTGCATGTGTGTGTCTGTGCTTGAAGAGAGAGCGCAGTTCATAAAGCCGGTTTTGCGAACAAAGCTAAAGTTATGCCAAAAATGTTTAATAAATTAATCAAAAGCACTCAACTAATTAAAACAACAACGCATACAAATAATAGACAAGGCCAATGACCACAACGAATTTACAAGAATATCGAACTGATGCCCGAAGGAGGATGGGGGAGGGGGTTGTATTGGCCCAAAAAGGAATTTTTTAATTGCAGTTGGAAATGATGCCAAACACAGCTTTTTTCACGTTTTCCAAAATTGCAATTATTTAACTTATTTAAAGCCGGTTTTCATGGCACAGTCCCCATTTGTGAGTCTGTTTTTTGCGAAATATAAAACCAAAAGTGTAATACGCAAAAAGCCGACGTTATTGATAAGCGTCAAGAACAAGCACACACATACATACATATATAATATCTGGCAATGCCACACAGCCAGCTGATCCATGCAAAAAGTAAAACTCAATAACTAAATTTAGCGATACATTTTTCGATGAATCATGAAAATGTAACGAATCAGTTTGAGATAAAAAAAAAACAATTAAATATGTAGGTAACTCAGCCATACGAACGTAGCAAGTAAAGTGCAAGAGACAATAAGCTACAAAAAAAAAGAGTCAACACATAACACCGCAAAATGAAAGTGATATTCGAGTGTGCGAGTGTGTGTGTATGTGTGTGTGTGTGTGGAGAATTGCAAACACAACAAATGGACAACAGCGAAGGTTGTTGGCTGATGATGTTGGCAACTGAAATGAAAGAAACACTTTTACCCACTTGGTACTTAAGATACGAAATTTAAGTTTCTTAAACAATTGTTAAATGATTTGAAAAATTACACGTTGGTTCGTTCATGAAACTAGTTCTGTGTCAACAAGTGACATTTGTCAGCTCGATTTAAATACTTTTAATCGATAATAATGTAATCGATACTGTTATTGGCAAAACAGACTGCGCGATAAATTGCACTGAAAACAATGTTCGAGGGAGTGTCCCTGAGCCCCACCCCTGTGCGTTATGTGTCAAAAAGAATGAAAAAAACCAAGCATGAATGGGGCGCGCAACAGACAAACAGAACAGAACAGAACAGACGCACAAACAAAGGATAAATAAAGTATGGTTAGGCGCAGAGCGCGCACGGCGGAGTCAGCAGGAAGTTGCACACACACACACACACACACACACACTCATAAAGTAAATGCGAAAACGTGGCGCGCATATAAAAAAAATGTAGACGCTGCTGATGACGCGGCACTCTTTGGTTGCGTTTTTCGAGATACATTTCTTTCGTTTCACTTCCAATCGACTCAAAACTTTATTTTTTTGTTTTTGTGATAAAAATGTTTTTTGTTTTTTTTTTTTTTGCCGCCAGACGAAATAAAGATAATAAACGCACACACATGCACATGGAACTATTGAGTAAAGTGTGCGCGTATTTGTGTGTGGTGATAAGGGCAAACAAGGCCGGTTAGTGGTACTTTGATATGCGAGTAAAAAAGTCAACTTTTTGCCTCTCTCAATCTCATTCTCTCTCTCGCTTGTTCTTCATCTTCTGCTAACGAGTATGAAAAAGAGTGCTGTTTGGGATAAGCGCAGCAAGTCAGTGTTGAAAAGTGCACACATACATACATCTGTTGTGCCGGCTTTGAAAAATTACTCACGCGCACAAGCACAGACACACATGCACACAGCAAACAAACACCTTTCATCAAATGCACTCTAAATGACGAATCATGTTGGGCTCAACACTGAGCAGTTGAGTGACTAATCCACCTGAGCTAAAACTGTTTCTTATGAGATGAGTCACAAAACTAATCAAGAGTTGTTTTTTTTTTGTATTTTTGATAATGAATCTGAATCTGCCAGCTAATTTGTCCGTCTGTTACTAATTGCGCTATAAATAATTCAAAATTTGTCAGAAGCTAAAAGAAAACGACGACAGCATCACGACTGTTCTTATCAGTCAGCTTGACAGCAATTGCTCAAAAGTTTCATACGCAGAGGCAAACTTATATGTTTGAGCGCTTGTATATGTATGTGGGTGACAGCGAGTGGCTGAGCTGACAAGAGAGAGAGAGAAAGAGAGCCATCAAGAGAGAGTGCGCTCGCAGGGGGTGCACACCCAAATAGGGTGGGAGTTGCTTTATCAAACGAAATCAAACGAATAAAAGTATAAATGGCGGACATACAGCAAAAATTTAAGATGCCCAGCAGAGCACAAAAAAATGAAGAGCGGCACTGAATTAAACATTCTTTCAAATTGCTTTTATATTATTTTTTAGGCATATTCTTTGTGGCTGACAAAGTAACGGGAAAAGTTTTAATTGAATGTCAATTTAACCAAATATTTTTTGGTATATTGAATAATTCAACCAATACCATAATTCCATCTAAAAGCCATCAACTTGGCTATTTCGAGCCTAGCATGTTTTCTAAGTTTCAATTACAACTGCAAAGGCATTATTTGAAAAAACTCCACTTGAAGTAAAAAATGAGTCCTGCTGGGAATGCACTGTGGCTCTCTTCCTCTCCCTCTCTCGCTATCTGTATGTGTGGGTGTTTCTGTGTGTGAGTGAAAAGCAGTCAGAGGACGCTTTGTTGTTGTTGGTCACACCCTTGAACTTGAGTAGAAATTTGCTGGCCAAAAAGATTAGTGTTGGGATTCAGATTTGGGATTAACTGTAAGTACTCACCTCAAAGCCATTGGACTGTGCCCAAATGTTGCCATCGTGGCCGGCAATGCAGGCCTTGGTAACGCACTGCGAGGCCAAAAGTTGATTATCGACATAATCTTGCCAGCTCATGTTGTTGTTGTATTTGTTGTTGTTGCGGTGGTTTGAAAAAACTTTTGAATATGTGTATATATATATAGGAGTATATATATATATATATAAATATATCTATATGTTGTGTTACACTCGCGTTATTTTGCTTTTATTTTATATTTGTTGTTACACACTTTTTAACGCCACCAATAAATTTAGTGTGGATTTTCTATGTATGTAATTTGTTTAAGGAAACTTATTTATACTGCAATGAGAGGAAGGGTAGAAAAGAGAGAGATGTAGAGATTAACGATAATTTGATTATTTTTCGTTTATGTATTTTTTTTTTTTTTTGTTTGTCAATTCTCGATTTAACCGATGAATCTTGAAAAGCAGCGCATACTTCTTTATTTTTGTAATTCGCTGTTTCTTTTAAAAAGAAGTCACACTCACACAACACACAAACACAGCCAACGAAAGATAGCACACATACACACACAGAGAGATTGTGAGCAGAGAGGATAAACCGTTCGCAGCCCCAAACACGTCCGACTTGCACAGAATGACAAAAACGATTGAATGCAATATGATGTTTAGCAGTGACTCCAAGCATGGAAAATCGAGAGACAGAGAAGAAAAAAAGACACTCAGAGCGAGCGCGTGAGTGACTCACAGCTGTCGCCGACGCTAGCAGCACTCTCACCCACCGATTCGATTCACTCGCCGAGTGCAATGCTAAAAAAAAACTATGCGCTGGAGCATGTGTGCGAGCGAAATAGCATATATGTATGGCCATTATAAATCGCCGGTCGACTAATGCAAATGAGTGAGTGAGAGCAGGCGATGACTCAACAGTCTCAAGTCTCCTGCCTCCGTGTGTGTGTGTTATGAATCGGCCTGCCGTCGCTTGAGCGCTTTTCTGGCCGGTCGAGTAACCGACGGTCAATCATAAATTAAAAATAGATTTTTTTAATTTCAATATATACGAACTTATATATCCATAAGTATATATATATTTATCTTAAATCTGCTGTAAATACTGTCCCCCACACAGAATTATTCGCTAAAGAAAGCAGTCAATTTTTGAAACAAGACATTGGTTCCAATGAGGCGGCTTGCAGCACCGACCGGCTGCCGAACTTTTTTCCACTTCATTTTTGCACACTTATACACACACACCAATCTACATATATGTATGTACATACATATATGCGCAAAGCCAACGCCGTCGGCGAATATATATACGCATTTGGTTGTGTGTATGTGTGTAGTCGGTCTTTCTTTTGTTAGTTGGCCATTTATTGAAACTTCGCCTTGCTGTTACTTTTCTACTTCAACTAAAACTCTTGGCCACACAAACATTCATTTAAACTTGCACATATCAAACAATTTGCAATTAATACGCCAAGTTTTCCAAAATCCAATGTTAACTCACTTTTCACACGCTGTGCGATTCGGCGATGAAATTATACTGACTGTAGATAGCCAGATACATCGATAATTATATTTTATCGATAGATGAAAGTAGCCCGATTAGTATTCCAGATAAATCTAATTTTTATTATATTCGATAAGTTAAATTATTGATTGTCGATTTGCTTAATCAAACTTAGCAATTATTTAATTTTTAGCATTTCATTACCTTAAGTTTGATTATATGCAAATATTGATCAGACGAATGTATTTTAAATAAATGTTGGAAGTTACGGTATGTCGATTAAGAAAAAAAGTTTCCGCGGCAATATACTAGTACTCGATAACAAATAAGTAGGGTCAATATGAAAATAATAACACGAAAAAGAATAAAATAATACTTTAAATTGAGCACGTATTTTACTGATTACATTGTGCTCAAAAAGTAGTATTATCACGATGTTAGAAAAAATATACAAAAACGGTCATGGATTCTTGGTCGAATGGCAGCACCGATCTCACGATACTTCTGTATCGATTGGTACCATTTTATAACATTTTTCGCATTTGCTTTACATATTTTTGTAAAATATACATTAAATATTAATGAGTGTACAAGCAAACTAATTAAAATAAGTTAATACTTTGAAAATGCAGAAAGAGTGGTGAAATAATACGATAGTTGAATTTTGATATATCGATAGCTTCGATGTTTTCCTTACATCACTAAAAGTTTTGCAAGATGGAGCCTCTTTTGCTTGATTTTAACAATCAGCAGCACGTGTATAAAAAGTGCCAAATAATAATCAGAAAATGTTAGTATTATTCAACGATTTAATTCATAATATGTGAAAGACGAACTCATAAGGCAATTTGCCAAAAATTTCTAACAAGATTAAGCCAGTTTAAGTGAGCAAAAGTATTAAAAATTGCAAACGAAAATTTAACCCAAAATGTGAAACACAAAACGAAAAGAATTTTTACACGACAGCGGACGTGCGGCACGGGTGACAGGCACTGACAGAGAGTGAGCGAGAGAGAATGACAGAACAAGAGAGAATGCAGTGGTTGTTGATTGCGTGTGTATGTGTGCTGGGTCAAATACATATATGTATATATATTTATATTTTTCGAAACGACTTAATAAATAACAAAGGAAAATATACGAGGTTAACTGAGTTTATTGCTTTGCAATGAGTATTCGCTTGAACCGCAGCAGTAACAATGAAATCATTGCAAGCATACGAATTTCCCTCTCTCTCTCACACACACACACTCACACATACACACTCACGCCTTTGACTCATGGTCGCTGACTGGACAATGACTACGTATATAGTAGTGATTCAATGCCAACACTACTTTCCCCATACATACATATATAGAATACATATATGCATATTTTATGATATTAATATTTTCCAAATGCGGAAAATTCTAAGAACTTTACAATCATTTGGTGGTTGGTTCTCCCTCTTTTCTCTTTACACTCATTCGCTCTTGTTCACATATTGCAAGTGGTTGAAATACACGCCTTAAATTTGCCTGTTGGCTTCAATATGTCTTGCCTGCCTGCTTCGGTGTTTAGTACCTTTTTCCTTTTTTTTTTTTTGCCTACATCTACTACTTTTCTGCAACTACTACGCACATGCAACACTGCAGTTAAAAGCTGATAGCTTCTTACTGCTCATACACACGCTCACACATGCACACGACGAACAGAAGCAACCACTGACATTGACACATCTAGTGGACTCTTTCGCACACGCTCTCTCTGTGCGACGGTGACGAGACGCTCAAAAGGCCGCCTAGCGGTCGTTAAAACTCACACTGGCATTCGGTCGCATACGTGAAAATACCACAGAGCAGAGCAGCACGCACAACAAAACACGTTTGTGTGCACTCTATAGAAAAAATTTTCGTTACAAATTTTTTGACATACAAATAATACAGAAAATAGTTTAACTGAACGGTGCTCAAGCCGTCGAAATTCAGTATACAAATTTAACTAGTCAATTTTTTATTGTTGATAATGTAAGTTTTGTTTCTGCCGCTGCGCCCCCTGCCAGCGTCTGTGTCGTCTTCGTTTTGCCTGCCTTTCGTTGCCAAGCGCAGATTCGCCATAACCAAAAAAAAAAAAAAAAAAAAACGCGAAAGAAAAACTGAAGCAAATTAAACTTGTATAATTACTATTATTGCATTACTGACAACGTTATGTGTTTTTTCTTTTCCTTATGGTTTTTTTCGTAGGGATGATCGAAGTGAAGTTGCTCAAGATGGTCCCGCTGGCATGGACCCTGAGGGCGTCATCGAATCGACCTGGCATGAGGTCTACGATAATTTCGATGACATGAACTTGCGCGAGGAGCTGCTGCGCGGCATCTATGGCTACGGTTTCGAGAAGCCGTCGGCCATTCAACAGCGCGCTATCATTCCTTGCGTCAAGGGTCGCGATGTCATTGCCCAGGCCCAGTCTGGTGAGTAATTTACATGTACAAATATACACAAAAAGGGCAATGCAAAAAAAAAAAACAACATAAACAAGAAAGTGTGCGAATATTTTTTTGTTTTGTCGATAAACGATAACGGTGACTCAGCTGACCGTCGGCCCGCTTCAACTTGCTTTTATTTTCTGCTGCATCTGCGCTCTCTCGAACCTCTCTTTACGCTCTCACTCTGTTTCTCCGGAAATGCGTTCTCAGCGCTTGCGCGCCACTTTTCACGATCGGGTTTAGCGCGTTTTTGTGCACTTAAATAAAACCGCGTTAAACATTACCGAAAATATGTAAATGATGAAAAATAATGAAACAAAGTTAAAGTAATAAATATATTTATGTATGTAATTCAAGTTATCTAACCGCGTTAGCAGATCGCGATTTTATAGTCATACATATTACGTATAGTATGAATATGATATATAGTCGTGAATGATATAGTCTTGCTTGAATCAAAGTTATCATAAAATATCTTTTGTTAAATCCTTTTAATCTAAAGATGTTAATTTCATCGTTAAAATATGTAAACAATCATAAATTATAAATAATGAAAATATATGTATGAAAATATTTATATATAAATCAAACTACTTTTGTAAGATTTTCATATTTTTTTTACCATAATTTGATTACATATCTCCATGTTACGAAATCTTCTGTAAAATGCTTAGCATAATAGAAATTGCTTGTTTTTAAATTACGATTCCGATCTGATAGAATTATAGTTCGATAAAAGAGTTCGCTCATACTATGTGATTGTTCATTTTGATTTAATCATAATCTGTTTGAATAACTGTTACAAATATTGTCACTTATTTGATTTGTTTTAGGTACTGGCAAGACTGCCACCTTCTCGATTGCCATTCTTCAGCAAATTGATACGGCCGTTCGCGAATGCCAGGCTTTGATCCTGGCCCCTACTCGCGAGTTGGCTACCCAAATTCAGCGTGTGGTGATGGCACTTGGAGAGTACATGAAGGTGCATTCGCATGCCTGCATTGGTGGCACCAATGTGCGTGAGGATGCCCGCATTCTGGAGTCCGGTTGCCATGTGGTGGTCGGCACACCTGGTCGCGTCTATGACATGATCAATCGCAAGGTGCTGCGCACGCAGTCTATCAAGCTGTTCGTGCTGGATGAGGCCGATGAGATGTTGTCGCGCGGCTTCAAAGATCAAATCCAGGATGTGTTCAAGATGCTGCCCCCAGATGTGCAAGTCATCTTGCTGTCCGCTACCATGCCCCCCGATGTGCTCGAAGTGAGCCGTTGCTTTATGCGTGAGCCAGTTAGCATTCTGGTGAAGAAGGAGGAGCTGACCCTTGAGGGTATCAAGCAGTTCTATGTGAACGTCAAGCAGGAGAACTGGAAGTTGGGCACACTGTGCGATCTGTACGATACGCTGTCCATTACCCAGTCGGTTATCTTCTGTAATACCCGTCGCAAGGTAAGCATCCGTATTCCAAGGTCTCCCCCAGTAATTAGCCAATATAATACTACGTAACTCTTAATATCGCAAATTGAAACGGATTGAGAATCAGTTTGTATTCTAAGCCGTAACTTCCGTATGTATTACTAAGTTTTCGGTATTTTTTCTCGGTGTACGAACAGGTCGATCAGCTGACCCAGGAGATGTCTAGCCACAACTTCACCGTGTCGGCCATGCATGGTGACATGGAGCAGCGTGATCGTGAGGTTATCATGAAACAATTCCGTTCGGGCTCTTCCCGTGTTCTGATTACAACTGATTTATTGGCGCGTGGTATTGATGTGCAGCAGGTCTCGTTGGTCATCAACTATGATCTGCCCTCGAATCGCGAGAACTATATTCATAGGTAAGTGTTTTCGAAATTTAAATTTAAAAATCTATCATTTCTAATCATTTGTCCTGTATTATAGAATCGGTCGCGGTGGTCGTTTCGGTCGCAAGGGTGTTGCGATCAACTTCATCACAGATGATGATCGACGAATCCTTAAGGATATTGAACAATTCTATCACACTACTATCGAGGAAATGCCTGCTAATATTGCCGATTTGATTTAAATATTTTGTTGAGCATAAAAAAAATTAATACAAGAAAATAAACAAGAAAAAGTGAGTGAGCTACAGCAAATAATTGCGAAAAAGAGCGCAAAATATAATTATTTAAAATAACAAAAAAAAGGAGTAAGAACTAAAATCACGTTAAATATTTATTCAAACAACAATACAACAGCAGCCAGGAGCAACAATAAGAACAGCAGCACCAGCAAGGCGTAAACAAGAAGAACAACAACAACATAGAACAACAACAAGAACATATACCAACAGCTATCGCTGGTTGGAGCTGCTTTGCCCTATTCCTAATCAAATCAACCAAACCAACAGAAGAATAACATCAGCTGTTACATCAATTTAAAAAACAACTGCGTCGTCAACAAGCAACAACCAAGTCTAAACTTTAAACGCTAAAACGGGGAAACAACAACAACATCGCGAATAACATCTTTCGATTTTTGTGTGTGCAGCAACAACAACCACATTGTTTTAGCATTTTCTAGAACTATTGATAAAAATATATTAAAAAACAATACAAAAATTATATGTACACAATTTTATGTTTAAATATAAACACACACACAAACAGAGAGAGACTAAAAATAGCAGCAGTAGCAGCTGATCAGTCATCCAGCCCGGTGACGTCACAGTTACCAGCGCACGCCACACAAGAATACCATGCAGTCGCAAGCAAAACTGAGTGCAGCCCGCAGTGCTGCATATCAGCACGCTTACAACAACAGAAGCAGCAGCAGCAGCTTGGTGCCTAAAACGCAACGCATCATTTTATTGAAATTATTTGACATACAAAATTTACATAATGTACTAAAAAATACCGAACACAATTATAAATTATTGTATAAAATGGCGAACAAATGCAGCGGCCTATTCATTTTGCTATCCGGCATGTCAGGTAGGGAACGCTACCTATTTGCACCTGTGGGTAAAAGTTTGCATTTGCTTAAATGGAGTAAGTTGGCAGTACTATCGCCAACGGCCGTTTTTCTGCTATCGATAGTCGCCAAAGCAAACATGCGCTGCGCGGCTTTTACCAACACTTCTTTACATGTGGGTGGGGGTGTCTAGTCGGCATTGTTGCTAGTGCGGCTTCATTAACATTTCTCGCTTTGCCGATGACGCGTTGCTGTTGCTCATAGAAAAAAAAAGTACCTAGTTTCGGTCGATAATGCCAAAGTGTTGTCAAGTTTGAATATAACAAAAACACACAAAAACAACAAAAAGTACAAAATGGGCCAAAAAGTGTCGCGAAATGATTTCGAATGGGTTTATACGGAAGAACCGCATGCGTCGCGTAGGAAAATCATTCTCGAGAAGTATCCGCAAATCAAGAAGCTCTTTGGCCATGATCCCAACTTTAAATGGATAGCGGGCGCCATGGTTTTAACACAAATACTGGCGCTATTCATTGTCAAGGACCTCTCTTGGCCATGGCTCATTTTGTTGGCCTATTGCTTTGGCGGCATTCTGAATCACTCTTTAATGCTGGCCGTCCATGAGATATCGCACAATCTGGCCTTTGGCCACAGTCGTCCCCTGCACAATCGCATTTTGGGCTTCATCTGCAATCTGCCCATTGGACTGCCAATGAGCATATCCTTTAAGAAATATCACCTGGAACATCATCGGTAAGTTAATACACATGCATATGTACATACAAGCGCTATCAGCGTCAAGATGGCAGATATTTCAATCTCGGGTTCCTTCCTAGTTACTCTCACCTGCTAACTCTATTTTCTGGCTCTCGATCTGTTTGTTTTGTATACGTTTGATCTGCTGCATGTGTGAGAAACTAACTAAAACGTATAGTAAAAACAAGCACACGGCGAGCACTACGTGCCGGTTGTATAATATACATACATACATACATATAAACAAATTCAATCTTTGCTCATGTTTTTGTTGCCGGGGCGTAGCCATGATAAAGCTTTCTTTCCCTGCGTCCCGCACGATGCTTTGAGCAGACCCTCAGGTTCGCTTTGCAACACTGTCTCTCTCTCTCACTCTTTCTCTCTGATAAGCTTAAAGTAATTTGATTATTATCAATATGTATATTAATAACACACTTGCATGCATTTAAATAGGTACAAGAGTATTTTAATTGAGTTTATCAATTATATTAATTAACATTTAATATTTACTTGTAATTCTTGTCCTATCAATATTATTAGTACTTCCGTGTAAAATGTCCCCAACAAATAATATTAAATGTCTGGGGATTTGATTGTAAACCATCGATATGTGCTTCAATGATTGCGAGTTTATAGGGCTTTAATTTATTTTCATGCATATCAACAAATACGTAATTGAATATTTGTTTCGATTGGTCACGTAGCCGGCAATAATATTTGTGAGTTTTTTTTTGTTAAATTCATGAGTGTTTGCGATTTGTTGTTTACGACCCGCATCTGAGTCATTCGCTTGAGTATTTTGGCGGGCCCCTTGAACGCTAGTTTAATGATAGTGCAATTGCTTGATTTGTCAAACACTCACAAAAGCGAGAGAGT
Organism: Drosophila maculinotata; assembly: GCA_035045305.1. Lineage (NCBI taxonomy): Eukaryota > Metazoa > Arthropoda > Insecta > Diptera > Drosophilidae > Drosophila > Drosophila maculinotata. The sequence goes on along the minus strand of JAWNPD010000377.1, from coordinate 3,450,762 downwards.
AAAAAACGTGAGAGAGCGCATCGTGTTATTCTTGAGTGTATCTTATCCACGATCTCAGTTTTCCCACAAACATTATCTTTGAAGGTGAAATTAAGTCACATATCGAGTAGTTTTATTAACATTGGCTGTTATGTTAACAGTGTAAGCATTTTAACTTAACAGTCAGTTTTTTTTATCTCAGTTTTTAAATGACCTTATCTGTTGAGGGTTAAATGAAAGAAAATCTCAAATAGTTTACCACTTTTATTTAACAAAAAACATGATTTTATTTACATAGCAAGCACGCTTGTTAACAGTTTGGTGTGATTTTAAAAAACAGCTGTGATCTGAGATAATATTTTGAGCGATTGAAAGATTAGATATGTATATGTACTACATACATTAATTTTATTATATGTTAATTTTTTTTAAAATACTTTTGCAAATTCTTTATTTGTTAATCTATATGGATTTTGTGTTGTCCGCTTTTAAATCAGAGCCCGTAGACCTTATAGATAATCCACAACCCGGTTGAGTCAGATACCGAGCTATAGAGAGTGGCCCATTCGGCTCTCGCGTGTCTGGGACACAGGTGTTAATAATTAGTGGGTCGCGCTTATCTAATCTATTGTTAGTTGCCTGAATGCCTTGTTTATGGTGCCAATAGTTGAGTGATAAGGCGAGCAAAGCGTTAACCACAAATGCACTTGACGTTTAATAAATAGTTTAGAATTGAAGAATTTTAAAAATTGTTGGGTTTTACACTCATTTTTTATTAGATTGTTTGTTGTTACCATGTGCTCTCTTTGTGTGTTTCCGATATTAATCTTAAACGATATTTAAAATCTAAATTTGTTTTCGATTGAGCAGAGTCTCTATTCGTAATTGAGATTACAGATGTAGAGCCTAGACATAAATACTCTACCAGTATTTCTTTAAATTTTGACAAGCCGTGTTGCGAATTTTGTTTTATCTAATCGTTCAATTTTACAAAGAGAATCAATCAATCAATCAATCACTCAGTCAGTGCCTTCTAATTTAGCAAGATAAAATTCTCAATTGAGTTTAAATTTGTTTGTTGCCGAGGAAATATTCCAAGAGTGCTCGACTAGGAGTAGATTAAAATTCAATAATATATTTATTTGAATTTAGTACTGTTTTTACCTTTGTAATTTAAGTATCTGTAGTTTTTACATTTAAAATGATACACACACGTATTTGATAATTAAAAGTAATTTAAAAATTGTATCAACACTTGACTGATTTTCATTATGTTCCACAGCTATCAAGGGGACGAAGTGATTGACACGGATATACCCACACTGCTGGAGGCGCGATTGTTTGACACGACCTTTGGAAAATTCCTGTGGGTGTGCCTGCAGCCGTTCTTCTACATCTTCCGCCCGCTGGTGATCAATCCGAAGCCACCGACACGCCTGGAGATCATCAATACGATCATTCAGCTGACATTCAATGCGGCTGTAATTTACTTTATCGGCTGGAAGCCGATGGCCTATCTGCTGATTGGGTCCATACTGGCGATGGGGCTGCATCCGGTGGCGGGGCACTTTATATCGGAGCACTACATGTTTGCCAAGGGCTTTGAGACGTACTCGTATTATGGGCCACTCAACTGGATCACCTTTAACGTGGGCTATCACAATGAGCATCATGATTTCCCCGCCGTGCCCGGCTCCCGGCTGCCGGAGGTGAAGCGCATTGCCAAGGAGTTCTACGAGACGATGCCACAGCACACCAGCTGGACGCGTGTGCTCTATGACTTTGTCATGGATCCCTCGGTGGGTCCATATGCGCGCGTGAAGCGGCGGCAGCGTGGACTCGCCTCCTAAACTGTTCCAACAAACAGGGTGTGAATGGATGCAATGATGCAATGATTTTACTAGCGGTTTTCTGGCATTATGTAATCTCAGCGTTTAGACCTAGAACGTCAGAAAAACAACAAACAAAACACAGCGGCTTTTAATAGTTTATTTTTCCTTTTTTGTTTGCCAACTGTCATCCAATCTCTTTGGGGGATTAGATAAGGGCAACTAGTTGCACTGTATTTTTAGTATTATTACTAGGAAGTGTAGAGCTTTTGTTGGCAATTGACAATTGTTAAGCTTTATCATTAAACTATTATTGTTACCTCAATCACATAATTGAAGAGAGCGTGTTAAAGTTAGTAAGTAAATCTTGTCTTATATTACATAAACAAAATGTGTTTTAGTATTTTCTAAATATGTATGTATATATTATTAAATTGTCGCCTAATGTTGCCGCAATAACTACAACTATAAACTATTTTTGATAGCCTCTTGTAACTGATATATCCAAATACCAAAAAATGAAGAAAAACAAAACAACTACACTCGGCGTTAGCTCTAAAAATACAAATAATAATAATAAAACGATTGTGTACTATACTCGTATGCGTATGTAATAAAAAACAAACAAGTAAATTTTCCAAAAATTTCTTTTGATTACTCAATTTGCACTCTGATTACATGGCTTTCATGTCATGTGAATCGGTTTTGGAACATGCAGCTCTAATTATCATTGCCTGATTGACTTCAATTGGAACTGATAAGCGAACGATACTTCATAACTTCCCGCTACAAAGCTGTGTCACAAACCAACTACTTAATCGACCTTGTCATTTCCAGTTGTGTCCAGAACGCTTTTATTGTATAACATAAATATAAATTCCAGCATTGGATAAACGACTTTTAAACTTTATGGAATTAAATGCAATGGAATTTGATGAAAATATGATGGAATATAGATGAAAGAGTATCCATTCAAATCGGCAAAGTACTCCATATGAAGCTAAAATGTATTATAGATAATTTTCTGCCAAACAAGAACTGGGCACAACAACAAGGAGAATGGATACTCAGAACCCATTAAAAACTGATAAACATTGGTTACATAAAGCTGTGCAATCAACTATAATAATTATAAAAAAAAAACATTTTGATCAATGCCTGTGCTCTTCAATATACCGGAAATAGTTTTCAGAATAACTATTTGGCTTACAAACCATAACGAAAAAGCTATATTATCATGCCCAGATTTAGCAGAATTTGATACCAAACTAGCTATTGATATACCATATCATAAAGCTACATTAGAATTATCAGAATCCTAACATCAAAAAGCTATTTTTCTCCATGAAACTTAATGAATAATAACTAAAGTGTAGTTTATTTAGATTGTGAAAATTTGTTTAAACCCGTGAATTCTTAGCAACCGATTTAAAGACGATTGTATAAAAATGTGAATTATAAGGTTATTAGATATATATGACAATACCTCAAGACCCATTGAATTTGCCTTTCAGCTGCTATAAAATGAACAATTCAAATTTCGAAAGAGCCTCGAGCAAATGAAAATTATTCTGCTGCGTGGAGAGGAAGAAATCTGAAAAGCGATAAGAACTATTACGTATTGACCACCAAGTGTGGTTAATTAAGATAACAAAGAATGAGTAAAAAGTAAGCTGATGTGGTGGCTATTTTTATTTTTAATAGAGCTGCTTCGAATCGCATCCAAATCACTCCGTGAAAATGTGTCATAGGCGATTCAGTATTACAGACAACTGCCCATTTTGTGTTTACAAACAAGCAACGGTATCTTCTATTTCCATTTCTATATAAATGTGTTATCAGAGCGCCAGGTGCTTCCCATTAGTCTGGCCTAAAGCTAGCTAGACGGGAAGTTTGGCCTGTATAGTATAATGATAGGACATGACTAACTGGGAATATACCATTGGCATGGTGCACGTGTCAATCGAAGCGTAGGTCATTAAACGTTGATGCCACAAGTCATTACAGTTATGACAAATATAGGTAAACAGATATACATATATACATCGAGTATTTGAATCCGATTTTGTTGATTAATTAGAGCTAAAGAAAAACACATTGAACTCTTTTTTTTTTTTAAATACTATTTATATATAATTTATTTATATGTATAATAGAATTACATATTGTGGGGTCTTGTGGAGGGGGTAAGGTATTGATTTGTTGTAAAGTGGGTTCGTTGAAAGAAATCGTACAGTGTTTTAGCTTAGTTAAATAAAATGGTTGCGCCTTAATATGATAAGGTATTTTTTCTTCTTTCTTTTTTTATAGGGCTGTTCTGCATGTGCATAAACCGCTCGATTTTTTGTACACGCTTAAAAAATGATTTTACAAAGTGTTTTTCTATCGTTCTAAGCATTTTTTTGTTGTACGTTGAGAAGTTATTTTTTTTTTGCTATTTTTTTTTAATTTTTTTTCAAGTTGCTTTTTACGCTTGTTCTCTAATCAGCTTACTAAATTTAAATTAAAAATTATACATTTTTTATTTCCATATGTGTTTAAATGTAAACTTAGCATTAGGGCTGCAATTTATTTATATTTTATGTATTATGATCTTTTGTTATAACAAGTTTTTTTTTTTTTTTTTTAGATTAATCATGGTATTTATGCTACATTTTTTGTTTAAATCGATCGTTTTGTAGGAAAAAAACAACAAATAAAACATACAAATGAAAAATTGATTACAGCGCGCAACGCGTCAAAATTATCGCATATAACTTTTATGGAAGATATATAAATGTATGTATAAAATAACAATTAAATTTTAATTTGCTTTCCATTTGAAGTAAACAGAAAAACTGTACAGAAATAAAAAATATGTAATATGTAAGTGGCTCCTTAATTTTTGTTTTTAGTTGTAAAGTTGTTCTTTGAATGAATTTAAATTAAAAAGGAAACGAACGTAAAAAACACGCGCGCGTCGCACAAAACTTAAAGCGAACACAAAATGTAAATTAAATTAACAAAAACTAATAGTAGCAGGTAATGGTAATTAAATATATATATATATATATATATGTATATGTATAAATATATATATATAATTATATATATATTTACATAAACTTATTACAAGAGAACGTTAAACGAACGTAAAATGTGTCAATAACACATACCAAATTTGTTTATCTTTTGCATTTTACAGTTGAAATTTCACTTAATTTATTACTTCTCAAATGTGTGTGTTGTGTGTATGTCTCTGTGTGTGTGTGTGTGTTGCTTGGTTTTTCTTTTTTTTCTTTTCATATTTGCATTTTGAAATACGTTACGTTTGCGTAATAATAGCAATAATTAGTAAATATGTACTACAAAAAACGTTTAAGTGACTTTTTACTAAAACTTAGTAAATACCGTTTAGCACGCACAACATCAACGTGTTGCGTGTGTCTGTGTGTGTATCTGTGTCGGCTGCTTTCTTGTTTGCGTGTGTGTGTTTGTGTGTATATCTGTTCTTTCTATGAGTGTGTGTGTGTGATAATTATGTGTATAAACACTGCGATAGCAGTTTATCGATTAATCTCACAAGCTTTAATCGAAGGCGCTGCCAACCGTTGTCAATTTCAAATTCAAATGTTTTTTGCTTGCGATCTTTTTTGTTCCAACTTCCGGTCGTCTCTCTACCGCGCCGATTGCGCTGTTCGCTGCTTACCCGGCGTCCCTGTGCTTAACGTCAGGCTGCTGGTTGTCGTTGTGGTCATCGTTAGACTGCTGCTGCCTCCGGCAGCTACACTCACGCTGACCGTCTTGGAGCAGCGTATACAAATGTAATCATCGTCGGCTTTGATCTGGCTGCGATTCAGGCCCACACAGTACATGTGAAACCATTCGTTGCAGCCACCGTCGCACTGCACCCAGTCCACCTCGCGTCCTGTTGGCTTATGGCAATTCTCTGCACGGCATTCCTCCTCGTCATCCTCCTGCGCCGTTTGCTGTGTGCGTTGCGCATGCTTCTTCTGACCACCACCACCGCCGCCGCCAGCGCCACCTGTTGGCGGATTGCTGGTGCCACCAGCTGTGGGTGTGCCGCCTGCATTGGTGTTGGTGTTGTTGCCACTGTTGCTATTGTTGTTGTTGTTGCTATTATTATTGTTGTTGGTTGTGGTGGTGCGTTTGCGCTTCTTGTGACCAGCTGAGCCCGGTGTGGGCGTGGCAGCAACAGCACCTGCTGTTCCTGTTGCTGCTGTTGCTGCTGGGCCCGGCGTTGTTGGTGTGGTGGCTGTGGCTGTTGTTGTTGCTGCTATTGTTGTATTGCCACCATTTGCCTGCTTATTCTCTGCATCGGCATCGACGCCGGGCGAGCTACTCGCCTTGCTATCGCTTTTGCGCACCGCCTGCGACTTCTTGCCCGGCGTCTGCTTGGGCGTATTCTGTTTCTTGCGCGGCACAGCCACATTGGCGCTGCTGGCATCGTTGGAGCGTCGCTTCTTATTGCGCACCGCTTGAGCGCCGGGACTTGGACTATTTTGGACCAGCAGGCTGTCATTGGAATCCTCAGCGCCACTGTGTATGCTCGACGAGGAGGCGACTGTGGATGCATTGGCCAACGATTGTTGTTGCTTCTGTTGCTGCTGCTGCTGCATATGCTGTGCCACACGCGCCTTGGCCTCGGCTTGCAGTATTGTGGGCGGCATTGTTGCCAGTATGCGCCACAGCTCTTGCGTCTCATCCAGCGACACCTCCAGCAAATCGCCCTCCATCATTAGCTCCAGCAGATTCTCAATTTCGCTCTCGGAGAGCAGCTTCAAGAGATCAGTAGTGCTGGTTTGCGCATTCGCTGATGCCAGTCGCGGCAGCTGGTCATCCTCATCATTGCTATACCCTTCCTCGACAATACGCAGCCGGCACTCATCATCATCGTCGTCATCATCAACATCGTCAACATCCTCAGCATCCGATTCGGAACGACCCGTGTTGTTGGCTTCGTGCTTATGCATACGTCGCGGCTTCCTTGGACTGTTAATGTTGCCTAGGACAGCGGCGCAGCTGCCGCTCTCCGAGCGACGCTTCTGCAGATGCGACAAGATGGCATCCAGAGCGGCACTGACATCGGGACTGCTTAGAGCTTTGCGAGCACGATCCTGCCAGTTCATGGCACGCTCTGCCAAACAGCGCAATGCCTCATCCTCCGGCAGGCGGATGGGCAGCTGTTGCAGCTGGACGAGCAGCGGCAAAATCGTCTCCAAGCGTGGACGCTTCGAGCGCACACAGCTTGGACACAGCCACTTGGATAGCGCTGAGATGGACGCACCACCATTAATTGCTCCACCATTGCCATTCTGTTGTTGCGCTAGCATTGACTGCGCTGACGGCGGAGGGACGCAATCCTCGTGGAACCAATCGCGGCACAGCTGGCAATTGTGCATCAGTCCACGGAATTCCGATTTACATAGGCAGAAGACATCACGCAATGGATTCTTTGTCGTATTCTGGCGTCTGAGGTCGCGCATTTCGCGTAGTTCCTGCTCCTCGGCTTGCTTGAAGCTGGCCACAATTTCGGCGGGATTCTTGTCCTTGAGGAAATCATCTTGGAAACGCGGCTTGAGATCCGAGTCAATGTTAATGGCATCTGCACGCGGCATCAGCACCTCCAGCAGCGTATAGAATGTGCCCTTCTTCAGGAACGCAAGAGCCGTATTCTCCTTCCACTGATGTGCACTATTCAAATGTCCCTGCATGCGGCCCAATTCCTCCAGCTGGATAGGTATACTCAGGCCCCGCTCTATCATCGCCTCCAGCGTGTGACAATAGGTGACATGATTGTTTTGCTGCAGTTGCTCCACAGCGCGTAGCCATTCGCGCGCCTTGCGCAGCGCATCCTTTAGAATGCCATGCGACGGCACCTGACCGTTGATTTCGCCGGCGGACTTTAGAAACTGCTCAATCTCGGCCAGCTCGTGCTGCTGATTGAGCCGGCGGAAATATTTAGCTGCTTGCAATTCCCACGCCTCGATTGCAGCGCCAATTTGCTGCAGTTTACGCATCTCGCGATCCACATGGGGATCGGTGGGATCCAGATCAGCGGCCGCGGTGTGCAGTAGCGTTTCCACATCTTTGTAGGTCAGCTTGGAGCTGGTCTCGCGCAAGCCCTGAGAGCGTTTATACCATTTGCATTGCTTGAGACGCTTCTGCAGCTGATCCAGCTGCTGCAGTTCAATGCGCAACGAGCTGCCCTCATTAATCAGCGTTTCCATATCATTCTCCTCGAGCGCCTCCAGCGATAACTGCAGCTGCGACTCGGCCCGCTCCACAAACTGTCTGCCCAGCACCAGCAGCTCACGCACCGAGGCACCCTCATCAATGATGCAGCACAAATTGTCGATTTCTTGTACAAACAACTCCAGCTCCTCCATGGTCAGCTTATATTGTGCCGCCTCCTGATTGTGATCGGAGCGGGTGCGTACCTAAAATATTTTCAATTTATGATATTAAATACAATATTAAAGTGGCTTTTTGGTTATAACTAATTTAAGCTGGTATAATATATTTATCGTTAAAAAATCTTTATAATAAACTGTAAGTTTGGAACATATAAATATTTTTCGGTTGATTACTAAAATAAAAAAAATCGAATTTTGAGTTAAGAAATAATATACATAATATTAGAAAAATAGCGGTTATTTTCGGGGTGCCAACGATTCAATTAGTTTAGTGATAGCATATTATACTACTATTGATTTATATATAATATAATTTAGGCAAGTAAGAGTGCTCTAGTCGAGAGTGCCCGACTAGGATATACCCTGATCCAAGGTCTTACATTCATTCATAATTATTTTCTTTGCAATTACTTGGCTTCTGCTTCTTCCATTGGCCCCAGACTATGTTACATTGAATTGTAAATAACTTCTTTGTTTATTGTCCGATTGTATTAAAAATTGTAGGACATAAAGATAGCATAAACATGTGAGACTTTGTAAAATCCAAATGTCATACATCTAAAAATACGTACTTTTCGATTTCTGGGAGTTAACTTTTTTTTTACTTTTGTACTTCTATATCTTATAGCTTTAAAGCTATACTTAAAAAACACTGTTCTGGAATCTTAATTTATCGATAACTTTTGAGCGCGACGAGATATCGAAAAAATACTTAATCTGACCAGGCAATACGAGAACTTATATTTCAAATATGAAGTCTCTAGGTCTTGTAGTCTCTGAGATTAGCGAAATCATACAGACGGACAGACTGACGGACGGACATGGCTATATCGACTCGGCTATTGATAGTGATCAAGAATATATACACTTTATGGGGTCGGAGATGCCTCCTTATGCCTGTTACATACTTTTGTACAAAACCATTATACCCTTTTTCCCATTTTGAGTAGGATCAGGGTATAAAAACAATTATACACTAAAATAATTTTAGACATTCGTACCTTATTGATGCCCAGCTGTTGTATGACGGTGACGCATTTCTCGGCCTCGATGGCCGCCGCATTCAGGCGATCGATGAGCAACGATGAGGGAAACTTTTTGGTTTCGGCCTCCTTGCACAGTTCCTGCAGCTCGGACAGCGTCACCGATGTGGGCGTGTGCGCATCAACAATGTCGCGACAACGCGACAGCCAACGCTCAAAGCTATGCGCTTTGACCTTCAACTTCTGCAGCATCAGCGGCATCTCGTCCAGGGTATAGCGATAGATGAGCGTGTGTTTCTCTGGTGCACAGCCGCAGAGCACTGTGTAATGGCGCAGGCAGACAATCAGCTTGTCGTTGCACTCGCAGGCAACGGCCGAGAGAAAGCAGGTGGTGTTGCACTCCTGGCAATGGCGTTCGTCATCGTTGACCAGCTCGAAGGCGCGACGTTCGGCGCGAGTGACGCCCCATTCCAGCAGAGATTTGCGCAGTTTCTTTTCCGTATCGACCATTTCAGCCATGTCGATATAGCAAGCGGTGGCAATGCCAAATGTCAGCTTGGCCGGCTCTAAGGCCATCTTACAGACCAGCTCATCGTGTGAGAAGACGCAGAAGCGACGCAACATTGAATAATGATTGACGCATTCGCGTCCCATTTTCAGCCAATCAGCGGGTGCAAAATTGACGGCCTCGGCAAAATTGTAGCCCTGATTGAAGCCGGCGTGATAGGCACGCGGAAATGTGATGACAAACTCGCCGGCATGCTGATCGGTGCGATAGACCGGGACACCATTGTTCATCAATATATTGGGATTCATGATGGTGACCAACTGATGCAGCAGATCGGGCTGCGAGGAGAAGAGCTCGGGTGCGGCACGCTTCATTGTCTGTTCGAACTGCTCGGCACGGGAGCCGGGCACACCGTACCATGTCTTTGGCTCACCCCAATGTAAATAGTTAATCGAATAGCTCCAGTGATCCTCGTTGTGCCAGCAGAAGGCCGCAAAGCACATGCCCACATACATCCACGGCGCATTCATGCCGCTAATATCAGCATTTATATGTCCCAGTATTGAATCCTCCAGTAACGGCAGATTATTTAAATTCCAGCTAGACTCGGCATACTCCTGATCTCCGGGCAGCAAGTAATGCGAGCTCTTTGTGGGAAACCCGGAGCCGTGATCCATTGTATGCAAATCAGCGCCATACTCCACAGTCACGTCTTCATCAATCGATGACACAATGCGCCAGAATTCGCGCTCCACCATCTCCGTGGGTACCAAGTGCACAGGCTTCCGAAAGTATTCCTGCTTGAACTGATCGGCCATTTGACCAAACTGCTGCAACGTGTACTCACGCTCGGCCTGTTCGAAACCAAAAGCTTCCTGCGGCTTGCTAACCTCCTCCACAACGCAACGCGGGCAAAGCCATTCTCCTGGTCAATCAAAAAAAAAAATGAGAATTGGGATTAGAAACACAATTTAGGAGTAAAGATAAATTGCTTAATCATTGCACAACGCTATTTTATTTGTTTATGATAATAATAATCATTTCTTCTTAATTCGATATGTACAATAGACTTGTATTAATTAGGTCAGCACTAGACCAGAGTGATCTACTAAGAGATGCCCCTTACCCAGCTGCAAATTCGAACGGAACAGAAATTACAATGAACAAGAATGCATAAAATCTGAAATTAAGAGATTAACTACAACGAGAAAGAAACCAAAGAAGCTACCAAATCAATATTTCAGACCGATTGTTCCTATGACAGCTATACGATATTGTCGTCCGATTTTGACCAAATTCAATCAATATATATAAAATATAATAAAACTTGCAATTACTGAGTTTAATTAGGATAGTTAGAGAAACATAAAAGTTGTTCATACAACGACTCAGTTTTCAACAGATAGTTCCTATGGCAGCTATAAGATATAGTGGTCCGATTTTGATAAAATATTATAAGCATGCTTAAATATTGCTATAACTTATATTAGATAAGTTTGGTTGAGTTTTCTCAAAAAACAAAAATTTTCGACCGATTTTTCGTTTGGCAGCTATATGCTATAGTGGTCCGATCCGGCTGATTCCGTCATATTATCTGCGTGCAGCAAAAATAAGCATCTGTACAAAGTTTCATCAAGATAGCTTCAAAATTGTAATACCCTCTGCAAGGGTATACAAATGTGTTTGTGAAAAAACTTGATTTGTGATGCTATCGATTTTAAGGAAACGGGTAGAGTTATCAAAAATCATAAGTTGACCTGTATGGCATATATGATAACCAAGAAATTACATGATTAATGGAGGATTTTTCCTACAACATACCAACATTTGCAATACTTGTATTCAATTTAATTTCATTTTTAATGGGTATGAGATAATTATTTTTAGATAGGATATTTTTTAATTGAACTCACCTTTAGGAATGCTGCTCAGTGGTGGCAATAGACAGAAGGTGTGATAGCTATCGTCGCAGCCGTCACACAGCAGCATTGACTCTTCGACATCGCCGCGATTGCAGATGTGACAGATGTACTTCATGAGTGGATCGATGAGCGGCTGCTGTGGCTCTGTTGAGGCCTTCTTTTGGGTGGCCCGTGTATTCGGTGCAGGTGCACCACCACAGCCAGCTGATTGACCGCCAGCAGCAGCGCCACCACCAGCACCACCTGCAGTATTGACAGCATTGAAGCTACTCAATAGGTCGCGCTTAAAATCCTCCTTGGTTTCCGTTTTGATGGTGACAGCGGGAGCTGAGCCCGGCTTGGCAATGTTTAAGCCGCAGCCGACATTCGAGTTGCCAAAGCGCTTGGAGCGACGCGTATTGTTTTCATTTGGCGGAGCGATTTGCTGGCGTGTGGGTATTTCATGGGCCTTGTAATCGGTGCCCACATCCTCAAGCTTCACGGGAGTGGCGCCCGATGCTACGCCGGCAGCGCCGGGTCCCAGCACTTTGCCGGAGGTGTAGACCTCGAAGGGATGTAGTATGCGCTCGTAGTGGGCCTTGAGTGTGGCGCCAACACTCTTGCTGGATGGATAATGCATGCGATTGGCAACCTTAGCCCATTTGCGCTCCTTGGTGGTCTGCTCCATGCCGCCCTCCTCTTGAACGATGCGATGCAGCGTATATAGATCGAGAGCTTTGCGCTCCACCATCGGTATTTTGAGTGAGGAACCTTGCAGCTCCCAGAACTTGGCAATTTGATCCAAGAAATTCAATTTGACGCGTGTCTTGGCCTCCAGTTCGTTGAGGCGCTGTACGCGCGGCACAAACCGCAACTTGTCCACATCGACGGCAAATGGTGGCGACCATTTCTCCGGCGGTAATATCTTGGCAATGCCACATTTCTCTGCTATGGAGCGTATCTTGCTAATGTAGGCCAACGGATTCTTAAACTCCTCTGCTGTGGGCCTAAACACCGGACACTCGGGCGGCGTATCGAAATGGAATTCCTCGTTCTTGCCCTGATCGAATTTATTGCTGCTATGCGGCTTCGTGTGCAGCGATTTCTTGTGCACCAAAGGCGTTGGATGCGGACAGCTATTGTGATATTTCCTGCTGGCTGAGACGCTGCTGCTGGCATGATTCATCGGAACGCTGGGCATCGGACGATCCACGGAGCTGGGTGTTGACGCTGCTGCTCCCGATGCACCAGCAGCACCTGATGCAGGCGTTGCTGTTCCTCCTCCTCCTGTTGCATCATTGCCCGCCGCTGCTGATTCGCTATTATTGTTGTTGTTGCTGCTGTTGTTGTTATTGTTATTATTGTGGCTGCTGTTGGTATTCTTTTTGGCCGACTCGCTGCCACTGCCACCGGTTGAGTTGCGTGTGCGCAGGCGTCGCGCTGGTGTCACAGTCCCATTGGAGTGGCTATTGACGCCTCCGCCGCCTGCATTGCCGCCAACGCTGGCGGCAGGATTGTCCGCCTCGGCTTTGGCGGACATGTGGTGCTTTCAATATATCTAATGAACTGCTGTGCTGCAACGGCTGCTGACCTCGTTCAGCTCTGTAAATAATTTGCAAAACAAAAATCCGCTTTTAGTCCACAATTTAAACAGTATATGACTCCATATATATTATTTTCAATAAACACGTCTTTAGTTCTGCTCACAATCACAGTTATAAGAAAATGTACTTCAAATGATTCTCATCTACAGTTTGTTTCGTTTCAGTATTGTGGGGGTTGAAAAATCCACAATCTCAATAGCCATGGCCATTTTCTAGTTTTTGGCCGCCTGCTAAGTGTGACCAGCTCTGAGTTACAAGTGTGTTATTTTTTATTTTAACATGGCAACACTGTTAAGCACTTCAAGCAGTCAGTCAGCCGTTTTCATATTATTTCCACGCATGAACGAATGCAACTAAAAAGTTGTAATTTTAGGAGAGCGAGCGAACGAGAGAAAGAACAAGTTACACACACACACACTTGCACACATTACAACCCCTCTCTCGTGCTGGCGTACAGGTAAACAAAACAGTAAACGGCATTTATACAATTAGTGTGAGAGCGCCTCTCGCTGTTTAAAAGTTGGGGTTGTGTGTTCTAACAATAAAATCAGAGACAGACACACACACACACACGTTACGCACACACACACACACACACACAAACACACACTAGCACTTGCACAAACTGCAAGTGCATTTGTAGTTGGTTCAGTTCGTTCTGACGCTTGATTACATTATCAGTCAACGTTTTGATATTGATACAAATGAAATTGCAATCATTCAAAATGTATGTATGTATGTTTACATACGCACAAATATGTATATAATAAACATAAATAGATTCAAACTAAAAATGCGAAAAAATACTTCAGATTGAGAAAAAGACATCTAAGTACTAGAAATATTATTAATTAGAATTTAGTTTTTTTTATTATTATAAAATAAAATAAAATCAGGTAAGAAACTGGCAGTTAAAATTAAAAAAAAACAGACTGTTTACAAATATTTCCTGAACTCTATTGCACCCCTCTTTACGCATTTGACATGGGTAGGTACAGGGTACAAGAAGAAGGTAGGTAACTATTGAAGGTAACACAATAAAATTTTGTTTTGGCCATTTCTGCCTTATGACTTGAGTGCAACAAGGAATGGTACCTGCACAAAGTTTAATCAATATTCGATTGTGAATTTTAAATTCACACGACAGTTCGCATAGAAACAGTCGGAAAGACGAATATATGTTTGTATATACATATAAGAGAATTGTTAGCTCAGTTTACAATTATCGATAAATAATTATGTTAGTGTAATGTGAATCTGTAGTACACTGTTTCGATAAGGTTAGATACACATAACAATTATGTGAATATTTTCAAATAAATTATGGAAAATGTTATTATACCCTGATCACATTCAATGGGAAACAGCGTATAATGGCTTTGAGCACAAGTATGTAACAGGCATAAGGAAGCATCTCCGACCCCATAAAGTATATACATATGTATATTGCTGATCACTATCAACAGCGGAGTCGATCTTGTCATGTTTGTCTGTATGAACGCCCGGATAGCAGAGACTATAAGAGCTAGAGACATCATAATTTGAATAAAAGTTTATTTAATATAATCGATATCTCATCTCGTTCAAAAGTTATCGATACATTTCGATTCCAGTCCAGTGTATTTAAGAATAACTTTAAAGTTATATGTAAGAGCTAGAAGCACCAAATGTATATTCTAGTACAACATACAGCAGTAAAAATACTTGACTTATCTAACCTCTCCGAATGCAGATAAATAGTTATGAATGAATGTTCAGGCTATATCCTAGTCGGGCACTCTCGACTAGAGCACTCTTACTTGTTTTGTATGTAAATATGTACATATTTATGTGTATCGAGTCTAAAAATCGTATGGAAAATCTTAGCACCTGTACAATGGGCCAACTGTTTGACCGGGTGGCAAGTAAAGCGCAAATAAACGGCGAACACACACTCACACATACAAGCGTAGATGACAAACAAACGCGTCTACGTGATCAAAGAACGCCAAAAGGCGGAAGGGGGCAACAGGGTGGGGGTAGCTTTTTGAGCTTGCGGCGGTGGACGTGAGTGCGAAAAATAGTGTGTGTGTGGAGAGAGAGAGAGAGAGCACAAGTGGGAGTTAAGTTTTGGATGCATCGCAGTGTTGGTAACATTCATATATTTGCTTTATTTGTTTTTGAATTCTGTTTTGCACTTACTTTCACTAACACAATCGTATGGCAACAACATTATCCTTTGGCAAAAACAAACATTATATTTATTAATTTTTTTTTGCTTATAGCAAAATTGTGTGTACACCATAAAACAAAGTCAAAGGGATAAATTGAATTTGTTGCACAGAAAAGTGCAGCTCACAATATACAAATATACACACTTGCATACATACATAAAAACATACATATGCATGTATATTGCTCAGTGTGTATGTATAACATAGCGACCGATAGCAACAGAACTTAACAGTTCACTACACAATTTTATGTATTTGTGTGTACTTTCAATGTTGTATAATTCTTTTGTTTTTAGACGCACACGCATTTTTACTGTTAGACAGCAGCTGGCAAAGCTTTTGCTGTTCGCAATTAAAATTGCTTATGTTTATATTTATTGTGTGATGAAATTGAAAAAGTAAAAGAAGCCATATTGAAAAACGTCAACGCCGGCAGCGACGTTAAAGTTCCGGTTAAGGTTTTTTTCCAGCTTCAAAATAGACAAAAGGAAGCCGCCGTACTAAAAGTCGTCGCTTGGGCAAAAAGCTTTGCCTTTGGTGGTTGTTGTTACAACTCACACTCACACACACTTAGGAAAAAGGTTCGCACGTAAAAGTGGGGCGCCACCCCAAAATGAACAACGTCAATGCAAAAATCTGGCAGGGAGTAAGCAAACGAGCGAGCGAGTGACTGAGAGAGAGAGAGAGAGAGAGACAGAGGGTGGAGTGAGAGTTAGTGCTGAGAAGTTTTGTCATCTCCTTGATCAGAAAGATGAGACTCCTGCTCTCTGTGTGAGAGAAAGGAGAGCGAGGTACCGTAAAGTTGTGTACATATGTACATTGTGCATACACACATACATCAATATGTACATATTAGTGTGTGTGCATTTGCTTATTGTTTTCCTTTTTTGCCACAACTTTTCTCCTTTAATTGGCGTTCGCAAAAATATTGATTGGATAAATGTGAATGCTGAACAGCAGCTTGCCAACTATGAGAATTTCACAAAGGCTTTGGAAAAGTTGGCAACGTTTTTCGTCAGTTTTGTTACCATATTGATCGTTTGCTTGCTAGTATGGATGTGTGTGAGTGTGGATGTGAGATGGAAATAATTAAAGCCTAGCAGCAGCCGCATGCTGCTTTTAATCTAAAGCGCCTCACGCATACAGAAGGGGTTTTATATAATTTCCATTTTCAGTCGAGCACACAAACGAACACATACAAGCGCGCACAGGTATACGTATAGAAACACGGACACACACATGCATATCATTTCTCTATACATACATAATGTATGTATGTATGTTTAGCGAAATTAGCACTAAATAAATGTTTTTTGACTTTGTCAAATGCAATTGATTGAATGTACATACATATTTTGTTAAGCTGCATTTGAAAATGCGTTGCCAACCAAGCTAAAGTAGCCAACAGCAACAACAATTTCTGCTACAAATAGTAAGCTGTTAACAGTTGTGATTTTTACGCACTGTCCACCATATTGCACATTGAAATGTTTTATGTGTGTATTTATGTATGTACATATATAATATATCTGTGTGTGTAAATGCAACACTGTACTTTTTTCAAAAGCTAAACATTTTGCATAGTTAGTAATTTGAAATTGATATTTGAAGCGTGGGATCACAATATTTGAAGGGATTTACTGCGCTAGACACACACACACACACACAAACACAAGCACACACATACATGCACGCACAGGAGGCAGGCAGCGACGTCGACGTTAACGTCTCTGCTGTGATGGCGACCAAAAGCAGAGAACGCACTTTACAGCGCTGCCTGCTTCCCCTTCCCCCTTCTGGCAATTAATGGCGTACATATGTTACCAGTGTGAACTTATTAGAAATTTACTAAAATATTGCAAACGTTTTTACATTTTCACTTTTTATTCGTTTTTTTTTTTTAGACTGCGCCACACACATACAAGTATTTTTTTTCCTTGATTAAAACGCGGGGGGTTGATTCCAATTGTTTTTTTTTCAGGGCGCACTTAATAAGTTTAGTTGCGATTGAAATTGGGTTTCGCTTGGTTTGTGTTCTGTTCTGTTCATATTTTGACTGCTAATTAAACATTTTTCAGCCTCAACGAAACTCACACACGCACGCATACACAGAGAAGAGGTAAAAAGAAAAACTAAACTCACTGTCGTCATAGGTAGGTAATGGGGCCGAGCACGCTGTTTGTATGCGTGCACTTGCCCAATATATGTATCTTATAGATCCACGCACACAGCACTTGATAAACTCTAATTTGTATTGAATTGTTATATTTATTTTCTTGGAACTGATCTTTTCTACTGCCTTTTCATCAACTGCACACGACGATGAAAATCAGTGTGGCTAAATCTTGTGTATAATTAAATACTGCAAATGCGGCAAGAACACATACAGAAAATACCAAAGCAAATATGTATTCCGTTTATATGGGGGAGTATAACAGTCTGTTAAGTGGACAACAATAAATTTAAACTATTCAAGTAATTCTGTTGTTTTGTGAGTACAGACTGTTAAGTGTGGAGTAATGATAACTATGTGGCAGCACTGGTTATTTCAGCTTACAGCCACAGTTGAAGTAAATATTTTGTACCATATTGACAAACATATTTTCGATTTCTAATAGGTTAAAAAATATATGTTTTATTTTCACTTATTAATATTAGTGATTTTATATAACTTAAAATGAAAAATAACTAAATCAAACGAAAGCTTAATTATTTTTGCTTCCTTTTCTTGTTTTTGTTGAAACTTAAACAGATACAATTTAATGCATATTCTCATTAATATATATGTTTTGATATATTTATATATAAATATATATATAGTTATTTAATACTTATTATTTTATGCTTGTAGAAACATTTACATACATAAATCCGAAACGCATGTTAAAAAGTCAACAATTTTCAAAAAAATTTATCCAATATACTAACGAATAATTATGTACCAGTTTGGTCCAATTGTACCACAGCCGTGTTTAGAGCGTGCTTGTGATGTTAATACACAGGCTATTCAAATATCGCACTGTTCGTGCAAATGTGGAGTAAAATGTAAAGTAACCAAATGTTGTCTAGTGAACGCAATGTTAGCACTGTGGCAACGCTAATTGTGCTCCTCTGGCCACTTTACAGAGCGCTGTTAAATACTGACTACTCAAAAAGGCTACAACTATTATACTTCTCGTACTAGCCTACAGGTTCCCTAATTTGTTGTTTCTGTCGCACCACTCTGTGGGCTGGTAAACACAGCTTTTCGTTGTAGTAAAAATTAAAAATAGTGTAGAAACACCAAGCAGTTGAGTTGTTGTTGTGGCCTTCGACTCTCTCTTGCTAAAAATGCCCGCAGTGCGTAAATATCGACGCGAAACAAGTGAAATCAGTTGCTGCCTCAAATATTTGCTATTCACCAGCAATGTTCTCATTTGGCTCTCAGCTCTTCTCGTTCTCGCAGTTGGCATTTGGGCCTGGACCGAGAAGGATATGTTTCGCAATATCAGCAAGCTCACATTTATCGCCTTGGATCCCGCTTTTGTCCTCATCATACTGGGCACCATCACCTTCATGCTGGGCTTTATGGGCAGCGTGGGTGCACTGCGAGAAAATACTTGCCTCTTGGGCGCTGTGAGTTGATAACAAAAAACTATGCTAGAGTTAATCTCATGCATTCATTATTCATTTACAGTATGCCATATTTTTGAGTGTGCTTCTTCTTGGAGAGATCGGCCTTTGTGGTCTGGCCTTTGTGCTCAAGGATAAAGGATGGGTATGCTTACCTACTTTTTGTGCAGTGTAAAATAGTCCCCAACTAATATTATCCTCAAGCGTTGATTGGTTTATTTTATGCAGATGACAAGTATTTACTAAGAAGCTTTGTATGATTATATTTTTACACTTTTAATGATTCAGAATTTTCTATAACCTGACAGGGAAACATGTAAATCATTAAAGGATCCAAATCCGAAACTCAACAATAACGATAGTTATGCATAGCTTTAACATTTTATCACAAAAATCATTGAAGAACTAATATAATATAGATAGGAAGGATCGTTGAAAAATTTCATTGTTATTAAAAAGCAATCGTTGAACTATTGATATATTGATATTATCATGATATGACACCGACCTGCTTTAATTGGTATGCAGGAGTATCTAGTCATCTAAACAAAAGACTCACTTTACTGTTTTTATTTCGCTTGCTATCCACTGAATGTATACATAAATCATCTGTGTGTATACTGAAATCTGACTCTTCACTGAATATGATATTACGCTGAATCTTAAAATATTGGATAACAACAATACTGATTATACTTGGGCTTTACAAAATTATGAGGCATCTAACGCTTGCTTTACATCGATATTTTTCTAGATTAAAGATCAAGCCACAGATGGCTTGAGAGCTTTCATCAAACACTACCGCGAGGATCCGGATCAGCAGAATCTGATCGATTGGATACAGGAGGATTGGCTGCAATGCTGTGGCATAGATGGCCCCAAGGACTGGGATAGCAATAACTATTTCAATTGCTCCTCAATTGCAATTGGCAGCCGTGAAGCTTGTGGTGTGCCCTTCTCCTGCTGTCGCCGGCGACCGCAGGAGGTAATCAAGAACAAGCAGTGCGGCTACGATGTACGCAAGGAAGGCTACGTAAGTTGTACTTTTGTTTGGCTTCCAGCGATTTACAGGCTTAATCGAAATTTTGTCAAACGCATGCAGCCAGTGGATAGAAATATACATGAGCGCGGCTGTTTGCGCGCGGGGGAGGATTGGCTGGAGACGAATTTAATAGGCGTGGCTGCCTCATGTGTTGCCCTGCTCATCACGCAGGTGCTAACAAAGAGCTTACAAACCTTTTCATTACTTTTAAATTTGTATTTAATTTGTTTATATTTGAATAATTTGTGTTTTGCTTATGTTGTGTTTTATTTTTCTATTTTCGCCACAGAGCGTGGAGCTGTCCAAGATTATTTATGAAAAAGGCTGTGTCCAGGCTGGCGAAGAGTGGATGGAGCATAATTTAATTATAATTTCCACGGCAGCAATTGGAGTTATGTTTTTCCAGGTCTCAGTTTGTTGTCTTTCTATGTTTATTTGTTTTATTTATTTATGCAGTTTCATCGATTCTCTTTACTTATATGATTTTGTGCTTGCAGATTCTTGGCATTTGCTTTGCACAAAACTTACGTGCCGATATCTATACGCAAAAATCAAAGTGGCACTGACAAATGGCGAACGCTGTCCCCACAGCACTCTAGAGTCTAGACACTAGACAGGTAAGCAACTACGAGAACAAACAACAACAGGACAACAACAAGAACAGTAACAACAATTAGCAACTACAACTACAACACAACGCATCATCTGCATCTACGCTTCGGTTAGTTAACTATACTATAAATACCTAACTATATATATATTTGCATATATGTATGTATATATGTGTGTGTCTACTAAACGCGAACGCATTCCGTCTCTATGGACATTGACTAAATATTAACTAGGTTGCCAAATTTTTTGCTGTTTTACGTAGGCTTCTCTTAACCCAAAAACCGAAAAAAGAAGATTTAAACAAAAACAAATAGCATACATTTTCTATACATTTTTACATAAATACGTGAAATGACGATCGAGAAAATAATGAACTCGAAATGCAGCTGTGATATATTTTTAATAAATGTATAGAAATGAGATGAAAAATACAAAATTTAAATGCAAAAAATGTTCTGCACAACTTAAAATGAAAATCCTTCGGCATACCGAAGCTTACATACTCTTGCAGGATGCTCTTTGGCTAATGAGATGTGCACAATTTAAAGTTACGTTTTATATTAACAAACAAAAAATATTATATATATATTTTAATTTAAAGTCGAACAACCCTAATGTAATCAACTAAAAATGATCTAGTCGGAAGTGCCAGACTAGGAGAACCCAGCCGTTACATTCGTTTATAATTGTAATGGCTGTGCATCTTCTTTTTCCATTAGCCCCATATAATGCTACATTGAATCTTAAAAACCTTCTTTGTTTATTGTCCGATCGTAATGAAATTTATAGGACATAAAGATAACATTTAAATCTGTGAATATTCCAAATCGGAAGGTAATACCTTAGCATCGGGCGGAGTTTTCCAAAAATAAAATTAAATAAACTCATTGCCGGGTCAGAGGCAGTACTTACATTCAAAATATGAAGTCTCTAGCTTCTATAGTCTCTGAAATAGTAATAATGTCCTAACTAAAACTTTTCTGCAAGGGTATTTAATACATACAAAGTCATTCCTAGTGTAAGCAGCAAAATCTATTACTACAAAACCTACAAAAGAAAAACAAAATGATATTAATTGCAATATTTTTATAATCCTAAAAAAAAATTAAAAGAACAACTTGTGTGGGGGCACGTAAAATATAAGAAAAATACGAAAGACAAACGTAGATTGCTGATTAATTTGTGTCGAGCTTAAATTTAATGCGAGGTATGTAAACCTGCCTTAAATGGCAAAATATATATTTTTGCATAATACATTTTAGTTATCCGCTTTTGGGTTTTCATATTTGCTATAGGCTGCACGTTAAACCTTTAATGTCTTTTACTATTGTATAAGAGCTACTAATAAGTACGTGAGTTGTGTTCGTTATGAGTTTTTTAAAAAGACTGCTCTCGAATAAGTCGAAACAACCTTGGAACAAAGAAACAATTTTGTATGCAAGTTTCACTGCAGTTCGTTAATCTTGAAACGTTTTACCAGAGTCCGACATTTACGAATGTCTAAACAATGTAAGAGTGTATTAAAATGGGTTGTAACACATTGAAATTAGTTAATTCTGTTTGCTATATCTAAGAGATCATTCCATTTAAACTGTGAATTAGCTCAGAAATAGGTGAAATACATATACGATATATGATTATACTTGCCGTAAAACAAACATGTAATAGAATCTCCTTATACCCGTTTAATTTATTAACCAATGCAATACTGACCTAAGAAATTCATATATTAATATCATATTTTCGTATAAAGCAGTTATACTCTGAAATTTTGAAGCATTTATACTTAACACCAACTGATTCTCCTAACATTTTTGAAATACTTTTTAAGAACCTCAAACACTAAATGTCCTTAATACTCTTTACAAGTTTATTGAACTAACTGAAAAAATGTTTTTTCAAACAAAAAGTATTTTTACTGAGAAAAAATTAAAAAAAAAGAAGATAAATGAGAATCTCCATTTGCCAATGAACACATTGTTTAAAAATTTAAGGAAAGCAAAAACAAAAACTGAACAATTGAAATAATAAGCAAAAGATTTAGATTAAAGCTATGAACAATTAATAACATTTGATGTAAAGGAAAACTTATAATTAAGCAATTGTTTATAAAATCATAGATACAAAGGAGATAATTTTTGAAAACCAAGAAATTCCTTAAGTTTGATAAACGTTGCCGAATACCGAAAGAGTCAATTGATGAAAACGAGCTAAATTATGATGAACAAAAAGCCAGTCAGTAAAACATATTAACAATTTTAATTAGTTAAGCAATGTTTATTATATTAATTACAGCCAAGATTAGCAAATATACTTATTATATAAAAGCTTGTCAAGGTTGTTGTTGCGACAGCAAAATCAATAACTGCTTCTAATAAAAGAAAGAAACGCTTGTAAATTATAATAAAAATAATAAAAATCAAACCGCAAATTTCTATTTTTGCACCGCCTCGCTGGACTCTCCATCCAGCTGAGCCACTGCATCCAATTGCACCGCAGGCAGCTCCGAGCCGTCTCTAGTTTTATTACAGCGTTGATACTCGAGGAGTACCACAGAGTTTTGACCCACTTTGAGCAGCTCGTTGGGCACATAGAGCGTAATTTGTGGACCACCCAGTGGCCAGTAGCGTCCCAAATTAAAACCGTTCACATAGGCCACACCTTTACCCCAGCCGGCCACATTGAGATAGCTGTCACCCACTTCGGTCACCTCAAAGCTGCCCGTATAGACAATGGGTCCGGTGCGTAGTACTCGCTGCTTGGCTACATATGGCTCCAGGGCTGCATTCTCTGCCAATCTCGTGCGCCATGTCTCGATGGCATAGGCTTCGAGTGGAAAGCCAGTGGTTGTCCAGCTGTCCAGCGGCAAGGCGCCGCCATTGTGCAGCTGCAGCGTCACCTGGCCAAAGATGCCCTTCGTATCGTTGGCTCGATCGTAGTTGATGCGTCCCTGATTCTCCACCAGCAGCTGCAGTGTGCTGCCCCAGCCCTTGCTCAGGGGCAGCGCATAAATACGCGCCTCTCGCGATATTGTGCCCACCAGCTGCTGATCCACAAAGACGTGTGCGCGATCCCGCAGCTCCTCCACCTGCAGCAGTGTTGGATCCAGATCTATGCTGGGCAACGTTGTCTCATACAAAAGCAGCCCAGAATACTGATCCATTTCCTCGAATGATTTGGGCTTGTCTGACTTCACTGGCGTGCCTTTGGATAAAGCAGCTCGTCCCTCGGCCGAGAGCAGCTCCAGTGCTGGCGTCAGCTCCACTTTGCCATAGGCCAAACGCTTGGCGGGATTCAGCTGTATTTCAGGCAGTTGAAGCACTTCGCCTATTACCTGCTTGACCAGCTCATATTTGTTGGTCACTCCACCCGCCTCATCCATCACGGCATCGTAGTCATAGCTGGTTATGTCAGCCGCATATCCTATGCCGCCATCCAGGTCATAATTGGCTCCAGCCGTGAAGCCAAAATTAGTGCCGCCAAAGAACATGTACAGATTAACGCTGGCATTGTAGCTGAGTATGGTCCTAAAAGCAGCAAAGCAATAACAATCAATACCTAGATTCTAGATTCAGGACATTCTTTAAATGTATACTTCAAAGCATCGGCCACCTCCTGACCATCACGTCGCTGATTCATCTCCTGCCAGTGCGTCAGCCAGCCGGGATAGAACTCCGAGTTGACCAGCGGTCCAGTGGGTTGGAGATTGCGGAACAGTTTCCAAATGTTGTCAATCTCATGTACTGAATTTAGAAAATGTGTGAAAGGATTTCAATGAGATTGAAATGCGAGTGGCTTTTACAATTTGCTACACAGGAAAAAAAAGGTTGGTCACCCAATTCAATTAGGTGCACGATCTAATTTATTAGCAAAATTACCAAATCAACTTTACTTAAAATAGCTAATTTATTTGTTATTTCAGCAAAATAATTGTCATCCAAACATTTATCAATCAACTAAATCTCAAGTAAACCAAACTGAATTAGGTAAAAAGTCAAATTAATTTTTCTCTGTGTATGTTTCAAGTGATGCTGTTTACAAGTTGCATCAATGATCGGTATCAAATTTTGTGTATATTATTAAATTTTATGTCAAATTAAAAACGTATTGTAATTGAGATCAAGTTTAAACTCTTGGAAAAGAGTAAATAAATTTAATGCAGTAGCGATGATTTCTCTGATTTTGGGTGGAAGCTGGTAATATAAATATTTGTAGTAAATTTTCAGGAATTGGTTCGGGATTGGCGGTGACGAAAAATCTCAGATATTTTACTATTCATTGGTTGGCTTATACAAATATTTTATTTAACTTGTTCATAATAGAATTACCATATTTCACTTCAGAAAATAAGTGCAATTAGAAAGGTATGCTAGTTTTGTATACAAATATTTCATTTTAATCTCTATTAATTACAAAAATTGTATATTAATTCAGAAACGAAGATACTCAAGATATTATGTTATAAAGAAAAATGATGAGTGGAGAAGATTTAATTTGTATATTTTTACATATATGTATATTTCATACCAACTCTATCACAGATGTTTATATTATTTGTACTTTTCTACTCACTGCGATCGATGCCAAAGTCCGTGGTAGCAAATACATTATCAATCTTGCCACAGTGCATCTTCTCATCGGGTATATCCACAGTAAACAATAGCGCCTTGTTTCCAACATATTTATCAGTCTCATCGCGCAACCAGTTCAAATAGTCATGATCGCAGGCATAGTACGCACCATATTCATTCTCAACCTGAACCATAATGATCTTGCCACCATTGCCAATCAGCAAATGCTTCAGACGTGGCATTAATTCTGCATACCACTTGCCCACCTCCGCAATATAATTGGCATCGTTGGTGCGTACTTTAATGTTCGGATATTTTGTGAATAGCCAGTGGGGTAGGCCTCCCTGTTGTTGTTATGGTTGAGATCATTATTATTATTATTGTTTCTTTCATTGATCTCTTACGTTATCTCGCTCGGCACAGATATAGGGTCCGGGACGAAGCACAATGTAAAAGTCCTCCTCTTGAGCAATTTCTAGAAACCTAACCACATCGGCTATGCCATCCCAATTGTATTCGCCATCGTGTGGATTGTGCAGAGACCACTCAACATATCTGTCAACGGAAAAGGTCTTTTAAAAATCTAGTTTCTTGATTACTTAATCATTATTTATTCGTATATTTAATATTTATGTGTGGGTGCTTTAATAAACTTCCAAATACAGCAAATACTTATTGCAAATCACTAAAATTTTAATATGGTTGGAAAACTTTTTTTTTAGTGTTGGAATCCACTTTCGGCATTGGCAGTTTTATCATAAGACTCTAAGCTTAGCTGGGTTATTGTATTTCTTATTTTTTGTTGCATAGTGTTGTTTATTATCAGCGTATAAGAAGCACAGTTATCACAGTTAAAACTTATTATTCATTCATTCATTGTTTTAATTCAAGTTTCCACAATTTTGGAGTTGCGTTTAAAAGTCAACGTTCGCTGATAGTAAGTTATAGTCACGTCCTACAACAACTTAATTGGCACACTTAATCAACTATCCTCTATGGGAACTACTCACGTATCCAATGCATTAAGCCCAGCCGCTCGCATAGTGCGCAATCGATTTCGCCAAGCATCGGGCAGGGCACGGAAATAGTGAAATGAGCCGGAGACATAACGAAAGGGTTGTCCATTCATTAGAAATGTGTTTGCCTTGTGATCAATGCTGAAGACGGGAGTTTCCTGCTCCTATTCAAATGAATCCAATTGAAATAAAGTTGACCCATCAAATTTCACTCGGTTCACCAGTTCGAAACAAGCTCACCTCTCTGACGTCATCGTCCCCGCTTAGCCCCACACAGAGGCCGACAGTCAGCGCGATCACCAAAATAATTACACAGCCGCTCATGGCCAATGTTAACTTGCGAGTGCAGCGAAAACCGCCACCGCCACCGCCACTGGCATCACCTGTGGTGTTGCTCATTTTCGAATGGGCTTTTAAGCTCGAGCTTCAACTGTGAGCTTTAAGCTTTCTTGTTAAGTTTTGACCGCTCTATTTAATTACAACTGTTCGCCAGTGCTGCCCGGAGCACAATGTCAATGGGGCTTAAGTGTGGAGTCGGTTCGGTTGGGTTGGCACTTTGATCGCGCTCTTCATATACATAAATAATTTTTATATTTGTATTTATTTTGATAAGAGCTCGAGTGCCTGATTAATCTAGTGCCGGGCTTAAGATGAACGCACATTGCAATTGTTTTTAAACAATTGTATTATTTTCACCACACAAGTGGATTCCCATTATCGTTATTTCAACATTAGTTCAAGTAGTTATAAATAAGCAAATCTTTAGCGTCAATCAAATTTGTTATTGTGTACTTAATTGGTTTAATTTAATGTTCGACTTTTTGCAAGTAGTGTAACGAGAAAAGGCTACCTTCAATATTTCAGACCTATGACAGTTCCTATGACAGCTATAAGATATAGTCATCCGATTTTAATCAAATTAAACCAATCTATATAAATTAAAATAAAACTTGCAATTACTGAATTCGGTTAAGATAATCTGAGAATCAAAAAAGTTGTTCATACAACGATTCATTTTCCAACAGATTGTTCCTTTGGCAGCCATAAGATAAAGTGGTCCGGTTTTGTTGAAATTTTGTAAGCATGCTTAAATAATGCCAAAACTTATAATTAGTAGGCTTTCGACCGATCGTTCCTATAAATAAGTATCTGTACAAAGTTTCATCGAGAAAGCTAAAAAATTAAGAGACTAGAAACAGACAGACAGACATACGGAAAAAGCTATGTGTATCGACTCGACTTGTCGTCCTGATGAAGAAAATATATACATTGCATTGCAAACTTCTGGCCAAAACTATAACACCCTCTGCAAGGGTATACAAACTATAAGAAAAATGATTCGGAGGTGTTTTATTTTTCTGTCAAAAATCATGCCAAAATGACAAAAAAAATGTCTTGTAAACGCCCTATTTTGTTTCTAAAGTCCATACAAATGTCCTTCCTAGATTTCAAACTCCCATAACTTGGTCAGAACTGAACCGATTGTCAAGCTTTAGGCCATTTTGTTCATGGTTTGTCCTATATACCAACTCTACATTTCAAGTTTATGCATTATTGAAAGTTAAATTTTTTCAAATATTTTTGCCAAAAAAGCATAAGGGGGGACCCTTATCAAAATTGATTTTTCAAAAAATAGATTCTTGAAATTCTTTTTTTAATCGATTGTGGGTGTCAAAACTAGTATAAAAAACTTTAAAAAAAATGAATCTGAGGTGTTTCATTTTTCTGTCAAAAATCATGCCAAAATGACAAAAAAAATTGTCTTGTAAACGCCCTAAAGT
Source organism: Drosophila maculinotata (assembly GCA_035045305.1). Taxonomy (NCBI): domain Eukaryota; kingdom Metazoa; phylum Arthropoda; class Insecta; order Diptera; family Drosophilidae; genus Drosophila; species Drosophila maculinotata. The sequence goes on along the minus strand of JAWNPD010000377.1, from coordinate 3,422,695 downwards.
CCATACAAATGACCTTCCTAGATTTCAAACTCCCATAACTTGGTCAAAACTAAACCGATTGTCAAGCTTGAGGGCATTTTGTTCATGGTGTGTCCTATATATCAACTCTACATTTCAAGTTAATGCATTATTGAAAGCTAAATTTTTTCAAATATTTTTGCGAAAAAAGCATAAGGGGGGACCCTTATCAAAATTGATTTTTCAAAAAATAGATTCTTGAAATTCTTTTTTTAATCGATTGTGGGTGTCAAAATTAGTATAAAAAACTTTAAAAAAAATGATTCTGAGGTGTTTCATTTTTCTGTCAAAAATCTTGCCAAAATGACAAAAAAAATTGTCTTGTAAACGCCCTAAAGTCCATACAAATGGCCTTCCTAGATTTCAAACTCCCATAACTTGGTCAAAACTCAACCGATTGTCAAGCTTGAAGGCATTTTGTTCATGGTGTGTCCTATATATCAACTCTACATTTCAAGTTTATGCATTATTGAAAGTTAAATTTTTTCAAATATTTTTGCGAAAAAAGCATAAGGGGGGACCCTTATCAAAATTGATTTTTCAAAAAATAGATTCTTGAAATTCTTTTTTTAATCGATTGTGGGTGTCAAAATTAGTATAAAAAACTTTAAAAAAAATGATTCTGAGGTGTTTCACTTTTTTGTCAAAAATCATGCCAAAATGACAAAAAAAATTGTCTTGTAAACGCCCTAAAGTCCATACAAATGACCTTCCTAGATTTCAAACTCCCATAACTTGGTCAAAACTAAACCGATTGTCAAGCTTGAGGGCATTTTGTTCATGGTGTGTCCTATATATCAACTCTACATTTCAAGTTAATGCATTATTGAAAGCTAAATTTTTTCAAATATTTTTGCGAAAAAAGCATAAGGGGGGACCCTTATCAAAATTGATTTTTCAAAAAATAGATTCTTGAAATTCTTTTTTTAATCGATTGTGGGTGTCAAAATTAGTATAAAAAACTTTAAAAAAAATGATTCTGAGGTGTTTCATTTTTCTGTCAAAAATCATGCCAAAATGACAAACAAAATTGGCTTGTAAACGCCCTAAAGTCCATACAAATGCCCTTCCTAGATTTCAAACTCCCATAACTTGGTCAAAACTCAACCGATTGTCAAGCTTGAAGGCATTTTGTTCATGGTGTGTCCTATATATCAACTCTACATTTCAAGTTTATGCATTATTGAAAGTTAAATTTTTTCAAATATTTTTGCGAAAAAAGCATAAGGGGGGACCCTTATCAAAATTGATTTTTCAAAAAATAGATTCTTGAAATTCTTTTTTTAATCGATTGTGGGTGTCAAAATTAGTATAAAAAACTTTAAAAAAAATGATTCTGAGGTGTTTCATTTTTCTGTCAAAAATCATGCCAAAATGACAAAAAAAATTGTCTTGTAAACGCCATAAAGTCCATACAAATGCCCTTCCTAGATTTCAAACTCCCATAACTTGGTCAAAACTCAACCGATTGTCAAGCTTGAAGGCATTTTGTTCATGGTGTGTCCTATATATCAACTCTACATTTCAAGTTTATGCATTATTGAAAATTAAATTTTTTCTAATATTTTTGCGAAAAAAGCATAAGGGGGGACCCTTATCAAAATTGATTTTTCAAAAAATAGATTCTTGAAATTCTTTTTTTAATCGATTGTGGGTGTCAAAATTAGTATAAAAAACTTTAAAAAAAAATGATTCTGAGGTGTTTCATTTTTCTGTCAAAAATCATGCCAAAATGACAAAAAAAATTGTCTTGTAAACGCCCTAAAGTCCATACAAATGCCCTTCCTAGATAACAAACTCCCATAACCTGGTCAAAACTCAACCGATTGTCAAGCTTGAAGGCATTTTGTTCATGGTGTGTCCTATATATCAACTCTACATTTCAAGTTTATGCATTATTGAAAGTTAAATTTTTTCAAATATTTTTGCGAAAAAAGCATAAGGGGGGACCCTTATCAAAATTGATTTTTCAAAAAATAGATTCTTGAAATTCTTTTTTTAATCGATTGTGGGTGTCAAAATTAGTATAAAAAACTTTAAAAAAAATGATTCTGAGGTGTTTCATTTTTCTGTCAAAAATCATGCCAAAATGACAAAAAAAATTGTCTTTTAAACGCCCTAAAGTCCATGCAAATGCCCTTCCTAGATTTCAAACTCCCATAACTTGGTCAAAACTCAACCGATTGTCAAGCTTGAAGGCATTTTGTTCATGGTGTGTCCTATATATCAACTCTACATTTCAAGGTTATGCATTATTGAAAGTTACATTTTTTCAAATATTTTTGCGAAAAAAGTATAAGGGGGACCCTTATCAAAATTGATTTTTCAAAAAATAGATTCTTGAAATTCTTTTTTTAATCGATTGTGGGTGTCAAAATTAGTATAAAAAACTTTAAAAAAAATGATTCTGAGGTGTTTCATTTTTCTGTCAAAAATCATGTCAAAATGACAAAAAAAATTGTCTTGTAAACGCCCTAAAGTCCATACAAATGCCCTTCCTAGATTTCAAACTCCCATAGCTTGGTCAAAACTCAACCGATTGTCAAGCTTGAGGGCATTTTGTTCATGGTTTGTCCTATATATCAACTCTACATTTCAAGTTTATGCATTATTGAAAGTTAAATTTTTTCAAATATTTTTGCGAAAAAAGCATAAAGGGGGACCCTTTGAAAACTCCAAGAAATTCAATAGTTATTTTGTAAATTCTTTATCAAGGGTGTTTTTCACATTTTAAATAAAGGTACAAACATTTTTTAATACCTTTTTTATGTCTTTAGTTTAATGCTTTAAGTCTCGCTTCATTCTATATATAAGATCTTAAATTTAAATAATTTTCGAAACAAATGTAATTTGAATTATGTAAGTCAGAATGTATTTCTTATTCATAAAATTTTCACACTTTATATTATTATTACGACATATTTTTGTATTTATCTCTTTGTATACCCTTGTAAGGCGTATTATTCATTTTTCGTTAAGTTTGTAACGCATTGACCTAATAAGGAACAACTATTCTTGATCAGCGTCAATATCCGATTATGTATATTTATTTATTTCGGTCTACAAGGGTATTTAATATTCGGCGCGCCGAATATAATTGTTCTCTCTTGTTTTTCTTCAAAGTCCGACCATGCTTGAGATAGTTGTTCTGCGCAAGTTCAAAGCACTGCTGATAATAAAACTCCAAGTGTGTAGTTTTAATATTTCCTTTATTATAGTTTACTGCACTATCACTTATAAAATTGCAAAAAATTATATTTTGTTACATCATCCGTATATGGTTTCCACTCGTTTAAATATGTATGTATGTTCGTACAATGATGCATTTGATTAAGTGTATATTGTCCAATCTATAGTATGTATAATACTTTATTTAGTTGAATATAAGTGTATAAGTACTAGACTATAAATGCCTTTGGTAGCGTGCTTCAATATTTTTGGTATTGCCAACTCTCTCAGAGAGTCAATATGGCTAAGTTAGGTATAAGTACATTTTGATTACTTCTTGAAATTGGTACTTGTCGGATAAAGGAGTGTTATAACAATTCGCAGTAGTTCTCTTGGCCTAACCAAATTTTTAATATCTTTTTTTTATAAATTATTTGAACTGTAACAAAAGTGCTTCTATTTTTTTTTTTGGTATATAAAATTATACACACATAGGCTGAGGTAGAAACAGCACAGAATTAGGGAATCAGGGAGCTGGATGAAACTGTGGAAGAGTTTGGTAAAAAGAAGGATTAAAGGACTAGTATAAGACTTAATAGTATAAAGTTTTTGATTGTGGTAGGTATTAACGGCTTAGAAACTAGAGTCCATATAATATCGTTGTTTACTTTTTTAGGTTTTATTTTTACATAACTAGGCGCTGACGCTGCAAAACTTATCAGCCATTAGTGTTAGCACCTTCTCGAGCTTTCCATGCCGATCCTCGGGCTTGGCGGTGGCTCCTGAACTGCCCCACAGGAACTTGACGTGAAACTCGGTGCTGAAAGTCAAGGATCTCATTGTAAATTAACAATACTAGATTCGGGGGATTATAACTATACCGAAATGCATCTGCTAGCAGTTCATCTATCCTGGTGCTGGCCTCTTCCAAAATGATCTTAGCATTCTTGCGATACAGATTCAAGTTCTTAAGAAATCCACGAGATGCATCCAAGTGCTGAAAGTTGATGGACATGCCAAAATCATCGGCCTTTGACTCCCAAGGCGCAATGCAGGTGCTATAAAGCGCCGGACGCTCATCCATATTGCTATGATTGATAATGTCCAGCACAGGCCTATCAATGAGCAGAGCATAGAGCAGCACATGGGGCACTGTTGTATTCGGCGCCTGCGGATTGGAGGCCTCATTCATGCTGCTCAAAGTGGGACGTAGTTTGGCTTCGAAGGTGAAAGCGCTGTCCGTATACTTTTGGCGCAGAATGTGCCAGGCCTGATCTAGCTTTTGTATCTGCAAAGTTAAAATCGAAGAGCTTTAATATTTCTATAATTGTTTAAAACATTTTGAATCACCCACCTGCTGCATGCACAACCCCAACATAATGGCACAAAAGCCAAATAGATTTCCGAGAGCTGTTTTTGTTTCCACCGCAATTTGTATCCACTTGCTGAGCAGCTCGGCGCGATCCAGATCGGTTTGACAGGTGAGTATGGTCACAGCCACCATTAGCTTGATGCACTGCGTCCGCTCAATGATGTCCTCGCGAAACACTTTGCCATGTGGCAGCGTCAACAGCTCCAGCCCCGAACAACTTAGATAAAAATCCGACTCGGCTGCTGGCTCGTCCAGAAACAAACCAATGTCGATGCGTGTGATGTGCTCGGCCAGCAGCTTGGGTCCAGTTTCCAGCAGCATCATCTTGAACGTGTTCAGCGCATCGCCATCCAGCGGCTTATTCTCCACCGAAGGCAGCAGCAATGTGACAAAGTTTTCGAAATCAAATTTGCTGCACTGAAATTTAAGAACATACAAATATGTATTTTATTTTATTTTGGGTTAATCTACATATATAAATTCTAGCTGAGAAATAATTATCCATCGGTTTTAGAGGTAATTCTAATTCGAGTGAAATTTTAATAGTAAGACGGTTTACTTTGGATTTTTATATCAGGAAAATTTAATATTTCCATAGTTTTCGAAATCCAAAGTATACTTAATAAATTAAATAGTTTCTTAATAACTTTTTGTTAGTGTACAAAATCGAACAGATGACTGAAAATGTATAGGACATGTAGGTTCTTTCAAAAAACATTTTGGAAATCTAAACCGTTTACCATTAGTGTTTTCAGATATTTTTTTCCAAATATAGATAACAAAAGCTCATAGCACCGCTTCCACAAAATATATCAAGTTTCTAAACTGTTTCAAAAATATATATAACTTTTATATTTCATAAAAATACTGAGGTCGTAGTCAATGCCTTAAAGCACCTTAATCTTTAAACTTACCAGCTTAAAGCTCTCCATGGGCAGCGAGAAAAGTTGCTCCTCAGCAGCCATAGCATCAAATTCAGTGAAGCTCTTTAGCGTGCCATTGGAGGCGGAGCTGCACATGAATCGGGGATTCTTAATGATGACACCGCCACGCTGTAAGCTCATCTCGCTGACATCGCCGGGCGCCGAGTCACCGGATCCATTGCCCGAGTCAGAGCCGCTCGCCTGATATGCCAGCACTGCGGCCATGGGCTCCTTGCGTGGCTTGGGCGGCGGACTGGGTGCTCGGTCCTGCGTATCCAGACTGCAGTTGCGTGCTAAACTGCTGATTCTCGCCGCTGCTTGCTGGCGCAGCGCCTGCGCAGCCGAAGTGCTCGGACGTGGCAGAGATTGGGTGCTGAACTTATTGTCCAGATGCTGCGACTGCAGCTGCATATCGCTGGTGGGATTACAACGTGCAATGGTCTGAAAACGAGCCTGGCTATGTCCATTGGTTGCCTCTGCCGCCGCCTGATGCTGCTGCTGCTGCTGCTGCTCCTGCTGCTTGTTGATGTTGCACACAACCATTGCCTGAGCGGGTGTCAAGCTTTGGGAGCGCTGCTGCTTCTTGCAGGGCAGTCGTGGTGGTGGCACCTCCCGACGCACCCGCGGCGGCGAACAGTGCGGACTGGATGGCGTCGCCGGCTGTTGTCCTGCTGAAGCATCGCCTGCCAGTTGGCCAAAGCGAAAGATGCTGGAGCCACCAGTATTGCTGCCCATGGGTGAGCTCAATGGACTCAGGCCACGCAGCCCGGCCAGCATCTGTGTGTGCAACTGATTGCCCACGATCTTGTGGCCATAGAAGGAGAGTGGATATGTGCGATTGCATGGGAATTGTATCAGGGCGCCCGAGGCGGCTGAAATGGGTTTGCCAGAGCCCACATAGAAGGTGATTAGATCCGGCACCGTGTCAAAGGCATCCTCCTCGAACTGATACTGAACACGCTCGTAAACAGTCTCCGGCTGTAAAACCAGCTAGAAATGTAAAGATAAGAAACACAAATTAAATTAATTAAATTTACTCTTTTTCAATTCATGATTTAATAGATCTTTCTTGAAAAATATGCAGTAAAATGATATGATGGTCAATCTCTGATTAATATATCGATTAAAATCTATAATTAGTTTTTCTTTTGAATATTTCTTCATTGACACTTTTTAAAACGAATATTATTATATTTCCGAGGATTTTTATTGCTTGCTATTTTAATGAATTTTACAAGACCCGCTTGCTTTCCTTTCGGGAAAAATAGTGGATAAAATTTAAATAAATTACTAAAACTCATAATAAGGTCAAAGCAATGAAGTTTTTCAGAAAATTTTAAACATTTCGAACATTGTTATAGTGACAGCTAACAATCTTGTATGAAACTAGTTCAGTTTTCCAAATATCGTAGTTTTTCTTTTCAGTAAAGATATCTTTTAAAACATGCTTGCCATAAAAGTTTTTAATTCATATGTATTATTTATAGTAAAGTGTTTGCCCATCTCTGGTATATGTTCTACTGGTAGTAAAAATTATGAGATATTTAAGTTTCGTTAGGATTGTTAGAAAACTGACAATTGAATTATAGAGATAAGCAGATAGACAAAGTAGCTTTATTCTATTCAGCTCGTTATCGTCATAAAGAACAAATGAGGAATAGTTTCCATCAATGCGTTACACATTTGGTGACTAAATTATCACACAATCAGCAAGTACCAAAAACCACGCTTTAGCGAAAGTTGTTTTCTCTGCGACTCACCTTATTGAGCACAAAATGCAAGACAGCTGACTTGCTGCGGCAGGTGAGCACATAGTTATCCGGCTGGGAGGCGCAATCCCGCACCAGAAAGTCACCCTCTCGCTGAACAATCTCCTCGGCACGCGGACGTGGCAGTGCACCGTGGTACCAGGCATGCGAGCGCAATTCTCGTGCATCCAGACTCAGCTCCCATTCGAGTGCCTTTTTCAGCGCAATGGCCTCCTGTTGCTCGTTGGGATTGGGCGAGGCGGCAATGGGCGTGGATGCGTTGCTGTTGTTGCCGTTTTCCATATCGTCGGCGGTGTTGCCCCAATGCGGACTGTTGCACCTGGAGCGCGGTTTCAATTCTTCATAGCTGCAAGTACAAAGTGAGAGAGAGAGAGAGCGAGAGTTTGAGAGAGAATGTCAAATATTTCCCTTATTATGGGTAATTTGTTTTGTGAGCTGTGTAAATTGCCCGCAGGACCGGGATTTTGTTGAAAAGGGAAATTCGCTCCCACAGGATTGTTCCTTGGTATATGCGAACTTACATATGTCGGAAGTTCAAGTGCAAAAAAAATGTACGAATGCAATTATAGTAAAATTGTAAAACATTTCTGCCTTTTATGATAGGAATAGTGATAGTTAGGCTTTCTTACATGTTGCTATTAACTAATTTTGACTTATTTAATATACAAGCTTTTATCACTCACCTGCTACGCCCATTTTGCTAGAATACTTTTTCGTTAAAGAATATCTACGCAGGACACACCTCGAAATTATTTTTTTTTAATAAAGCACTAGACTTTATATTTAACACAACTTTCTTGTTACAACTTTTGATTTTCAAGGAATAATTATAGTAATTTGTATCACTGCTGCAGTCCGCCTAATTTCAATATTGCACAGCCTTATCTTATTACTGTGCTTTGGCTTTTCTTATCGCAGTCCTCGTCTGCACTCTATGCCATCTGAATTCGCTCTGCGTTGCGCCCAGGCTTAGCCCACCCTGGAACAAGTCGAATCTCCTTGTGAGGGTTGTTCGCCTTAGCCGACTTGTTTGTGTTTTGTTTCCAGATTTTGATGCCGCCTGCCTAACGGCATAAGGTATAGTATTTTTTATGGGAAATTCTTTGGGGCATGCGCAGAGTTTTTGTTATTGAAATATTGTCATGTAACTGACTGGAGAAGTGGTTGTTATCAAGTATAGAATGGCAAATGCGGGCAGGACGGGGTATTGTGAATGTCATGAACTGCGTGTGGATGACATTGTTGTGGAACTCATCAGAGGGTTCGTTATATTTCAAATGAAAGTCCTGAATCAGGCAATAACATTTTTGTTGACATCCTATGTAGGAATGTGATTAAATGTTGATTTTAATGTTATACTTTATATGGATTTTTCTTCAAACCTAAACTCTAATTTAGTAGATAAGAATTATCTTCCTGATTCTAATTAGTACTTTGAGTACGGTGTGAGAGTTATACCTTAACATTTTTAAGACCTAGAGTAAGCCGTACCATAATACAATTTAGAGCTGTCTTTATACTGTCTTTAGATTAATAATATATCTATAAATAATAAATTATTATTAAATTTTATGTTTTTTAGCGACCTTTTTAATTATAATGTTCTTGTTTGACCTCGAGCCGGCTAAACAAGAACATTATAAATTATTATTGTTCACGGCTATAAGCGAGAGGTAAACCTTATTAGTAGATCAAAATAACAAGCCCAGAATATAATACAACTAATAACATTTGCGATGCTAACTGATTTAATTTTAATTGGGTCAGAAGAGGGTACATTGAACATGATATAAAATTCATTGTAGCCTAATCATAAGCCATATTGTTTTCACAAATTTGTTTTATCTACTCACAGGCTTTCTTCTACTCACATTGTTGTTGTTTCATCGAAAGTCAATTGCTTCAAGACCTTGCCACTTCTGGTAGTAATCACCGCTGCTCCTCCGCTATCATTGCTGCCTGCCATATCAGCTGAATTTGCATTTAGATAAACCATCGGACAGGAGCTCTTGCGACGCGGCACCGCACAGGGAGCACTACGCATTGCTGGACAAATAAAGCTAGATTCTGAGCTAATCGTCATATTGATAGTACCGCTCACCTTCCAGATTCATGGACTGCCTTCGCTTGGCCCGCACGCCCAGCAAGCTGTTGAGCATTTTCTGGCGATGGGTCATACTTCGTATGCCCAAACGCTTCAGGTCTCTATCGTTGATGTCGCCGACATCATCGACTGTGGCGTAAGTTTTCAGGTTTTCTGCTTGACCGGATGTGACACGTGAGTAAGTGCATTAGGCAGTGCTCAAAACTGCTGACCAAACTGACCTTCATATTGCTGCAGTTCCAGCAGATTCAGCCACTCGCCAATGCTCAGCCTGGAGTTGTGTATAATCATCGCGACATCATCGCGACGCCTTGCAGCATTGGGATAGCGAAAGTTCCACAGGATGCCTAAATAGAGAGTTCACAAAAGCTCTCTTTCGGATGCAATTCTATTGTTTATATAACTTACTGCTTCGTCTATTTGTCGCATTGCGAGACTCGAGCGGACGCGTTTGCACATTGCCCATGTTCTGGCGATTCTAAGTGTAAAACTACTATTTTAGCTCTATAATTAAGCCGTCACATTGCTGCGCGTCCAGTAACTGAAATTTCAACCGCTCGCTGCGCTTAGCGTCAACAAACTGAACAAACGAAGCTCGAGAAAAACACCACTGACCAAATCAAATATTTGGCAGGTCGATACTTGAATACACTTCCCGATTTGATATTAGATTTGGAATTTTTGGATATGTGGTTAAATGTAAATTTGAGGATTTATTAATTGTTACTAAAATTAAGTAAACTTTGATTCGAATCCGACGATTTTTGGATATATTAAACTACTCGGCTTAGCACTTAGCTAAATGTTTCTGATCCGATATCAGTAAAATTTAAAATTAAATTGATAAATAAAATTGGTTTTAATAGTTCTTTGTTAATATTTAAATACTATCAACCTTTTTATAATATTTAAATGAGTTGTGGAAATGTGAAACTACTCCTTATAGAATTTACTACGAAAAAATCCAATGTTGTTTTTATACCCTTGCAGAGGGTATTAATTTAAACTAGGAATAACCACTAACAATTTGTACTTGCATTCCAAACATGGTCACAAACCAGTAATGCCCTTTGCAAGAGTACAACAATAATACTATTACGAATTGAAGTAATATTTCAATGTCGTGCGTCAATAGTTTGCGCTCACTGTTTGCCTAATTGTCTCTCTGATCCGCTCCGGCTGATGGCCCCCGCTCTTGACCAACTGTTGTCGTCTTGCGTTGCTGTCGGTATCGGGTTTTATCATTGTCTAGATTAGAAGGTCTCGTCGCAGTTTCGAATTCTGCTGATCGCAGCGGTATACCCTTAATTAAATTTTCGGTTCTTGATGTGTAGAAAAAGTACATACATACATATAAGAAAATGGCATTGCATGTTATTGTTGTTTATTGTTGATTGTGTGAGCGCAGTAAGAGAGCAAAGAGAGTGCTAAGAGCAGATGGCCAGCATTGTTTTGAAGATATTATATTGGGGCATTAATGTGTTGCTTTATCAATTATGAAATGATGGGCTAATTCATAAATGTTTGTTTTTTTTTAAGTATGTGCTGTTCTCGGTGAGACCATTTCAATTATGGAATATGACTGGTCATTAATCGAATGTCTAAGTTGCTATAGAACTGAATACGTTGTAAATATTTTAAGTTTGTTTGTTGAACAAAGTATATATCTGTTTGCCCATGGTGTAAGCTTCTTGCAAAATTGAGTTCCTAACTAGTTCTTAATCGGTTTTCCAAATAATAACAGCCCAAAGCTAAGCAGTATCTTATCTAAGTTATCTATAACTCACTTTTATAAAATATTTATGGTATAAATTAATTTTTATATGTCAATAGAAAGTGTAAAACTCTGAATTTATTTAGCAGTCGATTTCACACGAAATACTCAAAATACTAGGCCAACAGAAATAGTAGTTGGCTGATTTGATCAATTTACACTCACTTGCTGAGGTGAGCTGAGTGGAAATTATATACTCAGCCCACAGCTCAGCTCAGCTACTAGCTTAGTTTTTCAGCTGATTTTTACGCTCTACTTAAAGGGGTTTCAACTGCGAATTCTTTACGCCTAGTACTTTAGCTTATTGACCAATGGAAAACTAATTTGTTTGTTGTTTTTGGTTTATTTTATCATATAATTATTAAAAACTATAATTAAACATGCTTGCTGTACTTAATGAACTTAACAAAATATTATAATTTAAATTCGTGTTTTTTATAAACTAACTACAATTATATATGGCTAACAAAAAAACTGCTATATTTATATGTGTATGTAAATTTTTATTTTTACAACAATTTTGTATGCAATAGTAATAAATAGTTAATATATACAGAAATGATTTAATTCCTTACTGGTTGTTAATTTCTACATTATTTTCAATTTGTAATAATTTAAAATCGTGTTTTTATGAGCTAAATACATTTCTACTTGACTCGCAATTAACACAATCTGAAATTTATATTGTACAACAATAAGAAATGTATCTATATAAATATTTACATATATATTTGATTTGATTCGTTACTCTACTACATCGATCTCAATGTTATCATCGTCGTCGGCTCGTTCGCTGAGTTCCACACTGGAGCAGCTGTCGGAGCTGTAGTCCAACGGCTCATGGAGCCTGGCAGCAGCCACTCCAGCCGTGATCATCATTGGCTGCTTGGCTGCAGTGGCTCCGGCGTTTACTTGTTGTGGTGGCTGCTTTTCCTGGCCACTTTTGAGATTCTCTCGCGTGTGCCGCCATTTCATGCGTCGGTTCTGGAACCACACCTTGACCTGTGCATCCGTGAGATTCAGTCGTGCCGCCAATTTGCGACGATCTGGTTTGGTTATATATTTCTGTTGTTGGAACTGAATCTCAAGTCCTTTTCGCTGCAGATTTGTAAAGACAGCACGTGACCAGGAACGTTTGCGTTTTCCATTGCTGTTGTTGCTGCTGCCATTGGCATTGTTATTGCCAGTTCTGTTGTTGTTGTTACTGCTGCTGCTGTTGTTGTTGTTGTTGTTGTGTGTGTGAGCGCCATTTTGCGATGTGCCTGCAGCACCTGTTGCCGTTGTGGGAATGTCGAGCAACTGCTGCTGCCCAGTCTTGGCCAGAAAACGTTGCTGCTGCGTCAACTGTAGCGTCTTCAGGCTGTTTAGCGGCGCCAGCAGCGCAGCCGCCGATGTTGAGCTGTGCAACAAAGATGCTGCTTTATGTTGGTGTTGGTGTTGCGGGTGAAGATGTTGCTGCTGCTGCTGCTGCTGATGTTGAAGATGCTGATGATGTTGCTGCTGCTGCTGTTGATGGAAACGCATGAGTGCGTTTGTTGCCAGTGTGGGAAATGTTGTTGCTATGAGTTGAAGAAGAGAATTCATGGTTAAGTATTCGAATTATTACAGTTTATTTGCTATATTAACATGAGTCTACAGTTAGTATTAGTAATCTGTCTCATATAGTTCATTTTTAATCTAATATATAACTTTTAATACGCTAAGAGTATGCTTTGAGGCTAAAAGTGGTATTTTTAGTGTAGAGTTTTGAAAATGAATATAACAGTTTATCATACAATTTTATTAATAGGTTTCTCATGGTGAAAAGTCCTTGACGACTTGTGTAGTCTCCCACCAAAATACATTTTTTGAAAATAAGAATTTTATGATAAGAATCAGCCAGAATAATTTGGCAAGCTTTAATTTTCACTTATTCTTTATTTCTTGGAAGTGTTTTGCCTAGAGTCATTTATGATCATGGTGGATAAAAGAGGAGGAGTTAAAGAATTTAACAAGTGCGAGTAGTCTAGTCGAGAGTGCCATGCTAGGAGATAATTAACCATATGTACAGGTCTAAATAGATGTAGCTTACTTAATATTTACCTATTCACATGAAAAAATGTATATTATTCAACGAAGTAGGAAGTGTTTTTTTACGCATTTTCTAAAAATAATAACCATTCACATAATTTGTAAAAAAACTCTTAAACTTTCTTTAATTAATAAAAATCGCATAGAAAGGCAATGTTAAAGAATGGAGAGAGCGTGAGTCAAAGAGCCAGTCGTTGAGAGAAACATGAAGCGAAAGATGGGTATATCGGAAGTTATAGATTCAGCTCATTATAAATTTAATCCAAATTAGCTTACTGAGATTTTTTCAATGCTCCTTATTCATATCGGAATAACTCAAATATCGTAAGACTTCAAATTTAATCATAAAAACCGAACAGAAATACAAGTTTTAAATCTTTTAGTACAATAATCATCCTGATGCAGTTGAGTCAACTTAATTCGTAAATTGTAATTTAATGACTATTTATGTACCGGAATTAATTTTTTATTTAGTCTTTATCGTTTAGCCTGCTTAGTATATTTATTTGTGTTCTTTAAGTTTCCGTGCATCAGGAAATACTTTTAGCCCAAACTTTCATTTCACACTACTTTATTTTTACAACTCGGCATCTAACATCCTCTATGTATAATCTTGTATCCGCCGGCATAAAAATATGTTTTGCAATACAATTTACGCATTTCCCTAATCGCAGAGTCTAAAACTCAATAATATTCGACATAAGAAAATATTAAAACACAATTTTCCGAAAATGTTTGAGTAAATTATTTTCAATGAAACGCACGTTGAAAATATTTAAATGAGTTTGTTTATAATAAAATTTTCACTTAATTGGAAATAATCAGCGTTGCGGGTAAACAAATTGTTTACACCACAAAGTCAAAAACCAACAACAACAACAACAACAATATCAACAACAAACACATAAGCAAATACCTCTTAGCGGACCACAAAATTATTTGGGGTAATCGAGCACGACATGGGGCACGAGATGTGGTTGGCACCCGGGACCTGGCACCTGGACCAAGTGTGTGTTTTGCGTTTAAATGTTTTTTAAATATGCGCACTGCACAGCAAATCATGAGCAACGCTTTAACTAGTTTATGCATTTTTATTGGTTTTTTATAAACTGCGCGCACGGATTTTTCGGGGCGTAATGAAATTTCAATTTGTTTGTGCGCGCGGCATGCGTCTAATTATTTTTCATGGCGCATTTTATTTACTCAAAACTCAAGCGATCTTATGTGTATTTACATTGCAACGGAAATGCGCTACAATCTGTATCTGTATCTGTATCTCAAATGTATCTGCATCTGCGTCTGCAACTGCAACTGCAATATCGAGCACGCCTTCATCTTAATTGGCGGCATTTGGTTTATGTCAACCACCGCCGGTTTGTTATAATGAGTTTCCATTGATTTTCAACACCTCAGCGCGCCTTAATTGCCGCATCTCGCACACAGATACATTTGTAAATAACGGCATCCCAGCGCCGCGTTGCGGTAAATATCTTAATGAGTTGTGATCATTTTGGGCGCGTCTTAAATCATTGACCACCCTGTCCCTGTCCTGGCCTCGGGCTATTCTGGGCAGCATCCGCATCCTGAATATGTGGGGCTATTAACAAATTTATGACCTGCTTTAAATTGTATCGATTTATTTGCACTGTGCGATTGTATTTATGGGCTTGCGAATATTTTGTGAGTTCACATTTTGTGAGTAAACACTCGAGTGCATTTCGAGTGCAAGGCGAAGAATTTCCATATTGTAGTCCAATAAGTGAAACGACAGAGTTACGACCTCTTTTAGCCATGTGGTCCTATGAACAGCAGGTGCAGGAGCTAAAGAGATCTCCGACCCTGATGCAATGAGAATAAATGGAGTAAATGTCGAACAAAGGTATATTAGCTCAATTAATTGCCTGTGTACAGGGGATTTTAAAATGACCTAGAGTCTGAGTTCGTTAAGAAGGAAAGTATGGAACATACATACATACAAATAAGTTAAAGAACTGAAACTGAAGGAAAATATACAAACTTGTACCCGATTAAGTGGAGATTGTGTTCATATACTAATTTTATTACCCGATCGATGTGCTTAGATTTATATTATTACCAAATATATAATCAATAGTTGGGCTTCCAATTTGTAAGTATCGATTCGAGGGGAACGAGAAGAAATACTTAAAATGTGAACAAACTCGATCAGCGAATGATTTATGAGAACATATCGTACACAACAAATTGGTTTGTCTAGCTCTTAAAAGTTTTAAAGATACGAATGTCTGTTATATTATATAGACATATGTTGTATTACCACACAGAATTATACTATTTTGTATGTACAAGGTATAAAAACCTAACACGGCCATTGCCATTCCATTGACCATACTTGTGTTTACTATTAATATTGAAATCTTGGGTTGTTTTAGATAGTTTTATGTTTCCAATTAGAATCAGACGCATTTTTTCAAAATCCACAATGATTATCAGATAAGCTTTGACTTATTCAAATTTTAATAAATTAGTCGAAAATAATCGTAAAATTTGTATAATTTGTTATCAAGATCAGTATTTTATTCTTTTGTATGTAGCTGCTAATCACTTTACATTTTAAATAAAAAAAGACAAAACAAGAAACAAAGAGATTGTATATATTTGGCGATCATCAGCATAAAATTGTCTAATCGCTATTCAAATCGTTGATCACTTCAACGGCAATAAGTTGATAGCTGATCAAAATGATGTGTTGAAATCACCCTAAACCTAAAGCAGCATATGAAAAGCGTATCAGAATATAGTATTACAGTTGTAGGCGATCTTGCAGGTAAGTGAAAGCGCTCCTGCTGATGGGAACAGTGAATATGGAATATGACAATCTTGGTCGAAAACAGCATGTTAAATACGGCCAACACGAATGCATTGTGTTGATCATTGATCACATCGCTGTGGAAGACACAAGCAATTGGATTAACATATAAATTGTAAATTAATTAGGCAAGCGGCGCCAAATTATTGGCCCCGACCCGCAGCATACACCAAAACGATTCATAAATAAGCACAGAAAGAAGAAGAACAAAAACAGAAAAGATATCTTCAACAATCCAACAATCCATCGATCGATCGCCAGGCAGAAGGGAAAAACAATCAAACAAACTACTCAACACCCATGCAGCAACAAGCAAACAGCAACAAATAGCTGGATGGATGGATAGAGTAGAAAGAACCTGGGAGCTGCATGGAACTGTGACTGTAACTGAGGCTGGTGCTGGTGCTGGTGCTGGGGCTATGGCTATGGCTATAGTTTTTTATGATGTGCGATGCGATGCGATCAATCCATCACAAATGAATGCACAGAGCAGGTCCCGAAAGCTAAAGAGTCTCGCTCTCAAGATATAATCTCTACGCAATTGGTGAAAAAAAAAAAACTCTTTGGCACCACAGGTAGCTGGCTGGCCTGGGCCACCACAGTGGGTGGCTGTGTAAATAGTTGGCCTCGCTTGGCCCCTAAAAATACCGCATAGCTTCAATCCGTCAGTTAGCCAGTTCTTCAGTCAGTCATTTTGAGAATGCTGCATGTCATTAACTTAAACGGCAGCCTCCACTTTTAGCCACAGTAGTTGGGCCCAGCGGCGCCCCAATCTATCAGGGTAGATTCAGCTCCTTTTGGCCATAGCTAAAAAGCTCTTGGCGAACGGAACAATTCATTATACTTGGATGGATAGGCTGCCCCTGAATGACGGGGCCAATTGCTCAAGCAAATAAACAAATTCGCTTCAATCGGTTTTCCAGCTTTCGATTGATGCTGCCAGGGCAGGCAGTTTATTTTTAAGGCTGATTCTTAATTTGTTCATAAATTGTTGTTAATTTGGTTTTGGTTTTTGTTCTTTTGAATTTAATTTATTTAATGTTGCCCAGGATTGATGAAACACTTCAAACTCTTGTCTGTTGCTTTATTTTTGGCTTCCCTGTTGATTGAGGAAATGTCGAATTTTATGCCACGTGCTAATTGGCAATTCATTTTCGCCCTCTCAGCATTTTGTGGCAGGTAATGTGTTTAAGAATCATTTAATTTTGATAATAATTTTCATAAATGTTCACATTGAATTGATGGGCTGGCAAATTAATTTTGATGTGGCGCTAATTTGTTTGCTACTTTAAACTGATATTAAGGCGATAATATTGTTGAAAATGCTGTTGAATGATATCATTTCTGGTTTCGGCATGAATGAATCAAATCCAGAGGAGCGTTTAAGGAAGTTTGTTACACAATTACAAGAAAGTTGGCATGCATATTAATTGTATTAAATAATTATGACATTTGCTTTACAATCAATTGTGACAAAGTGATCAGAGTTATATTTGAAAATAATTTAAAAGCTGTTTTCCTTCACAATCGTTGGTAATATGACATTATGTAACACACACTTCCGGCCGCAGCCTTCAACGCTTGTATCAATTGAGGCCCTCAGCTATTTAACACCCTCTTGATAAGAATTGTATATAAAACAAAAGAGGTAGCCGAAAAAACTTTTAAAAAGGGCACCAGCAAACAGACAAACAACAAGTTGAACAATACCAATCTACAATCCACAATATACAAAAAATATATATTTCTCACTATTTTTCATATAAACAAGATCAAAGTGCACAGGCTGGCAGGCAGTCCATGAGTCGCGTCCCCTGATATACAAACCAGCAGGAAGTAACGTAAATATGCGTCGATGTTGAGAAGATATCTATTTGTCGATTTCAACAAACGAATTGTTTTCGTCAAGAACCAGCCACAAACAGTTGGCTACAATAATATTGCACAATATGGCCACAGATCAACTAATAATTCCAATAAAAACGCACGATTTATGATCCAACCATTTGGTTGAGACTAAAAGTGTTTCAAGTTTTTCACGGAATGTAAATTTTGTATCTTTTATTTTGCAATGCCAATTGTGCATTGCAGTGTATAATGAGTGGGAGCAAAGAATGTGTCCGATTGTGATTGGCAAATGGGAAAACTTCTTAAACGGATCTTTTGATCGTGCTAGAAGATTGTCTGCTTAAGTTCTCCAGCATTGATAATGAAAGGATATTGAACTTTGAAATAGACTCATTAACTGCAGATTTTAATTGAATAATATTATTTATTTACATTGAATTCGAATATAACTAAGAGAAATATTCTTAAGTAAGTCACATTTTGCATTAATCTCTTTTATTTGTGTTTAATATCTATTCCATTAATTGTCTCTCTATTTTAAATACATTTTAATTTGGTTAAGAATAACTTGATTCCATAGTTTTCTACTTTTCTTATATATTTTGTGTCAGTTTCATGAATGGTGCTACTTAATATTCTTTCCTATTTTTGGAGAATTTCAATTCTTGAGCTTGTCAACACATTTCGAAAATAATTAAGTTAAGATTCAACTTAATTCTTAAGTTATTTTAAAAATTAGTTTGTTAAATTTTAAGCTGTTTAATTTGGTGCACACCGAAGGTCATTGATTAAGATTTAAGGATCAGCTGAGAATATTCTATTACTTTGATTGTTTACTTTAAGGTTAATTAGGAAAATTGTTGAAAAATGCACCACTTTGTTAAAAAATGGGTTATCATTTTACATGTGATACGTGTTTTACTGACTACGACCTGGGCACATTAGAAGCTGGGAAATACTTTCTACCCAATAGAAATTACTGTCAATCAGGAATACTTTGGATAAGTTAATTTCATTTCTTTCAATGTTTTCATCGTGAAAACGGGGATCATGAATTAAAATAGTTAAAATTGTGCTTACCATGCTCAGCGGCACGTATGGGGGTTGGTCTCAGCACAGACTTGTAATCCATATATAAGCCCGGATAGAACTTATCCAATCCTGCATAGGCGTAGGCGTGGGTATTTGTCAGTCCTTGTGGAGGAGCAGAAACTGGAGGGTGCTTAGCGTCCTCTGGGGCCTGTCCAAAGCAGTTTGGAAATGTGCAGCAGGCATAGATACTGTTATCACAGCATTGTCTAGAGGACGTTGGGGTAAGGGATGTCAAAGGTTCGGTGCGCTCTGCGCTTAACAAGCGATCGACACTAAAACTTAGTTTCACTTTGGTTGTGCTGGTGCTGCTGGTTACTGATGTGCTCGAGTTGGTCACACTTGCCGCAGGACTCGGAGTCGAGACTGAATATTTGGTTGGCAGATCACTGTTGGAGTTGGAGCCATTCTCACTGTCCACGGGATCGCGACAGGGCGCTTGAAACTTCACTTCACAGTCGTTAAACACATGAGTGCTGAGATTCTCGGGCACACTCTGTTCCATATTGGCACTTTCGTGTAGTAACATTGCTCAGTTTGATGGCAGCAACTAATCGGAATCAGCGTAAATTAACGATCATGTCACAGGGAAAACACCGTCGCTTAAAAATACTTAAAGAACCGGGTGCACTAAATATTGGGGGCGCATAAAGTTTAAACCGTTTGCAAAGACAACCCACACGGAACTGAATGGACCGGCCCGGGAGCGAACCCAACCAGCGATCATCGATTGCCGTTGGGCACATAAGCGAATAAGTATTGTGTTAAAGTAAATCTCAGTGATTGTGTGTGAAACAATACAGTGGGACAAAACTGAACCAGAGAATAATGTGTGAAAGTAAAGATTTCGGATTTATTTATTATTTACTAAATTATGCTTTAATAATTAGTTTTACTCTATACAAAATAAAATTTTTCATTCCTCTTTTTTGTGATTATGCTTAAAAATAGTATGCGAATTGTATAATTTAACACACAAATAATATTATTAATATCGTAGCAAATAAAATGTTGACTTTTCTTTTCTGATTATATTTAACAGTATAGGTGAAATATATAATTTAATGCATAAAAAGGTTTTTTTTTAATTATATGCATTTTTAATGCATCCTATTGTTGATTATTTAATTTAAATTGTTAAATAATCTTTTTAGACTTTATATATATACTTCTTCGAGCCTACTTTTCCAATCACTGAATAGAATATATGTACATAATAACAATTACATTCTGAGATAGTCTTAGCAATCAAAATTATTTAAAAGAGACTGAGAAATCTCGTATTATATACTTAATAATCTCTACAAAATATATGTCTTTAAGCTACTCTTAATTCGGACACATTTTCTCCAAATGTGGCCCACTGTTGCCTCACATGGGAAACTTGCTCTACACGGTTTGGTTGTTTACATACAAACAGAACGCTGTGTCATTAGCTCAGCCAGAGATTGTTCGTTTATCGCTATTGAGATTTGTTTACCGATTTCTCCATATGTTGCCTTACTCCACACGCACACATCGAAGCGGGGAAGCACACTCACACACAGCTCCCTACAGCGCCTACACCTTATGGAGAGGCAGCATGGCAGCTGGCGGCCAATGCGAGCGATCCGATCCATTCAAGTGGGCGGAGCCACAGACGCTATCGCCGACGATGTTTTATCTCTTTCCGTCGCATGGGCACGGGAATGGCTTTTCAGTTGTCTGGAATTGAGTGATCTCTGCGTAAATGTTGTGTGGCACAGCATAATTCCATGTTGTCTGGTTGGTGGCCTGTTAATAAAGTGGGTAATGGTGCCGAGCGCGTTGTAGACTCATAAATCTAACCGCATTCTTAAAACCACAACATAAACAAATCATTGAAATGCATTGCATGCTCCTTAAAATGTTGTGACCCATTAAATAATCGCAAGGAAACTTTGTGCGCTGCCAAAATATGTACCGAAAATTGGTAAAAAAAAAAATGTAAATATTGTGAAGCTAAATTCGTTTTATTAATGGGAATCCTGGCGTGACGGTACGTAGCATATAATGCGGCGTAAAACAACGCCCCCCGAAAGCGCCCAATTGACCCGAAAAAAAACAATGAATATGCAAATGCAATAACGGGAAAAGAAAACAAAAGGACAGGGTAACTAAAGTAGCAAAGGTTTAATACTCTTTTAATATTTCTAGGATTCCTTTCTAGACAAACAAAGAGAATATTTTTATTAGTAACTTAATGAATAATTACGTATGCAGTCCAATTATATTTTAGCCATTTAAAAAAGTAAAGTTTTGTATTTTAAAACATTTTAAATATAAATACATTTAAAAAATTTGTTTTAAATAATAAAAACAATTATATGAAAATGACTTTTAAAAAAAATATGTATATATAAATATATAAGATTATTATTTCCTCTTTGTAGGTACATTTGAATAATTGCCTGTATACTTTGGAATCTAAAGAAAGGATGATAATACAAATTTTAATGGAAATATTGGTTAAGACTGAATATAAATATAATATTTTATATAGGAAATGCTTAACTATAGTCAAAATCAATAAATCAAAAATATAAGTAATAATATTTATAGAAATATAAGATAATATTAATATATATACGAATATAATTGTATTCTTTGATAAGGTCACGTAAGAGTTCATATAATTGTATAATCATTTTAATTTGATGCAATATTATTGATACAATCTTGCAAGTGACTCTAGACCCTAGAGTATAGAACCTCATTACAGAGTTAAAACACCCCGAATAAAAGAGTATAATAAAACGCGAGCGAGCAGTGTAAGCAAACACGAACAGCATACTCTTGGGGGAAAACCGCAATCAAACTGACTTGGGGCAACTACATTTGGGTTAGGTAGGACACAGTACGTGTCATCCGCTTGAATGGAATCGTTGTCTTCACCATCGTCGTCGGCATCGCCGCCGCTATTACACCGCAACTTTGATATGGAAAGTCTCAGCATTAGCGAACCAGCTGACTGCGATGAGGATTTTACATTCCGCTATCCGAACTATATGTATCCGGATGTGGATGCAGAGTACGATAAAAATGATATGCCGCTCTCCTTCAGGGCTACACCGGACTCGCTATTCAATCTGTGCGCCGCAGTGGTGGATGCCCAGGCACGCACTGAGGTGTTCAAGTGGAGCATTAATGAAGTCGCCGAGTGGCTGCGTGAATTCGGGTATCCAGAGTACGAGGTGGGTTAATGTTATGTTATATTATATCATTATTCATAGGGCATTTACAATCTTATTATTAACTGCATTCACAGCAAACCTTCAGGGAGAACTACATCGATGGCCACAAGCTGCTCAATCTGGATGCCATCGCTTTGGTGGCTCTAAACATACGCGACTTCGAGCACATTCGTCATTTGGGTCGGGGAATCCGGGCGCTCTACCGCAAGGAGCTGCAAGCGGCGACGGAGACGAAGCAGCAGAGCGAGGTCTACAAATCCTTTCGCTCACGCACCGGTCGCAAGTACGAGGGTCTCCGCGAGTCGGAATTATTGGGACGCATGCATATGCTGCGCTCCGTCTTCCAGGACATCAACGAATGGGAGCTAATGGAACTGCACATGGCACGTACTCCAGTGCGTCGATATCGTGAGGTCGTTGCCAATTCGAGGCGCTATAATTTATACGGCCCCTTAACGGCACGCAGAATGCCAGATATGTTGGATGGAGTCGATACAACGACATGGTATAATTTCGGGGATTGTTATTGAGTTGCCAAGTTGCCAACTCGAAATCCACCAACAAATATTCGGGAAACTTCAAGCCCACAATGGTAAAACTATGGTTAAGTCATTTATTTTTTCATAATATCCTTAAATTTAGCATAGTCTACTTTTTGGAGCATGCACAATAAACCAACTGATTCCGCAGCATTTAGCTTAAATTTAAATAGTTCATCTATTCAATTAATATCAATAATATAAATACAATGAGCTCTAGCTGCAAAATAACGTTAGAAATTTTCTGTTTTATGAAAACTGCTCAGTCCCATCTAAAGATGTTCATCAATTTATATTTGTATATCATTGTATGTCATTAAACAAAAATCTCTCTCTTTGCATCAAAATCTTAAAACTAGGATGCCGTTAAGTCCTATTCACAATCCTTAACAAAATACTTTATTTTTCTGAATAATAATATTTCCTAGATGTATAACACACTATGTACATTTAATATGATTTAATTTAAATACAATAAACATATTTATGCACTTTAATACACAATACTTCTTTAGCGCCATACGTTTCCATTGGCAACATTTTAACTCGTTGTTTTTCGAAACAGCTGTCTTAATAAATTACATATTATCGTTTGCTGATGCCACAACGATCAATTAAGTGCAATTTTGAACTCAATTATGGCATCTTAACAGCCATTAAATTGAAGTTTCAACTATTCATAGCTAATAGCAAATAACTTCCTGCATTGCTTTGCTACAGTTCCCCAAGTTCCCCAAGTTCCCCAAGTTCCCCAATTGCCCCGAACTGCAAAAAAAGTGAACTTTGTTGTTGTTTGTGGCCAATCAGTCGACACGGCGATCACTTATCGCGCTGTACTCGTTGCTGCTGCTGCTGCTGCTGTTGTTGTTGTTGTTGTTGTTAAGTTGTTGCTGTTGTTGCCGTCTGCATTCGCGTCCCGCTCACGTGTTCAAATTTATTGATTGTTCTGCTCACAAGACACGGCGTTTGTGTTTTGTGGTTTCTCGGTTTCTCTGTCTCTCGGAGCTCTGGAGCTCTGGAGCTGAGTTGAATGGGGAGCTGAGCTGAGCGGTGCTGATGCCGGCGTCCTGCTGAGCGGCATGGGAGACGTACGTGTGGTCGTTTTATGTTATATTTTTCGACATCTTGTGTGTCCGCAACGGGGCCTATGGAACCTTAGACGCAAGTCGCGCTGCAGCGGCTCCAATGCAAATCGTCGCAGCCATAACGAAAGTGCAACGAGCTTTTATTAACTTATGCGCATTCAGATTACCTTAATAACTCGTTCCGTTAACACTTTATTATGTTCAAGGCTCATAAATCGTTCCATCACCCAGTCGCAGACGAAGACGCAGACGCTCCACTCGACAAGCCCCAAGATCTCCAGACACTGGCCGATTATGATTTATCGCATTTTAATCAATTTAAAATGTTTAAAAACGATACAAATCGGAAGAAATTATGAATGTGTTGCTGTCTTAAGGCTCCACAGTAGGCCAGGCCCCCAGCCAATGACAAGCATACAACAACAACGACAACAGCAACAAGTCTTGACGATAGCCAAGTTTGTTCGCGCATACATATATGCGTTACCTCGTTTGTATTTCACTCTTGGCCAGACTCTCCGATTACCCATTTGGTAGATTGTGGATTGGAAATTTACGCGCGCCACATTAAGCCTAAAAGAGTCTGATGCACTTCACTTCTCATGCCCACAGCAGCAGCAGCAACAGCAATGGATCCGGATCGCGTGCTGTGCCAGCGTTTTTGGGGCTTGGGGCCTGGGGCGAGGTTTGCGCTGGAGTCTGTGTCGCGACGATGGCAACGCGACGATTATGATGATTAAAATTGATAAGCGAAATATTTTTATCATTTCTCAAATTAACATAAACCATATGCGATTATCACACAATAAGCGCTGTGCTGCTTCTTGTTGCTGTTGTTGTTGCTTTTCTTCAGGCTTTTTGTTTGCTTTTTATGCGCTTTTATGGCCTCCTCCTTGAGCACAACTGCGGCCGCCGGCATATAAGTTATGGCATTGCCGTGAAATTATGGCAGGCCAGGCCAGGACTTAGTCGCGGCAAAGTGTCAATGCCATAAATTTATGAGGATTTCGGCCAGCGGTCATGTCATCCAACTCATTTTCGACTTCGCGCACTTATTCCTTAACATTTTTCTTTCAACTTTCAACCTTTTGCTTACACACACTTTACTATATCCACTTTTTTCGTATAACTGGTAATAGTATTGGAAAATACTCAAAGTTTTACTTGCTAATTTAATTGTCACGCCGGTTGTACCTATTGACCTTAGATAAAGTGAATTGAATAAAACATTGATACAAATCGGTAGCCAATTAATTGTAAGCTATGAGCAAAATTAATTTGGTTTAACTATCAAAGGAATTTTAACTTAATGCGAAAATATATGTACAATATGGTTTAACAAGATTTATTTAAATTTAACAACCTTTGGTTCGTAGAAATGCAATCTAAAAAATTATAAATTTGTATCGTAATTTTTAAATCATGCGCTTTGAATGTGATATTGTTGTTGATCACTTTTTTTCTGCTCTTAAAAAATATTAGAGACGTCATTAAACTTTTGTGTGCAAGATAGGAATTCCAGAAAATATAATTATTTCCGAACTGGAATCAAATCGAACTAGTTTAAATTTGCAAGCTACTACTGAATATATAGAGTTCACATATTATTCATGGAAACCTTTTGAATAATAATAGCACTAAGCAAACAACAAAGCTTTGCTTTTGGATCCCGTTCTCAGAATTTTACGCCCACGATGCGCAGAAAAATGAGATCGAGATTAGTAAATTAGCGGGTAAATACGTCGTAAATTGAGATTTTTTGGACTAAGCTCAGTTTGATGCGTTTGTTAAGAAGGCATTTCCCTGAAATCTGAGCCTTTACGAGCTATGGGCGGGTTTCGCCACTTGATCGGTATAAAACATAAACAAACCAATTATATATAGCACAATTATTACTTTTATTGTTCTATATGCTATCTTAAACGTTGTTAAAAAGGTTTAAAACGCCGTGATTGCTTTAGCAGCTCAATTTTGCGTTTGTCCTCTTCGTATTTCTGGCGCAGCTCCACAATGTTTTGCATTTTGCTTTCGCGTATTTGAAATGTGTAAAAATTCTTCAGCTCCTTGTTCTTCTTGTCCTTTGCCAGCCTGCTTTCGATGCGTCCAATTACAGACTCCTTCTGCTCGAAGCCTCCCTCTTTGCCCACCGTAACCCATCCATCGGCATCTGCTTCACTTGACTTGGCTGCTGCCAGTGCGTCACGCTCCCGCTTATCATAGTCAGCCATGTAGACATCGATCTGTGCCTGCGTCTTCCCCGCATCCAGGATGAAGTTCTGCTCGTATTCCTCGTGCCACAGCTCCATTCCCGTTTTGACGAGACACTCACCGCTGCTGTTGTACAAATCCAGGCTCTGTATGCCAAGCGCCTTGCCAATGCTGCTGCTCTTCTGGAACACTACATAGCCCACTTTGAACTTGAAAGGTTTCTCTACACTTGAGAAGGGCTCCTCCAATCCCTTGTACCACTGGTTTGTCTCATCTCTTCCAGGCTTGTCGGCAAACAAAACCGTTTCCACGCTGCCGGCGCTCTTGAAGAATGTCTTCAGACTCTCTTCGGTCACATAAGGCGGCACATTAAGCAAAAACAACGTGCGGCCTTTTGGCTTGTTGGGATCCATTAACCGTATAAAATGTTCTCGGATGTAAATACTGTGACAATTTTTGGCATCAGGCGTCATTCGCAGCGGTACAACTGAGAATAGTATTATTAATATACATATATTTAATAATAATATAAATAAAAGCTCCTACCTCGGTAGCCTTCAATTTCTGTCATGTTGTATGCTTAAATTAAAGCAAAACAATTAAAACTACTACAAACACGTTTTGTTTGAATATTGTTGCTCACAGCTGTTACGGGCAGCGCAGCCAACTTCGCGTTGGTACAGCCAGCTGACAGCGCCAGACAATGACCACATTTATTTTGAGCTATGTGGCAGCACTGTTACATTAGCAGCGCGCAGTTTTAAACGTAAGTTTTTAACCAAAAATAGTTATGCTTTGTTTCTAGTTATTACATGGAAAGAACAACAAATTAAGTTCTCCCTTCATGAGCATTACCAACACGGGTTTCATTTATTACAAAACCATTATAAATAATACATTTAAGCGCACAAGTTATATCTGTTGCTAAAGCCAAAGCAAAGCAATAGTTTTACTCTCATCTAAATTGAAAATAATTAAACAACCTCAGCAGGAGCTGCAACGGAAGCGGCCAAGCCACAAGCAAATTGTTTTTTGTAAACTTTGCACGTATTTTTGTTTCGTAGAAATTTGTTTTGCGCTGTTGTCCGGCTTCAATTTTCTACTCTTACTCGTAGTCGTATGTGCCCGTGAAATGGTCCGAAAACAAAACTGCACACAGGCCACAAATGCAGCAAAACCACTGCCCCCAAAGCCACGCCCTTTGGCCGCAGGCTGCGTTCATTTAACCCAACCGAAAACCGGAAGTTTGCCATGCACGTTTGGTCTGTGTCGTGTCCTATGTCCTGTGTCCTGTGAATAGATGCTAATTAATTGAATGTGCGTTTTTTGGTACAGCATTGTAATGCATGTTTTGGCCATATTTACGACAATCTCCAGCACAATTGTTATATAATCATTAGTTGAAATAAGATAAGTTTTCTATACATGAATTTCCAACCGAAGTTTCCTTTACCATTTAATGCATACACATGTTCGTAATCATTAATCAGCATTCCATGTCTCAAACTCTAACAAAATATCCCTAATTGCACTGGCAATTGAAGAACTGTTTTTGGACACACACACACACACACACACACACACACACACACACACACACACACACACACACACACACACACACACACACACACACACACACACACACACACACACACACACACACACACACACACACACACACACACACACACACACACACACACACACACACACACACACACACACACACACACACACACACACACACACACACACACACACACACACACACACACACACACACACACACACACACACACACACACACACACACACACACACACACACACACAATTGCACTCCCTCGGAGGGACAACCTGGCTGGCTGATTGAATATGGCAATTTGAATGTGGTTTGATTTTGTGCAAGTCTCAAGTGTAATTAAATGTGCAAATGAATATGCATTGCAAATGCTGCACCAAAAGCATAGCTAATTCAATAAATAATGTTGTTGATAAGCTTTAAGCAGTCATCAACTAAATTACAATTGTTTGACAATTTATACCAACCGCAAAAGATCCTGAGTCTAATGCCCACTTTACAAGCCTATACAACTTTACATAATAAACCACAATTTTTTGAACGTATTTTGTACGTGCGCATAATTTGAAATTTTTACAAGCAGCATCAAAATGTGCGCAGGAAAAAACATGTATATTTTGTATATTTTAAATACCGCGTGGCACGTGCTTTACATTTTATTTATTGAGGGTTGAGCATTTCTGCAGCCAAATCCTTGACTAATTAGTGCCTGCCGCGCATTATAAGCGTGGGCGGGGGGCGTGGCACAGCCCCTAAGCCGCATTAAAAGCATTTTGATGAACTTTCAAGTATCTCACACATAAAAACAAAAATGATGGTTTCCGCGCATCTTTTTATTTTGAGCGTGTGTAAAAATGTTGCACGTTGCGAGTTCATTAAAAATGTTCGCTTTGCTGAAGCGTAGCTGCGATGTGTTAATGCAAATTATTTTAGAAGCACATTTCGAATAAGTCATGAGAACTCGTTGGCTGCGAAATATTTTCACCGAACTTTAAACTCAATATGTTTAAGCTAAACAATTTCGAATTAGTTGGAAGCATTGCTTTTGCCACTATTCTTTAACTTTTATGAATTGAAAGTAACTTTATCCCTAACAAAATTAATTCATCATTATAAACTTAGTTTGATTTGTTAATCAAAACATCAATTATTTGTTGGTTAGGACTAAAGAAACTAGATATTATGTACCAATATTATATATTACAACTTTTAACAACGTTATGTACATATTTTTTAAGTAAGAAGCTTAAAAGCAAAAATAAACTTTCAATTTGTTTCACTTTCTACATTTTTGTTCAGTTTTCCGCACCGATTTAATGCATTTGAAATGTTTCCGACGAGACCAAAATCCCATATTATAACTTTGAATGGACGTGAGTGCTTACCTGTGCCAGGTTGCAGCTTTAGATTTAGCCAATTGTGCGTAAAAACTTGCCAAGCGATTTTTGTCGCACGCATGATTTATGTGCGTCCATTTGCGGCACGCAATTTGTGCCACAAGCGAATCAACAAATGTATTGTGCAATTGGCCAGGTCGGCAAGCATTGCAGCCAGTTTTCGAAATCCGTAGTTGTGGCCATTAAAGGCGTCACGTGCAACAAATTTATTTTGCCCCGCCGACTGTTGCACGACGCATAACAAATTTGCTAAAAATCAAATATCAAATGTGCCAAATTATTGTGCAATCAGATTTGCAGGAATCGTGATCACAAGATTTATTAAAAATGTTTGTTTTTGGTATATTGGCTGGTAGCAAACTTTTGAAATTTAATGGAGCAACATTAATTTTGTCGGTAATTTGTCAAAAATAGTTCATTCAATCAAGCTTTTACTTAAACCACGAGAGTCTTCTAGTTAAAAAAAAATCCAGGAACAAACAAATGTCTCATTAAAGTGTTAATTAAATTAAATAAATACAGAAATAATCAAACACCAAATATTTGAGAGAAATGTGACTTGCACACATATAAATCTATGAATTTTCCAACTCCTGTAAATAACTAATGGTAGTATGGTAATCATTATATTATAATGCAGGAAATAGTTGCTTTGTATTCCCGCGGAGTCAAGAAACAAAGATTAAGTTTTTTCTTTCATTTTTAATTTTTCAATTAAACCAAACAATAAACTTAATGGTTTAAATTTTAACTGTATTTTTCTGCCAGTTTTATTCCGCGCACTGAAAGCGAAGCCGCGGGGAGAATCTAGTATAAAATCACTTTAAGCTGAAAATCATTTTGTGCACACAATATCAAAATGTATTGTTAACAATTTTACTTATGGAATAAAGGTACCATATTTGGTTTTTCGGATTTTAGAAAAATTTGAAAAATAATTATATTTAGCATAGCTCTGTTCTAAATGCGGTTGCTGTTATTACTGGTAAAAGCCAAAACGATGAAATGGACACAATTATATAGACTTAGCTTGTTGCCGGATAAATACAAATTTATTTGACATTTTGTACTCATTTTTAATGGATTCAGAATATATGTATATATTGAATTCAGCCAAATCTATATAAATTTCAATATTTGTAGACCAAAATATTGACCAACTGGCAACCATTTGAACCTGACCCACAGCAAGTCAATGCGAGCTTACCACATTGCTGCCATCAAACAGGCAAATAATAATCCTATAGGGGGCTTATGGCTGCCATAGCTTTGCTGATTAATCGGCCAAACACTTTGACTAACGTTGCTTTCATTAATTATGCCACAATAAAATGAAAGCAAAGCAGAAAGAAAAACTTTTCGACTAGTCGCGGACTCTCATTAGTTGACATGCCACGCCCACTGAGATGGCGCTGTAACGATAAGCAGCCAATATGGGTACGATATTATGGACAATACTTGTGGCTCGGACTTTTCGACTGGGTGGGGGTGCAAAACTTGCACAAAAGGTTAAAAACTTTGCTCGTTAATTATGGGCAAAAAGTGAGGAAAGTGGCCAAAAGAAAATTTGTCAAGAGCCAAGTCATCAAGTTTGTGAATTGGCATTTGTAATTTATGCTGCATTAATTTTTATTTACCAATTTATTAACCTACGTAGGGCAAACAAAAAAAAATAAGCTACAGATGCCATTAGCGATAACAAAGACATTTTTGGCATAGGAGTGGGTGCCAGGGGGCCGGGGGGGAAGGGGGCGTATAAGAACGCCCTCGAGTCATTTATCACAGATACAAGCAGCGAGTGCCGTAAAAACCAATTTAAAGTAAATTAGCGCAACAAAGTTGCCAACGCCAAACGTTGTCAAACTGTGCAGCCAGTGCTGCCAAAACCGCAGCGGAAACCGGAGCCAGCAGGCAGGGAGGCCGGGGGGCAGCAGCGGGGGCAATGTGTGTGGTTTGGGCTCAAACGAATGCGACGCGATTTGGGCAACTTTACACATGTTTGTGCCGGCTTTAATTCCCTATCAGATCACGTACGTGGCGCGTGTTTAGCTGTGAGAGGAAATTCCGATTCCTCCATCCCTTTCACAAGTTAACCACCTTGCCACCCCCCTTCCACCCCTTCCCCACTATCGGTAAAGTCTTGAGGGCAACCACAAATAGTGCAGACATTGCGCCTTGGAATTTATTGCACGTGGTAAGTTGGTTGGATGGGTTCAGTTCAGTTAGTCAGTTGGGTTGCGTTGCTGCACGGACTGCAGATTAGACGTCCTGATAGACACAAAATGGTTTTTTCCTCGAGTTAAACTTTAGACATGGACACAAATTTATTGCTGCCTAACTGCAAGGATTTCGCTTGCGTTTTGTTTGAATGAAGTTGCCTACTTTGAGGCGCCTTAACTTGATCTAAATGGGCTCAGGGTTTAGGGTTCAGGGTTCAGGGCTTGGGCTTTTTGTTTTGTGGCTGGCAAATGCCTGGCAGCGATTTGAGAATTTGCACAAGTTTTGACTGATGAATGAATGAAATAGTAACCACTAGGACGAGCACACAGAGGGAATAGAGTTTTTGGAACAAATTTGTTTAGATACAGATCAAAAGATTAGTGGCTTGCTGATGATGGTGTTACTTTGTTTTGAGGACTCTTTACGAGTTACATAAAGTGACAAATGATTTCTAGTAGAAGTAGTTGACTTTAAAAACTGTATTTAAAATTTATTGAAATAATGCCTATACTTTTTTGTTCCACAGAAAATATTTCCTCAAGGTGTTAATGTTTTGTATCTTTAATAACGTTAAGAAATATGGTTTATGACAACAACTTTTTAATGGATTAAAAATGTATTTAAAGAATTTACGCAACATGGTCACACTTAAAAACAAACATTTTGTCTTTTTAATATGCATAAACACTTGCAATTTACTTTCCTTTAATTATAAATCATTATGCTTTTAGGTTTTCTTTTTAAGTATTCCGTTCATTCGAGTCCGTCCACTCTATAAATCAAAAAATCACCCAGTGAGTTAAGAAATGCAAAATTCAAACACAAAACTAAAACAATTGACTAAATTCAAATGGGAATTGAAAGCTAAGCTGAGCTGAACTAAAACTTGCGCCAAGAAACACAAAGTCCATGAGGTGGCAGCTACTCGGTCCCAAAACATCGTCTCATTCCCAGACCGAGTCACAAACTGTTTGCCAAATCGCCAAGGATTTTGTTGCACATTGAATGAGGGAAATCTTTTTAAACAATTTCTCTTCATGCTTCATTTCGTTTTGTGTTGTTGGCTTGCGGGAGCGGTTACGTAAATTTTCTTGTGTCTTAACTTTTTGATGTTTGGAGTAAGATTAACGCCAGGATGCCAACACCAAGCTAACGCCACCCAAAACACCATTGCTGGACCTTCACTGACGTGACATTGTGCGTGTTTCGTATAATCTACTTTCAAGTAGCCACAAGCAACACCCATGTCCATGTAATCTCTACTATTTGCGCATGTGTTGGTGCTGCCGTATGTCCTCGCAAAGGGACCGAACTGTAATTTTATGCAAAAGAAAATGCTGCATGAAACTCTCAAGATAATGTGCACAATTTTTGACATTTACTACAGTTTTTATTTTATGTATTTCGTAGATTAAAGTTTCAACAGCAAAAACAACAGCAAAAGTGAAAATAATTTAAGAGAGGGAGAATTTACCGAAAAACCACAAAAATTAAACATTTTCGGAGGCAATTTTGAATCTGCATAAGACATAAAACCAGAGTTGATTAACTATTTAGAGTTCTACAGTAATAAAATCGTTGACAAAACATAAAAGGTATTTCAAATAAGTTTGACAACTTTTACTTTCCATTAAATGTTCATAAAATCAGCATCAAAGAAAAGCTAACCGAATTCGTCGTTAAAAATGAGCTCAACTCCAAATTTTGCTATAAAAACCCAAATGCATTCAAGAAGCTGTCGCAGTTGATATTGTAAAAATGCAGTTGGCAGTTGTGCTGGTTTCTTTCGGTGAGTTGAAAGAGTTTGACAGTTGCTTAAAATGAAAATAATATATACTACCTAGTTTGATACTAATGAAATAATTATCCATGTAAAGATGCTTATTTTCTTTTAAAAGCAATGAGTTAACAGAAACAGTTAAAATAGAATGTATATAATAACGTACATATATACAAATATACTATGTTAAAATAACTAAATTACTTTGAGAAAGTAGAGATGAAAAGTGGCTTTAAATGTTCACAAAAAATATATAGAATATTTCTCGCTATAAACTCACAGATAAAAGCTAAATTTTAGATAATGTATTCTATAATGTATTTTGAAATTCCATGTACTTTCAAATGGCGCAGTTCTGGCGCTGACCACACTAAATGCACTACCTTGGAGTCCCAGTGATCCAATGCAACCTGCACTGTTTCAGCTATACAAGAATCAAAAGCAACGCAGCCTGTCTAAAATACAGCTACTACCAAAGAAGGCCATCAGTTTTGTGGGTCCCAGACAGGCAACATCCGTAGAAGAAGATGACGATGATGGTTATTACGATGACGACTATGACGCTGAGAATGTGCCTGTAGACTATGCGGATTCGGAGGAAGGAGACTACGAGTGGCGTTGATATAAGTATAAATAAATATGTACATATAGAAGTACTTACATACATATGTACATATAAATGTGGCGTTTATTTAACTGCAACTTGGCTGGTAATTAAATTTATTTGAAATTCAACTTGTCGCAGTGCCGGCATGCGGTGGTTACTTCGCATTCATTGAAAAATCCGCAACTAATTAGGGCACGAAGCGGCAGGAAGTACACGTAGATGTAGATGAGAATGTGTCCTTCCTCCTGTGCTAGGCATTGCCTGTGCCAGCCCAGAGATAAGCAAGTCAAGTGTCGCGTTGTCAGCCAGTCGAGCCACATTCAGCAAATAAACAGCCCAGACACAAGCACAAAATAAATGAATAGGTTTTAAACAGATACGAGACATGAATATACCTCCACTTAAGCTTGAAATTTGTAGTTATGCAGCATAGGTTTGCAAGCGAAATTTATTCTACTGAACCGATTGTCAACACCATGTTCATTATTTGTCCTCTACTTCAAATCTGCATTTAAGGTTTATGCATTTTTAATTTTCATGTTTTATGTCTTGAATTGAAATTTTATATTTTATGGATTGTGAGTGTCACTACTAGTATAAAAAAAAAAGAAAAGTGATTCTGCCAAAAAACGTTTCTTATAAATGGCCAAATCCATATAAAGTACCTAATAGATGACCATTTAAGACTTCAAACTCCCATAACTTTGTCAAAGCAGAACCGCTTGTCGAGCTTGAAGCCATTATGGCAATAATTTATCCTTTACTTTAATCCTGCATTTAAGATTTATGCATTTATTAAAATATTTTTTTTTTGACAAAATCATGTATTCCCTTCTTTTCAATTTTTTATTCTTTACATATGGGAAACTTGTATTGACCCGGCACTACGAGAAGTCTCTAGCTTTTACATACATTCTTTTATTTTCCAAACAAAATCTAAATATGTAATGACCCAGCTTTAAATAAAATTTGTAATATCCAGAATGTCGAATTTTAGGTATTTACATATTTTTCTTAAAAGTTACATCAATTTATTTTATTGTGTATGTTTATTTAAAGGCATTATATATTTTAATAATTTCAATACATGAAGTAAACTCTTATACAAGTCTTACATGTACTTCATATATAGCATCCACTGTAGCTTTGATTGACAAGAAAAAACATATTTGTTTCTAAAGTTTTCTAAAACTCCTCTAAAACTGTAATTAGCTACATGGATTTAATTTAATGCAAATAATTCTTATGTATGTATATATTTGTTTAAGTGGCATACTTTCCTGTGCATAAAAAACTTTCTCTAACTTGTTTAATAATTAAAGTTATCCAAGAGGACAACCACAGGCAATTACGACTGTCAACGCGGCCAAATAAACTGACACATTGTTTTCACCTATTTAGCCATGTTGCCCAATTGCCGACCTCCCTGCTGCTGCTGTAGGATACTTGCGAAAAGTATTGATTAGTATCTGAATAATAGATGCACTTGCGGCATGCGTCTTCAATGAAGTATGTTGTATGCCACGGGGGCGGAGTCACTGGGCACCCAACGATAAACTGTTTGGCATGGGCGGATAAATGAAGCGCTTTGTTTGCTTATCGGCGAGTATCTCAAAGATGCATCCTCAAATTCAGTTCACTTCAGTTCAGTTCAGTTCAGTCATCCAGCCAACCACCGCAGGATAAACCACTCGAATAATGCAGTCGAGCGAAAACTGTTGATGCCCCTCATCAGCGAGGCAGAGCAGCTGTCCTCGAGTTGGTGCTTGCACAAATTTACATTTAATGAGGTTTAAGTGTAAGGTGCGAAAAAGTCACTCGAAATGCTTCGCCATGCTTTAAGTTTTAAGTGATATGGATGACGATGGACCGCGAGTGTCGCCAAATTGAAATTAAATGTAAATTTTGTGCTCAATGCCGACAGGGACATTCGGTCTGTATTTGCTCAAACATAAGTTATTTAAGTGCTTTAATTTTAATTATAATCAGTTTATGATTTTCAGGATCGAAGTCAAATTTCAGACACGTTTAGGAGGATCTGTTTAAATGTCTTCTTGTTTGAATTTATTTTCCTTTGGATATATTTTTGTTTGTATTATCATATTCTAGCCTTATCATTATATATCTTCATCCATTTGCATATCGCATCGATATCGACCTATTTAAATAAACAATTGTACTATAGTAAATGGTTTATTATTTGATCGGTTTTATTGTTGGTTGCTTGCTACCGGTACTCACACTGGGATGACGACTCAGTCCTTGACAGCATATTTCAGAGTCCATTCGCGTGCATTGCGTATGGCCTCGGCCTCATTGACTTTCCACAGCTCGGCCACATCATTGGCCAGCGGATCATCGGGATTTGGTGCGCTGAGGAGCGCCTGAATCGACAAGAGAACGGTGCGAATTTGCAGCGCCGGGGACCACTTATCCTTTAGCACATCCAGACAAATGCGGCCAAGACGATCAATATTGGGATGAAAGACCTTTGTGATGAAACGCACCTTGGGCGGCGTTGTTGGATAGTCTTCAGGTAGGAACAGCTCCAGTTTGAAGACGCCGCCCTCGAAGGGCGAGTCGATTGGACCGGCGACAGCCACATGAAAGTAGCGGCAATTTTCCTCATCGGCAATTGCCGAAATTCCGGGCACCGGTTCCTGGATTAGACGCAGTGTCTCCTTCATAATGCGACGTGACATGCTGGAAATGAACTAAGCTTTTTTTTTGTCCTAATAAATTCTCTTGTTCTCTTCTAGTTATATATGGGAGTTTTAATTAAACACGCAAGAAAACTGATTTATTTTTATTTGATTTGAAACCATATATTTGAGAATTTTTGAATAATCTTCTTGAAATGAGTTTCGTTCTGCGATTAAAACATTTCGATTTAGGCATATTGTACTTGACTTGAATCACCAAGCATGCTTAGTGCTTGTATTCTTGTATTGTATACTTACTGTTACAGGGTACTACCCGGTGTGGCCCGCGGCACATATAGTATATATATGTTTTTCTTTCAGTTTTAACTATAACTTCGTGGGATAACAAAGATGTATTATACCACCAGTTTCCGCTAATTATTCGACTTTGGTTGCGAATGACCAAAATCGGTAAACCACTTAAGCTTTCCTTTAACTGTCAAGTATTGCTATCGATAGCTATCGATAAAATAAAATAAACTTGTTCTGACACGGCAATACGAGAACTTATAATCCAAATATGAAGGTTCAAGCTCTTATAGTCTCTGAGATCTGCACGCTTATTCAGGTGGAAGGACAGACAGACGGATATGTCTAGATCAAATCGGCTATATATACTTTGTGGGGTCGGAAATGCTTCCTTATGCCTGTTACATACTTTTGCACAAAACCATTATAGCATTTTTACACATTTTTAATGGCTGTCTAAATTTTGCAATAAGTAGGAATTACGGCGGCTCTGCTCAGGTGCTTCTTCTTCTAACGCCTGTTACGCCTCCTCAGCCTAGTGAACGGCTAGCCTATCAGAATAGGTTGCAGATTGGCGGGCGATCTGCTCCTCCACTGTATCCACGCCTACGCAACGTGAATCATGCATTAAAATAGTTTCTGTGCTAAAAGCTAATCAAATTTGCATGCAATATTTCCGATTTAAACAATGTTTTTGTAAACAGCCTAAATAAAATAAATATTACCATATCACTTAAGGTTTTATTCAAATTGTATTATTTTAAGATACATACAATTATAGAAGAATGAATCTTATATCCTAAAATAGAGATGCGAGATTTTATCTATAATACTTCTTCGAGAGTATCAAACTTCAATCCTTATTCAAAGATGGATAAGGCTTGACAACAGTTTGAAATCTAAGCCTTAGATGATTGATAACCATTTGCCTTTTCCATGGATTTATCTTTGATTATTCTATCTTGATTTTTAACATTTACATCTTATTTTCAAGTAAATACATTCATCACCTTCGAGTTTGGCTAAAAGGTCGATTTTATCTGAAATGGGAGAAAAAAACGTAAGCTGATGTTTAATATTTTTGTCCCAACATTAAATGGAATAGAAATTCATATTTTATTTATGAACTTGATTTGAACAATAAAAGATGCTTGCAAGTAACTAAAATGTTTAATTTTAAGTCTATTTCCATTACCATAACCCTTA
Source organism: Drosophila maculinotata (assembly GCA_035045305.1). Classification (NCBI taxonomy): domain Eukaryota; kingdom Metazoa; phylum Arthropoda; class Insecta; order Diptera; family Drosophilidae; genus Drosophila; species Drosophila maculinotata. The sequence goes on along the minus strand of JAWNPD010000377.1, from coordinate 3,384,923 downwards.
CCCATATAAATGGAGAAAATTTAGTTTCCATTCAGCTAACAAATGATATAGAATATCTGATTTTGGCACCGTTTTAAAGACTATTTCCATAAACCAAACTCGAGTACAGAAAATGCAGTTGCCATTCAGTTCAGACACATCGCCGCGACTCGCAACCACATTTGAACATTTCCACTAATTAAAGTGACACGAAAACCACAATACACAAATACACAAAGACAAACAAAACTGCGAATAAATCAGCGTTTGCCGCACACCTTTTTCAACGCGAAACTGGGAAAGTTTTTGGTTTGTAGAAAATGGGAAATTTGTGTGCTTGGCAGGCGCTTGATGGCTTCAGCTGGAGTAGATTGAATTTGGACGGGCCATGGCTTTGTGGTGACAACATTTGTCCAACTGCCACTGTCAGCAGCTTTCGGTAAATTTGTTGCTATTTAATTGCGCTCCAGCAAATACTTTTGCCATGCCACTCACCTGTTCATACTAGAGATCCAGATGCTTCGAATTACCCTCCAATCCACTTGCCAAATTAGGCAGTTGCAGTCGACCAGGGTCATTCAGCTCCAGCGGCGTAGACTGCTGATCCTTGCCAGCCACATGACGCACACTAGCATTGCCCAAGGCACCGCCCAGCCAGCGCTTGTACGTGTGCTCGGGAGATGTGTGCCAGTATTTGTGGAACGAAATGGGCACAGTGAGCTGCAGCAGCTCCGATGCATAGTCCTGGGGTCGCGCCTGATGCAGCCCGGGCGCATGCAGCGCCAGCACGCCCAGTGCCTGCAGACAGTAGCCGAGTATCATGTCATCCGGCGCACTGGCAGCCGGGCAGCTGCAGTGCTGCACAATGAGACGCAGCAGCGGCACGCTGAGCACAATGCCGGCGCCGCCAGTGTGATAATTGAAGCCATCCGGCGCATACAGCCGATAGCCATAGCGTTCGCCCAGATAAATGTGCTCCATGTGGTTGTAGCAGCTCAGCAGGGTACTCAGTCGGGAAACGCTGCAAGAGATTTATGCCGCATGCCGATATCAATAAAATGAATAAAATCAAATAGTGGTGATCTGGAGAAGAGTGCCCAACTAGAAGATACCCTATGATACAGACAAGCTTTGCATTTAAGGCTTCTTTTTTCCTTAAAACATTGTGTGTTTATCATCCGATTAAAACAAAATTTCCTGGACATACAGATGGCATATAAATGTGTACCAAAACTAAAAAATTAGAGCTATATTTTGAATTTTGGGGGAGAAGTCAATTATATTGATCTGAGAAAGATAAAAAAAAAGCGTATGAAGCCTCTCTTATACAAAGGTATATCGACTATTGATATTTATAGACGTGTCAGAAAACAATTGAGTTTAACGAAAAAAAAAGAAGATCATTAAGGCTTCTCTAGCTCTCAAATTTGAGATCGACTTAGGTCATCGGTCTGAACAGGAATAAGGGATTGTATATGCATCCTTCTTTTGGTTGCATACTTCTTAATTTACTCAACATCAGCTTATTTTTAATGGATATAGGGTATACAAATAAAAATAACAATGATAATTTTAATTGAATGTGCTTCGAGGCGTGTAAGCCGCATAAAAAAGCGTTTCTCACACGCACACATACACAAACACACACATACACACACACACACACCTTAGGAGCGTATCATCATCGACAAGCATCAGCCAGCGTATGTCCGTTTGCTCGTTGATATCCTTGAGGGATAATTGCAAAATTGCCAGTGTTTTGGCACAATGTCCTGTAGGAACGTTGGGTAGGCCAGTGCTGATTGTTGGTACGCCGGCGTCTGTTGCGGTTGCAGTAGTTGTTGTTGTTGTTGTAGGAGTTGTAGTTGTTGTAGTTGTTGTTGTTGGTTTGTTTGTTATGGAGGGGGTGAAAGATCGTAAATACAAATCAATGAATATTCAATATGGCAGCTACTGACTGCTGCAACTGGAAGCTGGTTGACTGGAGTTGTGGCAGTCAGGCAGCTCCAAGCTGCATGCCTGTGTTTAGTTTGCTTCTTGTTTTTGTGTGTGCAAGCGAGCGAGCGAGAGTGTGAGTGTGTGTGTGTGCGTGTGTTTTTCCCCTCCCCCCCATTTGCTTTAATTGCTCTCATCGTTGTCGATTCCTGTTGTTGTTTCGCCTTACCTGTCACATCGCTATAGTATTTGCGCCGCATGGCATCGGGCGCCCATGTGCGTTCAATGATTGGTATACGTTCCTTATGGAATTTTGCACAGGTCTTGATTGCAAAATAGATGTGTGCGCCAGTTGTGTGCACCTGTTGTGGGGTGAAACGATTTTGAGTTTGTGTTTGACCGTTGTCATTGAATTTATGGTTATAGGTTTCCAATGCTAATTGCCTGACTGCCCTATTTAACCGGAGCTGCACTAATATTTGTAGTGCTTTAAATCGCCACTACATTAAACTACGTCTATGTGGAACTTCATTGTGTTCATGGCATTGCATCAGACAAATGTGCCCGAAGGAGAAGTAATTCAATTAAATTATGTCACTCTTAACCGAAACACTTTTCATTAAGTTTGCGAGTAATATAAAATAAATATAATAACATATATTTGCATAATAAATTCAGCAGTTTGTTACACGTGTCATTGTCGGTGTTATATGTACATGAAGGTACAACAGAGCGTATGTGTAATAAAGAAAATATGTTATAATTAAATGTATTATAATAATTTTCTATCACTTTTGTGTTCAGCGTTAACTTCCAATGGAAGAAATGTTTTATTTAACCAAAATAAATATCAATTTTTTAAAATTTTTATTTTTATAATTTGAATGCTGTAAATATTGATTAAATACTTCAAAAAATCTCAAACCGCAAAAGACTTAAGTACTTCAGGTTGCTATCGAAAGATTAAGGAAGAATTCTAGACTTGAATTATATAAATTAATAATAAAAAATTGTAATATTTATGCACATTGATCAAATTAATATTCTCATATTAAAACATTCTATTAAATTCATAACATAAATTAATTTCGAACGACGAAAAATCAAAAGCAACTTGATTCCGACTTTAATCTCAGAAATTTTCACAGCTCTTTTATATGAGCATACACGTATGTGCTGAACAATCTGGAAATGACCCGTCCATGTGAATACACCCATAATTTAACTCACACAATGCACAGCGTTCCCAGCGGCTGCTTCCGGCTTTGCATGTAGCACACAAGACACAGGCTCAGTCACTGAAGCAGGCACTTCGGAAGACCCTTTCGTTGTCGTTGTTGTTGCTCTCGCGCCTGTCTCTGAGGATGCCAACGACCAGGCTGGCGACAAGTTCGTCCAGGGACAAATGTAGTCAGCACTTTTCAAAATTATTTTGTGCTGCAACATGTCCACAAAGCCTTCATCGTCTTTGTTGATTTCAATGTTGTTACTGTAACTGTAACTGCTGCTGCTGCTGCTGCTGCTGGTGGCATCATCATTTGTCACGGCTGCTGCTAAATTATCGAAAATGAATCGGGCCAGCTCATGGGCCGCATCTATGGCGAACTCGCTGTGCCTTGTGGCATTTGGGGCATTAGCAGCAACAAGTTCGACCAGTCTGAAAATGCATGTTCCATGATGAGTTATGGCCACACGATGCATGATGCTAACGTCCCACTCCGACTCACCTGCGCAGCAAAGCACCTGTGAAAACAACGCCAGCACTTAGCATGGGATATGGAAACCATGTTGGATCCTTGTAGTTCGCAAAGTGATGTACAATGGTGGCCTCAGCATCGTACAAGGCGTGTCCATAATAGGCCAACTGAAGAGTAAAATAAAATCAAGCATCAAGTAGTTGATTGTGGTATTTAGCATTGTCATTCATTGGCTAATTATATAAAATATAAAAAAATCCTTGCAACAAATATACATATTAAATACCAACACAGACTTTTTAATTCGTGATAGTTTTATTATTTATTCTTGTAATTTATAATTAAATTTTCTGTGTCGGTAAAAATTAATAAATATATAAATTCAATCTGAAAAGGGTTACAAGTTTTTTATTTGCCCTTGGCTTATTTATATTCTTCAAAAGTCAGGTTTCAGCAACGACTTAACTCAACTATGAACTCATCTGGGTTGCAATACATTTATCATGCGAGATCTGATAAGGATCGGCTGTCCAGTCACTCAAATCCCCTTGCAATGGAACTGTCAGAAATATCATCATTCAATCCGCCCGGGAAATGAAACGGATATTTCCGGAACATTTGCCGGAACGTATATTGCTGCCGTCGACGCATCGAATTTCTTTCGCACCCCCACTGTCAAAATAATATTCAAAATAGCTGCACTCTTAAATAAAAAAATATGGTTTTATTTTCCCATTTAGCCAATACCCGAAAGAAGTTTAATTATTTTGAGCTGTTCCAGATATTCTTCAAGCAATATTATATTTTACTTTTTAAAACGTGTTAGTGTATTTAAATGAGTAGTTGCGAAAGTTTCAAGCAATAGCCCTATTTCTAATATGTTTTCATAGATTTGTTTTTGCGACGGCAGCTCACCTCTTGCGCATCCCGTCGATGTAGCTGCTCAAGCAGGACTCGTATCGAGGACACGTGCGTGTTGTGCTGACACCAAATAATCCATTCGGTATTCGCGTTTAGCAAACGTGTTTTGCCTTGGAAATACGGTAACGCGTCCAGCAGAGTCCAGTAATTGAATAGTTCATGCATTATGTGCACCTTTATAACATAATCATAATCCGCTGGGATCGCGTTTGATAGTTGTTGCTGTTGTTGCCGCAGGTTTTCATGCAGCTCCTGGCAGTTTTTATTGCCCTTTTGCGGACAGGAAATGAGGAACAATATTTCACCGCCATTACACACGCGTCCAATACACATTAAAAGCAGCAGTAATAACAATCTAATCTGCATTATTTAAATTTTTGTTCAAATAATTGGTTTACATTTTTATATTTTAACGGACATTTTAGCTTTGCACAAAACGCACTTAACAGTGCTGATATTGCAATCGCAGCATTTAACAGAGTAACGACCTTTTTCGCGTTGCCAATCACTTCTATGTAGTGTCGTAGTTCAAATGCGACTGCATTAATGAACGTGCGAAAACGTACTGAAGCAACTGTGATTGTGTTTCTAAATTTTGGCGCAAAAGGGCATCAAATTGCTGCCTGGCAAGTGGGTGCATCAAGTACGCAGGCGCCAAAGTGCGTTAGATTTTATGAATGAAATTTGAATGCGCGCAACAGTTGGCAACGCCCATTGGCCATGACAGTGAATTAGCGTGCTTGTGTGTATGTATGTGTGTAAACAAAACTGTGTTTGGGTCAGATTGGATGCACTCACTACGAACACAGTGCACCCTATGATTAACTACCATTGAGGTTTTTTTAAGCAGCTGCCCAAAATGTCTGAATTCAAACCGACTGTAAACACAGTTTTGATCGTAATTCAATATAAATATTGTTTATCATGAATCATAAAAACAGTTTAAACATATGCTTTTAGTCGCACATTAAAAATAATGAGAATCGTGAATGGTTAATAATGTCGCCATATAATTACATACATATGTATGTATGTACATATATTGAAAACCACATTTATGCATTTATGCAGATGTTTTCATACAATAATAACAAAATGTTATCGCTTTTTTCTCAGCACCCGCAGCCAAATTAAGTTTCTCATAACTGCAATAATAATAAAACATTTATTTCTTCAGCTTTTTATACACTGATTATAAGACATAGTAAATATGTATTTATTTATTGATTAGTTTGCTGCTTATGCACATAATTTTTGGATTAAAATAGTTTGTTAATAGTGTATACTTGTATAATTGTCAATAATACAGTTAATGGGAGCTACAATAGTTAGAACAGGAATAAATACTATATTTAGTGCATGGGCGAGGCCAGTCGTGTGGTCGTCTGCATATTGTTGCTGCGATTGTTAAGCTTCAGACGCAGCTCGTTGACATGTTTGAAGAGCTGATCCTGCTTAGACAGCAGCTCTCGTGTGCGCTGGCAGCCATGCTGAGGCGCACACAAGCCCGGATTCCAGCGGCAGTAGAGTCCCTTCCAGAGCCGCACGGCCCGAACGCTGGCAATGGGGCGCAGCACGGGCTCGGCGCCGTGAGTGAACGAGGGAAACAGCGGATTCAGATACTGATCCAGCGATGAATTTATATGCGTCCACAGCGAAGTGGTCTTGTGCTTCAGATCTGAAATTAATTCGAGATATATGTTATCACACAAATACAGAAAATAAAATGTTTATATGTATATTATATTATATCATGGTATTGATAGTTTATCTTGGCTGTCAGAATTATATTCGATTTTTGTGCATTCAATGCGAGTTTCCTATGAAAACCACTTTTAGTGTCCTCTTTAATTAGAACAATACTCAAGCATACTTTAAAAGAGTGCTAACCAAAAAGAATAAAAATACTTGGAAATGGCCATATGTGACAACATCTGTAATATTAGAAGGCGACTTACCTTCTGCGACCCGCTCCGCCTCTGTGTTGCAGAGGAAGGTGCCAAACCGACACGAATACAGATTATCCACAATGGTGATGAGGAAGTGCTCATTGAACTCGAATGCATTGCTAAACTGCTGACTCACTTGCCACACGCTATCAATAAATTGAAGGAAAACGGGCGAGCGATCTGCATCCGAGTGCTTGTTATCGCCATGTCCGATACGCTGCTGGAATTTATGACCAAACGACAACCACTCCTTCTCGATGAGCACCTCAAAGCCGCGCACGGTGCGATAGTGGGGATCGAGGAGGAGCATCGACAGTGCCGTCAGCTGGGCCGTGCGATCCCAGCCATCGGAGCAGTGGACTACCACAGAGGTGCTCATTGTCTCGACCTTGTCGACGATTCGCACAGCTCCTGCCAGGACGCAGCGTATATGCTTCAGCCACAAGGTGCTATCGATGGCCGTCTGCCACTTGGAGTCATCGGTGGTTGGGTAACAGGCCTCCTTCACCTTGCGCAGACTCTCGCGCATAACATGTATGTTGTGTATGTCCAGGAAATTGATCTCTACATTCTTGTAGGCATCCTCCGACTCGTAGCCGCCGCCCTTTGCCTTATTAGCAATGGCATTAGCGCTGGGCCGTGCATCCATGATGGTCAGCTTGTCCGACTGCGCATTGGCCTCCATAATGTAGCTGAGATAGGCCTCATCATCTGCATTTCGTTTGCCACTGACGCCCACCAGCGGTTGCGAGCAGCGCGTTATGGTTGCCTGCGTGCGTGGATTCATCCAGGACAAAACAGGCAAACGGCAACGCGAACGGAATTGAGCAACGCGACGCAAAAAGTCATCGGAGGCCGCCTTGGGTACGGCCCAGACAGCCGGATAGCTGTCGCAAATGCCGTAGGATTCATTCAGCTTCGTAGCCCGCCACATGTCATTGGGCACGCCCAGTCGGCGCAGTTCCGCCAGCGGCTCATACACCGCCCAGCCATCCCAGCTAGCGCTGACAGCGGCACTGGCAGCGGCGGGCGGCTGAGCAGCAGCCGCATGAGCAAAGGCAAAAAGTTTGCCGGAGTAGGAGAGCGGAAATGCATTCGCCTGAAGTTTCTCGAAGACGGTGCGTCGGGAATGATTCTGTTGCTTGTGGGCAAAGCGGAGATTGCGCATATCCTTGCAGAATATCTCAATGCCATAGCTGTTCTCGCCGCGTGACGTGGCGCCACCAATCTTCTCCACGCGTGCAATTACACCAAGGGGCACATCCACAACGACGGGCGGCTCCTGATCCCGTAAAGGAAGAGAACGGAAATACAAACGATAGTTGGTAATGGTCAAAGCACCGAAAACGGGTCCGCGATATGGGCAGACATAGGTGACATCGTTCTTCTGGTCCTGATCCTCCTCGCCATCCAAATAAGTAAAGGGCGTATCCCTTAAAACCCCGTTCTCCCCTCCATGCTTAGAGCCGAGGGAACTTGACTTGGAACTGCTGTCCAGCGAGTTGCTGCTGGCCTTGTCAGCTTGGCTTGTAGTGGCATCCATTGCAGCAAGAGTTCTGGTTAATTATCAACTTGTTCAGTTGTCTTATTGGACACACTACAAACTACACAGCGTAAACAAATTTTGATTCTGATAAAATATTCTTTGTTTTTATTGCTCACTATTCAGTATTATCGAACCACAACAGAACTAACTCATTTGAACGATTCACTAGTTCGCTTCAAATAACATTACCCTGTTATCCCCTGTAATTAGCACTACCATTATTATGAAGAATTTTTGTTTCACAGTTTTATATTGCAATTTAATTCAGTAGAAAATTATGAACAAAATATTTGGCTGCCCATTCGAAAGTTTAAAAACAGCTGCTAACTAGCTTCACATATCTAATATTTGATAACAGAGAATCATAACATAGCTGTTAACAAAAATAGTGGGACTCTGTTAACGCAAGAATCCCCGCCAGATTTAAATTGTTATTAAAAACGAATTTATATATAAAAACGATCTTTAACTACTCTGTTGGCCATCTCAGTAAACCTTTCAAATAATACCAATTGCATATTTTTTTGTAATAAATTTTAATTTATATATATGGTACATATAAAAAACTCCTAAACGGAATTTTTGCCTTTACTAAATTGTTAGTTTTCTTTTCACAATATTATATAAATATATGTACATATGCATGTGTTTTGTTTGTTTTGTTTCCTTGTATAATAATAGATTGTATATATTGTATTTAGTTTTACTTTAGTAAAGTGTATTTTTTCACGTATTTTCAACAAAAGTTAACAAGTAAACCAATATTTTTCTTCAAATTAACTTATTTTTCCGTTAGTATTTTATAAATTTAGATTAGTTTTTATTGATTTTTAATGCTACAGTTACGTACATTATTAAATACGCTAAGCATCAACAGAAATCATTTCAATGACTAAAAAACGAAATGAGCTTTCCAATTTTAAAGAGTTATTATTCTTCCGATGAGCGTAGAGATTATATAGTAGAAATCAACAAAACTAGCTCTTATCCTTTATTCTTACTAAAAGATTATACTTAAGGGCAGATAGTGCTAGACTTGTATTTAAGTTTTAGTTATCTTAGCATTTCATAGTCAAATGTATCCTGTTGACGTTTAGGGTATTGTCTTAGCTGCTGTTATTTGTTTAAGAACATGTTTTTAATTTTGCTAATACAGTTGAAAATGAAGGTATTTCTTATAGTTTTTATATACTTAGAGACAAAGCGTTAGTTGCAGTTTTGGTTTTTGTTCAAATTATTAGAATCTTAATTATAATACCCCATTACATAAAACTAATAATATGTTAGCAAAACAGGCAGTTTGTGTGCTTTCAACATATTTGATGTATGTTTGTATGTATATAAGTACATAAGAGCTTTACATATATTTTCATAGTGTTTGTGGTTTTGTTTAAATGTTAGTATGAATGAACAAGGTCCATAAATAAAAATAATTTCATTTATTTCCTTACTTTGTCTTTGTAAGTATGTATAAACTAAATTAACAACATAAAATTAAAGGGAGTTTTTGTTTTGATAAACAATGGATATGCTTTGTGAATATTTCATATTTATAAATTTAAGCCAAGGTATTGGGATTGCAATTCGAGCTTCGAGTTTTGCCAATTACGATTCATGCAAAATTATTCAAATATAAATTTGTAGCATGCCTAAAGGTTTTATTTTAATCATAAAAAGCAAAGGCTAAGTACTATGTAGGGTTTGTGTGCCTTTAAAGCTTTTTTTGCTATTTCGATTTTCCATATGTATGTAAATAGTTTTGATAAATGGGCGCTTGCGACTTTTGCTCCAACTTCATCCATTCATTTCATTTCACTTCACTTTGCTCTATAATACTTTCTTGTTAGTTACACGTATGCTTGATAATGTTAATTATACATTTATATATATATATATGTATATTTACTGTATACGTGAGCTTTATATGTGTGTATATTAAACTAGGCGTATATATATTAATATATATATATAAATATATATAAATTGTATATGCAGCTGTTTACTATATATGCCTGATTGTTGTGCATGATCTTCTTCAGTTGAATTCAAATCAATCGGAGCGCTCTGCATTACTACAAACAACAAAAATGTAAACTAAAACATGCAATAATGTCATATGTTAAGCGTACTATGTTAGCTTGTATACAAAAAAATTATTTAGAGATAAACAAAATAATTAACTGTACATAATGTCATTAAAAAATTATATAACAATCAAGTTTGGTTATGAATTTGGTTCGAAGCACGCATCTCTGTCAATTCTGCAGCTAAAACAAAATACTGTTAGTCTATTGCAAGCCCAATTATACTAAAATATAAATTATATATGTCACATTGATAAAAAAAAGTATTAATACAAAATTAAACAATTACAAAAATGATTAGCATCTAAAACTTGTACATGCCTACAGCAGGCAGCAGCAGCAGGGCGCTCATGCAAATTACTTACATACACGCTTTGTATGTACGAATTTCATATTTCGTAGTTCCTACGTAGAGTATGTGCTATGTCTTGTATACATTGTCTTGTTATGGATTATATGACTATGTGTGTGTGTATGTGGTGGTGTGGTATGTGTGTATTTATATAAATAGATTAGACGTGCATCATGCTGGGGGGGGCCCAGTCAGTGTATTTTCTGAGCCTGGGAGTCTCTTGCGTTGCGTCTTTCTTGTTAGAATTTTGTGGCTTAGTTGTTTGTCGGTTTGTTTCTATCTTTCTCTATGAATATATCCATTTTTAGTTGTCTTCCGCAGCGCTTAGGAAATTTGACGCTGGGCTTTGCTGTTGCTGGCTTTTTTTTATTAGTTATTTTAGATTGGTTTACTCATCCACCGATGTTGTGGGCGGACTATAACTGCATCAGGATGCGCTGCGCTGTTCGCTATCCAACCTGCGATCTGTGGCAATTTGCAGCAAGTTTCTAAACTCCGTATCGAGTATTTGGCGTGCCTAAAACCAATATATTTAGCACACAGTTAATTGTTAATTGAATCGAACACTTACCTGTGCATTTTGCGTGGGTATTTGCAGTGCCAGGCCCATCGCAGTGGCATCGAAGCCCTCATCTAGCGCCATCAGACCGCCATGCACGCCCGATTCGAGCAAGTTATTGGCATATTCCTATAAAATGATATAGTTTAGTTAAAATTCTAGCTCAAGAGTATTTAACGCTCACCTTCAGCCCTATGCTGCTGACCCAGCGAATGACACGCTCGTTGCTCCACACCAGCACATCGCACAGTCCATTCTCGCTCATTTTACGCCTGTGCTCGAGCTCAGTGCGATCGTAGTTTAAGCGTTTGAGCATTGATATGCCATACTGCAGGCTGGTGCGATGAAAGCTATCAACCATTTTAAGCTGGCCGCGCAAATCTTTCTTGGTCAAATGATCCAACATGCGCGCATCGACTAGACACTCCATGAAGGTTGTGCGATATTGTGGCAGACCCAGTCCAGGCAGCCAATAGTTGCCTATCCACTCGTGATTCATATCCCCTGCAATAGTTATAAGATTAGTTTGTGTACTTAATGTTATCTTATTTGGGTATTTCTAAAAAATGGTCGACAGTAACCAAAATCGAAAAATACGCTTTTATCTAATGTCACTTGGAAACTGTACTCAAATAGTTTTAAATGTGCGTATTTTCAGCTAAACTAAACTGCCAATGCAAGACAATTAAATAAAATTAAATTCAATCAAGTTTAATATGGCCTATTAAAAACAAACCAAAGATATTGCAAACAAAATAAATGTAATTAAAAAATTCTTTTTGCATTTTGTTCGTGTTTGTTTGATAATTATCATATAACCATACTTTCTACAGCTGGAATCTTTAGGAATCAGAATAGTGATACTTAAATGTTTGAAAACAAATTTAAAATAAGAAAAAATAATTGAACATGTGCCACATGTGGTTTGACCTACCGAACGCTAGCGTGGTGCGTGATGTTTGCGGCGCTGAGGGTGATGTAAGTGAAACCATTTCCTGTATGGCCAAACGTAGTTTAAGCCTATGTAAGGGATTACTAATGCCTGTCAAAGAAATAAGTTGAATTCAGTATAACTGCTATATTTAAATTACACTGTGCTTTTACCTATTTCCCGCTGTATTTCCGTGTCGCTTAAGGCGCTCATAATGGCGCCAGACTTGACATTGGCGCGACAGGCGGCAACATACCAGGCGGGCATGCCCACCCACAGCTCCAGCCAGGCAACAATGGTGGGTCCGTTCCACAGGGCGAATGGCGTGCCCGCTTTCATGGCCTCTCCCAGCAGATCGTTGCGGTAGTCGTGATCTCTGCGGGGATTGTGGTTAGTAAAGGACTTTGGACTTTTTAATACACAACGAAAACTTACTTCTTTTGCCTGCCGTAGTCGACGCTGCTGATCTTGGAACCCGGTGCACTCGCAATGCGCGGCATCATGCCGCCCGTCATGCTCATGCCATCGTACATGGATTCAGCCTCGCTTAAGCCAATCGACAGATTGCCTATGGACATCATGCTTGGTGAACCGTCTGGCAATGTATCCTTTGCGCCTTTGACCTTGTCTTTTTTGCTGAAGAAGCGACCCAGCGACGATTTGATGCCCTTTTTCTTTTGTACAGCAGCGGCGGCCGCTGCTTCCCGCGACACGCCAGACGTTGGCGTCTGCAGCATGGACATGGAGCCCATGGTGTTGTAGTGACGCAGCGATTCCTGGCTGCCATAACGCGAGCTAAGCGGCGACAGGCCATAACTGTGACTGCTCAACGCCATGTGGGAATTCACATGGGGAGCCGCAGCGGGCGCAATGGTGCGACGACGCAGCTCCTCCTGGCTATGTGCCAGCGCCTGGGCAACGCGCTCCAAACGCATCGAGCGTGCAGTCAATGGCGAGGCAGCGCCGCCGGAACTGGAATCACCGGTGGTGGACATGCCGCCGTGCAGCTCCTCGCGGGAGGCATCACTGGACAGCACGGGCAAGTTAAGCTGCGAGTGATGCAATCGTAAATTAATCAGTGAAATTATAATTAATGGAGTATATGAAACAAATGATTGATACAAGCAAGGCGTTGCCTTACATGGAATCTTAAATAACTTCTTTGTTTATTGTCCGATCGTAGTGAAATTTGTAGGACACAAAGATGGCATTCCAATGTGTGCAAGAAATGCAGGTCCGGAATCGAAATTTATCGATATCTTATGCTTATTAAATAAACTGGTATTGACCCGGCAATATAAGAACTTATATTCCAAATATGAAGACTCTAGCTCTTATAGTCTCTGACAGACGGACATCGCTAGATCAAGAATATATATACTTTGTGATTCATTTTTAATGGGTTCAGAGAACAATTAAGAAAGACGTAAGTGGTCTTTGAAAATCCTTCTCTTCGGTCGGAAAATTGATAGAAATCTGTATTTTTTGTTTTTCAGAATACTCGTAGAAGCGGGTTATAGTAAAAGTAATGAGCCGTGATCTTTGTAGCTGTACTGTCATCCTTACCGTATGATATTTCTGCATGAAATCACGCTGCGGGCTGTTTGGCGTACTGCGCCCACTCATGGGAGGACTCTGTCTGTCCATGGAACGACCACGCGACAATAAATTCACATGCTCTAGACTGCCGACACGCGACTCTAGCTCCTCGGCGCGGGCCTCTGTCGATTGTTTCTCCTCCTGTATGAGGCGTATCTCATTGTTGATGGCATCCAGCTGCTCTTGGAGCATCATGGCCAACGTTTGTGCATCCGTGTGCCCAGAGGGCGACATCATATCCGCCGTGGCGGCCGCATAGAGCGAATCGCTATCATCGCAATCGGCAACGCTGGTAACCAGCTCGTATGCCTGCTGCTGGGCATGTGCCAACTTCTCCCACTCCTGCACGGCCAGGGAACGGTCCAGGGCATTCTCCTCGGCCAGACGCGACTTGCTCTGGCGTCGCAGCGAATGCGTCTCGAAGCTGGCGTGAGATGCACTGCGCGAAAAGGCGCCGCCGCCATCCACAACGCTGCTGGGCGAGAGGCTGCGGGTGAGTGCCTCCGTTTGCTGTATATTGTAAGCAATCTCTTGCTGCAGTAGCTGACGTTTGAAATTCTCAATTTCGAGGCGCGTCTTGGAGAGCTCCTTCATGATTTCACTCTTCTCATGGTGCAGCTCCTCGGCCACCTTGCGCGCTTTCTCCAGCTCCTGGGTGAGAGCGTTCTTCTCATCCAGCGCACGCATGCGCTCCTTCAGATGCACCTCGAGACGCTCATTCGACTCGGACAGCAGCTTGTCCACCGTCGAGGATAAGCGCAAATTGTGCTCTTCATTCATCTTGAGTCGCTGGTTCAGTCTTACCACCTCGGCGCTCTTCTCATCCAAATTTGTCTCCAAGCCCCGTATGCGGTCCTCCGCCGAACCGTGACGTTCTTGAGCCTGAAATGCGTTCAGCCAAATGCGTTTAGTTATGTTTTTTAAATGGGAGTGTTCTCGCATAGACAACAAATTAGTTTTATGTTAGTAATGAAAGCTAAAAGTGAGTTGTTTTCTGTTTTAGGTTTGTTGTGAAGGTTTTCTTTGTTTAAGTTGTCGGTGCGTTGAGTTCTTGTGCAAGACAAATAGGAGAGTTGTATATTCTTGGATTTTTGTTGTTAGTAGGTGGATTTTTGGAAAAATATACTCAATAAACTATATTACACAAAAAGTACAAAGAAAAAAGATTTAGTTGTAGAATTGAATTTGATATACTTATGGAACCTGTCGGCGCGCATATTAGTTCGAGTGCATACCTTATTTCCTACCTTTGTCAACGCCTCCATGCGCGCCTTTAGCTGCTCCTCCATGTCCGGCTGCAGTTTGGCATGTTGCGCTAGCTTTTGTTCAGAGAGTTCGAGTTTCTCTTCAATGGCGTTGATTTTCTCTTCGTGCAGCTGTCATAGTTTCATGTGGTTTTTTGTTTTGTTTGTGGGGGGTAGTTAAATTAGTTTGGTTTTATATGCAAATGGATAGGGCACATAGATTATGCATTATTAGTCACAGTTTTAGCGATTCAAAAAACAGGCATGGGCGAAACAAGTCACTGGCCATTTAAGTGATTGCTTGTCAATAGGTTTCAGTAAAAATTAGAAAAAATAATTTGGAAAATGTACAAAAAAAAAACGAAATTCTTCGACACGAAATTCAATTGCTTATAATGTCCAAAATATAGACCGCGTCGCGCTTTAAATTTAATAAAACATTGTTATTAACACTTAAATATTATCCTTCAATTGTGAGTTATTAACAGATGAATTATTTATAACTTTATACATTTTTTAAATACATATAAGCATAATTGCAAACATCTCTAATTGAACTTTTATTCAAAATAAATTCAGTTTACTCTCCAAACAGTTTCAAACTCAAGAAATTACAAACAATAACTCATAATAATAACGATCATGTACACTCAAAAAGGATGTCGTTTATATGCCCTAATTAGTTCCTGTCTTTAGTATGGATTCCATAAACTTCCAAACTCGCTAGGATACATAATAGTTAACAGCAGAAATAAGATATTAACATTTCTCATATACATACATTTAAATAAATAGTGGGAAATGTTTGATTGGCAGTGCAGTGATTTAATGAAAAATAAGAAATTCGCCCATGCCTAGTAACCATAACCAATTTTCTGTATTTTATTAATGGGTACGCACCTTTAGTTGCGCCTCCTTGTGCCGTAGTTCCTGCTCTAGTTTCTCGTTAAGATCATGCAGCGATGTGGACTCGCGTTGAGCATTCAAGTAACGCTTTTCCAGAGTAGTAATACGCTCCTCCTAAAAATCACATATATTGAGATTTTGCAGGCATATGGTGTTTATATGGTTACTCACCTGATCCTCCTTTTGTGCCACATTTTCGCGCAGATCGCGCTGCAGTTTCGAACACTGATCCTGCGACTTGCAATGCTCCTTTTGCACACGCGACATGTTCTCCTCCAGTTCATTTATTTTGTTGTTCAGATCAGAGACGCGACGCTGCCATTGCGAGAGTTCAGAGGTCTGAAAAGAAAAACGAGTGAAGAGGTTCAATGGCGTAATTTAAACATTAATATAAGAGCAGGGCTAATTCTAACAGGTTCTCATTTCTCAAAGTCGAATTTTTCGTAAATCAATTATTGAATAATTTATTGCAATATTACTATGTTTTAAATATAATGCATTCTATGGACCAGTTTCCAAACACCTATCGAAATATTAAAATTCAAAAATGCTTTAAAACAGAAACGAAAAAAAGCTAAAATTCAAAATTAGATTAAAATGAATTTCCTTTAAGTCGCATGCATTAGCTGCTTGTGCTCGTAGAAATAATATTTAGTATTTGATGCAATACTCAAAATTCTAAAATAATTATACATATTGAGTTAACAATATGCAATCAACCAGATTTATAAATTTGTATACCCAGTTGATGAACAAATTGAATAGATTTGTAAGTCTAAAATATGGCAACACGCAATTTAAATGCCCAGACTTAATTATCTATTGAAATAAGCGTCAACACACTTCGCACGTTTAGTGCGCCAAAAAGCAGTAAAAATCATTTCCACAGCAAAATAGCATGTAAACAGAGGCACATGAAAATATCGCGATCTGAGTCATAAACGTAGTACGAGTGTGCGAATTGTTGGCAATAGCTTTGTTGTTGTAACTATTCGTTGCCTCACCTGCTTCTCGATGATCGTTTGAAGCTCGTGTGTTTTGGCCGCATATTCGTTTAACTCGCTAGCATCGCCATTAACGCCACCGCCACCGCTCGCTAGCTGCAATAACAAAAGGTATATCATATATGAAATACACGCATGATTGGGTAAATAGACACAAGCACACACATTCGCACACAAACACACGCATACCTTCTCTTTGATGCCATTTTCGCCGCTCGCAATGTTGGCGGAGCCAACGCCGCTGCCTGGCAAAGCGCCCGTTTTGTATTGGGTTAGCTCCTCTTTGGTTGTGTTCAGCTCCTCTTCGAGCACATTGTTCTTCTCGATGGACAGCCGCAGACGCTCGCGCACTTTCTCATCGAGAGCTTTGTGATGCTCGAATAGCGACTTAAGTGCTTTGAGCACCTCCACCTCGCTGGAGACGCCGCTCTGAGCCGCAGCCTGCCGCTTAACGACGGTCATGCGCAGCGAGCGTTCATGGCGCGACACCAGGCACTCCAAGTGCTCCAGAAGGAGCTGTAATAGATAGGGGCATATATTTAGTTGGATTTGTCAGAGATTGTACGATTTATACTTTACCCTGGTGTTGTTGCGTTCCGCCTTGAGTTCACCAATCTCCTCGTCGCGCTCTAGCAGCGTTTCGCGAGCTTGCGTCAGCTCTTTGGTCAGCGTAGCAAATTCCTGCAATTATATATATTGATTTATAACAGGAAGGTTATTATAGTTGTGTTTTATTTACTAACCTGCGGCAAATTGGCATTGATCTGACGCTGCAGACTGTCACGCTCTTTCTCAACATCATGCAGCTTGACCTCCGATTCGCCCAGTCGCTCCTGGGCCTCGCGGAGGCTGTCCATGAGCTTGTCCCGCTCATCGAGCATGGACACCATGAGCTGCTCAAAGTTGGCATCTTCGCCGCTGAACTGCGAGGAACGCTGCGATATGCTGTCTTCCGATATTGTGGGCATCACGTCGCACATCATGTTCCACATTATTTAGTTGGCCACCAGACCACGGGCACGCATGCAAGACTGTACAGAAAATTCAATAAATATTCAATGACATAAGCTGACTGAAAAGGGATGTGTAATAACATTGCAAGGAAGTTTAGTAGGCTTATGCGGAAATTGACAATTAGAAATCAAAACTTTTACTAATAAAAAGTGATCACATAGTGTTTAAAATTTATCGAGTATTTAAAAAATATAAATATCCGTATAAAGCCTGATTATCTCTGAATTTGCGTACACCTAATATTTATATTGAAATGTTGTCATGTTTCGAAACCGGCACAATTTTTGAGAATTTAACAGATATGATCACAGGCATACAGTTTTTAAAGCTAAAGAATATCCAGGATGTACATATATAAGAGCTGGTATGCAAATGGGAATTTCCAGAAATTATATATTTTTCTAAACACTTTTTAATTTGGTCTATAAATATTTTACAAATTTGAAATCATTAATTTTTAGAAACAGTTTTATTTCCACAAATTAGCATTCGTCCACCACATACAGTTTTAGGCATTATCAATGTTTCGAATCAATAGCTCAGTTTTAATAAATTACGTAAATTAATAAATAAATACTCAAAAGGATTTTAGCTGCAACCGGTTTATAGCTGTATAACACAGTTCTGCAACGTTGAACATATCAAAACGGATTTAATATTTTAAAATAAATCAACAGTAATTTTGAAATTTGTCTTTAATTTGCGGCTCAGAGTATTAAAAGAGTTGAAAAACCTACGCTTTTGTTTATATTGAATATGTTTCCCCCTCTCCCTCTTTCCATCTCTCTATCAAATCGTGCAACGCCCGCGTAATAGGTTTCAAGACATTCCAGTTGGACCAACACACACATAAGCTGAACATGTCTAATAAGACTTTTTATCATAGGCGCCGCATTGATAACAAGTTTTCTACACCAACACCAGCCCACACACGCGCATACACACACATACAGATATACATATACATACACGCACACATATGCACATCTTTTTCTCAATTATTATAACTTTTTAAATATCAATTAATGTTTCTCACATGATTTTCACGTCAATTATGCTTAAATACATTTAAATAAA
The DNA here is from genome assembly GCA_035045305.1 of Drosophila maculinotata. Lineage (NCBI taxonomy): Eukaryota > Metazoa > Arthropoda > Insecta > Diptera > Drosophilidae > Drosophila > Drosophila maculinotata. Next base: position 3,366,126 of record JAWNPD010000377.1, on the reverse strand, counting down.
CAGTTGCAGGTTAACAGCTGCTATTTTAAATGACTGCTAAAACGCCTTTTCTTGACGGCTTCTATGCAAAAAGAGCGAAAAAACTAACTTCTTCCCTTCCTCCCTGGCGGAAAGACGTACCCCGTAGCCAAAAAGGATCGATCGCACGGCGACAGCGCAGCAGCAGCGACAACAACTTTTGTTGCTGTTTAGCTTTTGCATATATAGCTATTTATAGGTTGCAATTATAGCAAGATTTATTTATTTCCGATTGATTTTTATGTGCGAAAAAACGCAGCTCGTTTCTTTTTTGGTTGCCACTTAGGTAAAAAATTCAACGTTGCCACCTAGTTTGAGTATTTTGTATATTTTCAACCGTCTGGCTAGGATGCATGTTCCCTGGGGTGAATTTCTTAAAAATAATCGATAGTCGTTATTTCTAGGTTCAAAATTTAGAATACATCCAAAAATAAAAAAAAGATCTTCATTAGTTGAATAAAACAGATATTCATACAAAATTTGAATCTTAAACATTTATTCAAAGTCGTATCGTAGTTAATCAATCGATACATTACATTATCGATGCTAATTTCATAACCACCTCATATCGAGTACAACAGCCACATATCGAAGACAACAACAGCTTAGGCATGATTCCACTGTTATTGTAACATTGCTCACACTTTGAGCAACATCACTCACAGTTTTAGCCGCATTGCCTACAGTTTTTACACACACAGCAAGCTACTCGTTTGTGTTTTATTTTTTAAGTGTAATAATTAAACAAAAATAAACAATTAGCATAGTGTTAAACGTGTTGCCATACAAACCAATTCAGCGCTGCGGCTAACAAATAGAAATGGGGTAAGTGCGACAAACTTTTCCAATACAACTGCAAAATGTTGTAAATTTGTGTGAAAAATCGACGCCGACGATTTTCCTTTGCTGCTGCTGCTGTTGTTGTTGTTGTACGAGGTGTAAATATATGATATGTGTGTGTTTGTGTGTGTGTGTGTGTGTGTGTGTGTGCGTAGGTGTAGCCTAACCAACGCCGCCCGTCGTTACCAATTATGTGTGAGTGTGAGTACAAGTGTGAGTATATTAGTGTAGGTGTGCGTATATTTACATATATGTATATATGTATTTATGCATACATATGTGTATGCGTAAGTGTGAGCAAACTTGAGCAAAATCAAAACGAGGCTACAAAACACTTAAGCGCATAATGCAATTTAGTCGACAAGGCAGCACCCCGTGCCCTCCCCTCCCCTCCCCACCCCAAACACCCACAATCAGCCCCCTCATACCTCCACCAAGAACAACAATGCCAATGACATGGGTGCCGACAATATCAATAACAACAGCAACAACAACATTGCCTATATATTTTCAGGCAAGCTTTTAAATCCCCAACAAATTTCGTTGTCTCCATGACAGCCGCATTTTGATATAGTGAAACTATATATTTTAGACCCTATCTAAATGTTCTATGCGTTATCTAAAGAATTCGAATTATGTTGTCTAGTATATAATTAAATGTTTACAACTTGATTAATGTTTAATTTACAGTGTATTGAATAAACTAACAATTTTATAGAGTTGTTTGGTCAATTGAAAATAATAAAGAAATTGAAAAACTTATATGAGTATGGAAATAGTGATTTTAAAATCAAAAAAGTAATTTGATTAGAGCCTGAAAATTATAGAAAATTTATTTTCTTTGGACACACAATTTAGAAACTGTAAAATATTTTCAACGCAATTTCAATACAACATTTTGCTAGTTAACCCCTTTTGTTTTAGTTAATTACATTTTTAACCCAATTGCTTATATTGTGTATGCTAACTTAATGTCCACAATCAATTTTATTTTCACAAGCATTGGCTGCTCTTTTTAATATAAATGAAGAGCTAAGCAAACTATAACAACATGAAAAACTTGAAAATAATATAAGTCCAGGGTTAATTTATTATATGCAAGCTGTCGTCTAGAAGTTATACCTCATATTCTAAACAGTCGAATTAATATGTATTTTAAGTTTCGTAAATTAATAAATCGATAAATGTTTTAATTATATAAACAATTTGTTTCGATTTAATTTAATAATTAATGAACGGTATTCAGAGCTATACATTATATTTTGTAGAATTTTATGACGATAATTTGAATTGATACAATTTTGTGTGGCTTAGCGAAAGAGCACTGTAGTGACGACAGCAATATCGAATTGGTTGTTGGAATTATAAGTTGCCATATAGAGATTCAGTTATCATTATCAACTTGGTCACATATGCATATGTATATTTATTATACACGCCTCCTCCTCCTCCTCATCCTGCCCCTTAGCAAGCGTTTACAAATTACATTTTAAGGCCGGCGTACAAGAATTTTAATGGAATTTTTAATTAATCACCTGTGGGGTCTGGTTTTGCTGCTGCTGGTGGCGCTTCCTATTCTCTGTTTATCTCGCACAAATAGAGAACAACCAATTTTCACTTGCCAGGCGCACGTGTTTCATATTGATCCGAAAACGAAACGGACATGGATCACAGCCAGCATGAAGGCGGTAAACGTGAGCTTCTTCTACGATAGCTCACGGAATCTGTATCGCATCATCAGCGTGGAGGGCACCAAGGCGGTCATCAATTCGACAATCACACCGAGCATGACATTCACACAGACATCCCAAAAGTTTGGACAATGGAGCGATGTGCGAGCCAATACGGTTTATGGACTGGGCTTCTCCTCCGAGGCGGAGCTGACAAAGGTGGGTGGCTATTTATAATCTAAAAGAGTATCCCTAATATTTTCTTGCATCTTCGTAGTTTGTGGAAAAATTCCAGGAGGTCAAGGAGGCGACCAAAAATGCCATGAAATCAGCGAATGGCTCAAATGCGGTTACGCCCACCACCTCGGCGAATACATCGCCAATTTCTGGACGGGCTATGGGCTCCTTGCAGAATGATAACACCAACATAGATCCTCACTCTGTTGAACCGCCGAATTTAAGTAATACCAATACACAGAATGCCAATCCCGATAGTCCCTCGCATAAGCTCCTAAACACCGGCGATGGCAAGCAGGATATCGGCTCGGCCACGCCCTCGCCACAGCCAACGATGGGCATGGCCGCATGCACAGCAACCGGAGGCGGTGGTGGTGGCATTACAATCTCTTCGGGTGGCAGCATTGTGGGCATGCACACTGGACCCGGTGCGGGTGCTACAGCTGAGCAGCAGCTGAAATATGAAAACGAGCGTCTGAAAATGGCACTGGCGCAAAGGTAGGATGAAACAAGACACTTCCCTTCTGACAATTTAATCACGTATTTATATTTTTCAGCTGCGCCAATGCTAAAAAATGGGAAATTGAGTTGGCCACATTAAAGAACAATAATATACGCCTGACCAGCGCCTTGCAGGTGCGTTCAAATAATAATTTGTCATTGCTTAAAACTCACGCTTAATGCTTGATATATTCCCAAAGGAATCGACGGCCAATGTGGACGAATGGAAGCGCCAGCTGCACACTTACAAGGAGGAAAATATACGCCTCAAGCGCGAAATGGAACTGCTCCGTGTGGGCGGCAGTGGCGCCTCCGCTGCTGGCGGTGTTTTAGAGGATGAGTTGCGTCGTGAGGTCGCTGCGCTCAAGGCGCGCACAGAGACGCTGCAGGCGGAGTTATTGCAACACGAAATAGAGCTTAAAACGGCCAATATGAATTTACGCGAAAAGTGCAATGATCAAACTGTACGTAATAATAACAGTTGTTTCTAGCAAATGACTTTCAGAAAGCAGAATTGTCATTTATATTATTTATATTTTTGTTAAATTTGTTTATAGTTTCTTTTGTTATGATCTGAATACAGTATTTACAATAACCCTATCCAAATAATTAAATGTAACATATTTATTTATTGATTTAATGCAACTAGACCCAGTCAACATAGTAAATTTAATTAAATATTACAAAAATCAAAAGTAAAATTTAAAAAAAAACATTTATCATTTGTTGTATAGAATTAATAGAATCTAATTTGCTTGCGAGCACTGTATTTTTCAATTATAATTGTGCTGTAATAATTTAAATGTAAAACACTTTTGCAGCTGGCAAAGATGAGTGAACTGAATGTGCTGTTTGCCAAGAGCCTGTCGGATTTGTATGCGGTGCAAAAGGATATGGAGAATGTTATACATCCCGCCAAAAGCACTTGAGACGCAGAGTTGAGTGTACACAGAAAGGTCGAGTCCTTAACTGTATTAACCATAAATGTTATGCTTAATAATTGAATTTATAAATTCTAGGTTTCAGCGCAGGAACAGACTACAATGGCAACCACTACAACGACATCATCGACAACTACAACTAGCAAACGTTATTTAAGTAATTTTCTAACGGCGGCCGAGGCAGAGAGCACGCTCTCCAATGTCACATCCATACACACACAGCTGCAGTCGTCGCTCTACGAGACAGAGAATACGGCACAGCTGAAGGCGCTGGACAAGCACTCGGCACTGCTGCAGGAGCTGCATCAGCGACAACTGCATGCTGCGCCGCGCACCAGCTCCGCTGTCATTGATGCAGCTGCCTCCAGTGTTGGCGCTGCTGCTGGTGGCACCAAAACTGCCACCATACTTGTTTCTAAATCAAAAACCAAAACTGGGCTGCCCCTGTTGCTGAAAAATTCCATTAACAATTAGGCGAAAACTCAAAAAGTAGACGACTCATTGCATTTTTGTAATCTTTGTATTTGGTAGTTTGTATAAAAAACAAAACGAGAACGAAAGCAAACCACACATTAACTCACGACCCCCCACAAAACTCACACACTCATTGTAGGTTTATATGTATTCTTATGTATTTGACGTATTTTTCGATACTTCCTTTAAGTCCAAATGCCCAGTATTCCGTTTCTTTTCGAAATTGTACTCATTTTTCAGTATCGTGTTACTTTTGTACTATTTAAGTGGAAAGCAAATTTTAAATTCTCGTACGCATTTAAGTGCAATATATACAAAAGCATAACAATTAATTGATATTATGTGCTCTATATTTGTTCTGCTAATTGTTAATTAATTTTTAATGAGAGCTTGATAATGAATCCAAAGTCCCGGAATCAAAATCTTACGAACTATATGCAAATTATTTATGAAAATGTGCTCGAAAGTTTTCTAGTATTTTTAACATGTAGCATTTGGTAATTCTAAAAAAAAAAACAAAACAGTCGTGTAATTTGTTTATATGTATTTATTATTTATAGTTTATTATTTTTGACCAAGAATGCAATATGTATTTGTTTTTATGTCTCCAAAGCTAATTAGCAAATGTATTTACACCCATAATTTGTATTTCATCTTATTTATTGAATTAAATTTTAACTAACAATGACTTAGACGACGAAGCATACTAAATCACATAAAGTATAATAATTTTATAAATGAAAATAAGAAAATACGAATCTAGCAAAGTAAATTTATCGAATACCAAGTCAAGTATGTACGTGCATCAGTGGAAAACTAGTTTAATATATTAACAAATTATATATATTATATATGTATCTAATGAACAACAAAAGCAACTTGAAAACCGCAAGCAAATAATATCAATATGCAATCTTCCCCTCCACACACTCACACACAAGTTATCACCCAGAAGCGAAACGGTAATGGGAAAAACGCTTACACGGTTATTTTGCAGCCATATTGTTATGCAACTTGACCGGTTCGTTTTTTGCATAAAATACCCAGTTAAAAAGTAATTAAATCAAATAATAAACGAAGCAAATGTTGAACATACAAATTTAGCAGTTAAAAGCAAACAAACATATGAAGTAAATAAAAATTAAATTCAATATGATTAAAAATACACGCTTTTGAAGAATTCTTTTGGGGAGCTACATATACAGATAGCAGATAAATTTTAGAAAGATTATATGCTTCCTTTTTTTATAAAGTTCCCAAGCACCTTATAAATGACATTGAAATTAACTTTCCAGGACTGCAAACTCCCATAACTTTGCCAAAACTAAACTGATTTTTGTTTAATTCCACAACTTAGGTATATGCAATCCTTTGAAAATTTATTTTTCAGTTTTTAGTATTTATTTGCTATTAAATGACCTTTTACAACGCCCAACAATAATTTATCGATTTTTAAACAAATAACGACTTATAGAGCTGAGATGTGGATTCCTCCGTCCAGTCGCTGGCCTCGTTAGGTGCCATGAAATTGATTAGCTTGTTATGCACTACATAGCTGCAGAAGAGATAAAGTAAAGTTAAGTCAAGGATAAATTATGAATACAAAGACAAAACTAACCGCAATTTTCTGCCTTTGCTGGCCCTTGTGTCGACCTTCTTTTTCATTTTCTGTCTTAGCTTCTGCAGCTCCACAAACTGTTTGGTTATCTCACTCATGTTGGAAGTGGTGCTGGCCTTGTACTCGATGAGTTCGCGCAGCTGCTGATGATAGAAATCGCTGTCATCATAGATGTGCGGTTGCCTTTGGCTGTGCCCGGTTGATTCCGTCTCTGCCTCCGGATCCTTGTTCTCAGGTTGCTGCTGCTGAGAGTTTTTGGGTATTTGTGATTTCTCTATGAGTGCCTCACGATTGGCCAGCGCACTGTCTATCTTCTTAATGATGTCGTAATCCTCCTGCACCGATTTGCGCTTGACACCCGCTCCAGGCGTCAACAGCTTGGTGCGATCATCCCACTTAAGCAGCACCTCATTCCGATAGCTGCGCATATTTTCAAAATTAGTTTCGAGCGCATTTGCAAAGCGTTTGCTCGGTGGCTGCGTGCTTCCCTCCTCCGTCGGCTGTTTACGCTTGACGGACTGTCGCAACTCGCTGTGCTGTTGGGTGAGCGCCAACTGGAGTGCAAGTAGTTGCTGGAGCAGCTTTGAGCTGCGGTCCTGCGCCTCCTTCAGCACTGTTTGCAGTTCCTCGTTCTTTTCACCGAGTGCTGTCAGTGCCTCTGGTGGCGGCAACTGATTCACCTTGCTGCTGACCTTTTGGCTGTTGATGCGCAGCTCCAGCAGACGCTCCCAGATCCGTAGTTGATTTTGCACGCAGTGTCCCTTTTTTACCTCAGCTTGTTGATTGCTTTTCGACATGATTTCAATGGAAACACCTTTGGAGTTACCGTCGTCGGAGTCACCATCATTTGAGTTTTCGTCATCATCATCGTCTTCTTCTTCCTGGCTCTCATTATCATCATCCTCCATGCTGTTTTCATCATCCTCCATGCTGTCATCATCAGCTTCACTTTGAGCTGCATTCTTTGATGCCTTTAGTCTGTCATTAAAAGCCTTTAAATTCTCTGCCAGCTTCTCAGCACACTCATCATCTTCCTCCTCCTCCTCATCATCATCATCTTCCTTCTCCTCATCTCCGCTATCCTGCTCCAATTCCTTGCGACTGGTGATTTTGCCTTTGTATCTGTCACTCTGCTCGGACAGCAATTTAACGTTGCGCTTACGGATATCTGTGCTGCGTTCATCCGGCAATTCGTATTCATCCTCAAATTCAACAACGCGGGCTTCATCGATATCGGAACCATCGTCGCTGTCGCTTTCGTTGGGATGTGCCAGCAGTTTGTTCACCTTCTCTGCCACAGTCTGTGGTTGTTTTTTTGATTTGCGCAGCATATTTCGCTGTTTTTATTAATATTCTATAAAAACAACAAGAGCTGCGATTGGTTGCAACACGTGAAACTTGATTTATATAGTTAAGAACTGATTCGATTGTTCAGCACGTTTCGAACTGGATCGACGTGAAACCATTCTGCTATGTTATCGTTATTTGGTGCTGCCACCTAGCTGACAAAAGAAGCAACTGTTAATAGTTTCTCTGACTTTATTTACATTTTTACATTTGAAACATTTACTAGTGCATATAGGTTGATAGTCATTCAGCAAAGTACATTATTCTTAAATTCTACTTTATTTTATGAAAGCAGTCTTTAATTAAGATTATGATTTATGTTTTACCTTTTTGCAATTCCTTTTTAGCCCCAAGGCGTTATTAAACTGTAAAACAGGAAGCCGAGCATATTAGACTTTCCAAAAAATGTTTTAACTGACTGACTAGAGCATGCTCTCTAAGAAGAAGATTAAACAGGCGCCAACCGATTTTAATATTTAATTTTAAAGTAATTTCTTTAGAAGTAAAAACATACATTAAATATAGTTGCATACTTTTGTGCGTCTCATTTAAATAAGAGTATAACAATAAATATTGTTTCTACGTATACATAATATTACATCGATTTTTGAATTTACAATATGTATAAATTAAGTTCATAGTTTTCATTAACTTGTTTGGGTCGATTTATTATTTACAATATATTTTCTTACCTTTTGCTTATCAATTTGTGTTTGAGCAAAATTCAAATTATTTCAATATTGCAATTAAAAATAATATATCAAAATTTCTTTGTATTGGGGATTGCTTATTTCGCTTGAAATTGATTTGCACATGGATTTAATTGTAAATTGCATACTCTGAAATGCACACGCCTGCTGCGCTAAATGATCCCTCATTAAAATAGACAAAACGCTGCCTTATCAGAGCAGGTGCATCTTGATAACGAGTCGCACACGCACATATAGGTACATATGTGTGTGTCTGTCACACACATTCATAGCATACAATAGGGGGCTGTGAACTGTCATGAATATGAACATGAACTTGAAATCCTTTTGTTGGAGCCCATTTGCGCTCATTACATTAATAATTGATGGCAAATTGCGACTTGGCATTCTTGGCAAAATTGTTAACCTTGAAAATTGCAGAATTGCGGTTCAAAACAGAAGCCAATGGGCGGTCAAAGCTGACACAAGTGTTGCCGGAAAAGGATATATTACGCCGTATTTAAAGTTTGTACTACAAATTATTCGCAGCAGGTTGAAGGAAAAGTCAAGACGTGCCGCCACCAGACATAGCGACCGCAGATAACGCAATAAGATTTGTTTTTGTTTAGCTTTTTAATTCGTATTTTTTTGAGACACGCTCACGGCTGGCGTTTTTTCACGGTACTACATAACGTTGATAAGCGCCGAGAAGCGCTTCTGGCGATTCGGGAGTCAGACAGCCCGATAGGCAGACAGCGCTGAACTTTGAATTACACACAGACATCGGCGTAAGAATTGATAAATGTGGCATTTTATGCGGGCGGGCAAATGTGCCACTTTGGGGTCGTCTGCTGTTATCAATATCAATGCACGGCCGGCCGGACGGATCGGATCGGGTCTGGTCTGGTCTGGCGGCCTGTCCCGGGCGGCGTTGCCAACTACACGTATAAGAGCCACGGGAGCGTTGGCAGCGTGTCGCACATTAAGTAAAAAAAAAGTCAAGAAAAAAACAAAAACAGAAACAGATTATCAGTTGTTGTCGAGATTTCGATTTTACGGCAGCATCAGCTGCCCCAGCAGCCGCTCTAACATTTCAGTCAGTTCCTGTACGCCGCACGGTGCAAATACAAGTCCCGAGTACCGCTAATTACACCGATGCAATATCGATAACACAGCTCAGGCCTATTTGTAGGTGTGTGTGTGTGTGTGTGTGGGTGCCAGTGTTGCAAACTGATCGCGTTAGGTTTGCCCGTTCTGCTGGTGTTAGTGCGTGAGGTGTGCAAATTATCAGATCTGTCTATATGTTTATAAAAAGCAAAACAAGTGTGTTTAATGTATATACAATAGTACATATTTGTACAGACATATTATATTCTTGTACACGGTGCGCGCGCGTGTTTAGAAAATGCAAAACAAAACGGAAATAAAAAACAGGAAAATCAAAGGAACGAATCATTGACGTAATCATTGATTACGTCTATAAATGGCTACATTGATTGCATGAATGATCGTTGTTAGTAGACTAACGGTTCAATTCCAGTGTTGGATAACAAAGCGAACAGTAAAAACTACAAATTCTATAGCTCAAATGACTCGGAAATCTTTTTAGAAATGTATAATTTGTTTTCTACATCTGGCTTATTAATTAATTGTTGATATTGACCAAGTAATCCAAGTAATTTCAAAAGTTCCGTGATTACATTAGCACGTTTCATGCTTACTTTAATTGTACAATTCCAAACGGCGAGCCCCCTGATCTTGCACCTATTCTATTTGTATTTATATCTCTGCTTTTTACGAGAGCAGAGAAACTAAAAGTTCAAAAGCCAACAAACACCAGCCGATTAAACAAATAAACAATCAATTTGTGTACTACAACAAAACTGCTCAAGGATTAATGCACTGAGAGAGGCGTTGATTGTTGTTGTACAATCATTATCTATAATGGACTCGACGCTCTTGTTATTGTTGCTTTTCAATTGAGTGAGTGTCTGCCCCATTGAGCGCAATTGATTAACTGATTAATAAGCCGAGAAGCACTCGTCAAGCAAGAGAGTATTATTTATTACGAAAGACCCACACTCAGTATAAGTGGAATTTGTATTATCACTTTCAAAAATATTCCAATTATTATGGGAGAGTAGAATTAGTTCAAGGTCAAAAAGCAAACACATTTGAAATGCAACCGAAAATGAAAACAATCATAAAAATGTTCTTCAAGCTTGACAATAATAAAAAGCCACAAGCAAGTCTAACAAAATATTTGACCCAGCGAGCAAATGAGTGAAATGAATTAATTAAATTGAGTTGGCAAGTGTGGAAATTGTCAGGCACTAGTAGGAAAGCTTTCAGGAGCTCTTCAGACAAAGGGCGGATTAATACAAAAGCGTACTGCATATTTTCAGTCTGTTTCTTTTTCTGTTTCAGTTTCTGTTTTTGTTATTGTGATTATCACACAAGGCTGGCAGTCGAGCGTAGTGAAAAACACAGCAAATTTGCTGGAACGCAAATAAATAATAGCAAATATATTAACGGGAATACAAGTATATTGTGTGTGTGTATTCTAAGTATACATACATATGTGTGCAACTATTAAATAATCGCATTCAATCAAGTGTAAGAGTTATTTTTCTAATAGACCTCCTAATTGACAGGCCCTTCAACAAAGTACGAATGTTTGTGTCAAATGCGATGCTCAAAATTGGCTTATTACACTGAATTAATAAAAAGAATTAGTTAACATTCCCAAATGAAATACAGTAAAATTCTAAACATTCATAGAATACAATTTTAAACATGAAATTTAGCTGCTTATTTCCGTTGCTGTTTTGGTTATAATTTGAATATATGAAGAACACAAAATATAAGCAAATAAACTGTTAAAGTAAAACAACAGCATTTACTAAAAAAAATAACTATAATAATTTCTATATTTATTTAAAAACTAATAAATATAGGTAACATCACAAAAATAATAAATCTATAATCTATTCACCTGGAGAGTGTTTTGAAACAAGGCACTGGTGCGGTGTGACCTGTGAAAATGGCCCAGTCCAGCGAAGTGAATGAGGTTGTCTATGATCATCGAATACTGCGTGATTGGTCAAATGTGAATAATACCAACGGCACAATGCATTTGTCCAAGGATATGATATTCAATGATGGCCATCGTCTGTCCATCACAGTCTACAGGTGAGTGAGAGAAATACAAATATACAGTAAATAGTAGGTGTGTGTGTATGAGAAATGCAATCTCACTTCCTACTCAACACCAGAGCAAGTGAGATCACCCACACATTTCCCATCCAGCATTGTTGTACTTTGGTATTCACATTCAGAGTCAGAGTCAGAGGCTGATAAGCAGCATCGATTGTCTATGCACTTTTCTAAACTTATCAGTCGCTGTGTAGGTGTAGATGTGGTTATAAATACATAAGTATAAATCATGTCGTGTTCATGTCTATCCGTCTCAGATTTAATAATTTTCACTTGGAATTTGAACGCTGTGGTTCAGCGTAGGGTTCACTTTAATGGAGTGATTCGAAATTTACAGAGATCTATTTAACTGATTGGCTCACACAAAACTGACTAAGAAGCCCGTAGAAAGTGCTTCGTATTTTTCGGATTTGTTTTATTTATTAAGTAATATGTTTTTTTTCGTCACATGTTCAAATACGTGTTTATCGTTGCGGGTATTGAATTATTTAGATACGATTGTATTGAAATCTTGATAAGCTTTATGGCAAACATACTCAAATTGCGGATACGTAATATAGATACCTTAACGATTGAGCTGCAGTATTTAACATGTATTTTTAACAAAAATATAATATAATAATTTAAGTAACAATTATTTAATTTAAGTGTGTGCTTTAAATTGTTATTAAGGCTCTATAACCTCGTTACAACTACTTAATTGCCACTTAATCAGTCTAGACACCCGATTAATTAACAGGCAAATAGTTGCTTTTATTTAGTTAGTAAGTTTTATAAGATATAGCTTTCCATTAATATTCTCAATAGCCAGTTTTGAGAAGTCATACAAAGTACGATTTGAATATTGCAATGTAGAGAATTGATGAGCCCAAATCAAAGTTCTATCTTGATTTAATCGTTAACTGTAATTAATATAACTCGATATACAATTCCAGTATTCAATGCCATGATTAAGAATACGATTTTAAAAACAAATTAATACAAGTGTTTATTTCTGTGCAATTGACACTATTAGTTAAATATATAAAGTTTTAAACCATTTTTATCTGCATTATGTTGGCAGACTCTGACCATTGATAATTCATCTAATAATAGACAGGACTCAGGACTCAGCACTCTTGTCGTGAAATGGTATATGAAAAAGACAAGAGCTTATAGTGTAACGAAACAAATTGAAATACTCTGACGAACAGAATAGGGAATACCCGAAATCGATAAATAATTCATCAGCAATATATATATAACTATAGTTATAATTATTTGTATTATTATTCTCCTACAATAATATATCTTAAAGAACTTCTGTGCTTATTATACAATGATTATGAAATTATCTAGATGCACAAGTGAGATACTAAGATATTTGTTGTACTCAAGGGGTTTTCTTAATTGTCTTTTTAACATCTGATTATAGCTATAAATTTAGAATATTTTGATTTAGATAAGATACTGGTTGCAATTTAATTTCTAGAAATTTACGATACATACATTGCGTATACTAGATATTATAGGATGAAGGATCATCTAAAATGTAATATATATTTATGATATACAAAAGTTTTAGAGCAGACGAACAGGACTTGTTTAAATCGGCCAGAAAGACAAATATCAAAAATATATATATATAGGGTCAAAGATGCTTTCCTCGGCCGTTATATTACTTTTCAGATTACAAATACGCTAAAAAAGAATAAACTCCCTTCTCTCCTTAAATTTATAGCAACTTTTTATTAGCGCTTTTAAAAGCTTTCCAACTGAAAGGCAATTCAGTGATCCGTTCAATTCCATTGACCCACTTATCAAGCCTAACGCACCCACTCACCATTAGCATCACCATCACCCACCTGGCTGCCTTATCCCCAGTAACAACAACAACAACAACAACAGCAACGCAGTCGTTGCTGCAGCTGACCGATTTTAATCGCGACGACCTTTTCCATTCCGCAGCATACTCTTTGTGATCTCAACAATTGGCAACAGCACCGTGCTCTATCTGCTGACCAAGCGCCGATTGCGGTGTCCCTTGCGTATTGACATCATGCTAATGCATTTGGCCATTGCCGATCTAATGGTGACGTTTCTGCTGATGCCGCTAGAGATTGCGTGGGCATGGACGGTGCAGTGGCGTTCCACGGATCTGATGTGCCGTCTCATGAGCTTCTTTCGCGTCTTCGGTCTCTACTTGTCGAGCTTTGTCATGGTCTGCATATCGCTGGACAGGTGAGTCGTTGCTAACATCCGCCTGGTGACTCTCCGCTCACTAATGGACCAAATTGATAGCCAGATAAGGCGACACACAAAGTGTCAATCGTTTGCCTAACATTTGGGTTTAATTTGCTGTTTCTTATTTTTTTCATCTCCATCTCTCAGATATTATGCCATACTGAAGCCGCTGCAGCGATCCTATAATCGTGGTCGCGTCATGCTGGCCTGCGCCTGGATGGGCTCCGTCATATGCAGCATTCCACAGGTGGGTTGGTGCCACAGAAGTCGGCCACAGAATAGGCCAGCCAGCAATTAATGTCATTAATGTCAATTCTACTTGCACAGGCCTTTCTCTTCCATCTGGAGGAGCATCCAATGGTTAGAGGCTACTATCAATGCGTCACCTTTCATTCGTTCGTTAGCGAATTTGACAACTGGCTATATCAGATCGCCACAATGTGTGCCATGTACGCGTTTCCTTTGATCGCATTCATTTACTGCTATGGCGCCATCTATCTAGAGATCTATCGCAAGAATCAGCGTGTGCACAAGGATGTGCTCGCGGAACGCTTTCGTCGCTCCAACGATGATGTCTTGAGTCGGGCCAAGAAACGCACTCTCAAGATGACCATATCGATAGTGATTGTGTTTATTATCTGCTGGACCCCTTACTATTTCATATGCATGTGGTACTCGTTGGACAAGACATCCGTGGATAAGGTTAATTCGTTGGTTCGCAAAGCCTTGTTCATATTTGCCTCGACCAACTCCTGCATGAATCCCTTGGTCTATGGCTTGTATAACATTCGTGGCCGCATGAACAACAACAACAATGCGGTGAGTAGAAGCCCTAAACACGTTTGTCCATTAACCCTTTTAAGCCATTTCGAAATGTTGCTTAAATATTTAAGTATTTTTAACTTGAAAGCAATATCTTCCACAATTTGCAACTAATATCCAAAATCATTAACAAACTATAAACAACAAAAAAATTCAATGTCTTATAATAAAATTTATTTTAAAATTATTTATGTTTAAAATAACAAAATAAAGTATTATTTTTCATCAAAAACTTATATTGTAATTGAATAACGATTTTAAAATACAAATTATTTACACAAATTTTCTAAACAACTTTTAATTAATTTAACTTAATCTAGTTTTGTTTACGATCGTAAATTTCTTAGCAAAAACCCAAATGCAGTTAATACCAGATAATTTGTAAGGATTAAGCTTTTACATTTAGTGGAAATTGAAAATACTCAAGTTTGTTTCTATTTAAAATCATAAAATGTAATTATAAATTTTTAAAAAATTACCATAAAATAGAAAAGTTTACCATTCCTGGAATGAATAATAAATTAAATAAATACATAACTAAATAATGTTTTAAACTGTAAAATGAAGTTGCACATATATTTTACAGTCTAATCAGCAAAATGTCACAGATCTCTCTCTCTCTCTCTAACGTTTACCCTCTCCTCGCACGCAGTCGGTTAACAATCGTCACACTTCGCTATCGCATCGCCTGGACTCCTCGAATCAGCTGCTGCAGAAACCCATCAGCACGTTGCCCAACGGCAATGGCAATGTGGTGGCTGCTGCAGTCGCGGCAACCACAAAGTTGGCGCATGTGGTGCGCCTTAAGACAAATGGTGCTGCCGGCGACGTACAGTCTCCGGCTGGCATGGCACCGCTCGCCACGCAGTTGGATGTTAATGACGACGTCAGCGTCAGTGTTGTCACCATCAAGTTCCAGGAGCAGACACCCAAGCACACCAAGCAGCCCAAGACGCCCATCATCTGCCTGAAGTAATGTCGTCGTCGTCTCGCTGCTGTTTACCTTTTTATGACGCCCCAACATCAACTTCACTTTTCATTTAGGTTTTCGCACAGTTGTCGGCATAAATTGCGTCGTTTTATGTTGCGGTCTAAATTCGTTGAGCTAACAGATGCCTGTGCTTAATTTTTAACACAATAGGAAAGTGAATTTGTGGTCAGCCTTTGAGGGTGGCAGGCATGGGGTTAATGGGTTATCTCAAGTCTCAAGCACGAGTTGTGTTGCAATTATAAAATGAAAGTGGCAGCAATAGATTTGCATTTAGGCGCAGTGGGAGTTTCTCCTAAAAAAATAATATACCGATAACTGAAATACAACAAATCTGCAATTATTTATATTATTTAATACTAGCTGGCATTACCCGCTCATATGCCAAAATTCAAAATCGATTAATAGTTTTGTTTGTATAGCTTTTAATTAAAAAGTTGGTAGCTAATTGAAACAAAATATAACTTATGCCTTACGAGCGAATTTCTACACAGGTAGCTGGATTTTCTGAGTTCAGTCAAAAACTGTTAGAATATAATTCATTAAATACACATTTATAGCAGAAGGGATTAATTTTTAAAATTACAGTATATAACTATTCAAAACTTGTTTGCTTACATAATATAGGTAGGATAGTTCTTAAAACATGGGTAGTGCGTTATCAGTCAGTAAAAATAATTAAACCTTAATTATTACACAATATTTTCGTAATCTACGTCGAAAGAGCTGACAAATACATATATTATAATATATTATATTTCACTTTAAGCACAGTTTGATTTGAAGTTAAAGGTGTTATTTTTGTTATCTCTGACTTTATGGTATGCATAGTGGAACTTCATTGGAGTATCTTTTATTTGCACCTTTGTTTATGTGCTGACCTTGAATAGACACACACATTAGCGTCACCCAAAGTTAGTTTATGCTAATGTCAACCTGGCACTGTGAACCCACTTAAAAAACCATATATCATTTTGTGTCAACTCATCATCAACAACAATACTCACATCCCGATTAAACAATAAAATGTGTGTCTGTACTTTCAGTTGTGGCGACTCCGTTGAAGTGTCTGGTGTGGATAAAACATAAGTGGCACTGTATCTGCCGAACAGATTCAATGACACGAAGAACTGCGGAAACAGCTTAATTAAGAGTTGCTACCGTTTTGAAGCGGCTCGGAACAAAAGGCTTTTTAATTTGCTAGCGAGTTTTTGCATTTAAGTTACAGATTTAAACGTTAACGACAACAAATATGCCAGAGCAGATCAAAAATATATTTTGGTCTAGGCCGTTAAATGTCTAAAAGCTATAATAAAATACGCTTACGACGTAATAGCGCGTAATATTAGATACTCTAGTTAGTTTGCTTATTGCTTAATTTAAATTAATTTATTCATACAACAGAATATCAAATGTTAAATTATAGAAAATAGCGAACAACAACAATCTAACATGTGTAATTAATGATCAGGTCCAGCTACACCCTACCCATAACCCATACCCATACCCATACCCAAAGACCCCTCGCTTTATTTGCATTGGGTCTTTTATTAAGACGGCGTTAATCATTTGCTTTATAGCCATCAATGACGTTAATTATATAGTCGTGTGTGTGCGCGCTTTTAAATATTTATTAGACATACATGTACATATGCGATGAATAGGAAACTCGTTCCGTTTGAGGGCAACTCTGGGCTTTGAACGATTGACCTTTAACTAGTTTTGTATTGAGGGCCCAAACAAGTGTTCGGGGTGTTCAGGGCTTACGCCCAGTTAGGGTTCATATACAAAATTTGTATTCCTTTACTAAACTTCAAAATATGCTTACAGTCAAAAACGCTATATCTCATTTATCTATAAAATATAGAACCATTCAAAATAGAACAATTAAATTACATACACAAATACAAAACTCAACTGTCAATGAATTATTCAAAATGGCATTAGAAAGGCGATATTTAACAAGTAAGAATGTTCTAGTCGAGAGTGCGCGACTTTGAGATATATTATATATATTCTTGAACAATTTCAACAGCCGAGTCCGTCTGTCTGTCCGTCAGTCTAAATGAATGTGCAGATCTCAAGGATATAAGAGGTGATTGGAATATTAGTACTCTTGTTACCGATATCTCGTCCTTATCAAAAGTTATCGATAAGATGCGATTTCAAAGCAGCGTTTTTTGGGCATAGCTTGAAAGTTATTAGATCTGGGGCACAACAGGCTATCTCTTAGTCGGGCACTCTCGACTAGAGCACTCTTACTTGTTTTATGATTTATATATAGATAGAGGATGGATACTTCAGCATGTTCCTTTGATTTCAATGCCAATTTAGATTAATGTTTTCTTTATGTCTAAAGTGTTTCTTTGCAATTAAGAGTAGGTCTTTCTTTCCCCAATTAGCTCAGACCTTCTCTTTATTTTCACTTGGTAGTCGTAATATTTACAACTGTCATAACACACCCGGCTTCTTGTTGCTGCTGCTTGCCCACACATCCTATGCGACATTTTTAACTGTTACCACTACAAGATTGAGAGTAACCCAATTAACGGGGGCAGGCTTAAAAGTCTATTTGCTGACAGTGTTAGAAAGTGGCTCACTTTCAATACACTGCACAACAAAGTCACGTTTACAAGGCACTTTACACACACATACACACACACACACACACAGACACAAGCATATGAAAAGGCCCAATAAACAGAGGAATGCTTGTAATCGAAACTTGAAGACCGAAAAATAAACATGTTAATAATACAATTTTATGATTAATACGAAATGAACTGCAACAACAAAGCAACAAGAAAACTACAACAACAACAACAAGGGTAGTCAAAATGCAAGCAGCGTTGTAGCGCCGTCAAAGTGCGTGGGTCGATCCCGCTGAAGATGCTGGGAACAACAACAACAACAGCAACAACAACAACACTGACAAAAGCAACAGACCCGAACGAGTCGCACACCGGGCCGCTTATTTATAAATCACGCACATAATGAAATTTCAGCAAGTGGTCGTCGTGTCCAAAAAAAATAATGCACCAGCGAGGCAGGCAAAATATGCAGCGCTGATGAAGATGATGATGGGAATCTGCTGCCTGGAACTGGGTGTGCGCTATAGCGCCATGATATATGCATGCATATTGCCCGGCGAGGGCTTGACATGCTGGCGACATAATGATGAACTGGTCGGTCGGTCTGTCTGTCGGTCTGTCGGTCGTACCGCTCGAAGATCTGAAGCTGTCTTCTAGGCTACTGACGTGTTACGCATCAGTTGGATGTCACTTTTATAGGGAGGACAGAGTTTGGGGGCAGGCAACAAGACTTGTACTGCATAAGTAGCCATTAATAGGTGCCACATGCATATCACATTTTTGGGGGGGGGGGGACTAGTTTTAACGAGTATTTTGGTTGTTGCTTTTAATGATTGCAGAGCGTGCCGGTTTTTATGAGCCTCTTTTCTGGGCATTTTTAAAGTGCCCAACTCTTAAGTTTTGTGTGTGCTGCCCGGGATACAAATGTGGGGAATGTGGCAAGGCTGAACGCATAAAAAGGGTTCCCAGTAATCAGACTAAATGTGGTTTATGAGCAAGGCAACAACAACATTGTTGTTGTCAAACTGGGTTTCGATTTCAAAATAAGTGCAAGCTTTATTACCCATCTTAGAGCTTAATTGGATAGCAAATAGGGGGATAAATACAATACAAATCTGCATTGACATGAAGTATTAAAACTGCAAATTAGCCATAAATGAAAATATCTTATGCTGATCAAATTGTAATTTGCTTATCTCTTGGAAATTTAACCAGTAAGACTAATAATGATCAATAATGAATTTACCCACCTAATCCTAATCCTAATATCTAATTTAATATCTGCGACATCTCTTAAGCCCAATTAGCAATCGATCAACTCATAATCGTCAATTCATTTTCCGTTACTAACATAACCCGTAACTTTAATCCCCCAAAACAAGCCGCGAACAATCTGGCAACTCTGCACTCGCTTACGCAAATTTGCACGTGGGCGTCTTAGCTTACTCACGCGTCAAAAGAAACACAAACGAAGACAAAATGCTACAGCAGCGACTGCGGCAACTGCGGCGTCGGCTGCTCCGTTGAACGCGTTTCTCCCAACAACAACAGCAACGCGAGACAAACAGCAACAAGTTAACAACAACAACATCTCGCCAGCATCACCGCAACAACAACAGCTGAGAACAAAACAAACTGCAATCAGGCGACGACGACTGCAACAACTGTTGCTGCTTGCGCTGCTGCTGCTGTCGCTGACGTCGTCGTCGCTGCTGCTGTTGCTGCTGCTACTGCTGCTTTTGATGTTGCTGTCGCGGCTGGTACCCTTCAGTGTGCGTTTGCACGTTGAACACGACGGTACATACTACTACGATTAGCTGAGGTAAACGATAAACGAACGCGCGGATATCGATAAATGCGCGCGAGTTTATTTGCTGTTTGATCGTGATCTATGACAGCTTTTAAAGCTGCTCGTTTGTTGTTGTTTTAAGAATCATTATATTACACAAATAACATCAGAGGAGGACGTCTGTTAAATTGTCACCGTGGCGCATTTTGACAGACGCCGCATATCTCCCAATCCCTCCGATCATCATTTTCATTTCCATTTCCACTTCGCTGTCAAGGTGGCTTCGCCTTCGGTTCGCGTTCGCCTTCTTGTTGTTAATAGCATAA
Source organism: Drosophila maculinotata (assembly GCA_035045305.1). Classification (NCBI taxonomy): domain Eukaryota; kingdom Metazoa; phylum Arthropoda; class Insecta; order Diptera; family Drosophilidae; genus Drosophila; species Drosophila maculinotata. The sequence continues at coordinate 3,345,836 of JAWNPD010000377.1, read as the reverse complement.
AAGTGTTTTAATTTTTATTAGCACGAACACCGTACGGCCTGCCTCTGACTGCCTGACTGTCTGACTGCCTGCCTGCCTACACGACAGCACCATCCACAGGTCTCCGTTCAGTTGTGTAGCCGTTGCCATCAGTGGAGGATCGTCCCCGTCGCCATCGACGCCATCGTCGCGTGTGCTGTTCGTTCTAATAAAATCAATCGGCGAGATCTTCGCGTGTGTTGCTTGTTTTTGTGTGTGTGTGTGTGTTGTTGTTGTTGTTTATGTTTGTCGTCTCTTTTGAAAAAGGGTTTTAAATTTTTAATGCATCCGTTTTATTATCGTTCCATATAGTGTGAAGGAGCCTTCAATTTGTTTGATCTTACACCAGTGCATACATATATACCCCAAGCAAAAATACATACGGAAAATCAGGAAATTAAGTGTGGCAACATCCATAAAAATAACTTAAGTTGTTGTTCTAAATACATTTGCGTTGACAGCAGTAAGTGGCAGAAGCTCAAGGAGCTGTCTGAAATAAGTACGACTCTTGGTCGTTGCTGCTACAGAGCTGTTGAAAGCCCAAGTGGCCCACAGCAAACAGCGGAAACAACGTTGGCGTGCAACGTCCTTGACAAAAAGGTGAGTGTGAAGGCTATAAAATACTGTTATGTGGGTTAAACAAGTCACTAAGCAAACGGGCGCCTATGCGTTAGAAAGTGAAAGAATTCGTAAAAATCCGACAAGTATAAAAATTGAGAGGCATGAAAAGTAGTCATATAATTTTGAAATTAAGTTTCTTTAAGTAAGTATTATTTTTTTATTTCGAGATAAATTGGCATCGATTTTTAAAACTATAAAATATTGGTAATTATATATTTTTTTAATATTATATTTTTTTATTATGTGTAAGATTAAGATGAACAGTTTTTATTTTAAGTAGCATCATAAAATATCTGCAATGTTTTTTTCAACTTTTAAAGATGGCTAACGAATTTATATAACAAGAAAAATTAACCATTTTAGTGGTGGATAAATTTTAAATATCTGTCTGATTTTTTTTTGTGACTTTTATCTTTTAAGCCATGTTTTTTATGTATTATGTTTATTTTTAAGTATTTATACAAACTGTTATGCTTCTTTCATAATTCGAAGCTGATATATTTCTCTTAAATTTCCACAGACAGTGAAGGTAACTTCACGCTTTCTTAACCAAATATATGAAAACCTTTTTGTAGAGGACTCATAACTCATATTATTTAAAAAACTCACGATTGCTGTAATTTTAGCCATATTAATTGACCAATTTATGAATATATTTATGCGGCATAAGAAAACTGCATTTCACCGCCTTCATATCTGATAATAAATCATGCTAATTGTTGTTGTAATTCAAATACTATCGATACATATTAATTAGACACGCCCAGTTTGGCTATAGGCCACTGGCCACAATGTCTGCACATTAATCTATAGATCTGTAGCCTTATCTGCATTGGCGCCATAAATACCAGATTCAAGTCATAATCTATTAATTACCGGACTTTCCACACATATTAAAATCAGGTTGAAGTTTATGAGTCGTATATTAGAGCAAATTAAAATGCTTTTAAGAGCTTAGAACAATTGGCTAACATAATAAGAGTCCCAGCAGAATAAACATAATTGTCAGTTATGCTTACATAATTTACAGCACTCACAATTTGCTTGGCATTTCCTTTCATGGTGTGGAGATTTTCTCCACTTTGTTTTGCTTGGCTGTTAAACATAATCTAAACCAAAAGCGGCCATGTTCCAAGCCTTCTATTTCTTTGTTGCCTTATATTATATTTTTGTATAATATATTTATTTGATTTCAACATTTGTGGCTGGCTGCTGTTGCCGCTTCAACCAATTCAATTAAAAAACGCCCACTGAAAACATTACCATAACAATTTATAACTGCCTCGACGATGTCTCAGTCTGCGGTTAGCTGCTTATTTTATTATTTTGAATATATTACACATTGTGGTTGGCTTCTCTATATACTCAGTAGAGATGGCTATATATGGCCTGTACCTGTGGCGTTATTAAAACATAAATAATATTGCTTTTAATGAAATTTCCGCTTGCCAGCAGCATTTGTTCAAGTTATGAGTTCATAAACAAATGCAAATCAACTGGAAAATTGTGGCAACAAATTAGCGCATCGTCCGGTGGTAAAAGTCATAGGTAATTTGTTAGCTGATTCAGGCTTTAGTTGGAATTAGGCTTACACATTTTTGATGCTTTGTATTGACTGCATTTCGGCACCAAATCAAATTTGCAATTCAAATCAACAACGCAGCACAATAAAAACTGAGTCTTTTTGTTTGGACTGTTTGGCGTCAAATGTGATTCAAGTTGCCCAGAAATGAAACTTCAATTTAATGGTTCATCAAAATACGTTAATAGCTTTTCAACTTTTGGCTTAATTACGGCTTAAAGATATTCTTGTGTTTTGACCGGTTTTCAAAAACTCAAGTATTGTATTTTAACTTGAAGACTTGGCGCCAATTCGGCCTGTTCATCAAACGCTTTAAATATCATTTATAACCACATTATTGGATTTGAAAATTTCTAATAAAACCTAAAACGTAAAATTTGCTGACTGTTGATTTTGCGGTTTGGTGTTAACTGAATTATAATTTGATATTCTACGCATAAATGCAAATCTAGAATTGGCTTGAGAGATTTACTGGGTGTGGCTTAGGAAGCTGAGATAATCACATGATTATATAGCAGCCATATTTGTGACATGTTCTATTGTTGTTTATGGCATAATAATATGTTTAGGGACAGTTAATGCTGCTGGTTAGCAGAACTACAGAATGGAATCCGATTGTTTATTTTGTTGAAAAACATGTCAAATGGTAAATTGATAATTACCATTTATGTATGTTTGTCATATTTATGCTTATAGTACATTTTAAAATGTGATTTACTGCGAACAAAGAAAAGCCATAACTTTGATTAGTGCATTGATTTAATGATGGATGTAAAAAATGTTTTGAGAAGACAGAATTTCTTAAACATTAATAATTCACATTATAGGCTGGAAAAGTAATGACGAACATAGGAATACGTATAGCCAAAGATACAATTGATTGAAAATTTTAAAATATTTTGTATATTTAGAAAGACACATTGACGTAACTCAGTAATTATCAGTTTATTTATATTTGCTACACTCCTATAAAAAAACTCATTTAAAAACAATTGGTCGTAAATTGAGATGGTGTATGAAAAACCATTTATGAGAGATGTGTTTGTCTGCAAAAGTATTTAAACTTCAGCACCCTTAAGATAGTTGTGATTTTTTCTTTTCAAAATAATTCAAAACATTTTCCTTCTTCTGCATCAGTTGGACTCTGTTTTTTTTTATATTTTTTTTTTGTTAGCTGTTTGATTGAGCCGCTTGGCAAGCGGTAATTACTATACCAGAAATCAGCGCCGTACTCACATATATGTATGTATAATTGACAGACCTTTCAATATTATGAAATGAGACTAAAAAAGAGCGTGAAATTCATTTGTGTAATAGCTGAATGGCCAGCATTTCAGCTGTCAACTACTGCATTTTTGATGGAAAACCGAAATTTAAATAGTTGAAACGTACGAACAGCGGTAGATAAATACAGAAATACAGTAATGTCGAAGTCAAGTGCTATTGAACCCGTCGGGATCTTGTCACTCTTTTAAATAAAGCAAATTCCACTCGACTTGCGCCGGAAGTTATACAGAAATCTATTATGCTCGTGCCATAATGAAAACAATTTATCAGGCCAGGCGAAGGCGACATAAAATCGGTTCAGTTTTTCATCGTCTATTTTTCAATTAAAGAGCATGAAAAGCGAACGAGCTCTTGAAATGAAAAAATATTAAACAAAAGCCAAAGAAAGTTTTGCAGCAAATGAAAATCCGTTGAAGAATTTCCCTAAGCGCAGCTTAGTTGGGTCTCACTGGGGCTAAGTCTGGGGCCGGGTCTCCAGATGCGTAGGCGCCGACGTCGTTTCTTTCCGTGTCAAACCAGCAACTGACAGCAGGTTTGCCAGTGCTTCGAACTGGAGTTGGAGTTGCAGTTTGAGTTGAAGTCGAAGTCGAAGTCGAAGTTGGGAGCCGCAGCCGCAGCTGAGTTTGAGTTTGAGTTTTCGGTTGAGCATTTAAACGCGGCTGATTTGATTTCAGTGACACGACGCCTGGGGCGACGACTATGACGACGACGACGACGACGAGCGCGAAACTTGTCCTACCCACACGCGACAGCAGCAGCAGCAGCAGCCGCAACAGCCACAGAGTTGCAGAAGCGGCGGCGCATGCGCAGTAGCCACAGATCGGTTATGTTTTGTTTTTGTTGTTTTTTTTTGCGCTGTTTTCATCGCCCTGGGGGACAGAGTACACGTTGCAACGATGCAACAGTCAAAATATTTGAATTTCTAATGCTATACGAGGGCAGTCCCAACATTTAATGGAGATGACTCATGCACGAAGTTTGTTGCAGCCAGAAAACGTTTTATGTTTATTAGAAATCATAAAGAAAAGTTGAGTTTTTTATGTTAATTACTTTCATCGAGTATTTAAATAAAAGAGCAGACGGTATTAATACAGTTTCAGCGGTAATCTTCGCTATGGACTAGACTAGGAAGTAAAGTCTGGGAACCGTATCGGATTTTGGTCTTACCGCTTTGCTTCGTGAGTAAGATAATTTATTGTTCGTGTACAATAAAAGAGTATCTTGAGTGTTTTGGGTGTCAATAATTTTCATTTTGTTTTATATTTTGCAGTTCCATAAGCGCAATAAATTTAAATAAATATATAAGTACATAAATTGTTCTTAATAAGGACGTATTTAGATAATATAACTTTTAAAGATTAAAAAAATAAAAGATTTATTAGAGTGATGGTTATAAATCAAAAAGTTTGTATTGAATTTCTAAAAAATGTCAAGAAATCTAACTTAGAAAATTAGTTTCAAGTGTTAAGTTAATAGGTATAGCTAATAGGTATAGTTAACGTAAAAGCAAAAGGGTATAGCTACACATTTTCAGAGACTATTTAATTTCTAAAAGTGGTTGACTTTGATTTAATATGAAATTCTTTCGAAATATGCTTCAATAAATTTCCAGAAATTTTAATGGCAGCCCGCTCTGACGTGTGTCCAGTCGTCGCTCGCTTAGGGTGCCTGCCAGTTTACATTCAATCTGATAGAATCACTTTTCCGATAAGCATCAAATTTCCACTGATGATAAACAGGGTACGCCTTTTGTCATGATGCCGCCAAACTTGTTCGATCGACTTAAATCAGTAAGATCTAACCCGGGCTAGTGGGTGACAGTTTGTGCTGTGGTCGTCATCTGCGGCTTCCGTGTGCATTTGACTTTGCTTAATTAAATGTCAATCACTGTATATATGTATGTATGTATGTACATATATGTGAGTATAAGCCACGGCATTATTGCTTTTGATTTGTGTGCTTTATTAACCTGATGCGGCGGCGTCTCTATGGCGACGTTCTGTCATCCATTGAAGACATTTTGGACTTATGCTGACTGCGTGGGCGCTGGACAGAGATCTATGTTCCAAGCATATACATATATATAAATAAATCTATATGCAAAGGCATTAAAAAGTATTTAATAAATTTTGGACCGAGGATTATGAGTTTAGTGCTCACTTCGAGTTGGTGCCGTTGCTTGAAGACTGCGAGGATTATTCGGTTGACATTTTGTGGGAATTGTTCTTTACGGATGCGGTCAGAGTGTCAGTAGCAAACTCAACTGTCTATTTATACGTATCAGTGAGCACTTGGAAGAGCTTTACGCTTTGCGCATGACCTGAGTTCTTTAGAACCCTCAAAACTTGGAAATGAAAAATGATTGCATTATAGATCTTATCTTGTCATTAATCTCTTAAAGATTGAATAGGGATATTCATTGGGATAATTGTGTACTGTATCATTAGGCTTAGAAATGTTAAACCGCTTATTTTATAAATTTAAGATCTTAAGATTTACCTGCAGTCAAAAGAAATAAAGTCCATAGTTAATAGTTTTGTCAACAAAATTCTCATTTAAAGAAAAAGGTTATATTTTAAATAAATAATATTTAAATAAATAAACAAAAATCAAAATAAAATGTATGATCAAACTTTTATATACAACACTATTCGCTCGGAAATAAGAAAAGAATTGACAATTAACTAAAATTAGATCATAATCGTAAAAGTCCTATTTTTGAGCAATATATTTTTGGTTACCTTCCGCCCACGAAATTTGTATTTATAAATCATTGAATTTGAATAATACTATATTACACTCCTATACTTCAAAAATGTGTTTTTCATTCACAAATGACCTCTTAAATGATCGTGAATACTTAAAATATGGAATGTTGCTATTTTCCTACCTTACATGAGAGTCGAAATTTATGTGAGCATTAAACACAGATTTTGTTATGCTTTTGACAAACTTGTTCTACATTTTGACATTAATATCAAAATACTGCAGCCAATATTTTCTCGCTTGTACTAGACGTAATTCCAAGCGTATTCCAGGTTTTCAATAAACCCTGTCAAGTGCCACATAAAAACCTTAAACTACTTTGAAAAGCTCTCAGCTAAAGTGGCTGACGTGGCAGCTACTTTTACTACACTTTTAGCTAGTAAAGTCTGTAGTAACACTGGCAATAGCTATTTCGGCCATAAATGGCACATTTGTGACTCAGTGACATTGTAGCGAGCGTGTCTAAAACTGGGCAAAAGTACAGAACCAGAGAGAACGAGAGAGCCAGAGAAACAGCAGAGATCGGCAGAGATCGGCAGCAGAGTCAGAATGCAACAGTCTAACTGCCACTATAAATCCATAACTGTCACTCACAAGTTTTTGGACCAGTATTGGCAGAAGAAGCGCTTGTCTTGTAAGGCCATAACGACATTGCTGTTGGCCCGACCGTTACCACATTCCTAAGACACCTTTGAGCCAAGTTAAGAAGCTGCTTTGCCGCGTTGTCGATCGCCCAACCAGCAACTTGGCTACATTTCTAGTGTTTATTTAAGCATGAATATTGTCTAATGGGTGCTCCAGCTACAGACTGAGATACATATCTATTAGATTTCAATTTGTTGTGCGGCGGCGCATCCTCCTTGGAGTGGTTTATAACACTTCTCCACATTTTTGTTGCCACTGATCCAAATGCTTAAATGCAGCAACGTTTTTTACGATTGCCGCTTGTCTAATGCCAACAATTAATGCGTACTTATTTACTCAACTGATTTTTGTGTTATTTTCTTTTATTTTATTGCTCGTTAAGTTTTGTGTTTTCGACTATTTATTAGTGGGCTCCCAGAGTTATAAAGTTGTTCCACTCGAGCCTTTGATCACTTGAAGATTCAAGCGTCCGATAACAAATTACTTCAATTGACGGTAGCTCTTGTCGGCAGTGGGCTAGTTTATTGGGCGCAGGAGCAGAAGAGTGTGGCGAAAGTTCAGGGGATGTGGTAATGGAGCAATAAGATAAACAGTTGGCTAGTTAGTTGCAGGATTTATGGCTTGTAATTGAAATGTGATGGCAAAGCGAGAGATCAACTAATACATGGCTAGTTGTTGAAAATCTATCTACATTCATTAATTATGATATTGATCTTGTATTGATGATAACTATTCTTTAAGATTATTTCAATTGTAAATTATTTATAAATATCGTAGACTATTATTTTTATATTTCTTTGGAAAACGTTTTAATAGTTTTTGCATATGTTTTTAGTATTGAAAATGTTTCTGTTTGAATTATTGGATAGTAACCTGCCCCCAGGTAACTTAAGAAATCGCTTTACTGAATTATTAGTTAATTTATTGTTATCCAGATGCAAAAAGCATTATTCTAGAACATTTGTAATACCATTCAAAATAAGAGCGAAATATCGCACATAAGATTCTAGTTCAAAAGTATTTCAAAAGCATAAAAATCCCACAAACGAAATCCTCACCTTGTCCATAAACTTTATCATCCAGCTTCCGCTATTCAAGCACCTGAAAAAGCACACACAAAAGATATAAAAATAGAAAAGAAACAACGAGCTACAAATGCCAAAAAACATATCAACTAAACATTTATTTAACTAGCACGTGTCGACGAAAGAATGATTGCAAAAATCCAACATAAATCTCGGCCAACTCAAAACCAACAGAAGTGAAAAAAAAAAATATAAAAACTTAAGCTGCAAATGCTTTATTACGCCCGCAGATGGCTGCATAGATGAAAGATATACATAGATAGACAATATACATATATATCTATAAGTATATATGCACATGTGCGTCTAGGTGATACCGGAGCAACACTTCCGGCACGAAATCAGAGCAAGGCGTAGACATTTTTAACGATAAATGCTTGTATAGAATCTTAAAAATGCTGCAAACATTTCATCCAAATAAAAAAAACGAATTTTTGTACTCGTTATAAGAATTTAATTTGAGTTTTATTTATTATTTTTATGCCATTTTATGGGGCAGCCGCAATGCATTTTATTGCGTTTTATTTTTAAACGTAAATAAACAACCACCGACTGAGTTCTGTCTTCTTTTATTTTTATGCACTTTATTTTTAATACAGCGGACGGACGCACAAGAAACACCTCGAAGTGAAGAAGCAGAAGAAGAAGAAGACGACGCTGCTCGACGATGAATTGGATGCGCGTGTTGCTAATCGGGTTGGCCGCATTGGCGCTGGCCCTCGTGGAGGTTGCATCACTCTCACTGGATCCAGGTAGGTGCCGTTGCTGTTGCAGTGTTGTCATGTTTACCGTTGTATTTATGGGCAAACATGCGATAGCCGCAAGTAAATATTTGCTGGACAGTTGGCATCGCCCAAAATCAACTCAAACAGCGATTTATGTAAATCACAAATCCCCAAGCACACATCACAAACGTTGTCAGTCGTTGCAGTTGTTGCAGTCATTGCAGTTGTTGCAGTTGCATGCAGTCGACCTCCCATCGCCATAAATGGCGTTGGCGTTGCCCGATCACGAGCTGACCAACTTGCAATTGCAATTGCCTATTGCGATCGCCTTGTGGGGCTGGAGTCGCGTCGAGTGTGGCACGATATCGTGAAGGTCACTTCACATGCCGCCTGTCACAGCACCTCTCCTACACATGACAAATAACTGCACAAATGCGTGAAATTCTACATATGAGCATATAGTCATATACTCATAGATATAGTCTCGTCTCGTCAGTCTCTTGATAAATTCCTGTTGGCGGTTTTACATATTTGGATTGTGCAAATGCCGAGCTGTTGCTTTCTATTTAGCTGTCTGCTTTTCTTTTTGGGTTAACATGCGACGGGATTAGCCAGCGCTGACCAAAATAAACACCGCCAAGTGTTGTAATCTCGGCCAGGCGCGAAAACTGATTGCCGTTGCCAGTTGCCAGCAAATAGAGCAAGTGAGGATTAGTAAACATCGGTCAGGGCATTGTTTGATTTAGTTTTTATGGTTTGTATGTTGTGTTGATTTGGTAATCGATACGTGTAACTATCACTTGCATAACGGAAGTTTGCCTAGGCTGTGTCAGGAGTAAACTCTGCTCAATTGCAGTTTGTGAGGATTGGATCTGATATTAATCATAGATAAACCACAATGTATGTAAGGCAAATCAATCATATGCAATGAAAATATTTATATATTTAATTCTGAGAAAATATTGTAGAGTATTTGGCAATTGATAATAATTATTTGTATATAATATTATATACCATATGATGCAGGGCAATCTTTGGTACACATTAATCAATTTATTTTATAAAAAGGTTTTCATTTTATGTTTTTGAATGAAATTCTATAACTTAACTAACCCATCATAATTCTTTCACACACACACTCTTTGCCACAGTTGCCTCTGCTGAGCTGGAACAGTATATAAGGAAAGGGGATGTGGTTATATCCACACGGCACATAAGGTAAGCTTAATTAACCTTGAGAAGCTTATCGCCTGCTGGACACCCTAATGACATGTCCCTGTCTAACAGACCGCGACGCAAGTTGCATATATCCATTGAGGCACTGTTCATGATCGACTTTCCCATGCTGAAGCATAAGATGTCCTTCTTCCTGGATCGCAAGCAGCAGCGCGTCACTCTGGACATAAGCGCCAATGGAGCGACAGAGTCACGCAACTTTGAGATACCCAACATCAATGAGACGAGCACCATACGATCCCTGGCACTGCAGTTCTCCAAGACTCGAATCACGCTCTTTGTGGACTGCAAGCCGAGCACTTCCCACGACATTGAGATGAGTCTGGCCAAGCTGTATACCCAAATGGAGGATCCAGTGATCAAGCTGGTAAGTGTTGGATCTGTCGGTTGCAGTCATCATTAAGAGATCTTAACTTGAAAGTTGGCTATAGTTCAGGGAACGCAAATATCCACTGCACTTTGATGCAGACATGGAGCACTCGCTGCAACGTGCCAATTGTCAGAAGGGTCTGCATCGTCGTGGCAATCGTCGCATGCTGCGGAACAAGATCACGGAGCGTGGTAAGTTATCGGTCAGACTTTGTGCCCAGTGGGTTGCTCTACAGCCCACAATTCTCTGTTCTGTTCTGCCAATCTTCCAGAGAAGAACAAGAAGCGCGATGTGCGCAGCAACTGGTACCATGAGCCAACTCTGGCCCGCGACGGCGTCGATCAGCGTCAGCAGGAAATACCTACGGACGTGGAGCGTGGTGATATACCAATCATGCATGGCGATTGTGAAGGTAGGTAACATCGCCATCTTTCCTTGCCATCTTTCTACCAATCACACCAATTGTAAAACTGTCGACGACACCTTGTCGTTTTGGGGCGTGGTTCGCCTTCTGACAAGATTTCAGTGGGTTTTCTACATCATTTGGGTGGGACGGTGGGCCTCTATGAGGCGTAGCCTTTAAATAATTTGTACATGCATGTTGTGATTGATGGAGTTATTAATCGAAAACTGTTGGCGTTTTTGTTAGTCAAGGAATATAATTCAATTAGGTAAAGACTGGGAAGATGGAAGGCTTGAAATAAAAGTTTGGCTTGAGGGTTACAGAAAATTAATATTTAAAAGCTATGCGTTATATACTATAGGAGTTTTGAACCATACCCTTAAAAGTGCATAATAGTAATAGCTATCAGAAAAACCTTACCTCGATTAGCTAAAAGCTATCTATTATAATTTTATAATATTTAAAAAATATTGTGTTTAATATACAGAAATAGTAAAATTAATTGTATTAAAATATGAAAAAAGCCTATAACTACAAAGCCTTACATAACATTCTTGCATATAATAAATACTACGACATTGATTATATTCATTTGCAATCTAGCTTGAGCTGACTTTAAGTACGCAGTGTGAACAATTTTAGCTATTAAATCTAGCTTAGCTTGTTTAATATACTATTTATATTCCTCTTCTCGATTTGCCCTTGCTTCCAAGTTGTAGCTCAATTACCATACCCACAGCAATAACTGTCGTTGGTTAATGCGATAATGCCTTACAAATCTACAGCCAATTAATTACAATGCATTGATACAAGTATTATAGTATATATGTAAGTACCCACATTCGGATCTGCCAATAAGTCGTCGCTAAGTGCTGGAGAAACAAGCGAACAGCGCCCACTGAAAAGACAACACTAATGAACCCAAAGATATGCCAAATCCGATCCAAAGCCGTTCCAAAGCCCATGCATAAGTTGTGCACTCGTTTTGGGTTCGTTGAGTGCTGTTTGGTCGAAGTCGACCCAGCATAATTATTATTTATCTAGCTCAGTGCAAAACGCCAAATTGGTAGCACGCTCTGTACCCACACAAACACACAAACACACACACACACACACATATACGACAGTCAACAGGGGACTAGGCGGCATATAAATCGCAAAGGCAAACGTAATGAATGACGCCGACGAGATATAGAAACGAAACGAAGGTTGCACACCGAAACCCAAACGTAACCAAAACAAGATCGCAGATCGAGTAAGCCCCGATCCCAACCCCTGCTGCATTCACGGCCTGAACTGAACGGATGCGTTTGGGCGTTGAGGCGGCGGCGGCGGCGTTTTCAATGTTGACAAAACTCACTCAAGCAGCCAGATGGACGGACGGACGGATGGACGGAATGCACAGACAGTTGGAACCGACGAAACATTGGACTAGTTTAGTTGTTGCCATGTGTCTAACATGGCGTCATATAACATATGAGATTTAGAGATGAGCTGAATGTTTATTAGCGTAATTTTGACAGAGGATAAGATTCAAGTTTGACAAATAACAGTGTTGAGTTTGTTGAAATATTTTTGCAAGGAGGCGCATTGAATTTGAATCATTAATATTATTTGCTAATATATTTACTCAGACATTGTAATTTTAATCCGAGTAGAATTAAATTGAGAAGAATTATTCCGAGTTTTACAATTTATCAAGACACAAATATTCAAAAAACTAAAAATAATTTTTTTTCACCTTTAAAAAAATATTATATGGTTCAAAATGATAAAAAATTTAAATAAAAATATTAGTTTAATTTTTTATTATGAATATTGTATATTATTATTTGATAGATCCCTAATTTCCTAATATAATACATAGTCTGAAGTTTGAAATTCAGAGTAGAATAATTGAAAATTGAAAAGTCAACAAAATGTTGTGTCAATATATAAAGTCGTATCACATATGTATAAGACTATATATAATGATTTTGATTAAACTAAATACATATGCATATATAAGTAGGATTTTGTATTTTAATATATTTGTCGCCTATCTTGACAATATGTGCGTGACTCAGTAGCTATAGGCATAAGTATGTATACAGTTCCACATTATATGTATTTCTGAGAATAACAGTGACTGTTTGTGACAGTGACTCATCGTGACTGAGATGCTCCTCTGAATGCGCTGAGTTCGAATCGGGTGCTCAACTCTGTTGTCGCATTGCATTAAACTGCGCTAAAACGCAGCGCATTAGCAGCTGGATATTGAGGCCCGGTCTGTGGGTCCGGGCTTAAAGCCGTCCAAGCGACAAAGCGGATTAGGTTGCAATCAGGAAAGCCGCTCAAAATGAGTGCGATTTTAGCATTGGTTAGGC